>JAKWBJ010000209.1:0-1467523 GCA_023159175.1 Wohlfahrtia magnifica | reverse complement strand
GTTACTGTCTGGCGAACTGTGGGAACCAAAATGTATAATGAAACGACACGGCAAAGACATAAAGTTTTCATAACAACGGTTAAGAAACTTTTTTATCGGAAAATTGTGTTCAGCGACAAAGCAGAAAAATGGCGTTTTTATATCAACGCTTTTTGCTTAGTTGGTTCAAACTGCATACTAATCACAGTAGTAATATCCTGCAATTTACTAGGTAAATATATCGGGTGATTTTTACAGTTACATAAGTTCAAATAATAATAAAACAAATAAATATGAGCATAAAACACATAAGCGACAGCAGGCAGCACACAGCAAAATGTCAAAGCTAGAATACATACGTTTATGAAAACAAATATTTTAAAGGCAGCACAGCAAAAGCCTAGACAACAATCTTTGCAGCTGCTGCTAAACATAAAATAAATTCTATTTTTTAAGCAGCAAAACAAAAATTAGTGATACCAACACAATATAAAAGTTTTATATAAAAAAACGTAAAAATAGTTTTTTATTTATCAGAAGATAACAATATAAAATTAAAATATTGTATTAAACAATATTTATGTTAAAAATTAAGGAGTTGTAAATACATAATTCCATTAATTTATATATTTTTACGTAATATTTTAAAAAAGCGATTTAATAAATTTATTTATTTATTAAGAAAATATTTTATAAATTGAATTTATAAAATATAACAAAGACGCCGATAGCAAGATCATATGCAAAAGGCGATTTATTTTGGAGGATTTGAAAAGCTTGAATGTTATCACTGCAAAATATTTTTCCATTACAAATGTGTTTACGACAATGAAATCCAATTTTATTGCTGCTGTTACCTTCAAAATATTGCTGCTTGCTGCTCGCTTTCATGCTGCTTGCTGTCGTCTATGTGTTTAAAGCAATACTTTAAATATCACTGAAACGGGATTTGTTGAATAGAAAATAGATATACACAAGTGATTTCACATAATCACGCAAAAAAAAAAAAAAACACAATAATTCAATGCGGTTTAATCACACGATCTTAGTGGCCAATAAATTGAACCACTACGTGAAATTACTCTCTCATCACAAGTTTCCTTGAGTAGATCATTTGTAACGTGCGCTGTTTGCAATGTGGATCCGTCCTGTTGGAACCACATGTCAGCAAGATTAATGTCATATAATTGAGGTACGAAAAAAATTCTAATCATTTCCCTATACCGTTCACGATTCGTTTTTCAAGACATATGGACCAATGACTCCGCCAGCCCATAAATCATACCAAATAATAATTTTCTATAAATGTAATGGTATTTCGACAAAAGCCTATGGATTATCCTCACTCGAAATTCAAAATTTTTTTTTTTTTTTTTGCTTATTACGTAGACATATAACCACAAATGGGCTTCATCGGAACAAGACTTTTAAATTGAAACTCAATATTGTCAAGTTTTAACCTTCTTAAAGCGTTTGAGAAAATATTTTTAATTTGCATTGCGTTAAATTGAATAAATGACACGGCTTTGTTACTTTACGGTTATTTAACTTTATACAGTCCTTTTATTTCCATAATTTAGCTTTGTACAGAGTCCAACAATTAAGCATTAACTTAATATGCAAATTACTCAACACTTTTACTAACGCTTTAGTAACTTTAACTGTTTAATTACGACTGACTCATTAAGCAGAATGTGGCGCCCTTTTATAGTAAATTGACATTAGTTACGAATGTTCTAGCATATACTACAACCTTATATTCACCTACGCTAATTAAAATGTAAAATCTTTATACCCAAAACTAAATTGGTAACACTGTTCAAATAAATGTGACTGGGTGATAATAGCCTTGATACAAACCAATAGTATAAATTTCATTATATAAACTATATATAGCTCTAAATGCGCAAATGTTGGTGTAGCTTATTAGGCATTTCTAGTTTCGTACCAAAATCAATATCAGTTTGTGCTACAGATCATTCGCTAAATTGGTGGTGGTGTAAGTCTCAAATCAAACTAAATAAAGAGCAACTATCAGTATCGGTAGTCAAATAAAGCAGTGTTGTCAACTGAATGTTAAGAACCTCTAAAAAAACACCCGATATAAGTGTCTTAAATATTTCACTTTTAAAACCTAATGACGCAGCTACTCATTACTAATAAATAGGATTTGGATTCTTTTTGTAATAAATTTAAAAGAAAACAAATCCAGTTCAGTTTGCACCTATTATTCATCAAAAAGCTATCTTATTGTGCGAACATACATATGCTCAATTTTAAGTTGAAAAGGCCTTGTTCACACCTACGGGACTATAAATTGAAGAGAAAAATATATTTTCTCTATAATACACAGAATACAGTAAAAAAGAACTTATTAAGTCTATAAACCAAATCTTATTACCTTAAGAAAACGAATTTTCTATCATAAAACATTGTTAAGACGATGTTCTTTAGAAGACGTTTTATGCCAGCAACATACCCACAAACACTGCTACGAGTTTAGTATATAAATCGCTTTCATTTTGTCATTGAGGCAAGAGAAATAAAGAAAACAACAAAAAAAAAACGTATTTCATATATTTAATTTTCTTGTCGTTATTGTTGTTGTTTTTTAACTTGAACTATTTCCGTTTAATATAAAATAACCCATATGTGTACTTGTGTTTCTGACTGTACGATGGGTATGTTGCTGTTGCTGTTACTGTTTTTTTTTTGCGACTACATATGGCCACATTTTATTAGATTTTGACCCAATTCTGTCAGTATAAGTAAAAATTGTTTTGATATTATCAAAGTCTAAAAGAAGCAGAAGAGGAAGAAGGAGAAAGAGAGTGAGACAGAGAGAGAGAGAGAGAGTGATATTGATTATAGACACATGAATAGACACGCTGGTTTGCTTAATTGTCTGTGGATTGATGTCTATGCCAGAACGTATTTTTTTGTATGCCTTGATGTTCATGTCAGCCAATGTGTATGTACATACGTAAGTTTGAGAATATTTTTTCATTTTCTAGTTTTGCCTTTTTTTCATAACAATTACAGTTTATGTGGAAGACATGACACGCATATATTGTGTTGAAGCTACCCCTTAAACAACCTGAATATCAATATTATTGGAAGAGCACCATATTGAACACAGACTTAACAAAATCTTAACCAAAAAGGGTGGCAATAATATAAAATAAAAGCAGCTGAAGAAACTATTACAACAACAGTCATTTAACAAACTAAATCAGTAGAACGTGTTACCACCCAATTTAACCAATAAATGAAAGTATTTTAATGCCTTTTTAGAACTTTAGAAAACTAACTTTATGGTGGTGTAACAAGTTTTTCGACTCTATTGATGATGGCTGATGAACTAGAAAGGAAAAAAGGAAAACATTAAACTGCTAATAGTGATAAAAAGAAAGGGAGTGTAAATAGAAGTTCGTTTTATGTAGATTTTGTTTGTGGCATAATTACGCACTGCCATCAATATTTTTTTCTCCGTCCCTTCTCTAGGGAGCATATTGGCTTTCCACAAAGTAACCATTGCCTTGTTAAAGTTTTATGAATCAAGTTAATTTTCAAGCTAAATATTAAGTGGGCCATTTAAAAGTTTAAATTTAAAAATATAATAAAACAAAAATGGTTTAAAATGTTGCCAGATTGATTTTTTTGTTGTGAAGCATAAAATGAAATATTATTTTAGTCATACGACTGCCGCGGCTGGCCGCAGAGTGCTCCATTCTATCGGAGTGTTTGAGGTCGTATTTTAGCAATAGCTTCACAAATGTTGGCCTTCAAATGCTCAATGGTCTCTGGTTTGTGGGCATAACATTTGTCATTAAGGGTGCCCTACACAAAATAGTCCAACGGTGTCAAGTCGCAGCTTGGCTCGGCGGCCAACTAACAGCATCATTTCGGCTAATTAAGCTGCCATCAAACATTTGACGCAATAAATCATTTGTGACATGAGACGTGTAGCAAGTTGCACCATCCTGTTGATACCAAACATCGTTCACATCAATATCATAAAGAGCGGGCATAAACAGGCCAGTAATCATGGTTCGATATGTGTCTCCATTGACCGTTATAGTTGTGCCGTCCTCATTTTCTAAGAAATATGAGCCATTGATGCCTCCGCTCTACAAGCCGCATTAAACAGTCACTCGTAATGATTGCGTTGGCTTCAGTAAGACCACGTTTTGGTTTTCTGAACCACAAATATGGCAATTTTGCTTACTAACGCACTTACCAAGGTAAGAACGATGACGATTTGGTGTTGATGGAATCTCACGCATACTCTCAGCCACAGCTTCGACATTTTCGGGTGAACGCACTGTACGAGCTTTATTTTGGCGCATCAAAAATGAAACCAGTTTCACGATCTTTAGCAATAAACTTGCCTATACCGAGCACTGTTGGTCCTTTTTTGCAAGCAAATTTTGTACGACATTTTCGTGCAATTTCCGAACAACTGTCTTTGTTTTGGAAATAAATTTCCAATAAATCCTTCAGCGACTATAATATACTGAAATTTGTGACAGAATAAATGACATAACTGTTGTCAGATTCGAATTAACCGCTAGTTCAAATTTAAACCGATAGATGGCCCACATGATATGTGATTAGTCTACTGTAGCTCGCCTCCATATGATTGTGTAGTGTTAAAGATCCTTGCCACCATTACCACCTAAATGGTGATTCTTCCTTAGCATTTTAATTTTTACCAAGTAGTTGAAGTTTTCTCCATAGGTAGGCTGGATGGTCTGGGTTCTTTTAGATGGATTTGTAAGAAGAAAAGTTGAAGTCTCTTTATCAAGTTCGAAAGCGCAAATAAATTTTTGGTCATATACTCTGCTGGGGATTCAAACCTGAGCCGCTCGTGTTATATGCGTGCATGCTAAAAATAACACCACACCACCCTCGATCATCAGCAATATAAACTTTATAAATAAGTACAGCTATGAATACAACAAAGTAAGTAAACTGCTTTGAACCGCGAAGCGATGCCTGAAAAGATATATCGCTTTCAATTAAAATAGAAAAGTCTAGATGAATGGATACATCATTTGAAAGAAGTGTATAATAGGGCGCCTATAGCTGACGAAAAAAAGGAGAAAACTTCGCCTTTAAAATCAATGACTTAAATGGAACGGAACCTGACTCTACATTTGAGGAGATGATTAAAATACTTGACACAATGAGAAATGGAAAAGCGCCAGGTGACATCACAGCTGCACTTTTTTGAAAAGCCTGAAGATCTGTAATTAATGAAGTATTTGTGCTAAAGCAGAACTTGGAGAAAAGCTATGAATTTATCTTAGCTCTTGATAGCTTAGTACGATTTAAAATCTCCAAAATATGTGCTGCGTTCGATTTAAGCAACAAGCTGACTCGCCTAACAATGAGAGCACTAAGTACTACAAAAGGAAATAGAGCAGTACATCAAGGGCAAAGTGAAGCATTCAATATCAACACGGAAGTAAGACAAGTGGACGCTATTCTGTTCTGTTTAACCTGTGTCTGCACTATGCTATAAGGAACCAAACGGGACAGGGATGGCAATCGAATACGTCGATAACATTGCGATTTTAGCTTGAAATAGGTGATATACTCGTATGGATGATATATTTACGGACATACAAAGATCTACAAAGGAAGTAGGGCGAGTGTCTTATCAATCGAAAACCAAGTATTGATACTATTTAAAAGCGCCGAATGAAGAAGGTGAATAGGTGAATATCATTTTGAAGAAGTAGAAAAGTTCAGGTAGCTGGGAGTACTAATTAATAACGATAAGGGCTGTATACAAGACCGGATTTGCATGCATGTATTGAATAAAAGATTCGTTAAAAATATAGGACGACTTTATGCTTACTAATGAACTATACATGGCCCTTTACAACAGCCGAGCATATAGGCTTTGTGCGCTTCTTTTCCAATTTGTCGCATTAAGTCTCAAAAGAACCTCATCGATCTGGTCTTGCTAACGGAACTCTAGTCGCACTCTCTTACGTTGTCTTTCGCAACGCAACTATTGCACTGTAATGTGCCTTGGTGGCAGTTCTCGTTATTTAAGAAAATGGTTTCATATACCACGTTGATAAAAAAGTTTCGGGAATTTAGTTAGAAAATTAAAAATACAAGTTTATTCATTTAAATCTATATTGCCCCCTTCAAAGTAATCCCCATCGACTACAACACACTTATGCCAGCACTTGGTCCAATCCTCGAAGTATTTTTTATACTCGGTTTTCGGTATGCCCTGATGGGCAGCACTGATGTGCTTCCTGCGATTTTTCCATTATTTCCTCTCGACTGCTGAAACGTGTTCCCCGTAATGGTTTTTTTAAGTCGATTGAGCAGAAAGAAGTCACAGGGAGCCAAATCCGGTGAATTCGGTGGTTATTGGATAGTATTTGTTGCAACTATCGTCAAAAAGTTTCGAATAATGATGGCTCTGTGCGATGCTGCGTTATCATGTTGCAAAGTCCATGAGTTTTCTGCACACAATTCGGGTCTCTTTCTTCACGTTGCTTCACGCAAACGTCTCATAACGCCCAAATAATAATTTTTGTTTACTGTCTGGCCTTCTGGCAATAATTCATTATGCACTACCCCTTTGTAATCCATGAAAACCGTCAATAATGCCTTCTTTTTTGACTGAAAACGACGTGTTTTTTTGGTCTCGCATCATTTGGTAAATGCCATTCACTTTCCTGATTTCTGGATTGTGTGTCGTACTCGTAAGCTCACTTCTCGTCTCCAGTAATGATCCTTTTGATGAAATCATGTCTTTTGCGACATGAATACGGTTTCGTTTTTGGAATGAAATTAAAATTATCCAAAATGTCTTGGATGGAGCTATAGGCAATGTTCAAGTCCTCCTCTATCTCACAGATGATTAATTTGAGGTTATTGACCAACATTTCTTTTACTTTGTCATTGTTTTCATCGGTTTTCGATGTCGATGGTCTGCCACGGCGTTCATCATCTTCAATTGACTCACGACCACTTTTGAACCGCTCGTTCCACTCTTTTACTGTGACCGTTATCTTAAAAGAATCATTGCCGAAACACTTTTCAAACATTTCCAAAGTTTGCGCATCATTAAATCCGTTTTTTAAGCAAAACTTAAAACAAGTTTGTTGTTGCAAAATCCATTTCTAAAATTATAAAAAATCGCCAACACACATAGAAATAGATATATTGTTGGCTACGCAGCTCTTGCAAATATCAAGCTATGATGCTAATATTTAACGTGATAACAGCAACGATGTACCAACTTAACAAAAAAAAAAAAAAAAAACAAATCGCAACCATGGAACCGCCACACGGGAGTTATTCCGGGAACTTTTTGATTAAAGTTGTATTTTTCGGAGAACTTTTTTTCCGGAAACTTCCAGTATTGCCACACCTGTTCGTCTCATGACGGCAACATATAGTTAAACCGGTAAAATCAATGTTTGGTACACATATGTAGAGTTTTGTTCTAAGTTCAGAATAATATCTGTTAGCAAGCAAAATTCCTGACATTTTTTAACGTTTAATCCAATATATGCGCTGCAAGATCCGTACTTGGTTATACCGGAACGCAGAGGGATAAATCTTAGTATAACGAGGAATGTCAGAGCTTAACAGCAACCAATTGCAACGCGAGCCATGCATCAACGCTGTATGAATAAAAAAGGGAGGAAACTGAACTATTACGAGGTGAAAAAGATCGCTGCCCAGAAGTGATACATCTAGCAAATAAAACGGAAGATCTTGGGAATGGGTTTGTTTCTTGTGAATGGTGTACTGAGCATTTACATGAGCCACTTTTTCAAGTTGCTAATGGGGGAGGACTCTGAGATTTTCCACCTCCAAACCGCGACGAGGCTAAAGGAGTGAAAGGGCGCCGATAATCTTCCAGTAGGAAGTTTCAAATTTGCTGGCGACTAACTGTTTGTGTGCATACACCAGCTTATGTGCACAATATGGTTGAAGTAAAGTATGCCGCCTGGGAGTACTCTGTCCTATTTATAAGAAGGGTGATCCCAGCCTCTTTGCCACCTGTGGTAGAATCAATCTTCTTCTCATCGCGGAGGACAATATAGATTTTCCACCTCCAAACCGCGACGAGGCTAAAGGAGTGACATTGCGCCGATAATCATCCAGTAGAAAGCTTGAAATTTGCTGGCGACCAACTGTTTGGGTGCATACACAAGCTTTTGTGCACAATTTGGTTGAAGTAAAGTATGCTCTCAGATTGGAGCTTGGGAGCAGTCTCTCCTATTTATAAGAAGGGTGATCCCAGCCTCAATCTTCTTCTTATCTCTTATAAGATTTAATCCAGCGTAATGTGTGAACGTTTAGAACCTCTCATCGGTAAACTGAGTGGCAACACTCAGTGGGGATTAGTGCTAGGAAAATCTACTGCGGATCTAATATTCATTAACATTATGACAAATCTTGGAGCAAATCCTGGAGAAACTGATTGATACATATCATCTATCTTTCTATTACAAAGCTGCCTCTGATGGTCCTATACGCGCCAAATGATATAGGACTATTTCTGAATACGAAATATCGACCGGTCTTGTGCAATTGTATACGATAATGGTGAAGGAAACAAGGTCCTATGCGTGAATGAATAGCGGTCCTCTCAGGAGTGTTTGGGGTTACAAAAAGGACAGAGAAACAGTTTATCATGCTGCCTTTTCAATATAGTATATAATTTGGGATGGTGCGGTGTATACGTGTGGCGCTGTTTACAAAACAAAAGACACATGTTTCTAGCATATGAAAATACAAAACTAGCTAATCCACAAATCTCGTAATTCTAATCGCTTATACAATGAAAATTTTTTTATTTGTTTTTAAATACCATACAACAGTATCAATTTAGAAGTTTTTCTAAATATTAAAATTTTGTTAATGGAATTTTATTTTTATTTCATATAAAGCCCGTAATTATTTTTTAAATAAAATACCACAAAATTTTTTGTCAATTTAAAATCAATATATTAAAAAAAAATTTCTAAATAAAGAGGATTATTACGTATTTTATTGGCAAAATAAATTTTACATGCAAAAAAGTTTTTTTTAATGCGTTTTACTTAAAAAGTAAGTAATATGCTTATGCGATTAAAATAATTTTCGTTTCTGATAAAAAAAAAACATTCTGTTTAGAATAAAAAAGAACTAAATTTGAAAAACACATTTTTTCAAATAAGTAAAAGTCTAAAATCCATTTAAAACAATCCAGTTCAGTAATTATAATCATTAAAAACAAAAACTTATTTTATGCTCTCTGATCCCTAATGATCCAACAGATGTACGGGCGAATTTATCATTCGAAAGTCATCTGTATTCTTGCCATCAATCCACTTATTCATCTTAAATAATTTTGCAAATTTTTATTTAATTATTTTTTGTCATTTAAAAAATTTCATTTTAATGTAATTTCATGGTAACTTTTCCAATTTATCCACCTGCATAGACAACATAAATGGCTTTGCATATTTTTAAAAAGGATTTTTATTTTAGGCCCATAAGCTTATTACTTTATTTTGTTATACCCTACACCAACATGGGTGGTGTGTTTGTGACACAAACTGCAGTACAAAAAAATTACTAAACATTGAATTCATATATGCTATTAATAAGGCAGGTTTGAGAACTGGCTAAGTGAACAAAGTTCATATCTACTTTTTAACGGCCATATGCAAAAAAAAATCTAAAAGTAGACTTGTAGTGCACTTTAATTACCCCACAATTTAAGGTTATAGCGTAGACAGACGACAGCGCTAAAATTAACTTGTGAATTATCGCTATCTTAATGTACATTAAGTTGCATTTAGCTTTTTCAATATGGCAATACTGTGGATAATCAAGCAAATTGCTTACTATTGTGAATGAATGTTTAATTGAAAAAATTAAAATGGATTCAAATGGATTATGGAGCAGTCTCTGTAAAAGTAAATTTAACTTTTTCTTAAGTGATTTTTTACCAACAGCATAGCTGCTAATCATGCTTTCTGTTTTCTATCCATTTAATTTATACGTAAATGCCAAAAAATAAAAATAGTTGACGAACAAACAGTTGTTTACGTATTGCACAAACTGTCGTCTGTCAGGGTAAAATTTTAATTTTCATTAAGCAGTTTTTAATGCACATTTACGCTGTCGTCTGTCTATGGTATTAATACACATTTGTTAAAAATACGTATGCAAAAACTTTAAGTTTTCATACTGGCAATACTATGATTTTTTTTTGTGTCAGCAATACAAAAAACCGAATGCTACACACACGAATAATCGCACCAAAAAAGTTATATTTTTATTAATTTATTATAAAATCATATATTTTTTAAGAAATCTGTTTTAGTTTTCATTACCTTTATATATAATGTTTAATGCTATATACTCGTATGTATATTTATTGCAAACAAGACAATTAATTTTATTAGTGGATTAATGAATATCCGAATAATGGTGCAAAACCCAGTGCATGTTTTGAAGATTTCTATAAAAACTTAACTACTTCAGGAAAAAAATCATTGTAAAATCAATTAAAACAAAGTTCATTCAACATTTTTTAATAATGATTTTGTTTCAATATCGTTTCATGTTGATTTAATATGATTTTACAATAAAACAAATAGAAAATTTTTTTATTTAAAAACAACTATAAATCATGTTAAATTAATATTTTAGTTCTAATTAAATCAAAGTGTTAGTTATGTTAAAATGTGATTCTTATTGAGTCAACATTGTGAAAAGTTAAAATAGTACAAATTTCATGTTAATTCAATACGAAATAAACTTTTATTCACAATCAAATTATGAATTAAATATGAAATCTCTTGATAACTTGTATAATGGTTCGTCGAGTTCCGAACCGGTAGCCGGAGAGACCGAATCTGAAGCGTATATATTTTTTTGAAATTTGTGCGACAAACGCAAACGCTATTAAATTTGGTTTACGTATTTATCCGAAAGTTTACCACCATGATTCCGTCCTCGTGATACGAAGTATTTCTAAAAAATGAGAATATAATTAAATAAGCTTTTATAATAGAGCGAAAATGTAAAAATGTCTTCTAATTATTTATTTATTAAATCTACACGAAACGAAAGGATTAATAGAAAAACGGATAATTATAGTCATACTTATTAAATTTACCTTAAACAACTTGCAATTTTCTGTTGGTATTGATAAGGATGAAGCCGGTGTTGTTGTGATAACATTTGATTGATTTGTTAACCGATAGAAAACTTTATCGGTAAGATATCATTATCAATGACGTACTATTAAAATAATCAAGAAAATAGTTTGTAAAAAAATCTAATAAATACATATGTAATTATAAATTCTTCGTCTTTACCTAACTTTTTCGCCAACAGGACAAATTTTCTAGGAAACAAGCATCTATAGCTGGTATATCTTTTTGTATATCTTCCTTTGAAAGATATTTTATTTAAGCTCTCAAAACAAGACAACTCTTTGAACAAAAATTCCGAAAATAAAAACAAATTTACGGTGTACTTCGCTAAAACAACGACTTTAAGTTAACACTTTTTCATGTTAATTATAAAGGGTCCGCCAAATAAATTTTATTTTTTTTTTGAAAGTAGCCTACACGATCAGCACCAATTTTTAAGCACATTATCGATTGTGTGCAGCTGTATTTCACCAATGACTTCACGAATATTGTCCTTTAAAGCGCCAATTGTTTCTGGCTTGTTGGCGTAACACTTATCTTTGACGGCACCCCACAAATAATATTCCAACGGTTTCAAATCGCAGCTACGAGGTGGCCAAACGACATCAGCTCTGCGGCTGATAATGCGAAATTCAAAAACAGGGCGCAAACCATCGAGTGTAGCTTCGACTGTGTGGCACGTAGCGCCGTCCTGTCGAAACCAAAGGTTGCTTATATCCTCCTCTTCAATTTTTGTGAACAAAAATTCGTTCAACATGACCCGATAATGATCGCCATTGACTGTAACGGCCACTCCTTACTCATTTTAGAATAAAAATGGCCCAATGATGCCTCTGGACCAAAATCCGCACCAAACAGTGACTCGTCTTGGGTGTATCGGCTTTTTAATGTATGCGCGCCGGTTTTCTGTGCCCCAAATGCGACAATTTTGCTTGTTTACATACCCGTCAAGATCAAAATAAGCTTCATCTGAAGAGATGATTTTTTTTTGGAAAAATCGGCACCTTCTGTAAATCGATCGCAGGCCCACTTAGCGAAGCGTATACACAATCATATTCGTTCATTGGAAGGATAAAACTAATTATCTGTCAAATCAGACATGAGCTAAGTGTTACCATTCACGAAATAAGCGCTAGTTGAAAAAAAAAACGTTAGATAGCGGACCCTTTACAACGCGAATTTTTCGAATAAAACAAAACTTCACACATTTATTAATTGTTAATACCTTTCAAAAAAAAAAAAATATTAAAAAATTATTATTAATTATTAAAAAAAATTATAGGGTATGATATTCAAACACTTGAATGGGAGAAATGCAATGATATAAAAAAATCCGCATGCACTTAGTTTTGCACTTTTCGCCTAAATAGGGAGGAACTTATGTTTTTAACACTGTTCTTAGAACTCCCTTTTTTGTTGTGTTTTTAAAGAATTTACACGTACTCTCTACAATATTATTCAAAAATGTAAGAGACATCTGATCCCGTTCGTATTATATTCATTGCCATAGCTTCAGCATATTCCATGAAGTCCAGTTATATTTTTCCATTCGTTTTTTACTATTGTTCAAAAATTCTCCTTTGGTTTGGCATGAAGGCTTTACGGTGATCACTAATTAACCTAAAATTTCAGTTGCAACAGCCATTCTTAGACAATTTTAATGGTCTGGCTTGGATCACCATGTCATCAAAAGACGGCTTTTTATTTTGGGTAAGGTTTTATGCTTCCAAACAATTTTCATTGATGCCAAAACATGCTATTTTTATTTTGAATATTTATGACAAAAATGTCACTTTAAAGCAGGGTTAGCAGCCCACTGGTTATCCCGATTAAACCCAACCGAGTGACGTGCTGTAGTGCTTAGAGCACACGCATAACAACACAAACGACCCAGGTTCGAGCCTCAGCAGAGGATATGACGAATAACAAATTTAATTGAGGTTTCGAATATTTAATAATAAAAAAAAGCCTTCAACTTCCCTCCAGACAACTACATCTAAAAAAATTCAAGAAAAAAGCGCACCTGACTCTTCTCGCATAACTCTGTCGATGATGACAAATATCAGACAAATGATCAGGAAAAACACGCCACCTACTGGGAAAAAATTACAATGCTGAAGTAAAGATCAGCACCAATTAGCAAGGATCTTCACCACTATACAAAACAGAAATCATATGGAGGAAGATACAGCGGATTAATCATCTACTTAGCTTGAACTATCAAATTGATTAAAGAAAGTGAAACAAAACAATAGATGCTTTGTGGAAAGCTAATATGCTCCCTAGAGGAGTGACGGAGAAAAAAAAACCAATTTCCATATCTAGTTTCAGAAAAACTTTTCATGTTTTGAGGCGCTCTGACTTTTAAGCCGATTTTGTATTTCTTTAAAGGAAGTGATTCGATGACATGTTAAACGATAAACTCATACCTCTTTATACGGCCTAGGTAGTTTCTGAAAATGTAGGCCGTAAATCGAAATGCCTTTAAACGAGATGTATATGTGTTGCTTTTGCCTCCCTTAGACTGTTTGTTAAAAATGAAGAATCCATGGTGTTTTAACCGTAGAGCGAGTTAAATTGCGCTTAAAGCGAATGTGTCTAAAGAGGCCGTTACAGTAAAATGCTATGTAAAGAAAGCCGGTATGAAGAGGTGTGAGTATATCGTATCCGCCGCAACAGACCACGAAGCAATGTTCGGAGAATACGGCGGATGCAGCATTTGATCATTTTTAATAATTGTTTTGAACTTTTGCGACATTAGTTCAGGTGTTATCATGCAAAAAATATCGTAATCACGTCTTTATATTCAGGCCGTTGTTCTCATAATGAATGATTCAAACGAAACTGCATTCTGCTTTGCTTACCGAGCTTTATCAGTTCATAGTACACAATGCTGCCTTAATCACAAAAAGAGTGCAAAGTTGTACTACAAATACTCAAACAACGTGGTTGTATAAACAAACAAAAAATATTGTAGTCTTGAACGAAATTTGGAAGCAGTTATAAAACCCAAAAAAACCCATCAAAACACCCAATAAAACCCGGTGGGCTAGTTTCATTAAAAAAAACCCGTTTTAGTCCAACTCTGCTTTAAAGTACTCTCTTAAAGTTCACGTAGGCTTAACCAAGGGATTTTAAACTAATAAGTGGGTTTGCATACAACATTAAGAAACTTTGCTTAACAAAGGTTTAACAAGCTTCGTTAATTTTTTTTTTTTTTTTTTTGCATATGGCTGAAAATCTATTAAGCTCTCTTACTTACATAGTTGAGTGTAAAAAAACTTAGCAGATAGCAACTTAATAGTAGCAACTTAATAGTAGAAAAGTGAGGTCAAAATAGTACCTAAAGGAAAACAGTCGTGTGCAACACAAGTGCATATCAATCGATGTAAAGCATTATTAAGAGTGATAGAGAAGTTTTGGTGTGTAAAATCTTATAAAACAGGTGTTGTCACTAAATTATTAATGAATATTTGAAGAACTTCTTTATTTTCTTTTCGTAATCAGAAAATAAATGTTTGAATAGATAGCAACTTTACAGTTTTGGGTTCTTTTCTCCGTCACTCCTCTAGGCTTTTCACAAACAAACCATTGCTTTCTTTCAGTTTTATAAATCAAGTTGATTTTTTCAAGCAAAAGTAGATCATTAATCTATTGTAGCTCCCCTCCATATAAATGTATAGTAGTGAAATTCCTTGCTAAGTGGTGTCAGGTGTCATCTGGGTGTACGTGCCCTAATGGCACGAGTGAATACAATGTGTCCACCAACGCCCCCACCTATGACACCCACGAGTTAATATCACAAGTGAGTACCAATTCGAAGGCGTGTTGTTAGGACACTCATGGTAGGGAGTCGGAGACTATCTAAACTCCTGCCATGATGTGGGTCACAGCACCCGGTTGAGGAGATGCAACACCACACCGAACTCGCACTCTGCCTGCGCTTTAAGTCTAGGCCACAGCCACCACGAATCTCCCACAAGGTGGACTACTTAACAATCGAGCAGAGATCGGGATCTCTGGAGCTCCGGATTCCCGTTGCACCAGAATACCTCTGGTCAGGCTTAGTGACACGTTTCGGCCCCACAACAGCCCCGGACTGGTCACCGGTGCTAAGTGGTGGTGGTGATCTTTACTTAGCATTGTAATTTTTTTTCCAGTAGGTGGCGTTCTCTCCTGATCATTCATTTGATGTTTGTCATCATCGCCAGAGGTAACCTGGAAGGACGGGTAGGCTTCTTCTTAATTTTTTAGATGGAGTTGTCTGGAAGAGAGTGTAAGTTTCTTTATTAAACTCTCGAAACCACAGTTAATCTGGTCTTCTGCTGGGGCTCGAACCTGGGTCGTTTATGCGTGCGCTCTAACCACTACACCATGCCACTCCCCATAGTATTGTTTTATATTTACAAAGTAAAATTTTTGATTTGTTTGTATATTTTGAGCTCCACATCCAATCTGTTAGAAAATGATGCTTAGAAATAATTATAAATAATTTATCCAAATTGGCAGAAGCGCTCTCGTAAGCAAAACAGACTAGGCAATACGAATATTTGTAAAAAAAAAAATTCTGGCTTGTGAGCCTGACAAGATAATTTAGTACAATATAAGCCCAATCAATAAAATATTACGCTGTAGGGCGTTATATAGTTGGGTACGGCGGATTTTGCCAATTTTTTATTATTTTGTAGAAAAAATAAACATTTTTGCTTTGACACAAATTCTCTTAAGGATTTTCTTTGTCTATTAAAAAAACCTCTTATATGTTGCTGCTCTTAATGTTGTTACTTTTATTATTGTAAGCATTATGGTTGTTGTTGTGTTTAGATCATATTAAGGCCACTAATGTGTTGATTTCGTGTTTATTTAGTATTAAAAGTTTCTTGTTTTTTATGACAAAACAGCCATGAATGCAAAAAAACGACAAAAAATAAAGTAAAACACCAAATAATAGATGATAATAATAATGAAAAAACAAAACAAAATTAAAATAAAATAAAACAGAATAAGAACGATAAGTAAATTACCTTTGGTTTCTAAATTCAACCATAATCAATGGAACATCAATCAAATGGATTTTTTTTTTTTGAGTTTTAATATCCCCTACAATAGGTTTTGATTATTAAACGCTTTCTTTTTCTTTAAAATAATTTACGTATTTATCACGTATTATTATTATCATCATATTTACAAGGCACTATTGCAGAACACTGCGATCTATGTCTGAAGTCCTAGAGTAACGAAATCCCCTTTGAGCATTCCAAAGGGCTCAAAGCATCTGACAATTTCGCAATTGTATATTAGATTGAGGATAATAGTAAGTGGTGCTGCACAGAAAGATTCTGGACCTATATAGGATGTAATGGCACAATTTCTGGTAAATGTGTCGTCTGTTTCACTATCATCACAACAACTGGACCATATTTCCAAACGTCAGCCTTTGCAACGTATCGTAGTAATATTTGACCGGTCTAGATATCATACGATTCGAGCTAAGTGCCTTTACGGCAGCTTGACTGTCAGAGAATATATTAACAGCCTAACCTTAAGCCCACTATCCAGGTTGACCTCCGCACATATAGAAATGTCAATAATCTCAGTCTTGAAGATACTCATCGACCTTCTCAATCGAATCGACAAGTGTCGGTTGGGTCAATGAACACCAGCATCAATACTGTTATTTATTTTGAAGCCATAGGTATAGTAGCTTAGATCAAACTTACTCCGGTCCCAATTAGAAGACCCATTAGAAGACCAACAATACCGCTCCGGGAATTCAATCATGACTTTTCTGCTAAAGGACAAACCCAAAGGGCCGAAGATGATTTTCTGGCTACCCTACGTCGAACGGATAGACTACCCGACACATGCCGCAACCCCATATCACATAGCTTAGAAGCGGTGTCATCTAGCCCTCCAGAGACTCTGTTGGATATGTTCTTATTGGTCCACTTATAGTGAGGCAGGCGAGTCTCTGTACCCTGCTTAATTTATTGATGGTAAAAGCTTCCTCAGCCTTTTTTCATCAAACTGTCGCCTCGTAAGTAATAATGGGCCTAATAATGACGGTATATATCCATGGTGTCAATCTCGGTGAAAGACCTCTGTCTTACTGCAGGAGTAGCGACTAGCCCAGTGGGCCCTTATCACCTCATTCTGAACGACACCTTATATGATAACTTGTATTTCCTTGTAAAAGGTACAGCAATCGTTTTCAAGGATTTATCGAGACCCCTTTCTGAGTGCACCAATTCGACACCTCGCTAATGGCCATCCTTATTAATTTATCACGTAATTCATCACAAGATATTGAGCTATACTGCAATATAGAGCGCGGTCCATCAATATAGCATGCTAAACGTTCAATAAATATCGTGATACTGGATCGCTCTCAGTATATGTTGAACGCTTTGCCTTTAAAATACTATTTGAACACTATACAGCGGACCATCAAACTACTACTACTACTGTATTGCTCTTAATATGGATTACACTAGCGTGTTCAAAGTCAGAATTCCCTCCACTAGTGAGTAGTGAAAAGACAATTTTGCTAACTGCGATGCTGGATCTAGTGTTTTCTAATACGAGCTTGGCGTATTCCTATGGTTGTACTGTATTACTCAATATGCGTGCAATATTTATGGCAATATTGGAATTTCTGTCGATAGCAAGACAGAGCTACATACACTTCTACATCTCTATTGATCAGAAAATGTAAGAATAAGTTCTCAAGGCTGGTCGCCTGTTTGACTTTGACAGACTATTATGGTAATGAACGGGCAAACAAGATTTGTGTTAAATATCCTCGACATGGCTTCAATAGCAATTCTGCTGAGTTATGGTAAAAGTAGTATATTCCACCCTATATGGTGGCTAGGCTAGTTAGACCAATAGTAGATAAGCATGGGAGTCGACTTCAACTCCACTCGCAATGACACAAAAAGGGAGAAAACAGTCTTACATCTTATCTGCGGATGTCCGGCTCTACATATATAACATCCAACATTGGTGTACTATCTAGGCCTAGACTTAATGACATCACAGCTACAGGCTGGATCTGATACCATACATACATTGCGAGTGCTATGGTCTTATAAAAGCGGAGTCTACCAACTAATACAGTGCTTATGTTGTCTGTAACAACTTTTATATTTACAATTTTATTTTATTGGAATTAAATCAACATTAAATGCATTTCTAAGTGACAAATTGAAGACGAATTGTAGGAGATCAATCAATTTGAAATAAATAAATTGAATTTTCATTGAAAATAAAAGCACATACATAAGTAAAATATTTGATTGGTAAATGACATTAGAATAGACCAGATAAGAATTTTCATTTCCCTTCTTATTGGATTTCTGTATTACGATTGATGGCGATTAGTTATCATTTTCTTGAACTTGAAAATGCTTTTATTTTTTGAAGAAATTTTAAATTTATTACGTTCAACGTTATAAAAAATATTTATCATACAATAAAATTTTAATTAAAGTTCTTAATACAATAGAATCTCACAAATTAGAACCACTTTGTGCACCGGCCAGTTCGAGTTTCTGAAAAGTTCGAATATCTGGTGATTTTTTTTTTACAGAAAATGATAAAACTATAATAATACTAGTTATGTAAGCTTTATTTCAACACAAAACTGTTTTTATTCATTGACAAATTATTATTATACTTATTGAACAAATTAAATTCATAGAAAAACTTTTAGAAAGTTTTTTAATAAATAGGTATTTTACAGGTTTTTAACATAAAATCAGTAATACTTGATACTTGGTTTGCTTAAACTGGATACAACTATATCGTTACGGACGTCCGAAAGGTTAGATACATGTTTACTGGCAAAAATATCACTGGTTTTGCAGCATTTTATAACATTACTGATGCCTTCGAGGACTTTTGAATGAGGAATAGCTGGCGTTATGTTGACAATATCGTCATCGCTTCTATCTGAAGCCTACTCATCGCTATTCTCTGCATTAGTTCCGTTAGTAAACACATCTTCATTGCATTTCTCGATTTCATTTAGATTTACGGATTTGTTTGGCATAATTCCGTTCAAAAGATCAGGACTTAGTTGAAGAATTTCATTGCAATTCCGATTTCATTGATTCAGTTGTGCTAATGGCAAATCATCATCGCGGTAGTAATCGTCTGAATGCCAATTTAATAATTTGGACCAAGAATTTTTAACACTGTCGGTTATACCTCATCCCACGATTGTTTCAGCAATATTATTACATCTCGGATTGAATTCCGTTTCAAAAGCTTGTCAATATCACCACCATCACTAACTTAGCAACTTACGTTTGCAAATTCGTTTTGTCATTTTAATAGGATTTTGATCCATTGGCTGAACTGCTGCTGTAACATTTGGCGGCAATATATATGCGGTTATATTTCACATCCTCACTTTGAAGTTTATAAATTGGTGCATGAGCGGAACAGTTATCTACAAGCGGAAGAGCTTTTGGAGCTAAATTATTGTGTTCAGAAAGACGAATGATCTGTAGAACGAAAAAAATAAAAAAATAAGGAACTTAAAATATGCATTGGTTAAGCAACATACTTCTTTGATAAATATCTCGTGAAACCAATCATTAAATATCCGGGAAGTCATCCACGCTTTTTTCGAAAAGTCATAACGAAGTGGGATATCAAATCCTATGAAGCTTCTTGGCTTTTTAGCTTTTCCAATAACCAATGTGTGTAATTTATGGATGTGAGCCATCAGAATTTGCGCATAGTACAATCGAAATGCGTTCTTTTTGAATTTTAAATCCTTGGACCCTTTTTTCACAGGAAGCGACAAATGATCTACCTGGCAGGCAGCAGAAAAATAGGCCGCTTTCATCAGCATTATATATTTGACTTCCAGTAGCCCCATTTCTGCGACTTTTGTACGAAATCTGTGTAGGAATGAGTGACCTTACCAACATCACTCGAAAGTATTTCACTGGCAATTTTTAAAAACCGTATTCCATGTCGGGTTTAAAATTTGGAGAACCATCCATCACTAAAAATTAACTTAGCTTTTGCTTTTAATATAGATCGTGTCACAGTGTTCTTCTTTTCACGTTGATTTAAAAACCACTTATAAGGGCGCTTTTCCATTTCTTAATATTCCGCCTTATGCAGAGATTTTTTTTCTGCTTCCTGATAGGTACTGGTAACTGCATCCATTATTTCTTGTTTTTTTTTTTTTTTTGACTTTAAGTAGCTGATAGAGGATTTTTTCACATTAAAATTTTGAGCTAAACGATTTCCATTCACGCATTCATTAAGTCTTTTTAATGTTTTAACCTTGGCATCCAAAGATAAAGTATTTTTTTTACGTTTATTTGGCATTTTTCAAATTTCACACGTATGAGCACTTTACTTTGATCTTCAGTCATCAACTTAACCAAATTTGTACGAGCATATCAAATTTCACACGCATATGACGAAATTGCACACACCACAAATAACTTGGTGATTCCCCGTTTTATTTTTACTTTAATGAGCGAAAAAACAATAATTTGTAGTTAAAATACAAAAAAATAATTATAATAAAACTTCCAGAAATTAGAAACTCTTGTTCTAATTTCAGAGCGAACATTCGAATTTCGGGACAGTTCGAATTTGTGACGCTTCGAATTTGTAAGATTCTACTGTACATCCAAATAGTCAGTGGATTGGTTAAATTTTTTTCTATTTTCTTACCTTTAGCATTGAAATTAGATAGCAATTCATAAATAGTACACCTATCACTCATATAGTATTTTACTTTAGCAATACAGTTACCATTCGATAAAAACGCCTAAGGTAACCGACACCATTTTATTGGCAATCTAATGACATGGCCACCTTTTAATATTGACATATCCCATTTCTCGTGGTCGGATTCATTTATTAATCATTATTTTTTCTAAAAAAAAATATGCATTTTGTTGCCCTTAATTTTGGTCTGTTATTTTCGAAAAAATTAATTACAAAGAGAGGATGCTGTCTTTACTTCTAAAAATAATGCCTTTAAAAATCTTAGCTATTCTGAATTGTTGACAACAATTTATGGCAGTGCGTCGTTTTTTGTCAGAAAAGAAAACGCCATAAAAAAAATTTTCCCTCAACCAACTTTCAATTGTAACCAATTTAGTAACATCTTTTGGGTCATTAAGAGCATGTACTTCTATATACCCTCCGTTTCTTTGTTGGTCTCCTCATATTAATATTAAACGGTGGCTCAACCATAATGCACGATGTTAGTTGTGAGTCACACCTTAACATCAACTTTTTTGCCTAACTTAATGTGACAAACTCACATAGCTGAGCAGCGTGTTAAGATTGTTGAAGCCTTTTATGAAAATGAACATACAATTCAAAATGCATTTCGTGCACATCGTGATTTTTTTGGTCAGCATATTCGATCGTTAATAAGCAGATTTGCCGCATTTGAGCAAATGAGAATCCAAGAGTGATTGTTGAAAAGCCGATGCATACACAAAGAGTGACTGTTTGGTGTGATTATGGACTGGCGGAGTCATCGGGCCGTACTTCTTCGCAAATGTGGTCGGCCAAGCAGTAACTGTAAATGATGTTCGCTACCGCGAGGTGTTTACCGACTTCTTGTGGCCAAAAATTGAGGATATGGACCTGAACGATATGTGATTCCAACGGCAAGGAATTGAACTCCATTTATGTCTCAAAGTCGTTAAAAATATGAACCGACCAGCCACCGAAGTCGTGGCGAGCATTTGGCCAATATTTTGTTTTTTGTCATAGTAAAAGATATTAAGATAAGTATCTGAATGAAAAGTTTTTTTATTGCTTGAAAAATACGTTTATTATAATAACAAAATAAACTGATACATTATTCAAAGTAATTGTCCATCGTTAGCCAAAAGAGGTACAGTATGTACTTGTATTAAGCCAAATTCTGATACCCTGTTCTGAAGTAAAGCGTATTCCAGTTAGGACGTACTGCATCGATTACGACAAATGGTAGTCAGAAAAGGCTAGGTCTGCGCTATGTGAGCCAAAATTTTCGTTCCACAGTTTTCCAAATAGACCGGTGCTGCAACATGTGGCTGAGCGCTGTCATAATGGAAGATTATGGTCGAATTTTCTGCTCATTTTTCGTTGATCACTCTTTTCAAGCGAATCAATTATGTCCGATACAGGTCAGCTGTGATTAAATGATCCGATTCAATAGCTCATAATAAAAAACACCCTTTTGATCCCAACAAATACAGAGCATTACATTGGCGTCATGGATATTCTTCTTCGACGTGGATTTGGCTGGTTGTCCGGGCTTTACATATGACTTTTTGGGCTTTGAGGTTATCGTAATAGATCCAGTTTTCATCACCAGGAACAACACGATGCAAAGATAACTTCTTTTTGTAGCGTTCAAATATCATATCCGACATGCAAAATCGCATTTCAACGTCTCTCGGCTGCAATTCATATGGGACCTAATTTCGATGCTTTTGAATGAATTCAAATGCTTTAAACATAAGAAAAGTGATTTGTTGTGTGACTCCTAAGGATAATGTAAGCTCTTCTTGCGTTTCTCATCTATAATATTTTTCGGTTGACCAGACCTCTCCTTCTCTTCTGTGTCCAAATCACCACTTTCGAATTGCGCAAACCATCGTTCACAAGTTTTTTGAGTTGGTGCATGTTGAACGTAAGCTTTTACCAACAATTGATATTTTTCAGCAGCTATTTTCTTCAAAAGAAAGAAGGTGATGAGACTTTCACGCAAAACATCTTTTTAGACACAAAATTCGACATTATTTTAGCGATTGAAATAAATGTGTGTTTACACTTTGGCGTCTATCGAATAATGAATTATAATGACAGATGTTTACCCTCCAAAATAACATATTTGTTATTATTGACACAAACCATGTGTGATAGTTATGCCATATGTTGTCCAAATGACATTATTAAATTGTATACACAATACTTAGTTGCCATCTAGATACTAATCTGGAGATTTAATGGATAGATAGCAAAAAAAATTTTAAATCCTTTAAATTAGAATCCATTGAATGATATTGAACCATATAAGATTAAAAATATGATGGTTGAGGATCAGTTTTCTCAATAACACCTGTAGGAAGCATACGGCATTTTTTTTTTTGTCACCCAGTATCACGATATTTGCTGAAAGCTTAGCATGCTATATTAATGGATCGCGATACACATAATATTTTCAATATAACTAAATATTTTCTGTCTATTTGGCGTAGCGGTGATTCGGGAATTTGCTGATGCTGCTCATCATACATTTCTTACTTTTTCATTTTTCTCAAAGAGGTGGCGTTGCCTGACACTTGCGTTGATGTTTATACTTGATGCTTATTTTTTTCCAGCGGAGGGACGGAGACAGGAGGCTTCTTGAATGGATTATCTGGTTGAGGTTGAAGCCTCTTTATTATTTAAAATCCAAAGCCGCAACAAAATTTTTTTAGTCGTTGCTAAGTTTTGAACCTAGGCTGCTTGTGTTGTATGCGTGCTTTTGAATCACTACACTCCGTTATAAGATGAAACCACAACCGCAGGCCTGTGACCAATTCAAAAATGTTTTACGATATTTAGTCGCAATCTGAACTTACGATAAATATCAAGGATATCAAATCCATGAGACTAAACAATACTAGAACAGAAAAATTATACTACAGGGTCAACCAGTCGAGTATTTACTATGGATAGCTTCTGCTATCTAGCAACTGCAATGAATACAAACGGCGGCGTAGAAACAGACGTAGATAACAGGCTACATAAAGCGAGAGCGGCATTCTGACGACTGCAGTCTGTATGGAGCAGCTCACATATATCCAGAAGGACTAAACTCAAAATATTCAACTCATGTGTTAAACCAGTTCTGCTGTATGGCAGTGAAAAGAAAATTGGGATGGATCGATCACGTCATTCGAAAAAGTTCATTTAGTATCATTTAGTATTCGCTCGAGTGTAATCTCAAGGCTCACAAAATCGTGGTCGACCAAGAAACACCTAGAGGCGCACAATTATCCAGAAACTAAGACCTGACAATCTACATGGGAAGAATAAATTCAGCGCTAAACCGTGTTAGATGGTGATGCTTTGTGGAAGCCATATGTATATAACAGAAGTAACCGAAGTAATAGTTGCAATCTGCATGATTTGGGTACCATTCTGAATCCACCGAGGGAAATATTATAATAAGTGAACATTGCTCAGAAAATACAGTTTTTTTTGAGATTTATAACTTTGAGTTGGCAATGCCGTTTTAGTCGACAACCGATTAAACAGCTGATAGTTGCTTTTTATTTAATTTGGTGTAACATTATATTGTGGATAGACTTACGACAAAGCAACGCTTGCAAATTGTTGAAATTTTTCATCAAAATCATTTTTCATCATCAAACTTATTTCGCCTTTCATCCATTTTATGACGTATATAATCGTCGTCCAGGCCGCTAAGATCGATTAAGCACATTAGATTGTTTACTTTGTGGTTATGTTAAGTCACTTATCTATGACGATAAACCAGAGACAAATGAACAACTGCAAATCAACACTCGAAGAGTTATTGACGATATACGGTCGCATATGCTGCGCAAAGTTTGTGAAAATTTGTGTCCCAGCTGTGGCGGCCATATGCTCGAAATTACATTTAAACTTAAAATGTCATTAAATTTTCTATCAAACAAAGCCCGTTTCATTGATATTAAGAATATCAACCTGGCCCACGATGTCGAACGTTATCGTTTCCAGTGACAAACAGCTAATTTACGGCACACTAATACTTTCCAGTCGAAAGAAAATGAATGCAAGTGATAACGTAAGCATTTCAGTACAATATCGCTTTTACTCATTTGTTTTTAATTGCCGTTTGTATTATGAAATGCACACCGGAGCAATCTGGAATGCTTTTTCTTGTATCAGGCTTTGTTTCTAGTTTTCAATTTATAGTCACCATCGCACAAATTAAGTAAAAATTATTTTCATCAAAATTATATACAGCCAAGGAAAAAAGTCTACATACACCCTACGATTTTAAAGTTTTCGAGAATTAGTGGCCTATGTTTAAGGTATTTGAAGAAAAAAATAATATAAAAAAATATAACTCAGAAGTTATTAGAGAAAAACATAATAATTAGCAGGAAAAAAGTTTACATACAACATCCAACTACTAATACAAAATAGAAATTTGAAAACAAAGAAAGCGAAATAATATGGTACTAAATCTCCAAAAGGAAAATAAATCATATCAAAAATGTGCCAAGACAACAAAATTCAGTCATGCTTCTGTACAGACGATCATTGGAAATTATAACAATAACAAAGAAACCACGATATGGCAGACCTAGGAAGCTTTCGAGTTGTGATGCTACCAGTATTGTGAAGTTAGTCCATCAGGATCCAACAACAAACGCCCCAAAATTGACGGAACACATCGAAAAATGTTTCAATAATAAAAAACGTTTTACATGGCAATGGACTTTTTATTTTAAGGAACTACTTTAACGTTTTTGACGATTTTATGCTTCATTTATCTGGCAGCACTGTATAAAAATATAGAAAAAATACTATATGATATTTAAATTGAAAGAATATGTAATAAAGGTTAGCGATACAGTTGATTTTGATATATTTTAGGAAAATCTTAGTAAGAATTTTTTTTTCTTTTAGCAGCTCTGGCTGTAATATTCACGAAGAGAATAGACAAACAGCCGAACAAAGTACGTAACCTGAACAATATGAACGAGCATCGCTGATTTAAGCTTGTGTAACTGTAAAAACACACTCAACATTAATCTGAAGCAGGTTTTTTGATGGGTTTTATAACTGCTTCCTAATTTCGTTAAATTCGAAAAAAAAAATATTTCTAAGTAAAATTACATTGTTTTAGTATTTATAGTGCAATTTTGCGTTTGCGAAAAAATGGCCGGAATACAAAGAAAGACGTGATTAAGTTATTCTTTTGCATAACAACGCTCGTCCTTATGTCGCAAAAGTTGCCAAGCGATTGTCAGAAAGGTTCAAAAACCGCACCCGCCGCATTCTCCGAGCATTGGTTATTCTGACTATTGGCTGTTTCACGATACAATACCTTTTAGGATCTCACGAAACACTCCTTTTCAAGAAATATAAAATCGGCCTCAAAGTTTGTTCAACTCAAAAGATGAGGTGGGGAAAAGATGTATTTCATTTACTTGTGATGTGATTTCATTGACTTTTATTTTGATTAATTTGTTAATTCATGAACATTTTTAGCTAAAAATAACGGACCAAATTAATTTGTACTCCCAACACGTAAATTATACTTATTTTTGTTATAAATAAACTACGTAAACCTTGAACTGGAAAACTCATCTACCGGAAACAAATATGCTGTTATGTCAAGACGTGTGTCCTCTCAGTGGCAAAAATCATAAAATAGGCTACGAACTGCTATCTCATACAATATTCCCTTAAAACTATGCCCCTGGAAAACAGTACCAGGGATAAGGGAGTGGAGTTAAACAAATAGATCATCTTTGAAACAAAATTATATTTAGGGCCTTGAGAAACCTTATTATTCATAGAGAGAGAAAGAATAAAGAAACCAGAATAAGGTGGGAATAAATTTATTTTATTTAAGCTTTAAAAAATTTGTAATTAAAATAATTTTTATTTCTTTATTTTTTAAGTGAGTAAAGAAGAGTTACTTTGAATATTTAAAATTCATTTGAATTTATTTAACGTTTTAAAACTTAAACGAGTTAAAACATAATTTTATAGAAAATAAAAACACGCACACAAATTTTTTACTTGCAAAATACTTTTCTTACTCAAAGAGTGGCAGACACACGGCCAGCCTGTACACCAATGTTTTTAAAAAAAATTTGAAGGGGAGATAATTAAATTGAATGAAATAAAACTTCAATAGAGCAGTTTGTAGGTGAAAACTTTATTAGGTATACACTCTATTTAATTTTAAACGTAAAATAAGTGCGACTATGGTCAATTTACCAAATGTTGCAGATGAAGTTTGGTTCAGAAAAAAATAAATAAAAATTTACTTGCCATTTGCTCTGCAATATAGCGTTTTGCTTACAAAGTTATGACTCCAACATCACTCCAAAGTTCTTGTGTTAGTTGATTAGTAGACTTTCTCAGAAAATTTATTGCAAGTCTACAAAATTGAACACACCTGGAAATTATCGTCATTTACATATTCAAAAAAAAAAATATTTAATCTGCCAGAAATTTACAACGAAAACTTGGCAAGACACAGAAGAATAAATTATTACTTAGAAAATAGAATTAAATTACCAGACCAAATAAGTCTCGTTTTATTTTTTATTTGTTCAAATACTGAACTAATAAGAATAATTGAATTTAAGTGTTTAATTAGAACAAAAATTAAATTCTTACAACGATAAGCCTTTAAAAAAAAAAATAACTTTTTATTTAAAGAAGTGCAAGCAAGCCTAACTAAAACACTTTTTAATTTCGTGCTAAAATTTGTGCTGTAGTGTAATGGGTAAAACGCCCGCCTACAAAGCAAAAAGTCTTGTGTTTAATCCCAGGCCAGAGAATCTGACTATTTTTTTAACACCGCCATCACCTCATAACATAGCTAGTCTGCGTCTTTCATTCTTTCAATAAGTCTTAAAACAGAAATGGGTGCAGCTTATTGATATGACAGAAGTCTCCCTTATTCCAAGTGGGATGTTGCGTAAATTATGTTTGCACTTATGGTTACAATTTTTTATTACAGTTAAGGTAAGTAATGTACGAAGCCACAGCGGTCGGACTTGTTGGGCTATCAGTACGAAAAACGGCTTTAAAAATTGTTGAAATAGCTCAAACCTTAAACGTGTTTTTTCTTTAGAAAGAAAAACAAATACATTATAGCGTTTTTACATTAAAAAAACGTTTATTATGGAGTTCATAGATTGCAGTTAAAATAAAATAAATCTTGTGCTTGGTTGTTAACTAATAATTCTTTATTAAAACGGTTATATGTTCCACTGTTTGTAAAGATTTTTAGTCTTAATTTACAAATTTGTTATCAACAAGAACAACTGTTTACAACTTTGTAAATAACTCTAATTAATAAAAGATCTTCTAACCTAACTTAAGCTCGATCACAACATTCTCAACCAGTGTTATCCACACTTAACTCTCTTTACTGAGTTAGCTCCAACTAAACTGATCATTAAACCTTGAGTTCAAACAAACACTAGCCGCTGAGCTTACACCAGTGATATTTAAAAGTAAAGGAGGTAGTTGGGTAAGTGCGAACATAGAAATTACTCTATCAGAGAGAGTAAAAAGTAAAAATATTAAAAAAAAAAATTCAACAAAATATCCATATGCATCCACCACACGTGTGCATTCGTTGCTGCTTCAGCAAAATTGTAAGAAACTTTTTTAATTATATTTCTGTACCTAAAGATGTTTACGTACATTTAAAAGCAAGAGCGTAATACATGTGAATTCATTGTGAACAATTGCTCTATGAAACGTGCATGGCTGATTAACACTTTACACTGAGTTTACTGATAAACTGTCCACTGAGTTTTCAACACATAAATTGATTGCTGTCCACGTCGATGTGCTATTTACATTGATGAGTAAACAATACTTCAAAAGCTCCCGAAACTCTCAGTATTTCAGGTACAATTCATTTTTACTTTTACTTTCGTTTTAGTCCTTATAAAGCCTTGCGAATTTCAACATCTACTTTCAGGTCTTGTTGATTGTTGTTTGTTATTGACTGTTACTTGTTTTCCTTTCTGCCTTTTTTGTTGTTGTCGTTTATTTTTATTTACTATATTTCTGCTAATGTTGTTGTTATCGATTTGCTTATTTGGCTTTTTGTTTATTCTATTTAGCAATGTAGCAAATGACAGGGTTGCCTAAGCTGAAGTTTGTAAAAATATAATTATTATGGAATGTTTGGAATTCTACGATTTAAATCTACGTTGATTAGATATAATTATTTAATTTTAAATACGTTTGAAATCAAAACTTAATTTTTGTAAACACAAATTTTTTATAAAGGGTCCGCCATATAAATATTTTTTGAAAATGCTATAAACAAAAACTACTGAATATTTTCTCAAATTTCTTTTTTTATTTGAAAGTACAATCGTTCCGGTTAATAATGGAAAATAATTTCATTCAAACGACTGCCTCGGCTGACCATACAGTAGCCTGCGCGATCGGTCCAATTTTTAAGCACATTATCGATTGTGTGCAGCTGTATTTCACCAATGGCTTCACGAATATTGTCTTTTAAAGCGTCAATTGTCTCTGGCTTGTTGGCGTAACACTTATCTTTAACGGCACCCCACAAATAATAGTCCAACGGTGTCAAATCGCAGCTCCAAGGTGGCCAAACTGCATCAGCTTTGCGGCTGATAATGCGATCTTCAAAGACAGGGCGCAAAACATCGAGTGTAGTTTCGGCTGTGTGGCACGTAACGCCATCCTGTTGAAACCAAATGTTGCTAGTATCCTCCTCTTCAATTTTTGTGAACAAAAATTCGTTCAACATGGCCCGATAACGATCCCCATTGACTGTAACGGCCACTCCTTGCTCATTTCCGAAGAAAAATGGCCCAATTATGCCTCTGGACCAAAATCCGCATCAAACAGTGACTCGTCTTGGGTGTATCGGCTTTTCAATGTATGCGTGCGGGTTTTCTGTGTCCCAAATGCGACAATTTTGCTTGTTTACATACCCGCAAAGATCAAAATGAGCTTCATCTAAAAGCATCGCACACATTCTGCAACATTACCATGATTTTCGAAGTAATGTCGCAATATTTCCTAGCGTTGTTCAAGCGTATACACAACCATATTCGTTCAGCGGAAGGATAAAACTAATTATCTGTCGAATCAGACATGAACTAAGTGTTACCATTCACGAAATAAGCACTAGTTGCAAAAAAAACGTTAGATGGCGGACCGGATATGTTGTTTCAGTTTCAATTTGAGTCCTAAATTTATGGAATATTCTTTTTATATAAAAGAAAATACAATTTACTGTCTGCAGGTGATATGATTTCAGGGCAAGAAACCGCCACAAAAGAACAACAACGAACTGAAAATATTATGGATGAATAAGTACAAAAATAAAAGGAATAACCAAAGCAAATGACTGTTTATTTTATTTTTTTAACTCTTTTTACATAACCTAATACGATATTAGAAAGCTAAAGTCTCATTATCTATATAACGACTTGTCATAACTGCAATGCGTCCGAATTGCTACCAAAAATAATTTTCTTTTTTTATCACAACTACAAGGATATACAGTTTTAGTAAAAAACAAGATGCAAAAGAATGCACAAAATAATACCAAAATTATAAAACCAAAATCATTTTGCTGCAGAATATTTAAAAATGAAGTATTTGGCTTATTTTTTGTGGTTGGTTCTCTTTGCATCTGCTTCGCTTTTTAATTACAATTTAAGTTCACTCATTTCAGCATATTGTGATCTTTTTCAGGATTAGATTTTGTTTTATTTTTAATTTAAAATGATTTCAGTGGTTTTAGCACGTAATTTTTGAAGTAAAAATAATGAAAAGATTGGATTTTAATTATTTAAGTGCTTAACTCTATGTCGCTGCTCACTTGATTAGTTTCACACATTTTTAAATTTATTTAAACTAATACTGAGAGATATTTCGTTTGCTTATATTGTAATTTACGCTAAATGCCCCTGCGAATATTTCGCACTCCTAGTAGTAAATTTTGTAACATAAGAAAGTGAAAATATAAAATGCGAATATTATTGGCTTCAATAATATATTTGACTAGCAGACACGGGCAAGCGTTGTTTTGCCTTCAAATTTTATTTTCACTGTAAGTCTGGTTTGCATGCAAAGTCATGGCTGATTGATATTTAAAAGAAGAATGAGAGGTGCATAGCAATTATTGTTCAAATGGAATTATATATTTTTGATAGCTGGGCCCGAACCGCGTTGCTGGCCCCAAATGTTTCTTTTATGTTGAACTGCCTCTCGAAGAAAATCAAATCAAATTTTAGTTATTTATAGTAGAAAAAAATGTTTTATTCAAAAGTCAAAATTGGAATAACGCACACAGTTGATTTTATTTTTTTTATATATTTTATGTACATGTTTTAAAATGCATAAATTAAAATTTTTATAATTATAAAATATGTTTTACATATTAATAAAATATTAATAAAATATGTAAAATATGTAAAACATATTTTATTTGAATTATAACTATATATTCAGTGCAATGCTTTTTGATAAACTACGTTTTTGGTTTTGCCTTTATTATCGAATACGAATAGTGATGATGGGTTCACAATACGTGAGCATCCAAAGTATAGTTGTCCATGTGAGAAGCATGGTGTTTCAAGATACAATCCACATACTTGCAGCGATTGACCTTGAGGTTTATTTATGGTCATAGCAAATGCCAGACGTACTGGAAATTGTATGCGTTTAAATGAAAACGGCATATCTGCGGGCATTATTGGTATACGTGGAATCAATACGACTTCACCTCTGTACTTACCAGTTAATACAGTTGCTTCTGTAATGTTATTTAATAATTTTTTTATAGCTAATCTTGTCCCATTACAAAGCTGTGGTGAATTTAAATTGCGTAATAGAATTATTGGAACACCAACTTTTAACTGCAACATATGAGGTGGAATTCCTGGCAAATCTAGCGAAAAGAGGTTATTTTTGAGTCGGTGTCGTGATACTTATCGCCGCTACACGCCGTCACACGCCAATCAAGCACCTAACGCCTTCACCAAAACATCAAATAGGCTTATTGCTCAAATAGAGTTTAAAAAGGAGTGATAAATATTTATTTACTTTTTTTATATATTTTTTTCACGAAAAGATGTTAGGTTTCAGTCGGTGTCAGGCTAATTAACGCCACTGCTCGCTAATTAACGAACCAACGCCTTCAACGAAACACAGCATAGTACAGTAGTTCTTGAATTACGGTGCAAAAACACTAAAAAAATAAATATTGCGCCATCTGTCGGACGAACTTCAAACTATACAGAAACACTTCTCACGCCCCATAGAGCATGTGTATACAGTTTGGTCGAAATCGGTGCCGTAGCTCTTGAGTTACGGTGCAAAAACACAAAAAAACATTATATTGCGCTATCTGTCGGACGAACTTCAAACTATACAGAAACACTCCTCATGCCCCATAGAACATGTAAATTAAGTTTGGTCAAAATAGGTCCAATAGTTTTTGAGTTTAGCGATCATGAAGATACACGTCATTTTTATATGTGTATGTATATAGAGATTAGAAAAAATAGCAACACAGTCTAACGTGTTAAGTGATTTGAATTCCTATTTCTTATTAAATAATTTGAAAATATTATTTTTAAACAATCTTTGAGGTTATGACGTGATAATTATTTACTTTCTGACCGTACGAAAAAACCTTTGAGCACATGTACTCGTTAAAATCTTCGTATAACTGTAAGAAAAAACAAGTTTAGGTAAATACTATCCTGCTTTTTGAAGAGTTTGACCTTATGCCTTATGCCTGCGTAGGCAATCATCTCAAAAGACACAGTTGGATTAGAAGTAGTACAGTTTTATTGGAATGAATAATTTTTGTAGTGGTAATGTACATAGCCAAGAATGTTTAGATTAACTATGTACCATTTATTAGTCCCTGTTTATCATTTGGGTTTCTAGTTTACATTTTATATATTCAAAAATTCTTTTGGGTGCCTGGTTATTAATTAATTTCAGTATAATCATCAAATTTTGGATACAGAGTTGACGTTGGGTAAAATTGAGAAACATTTTCTTCATTGATTTATCTGGCATAAAATGGGGGCAGTAATTGTATCATAGCAACAAAAACGATACTTCGTTACTTTAGACGTTTCGCTATTGTAATTTGTTGGAGGTTCTCTAAATCACTGATACCCAATTTAAGCAACAATTCCGTAAAAGAAGGATCATTTGAACACTTAATTTGAGTCAACTTATGAGATTTAACATAAGAGCGAATTTTTTTCGGTATTTTGTTTTTCTATTGGGGTTTTTCACAGCCGATAATACGTGAAAAATTTCCACGAAACAGTCTTATTTCTTCACCATAAAGAAAGTTATTATTTCTAACGCCTTTAGATCGCCAACGCTTAGTGTACGTTGGTTGGGACCATTGAAATTTCATCTCAAATGATGATATCTTTTATCTGAAAAGAACCGATGAGACTGATGTGTCCAAGACAGGTGCACGTATTTTAAAAACCGAATGAAATGTTCGACACCCCGCTAGGATATTAGCTATAGTGTCGAACCATGCAACTGACATAAAGTTGAAATTTTCTGATCCTATATATGGAATATCTTAGTATTATTACATTATTACATTATTACACTAAATAAAACAAAAACTGCTTTGTCGACAAAATGCAGTAGTGAAGAAGATGCTCTTTCAAAAATAATGTATCTGATAACGACAGAATATGTAAAAGCAAAAACTTATTTTCATCTGAATTACACGATGTTTTTGTGTTATTTGTGTACTTATACCTTAATGTTTAACATCACCTTATGCTATATGTTAAACAACCCCGTATAAGACAAACACTGCATTGCCGACAACATATAGTAGGAAATAATGTATATATTTGCAATCGGTAAAAAAAATATCTACGTTGCTTATTTGGTATTTAGGTGCTTATTTTCTTAAAACCTATTGCACTCTATATTAAACGGACCTGTTTTATTACAATTGACAAAACATAGCAATTGACTGCATAACCGACAACAATATTACCAAGAACGGTTTTTGCGACAACAAAATATATTATGTTAAACTGTAATAGAGAAAACTATGAACCTTAAGACTTTATTTATTGTACTTTTTTTCTGATTATTTTTCGTCATAAGAGTAGAAATTTATCTTTAAAATGAATCATCAATCATAAATTTTGATGCAGTAATACGGGAGATATTCGCAACAGACAACAAACCTTTTAGAAATAATACATCGCACACCCAGTTCAAAAGTGACTCAACTCAAAATTTTTAATTTTCGGTTTAATATGCTTAAACTAACCACTATACATTTGTTTATTTATAAAACAAATATCGGTATAGTTTGTCGTTGTTAACTGTTGGTAAAAATAGTCCAATGTTTTTGTTTTCCACTACTTTATTTAGATCAAAAACTGTTTTTTTTTTTGGTTTCTGAAAATAATAAAAATTTTCAGTTGAGACACTTTTGAACTAGGTGTCCCATTATATATAACAAACCTTTTATTTTTTATTTTTATATTTAAGCGCAGTATTTTATCATCAGCCAGTAGTTGCCTAACAACAGACACCGCAGCCGAAAAAATCATTTGTGTCCTACTGTAGTAACGGTGGATGACCCATATGATCATCCCCATGACACTATATTGCGCCCTCGCCCGCAAATGATGTTCAGTTAACCACAATCACCCACTGGCAACATCACATTTAGTTGTTCCCCATATAAACAGGGGCAGGAAGAAAGCCATGTTCAAAAAGTAATTTCTTCGTCCTTCGAATGATGTTGAGTATACTCTTGATAGGAAAAAATCTAAATCTCATCCGGCTCTAATTTACCCCATTCAAAAACGTACAATCCGGTCTTAGTTAGCACAACACAAACAAAATGAGCAAAATGTGCCCCGTGGATTTATTCCCCGTTTGATAGAGCCGGCACTGAGTTACTTCGAGGAGACGTAACCTATTGGGAAGATATCTCAGGAGTCCCACTATTCTACCAATGTCAGCGCTATATAATCTATACAGCTCTTCTTCATAGGATGAAGGCCATACCAACATTTGCATTTATGAATTGCAATATATTTTTTTAAATGAAGAGCAGTGAACTAACGGGTGATTTTTTTGCTATTTTGTTTTTATGTGTAAAAAGAGATTTGTGACCTCTAGCAATGTCATAAAGTATGTTCAGGTGGTTGTTAGATGTCTGTAAATATTTTTATACCTAACAGTCGTCTAAACAGAGCTTAAGGTTTGCCATTTGATCATGAAAAGAGTAACAAACGAACAATGCTGGCAAATCATTCTATTTTATTATCAAAATTCGTGCTGTGTGAGAAATTTGTTTCTACCAAAAAATTATCTTCAGCGACGAAGCAAACAGAATTGACAAATTTATTTTGAAGAGCAACTAGTTCAGTCAAAAGCTGAAAATTCACCCTGGAAGACGAACTGTTTATTGCGGCTTAAATTTAGAGGCGCATCATTGGTTCGTACTTCATCAAGATTGATGAAAATCTCAACGTTATAGTCAATGCAGCAGGGCACCGTGCGATGATTGCCGACAAGACGGTGCCACATGCCACGCAGTACTCGATGCCATGAAACGAGTTTGGTGAGCAATTAATCTCATGTTTTGAGCAATCCATCATCCGCTAAAACATGCAATTTGATAGCACTAGACTATTTTTTGTGTGGATAGGTGAAGTCTTTTTAGTATAGAGACCAGCCAGTAACAATTATAGCAGTAAAAGACAAAAGTATGTCAAAATTAGAGCTCACAGATGGACCACTATACCGTGGAGGTGAATTTCGTACTATGGATCTTGCAATTAATGGATCTTTTCTCTTATCTAGAATATATTACATTAATATTTATTCCCATAATATTCCATGGGAACTTCTCTGTCATTGAGCTGCACCCGATCCTATTTTTAGACTCATTGGAAGGGACAGCCGGCTCCGTTCTGCAAATTCATTAGAGAAGTTCAACAGTAATAGTACTCATAACGAGTTATTAGCTAATGTTATTTATGAGGCAATTCCGCTGTTCTTTATTCAGACTGTCTGGCCTGGTACTGAACCGAGTTGGTAGGCGGTTATCTTATCTATATCACAGCGGCACTTTATTTAGAATAAACGCAGAAAATTTATGATAATAATTGTAATTTATTTTCAATATCTTAATCGATTTTTTAACAAAAAGACTTCTACATCATTATCACGTTTGCCCTCTGTTGCTTAATTTTTACAACTGACGTGTAGTTTACTACTCTGTTCTTTGTTTACTAATGATTGCTAGGTTCACCAACCTTTTTATTTTTAGCATAAAAGCTTTATATCATGTTCACGCATAAGCTTTAATTGGCAATTAAGAGATTTTACGCAATTAAGGCCTTAATTGAGCTCAATTTACCATACAAAACTACAATTTGTAAATTACTCAATTAGTACTTAATTGTACAATTATAGCTCTGACAGATATAGGATTTGTATACTATACTAGCATTGTATATTACATGTGTGTCAACCTATACATAAAGCATTGTGACCATAAAACTGGTTCGTATACTGTGAAAATAAACGTGGTATAAAGGTTGTATATTGTTACCACTTACTAAATACTTTTTTATTTTCATTTTATTAAAATAATAATATGTGATTGGCTATCTTGCATTTCAGGTGGCGATATAATAGTAGAACGCATACTACATGCCTGTCACACTAATATAGTATCAAAAACCGTAGTATACATACCATGGCATATAAGCCACATGTTTGTCAGGGCTATTAATTAAATAAAATTCAAAATACAACCTTGTTCGAAGTATGTAGAATGAGGAGTGGCAGCTCTGTATGAAGTATGTTCATTGAGGAGTGTCAACAATATATAGTAAGAAAAATATATATTCGTACAAATTTTCAAAACAGGATTTATTAAAATCATCAGGTTTTAATAAAATAAATATAAAAAAGTAACATATTTTTATGCGATTAAAAAAAACGGCACTTAAAGCATTCTGTTTTGAAGAAAAATATTAATATTCGAGTAAATCAATTTTTTAAAATTGTATGAATACAGACTTCGCATACTATACAATCTCATATAAAATATAATCTTATAAAAATTAAAGAAGAAGTAAACGAAAATTTGTGTATATTGAATTTGAGTTTTTTGATTAAATTTTACATCTTTTTAACGCTAAAGTCTTATTAATTCTAAGTTTTATATTCCAAATACACAAAGTCAAGTTTTTATGAACAAAATATTACTTGGCATTGTCAGCTGTCAAATGCCAATTGTGTAACGTTAAATGCGCCACGTGTGAACACTAAATACAATAGCGCAATTTAAAATTTAATTTACTCAATTAAAACATATATATGAACATGGTATGAGAGGCGTTTAGTGTAGAAATAAAACTAAACTCATCCAGTAGATTCACGAAACTTCTCTATTAATTGCATTTGAATATATTACGATGGAATCACCCGTTTGTCGCTAGTGCTCCAATATGATCCAATTTCTTTTAAGCTTTATTACCGCAGAATATTAAAATTGACCAAATTTATTTTACGAAAAAAAATTACAAAATTTAGTTATTGGTATTATGGAGAGGTGGTGTGGTGTAGTGGATAGAGGAGGGCAGGCATACAACCCAAGCGGCAGAGGACATGACGAAAAAGTTATAATTGCGGTTTTTAAAGTTTATTAAGGAGACTTCAATCTCTCTCCAAGCAAATCCATCCGATGACAAACATCAGACGAATGATCAGAAGTAAACGTCAGCTACTGGGAAAAAATTTCAGTGCTATGTAAGGTAAATCACCACCACCACTTATTAAGGATCTTCACAGCCACACACAATCATATGGAGAGAGGAGAGCTACTGTTGATAACTGAAACTGAAACAAAGCGATGAATTGATGTTTTGTGGAAAGCCAATATGCTTTCTAAAGTGGAGACAGAGAAGAAAAAAAATTCGTATTTTGCAGTTCGATTGTCGCACAAGAATATGATAAAATATGGTGAATTTTGATATTTTTGTTGCCGCATGATTGTCTAACGAGCCGTTAAACGCTTGCCATAGCAATAATTAGTGCATTTCTCAAACGTGTGATTCCAGCTTCAGAGCATGTATGCGTAATATGACAGTTGTAAAAGTTCAAAGCAAAATCCTAAATACGTTAATTAAGAAAACTTATTAGAAACGTAATTACGATTATTATCACTTTTTTTCTGCAACAGTGTCATATTTTGAATTACTAAGTATAAGTAAATAAAAAGTGTTATCTAACAAATTCTCTGATTGCAAAATAAATTATGTCGAAGATACACAAGATTAGATTCCACGCGTTCATACTTTATACCATGTACACACGAATCTTCAAAATATTTCGTTCGAATTTACGAATTACGTCGTTCATAGTGCCCCTTTGTAGTTCGTTTTAATGGCTAAAGTACACATTTTGCCCAGTTTAGTTTACTTTGAAATTCTGCAGAATTTAATTAATAATTAAATATTATTGTTAGATTTTAATACCACAATACACAACACACTTACAGTCCGTTGAATATGACATCATAATAAATCCAACATGTATATTTGTAAATATGTACATAACAATTGTATATGATCTTGTATGAATTGCATATTCTTGATTATTATATAATAACCAGAGCTGTATAATTAAATACTTTACAAAAAGCTAATAATAAAGTTGTAATTCCATAAATACTAGTTTTATATCTAAGAATACCAATTACAATGTTAATGATAGAAACATACTATATTTTCTTTCTTTCGAACCAGCATTGTAAAATTGCAATGCAAAAGAGTAATTAAACTTAAGCTAAAATGCTTTCTACCAGCAGGATAATATTGATTTAAATGGCTTTAAATTACTCCTTTAATTTGTAGTTTATTTGCAACTACTGCGTTATTTTCCTTTTTTTGCGGAAATGAAACAAAAATAACGAAATAATTGATACCGATACCGTATGTACATTAAAGTCACAATATCCTCTATTTTTCTCTTATAATTAACATATAAAGTTAACGTTTTTTGGTTACAATATATACGCCGTCTTCTTACGAAGGTATACATTTATGAATATATTTGTTGGAATACAGTCCAGACCAGTCTAATGCAACGTACGTACATGGCACCATTTGGTTAAAGTGAAAACATCGATTTAAAATTTTCATTTTACTTTTTTTTACTAAAAAGAACAAATTAAGAGGTTCCTCATTAAAAATTTAAAAAAAAGGTGTGCCATATAAGGCCCAGTCTAACATCGATGTTAATAATACTTCACATATGTTGACCTTTGATAATCTTGCACACGACGTACGTTTTTTCATACTTCACGCTCTCATTCATTAATCAACCCCAAATATTGAGTCAAATTACATTATGCCACATACAAAGCTTTAAGAGCGAATCATCCAATTAATCTGTGGATGGCGATTTATCGAGTTTTTGCTAAGGCTAAATTTATTTATTTAATTTTCTTACCCTATTTCTGCTTCTAAAACACAATTTACCGGAAAATCCATAAAAACAAATTACAAAGGTGTCATGTGAACGTGATAATTCGTATAAGAAATTCAAACAGCGAATAAAATAGCTTATAATCTCGTGTGAACATAGTGTTATTATTATTCACAACAACTGATTTTTATTTACTTTTTTTCATCTTTTTATTCACTACTGACTACTAAACTAGTTTTGGCAACCATTTTTTTAAACTATGTAGTTGAGTTTGCACTAACCATCTTTTCTGATGAAGACCATTTACATCTTGCTGGGTACGTTAGTAAGCAAATTTGCCGTATTTGGGGCTCAGAAAATCCAAATGTGGTCTTACAGAAACCAATGCACCCATTGCGATGGACTGTTTGGAGGGGCTTGTGAAGCGAAGGCATCATTGGACCATATTTCTTTGAAAATATGGTCGGCGCAATCATTACGGTCAATGGAGACACCGATTTTTTTATGCCTGCTCTTCATGGTATTGTTGTGATTAATGTCTAGTTGCAACAGTATAGTGCAGCTTGCCACAATCAATTTATTACGTCAAACGATTAATTAACCGTATGGTGATGTCAGTTGGCCTCACAAAAGCTGCGATTTGACACCGTTGGACTATTTTTTGTGAGGCGCTGTTAAATACTAGTGTTATACCGACAAACCAGAGACAGTTGAGTATTTGAAGGCTAACATTCGTGATGCCATTGCTGAGATACGATCCCATGCACTCGAAAAAGTTCTTGAAAATTGGTTCGATCGACCGGGGTGCTGTGAGGCTAGCCGCGTCAGCCATAAAAATGAAATAATGTTTAACTTATAACCGAAACAATCGTACTTCATAACAAAAAATAAATTTGGCAAAATTTTAAACCGTTTTCGTTTTATTTAATTTTTTAACTTAAACTTTTAAATGGCCGACCTGATATGAACAAAAACAAATTCTTGTTTCCCCTATTGCAGCATGAACATACATGGCATTTTACACAAAAAAAATTGCATATTCCACAGTTAATGCCAACATGTGTATATTTCTCCCTTGATGAATTAGTTGATAAATTAGCTGAATCTAACACCACAGGTACCTGGTTGATCCTTGATAATGAAAAGATACACAAAACTCTAGATGTAAAAGATAAAGTTGCGGAGTCCGGGCATTACTAAGTTTTTCTTCCTCCATACTCTCCAATGCTAAATCCAATAGATAAAGTGTATTCAGAAACCAAACTTTGTGCACGAAATTTACTAGCTGATCCAAGGAGTAATATGGACTTAGTAACTATTGTATAATTAAACAGTCCGTGAAATCAGTAACACCTTCTGATTGTAACAATTATTATCTTGATATGACTATATATTTGCCATTAGCTGCATCCGGAAAGCCGCTGCAGTGAATATTTTCTATTTATGTATTTTATTTTTATTATTTAAATAAAGGGTCCGCCATCTAACGTTTTTTTTTTTCAACTAGTGCTTATTTCGTGAAAGGTGGTAACACTTAGCCAATGTCTGATTTAACAGATTATTAGTTTTATCCTTCCGCTGAACGAATATGGTTGTGTCCAATGCGTTTTCGCTTTGCTAAGTGGGCCTGCGATCGACTTACAGAAGATGCCGATTTTGCCAAAAAAAATCATCTTTTCAGATAAAGCTCATTTTAATCTTGGCGGGTATGTAAACAAGCAAAATTGTCGCATTTGGGGCACAGAAAACCCGCACGCATACATTTAAAACCCGGATTTTGTTCCAGAGGCATAATTGGGCCATTTTTCTTCGAAAATGAGCAAGGAGTGGCCGTTACAGTCAATGGGGCCATGTCGACCAAGTTTTTGTTCACAAAAATTGAAGAGAAGGGTATTAGCAACATTTGGTTTCAACAGGACGGCGCTACGTGCTACACAGCAAAAGCTACACTCGATGTTTTGCGCCCTGTTTTTGAAGATCGCATTATCAACCGCAAAGCTGATGTCGTTGGCCACCTCGGAACTGCGATTTGACACCGTTGGACTATTACTTGTGGGGTGCCGTCAAAGATAAGTGTTACGCCAACAAGCCAGAGACAATTGACGCTTTAAAGGACAATATTCGTGAAGCCATTGGTGAAAGACAGCTGCACACACACAAACAATATTCTGTATTTTTTTTAATAGCATTTAAAAAAAAATTTATTTGGCGGACCCTTTACATAACAAGTTAAGGAAATATTAGTTTAAATTTATATTACTGTATAAAAAATTGATTTATAATAAAAAAAAAAAAATGATTTTGAAGTGAAAATGATTTATTTTGTGTTGAAAAGTTTAATTTTTTTATATTTATTTGGTATCGAAAAATCGTTAACTTGAGAGTAAAAACCTATATCTTGTGTGCAGTGGGTAAACACAATAGTTTCCTTTGACTGTTGTGCTAGTGTGACGTGCAATCATTCCTCTTTTAAAAATATTATGCAATATTTTCCATATGCATAAATGAATGACTCAACAATCAATCTCTCAATTAGTAATCTAGTAGTCTTAAACTCATTCAAAGGGACCTACAGTTTAAAGCCAACTCCGAACGGAAAATGCCTTAGTTATAGAAGTTTCTCATAGCCCAAATACTAATACCGTTGTTGAAAAGTGTCAGAAGGCAGGCTACCTACCATGCAACAGTAGCTAGACTTTTAATCTTTACTTATAGATTTATACCAATTATGGGGTACAATTTCCATTAATTAATTTAAATCATAGTCGTGTTTTCCATACTGCAAATAACCTTAATTTAATTTTAAAAAAGCTTCTTATTGTCATTAAAACAAAAATATCACATGTCGAAAAGGTATTTATATTTAAAACAAAATTTTAATCTTTTCATTTGTCACTTTTATTATGACAATCAAATGCAGACATTTTTAAAATAGCTCAGAGAATTAGACATTTTTAATAAAACATGGCACAGACATCATTAGGCTTATATGTATAATTATAAAATGCATTAAAAGAATAGAATGAGGCTTTTAAAATAAAAAAAGTAAGAAAAGAGGAACGAATGTTATAACACCTTCAAACTACTGCTATTATTAACTCAGGGACTGAAATGGAACCCCAAACTGAACCTAAACGGGGTCGAGCTGGCTGCTTGAACGCGAGCCGTTGAATCAGTGTAGGCAGAATCTAAATTATTTTACTCAAACAAAAATATAAATATATTTTGTGATTATTTGTAACCATTTTTATGAGCTTCTGTTAGTTTCAATTCGCTAAAAACTATTTTCACTAGTTATTGCGGTTTTCAAATTAGGAAAAAGAGTCTCATCGAGACCATTTGAAAATTTTAACCAATAACTTTAATTGTCAAAATTGTCATCAAATCATTGGTCTTCTAAATCTAAAAAGGTATGTTGGGTCCAGTTGTTTATTATCAATTTCTGTGATAGGAAACCTTTATTAAAATGCATTGATTATTTAACTTAACAATATTCTGCATACTTTGGCTGAATATGTTGTAAAATTGTGTACAATTCATCATCAAAACTTAACCTTTTTCTGGCGGTATTCATTTGCCCCTAATCATTTTGAGAACAAGAAGGAGTAGATTTTTAAGCTAATAACCTATACATACAGGATGTCCGCCGGAAAAGGATACTACTTTGTTTGTTTATAATTTTTGATTATATGAAAGAGAATGGATCTTATATTGATAAATGTTTTATTTAATGTTGGCAATTATGTATGGAATACAATATCAGTTAAATGCCCGCCTCTGTTAGCCTCACAAATGCGAGCCCTTTTGAGGACATTTTTCATTATATTCTCACGAATATTTTGTTTGAGTTGCTCCAGCGTTTCTGGTTTGTTTGCATAGACCTTGCTTTTCATATATCCCCATAAAAAGAATTCCGGAGCAGTCAAATCAGGCGATCGTGGAAACCAATCAACATCACCATTCCTTAAAATAATTTGTTGTAGAAAAAGATCGCGCAGTAATTCCATTGTAATCCTGTCTGTATGCGATGTGGCATCGTCTTGTTGAAACCACATGCTGATCAAGCCCAGAGCATGCAGTTGTGACGTTAAAAAGTTTTCAATCATATTTCGATATCGCTCCCTATTGAGAATTTCAAAGAAGTAAGTTCCAATGATCTCTCCTGACCAAACTGCACACCAGACTGTCATTGTCACTGGATACAAAGGTGACTGATGAATAATTTGAGGGTTTTCCATTGCCCACAGCTGACTATTCTGTTTATTCACGTAACTATTCAAATGAAGATGTGTCTCGTCACACATTATGATTTTTTCATGAAAATCGGGCTTATCATGGGCGAACTGTAACATCCTATTGGCATATATACGGCGGCGTAAATGGTCTTCTGGAAGAAGCTCTTGTGTCAACTGAATCTTAAATGGAAACAAATGCAAGTCTTTGTGCAAAATTGTGACCAAAGTTGTTCTTCGAAGACCAAGCTCCTGAGCACGGCGTCAAATTGAGGTTGATGGATTGTTTTGAGCACTTTCTTTAACAGAAGTAATGTTTTGAGTCGATCTTGCAGTACGTTGTGGTCCATGCTTGGGCCTATCAGCTACAGTCCTTCCTTCTTCGAAATCATAAATAGTGCGTCTTGGTGGCACATGGTTTCTCCAAAAAATTTCACGTAACTTTCTCATCGTCACAGTAGTCGATGATTGATGCTGATAAAATGTTTTAACGATTAAAACACGTTGGTTTACTGAATATTTTGCCATAATAAATTTGCCACATCTCTACTTCACGACTGCCAAATATGAACTGTCAAGACCAATGTTTATCAAAATGGCGGCAAAACAAAGTAGCATACCTTCCCGGCGGACACCCTGTATATATGTACGGAAATGTTCTATTTTGTAATATTGCTGGAACATAATTTCACAAAAATTAAACAAAACGTTATGGTTCAAAAATAGTTAAAAAAAATTTTTGTCCAATATTTGTGTAATTACACAGAAATCAGCAACACTCCGTTGAATCCATGTGAGATGTGGTTGATGGGTTCAGGTTCGGAAAAGGTTAATAGAAATAAAATATTTTTAATGAAAAAGTAACCAGAGTATAACACAGTGTGATAAAAACGAAATTGGAATACCTGGGAAATGATTTTTCTAATCGGCACTTTCCAGTAAAACAAGGATCTTGTTTTGCAATTACGCCTAAAAACCGTAGCAGAACAGTAATCTGTTTTTTAAATTTTCGAAACACTCACAAAATCTTGAATTAAAAAACCGGTTTGTCGGATTTTTATGCTCTTATAAGTTAAATATTACCCGATTTTAAGTTTCTTTTCGGATTTGGAAAGAAGAGAAATAGAGCTTTTAAATGATATATACATATATAGTTTAAGTAGTGTTGAAGAACTTGGGTATATTTCTCAAGCATATAAATTTTTGCAATTTTTTCCACATTTTTCATGTTTAGATGTGTTTTTGAGCACTATTTTACATAGGAACCGTACTATTGACGAATTAATTAAGGAATTATATTAAGTTATGAATAAAATAAGATTCACGGTTTCGAAATTCGTTGGAAATTGATGGAAATATTAAATTTTTTGGTAAAGCATCTAATGAAAACTAAGTTACTGGCTTATAAGTGTATGAAGGTCCGAAAAACCGGTTTTTTAACCTTATCTCGAGATTTTTCGAAAATTTCAAAAAACAGATCATTGCTCTGCTCGGCAGCGCCTGTCTGAAAAATAGTATCATTAGCCAAGTTTTTTTTTTGTAGCATCGTGTAATCTTAATACACAATGTGGAGCAAAAAGGGAAATCCCCTTTTTCTATTCAAAAATTTACAAATGGAGAGGGAAGAGAGTTTTATAAATTCTTTGAATGTAAGTGGAGAGGGAAGAGAATTTTATAAATTCTTTGAATGTAAATGTCATTGTGTCGATTGATGGCTTTTAAAAATGGAATTGCAGTATGTATCGGATGCTTTTTTAATGGGCTTCGGACTTGATTTAAAAAATAGTATCATTTAGGGTAATGTATGCAATCTTTATTTGAATAGATAGAGCGATCTATATAACTCATGTTTAAATATGATTTCATGTATATGTTGACCGCGGCTACGCCTCTAATGGTTCATACGCTGGTCTTACGAATAAATTCTTTAATATTGGCTTCCAGTACGTCAACCGTTGCAGGCCTGTTCCAATAGACATGGGTCTTAATATAGCCCTACAAAGAGTAGTCCTAGGCGGTAAATTGACCGGCCCCAAATGTAAAATAAACTGTTCACAAAACTTGCCTCTAAATCAGGCCATACTTTCACTTGCTGTGTGACATACGACACCGTCTTGTTGAAAGCACATGTCAACCAAGTCCAACTCCTCCACTTTGGTTAAAACAATTTGTAATCATCACACTGTAAATTTGGCCATTCACAATAACGCTTTTGTCTTCGTCGTCTTTGAAAAAGTACGGTCCAATGATGCCACCGGCCCATAATACACACCAAACAATGCATTTTTCGGAATGAATTGGCAGGAATTGCTATGTTTCTGGCTGCTCTTTACACCAAACACGCTAATTTTTCTATTCACGTATCAATTCAATCAGAAACGAGCTGACCATAGGATGAAAGAATTGCACAATGCACTTTCTAAGCCAAGCCTTGTTTGATAATAAAATTTAAGTTCCTTTGTAAATAACTCATCATATAACAAGAAAGCCAATAATGTATCGTAGCGGCTCATATTATATTCGCAATACCTGCTACGCAACTAAATGTTAAGAAGGCCTTTTCACCCTTAAACTTAAAAAGTATGTATATGTACATAGTATTTTAACACTAAATATAATTAATACGAGTACATATCCTACAATTATTATTGAGTATAATAAATTTTACCGGTCAAATAAGTGGTTGTGGTGCGTTTAGTGTTAATTATAAAATGAAACCAGAAATTATTTTAAAAGACAAATAAATTCCATACTAATAAAACATTTGAACTTTTTAAATTTTTAACTCAATCCGAAACCTGAACCGTACCCCAACCTCAACTTTTTATTTGGATTAACCCGAACCTGAACCCATTTGTTCAGGTTTTCAGTTCCTGATTAATTCCTTTAACGATCCTCCTGTGTCTTTTTAGAACTACTGACTATTTTCAATTTTAAGACTTCTTCTCCAAGAAAAGCTTAGGTTTTTAATTTTTTGGCTTTCTTGTGAACTCAATTTTAGTCCTACGATTTATTATTTTACCATCTGGTTTTGGTAAGGTGAGCTCTATCTATGTGCATATTCTTTCTAAAATTTTCTTATTGTGTGATCCGAATATTTTATAAAGGCGCCATAGGCTGCAGTTAATGAATGTATGGAATGAGTAAACATCTCTACGAAATCATGTAGTTTGCATAGAAGTTGAAAATGGTAGTTTTCGTGTAAAAGCAGATGCATATGTGGAGATGGCGGCCTAAAGTTTAGTCACTATGCCGCTGCCTGTACAAAATCCGGTTACCCCACATGTCGTGGTCTGTAAGAAGGTCTTAGAACCTTCTTTAATTCCTTAGATAAGACCTCTTGGGGTATGTCAAATTCTTATTGAATAAAATCACCTTCTGCGTCATTATCAGTCTTTTCAACTATGTTATTTCCAGTGTAACATCGCTGGGAAAGAGAGCGAAAATTAGGACTTTTCTATTCAACCGTTTCTCTTCTACATAACCCTCGTTATTGCGTTGTTAACCTGTTGGTTAGCAAGCAGCACATGACTTACTAGTGCTTCAGCTCCTAACACTGTGAATTCTGAGTAACTAAAACATTCAATTCTTTTTTAACTCCTTTGGAGGCATATATCTCCACAAAGCTTACTCACCTTAATGGATTTGTTGTTATTGCTTCCGTGCTTTCCAAAGTAAGAATGCACTGTCCCAACTATTTGATTATTGTGCGTCTTCAGGTATATTTTGGTCGACCTGCTGCATCTTAAGTGATGGTCACTTTAGACTTTCTAGCGCCATCATCGAAATGACTCTGCTGAGAGTCTGATGAAGAAGGCATTATGTGCCTTCTATATTTGTAGAATGACCCAAAGTTTTGCATTGGATGTACACCGCGGCCATAAGACACATCCTTTTTCCTTGTCTAGTGGAAGGCGCTAGATATTGGATCACAGGTGGCCATTATGAATAGGGAGCAGAGGCTGGCCTGTCTTGACATCACTGATGCAATCAGTTCAGCTTCTCGGGTCAATTTGGTGATAATTCTGAGCATACCACCGCTTGACATCTTCAGCAAGTCTCATCTCTGAGAAGTCAGGCTCAGAAATTGGGCGGACTAGTCCTGACGCATCGTACATGTTATGCGAACCTCCTCTAAGCTCCGACATGGTTTATATTGTTACGTTTTTACCTTTTTAAAAACGTGCATTTCTGAGTTCGTAGATTGCAGTTAAAATAAAATAAATGCTGTGTTTGGTTTTTAATAATTGTCTTTTATTAACAAAAGTTTGTGTTCCACTGCTTGTAATCTTTTCACAAGCAATAACAATTTCAATTCGTAACTATTCAGTCTGTTTACAAAATTGTAAAACAGAAGCAATTACTCGACAGATCTTTCTTCCTTAAGATCTTACAACACGATCGTTGTTACACTTTAGGTTCGATCACAACATTTTCAACCAGAAGTCACCCTCACTTAACTCTCTTTACTGCGTTAAGTTCAACTAAACTGGTTTTTACTTCACCACTAGCTTTACGAGTTTACTCCTTATAAACTCTCTTCACACAGAGTTCAAACCAACAAACTCTCTTCAAACCAATAACACGTTCACTGAGTTTACACCAAATAAACTGACGGGGTTCCATGTTTCTTTCTCCTCCGAGAAACCTTACTTCAGGGTCTCAATCTGACTGCCCGATGATTACACAGTTTTCTACTCGGAGATTTAGACCATAGAAAGAGCTGCTAGGCGCTGCCTCTTAGGACGCATTACCGGGCGCATGGGGCGCCCTTGTAATGGCTACTGTATGACCAAGATGAAGAAGATCTGTGACTGAACTGTTTTATGGGAGCTAAGGCACATGGATGCTTGATACTTTTACGATTTGAACAGTCTCAGGGATATGTCACCGTCGAAGTTGATCAATTTCGTCAGGGGTACCGATTGGTTCATAAGAGGAACTTAAGAACTGGCTTTCGAGTTTCAGGTATTGATGTTTGGGTTTCTTCCATATCTGGCTCTTACAGCCTCTTTAGTGCATATGTCCTCTTAAGCGTAGGACAATGGGCCATATGGAATCCGAGTGATCTCACGTTTCGCGGGCGACCCATTTAATCTAGCCTAACCTAGCCTGTCCGGTTTCTGTTTAAGTATAGGTTTCTCATTAGTTAGATTTCAAGGATCTGGCCAGAATACCCTGTATACCATACGATTATTGATGAACACTTGTAAAGTATGCATAAAGGCTTCACTTCCGTCCAACAGAGTTTATTATTCTAAGCTTCGTCTTATAGATTTTGTAACATGATGTTCTCTGTATTTTAGTTGTTAATTCTCACTGATTTGGTTTTCTTGATATCTCTCTAAGTCCTACATTGCATGCTTATTTCTCTAGGTCTTCTAATTTTCTCTCATATTGCAGAACTTGTAAAAGAGTGGACAAATATCATACGCACTGTTAAAATCCATCAAATAATAACAAGTGGTGTAGAGTAATACATAGTCTAGTTTTACACTACACAACTATTTTTAGTTTTTTTTTTCGTTTTATATCTCTGAAATGCCACTCTTTTCAAAATCCATCAAAATTTAAAGCCTCTGTTAACCAGTATTATAGTCTTCTTTTTTATTAACACCTGAATCCATAATGATTTAGTTTTTATTCTCCTCTTGGCTAAAGGACACGTGCAGTGTTTTTAATTAGAGCCTTTAGAAAGACATGACTTTTAAGGCATTTTTTTCCATTACTGTGTGTATTACTTCTACCTTTTTGTGATTAAAAATCCTTGTCTATGTCTAAAATGAAACAGTTTTTAAGTGTTTTTGACATCTAATCCCTGTGTCACTAAACGCATAGAATTTCATTAGAACCTTTTTAATAAAAAGTCTTGCCACGTCGTAGAAAATGTTTCATTTAAAAAATGTGTCATTTCAAAAAAGTTAAACTTCAACTAAATGTCATTACAAATGTTGGTAGTTTTAGCCATTTTACGAACTTTTTTTGTTTCACTATTTTAGTGTCATTTGTGTGAGAAACTGTATGTGTGCCTCCCCGTAAGTTTTTATGTTCAGCAGTAACATTTGCGGTCATGATTAATTATTATTATTTTTTTTTTTGTATTTTTGCACTTACTACACGAGCTTGCAGCAGGTAAGAGCAACTCATAATGTTAGCAAAAAACAGTCAGAAATAAAATGAATGTCTTTTAACTATTTGGTGTTAATTGCGGCAACATATACAAATGGTCCAAACTAAAATTATCATTAATAATAAAAGGGTTTCATTTGAAAGAAAAAACACAAAGACGTTGTGCTGTATTATGGTGAACAGCACGTTTAACAGGCGTAAATAAAGCCGCCTTTAATATATTGCCTAAGGTGAAGACATTTTAAGGGCTTATTAGCAAAGAATGAGTGATGTCTTAAGGTATGCTATTAAATTTTAATTTGAATAGAAAATATGACTTTATTAGTTAGAATGTGTGTACATATGTACACATCTCGTTACATGTGCCATATGTAAGTATGTTGTCACAGAATTTATTTATAATGTATATATAGAAATGGTGAAGACCAGGGAAACCAGAAAAAAACAATACAACAGAATAACAAACAAAAATTGCACTTCTATTTCTACGGAGATCTGAAACCATAACTTAAAATATTTGGTAAAATAAGGCATAATTTGTGTTGGTACTTTTAGTTGCAATGTGACAACAATAAAATATTAAGTTACATTTTCGAATGTAAAGTGTTGTCTATAAATCTGATTATACTGCTCAACTAATATAAGGCCATTGGCTTTGCAATTGTCCTGAAGTTTGATGCAATAAAAACCAAATCCTATTTTACATTGTGATAAGGCTCTGCAGTATTAAATGCACATTTTATAACTTTAAGCGCAGTAAGTGATGGCCACAAGCCAAGTTCCAGCAACGACTTATAACTGGTACGGCAATGTAAGGTCTGGATAACATTCTTTTTAAATTAAAACACTCTTTGGAGCTTTCCAGAACACTATATACACATTTTTAATGACTTTGTTTAAGTCGCGTTAGCATAAACGATGCATGCAGCTCAATGGCTCGTTAAATTTCAATCAACAGTTAGAATTGAAAACAAAAATTTTGTTTTCGCTGTAAAAATATTCTAGAGCACAAAAAACCAAATATGCGTTAAAAAGATATAAAATGTTCTCATAATACGAAAATAATTTCGAAAATATGCTCTTAAAACTTAAATATGTCCAAAAATGCTGTTTTGAGCAAAATATGTAAAAATGTGCACTAACTAGTCGTTGTCAAATTTAATAAATATTAATGAAATGAATAAATATCTTACGTCCGGCTTGACTGGTTTCATGAGAAAAACCTTGCAATTGCATATTTCTGGTTTCTCTGGTGATGACATTCTTAAAAGGTGTAGCTATAGGCCCAAATTTAACAAAATCATTCAAACATTTATTGGTTTCTGAGTGAAATATAGCTGGATATGTATCATATGCTGCTTTAGCCGTTGTTTAAAATCCTGCTTTATCTTGATACATATTGTTTTTATTTCCCAATTAAAATGTTGGTATAAATGTAAAATGGTGTCAAATTAAAAATTACTATTCCATGCTTTAACCACATATCAGGAATAACAAGAGAGTTTTCACGTTCTACTTGCAGACCTATTAATAGTTGAAGCTTTGAAAACTGTTGTAATGAATTCGATACGAAACATCCACTATAAATCGAGAAAGCTTGCTTAATCATCCTTCTGGAACAGCTAATAATAATTCGGTGGTATAATTTGAGTTGACTACAAATACAGCGACGGTGAATTTATCTCGCTAGATATTACTGAGATGTCATTTCAGCAGAATGGTGCCATAACCACTAAAACATGAGTTTACCGTAAACCAAATTTTGCAATTGCATAATTTCAAAAAATTCGCTTTCTTGATAACACTATGCCACAAGCAAAAATGCCTTTGATATTTAATATATTTTTTTGATACTCTATGTTCGCCTAAAATGCCGATGATTTTTGAAGTTAGGCGACCGTAGCGCATCAAAAAAATACCATATAGTGGTTTGCAAAGGTTAGAAAATTATTCACAATGTCTTGCACATTGTAATGGAATATAGCTCCACTGAATTATATTTTGTAGGCCTCCAATAGTCTATAGAGAGCCAAGTGATAGCGTAGTATGGTTGAGTTTCTGTCCAAATCAAAAGCTGCATGAGTCAACGTTAAAAACACAGAAAATCTTCAAATTGGAAAGAACAGTTTGAAAGATAATTCATCGTTCAGCTATCCTGGCAGTAACCGTACAACATCCGGCTGGTATAGTGCTAACATCAGAAATAGATTGAATTAAGCAGTCTACATTTTAGCCAAATCAACCATGGTGTAATATGTAACGTAAAGGTTAAAGAGTAAATGTTTGCACTGTACCGACACTGTATAGTAAAAGAGCAAGAAGCGTTCAGCAGACAAATGGACAACGATCGACACTGAAATTGTAGTATGATTGATCGCTCTTCCATTGTGTACAACAAAACTAGAGTGTCATCAGCTGAAGATCAAGATTAGATAGAGTCGATGGGAGCCTATGATGTGCTAGCAAATAGCCGGGTGGGGGGTTCATGACTCACCTATTCCTGCCTCTCTTTCATTACATAATTTGTTATAAAGACTTCCGAAAGTCAACTAATATATTCTCTACGTAAGTGTTAAGTGGACCAAAATAGCTTAGTTTCAAAACATGAAAACAAACCCCTACTAAGCTATAACATGTATATTGAAAAGCAAAGATACTGATCACCTGGATCATTTAAAAATAGTTTTCCGGATGTATTGGAAAACCGTGTCTCTATACCCGCCCTAACCATGATTCTACTGACACTAATATTCCCGTAGAAGCCCACATTCTATCACCCTATCGCATTATTCCATACAGAAAACTAAAGAAATTCCTCTACCAATTCATTTTAATAATCTAATTCATTTATTTAAATAAGACGTATTCTTAAAATTAAAAAACATTCTAAAATTATTAACATTCGTCACAAAGAATATGAGATTTCGATAATTTAAGCATTTGAATGAGTAAATTTTAAAGTAAATTTAACAAACAAATGCTGCTATTTTTTCACGCTATTTTTTTACTTTATTAACTATAATGAATTCAAAGGTGTTGATCAAGTTTAAATACAATATATAAATTCAAAACTAACGGTTTTCCCCGTGAAATGTACTAAAAATTATTATTTTAAATTTTACTTAGATGTTAATTTTAGTGTTGTGAGAAAAAAAGGAGAAAAGGATACAAAAAAAAAACAACTTAAACATATGTTTCTTTTTCTTCTTCTTCTTTAATATTAAACAAATTTCCTAAACATAATTGAAAATATTCTACTTAAAGAGAAGAAAAACGAAACAAAAGCTAAAAAGTGATTTTTATAACAAAATAATAAATAACCGTGATTGTGACCGTGGCAATATTTCGCATAATTTTTATAATTGCGATTATCGAAAGTTTACGATATTTGAATAAAATGTTAATAATAATTTTCCGATCTTTATTGTTTCATTCAATAATCAAGTTGAAAATTAGGTTGTTTTGACTTATTCGCTCAATTTATAGGTACAACCAATGAATATAATCCAAAATATGCTCAATTTGGTCATATGGTAACGTTAATTTACTTTTCTGTAACAAAAATACTCTTGGATTCTATTCATTGACGCAATGGCTTAGGCTCAATATATAAGAATATCTTACTACTACACGTAAATAAATGTGAATTTTACTCATCAATTATACTGCTGGACGATGAGGCCTCCTCGTGCAGGGCTATTGGGTTCAAGTGTTGCCGTTGCTAGTTCAAGATAATTTAATTATAATATTCTTATATATACCTTGCGATAATTGTGTTCAACTGTATTAAAAATATTGGTGCCACTTATTTCAATATTTAAATCGAAGCTTTATAAAATCACCCAATGCTCGTTATATTTATTGAGAATTATTATTATTGAGAATTATTACCCTATTAACAAATTAAATTTAAATTTAAATTTAAATATAGCTCAAATAAATCTCTAATCTTAATACATAAAATCTCTAATATTGAATACAAATACGTTCCTCCTGGTAATTATAAGTTGCTCTTCCTTGCATTGAATTTGTGGGCTCAAAAGGTGACAGGAAATTTGCCTAAGATGAAAATTCGGTAGAGTAACAATTATACGTATAGCCGAGAAGTCCTAGTCAGGCGAGGTGGAATTGCCTTTTGTGGTCTACGAAGCTCAGGTAGTCCTGTCTATGGAGCACAAGTATAGGCCTCTAACGGAATTGTCCTCGATTCGGAAATTTGGGTGACAAGCACGTGAAAAATTAGGTGCTATTTGTGCAGAGCTTGCACTCAACTTGGCAAAAACTGCTTGTCTCACTTAGATTAGTTATCTCGGTTAGTTCTCACACTCCACTATAGACCGAAATAGATTGCCAGTTAAAATCTCTTATCTTTTTAAAACAAATAAAAATTCACCGACTTTCGGTACGTGTGGTCTCTATGAAGGTGTTTAAGTAAAAGAGGAAGTAGAATTCGGCAGCATATGCCACTTTAACTTTCTTAAAATCTTTCGTGGCCTAGAAACTTCTTAAAAATGACATTTTCCTCTCTTGACGCCATTTAAAGTTACACGTAATAAAAGATTAGCCTAATCATATGGCATCACTGACCGACCGAATATATTATTCGTAATTAATAAAAATCATGTTTACTTTCATTCTAACAACAGATTCGAAATAAAATTTAAATCAATACATGCTCCTATTCTTTTTCCATATGTCCAGTAATCGCCACACTGTGGTATAAACAAAAGGTTTTCATCAACATTCTTCAAATCAGAATGTACAATGGAGTTGCAACATGTTTATTACTATTATAATCGAACAGTATGATCATAAACTTTCTGTGTTTACCAACATATAATATTCAGCAACATCATAATATATGCTGCATATCAACCAACATGTTCGTATACATCATATGCCTGATAGAAGTTAAGTTCCACACAGCATTCCAGATGGTATTAAACGTGTATACTTATCTCCAATAAGAGCAAACATATGTTCAGAATTAACATCATTTATGAACTAACAATGTAGGTATGGGAGAAAGTAATTTCTACTGAAACTAATAAGAAAATATAATAAATATTTATGAATCAGTAAGATGTTCATCACAATGGCGATCTTCACATATCTATGCAAGCATCACAAATGAACAACTTTAATTCATGAGTAAAGTCTATACTTTCCTATGATTTCGAATCGTGGAACGCAGCAGTTAGGAAAGCTAATTCCATTCTACGACGCATTCTGGCCAGAAAAAATAGCCAACCTTTCCTTATGGAAACGATCGTACAAGGCTTCTACAGTGAAGAAAATTATGCGAAAAGAAAATTATGTGAAAGATATGGAGATGAATTGAGCTCACTCTGAGGAAATCCGATGACAACATAACGAAACTAGCCATAGAATAGAACCTAAGAGAAGCCGAACAATCGGAATATCAGCCCATATTTAAAGAACAAAGGTGGCGAAAGAAGCTGGTTTCCAGCGGATGACTTAGAGCCAGATGGATAGACGCAAGTTGGAAGAATATGTTTTGTTTCTATGATCCGCAGGATTCAGAAAAAAACTTAAACTGAAAAAATCATTGTGTTATAAGCAACTGACACACATGTTGCTATGTACTCGTACCATATGTATAAACCAAATAAATTATATTGGAGCGCTATTTCTAAATCTGTGATGATATTCGAAAAATGATGTTAAGCCAGATTTTAACTGATATTTTTCAATGAACAAGTAAAAGATCAGATTACCGTCATAAAATAAAACTCGTTTTAGGAGTTTTAAAACTCATTTTAAGAGTTTTTAATTTTCAATGGATTTTTAAGCCGTAAGTCTCATGTTATTCATAACTTCATATAATTCCTTAATTAATTCATCAATAGTACGGTTTTCTATACAAAATAGTGCACAAAAACGCATCTAAACTTGAAAAATGTGAAAAAAGTTGGATGAAAAGTTTATTTTCTTGAGAAGTATACTCAGGTTCTTCAAGGCTACTTAAGCAACATACGTATATATCGTTATAAAAGGTCCGAAGAAAAACTTATAATCGGGTAATATTCTGCTAAGTTATTAGCTTATAAGTGCATGAAGGTCCGAAAAACCAAATTTTGGAGGTGTTTTGAAAATTCAAAAAACACATCCTTGTTCGACTCGACAGCGGCTATCAGAAAATTAGTATCATTTCCCCGGTATTTCAGCATCGTTCATTTTTGTCGCACCGTGTAATTTTGCCCGAGGTCCATTTCAACTGAAATACATCTTTTTTGAGTTTTGAAAGATATAAAAATTAACAACCTTATTTACATACTATGTACATATATGATATACTTTAGAGAAGGTTTTTATAAGATATATAATAAAACCCACGGGGTTTTCGTAGTTTATTTACAACAAAAATAATTAAAATTTACGTATTGCGAGTACAAATTAATTCCATCAGTTTTTTTTACCTCAAAAAGAAAATAAGTCCACAAATTTATCATAATCACTGCTTACATATTTTCTCCATTTCTGTGTGAATCCTGTCCCAGAAAAACGTTATTTGAGGTGACCTACTTTGAAGCTGATTTGGCATGATTCAATTGCATGCCAAAAAATATTTTATCCGTCGAAACAGTTAAAAGTCAAAGGGAGCAATGTTGGGAGACCCCATCGGGAGAGGCACTTAATAGTTTCTAACTTTTGTTTGGTATAAGATGGAAAGGATTTGTTAAAGCCTTGTGGAGCATTGTTAAGCAAATGAAAAACTCAATAATGTCTGCCTTTATATTCCGGCCGTTTTCCTAATAATGAATGGTTTACTCAGTGGTTTGCCAAACCTGGTTCAAACAAAGTAATTGCAGTCTGTTCTGATCTCCGAGTTTTAACAACTCACAGCACAAAATGCCGCCAGTATCAAGCTAAGAGTGCAAAATTGCATTATAAATAATAAAACAACAAACAAAAATATTGTCGACTTGAACGAAATTTTGAAACATTTATAAAAACCAATTAAACCCGGTTATTTGATTTTTTTAAACCCGGGTTTTTGCTTACCCTGCCAAAAACTCCTAAAAAGAGTTTTATTTTATTCTTTAAAGGTTATTTGCAAAAAGGGTTTCACTTTAAAAACCCAAAATCAGTCGCTTGTTCCATAGAAACGATTGTAAAGCCACTGCATTCTCTTAAACAACACCTTCTTAATATAGAGAGCATTGGTTTTTGGTGACTTCTCCCGAAGAATAGAACTATTGTAAGCTTTAGATAAAAGTTAAAGGTGCTATGTTAGTCATAATTCTTGCTACAGCGTTTGCCGTAACAGCGAATTTCCTCGATGTCGGCCAAACTCTCAAAAACTAAACTAGACGTTCATATACACAAACCCGTATATCGTAAGGTTTGCTTCAAAATGATAAGGCAACCTTAACCTTTAGTCAATTTATCCAAACTATAAAATGTTATGTATGGTAATCTTATTCAAAAGAACTCTATGTTTAAATAAGTGAATAATAAGCCGGTTTTGCTTTAGAGATGTACCGTTATATTATGTTTATTTAAATTTATGTAAATAAGTTCAAAATTCAATGCGTCATAACGATAAGGTCAGTGATTAATAAGCAATTAATCCAATCAGAAGGTATCACAATTTTTATTTTATTTTTTTGTAATAATTCATAATTTAAATAATATCTGCGCGGTATGGGTCGCGGGAAACCTTTGTTATCTTATGAACAAGGACAAATTGTTGCACTTCATGAGCAGGGATTGAGTATGCGTGGAATGGCAAAAAAACTAGGACGAGGTTTGTGTGTTCCAATTCCATGAAAAGTGCGGTAACAACAAAAGAGGAATTGAAATTACAAGCTTCAAAAAGCACAATTCTAAGAGTTATCAACGCCCTGACCAACCATATTCGAGCAATATTACAAAAAAATTGCCTGTCTGACTAAGCAGCATAAGATTAAGCGTAAGGAGTTTGCGAAAAACAACATGGCAACTAATTGGCATCAGGTAAGTATTTTTTTCAAAAGGTTATAAGATACTCCATACAGTTTTGGGTTTGTAGGTAATATTTTCTGATGAGAAAAAATTTAACCTGCATGGATCAGATGGTTTTAAATGCTATTAGCGAGATTTGGGGAAGGAGCCTTGTTTTTTTTTTCAAATGGAATTCCGGCGGTGGCAGTTTGATGGTTTTAGCTGACTTTATCTCACATGGTACCCTAGAACTCTACTTTCCTTCCACTCGAATGGATAGTTTAGAGTACCAGGACATTCTTTCTGAACGTTTGCTGCCTTATTTGACCCAAAATGCAAAACTTTTAGCTTTCAGCAAGATAACGCAGCAATTCATGTCAGCAAGTCGACCGGACAATGGTGTGAGGATTACAATATTACAGTACTTGATTGGTCAGCACGTTCCCCCGACTTAAACCACATGGAAAATTTGTGGGAACTGCTTGTGCGTAATGTTTATGCAGACAACAAACAGTACCGGACAAAAGATAAATTAAAAGTGGCAATCTGCAACAGCTGGCGTGAAATCCGCTCCAACGTTCTGGACAATTTAGTAAGTGCGACGCCATCCCGTATTTTTAAGACAAAAGAAGGATATGGGAACTGAATAAATCAAAAAAAATTGATTAAGACTTAGTTTAAATAAAAGTTTGGATAAATAAATCACTGACCTTATCAATGCACTGAATTTTGCACTTATTTATATAAATTTAAATAAACGTAATATAACGGTACATCTCCAAGTGCAAAACCGGCTTATTATTCACTTATTTGAACGCAAAATTTTTTTAATAAGGTGACCATATATAACATTTTATAGTTTGGATGTATTGAGCAAATATTAGGGTGACCTTATTTACTCTTCTTGCTTATTTTCTAAGACGTAGTACTATTTGGTTACTCATAGGACTGGCTTTAGTTGACCACAATTAATTTTAAATTTCATTTCATTAATTTTATAGCTTTTAATATGAGATATATGTATGTATGTATACATATGTATGTATATATATAAACATTAAAAGTTTAATAATTATAGGCATGCATACGCACTTTTCTCTATTAATAACACATGCAAAATACATTATTTATTATACACAAATGGATTAAAAAACAAACAAAGAAAACATTTGCTCTATGAGTAAAGCACTAGCCTTTAATAACACTGTGCAACAAATGGAAACATATTTCTTGACCATGGATAACCACTATATATTTGTTTGTTGCGCTATGGTCGCCTAACTTCAAAAACCATCAGCGTTTTAGATTCTATGGATAAGTGTTTTTCTTAGAATGTTTTTAGCTGCTTCATACATCTTATGACAACTTTGAAATGATTCATTTAAAAAATGATATTGGAATGAGTTAAAGTATAATATAATTTGAAATTTTCTATAATATGGCTTAACGAAATCAAATAAGTCATTTCAAGGCTATCATAAGATGTATGAAGCAGCCTCTTCAAAAATCTCACAATTTAGAAAAAAAAAAAAAACTTAAAAAAATTTTATCCATAGAATCTAAAATGCTCATGATTTTTGAAGTTAGGCGACCACAGCGCATCAACAAATTATATTAAATATCAAAGGTATTTTTGTATTTTCGTATTGTTGTACAGTGTAATAATAAAAAAATTAATTAAATGGAGTACTTGGTAGTTTGATTGTAGAATTATAATAATTATTAAATTGTGTATGTGATTAGCATGGGAATTGTAACGACAGTATAATTTATAAAGCATACGTTTTTGACATTAGACATTTGACACAAAAACTTAATTAAAAAGCAAGATTTAAAAAACATTGTTCCATTTTATCGTTTAAATCTTACTATAAATCTAATATTTGCAGCAGAGCTTTAGATACAAAAAATACAATAATTAGGCTTAACCTTTAAAAAGCAGTCATGCAGTACAGGCAAGTCTTGGCATCTGCCTTTTGGAATGCTCCACGTACATTTCTAGTGATTATTTCTGAAAAGAAAAAAAAACTCTCAACAAACAATTAAAATGTTATTACAGTGGAGGCCTTATAATTAGAAACGAATTAGCAGCACACATATTTGTTAATATATTTTAAAAACTATGCTTTTTATTTTAAAACTAAAAACGAAAAATAGCAAAGTAACAAATCAGTATTAATTTTAAAATATGTATACAACTTGAAAATATCTTCATAAAGCCAAACAAAATGGGCATATCTTCTTATAAGGGTCCGCCATCTAACGTTTTTTCCAACTGGTGCTTATTTCGTGAATGGTAACACTTAGCTCATGTCTAATTTGACAGATAATTAGTTTTATCCTTCCGCTGAACGAATATGGTTGTGTATACGCTTGAACAACGCTGGGAATCTGGACCTGCGTCGACTTACAGAAGATGTCGATTTTGCCAAAAAATCATCTTTTCAGATGAAGCTCAGTTTGATCTTGGCGGGTATGTAAACAAGCAAAATTGTCGCATTTGGGGCACAGAAAACCCGCACGCATACATTGAAAAGCCGATACACCCAAGACGAGTCACTGTTTGGTGCGGATTTTGGTCCAGAGGGTTAATTCGGCCATTTTTCTTCGAAAATGAGCAAGGCCGTTACAGTTCGTTACAGCGGCGATCGTTATCGGGCCATGTTGAACGAATTTTTGTTCACAAAAATTGAAGAGAAGGATATTAGCAACATTTGGTTTCAACAGGACGGCGCTACGTGCCACACAGCCGAAGCTACACTCGATGTTTTGCGCCCTGTTTTTGAAGATCGCATTATCAGCCGCAGAGCTGATGTCGTTTGGCCACCTCGGAACTGCGATTTGACACCGTTGTACTATTATTTGTGGGATGCCGTCAAAGATAAGTGTTACGCCAACAAGCCAGGGACAATTGACGCTTTAAAGGACAATATTCGTGAAGGCATTGGTGAAATACAGCGGCACACAATCGATAATGTGCTCAAAAATTGGACCGATCGTGTAGGCCACTGCATGGCCAGCCGAGGCAGCCATTTGAATGTAATTATTTTCCATTATTAACCGGAAGGATTGTACTTTCAAATAAAATAAGAAATTTGAAAAAATATTCAGTAGTTTTTTGTTGTAGCATTTTCAAAAAAAAAAAAAAAAAATTATTTGGACCCTATATTTTGTTTGATAACCCTTATTTTTGACAACATTAGCTAGTCTCTTCGGTAAACTTCTAATTAAACGTTGGCATGTTGGCTCGGATATGTTTTGCCAGCTTTGCTGCACCAACTGAAACAACTCATCATTATTTCGGAAATTTTTTTCCTTCAGAGATCTCTTAACAATTGCCCATAGGTTTTCAATTGGTTTGAGTTCAGGACTTTGGGGTGGCCAGGCCAGAATATCAATATTTTAATCCGAGAGCCAACACTTCACTAACCTTGAAGTGTGCTTTGGGTCATTGTCATGTTGGAAAATGTAATGGACGGACACATTCTCAAATGAATTAAGTCAGTGGTTTAACGTGAGTACCTGCCCTAGAACGTTACCTCACGGTGCCAAAGCACGGGTGAATACAATGCGTCCACCAACGCCCCCACCTATGGCTAGAATCACCAGTGAGTACCAATTTAAAGCCATGTTATTTGGACATGACCTCACACCTTGGTGAGGTGCCGGAGACTATCTCAACTCCTACCGATCTATGGGTCACGGCACCCGGTTAAAAATGTAACTCCACACCGAGCCAGCATAGCTATCCCCGCGATTTGGGTTTAAATCACAGCCACCAAGTTGCTCCCACAAGGGGGTCTCACCATAGTCGGGCAGGTACCGAAATTCCTGCGGCTCCCGACACCCGTGGCACCAGAATTAAGCCTCCGGTCAGACCTCGTAGTATAAATGCTACAACCAGTGTAAGTCCCAAACGACTTCGGACTGGTAACCAAGATGGTGTATACAACAAACAAGAAACACTCAAACAACATAACAATAAACGGAGCCATCCTCACGGGAGAACTCATAGTGACATCGTGCGCTACGGACACAATACACAAAAACAAGAACACAACCAGTCAAGGGTAGACCAGTACAAAGACACAACACCCAAAAACTACAGCTGCAAATTAAGCCGCAAACAGCATACCGGGAAACAGCAAACAGCAGACAATCACAGCCAGCAGCATAACACATCAACCGTCAACACCCCAGCGGGACGCCGAGCTAAAAAAGACTAGCTAGGAGACCGCTAAATGATGATACAGGTTCAACCTCCGCTAACAGTGCCGTCCTTCTACGCCTAAACACCTCAAGGGCAAAACGTACAGCCTACCATAAGTCCGATCGTCCAACAATACCCTACTTAAGTCCCACACCCCCCCAGTATCCGTGATACCCATACTATCTAAATCCCTAACGTCATCATAGTCCGGGCACGAAGTCAGTATATGCCTCCAGTCCTCAATTCCCCTCCCACACCGACAGTCAACTGATTCAGTCTGGCCATGTCCCGTCAGTATGAACCCCAGACTCAAGCCAAAGCCAAAGTCAGGGTGTTCCCCTACGAACGTAACGTCCGGAACGAATCCATAAGACACCCTGCCCTTGTCGCTGTTCGTCCATCTCGTCTGCCACCTATCTACGAGGCATCCCTGCAAAAGGGACTTATACCTATCTCTCCCATTCTCGAGCTCCGAAGCAGAAAGCCAATCGTTCGTCCCAAGTGGCAGTCCCCTCTTGACCCTGAAAGCAATGCTACGACACACTTCCAAGTCAAGCGGTGGTACACCAACAAGGACTTCCAAAGCGTCGGTAGAGACCGTTCGACACATCGGAACACATGCAAAGAGTGCAATTCTCTGACACTTGAGAATGTTACTCTGTCAAACAACAGACATGACCGTCTTATACCACACCGACGCGCCATACGCCGCACAAGCGTCGTATATGATACGAACGGCACGCCTGTTGAATCCCCAATATGCGCCTAACCTTTCCAACAACGGTCTATGCCTGACATGGGTGAGATGAGCCTGGAAGCTCATACGCTCCCTACAACTATGCCGAGGTACCTGACCTGAGTCACATAGCGAATGCTGTTGATGTTGATCCATTATTCCCTGAATTCTCACAATTGGACCAACACCACGCCAAGAAAAAGCACCCCAGACCATAATAGATCCGCCACCGTATTTCACCGTTTTTACTGTGCACCTAGGGTCAAAGGCTTTGTTTGGAGGACGTTTTACATATGTTTGTCCATCAGATTGGAACAAGTTTAACGTGGATTCGTCACTCCACAGAACTCTATTCCAGAAACGTGGATCTTTTGTAATGGGAAATGGTTCCATTACATTTTCCAAAATCTTTTTATATTGATGTTGATCCATTATTCCCTGAATTCTCACAATTGGACCAACACCACGCCAAGAAAAAGCACCCCAGACCATAATAGATCCGCCAACGTATTTCACCGTTTTTACTGTGCACCTAGGGTCAAAGGCTTTGTTTGGAGGACGTTTTACATATGTTTGTCCATCAGATTGGAACAAGTTGAACGTGGATTCGTCACTCCACAGAACTCTATTCCAGAAACGTGGATCTTTTGTAATCATTTCTCTTGCAAACCGCAACCCGCCTCTTAATATTTTTTTTTACACATGCGGTTTTTTTGTGCAATGCACCCACGAAGTCCAGACTCTTGTAAACACCTTCTTGTTGTTCGTGTGGATATTTTAGAGTTTAATTGTTGTCCAATTTCAGCCTTTACTTCGCGCGGTGATAAGAATGGATTTCTCTTACTGGCCCTACACATATTTATATATTCTGCTGGAATGGTCTTTCTAGTCCTAGGCATTCTGGCGGAGGTTTCAAACTTTTTTGTTTTATCGTACAATTGGATTGCACCATATAAAATTTTTTTAGAGCAGGAAAACCTTTGTGCGATAGCCGACATGGGAAGTTTTTCCTTCTAGTATCACTGCACAATTAACTCCCGAGTTGTTGGAGTACATGACTTGTTTTTGCCCACTTAAAAAGCTAAAAAGTCTCAAATTTGTTACAAGTTAATCTATTACTTTAGAAATTATACTTACTTATCACCAATAATAAGATAAATTAAGAAATTAGCGCAAAAACTTAACGTTTCTAATTACGTGGCCATCCAAAAGGAACTACTTGCAAAATAATCGATTTTTTTTTAATAGAAAACTTTAAACTTGACGTGTTTTTCACTGACAACAATATTGATTTTCTACTCGTCGAATAAGGGTGTTTCTAATTCACAGTGTAGGTGTTAAAGTAAGTTATTCTTCGATTTTATTTGCTTAGAACATCGTTTCTAATTATAAGGCCTTCACTGTATATCAAGGCTATGTACCAAACTCACTAGTGCGATAGCCAAAATCAATTAATTACGATTCCAACTGCTTAATCACGCATCTTATTATCGCCAGAAACAGAATATTGAGCTAAAAGCAAATTTCATTGAGAAATACAGAAATTTGTTGAATGCAAAGGACGTATCGATAACCAAATTGTAAATATCGTTCTTTGTACACTTTTGTTTACATAATAAATTGTTTGCGTTGTTTATTTCAACTACGCAATGGCATATTGTATGAATCATTGAATGTCACCATACTAAAATAGCTGAAATTTAGCGACATTATTTGCCATTTTGATGCCATTATCTTTTGAATCATCTACATGCTTAACAATGCTGAATTTTGTCTGCTACCCCGTTAACGAATAATGCACTAATGAACCTCAATGAAATTGTCTGTTAGGACTCATTAATACACAGATGCCTACAAGCTAAATCAAACTTTGTCAGTTATGAAAATTGTGGAAATACGAGTATTAGTGTACCTGTATGAAGTGAGCTTCAAGATACAAACGTCTCAATAGGGAAAAATTTTTTTTCTTTTGAAGGAACTTTAATTATTTTATGTTGGCAATGATATCTGTCAAATATATTCAGTATCAGTATCAGTCAGTGAACAAACAACATAATATATTTTTATCGTGTTAAAGATGGCGAATTTTGTACCAGAAAATTATGATTTGCGGAGAATATTCATTTTTTGTTTTCGTTTGAAGAAAAGTGCTGCAGAGTAGTATCGAATATTTGCCTAGGTGATCATGGTGATTATGCTCTAAACGGAATAGCCATCAACCTCGGCTGCAAAATCAATGACAATGCTCTGTTTCTGGTGGTACCAGAAAGGTGTGATGTACCACGAGCTCCCAACATCTGGCGAATCCATTAATACAGATCACTACCGACAACAGATTATCAATTTGAACCATGCAATGATCGAAAAACGGCCAGACTAAGCCACAAGACACGGCAAGGTAATTTTGCAACATGACAATGCACCTGGACACAAAACAAAACCGGTTCAGGATACACTAGGCGGTGAGTTTCTACTAATGGTAGCACAAATGCTAGCCCTCAAATACTCAATTGCTTGTGGTTTGTCGGCATGACACTTGTCTTGAACGGCGCCCCACAGAAAATAGTCCAACGGTGTCAATTTGCAGCTTCTTAACGGCCAACTTTCATCACCATTTCGGCCGATTAAGCGGACATCAAACCTTTCACTAAATAAATCGATTCTGCCATAAAATGTATTGCAAGTGGCACCATTTTGTTGAAAGAAAACATCGTTCACGTCAATTACAAAAAAATCGGTTATCATGATGCGATTGTTATCTTCATTGACCGTAATTGTTGCGCCGTTCTAATTTTCAAAGAAATATGGGCCAATGATGCCTCCGGTCCATAAACCGTACCAAACAGTCACTCGTAATGGGTGCATTGGCTTCTGTAAGATCAGGTTTGAATTTTCTGATCCCCAAATAAAGCAATAAATCCTAACGTTGCTGAAGCGTAAATCGATTTATTTCATTTTAGTGGAGATAATATACTGAATTTTATAACAGAATAGCATGACATAAGTATCGAAAGATTCGAAATAACCGATATATTATACAGAATCTGCGGCGTCTAGATTCCACAGTTCCTTAAATAGATATATTGATGGTGTTCAGGATAAAAATGTTCAGTAAATAGACCCGTTAGTACTCTCAATTCGGTCTTCTTGAGCAATAGTAACTTTCGAAATCTACCAAGAGATAGTCTAATAGACCGCGCTAGAAGAATACCGTCTCAGGTTTCTGAGTTCGGGCTACTTTTTTTAAGATACCAATGGATATATGGTTGTTAATTAGGGCCAACTATTGTTTCTCACAACTTACCTTACTGCGATTTAGTATTTTACTTGTTATTTTGGCATGTTCACACTGTGAGGTTTCTGAGGCTTCTCGCATATGAACATGAAAAACTGATGCATATGTGTGTAGTCAGTATTTCGAAAAATGCTGGACTGGATAAAACGAGCTTAAAGCGCGCTAGAAGAATACCGTCTCAGGTTTCTGAGTTCGGGCTACTTTTTTTAAGAGACCAATGGATATATGGTTGTTAATTAGGGCCAACTATTGTTTCTCACAACTTACCTTACTGCGATTTAGTATTTTACTTGTTATTTTGGCATGTTCACACTGTGAGGTTTCTGAGGCTTCTCGCATATGAACATGAAAAACTGATGCATATGTGTGTAGTCAGTATTTCGAAAAACGCTAGACTGGATAAAACGAGCTTAAGGTAAACGAAGCTGAAAAATAAAATGTTTAAAAAAAATATTTGAACCGAAAAATCACGGAAGTATTTTACTACTCTCGTATTAAAAAAATATTGTTACCTTTTTACCTTTTTATATTTTAAAAACGTGTATTACTGAGTTCATAAATTGCAGTTAAAATGAAATAAATTTTGTGTTTAGTTGTTAATTAATAATCTCTTCACAAGCAATAAGAATTTCTTTTCTTAATTTTTTTCATCTGTTTACAATTTTGTTAACAGCAACAATTACTCGACAGATATATCTTCCGGAAGATCAGCCGACCCCGATCGATGTTACAACCCATTCAATCAGAAGTTATCCACACTTAACTGTCTTTACTGAGTTAGCTCGAACTAAACTGATTTTACTTCGGAGTTTAATCTTATAAGCTCTCTTCACACCGAGTTAGTACCAATAAACTCTCTTCGCTGAGTTAACTTGACACTGAGTCTTCACCAGATTTAGGCAAAGAGCTCCTCTTCTCTTTTATTTTCACACGTAAGCCCTCACACGCATAGTCAAAAAATAAGCTAAAAATAAAAAAGAGAAGTAAATAGAAAACAAGTGAAAAAAACCGTCCAAAGTGGCGTGAGTGAGAAATTCTCAGATTACTACCACAGTTGTAAAATGCATTAATATTAATTTGCCTGACACTTTATTTTTAGTTTTTATGAAGTCATGCGAATGTCATCATCTACTTCTTTCAGCTTTTGTTGTTGCCGTTTATTTTTCTTTTTAAGTAAGCACGTAGTTATTTTTTGCCTTTTGTTTATTCATTTTTAGCAATGTAACACACGACAGGGGTGCCTGGCTTGATTTTCGTAACAATAATTTAAACATTTGGCAAATGTATTTTCATTTAAGCTATAAATTACACAATTTCATCGGCAATCTAAAAATGAAAGAAATTGTTGAAATTATATGCCAAAGAAATTATATTTAAATTATATGCGTCCTTTATGCAAATCTAAATGCTACGATGGCAATTGGAAGATCATTCCAAAATTAGTAAGAAATAGACAGACAGACCTTAACGAACCAACAAAACTCCAGAATCACAATACAAACACAGTGACTGTTTAAACAAATCTCTGCTAGAAACGTGGTTTCTAGGAAAAGTTATTCTTGAAAGTAATTTGACACACGTGACCATAATCTTTAATCCTTAAATTATTTTTTTTTTAATATACACCCTGCAGCACCAAAAGTGGTGGGTATATAGTGTGTGTAATTAGTTGCGCTGAAGCTCTCGTTATATCGGTCCGAGGAAAATATGAAATTACGTTGTGTGATCATATGTGAATGGCCCTGGTTCACTCATAGAGGGCTCTCTATGAATTCCTCAAAAATGGTTTAGAGATTCTTCTTTTGTAAGGAAATACGAATTATAATAGGTGTGCCTTGATGTAGGGGTTAGAGCGCACTCATAACAACACAAACGACCTAAGCTGGAGCCCGACCTTCCCTCCATACAACTTCATCTATAAGATAAAGAAGAAGCCCGCCTGATAATGACAGACATTAGACGAATGATCTGCAAAACACGCCATCTACTGGGAAAACATTACAATGCTAAAGTAAAGGTCACCACCAATTAGCAAAGACATTCACCACTACGCAAAATCATATGGAGGAAGCTACAGTGGATTAATCCTCTACTTCGCTTGAAAGATCAATTGATTATAGAATCTGAAACTGAAGGAAAAAAAACAAGTTATAATGTGACTGTATTTCTTTTATGGATACCACCATCAGCCTTTCTAAGGAGGTTAAGTATCAAGGTGTCATCCTAGATAGGAGGCTTAGTTAGGCGATAAACACCCTTTGGGCAAGTGGATCCTCCTACAGTAAGACATGGGGCCTTTCGCCGAGAATTATGCGGCGATAGCTTGGTAGAGATAGGCAGAGGAATAAATTAGGTAGGGTTCAGAGACTCATCTGCCTCGGTATAATTGGTGCAATGAGAACATGTCAAAAAACGGCCTTGGAGACGTTGATTATTTTGACACCGCTTTACAGCTGGCCGCAAGTTTAACTTCTAACTGAATTTTTTGCCGATCATTCTGGACTGAGAGCACCTCTGAATAGGACGGCGACCAAAGATGTAAATGTTTGTAGACTATGCTCAAAGACATCAGAGACGGCAGAAAGCCTATTGTGTGAGTGTGGGGTTCTTGATAGGTTTAGATGGAAATATTTAGAGAGACATAAATTCTCATTGGTCTCAATCAATCTCTCAGTCTCAATCTGATGGTATTTATAAGGAAAACAGCAGATCTGCTTAACAAACTGTATACCGGTTGTGGTGCAATAGATCATATGGGTTCATAGTGTGTGTAATATATAGTGTGTGTAATTAGTTGCGCTGAAGCTCTCGTTATATCGGTCCGAGGAAAATATGAAATTACGTTGTGTGATCATATGTGAATGGCCCTGGTGCACTCATAGAGGGCTCTCTATGAATTCCTCAAAAATGGTTTAGAGATTCTTCTTTTGTAAGGAAATACGAATTATAATAGGTGTGCCTTGATGTAGGGGTTAGAGCGCACTCATAACAACACAAAGGACCTAAGTTGGAGCCCGACCTTCCCTCCATACAACTTCATCTATAAGATAAAGAAGAAGCCCGCCTGATAATGACAGACATTAGACGAATGATCTGCAAAACACGCCATCTACTGGGAAAAAATTACAATGCTAAAGTAAAGGTCACCACCAATTAGCAAAGACATTCACCACTACGCAAAATCATATGGAGGAAGCTACAGTGGATTAATCCTCTACTTCGCTTGAAAGATCAATTGATTATAGAATCTGAAACTGAAGGAAAAAAAAAACAAGTTATAATGTGACTGTATTTCTTTTATGGATACCACCATCAGCCTTTCTAAGGAGGTTAAGTATCTAGTTGTCATCCTAGATAGGAGGCTTAGTTAGGCGATAAACACCCTTTGGGCAAGTGGCTCCTCCTACAGTAAGACATGGGGCCTTTCGCCGAGAATTATGCGGCGATAGCTTGGTAGAGATAGGCAGAGGAATAAATTAGGTAGGGTTCAGAGACTCATCTGCCTCGGTATAATTGGTGCAATGAGAACATGTCAAAAAACGGCCTTGGAGACGTTGATTATTTTGACACCGCTTTACAGCTGGCCGCAATTTTAACTTCTAACTGAATTTTTTGCTGATCATTCTGGACTGAGAGCACCTCTGAATAGGACGGCGACCAAAGATGTAAATGTTTGTAGACTATGCTCAAAGACATCAGAGACGGCAGAAAGCCTATTGTGTGAGTGTGGGGTTCTTGATAGGTTTAGATGGAAATATTTAGAGAGACATAAATTCTCATTGGTCTCAATCAATCTCTCAGTCTCAATCTGATGGTATTTATAAGGAAAACAGCAGATCTGCTTAACAAACTGTATACCGGTTGTGGTGCAATAGATCATATGGGTTCAAATGCCTTGCAAGTATGTTTGGGCAGGATGTGTATGTGTTCGTTTAACTTCGATACTTATTTGGTCTTAAGAGCCATTATTGCAATACCTATTGACCCGTTAGCGACAAGCAGTAGATAAGAACTTTTATTGTTAGCTTCTAGTGTAAAGCACCAAAAACATTCAACCTTGATTTGAAAGAAAAAAATGTATCCATTTATACAAAACTTAAGATTAAATATCAACAATCACTATTCTAATTTATCTTAAACTTAGTTTGACTTTTTCTTCCTTGCCTTGCTCTTGGGTCTTGTGATAGAAATTAAACTTTTCTTGTTGCTGCTGTCGTTGTGTGGTCTTTTGATAATTTCCTTATCTTACCGGTCTCAACTTTCATGTTCCACTTGTATATAAATAAATACTTTTCCATAAACCGGAGAGATAAGTATATAAAAAGAAGATATGGTCTATGGAAAATGAAGAATAAAAAAATATTTGAAATATTTCAACTGTATTATGAGTAAAAACATGAATAAGAGGAAGGGGTAGTTTTCCTTTTTTCTAATAGACATCAAATTTTGTGAATAGATACACTAAAGCAATAAATATATCACTGAAATATTTGCTTGTAGTTTATTTGGAACAGTGCTTTTTGTTATTTGTTTTTATTGTTCGAAAAAAAGATACTTAAAGTAATTTAATCCTGATTATTTCGAAAATGTGTTTAATTGATTTAAAAAATATTATTCACCTTTATTTATGCTACCGCTACCGAAAAAAATTTTCTTTTTTAAAATGGGCTGGCCTGGTATTCAACCGAGGACCTTCTAGTTGATAGTCGGGTATCTTAGCTACTATACCACAGTAGCACACTATTCACTCTTATCATGAATAAAAAAAAAAATACATTTTTTCTCTCCAAAGGTTTCCCTTTAACACTTTTATTACATCTATTGGGAGAGTGTCTCTTTCACTGGCAAACAGTGCCAAATGTCTGGGTTTCAATTTGGATAGCAAGCTAAATTGAAAGCTTAAAGGACCACGAAAGCATGGATGGCACTATATTGCTGCAAAAAGGCAATTGGTGTCAACTGAAGAATCAATCCGAGAAATGCAGCATTAGTAAGCAAATGAGTCATAAAACCGTATTTATTTTTCAATTGTATGGTGGACGGTACTGGAGAGGGGGAAATCCACATAATAAATTCGAACGTGTTATGAGGTTGAATGCAGTTATGTAACTGTGGCACTCAAATTCTATGTCCACTTTTGAACTAACTACTTTACGATATTCAGTTAAAGAAAATATCAGCACTAACGGTTTTCAGTTTGTCATAATAATTCCCTGAACATTCCATAAAGGAACATATGGGCTTCTTTCATTCAGTGAGCGCTGCAACCGATTCAATTTTTTTTTTTTTTTAGTTTCATTGAATGAGACCTACAGTTTAATGATGGCTCCGAACGGCAAATGCATTTGAAAAGTTTAACAGTAAGAAATACCCAGCAGTTATTAGTTAATATTATGAGGTGATACCGCTTTTTATTTTTCAGATGGTTTGTTCCGGTATTGAACTAAGAACCTTCTCATTAATAGGTGGATGTACCACAGCGGCACACAACGGCTGTAAGGTTAAGGGCCTATAACTCATGGAAGTTGTGCGGCTACGGTCAAGATAGGATTTTAAACCCAGAAGCCGTGAGAATGGCATTGATTAAAGAATATCAGAACTGTAATTTAATTGGGTTTCCTGTTCGAATAATTGTTAGGTTATGACACCAGACTTGCCTTCTTTTGATATGCAGTAGGTGTGGAATCCCCCAAAGATACTTACAGCCCGTACTGTAGAGCAAGCACGATTTTACGTACTAAAACACATCCCGGACTCCATGAACACAGCCCTGGACTCCATGAACTTGTCTTTCGGTTTTACTTCATGGGTACGGTAAGCCTTTTATGGCTATATATCCCCTTTTCTTTCACTATTGGAACTCTTTTTCAGGGCAGATTTTCACTGTGCCTCGGGTTTATATAGTATTTGGTAAAATCTGCCGATGAGTTGATTCACCATATACCAGTTTTTCTCGGACTCAAGCATAAAATCGATGATATTCTCTCCGGTAATGCTTTGACTCAAGCATATCTAGGCAATGCAACGATACCTGGCAAGGCGTGGACAGTGGAATACTTGTACGATGTTTTCGTCCATACCAGGACAGACCGGACACCTATAGAACCCTAGCCTGTAAGAAATTGGGTTAGTTTATGGTTGATCTCACCATGTTTTCTCCTTTCTCTGCGGAATTAGCCTGAAAGTCCATCTTCCCTTTGGTGAGTGTTCCACCTACGTTAGCAATTCAATAAGGACCTATCCTTTTCATATCTCTTAATCATATTTCGTGGAACGATTATTTCGTGCAACTCCGGTGGTATATTTTCGAGTACTCTCTAGCAATTATATCTACTGGTATTATTCCCGCTATCACGCTTGCAGCCTCCCGAGATATCATTCGGAAAGTGCTACACACTATTAGGTAATTCCTTCTACTAACTACCATTATGTCCCTGTAGGTTTTCTACTCATTACCTTCTCCCACTCGGATGCAGCATAAAGTAGCATGGAACTGGTCACCTGGGATATCAAGTTTCTGCAACTTCAGCGTGGTATACTGACGTTTGGTACAATCCGTGCTAATGCATTTGATACAACTGCTGCTTTCGCAGAGACGTATTTTGCATGTTTCTTGAAGCTCAGGCGGTCATCGATCATCAGACTCATGTATTTCACTGCTTGCGAGTTCATAATCGTGACATTTCCCACATTGGCACTAAAACTTTCCTTACTCCTCTTTCTACCAATGAGCACTAGCTCCGTTTTGTAATCGGCCAACTGAAGATTAATCGAGGATAACTATCTTCTTATCTCCCTGTTAGCTTCGTTATACATTTGCATTTCAACCTTGCACCCTACCCGGACTATAACTGCAATGTCGTCTGCAAAGCCAACGACGCTTACTTACTCTGGGACACCAGAATGGTTTAGTACTCCCTGAATGGATCATAGATACATATGTATGTATACAATGATCATGTTGGCTATAGAGTTTCTTCTGGATAGCTGCGCATCAGCTAGTCTTGTAGACTTCCGGACTACTGCAGTGGCCTACAAGCCGAAGTTATACCCATCATACCCATCACGCAATAGTATTTTCATATTTAATTATAGAAAGACGGCCATTAGATTTCAAGAGAGCAAACATACATATCGAAACTTGTTCATAAATGCCGGTTGTCTCTGGATGAGATAGCGAGACATTCGACGGTGGGTTCTTGGACATGGTAAATTTAGAACAACTCCATGGTTGATACAATTTTCTCTCGGAAAATAGCTAATATCAAGGCATAATAGGTTAATGAGCATTTCTGCTTGAGTATGATTGTCGCATCTAGATAGTTGAAAAACGGGGAAAGTTTTGGAAACTACCCACTCTGCATATATGAGTAACAACCTTAGAGAGATTGTAAAGAAAGTGAAAATGCCATATGAAGATTTAAGCAGAGGTTGAAATCGTGAAGAGGGGGAATAGGAATCCACATAGCACCGGACGATTTAAGGCTATCCTTGCTTGGCAGATTTTACGACAAGAGCAAACCTGCAGCCTCGAGAGTAGATGTAGATGAACTATCTGCAAAGCTATTCAGATCTGATGCCCTTCTTAGTACTGCAATAATCTACCCAATTATTCTCATTTTAAAAGGGCGGCAATCTACCAGCTGAGCTTGTTGAAGGTGTGATGATAAATATCGCAAAAAGGGAGATGGTTTTCAGATCTGACAATAATTGCATAAAAATTTACAGAAAATGTCTCACAACCGTGTGAAGTTACAATTGTTCTCTTCTAATATTGTCAGAGAAAACATTGTCATATCATTGTCAGATGGATGAACTTTTAACATTTGACAACGGTGTCATTGTCAGAGAAAACATATGTATAATTGGATTGCCACCTTTTCAAAAAAATGTCTTGCAATCGTGTGAGCTAACAATATACATTTTGATAGCAATTTCACATTGTTTGGTCATTGTCAGCAAACTACCAGGTCTGAAAATATTGTCAGATCTGACAATCATCTGTACAGAACTTTACAAAGCCTAATAATTTGCGGGGTATTTGGCTGTTGTGCGTGACTAACAAGGCTATCTCTCGTATCATTTCCAAGAGTCTCCGAAAAAGTAACACCACTATTTTTACAGAAGCCGGCTGAATTGAGACTTAAAGTGCACTATAGACAATGTTAATATTTACTATTCGTATTATTATAGACCAATTGCGCTGACCACTGTATTTCTGCTTTATCGATTTCGAAAAAGCCCTTGACAAACTGAAGCATGATGAGATATAAAATACTCTGGCGTGAAAGCGAGACTTTATGTCAGAATACATCTTGCAGAGTTATAAACTACAAACCGATAGAAGTGAGAATTGGTGTCTGGCAAGGGAGTGTTCTGTCACTACAGCTATTTAATGTAGTTCTGCACACAATTCTTGAGAAAGCCCTCTTCGACGGCAGAGCCGGTTGAACAATTTCTATTAAGCGGTTGCGATCTGTCTCCTCGCTTATAACCTTCCGGACCTTGCAACAAATTTGCACCACATAACGCTGGCAGTAGAAACAGTCGCGAAAGACTAAAACTCTTTGTTTTAACACAACATTCCGGCAGTTAATTGTTATTGGCACCGAAGTAATTAAGAACGTCCATCTATTCTGCTATTTGGGGAGTATTATATCCGCAAACAGGGGTTCAAGCTATGATATTGGGAACAGCTTGCCAGAAGCTTGTCAAACTACTTTCCGTCTATAATCAATTTGGAAATCATCCATATTATCATTAAGTACGAAAATTGCGGTATTCAATGCCAATGTAAAATCAATTCTTTTTGTGGTTGCGAAACGTGAATCGCTGTCACTTGTGATATGAAAAAGTTTCTGGCCGATAACTGTTCCTAATCATACGCGTTGGCGCAGAACAAAATAAGAAGGTGCGGTCAGCTGTTCTCGTGTAACATGTTACTGTCAATCATGTTCAGTTTATTCTATAATTTAACCAAAAATCGACTTATAAACGAACAACGCTTGCAGATTATTTAATTTTTTTTATTAAAACTTATGCTTAATTAAGAAACTTTTTTATCGAAAAATTGTGTTCAGCGACGAAGCTCATTTCTGATTGAGTGAAAGCGTACTGTCTCGAAAAATGCAAAGTTTGCTGTGGATTATAGTCCGTTAGCATCATTGGACCGTAATTTTCCATAGGCGACTAAAACAGGAACGTTACTGTGATTATTACTGTCGCTATCGTGCGACGATTAAATTTTTATTTTTTATTTTTTTTGCCCCAAATGGATGAGCTGGCATTGACTGACTTGTGGTTTCAACAAGACGGTGCTGGATGACATAAATTAAAGCTTTTAAGTATAAATTTAAGTTTTCGATAGTGATTTTATTGTTTAAAATTTCTGGTTTAACAGAGTAGATATTTAATATTTTCTCTTCTTGTCCATATATCATATTTCTAATCTTCAAAAAGATTTTTAACATAATAAAGTGCCCGAAAATTTGTTGAAGGTCATCAAAAATAAAATAGAGATAAAAATACGCAAAATAATTTTGGGAGTTTTTTGTTGTCATTCGCATGATTTATATCGAAGGTCTGAAGTATTTTTGTAAAAACGTTATTGAAAAAAAACAAAAGTTTCAGTTGATTAAGCCAGAAAGTATCATATTGATAATATACACGTCCCATGCTTTTTGATTTGGTGGTCAATTATTGAATTGCTTGGAAGAGTCATAACGGGTGGGACATCTATCGGTTTAAGTTTAAACCAGCGGTTATTTCGAATCTTATGGTATTCTAATCTGTCACAAAATTCAGTATATTATCTCAACTGAACGAAATGCAATGAGCTACGCTTGAGATTTATTGGAAATTTATCATCATTTAAAATCATCGTTACGGATGAAGCTCCTTTTCATCTTGGTGGGTATGTTAATAAGCGAAATTGTTATATTTGGGGAGCAGAAAACTCAAACGTGGCCTTACAGAAGCCAATGGACCCAGTCATCACGAGTGACATTTTGGTGAGGCTTGTAAAGCGGAGGCATCATTGGCCCATATATATTTATTCACATAACATGCCATTAAGGAAAATGGGGAGTTCTCTCAGTCAATGAGCTGCACCCGATTCTATTTTTAGACTCGTTGAAAGGGACCAACAACTTAACGTCGGCTCCGAACGGCAAATGCATTATGGAAGTCTTCAATAGTAGTAATACTCATATTCAGTTACTAGCTAATGTTATAAGGTAATACCGCTGTCGGTATCAGTCGGTATCGGCTGTTTTCTTTTTCTTAAAATGGCCTGGCCTGGTACTGAACCGACGACCTTCTGATGGGTAGGCGGGTGTCTTACCTACCACACCACAGCGGTACACTGTGGCCCATATTTCCATGAAAATTAGGACGGCGCAACCAAGACACCTATTGTTCCCGCTCTTCATGGTATTGATGTGAACGATGTTTGGTTTCACCAAGATGATGCAACTTGGCGCACATCTTATGCCACAATCGCTTTATTGCGTCAAACGATTGATGGTTGTTTAATTAGCCGATATGGTTATGTCGGTTGGCCGCCAAGAAGGTGCGATTTAACACCATTGGCAATTTTCTGTGTGGCGCCGTTAAAGTTAAGTGTTACGCCGACAAATCAGAGACAATTGAGCATTTGAAGGCCAACATACGTGATGCCATTGCCAAGATACGACCCCATACACTTGAAAAAAATTCCGATCGGTTGGGGCTTGCGAGGCCAGCCGCGGCAGCCATATGAATAAAATAATATTTCATTCCTAACCGGAACAAATGTACTTCACAAAAAAAAAAAATTTGTCAAAATTTCGAAACGTTCTTATTTCATTGTACTTTTAAATTTAACCAATAACAAAAGTTATCAAGCAACCGTGATACCACTTACACAATATGACTAATAATAACAAAATTTCTCTAAAAAAAATAGTCAAAAACAGCTAACACGTAATCATTCATCCTAAACCTCTTTTGAAATATAAATGCTATTGAATTTTCCTCCAAACAAAATATGTAGATACTATTTCTATAAAACAGTGGTCACGTTTTTTCGACAAATATGATCGTAACTTAAGCACGTTGTTAATACGTTACTGATGCGTACTCGTACTTATTTGCTTAAGACCTCTTTAACTGGTTGATATTACTTCATACATAAATGACTGTATTACCACCTTTGACAAAACAAACACGGCATAGCCGGCAACCTACAGTAGTAAGTGACACAAAGCTGGCAACAGTATTATAAAGAATGGCTTGTGCAACAACAAAATCTATTGACTCAATACACGATATTGTGTATATGGTCTTGCATCGTAGCATTTGTAAATTGGTGTAGTATATTTTTACTATATACGAGTAGCAACAAACTACATATATACATACATTTGCACTTGCTATACCTTTGTAAATACACTATACATGTATAAAAGCGTAGTTTTTATTTCCTACACATGTTTTATTTCACAATAAATTATAAATAAAAAACAGAATACTATCAATGGCACAAAATATGTAAAACAATAATATTAAAAACTCCAATACGATATTAAAGTCTGCCGAGATATGACCCATAAGCTCAAAAAAAAAAAAAAAATTCACAAAAATTGGTCCGAGCAAATTTGGCCCGTGAGGCCAGCTGCGGCGGCCATATAAATGAAATAGTATTTAATTTCCAACAGGAAAAATTGTGCTTCACAACAACAAAAATAAATTTGGCAAAATTTGGCAAAATTCCAAACCGTTTAAATTTAGCGGATTTTGAAATTTAAGCTTTTAAATGGCCCACCCGATCAATCAACAAATCAACACAAACCAAGACCATTTGGCAACTCCACTTGGCAACATCAATATTCTAAAAATTGAATTTTGTATATGTGGTACACAACAACTATTAAAGCTTGGTTATCTATTTACATCAACCAAAAAACAGGTATTGCAGAAAGCACATCGGATAAAATCTATGATATATATGCACCTTAGGGCGGGTCGCTTTAAAAATCGCCCAAATGACAAAAAAAATCGTATTTTAGAGATTAAAATTTGAATCTTTTCCCAAGGAACCATATTTCTAAAATTAATTCTGATGTTCCTTATTTTGACCAAAAGGTCAAATTTTAAAAAATCACAATTTGACCGATTTAAAGTGCCCCAATCGAGTCTAAATGTATGACCGACCCCCACTAGTTTTGGAGAGCCGACTCACCCATGTTAGTGGCACACCCCACGGAAACTCCCTGGGACAGGTGGGGGCCCCATTATATAAAATTTAAAATCTAAATATTGCACAATAATTAATGTTCCAAATATTATACTTAATATAATTTTTTTAAATTCGAAGTATATAAAATCTAAATGCTAAATATTGCACACTAGTAACACCACTTGTTCATGGTCCTTCGAACCGGATATGAATCAGTGACCTTTGGTCGGAATTTCGTCAAAGCCAACGGACAACTCAAACGCGAATGGTGCGCATCACAATATAACGCAGGAAAATATTCAATACATGGCTTTGAATGGATATTTATCCCACTACATGCGCCCCATATCGGTAGACTTTGGGAGGCAGCGGTAAAAAGTCAGCCGCTCTAGATTGGTAGTGTTCTGTTGTTTGTGCGGTCAATACGTGATTCTGATGTCCGTCCATAATGTTTCAGTGCCATTTCTAATATATATATCTTTTCTTTAAATTAAATTACGGACAATGAAGATGAAAATTAGAAAACTAAAATAGAACAACAAAAATTCAAGATCACAAGTGAAGACAAAAAATTAATTAAACAACAAAAATCATAACATAAACACACATAATTAAAACACTTGACAAATAATTAAGATTTTAAATATAATAACAACGACATAATTTAATAGAATTTTATTGAAAACACACAAGAAAAACAGAAAACATAACAATAATTGAAACAACTCTTGACAATGACAAAAAATAACAAAACATCATAAAATTATCAACCAACAAAAATTTAACGAAACAATTTCTCAAAGGAGAATTGTGGAACATAGACAAAAATAACCAACAATCCTAACGGAACATACAATAACAATATTAAAATAAATAAATAGAACAAGAAAATACAACACCATCAATAAGAACGAGAACAACAAGATATTAATAACAAAACATATTATTGGAATGAAACAAACAACAAACGGGCAAGATTAAACATCGGCAAAATGAAAGACTGTTTGATCCATAGGGGAGAATTTAATTATGTGCCCTACCATCGGCAATAGTGCTTTCCCTTCCCCTCAGTATTCCTTTCCAAACCTTTGGGTGCGAACCACTTGGAGGGGTTGCAGTTGGATTATTCAGTGGTGAAGGTATAACACTGGCTGCTGAATAATCAACCAGCAGTAACCTAATTCCTTGTCGTACGCATTCAGTGGGGGTTTGTTTGATTTTTGTTTACTCGTGTTTAACTTACTGTGAGCGTCAAAAGAAACTGTACACCAGTGGCATTTATGTTTAAACTTTTATTTTATTATTTTTTTTATAATGTAACTTAAAATTTTTTTAGTTTTTATTTATTATATGTCCTTCTTAAACTTTTTATTAAAAAACAAAAACAAAACTTTAACAACAACAAAAAATATATAACAAAAACAAATAAATCTTCAAATTCCACGCGTCAAAAGAAACTGTACATTATTTCTACATTAAAATAATAACGTTAGTTAAAAATAATTAGTATTTAGTTTGATTGCCATTTGCTTTTATTACAGCTTGCAGTCTTCTGGGCATCGATTCCACAAGTTTTCTAGTAACTTCAGGGGAAATTTTCAGCCATTCCTCCATTATAGCTGATTTGAGGGAATCCTTGCTTGTAATTTCCCTTTTTCTTATTTGTTGATCCAGATGTTCCCACAAATGTTCTATGGGGTTGAGATCGGGTGACTGGGGGGGATGATCCAACTGTTTTGGAGTATGGTAAAGCAGCCATTCCTTTACTATTTTGGCAGTATGCTTGGGATCGTTGTCTTGCTGGAAGACCCAAGTTTGATCCAAGCCCAATTTTTCAACGCTCTGTGCCAAGTTGTCCTTTAAAATGTTGAGATAATCTGTTTTATTCATAGTATTTTCTATGAATACCAAATTTCCTACACCATTCGCTGCCATACATCCCCACACCATCACCGACCCACCACCATGCTTTACTGTGGACATTACATTTTGCCGATCGAATTCAGAATTTTTCGTTCTCCAAATTTTAACTGGTTTTTTCTTACCAAATATTTCAAATTTACTTTCGTCAGTTAAAAGCACATTGTTCCAGAATATATTAGATTGATTTTCGTATTTTTTGGCAAACTCCCGACGCCGACGTTGATTGATTGGTGAAATATATGGCTTTTTTCTTGGAACTCGTCCATGCAGTCCATTTGCATGTAAGGCTCTGCGTATTGTGCTGGCACTGACACTAATACCGGAGCATTCTGAAATATTTTCGGATATTTTTACAGCACTTTCCGTTGGGTTTTTCTTTACTTGTCGCACAATGGACCTTATTTGAGTACTGTTTAGTTTAGCTGGCCTTCCAGATTTAGGGCGATTTTCTAAATTTGAAAATTTTTGGTACTTATCAATTATATTTTTTACAGTGTTGTGACTTCGCCCAATTATTACACCAATCTCTCGTAAAGATTTGCCTTCTTTGTAAAATTTTAACACAAGTTCACGAACATCCAAAGAAGTTTGTTTGCCCATTTTTAAAAAATACAAAAGTTTCCTTGTTTGAACTGCTTGTGACAAAACCAAATCTATTAATATCTTTAATAATTAGTTAATATTGCTTAAATTGTCATATGAAAGAAAATAAAAAAAAATAACGGAAGGTTTTTACTGTAAAATTGCTTATTATTTGTTGTACAAAATAGTTGTACAGTTTCTTTTGACGCGTGGAATTTGAAGATTTATTTGTTTTTGTTATATATTTTTTGTTGTTGTTAAAGTTTTGTTTTTGTTTTTTAATAAAAAGTTTAAGAAGGACATATAATAAATAAAAACTAAAAAAATTTTAAGTTACATTATAAAAAAAATAATAAAATAAAAGTTTAAACATAAATGCCACTGGTGTACAGTTTCTTTTGACGCTCACAGTATATATTTATTTTTTATTTTATTTGGTTCAATTTACGTAATGGCAGGACGCTTTCGGATTGATTTTTTTTCTCCGTGTGTGTGCACATTTGTCTCCATAGGCCGGATGTTTTCGCCTTATGTGAGACCCAGGTTTCTGAAAAAGCTGATCCACAGGATTTTCATATCCCTGCGTATCACCTTCTGTCCCTTTTTAATTTTCATAGGGGTCTTGCAATGTACATTCGCAATGAAGTTGTGTACCAATGCCAGCAACCTCTTGGCATGTATGATGCGGAATTTAACTGTCTATGGGTTAAGTTCAGAATCGGGGCACATCTTTTGCACTTCGGGTTTTTGTATAGAAGCCCAAACGCGGGAAGAGAGATTACCATATCTGTCTTCGACTCTCTTTCCGACTCAATATCGAGTATCCTTTCGAATTATCCGAACAGTGAAATTGTTGTTGCTGGTGAAATACCCTCGACCTTTTCTTCACTACACACCCTGAAAAGTATGTAGTTGAGGTTCTTGCACCTCTCGGAAATTCAGATCATTGCACAGTTTCTGCCTCATTCTCGTCCACCGCTCATCGCGAGGTTCCACCCATGGCTACGGAACGCTCTATTTTTAACTACGATTTTTTTGGGCATTTTAATTGGAAACTTTGTTTCCTTGACTCAAACGTCGATGCCATGGCAGAAATGATGGTGAATATGATAAGGCTAGGGATGGATATTTTCATCCCATCCAGAAAGCTTTCGATTAAACCCAGAAACAAATCTTGGTTTAATCTGACGTGTAAATTGGCAGTCAGATCCAGAGAGGAAGCATTCAAGAATTGGCGCAATAACAAATGTGCCCACGCTGATTTGCTTCGCAAACAGGCGAGATCTTCATGTGCCGCAGTACTTAGACGCGAAAAGGCTTTATACGAGCAGCGCCTTCGTGCTAAAGTTCTTACTTTTCAGCGGGGAAGTAAAAACTTTTGGTCATTCATTAAAAGGCTGAGGATCAACGCTAGTTCGGTTCCTGCTCTTATAAAGAATGACCACACATTCACGAACCCGGTTGAAAAGGCAAACCTTTTGGCTGAAATGTTTGCAAGTAATTCTCACTTGCCGGTGAGCGTTCAACCACTGCCCGAACTTGAAAGACAATCAGTAACTATGCCTAGTACATTCTTTCGAGTCCGTGCTTTAAAAAGGGTCCTTGCAAATCTCAACGTTAACAAGTCTTCTGGGCCGGATGGCATACCAGCACTGGTCCTGAAACAGTGCTCTTCGACGCTTGCGCGTCCATTAGCTCACCTGAGAACTACCGTCCACACTCTCCAAGGTTATGGAGAGTAAGATTAATCACCACCTTGTGGAATATCTGGAGTCCAACGATTTAGCGATCGTCAGTACGGCTTCCGAAAGGGCCGTTCTATTGGTGACCTGCTGGCGTTGCTCTCGGAGAAGTGGAACAAGTCCATTCATGGTTTTGGCGAGAGTAAGGTTGTGGCTCTGGATATCTCAAAGGCGTTTGATAGAGTTTGGCACGAGGCTCTCATTTCGAAACTTAATGCTTTTGGTGTCGGTATTCACTTCTCTCGATTGATATCCAGCTTTCTCAGTGATCGCTCTATAAGAGTGGTTATAGATGGGGTCTCATCCGACGAGTTCAGGGTAAACTCAGGGTTATCGCAAGGCTCTGTTCTTTCTCCTACTCTTTTTCTAATATTTCTTAACGACTTTCTTCTTCTCACTTCTAATCCTATCTACTCTTTTGCGGATGACAGCAACATTTGTCACTCATATTCTTTTGATCGTAGACCGAGCCTTTTGGAGGTTGGGGTAAGAAGGATGAATATGAACGTCACACTCACAAGTGACCTGGTGAAGGTCTCCGAGTGGGGTCGTGCGAACAGGGTCGATTTTAATACACGTAAGACTCAATGTTGTTTTTTAAAACACAGGCGTGGTGGTGTGCTGTCATCTGTGTCAATGGGTAATGTGGATATTGAGGAATCAGATGCTCTTGATGTTCTGGGCATAAAAATTCACTGTGACGTACGTTGGAATGATCACATATTTCAAGTGTCGAAAGAAGCATTCAAGTGCCTTGATTTTTTGAGACGGTGCAAGAAATACTTCACCCCATCTGATCTGATCTCGGTAGAGTAGCCAACTCTATCGATACATTGGAGCACCGTCTCAATGTGGCGTGTGTTTCATTGTTCTATCGGTACTATAACGGAATGTGTTCTAATGAAATTAAGGAATTAATTCCCAAAAATCATATATTTTTACGTAGTACTCGTATTTCTCGTAGAGCGCATCCCTTTGTAGTTGATTGTCCAGTAAATCGCACAACGCATTATAGGGTTAATTCGTTCTTTGGTCGCACTGTTCGGTTGTGGAATAATCTTCCAGCGAAAGTATTTCCTGCCACTTACGACATGAGTAAATTTAAATCTAACGTCCATGAACACTACACCCTCTGTCCTCCTTCCAATAACCTATTTTCCTAGTACCAACGCAATGCACTGCATCAGTGGAGGCCATCCCCTGGGTGCTGGTCTTATATAAAAAAAAAGTTTCAAATATCATCTAAAGCGCGTCACGGGATCATACCGATTTACGCATGAGGAATTTTCAACAATACTGACCCAAATAGAAGGTATATTAAACACTCGTCCGATATTAGCTCTCTCTGAAGAACCCACGGATATGACAACTTTAACACCTGGGCACTTCCTTCGAGGCGCTCCTAATATGAGTTTTCCAGAGCAGCATAACAAGAGACTAGGACTCGTCAATCGCTGGGAAAAACTAAACCTTATGCATCATCAGCTCTGCATACGATGGAAAGAAGACTATCTGAAGTCACTACATAAACGATATAAATGGAAGAATATCCATCCCGGTCTCGAACCAGGTGATCTCGTTGTCATTATGAACGACTTATTTCCTCCCTCAGAATGGCGTATGGGGTGGATTGAACGAACTTATTTTGAACCAGACTAGAAAGTCCGCATGGCAGATATTAGGACTGTCGCGGGTACGATAACTCGAACCATCGTTGAATTATGCTATCTGCCATTGCTATATGACAGTGGTGAATCTGTGTCTGAATCATAATTAATCTCTTTACTCTTTCACTATAAACCCATTATTTTTTCTTTCTCTCTACCCAGTGTTGTTTTCTTAGATGTCAATAATACTAATAAATATTGTTTGTTTCTTTTTGAATTTCCTAAGATCTAGACGTCCGATAAGAACACAAGCGGTTTTTAAATATGGACGTGCGAACCAGAAATAAAATTATACGCAAATACAAATATTGTAGTAATTGCTTGGCAAGAAGCCATGATTTGCGTGCGTATCCGTGCAAAAACAGCTACAGGATTTGCGGAGATTACCACCATACACTGCTCCATCGCAGTGTCAAGAGTAGGCTGAATTTAAAACAGGGCAAACACAGCCGAAGGAAGCTTGTACAGATGTCAACGCAATCATCAACCATAGACAGGTCATCAGTTCGTGCAACGTCATTAACTTCATCCCACATTTGGCTTAGTTCAATACCATCACCCGCCAGTTCAAGCCAAAAAAGAGCTGGACACAATCAACAGATTCTGTCACAAGCCATCAAATCATTGCCTGAAGTGCTATGTGTGCAGACAGAATGATCTGCAGACACCATATCTTCCCTTTGCTTCTGGGCGCGGGAGTGTATAAAATCGTCAAAAAATTTGCGATTTTATAACCTTAAAAAATTTCCATAAATAATGTATTTTTATTATTATTAACTTTGGCACCACTAATGTGGCAGCACTAATGTTTGAATCTCTGTCAATGTTAAAAATTAAAAGATAAATGTTAAGGCATAATAGCCCATTTCAATTTTATATAAAAACCTTCGCTAAAATATTACACTGAAAATATTCATAAAATTAATATCATCCAAGCCAAACTTATTTTATTGAAACCTACATACATACATGAAAACAATAAAACCTGGAATTAAAACACACATCCACGTTTCGTCATTACGGTAAAATATAACACACATACACTAATAATCCCTTTTTTATTTTCTTTATGTATAACGATTAGAATTTTTTATTGGTATGAGATATTATACGAGTATTCGTACTTTTTAACAAGAATTGGTGTTCTTCTTTAAAGCTACGGTCCATTCTCATCATATCCCTAACTTTAAGCCATAATAACAGCACTCTAAGTAACACCACTTGTTCAGCCTCATAAGTTTTCTAATATGTTATCTAGCTTTGATTGAAGAACACATACATGTACTTAAAACCAATTACATAATATTCCTTCTTATATGTAACAAGTTGGTTGAATTAAGAAAATTTAATTGCCTCAATTACCATCACCGCTGCCTGAGTTTAATGCGAAATGTTTAAGTAGTTCTTCTTAATATTCTTTAATTATTGAAAATAACACGCACGTTTTGTTATTTATAAGGCATCATCCGGCTTCAATTGAGTTTTGCAGTAGAATAGGATGGAACAGAGGAAATGATGCGATGATAAGAATGCAATTATCTCGATTTTATTGCCGTTCAACCAAATACGCAATTATAAAATGGCAATTATAAACGAATAGCAGAATACACTTATATTATTAATGAAAATGAGTTTCTAATTAGCATTGGCTTCACCAGTGACAATGAAAAATAGCGAAAATTATAAAACAGAATAGCAAAAACATGTAATAATGACGATAAAAGGAAAGGAACATGAAAAATGTATAAAAAAAACTAAACTGATGATTATGTTCAATTTTAACGGTCAAGGCTTTCATATTTGGTATTTTCATTATTTGTTTGAGCTCTTGTCAATGGAAAGCATCATTGCATAGTAATTACAGTCATGCGAACACTAATAGGCACACTTATATCAAAACCATTAAAAACTAGAGAGATCGGACGGTTATTATTCGACTGGTTTTAACCCTTAGAGTACGGAGTGGGAGACCTTAGGTCCCCCACCTTAGTTTTTCTTTAGTAACTTCGCAATTAATTTTTTTCTGTCTTTTACCTTTTAGGTAAACTAATTTTATTTTGAATACTATATAAAAACTTATAAGGGGGATTTAAATATCAATCTATTTGTAATTAAAAGGTAGGTTTTTCGTTTGGGGTACCCAAGTTACCCCACGTCGTACTTTACGTTACAAATTTTCGTTGTTTTTTTAGGACCAAAAATGGAAAACTACAAGAAAAAACTATCCCAGCGACAGATAGAAGATTATTTAAATGACAATGAAGAGGATTCTAATGATATAGAATTAGATTGGGACAGTGACAACTCTAATTATATACCTAGTAATTATGTAAGTGATGATAGTGAAACGGAAGACGATTGAAGAACAAGAAGAACAAGCAGAAGATATTCTTCCAGATATTGACGAAATTGAAAATGATGTTGCTGTTTCTTTGAATGCGGAATATTGCACCGCTAAATCTGTCAGAGTTTAGTCTTTGAAGCCATTTCCACAAACGCGTAGGTTAGCATGCAATATTGTGAATGTTACCGCAGGAGTAACTAGTTACATGAGTGACTCGAGCGAAATTGATTGAATATTCAACCATCTTATAACACCTGCTATCAAAAAGAAAATCTCTCTTCATACTAACGAATAAGGCAAAAGATGTTTGAAAAGTATAATGAAAAACATCCCGAGAGGCCAAAAAATTGAAAACTGGTAACTGAACGTGAATTGGATGCATTTCTGGGAGTACTTATAACAGCTGGAGCTCTACATTGTAGAAGAGAAAATGTAAAAGAAATGTGGAGTACTGACGAATCCATTCGGAGAAATATATTTACTGCATCAATGTGTCGCGATATATTTATTGCATTTTCTAAGTATATAAGATTTGATGATAAAACTACAAGAGAAGCTTGAAAAGAAACTGATAAGCTAGCTGTCATTGGAGAAATTTGGAATCCTTTTGTAGATGATTGCCGAAAGTCATTCAATCCTTTTGGTGAAATAACTATCGATGAACAATTATGAAAAATTAGACTATCAATCTAAGTCGGGAAGATATGGTATTAAAATTTGGGCAGCCGCTGATGTGAAAACATCATATTTGTACAATCTGCAGGTGTATACGGGAAAGCTCACTGGTGGAAGTGCAGAAAAAAATCAAGGTGCACGAGTTCTTAAAGATCTCGCTGAGCCTTTGTTTGGGTCCGGCATGGGCATAACTACTGACAATTTTTTTACAAGTTATGAATTAGCGGAGTTTCTTCTTACAAAAAATATGACGCTTTTAGGAACTGTGAGAAAAAAAAAAACGGACACACCAAACGAATTAAAATTATCAAAACATCGGAAGGAGTATTCTTCTATAGTTTGTTTCACAAAGAACATATCAATGGTATCATATATTCTAAAAAAGAACCGAATAATACATCTTTTGTCTTCCCAACATGCAGATAATTCTGTCTGTAATGAAGTTCATTCTAAACCACTTATGATTATGGACTATAATCGAACTAAGGGAGGGGTAGACAATAGCGTTAAACTTATAAGAGAATACTCATGTGGCAGGCGAACTGAACGTTGGCCATTTAGAGTTTTTATGAATATGGTAGACATAGCTGCACTGAATTCATTTATCATCTTTATACAGAAGAACCTCGATGGAATCTTTCAAACTCATCAGGAAGAAAGAAATTTCTATTAGATCTTGGAAAAAACCTAGTTGAACCAAAAAGGAAAGAGCGTTTGCAAAACAAAGCTAAAACCATACCACGTATAAGACGCGCCTTTTCAGCTTGTGGTGTTACGCCTGAAATTGAAAAAAATTGCAAAATGTTATAACAAGAGATGAAAAAAACGTGGTCGTTGCTTCTTGTGTCCTAGGAATAGAGTTAAAAAGTCGAAAGTGAAATGTTCTATATGCTCTAACTTTGTTTGCAATGGACATAGAACTGAGGAAAAGAAAATAGTTTGCGAAAAACATGTTATGGAGGGATTAAAGACATTGAATTATTATAACTTTTTTATTTTTTTGTTTTTTATTCATTAGAAAAGAATTAAATTCCTAAGTTTGTGTTCCTTAATAATACCTGTAACATGAAATGTTCTAAAATTAATTCGTTTTGATGTGATAATTAAAAATAGAGACTGAATATTAATAAAATAATATTTTTTACTTTCAAAATAATATTTTTAGTTCTTTTGTGCTAACATATGAACAGAAAAAGCCTATTTTTCTTTTAGGGACCTTAGTGACCACACTTCGTAATTTACGTCAAAAATTGAGCTTCGTCCGCTAAGGGTTAACCGGTTTTTTGTGTTTTTTCGAAAACGTTTTTTTCAAAATCTTCATTTTTCGACTACTAAATAAACCGGTTGACTTAATACAAATAACCGGTTAATAACAAACATCAGACGAATGATCAGGAAAAACACGCCACCGACTGGGAAAAAATTACAATGCTAAAGTAAAGATTACCACCAATTAGCAAGGATCTTCACCACTACACAAAAAAGAAATCATATGGACGAAGCTACGGCGGATGAATCATCTACTTAGCTTGAACTCTCAAGCTGATTAAAAAAACTGAAACAAAGCAATAGATGCTTTGTGGAAAGCCAATATGCTCCCTAGAGGAGTGACGGAGAAGAAAAAAATTTTTTTGAATAATTCCGAAACTGTTAAAAATACAAGAAAAAAAAAATAAATTATAAATATTTGCTGATACTTGCATTAAAATCGGTCAAGTGGTTTCCAAGTTATGATGAAATATATTGACATAACTACCGAAAAAATTTCCACGGCCATTAAAAAAAAATTTTAGCTCGCTGAAAAAAAACTGAAAGCGGATTTAAATTCAGCGCGTCAAAATTGTTATATTTCATGTGGTTTGATTTAAAGTCGTTTTTTGCTGTAGACCAGTGTAATTAGTTTTTTTCAGTTCTTGAAAACATTAAATATTCGAACATGAGCCCTTTTCGAAATTGCACATTCAATTGTTTTTACACTTAAAGAATTTTTTATTTTTTATGGTTGTTATTATTCTATTCTTTTTTTTTATATATACATGTTGTATTAATATATATTTAACTTAAACTTAATTTAACTTATCTCGGTTAAACGCAAAAAAAAAATAAATTTACGCGAAAGAAAAAAAAGTTTAAATTGCCATCCTCGATAAATTTTTAACTTTATGTGCGAATCCTGAGTTTGCTTAACACTGGAAGAAGAATCAGACCTAGACTGAGCACGGCCGAAACACAGGGTAGCTCCCGTTTCTATAGTAAAAGCAAGTTCGCGTAAGTGGATTCGTTGCAAGCTATAAGGACAATTTAAATATACATATTTCCACTAACAATTGTTCAAAATTTTAGATAAAATTTTTTAAAAAATAAATCTTTTTTTTATTTAAAACTAATGCACATGCAAGATAAAAAATATATCTTAAAACATATGCGTATATTTGTTTAAAAATTTTATTACATTTTTTGCCTGCTTACTAAGAAATTGCTCTTCCCAACGTAAGTAAATTTGAGTTTTTTATACATGAGCTACATGAAATACCAATGCTTTTATTAAAGTCTATCATTTGTACATTATAGCCGCCACTTTCCCATCTGCGCTTTATATTACAAAAAAAAAAAAAAATAAAAAAAATACTGAAATTTTTTCCCTTGATACTTAATATGACCTTCTAAAATACAATATATGTTTCAATCAAAAACAAGTTAAATTTGTTGATTTTGCCACAGGCATTAAAACTTTTTGGTCAATATAATCCAAAATGACATTTAATTTTTGATAGTTTAACAAACAAAGATAAAAAATGTCAATTTGGTTCATTTCAAATTGACTAGCCGTTGTTGTGTTTGTAGTAAAAGGTTAAAGAGCAAAATTGTATTTCATTAGCAATGCCTTAAAAGATGTTTAACATGACAGTAGAACATATACCCATTTGGGAGACCGTTCATAGTAACAGGCAAGAAAACATGTTGCAAATGGTGGAGTCAATAATATAAAAAAAATAACAAGTTTTTCTAAAACCTTTTCTTTTTACTTGTGCTTTTTTAATTTTAAGCAGACGTTTATATGATGACTTACAAAACCTTTTAACATCCTTAGCATCCATAGAAGACGATAATGTCTTAGACAAAATTAAATAGTATTTACAACACGCTTAGACTTGTATTAGATCAGGCAAACAACAAACATATAAAATATATATAAATTTTTTTCATTTTTATATATACTTACGTTTTTTCCTTCTTATAGTTCTGCTAAAAATTTATGTTTTAAACTATACTTTCCAATTTGATTTATTATCTAAGTCAATAGACACATTCAGCACCATTTGCACTGTTCTCCTGTTTAAAATGGACTGTGAAAAGGAAAGTATTTTTGGTTCTTTTTTTAAAGCTTCAAATGTATGCAGCTTAGAGGCATTTTATTATGGGCTTATCTAGGGTCATAAATATTATATTTATTTTATTTTTCTTCTACTTCTCAAAGGCTTTAAATAAATGTTAAGCGAAAAGCCGCAATTTGGTAAATCGAAAACGTAAAAATCTTTTTTAAAGCACATGTTGTCAGTTCATCCTATGCATAGCCCAGCTGGTCATGATTTCCACACAATTTGAATAATTTATTTAAAATAAGAAAATTAAAATTGAAACGAAATTGAAATTGGTTAAGCCGAAATGATAAATTTTTATCACATCATGACACAAGTCACCAGCAGCGGGTTTTTCTAAATATAATAACCAATAAAACCCAGGTGGGCTTAGTTGAGTTACCCAGTGGGTTGCCAACCCTGAATAATATCTAATATTGTAAAAACAAACAAAAAATTATTGCATGTGAAGGAAATGGAGATGAGTTTGGGCACACTATTAAAAAACCCCATGACGAAATGTTAGAATAGACCCACAATGAAGCCAAGGAATTTTAAGACCAGTCTATACTTAAAAGAGCACATGGGGAGCTCATGAATACAGCGATAAAGATGGCCCACCCGATAGTATCGTTAGACTATTTATTCAGAAGGCTGAGAATAGATGACATGTACTCGTATGTGACCTAACATTGTCTTGATAGAACAGAAAATCATTTCTGCTGGCCAATTATGATTTTCTATTTTATTCTCAGCCTTCTGAAGAAAGACTCTAATGGGTGGGCCATTTATCGGTTTCAATTAGATCCAGCGGTTATTTCAAATCTGGCAATACTTATCTATTATGTTACAAAATTCAGTATATTATCTGCACTGAAGGAAATAAATTGATTGACTGACGTTTGAGCACAGTGCGTACACCCGAAAAAATCGATGCTGTGGCTGACAGTATGCGTGAGAATCCATCAACACTAACTTGTAATCGTTCTTAAAAATTGAATATTTTATGCACTAGTTTACTTCAAAATTTGCGAAAAGATCTCGGTATGACACCTTGCGAAGTTGAGTTGTTCAAGAGTTAAAGTCGCATGGCCAACGAGAAATTGCACGATGATGTCATTTTTTTCAAAAAAATCGTCTTTTCGGATGAAGCTCATTTTCATATTGGTGGGTACTTTAATCAGCCAAATTGCCATATTTGGGGCTTTGAAAACCCAAACGTGATCTAACAGAAACCAATGCACCCATTATGCGTGACTGTTTGGTGCGGCTTGTTTAGCGGAGGAATCATTGGCCCATATTTCTTTGAAAACGAAGACGGCGCAATAATTACGGTCAATGGAAACACCTATCGCATCATGATAACCGATTTTTTTGTGCTCGCTCTTAATGGTATTGAGATGCACGATGTTTGGTTTCAACGGGATGGTGAAACTTGCCACACATCTCATGTCACAATGGATTTATTACGTCAAACGTTTGATGGCTGCTTAATGAGTCGAAATGGTGATGTCAGTTGGTCGCCAAAAATGCTGTGTTTTGATAACGTTGGGCTATTTTATGTGGGGACGCTCTTAAAAACAAGTGTGACAAGTATGATGTCGACAAACCAGATAAAATTGAGCGTCTGAAGGTCATTATATTCTCAAAAATGGTGCGCTATGAGGACAGCCGCGGAAGACATATGAATAAAATAATATTTCATTTCTAACCGGAACAATTGCTTGTTTTATTGCATTTTTAATTATAAACTTTTAAATGGCCCACCCAATACTTGTGATAAACTCCAGCGAAATTGCGTTTGAAACCGTGCTTAAGACCAACATTCCACGTCATATAAAGCTAATCAATAACAAAATTTACCAAGCAACAGCTACTTACTGAATATGACTAATGATAACAAAAGTTCTTAAAAAAAATAATCAAAAACAGCCACGTAATCATTTATCCTAAACCTCTTTTGAAATATAAATGCTATTGAATTTTTTTCCAAACAAAATATGTAGATACTATTTCTATAAAACAGTGGTCACGTTATTTCGACAAATATTTGACAAATGTAATCGCAACTTAAACACGTTGTTAATACGTTATTAATGCGTACTTATTTGCTTAAGACCTCTTTAACTGGTTCATTTTTTTTCTCCGTCACTCCTCTAGGGAGCATACTGGCTTTCTACAAAGCATCTATTAACTTTGTTTCAGTTTAGTTAGATGATTAATCCGCTGTAGATGCCTCCATATGATTTTTTTGTGTAGTGGTGAAGATCCTTGCTAATTGGTGGTGATCTCTACTTTAGCATTATAATTTTTTCCCAGTAGCGGGTTTTTCCTGATCATTCGTCTAATGTTTGTCATCATCGCCAGGGGTATGCGAGAAGGGTCAGGGGTGCTTTTTTCTTTATTTTTTTTAGATGGAGTTGTCTGGAGGGAAGAAGTTGAAGCCTTTTTTTATTATTAAATGTTCAAAACCACAATTAAATTTTTTCTTCGTCATGTCACCTGCTGGGGCTCAAACCTGGGTCGTTTGTTTTATTATGCACTACACCACGCCACCCCCACTGGTTGATATTACTTTACACTTGAATGGGTGTATTAACATGTTTGACAAAACAAACACTGCATAGCCGAAAATATGCAGTAGCAAGTAACGCAATGCTGACAACAATATTATAAGAATAGTTTGTGCAAAAACAAAATATATTGGCTCAATTCACGATATTCTGTACATGTTCCTGCATCGTAGGCTTTGAAAATTGGTGTAGCATAGTTTTTCTATATTGTTAGGTTTTTACCTTTCTAAAAACGTGTTTTTATGAGCTTGTTGATTGTAAGGGGTCCGCCTAATAAATTTTTTTTTAAAATGCTATAAAAAAAACTACTGCATATTTTCTCAAATTTCTTTTTTTATTTGAAAGTACAATCCTCCCGGTTAATAATGGAAAATAATTTCATTCAAATGGCTGCCTCGGCTGGCCATGCAGTAGCCAACAGGATCGGTCCAATTTTTAAGCACATTATCGATTGTGTGCAGCTGTATTTCACCAATGGCTTCACGAATATTGTCCTTTAAAGCGTCAGTTGTCTCTGGCTTGTTGGCGTAACACTTATCTTTGACGGCACCCCACAAATAATAGTCCAACGCTGCCAAATCGCAGCTCCGAGGTGGCCAAACGACATCAGCTCTGCGGCTGATAATGCGATCTTCAAAAACAGGGTGCAAAACATCGAGTGTAGCTTAGACTGTGTGGCACGTCGCGCCGTCCTGTTAAAACCGTGAACAAAAATTCGTTCAACATGGCCCGATAACGATTGCCATTGACTATAACGGCCACTCCTTGTTCATTTTCGAAGAAAAATGGTCCAATTATGCCTCTGGACCAAAATCCGCAGCAAACAGTGACTCGTCTTGGGTGTATCGGTTTTTCAATGTATGCGTGCGGGTTTTCTGTGCCTCAAATGCGACAATTTTGCTTCTTTACATACCCGCCAAGATCAAAATGAGCTTCATCTGAAAAGATGATTTTTTGGCAAAATCGGCATCTTCTGTAAGTCGATCGCAGGCCCACTTAGCGAACCGTTGTACAAGCGTATATACCTTAGTTAAAATAAAATAAATTTTATCTTTGGTTTTAATAAAAATCCTTTATTCAACACAGTTTTGTGCTTGTTACCTTCTTACAGACAATAACAATTTTCTATTCTTTATTACTCCGTCTGTTTACAAGTTTGTAAACAACAACAATTACTCGACATACCTAAAGATCGTCCAACTCCATCGTAGTTATAATTTAGGTTCGCTCACAACCTCTTCCACCAGAGTTGAACCACACTAAACTCTCTCACACTGAGTTTAAACCAATAACACGTTCGCTGAGTTCACACCAAATCAGCTGATTGCTGTTCGCATCGATATGCTTTTTATATGGCTGAGTAAACAACACATCGAAAGCTCTCGAACCTCTCGATTTTTCAGGAAGATTCCATTTCTTTCTTTTAATTTCTTTTTAGTTCTTTCTGCTCTTAGTATTTGTTGTTGCTTATTTATTGTCTGTTACTTGTTTTCTTTGCCACTTAATTTTTGTTGTTGCAGTGTTATTTTTATTTACTTTATCTCTGCTTATGGTTTTTGCTGTAGATTCTGGTTATTTGTAAGCAGCACTTAGAGTTGTTCTTGCAGCTTTTGTTTATTTATTTTAGCGATGTAATCAACGCTGGGGTGCCCAACCTTATTTTTGTAACATTTCCACTTACTATACCTTTGTAAATACACTACATATATATAAAAGTGTAGTTTTTGTTACCTAAACATGCTTTGTTTCACAATAAAATAAAAATAAAAAATAAAGAAAACAAATAAGCAATGGCACAAAATATGTAAAGCCAATATATTAAAATCTCCACCGTGAAGGAGCGAAGGTTTTTAAGTCTTATACACTCCTTCTCGAACGCTTCAACGGACGTGTATAAAATCTTGACAGGTGACGAACCATGGATATGTGTATGAACCGGAAACAAAATAGCAACAAACGTTTTTCGTGGAAAAAGTACAGCGAATCAAATGGTCTCCTCTTTCTTCTGCCGAATGCGTCATGTGGCCACTGTTTCGCTTGAACAACGTATGACGGTCACTTCTGAGTGGTACACGACTATTTGTTTGCCGGAAGTCTTCGGTGTAATTCGTAAAACCAACTGCCAAAGACAAAACATACTCCATCATGACAATGCCAGCTCTCACACATCTCGTCAAAAAGGTAAATCTTTGAGCAGTCAAGACATCGAATTGATGTCTCATCCTCCGTATAGTCGTGATTTGGCACCCAATGGCTTGTTTTTGTTCTCGAAAATTAAAGGTAAATTGAGTAGTCACCGATATACGAGAGCCGTAGAAGCAGTTGAAGCATTCAAAAACCATGTTTTGGAGATGTCTTAAAGGGAATGGAAAAATTGCCTTGTGAAATGGTCTGAACGAATGCAAGAGTGTACTGATCATCAAGGGAAATAGTTTGAAAAACAGTAAAGCCATTTTAATTTACAAATATTTTTTATAATTTGCTATTCCCGAAATATAAATAGTACCCCTCGTATAAATAAAGGTTTCTGTCAAGCTTTTTATTCGATGTGCAGATCACATAAGCCTCCGACAGCACTTGTCATACAGGAGCTATTACCACAGTGTAGAAGATGTCTTTCCGTCGTCAAATTTTGTAATATTTTTAAACTCAATAAGCAACTTTTAAATTCAAATAATAAATTTGTCGCCGTCTCTCTAGTGTGAATAACCTGTTAGAGGATAAGAACCACCCATATTCGGCGAGCTCATGCCATGCATAAGGCCAACATACCACGTCACATAGAGGTGATCAATAAAGAAAATTTACCAAACAATCACGGTAAAAAAATACTAGAAGTTTTTGAAAAAATAGTGCTCAATAGTGATCATATATCCTAGACCTTTTTTTAAAATAAAGGGTGTCCAAAATTGGGATATCATTTTAATTTTAATGAAAGAAAAGATTTTTTCAGATCTTAAAAATACATTTATTTCAGTTTTCTACAAACCAGAATAATCCCTCCCGCTGTACTGGTAGTCTTTGTCTTGTATTTGGTCAATGTAAATAGATAAAGAAAGTTTTATCTGTTACCGTTCTCTACGCATGCAAAATTTCATATATTTTTTAAGTGATGATTTGTATTGAATGACAAGTTAGTTAAACTAAATTTAGATACTTCAACTCTAACAATTCTCAAGATATACAAAAATTATTATATAATTTTTATGGGAAGCGCCATGCCCACTTATCCGATTTCGCACACCTTTTAACTAAGGGTTTATATTATCCAAGAAGTCATTTAGACCAAATTTGGAAATATCTACAATAATCATTCTTTAAATATCCAAAAATTTATATTTAATTTGCATGCCACAACATGCTGATTATGTGTATTAACTACTAAGTTAGAAAAATCAATATTTTCTTGGATCCAGCTCGACCCAATTTTTGAATGATGATATATATTGACCACAAAGTTATTTGGGCCGAATTAAGAGGCTCTTAATATTACCGTTTTAAAGTTATAGACCTATAAATACAAATTTTATATGGGCATGGCATCGCCAGGTTGAACAATAGTGAATCTAAATACCAAATTTCCAATTTTTATATACGTTTTGTTTAAATGCTGTAAAAAATTTTCGTTGACAAGTAAAATTCATGCAATACAAAGGGTCAATAACTCCTTGCGAACAAATGGACCTGCAAAAACTGCATATGCATAAACTGCATGGTATTGAATTCAACTTTCGTTTAAGGGCTTACAAAGTAAGATCGGTGGGCGCATTTCAGAGAACATCAATTACAAATAATTTTCTAGCCCTCTTTTATAAAGATAGGTTCCAGTTAAAAATAAAAAGTTATGTCAATTAAGTGACTCCTGCTGCTGGCTCGACAGGCTCCCAATCCTTTACCAAAATTATCAATCACGTTTTTTGGTGAAATGTTTTCAATGGTTGATATCAGCTCGGTAATATTGGTTTCAAGCTCTTTAACTTTTGTGAGATTATCGCTGTACCCTTTCGATTTCAAAAAACTCCACAAAAAATCCAAAGGTGTCAAATCTTACGATCTTGGAGAGGAATTTTCTCCTCCTTTAAGAGAAATAAAGCTATTTTAGAACTTTTCTTTCAAAGAGATCTATTGTTCCTCTGGCTGTGTGACAAGTGACAACATCCTGTTAAACCACATGTTCTCTACGTCTAAGTCATCAATTTTTTGCCATAAAAAGCTTTGGTTCATCTCCCTGTAGCGCTTTTCATTGACCGTAAAAGCATTTCCATTTTCGTTTTCAAAAAAATTTGGCCCAATGATTCCTCCGGGCCACAAACCATACCAAACCGTAACTTTTTGTGGATGTAATGGTTGCTCTAAGACAACTCTTCGATTCTCTTCACCCCTAATATGGCAATTCTGCTTTTTGGATTTCTTTGGTGAAGATTATTTTGTTATTTTGTTTCGAATTACATCTTGAAAAATGTTGCCATCTTCAAAAAACGTTTTAACAATAAAAATACGTTATATTAACCATATTAACTAACCGGAATGTATTAAGAATCTGAAAGAAAAAAATTAGAATAAAAATTGCAAGTATAAGTACACACCTCTTTATATGGTATTTTACTTAATTGGTATATTTGCTGTTGTTTTATTTGAAATTAAATTATGGACGCTTTTTAAAAAACAGACTCTTTAAAAAAGTTGAGCAAGGCATAAAGCTTGCGTGATATTATTGTCATTTCTAGGGTTTCCTGATTTTCAATGTCAGACGTGTATAAAGTGCTTGCTTCTACATGGCTTCTACACACTTGCCAATATCTATTAATACAATTGTCAAGGCTAAATAAAGTTAATAAAATTGATAAGATTATAGTTCAACAATTGGACAAATAGACAGAAAGGAAGGTAAAGCGTGAGTAAGGTGTGTCTAACAGTGAAAATGATATTTTTCTTTTTAAATATTACAATATAACACCATGCAACAAAAGGAAAAAAATTTTCTGACCTTAGATAACAACTATATATTTTTGATGTGCTATGGTCGCCTAACTTCAAAAATCATCAGCATTTCAGACTCAGATAAGAATTTTTTTTTAGAATTTTTTTTTCAATGTGAGAGTTTTGAAGAGGCTGCTTCATACATCTTATGATAACCTTGAAACGACTCATTCGGTTTCGTTAAGACATATGTTAAAAAATTCCAAATTATACCAGCTTTGAGTCACTCCGTAATCATTTTTTTTTAGACAACCCGTATTTTTGAAGTTATTGAGAAAACAATCATATATTTTTTTGTGTTAAATTATGAAATTTTTGATTTCGAAAAATTCACAAAAAATTGAAGGCAGCATATATTTACCAGCTTCATTATTTATTCATAAAGCTGTATATGATAGAAATAAAATAAACTATAATTCATAAAAATCGATTGGTAAATACTGTTAGGTTTTTACCTTTTTGAAAACGTGTATTTCTGGGTTCGTAGACTGTAGTTAAAATAAAATAAATTTTGTGTGTGGTTTTAATTAAAAATCCTTTATTCAACACAGTTATGTGCACCACTGTTTGTAATCTTTTCACATCTTTCTCGATTTATTCGAGTTTTCTCAGAGATCGCTCTATAAGAGTGGTTACAGATGGGGTCTCAACCGACGAGTTCAGGGTAAACTCAGGGGTACAGCAAGGCACTGTTCTTTCTCTTAATCTTTTTCTAATATTTCTTAACGACTTTCTTCTTCTCACTTCTAATCCTATCTACTCTTTTGCGGATGACAGCAACATTTGTCACTCATATTCTTTTGATCGTAGACCGAGCCTTTTGGAGGTTGGGGTAAGAAGGATGAACATGAACGTCACACTCACAAGTGACCTGGTGAAGGTCTCCGAGTGGGGTCATGCGAACAGGGTCGATTTTAGTGCACGTAAGACTCAATGTTGTTTTTTAACACACAGGCGTGTTGGTGTGCTGTCATCTGTGTCAATGGGTAATGTGGATATTGAGGAATCAGATGCTCTTGATGCTCTGGGCATGAGAATTCACTGTGACGTTCGTTGGAATGATCACATACTTCAAGTGTCGAAAGAAGCATTAAAGTGCCTTGGTTTTTTGAGACGGTACAAGAAATACTTCACCCCATCTGATCTCCTTAATGTTTACAAGACCTATATCCGTCCCAAAATGGAATACAACTCTCATGTATGGGCCGGTGCTTCAAAGTCTATTTTGGAGCTTCTCGACCGCGTACAGGAGAGGGCGAAGATGCTCATCAATGACGGTAGGGTAGCCAACTCTATCGATTCATTGGAGCACCGTCGCAATGTGGCGTATGTTTCATTGTTCTATCGGTACTCTAACGAAATTAAGGAATTAATTCCCAAAAATCATATACTTTTGCGTAGTACTCGTATTTCTCGTAGAGCGCATCCCTTTGTAGTTGATTGTCCAGTAAACCGCACAACGCATTATAGGGAGAATTCGTTCTTTGGTCGCACTGTTGGGTTCTGGAATAATCTTCCAGCGAAAGTATTTCCTGCCACCTACGACATGAGTAAATTTAAATCTAACGTCCATAAACACTACTCCCTCCGTCCTCCTTCCAATAACCTATTTTCCTAGTACCAGCACAATGCACTCCATGAGTAGTGGCCATCCTCTGGGTGCTGGTCTTATATAAAAAAAAAAATAACAATTTTTATTCTTAATTACTCTGTCTGTTTACAACTTTGTAAACAACAACATTTACTCGACAGATCTTTCTTCCTAAAGATCTTCCAACCCGATCGTAGTTATAGCTTAGGTTCTATCACAACCTTTTTAACCACAGGTTATCCACACTTAACTCTCTTTACTGAGTTACCTCAAACTTAACTGGTTCATACTTCACTACTAGCTTCACGAGTTTACTCCTTTTAAACTCTCTTCACACCAATAACACATTCGCTGAGTTAACTTTACTTCATCTGCACTCGCTGAGTTTACGACACATAAACTGACTGCTGTTCGCATCGATGTGCGTTTTATATAGTTGGGTAAACTACACATCGAAAGCTCTCGAACTTCTCGATATTTCAGGTAGATTCCATTTCTTTTTTTTAATTTCTTTTTAGTTCTTTTGTAGCCATGCGTATGTGAACATCTACCTCTTTCAGCTTTTAGTATTGGTTGTTGCTTGTTTATTGTCTGTTACTTGTTTTCTTTGCTGCTTAATTATTGTTGTTGCCATGTTATTTTTATTTACTTTATCTCTACTAATGGTTGTTGCTGTAGATTTGGTTATTTGTAAACAGCACGTAGAGTTGTTCTTACAGCTTTTGTTTATTTATTTTAGCGAGATGTAATAAACGCTGGGGTGCCCAACCTTAATTTTGTAACAATACGTATTTTATTTCCAATAAAGTGAAAGTACCTTGTTTTGAAAAAATAATTTTTGTGATCGAGTGAGTCATTTCAAAGTTATCATAAGATGTAAGAAGCAGCCTCTTCAAAAATCTCACATTTTAGAAAAAAAAAAAATTCTATGAAAAAACTTATCCGTAGAATCTGAAATGCTGTTGATTTTTTTAAGTTAAGCGACCATAGCTCATAAAAAAAATATTGTGGTTATCCAAGATCAGAAACTTGTTTTTTCTATTTTTTGGATAGTATTATCGATTATGTTGGACTTGTTGAATGATTTCTAACTTTATTGAGATTTTTGGCCGTTTAAACTCTGCAACCCAAAACTTCATAGTTCTTTTTCATGTTAATAATCGCGCTTAGTGAGATAATTTAATTAATTTTTTCTTTAAAAACTTTAAAATCTCCTGGGCTCGATGATGTCTCCCATATACCAATAAAAAAGTTTCCTCTAAGTTTCCTCTAAGTTTCCAAACACTTTAAATTGGCAAAAGTCATTGCTATCGCTAAACCAAATAAGCCTGGGCACAATCCACATAGTTAAAGGCCGGTTAGCTTACTAAGTAACTTGGGAAAACTTTACGAGAAAGCGATTCAAAATAGAATTAAGAATGTTATAGAGAATACATCAGTAATAGCAAATGAGCAGTTTGGGTTTAAGAATCTGCATAGTGCAGTTCACCAAATAAATCGTATCACAAACATTATAAAGTCTAACAAAAGAATCAAGCGATCTATAGATTTAATTATTTTAATTGTTAAAAAGGCTTTTGATACTATTTGTCGTAACGGTCAAATTTGTCAAATGCTTCAAGGTAATATACCAAAATATTTGTGCAGACTTGTTGCCGATTTTCCCGCTGACAGAACGTTTGTAGTAGCTATCAATAAAACTTTATCGTCTCCGAAGCAAATTAGTGCGGGTCTACTTTAAGGGTCTGTGTTATCGCCATTGTTATATTCAATCGACACTTCAGATTTTTCCGCTCTTACATACATGAAAGTTGCTTACTATGCTGATCATACCGCACTCATAACATCTATTAAACTCACAAAAGCATTGTTAAAGCAGATGGAATTTTGGAACTTTTCATGCAACAAATACTTTTATACATGGAAAATAAAACTTAATCCTTCTAAAACTCAAGCTATTATATTCCCCTACAACAAATCACCAAAACGCATACCAAGTCGTCAATTAAGCTAACAAAACTAATGTACAGAGATTAAATTGTCTCGATAAGAAACTTAATTTTGAAAAAAAAAACACAGGAGGGATATTTAAAAAATCAATGAACACTATTAGAGCCTTGTGGCCTATTCTTAACGAACGTTCAACACTAAACCTTGCGAACAAGAATTTAATCTGTAAAAGCTTTATTAGACCTACAATGACATACGCATGTCCCATTTGGTACAGCGCAGCAAACACGTACTTAAAGAAACTTCAAATTATGCAAAATAAGTGTCTAAAAATTATAAACAACAAATATTGGAGATACTTATTTAACTTCTCCACAGCGAGTGCAGATATGAACGAATAGTCGACTTCATAAAGAAACTTAACGATAAATAATAGGGGGAGGCGTGGTGTAGTAGTTAGAGCGCACGCATAACAACACAAATGACCAAAGTTCGAGCTCCAGCAGAGGACATGACAAAGTAAAAATTTTATTGAAGTTTCAAATTCTTAATAATAATAAAAAGGCTTCAACTTCCTTCGAGACAACTCCATTTAAAAATAAAAATAAAAAAAAAAATAAAAAAGCCTTCCTGCCCCTCTCGCATACCTCTGGCGATGATGACACACATCAGACGACTGATGAGGAAAAAAACGCCACCTACTGAGAAAAAATTACAATGCTAAAGTAATGACCACCACCAATTAGCAAGGATCTTCACAACTACACAAAAAATAAATAATAATAAGCTACAGCGGATTAATCACCTACTTAACTTGAACTATCAAATTGTTTAAAAAAACTGAAAAAAGCAATGAACGCTTTGTGGAAAGCCAATATCCTCCCTAGAGGAGTGACGGAGAAAAGAAAACCATAAATATTATCAATCTATTCAAAATTCCTTTTATCAACGGATAAGGGAATGTATTCAGTCGGCCTAGTTGCAATACCAATAATTATTAAATTGAAAATGACTCGTATATAATTGTTACCTTAAGATAACTTAGAAACATACCTGTATATTTTCTAACTGTATTTCAACTTATTTTTTCCTTAGTTTTTTCCTTTTTTCCTTTTTACAATGTTATAGTATAAAAATAATTAATCAAGATTTGTTTTATGATCAGAATTATTCGATGAAATATCTTAAGAAAAAATCCCGAAAATTGTAAATTTATATGCTAAGTATGTATAAGTTGTAAATAAATTCCCAATAAAGTGAAAGTACTTTTAAAAATAATAACTTTTAGTTGTAATTGAATGTAATGGGTATCGTATAAGCGATATATTTTTTCAAAATTCATCAATATCACTCATACGCTCATTGGAATTTTCTGCAGTTATAGCAAATTTTTTTTTTCATTTTATATAATTTTGTTTTATTTCTATTATATGCAACAACAAAAATGTATAATTTGTTTCTCAATATCTGCAAAAACATTGGTTATATTAAAAAATGATATTGGAATGGCTGAAAACTGGTATAATTTGCAATTTTGTAACACATGGCTCGAATAAGTCATTTTAAAGTTATCATATGATGTATGAAGCAGCCTCTTCAAAAATCTCAGATTTTAGAAAAGAAATTCTAAAAAAAAATCTTATCCATAGAATCTGAAATACTGATGATTTTTGAAGTTAAGCGGCCATAGCGCATCAAAAATACATAGTGGTTATCCAAGGTATTTTTGCTTGTTGCATAGTGTAATTTGTATGCCCTTTTATTGCTTTCGAATATTAATTCCTTTTGTGTCTCTCTATGTGGTTATTGATTGTTGCGTTTATTCTATTAAAAAAGAAATAAATAAAACTTGGATACTTAAATATAAGCGTTGTTTTTCCCTTTTTACCCAAAGGAAAAGGTCGATTGTTGTCTTGTTAAGGCCCTTAAATGAACAAATCAACACATTTTAAAAACCTCTTTCAAGGATACGTTAGTTCCTTTGAATTTCTGTTTTTGTTTTTGTTTTTGTTATTATTTTCTTTATTATTTTGTTTTTCGATTGGTATATTTTGAGTGCTTAATTGTGAAATTTTTGATGTCTTAGCATTTGTTAATTTCCATTTCATTTAACATTTGAAAAATCAAAACGTTAGTCAATTTTGTATGCAAACAAATATGGAAAAAAGAATAAGAAAAATGAAAGCGAAAGCGAAAGCGAAGAACATTCAAATTAACAACAGCAAGCAGAATCAATCGTCAGAATAACAAGAAAATACGATTTCTACTTAAACTGCTGATACATTGGCAAACCTTTGCTTGCAAACACTGTGAAAAGTAAAAAACAAAAAAACGTTGCCACACGCATAAGTAAGTTCTCCATGTATGCGATTGTCTATTTTTATTTTTCCCGCTTACATACATACACGAGGTTTGCAAACAAATGCTTGCCAATGTATCAGTGCTTTTAAGCATTACGGGTATTGAAAAACCATTGACTTTTAGAAGAAATTATCCATTTCTTTCTGTTGATGTTGAAAAACAAATTGAACAAGAAAATTGAAACCATTAAAACGATTGGTGTAAGAGGGGGTGGCGGTTTGGATTACTTTTCTTATATCAAAAACAGTATATTATATTTGTTTGTAAACAATATCTAAAAAACAAGGCCATTTTTATGTAGATTTTTGCCACCATCTTCTTTCCTTTTGGTCATATTTTTTTATCTAAGATTGTTAAGGCAGTGGTTGGCAGAAAGAGAAAATGCTTAACCTTTCATCTTACACATGGGTCAATAACCAGCCTTTCTCAAATTGAAACGTTTTCCTATTAATATTTATAACCATGAGACTTGAAACTCCAGGTACGTTCGTACAATTTAATTGGCTATATAAACTTAAAATCAGAAATTCTGGAAAGATTTATGTACAAAACTTATTAGATTTTTTATTGAGCATATCGCATTTGTAACAATTTGGTTTGGCCAGATCCATATGTCTTTTTTTTAAATACTACTAAATTGCTTGCTTCAAATTGCTTATTGAAAACTTTAAAAAATAATAAGGAAAATTAAAAAGCATAAGCAAAAAAGTAAAGTAGTAAATAACTTGTTTAATACTGTTACGAAAATGAAAATGCTAAATACGAAATTCACCACGTCAAAGCTTATTACGAGCCTTTAGCTAAAAAAATGTGTTGGCTTGTGTCAAGGCTTAAAAACTTCTAAAATTATCTGCACTAATTAAAAGTGTGCCAATGCATGGAGTGGTTACTTTTAGTGTTATTTAGAATATTTGAATTAACGGCGAAAAATCGAAAATTCATGTCCGTACTATAACATTCTAAACTAAGATGAAATACTATAAAAACGGCGATTTGCGGCTGGCGAGTTAGTTAGTGATCAATTGGCTGTCAAGAATTAAAGTCATTTTAAGGCGCAAATAAAAAGTGTTGTAAAAGTGAATTTGGTGTATTAAGACATAGTGTATTGAAGTACAGTGGAATTAACAAAAAAAGAGAGATAGTAAAACAAGCAAATAAAAAAAGTGTTTTATTTTATTTTAACGCAATAAAAACGAACTCAAACATTTTAAAAAGGTTAAAACGTAACAGTATTTTCTCTGCTTAAGCAGTCGAAAGCGAAAAATATCAAAATTTTGTAAAGTCAAGGTTTTCACCCTCCTTCTCTATTTTATTGCTACCAAATATTTAAAATAACATATAGTTTCATATAGAAAGACACTGTAGAATCTGCGTTTCAGCTGCATACTGTTTTCAAACAAACAGACATTACTTTATATTGTTACAAACATAAGATTGGGCATCCCAGCATTTACTGCATCGGTAAAATATATAAACAAAAGCTACAAGAACAACTATACGTGCTGTTTATAAATAACCAGAATCGAAAACAACAAACATTAGCAGAGATAAAGTAAATAAAACAACAAAAACTAACAGCAAAGAAAACAAGTAACAGACAGTAAACAAGCGACAACAAATACTAAGAGCTGAAAGAGGTAAATGTTTACATACGCATGGCCACAAAAGAACTGAAAAGATATTAAAGGAAATGGAATCTGCCTAAAATATCGAGAGATTCGAGAGCTTTCGATGTGCTGTTTACTCCGCCATAATAAAAAGCACATCAGTGCGAACAGCAATCAGTTTATGTGTCGTAAACTCAGCGAGTACCATTTGTGTGAAGAGAGTTATAAGGAGTAAGCTCGTGAAGTGAATCGCGAAGTAAAAAACTAGTTTAGTTGGAGCTAACTCAGTAAGGAGAGTTAAGTGTATTGAAAAGCTTGTGATCGAACCTAAGTTGTAACATCGATCGGATTGGAAGATCTTTAGGTAGAAAGATCTGTCGAGTAATTGTTGTTTACAAGATTGTAAACAGACAGAGTGATTAAGAATAGAAAATTGTTATTGCTTGTAAAAAGGCTACAAAACGCAAGATTTATTTTATTTTAACTGCAATCTAAAAGGTAAAAACGTAACAATATATATATTTTTTCTCCGCCATAGCATATTGGCTTTTCACAAATCATCCACTGCTTTTGTTCTAGTTTCTTTAATCAAATTGATCTTTGAAACTAAGAAGTTGAATCCACTCTATTTTCATCCATATGATTTTACGTAGTGGTGAAGATCCTTGCTAATTGGTGGTGATCTTTACTTTAGCATTAATATTTTTGTCGCACTAGGTGGGTGGCGAGTTTTATCTAAGGGTAACTTCTTGTTTATTTTTGAGATGGAGTCTGGAGGGAAGTTGAAGTCTCTTTCCTACTTTCCAAATATGAAGTGGAACTTAAAACCGGCGTATATTCAGTTATGTCATTAACTTATAAGTGCATGAAGGTCCGAGAAACCGGTTTTTTACCCATAACACGAGATTTTGGAGGTGTTTCAAAAATTCCAAAAACAAATCCCTGTTCTACTCGAAAGCACCTATCGGAAAAGTAGTATAATTTCGTATGTATTTGAACTTCGTCCTTTTTTGTCGCAACGTATAATTTATATTGACTATATTGACACTCTAATCCTTGCCATTTTCAAGATATAGAAAAATAAATATATAAACCGGTACAGGTACATACATGCATACATACATACATACATATGTACATCTAAACTTATATACATTTACACTCTTGAACAAAGTACTTTATTTGTGAAAATTTATTACCAAAATGGTGTTTGAAAAACTGAACGAAGTCAACGCAATTTTTCAGAAAAATCATCTCTAGTGATGAGGCCAATTTTCTATTAGGTGGTTATGTAAACAAGCAAAATTTTTGCATATGGAGCTTACAAAATTCACAAACAGTCCTCGAAAAATAATTACATCCAAAGAAAGTAAAAGAAAGTGAAGTTTGTGGTTAGGTGGCATCATTGGCTCGTATTTTTTCGAAAATAAGCAGGGAAATGCCGTCACCGCGAATTTTCTGCGCTACCAAACCATGATAATCAATTTTTTGTGGATACGGTTGGCCATGTTGACATCAGTGACGATGTGCTAGTGGTGGACATTTACCCGGCATCATATTTCATTATTAATTCCCATATTTCTATTATATATTGATACGAACAACACTGATTTTGTTAAAACAAAATGTGTTTTTAAGCCAATGGATTTCCTAACCTCAAATTGGCTCACCATTTGCATAAAAAGTACGCTGTGGTATGTAAAACACCCGCCTACCAAACAGAAGGTTCTCGGTTCAATACCAGGCAAGACCATCTGAAAAAAGAAAAAAGTTTTTTCAACTGCAGTATCACCTCATAACATTAGAAAGTAACTGGTTATGAGTATTACTACTATTGACTTTTCTAAATGCATTTGCCGTTCGAAGCCGGCGTTAAACTGTAGGTTCCTTTCAATGAGTCTAAAAATAGAATCGGATGTAGCTTGTTGACTGAGAGAAGTCCCTGTGTTTCTTCATGGAGTGTTGGGGGAATTATATATATTGCATAAGATTATTCACATTTATTTGCAAAAACCAAATTTTACAGGTCAGCGTTTTTTTTTAATCTTTTTGCTTTGGCTGGTTACAATTTTCAAATGTGATACAAATACCGATACATTAACATAAAGTGGACATATTTTTAAGAAAAAGCTTTTATATTAGAAATAAAAGCTTTATTGGCGCATACGATATTTTTTCAAACAGGCCAAAAAACGTCTTATAATTTTTGTGCTGTTGAATTCGTATCGAGGGATCCTTCGACAGTAAATGAAGCACTTTCTTCTTCGCTAGCAGATCTATGGAAAGATGTAATGAAGGAAGAATATGATTCTCTTATGCTGAATAAAACATGGATCTCAACAAAACTACCTACCGAAAAGAAAGCCATATTTTCGAAATGGAATTTCGAAGGCATCGACTTCAACGAAACCTATGCTCTAGTAGTCAGATACAATTCGATTCGATTTTTACTCACCCTTGCTGCAAAGTATGATTTACTTATACATCAAATGGATGCAGTGACAGCATTTCTTAATGATAAGCTGCAAGAAGAAATCTTCATAACTCAACCGATTAATTTTGACAATAGATCTGGTCTAGCCTGTAAGCTGAATAAGTCGCTTTATGGCTTAAAGCAATCAAGTCGTGTCTGGAATGAATAATGTGTTGTTGGATTTTGGCCTCAAACGCAGCGATGTAGACTAATGTATATATTACCGGAAGTAAAATTTTATTAGTGGCAATTTACGTCGATGACGTTTTAATATTTGGAAGTGAAATGAAGCTTATTAACGATATCAAAAAAGCGTTGTCTGCAGAATTTAAAATGAAGGATATGGGTGAAGCCGCAACTGACAAGAAGGCGGGAACAATAGAAATTGATCAGAGCAAATGCACAAGTGAAGTCCTAGCTCGTAGTAACATAGATTAGTGTAATGCAATTTCTACACCAATCGATCTAAACCAGAAGTTGTCAGCTGAACTGTGTCCAACAAGCGACGCTGAGAAACAACTTATGAAAGATATCCCATATAGAGAAACGGCTGGTTGCTTACTATTTGCAGCAAAAGTAACCAGACCCGATATTTGCTTTGCTTTAAATATGCTAAGCAGATTCTCTGAAAATCCAGAGAAACCCCATTTGAGTACTGAGAAGCGCGTTATGAGATAAACTACGTAAACCATGCAGGATTTTGTCTGCTACACCTCCGGTAACGAATAATAATGCACTAATGTTCTTAATGAAATTGTCTCTTATGAATCACTAATAAACGGATGCCTGCAAGACTAAACCAACTTCTGTCAGCTATGAAAATTGACAGTTACGATGAAAAGTCATGTCTGACACCAAATAAAATTCATCGTCAGTCGTCTATGATTTACCATTGTCAGCTTAAAGGCACTATCGACAAAGGTTTAGTGTACAATATGGCAAGTCTAGTGAAATCATTGGTTTCTGTGCTGCTGACTGGGCAAGTGACGTGGATAGCACGCGAAAGACCACAAGGTATGTTTTGGTTCATCAAGGTGCTGCAATATCTTGGTGAACACGACGTCAACGTACAATTGCACTATCGACTACTGAAGCAGCAATTCCAGAATCTGGTTGTCTGAAGCGACTCGAAAAGGAATTAATCGTTAAAGTTTCCAAATCAATAGTGATCCATTGCGTTAATAAGAGCGCTATACGTATTGAAATGAATAATTCATTCTCGGCTCGAACTAAGCATGTTAACATTAAAGCAAAACTTATATCTGCGGCAATGAAAACTGACAAAGTAGTTTTAAAATATGTCGAAACTACGAGTAATAGTATGTTAGCTGATATATTAACAAAGGGCGTAGTGGCCATTAAATACGTAAAATTCTTAAATGAACTTGGCATTATGTAGAACTCTAATTATTTAATGTTAAAAGAAGCATAATGACAACTATACAGAATACTTGTTTAGTGGAGATGTTGAAATAGAACAATTATTATTGTATACTTGTCGTATTATACACTTGTTATATTACTTTGTATTTAAATCAATCATACTTTGATTTTTATTGTCAGCAGTACATAATGAATGAACTTTCTCTTTCACTTTTGCTATGAAACCAGTCACACGTTTTTAATTTCGCTGCGCTATACTTATATATTTTAATACCTATGAATTTTGTTGACATTCCGTTCGTATGCGTGTGAATAGCCTAAGCTGTTCGACCCTTGGGGGCACCACATGCCGATCATTGCCTTAAGGCATTATAAGTGAGAGTGTTGTGTTGTTGTTTGTTTGCTTTTTATCTGTTTACCAAACGAACGAAACTTCGAAATTTAAATTGTGTGAAAATATCCAACTGTTTACTAAGTGTGAGATTTGTTTTATCTTCATCGGAAATACTTGAGTATTTTTTTTTAATTCCTTCGACGATGTTTTACTTGTTTTGATGAGTCTATTTGCATATTTATCATACCATTTCTATTCATCGGTATAGTCTTGAATATTTAGTTTTATTTATTGAAATATTTGGGAGTTTTTTAAAGAAGTTTTTTTTATATAAGTTGACAATAACACCAACAAAAAATGGATAACATAGAAACACGTCTAAACTTGTTCACAACAAGACAACTGAAGTGGCAATTAATAATTTTGTTAACGTAGAGGTTAAAAATGTGAAAAAATTTATGTTTGAAAATGTTCAAATATTATTTTTTAAACAGTCATTTAAATGTTGTAGTATCTTTTTTCTTCTCAAACTCTTTCCTACTATGTCTCTAGCTCTAAAGGCTAAAAGAATCAGTTTTTCTTATCGACGTAATTATAGATATTTTCTTACAACACAATTGCTGTGAGCATTTGTTTCAATTTTCTTAATTTATTTTTTTACTTCTATTTGCAATAAAATATTTTTTACAAACACAACCCTTTTTGAGATTTAAAAAAAAAAAAAATTATTTTTTATTTATTTTATAAAAAAAATATTCCATTTTTATAGTAAACACACCATTTTATCTCTTAAAATATCATCCAAAGTTCAGTTCATCGCCATCTACGTTTTAGATGTTTAATCTGACATGAAATTAATTCGATTTAAACAAAAAAAAAAAAAAAAAAAACAATAGAATTTGTTCCAAGTTATCACTTCATAGCAAAACATCAGGACCAATTATCATTTAAGATTTTAAAACAAAACATAAGCATTTCTCATACAAATATACATTTAAAGGGCTGGTACACTGGCAAACATATTTGTGCAAATATTGTGTATGTTGCAAACAAATGTTTGAATCAGTGATAGACTGTGCCAACCTAGACAATAAAATTTCACTTTTAAGTGGTTTTAATGAACAAAAATGTCTTTTTTAATTTGAAATAAAAATTTAAAGTAATGTTGATGAAAATGCGTTAACCAAATAAACTATAACATATTAAAACATTTGAGTTCGTTTAAATTGCGTTAAAATAAAATATATACCGCTTTATTTTGTTATTTAACAGTTTTTTTAATTTACTTCACTATAACTTTTATAGTGTTTGTCTTAGTACAACACCTAATATCCGTTCATACAACACTTTTATTTCCGTTTTAACACAATCTTGCTTATTGACAGCCAAACGATAACTACAGTGTATACAGTGAGGACACACCAACAAAAATAACAACAACCATACAACAAATTTTACACTCAGTAGGGATATACGAGATAGTAAATATTAACATAATATAGCTTATCTCTTTATTCGAGCTGAGTTGTAAAATTTTTTATTTTGCTTTATTATTGCATTCTGACAATGTTTTCGTTAAAATTAATGTTAAATTTTATTACACATTTTTCACATTCCTCTATTAGTTAAAAAAAGTACATCTATTTCATTAAATAAAACAGAAAATTCTGTATATTTTAAAAATTCACAACCAATCCGATTTTACTAATGTATTAAATATTATTTTTATTTACTTCTTTTTTTGCATACACCGGAAAAGCATATATATGTTGTGCTCTTCGCACTGCTTTATTTTCTTATGGAAAATAATGTTGCTTTTTCTTTTACTCCAGCTCAGTTGTAAATTGTTGCAAACAAAGAAAAACAGCTGATTTTTACTTTTTGAGCTGTCATTGGTGTCCTCACTGTGTACACTGTGCAATAACTAATCGACGTGTAGGTAAATTGTCTGCAGTTGGGAAGGTTCAGGAAATATCGACCATCTTCTATTTCTATATTCGTTAATTCAAATGTAACGTAAAGATGGTTGATGTGTCAGTGCTGCCAAATTGACAGCGTGACACAAAATATACCACAATCCCACAAAGCCGTGTTGTATTTTTATTTTCGTAACAATATTATTGCAGGTTTTTAAACTAATTTATTTTAGAATTTCATTTAGTTTATATTCTTGATGCATTTCAACCTGTCCACACATTTGTAATGTGGAAATTTTGTTAATAGTTTTATTGTGGGTACGTTTTCTATTCTACTTGTCGATACCATTGAATATAGCCTTAATGGTCCAAGCGTCAGTAGACTAGAGACCACACAATAGAGGTGTATAAATATAAAAAACAAAACAACATATTTTAATGGATGATAAATGTTATCTAAAAAACCTTTTCCATTATAAAATAAAAAAACGTATCATTTAAGAAGTCACTTAGATTGGGAGCAGTTAAAACCGTCGACTATTTGGTTTTAATATTCAAAGTTTACTCATTTTATTTTATATCTTACGTTGCTTGATAATAAAAAGTATATATAAATATGTTTATATATTCATATATTAAATTAAATTAAAATTAAATATAATAAAAGTATTCACATAATTAACATAAACATATTATTTGAAACTGATGAAATAATGAAATGAGCATTCTTTTTTCAAAACTTTGTCATTAACTTCCTAGGAAAAATCCAACCAATCACAAGCAACGTCAGACGCTTTACATATTTCAAAAATATCAAAAGTATTTTGATATTCTTTAAGCTTAAAGCGGCGTTTAGACGTTCCAGCGCTGCTAGTCGGCACGGCTTGATGGCAAACCAACCAGCTCGTGTAATAGCATGTTTGTCAAATTCGCAAACACAAGCTTATTGGCTTACTATCAAGCTGCACTGACAACGAGCTCTGGATCATCTAATCGCAGCTTAATACATAACGTATGCTTGTGACAATTTATTTACTTTTCACGCATACATACACAATGTTTGCCGGTGCATCACCCGTTTTATACAATTAAGCGGCAAGTAGCTGATCCAGCGAGGCTTGATGGCAAGCCAACCACCCAATCAGCTCGTGTTTGCGAATTTGACAAACATGCTATTACACGAGCTAATTATTGTTAGGGTGCTGCAGAAAATGTGCAAAAAAACACAATATATTACTCCATTTACAAAAAAAGGACAATACCTATAGGGATGTCATCTGGGTGTACGTGAGTCTTTGCCGTGCGGCATACCCCACGGTGCCCGTCGAATGCCACGAGTGAATACGATGCGTCCACCAAGGCCCCCACCTAAGATACTCACGAGTGAATATTACAAGTGAGTACCAATTCGAAGGCGTGTTGTTAGGACACTCATAACCTTCACACATTGGTAAGGAGTTGGAGACTATTTAAACTCCTGCCGTTATATGGGTCACAGCACTCGATTGAGAAGATGCAACAACACACTGAGTTCGAGCTCTGCCTGCGCTTTATGTCTAAGCCACAGCCACCACAAAGCTCCCACAATCGGACAGAGATCGGAATCCCTGGGGCTCCGATTCCCGTGCCACCAGAATACCTCTGGTCAGGCTTAGTGACACGTGAGCGTAAATACAAATACGTGCCGCTTCCAAATTTGACCCTACAACGGCCCCCTTCTTGTCACCGTTAGAGAGTACTCAACAAAATCACTTTACATCAAGCGTAACAGGTATGTCATTAACCAACGTTGCTGCGGGCCGCTAAGGCTCTTCACATTCAAAATCTTTAAGAGTCGTAACAGTTACTTCAGCAACAACCAACGTTGTTGTAAGACGTCAAGTTTATGTTCTGCTCAAATAATTTATTCGACGAAACTTGAGCAGTATTAAAATATTAAATTCAGGTTCCCAAATAATATTGTCGCAAAACGTCTTTGGCATTTCACCATATGGAGCATCACTTTGCCTTGGCGTCACTGGTGAAATACAAACAAGATTCAAATATCTAGTGAATATTGAGATGAAATCCAAGGATCTCAATCAAACATAATACCAATGAGTGCCAATTTATGACGCAATATTCTATAAACTACTCTATCAAAAGCTTTACTACTACTTAAAAGACCATTCTGAAAGGGTGACATTATAGATCTCATCTGAAAGTGGAGACAATCAGTCATCAGCTTCTCCATTAGCGTAGGAATACCACTGAGCTTACCAATACGATTGAAAAGGTACTTTTCTTGGAATCGGAGAAGTGAGGTTAACTATAAAATAAGGGCTGCTAAACGTAAATACTATCAGGACAAATTTTCTACTGCTTTATCTTCTAGGCGAAAATGGAGGGAAATTCGTGACATGGGTGTTTTAAACAAGGGCACGGGAGCTGATTATGATTTAGATGTTGATCAATTAAATTTTAATTTTGCCAATAATTTTGCCAGCACTAATATCAGCTATTATGACCTTTCGAATACTGGTGAGACTTTGGATCTGGTTAGTGCTGGCTTCCAGTTTGCGAATGTCACTCTTGGGGAAATGGAAAGATTATTTCATGGCATTAAATCAAGTTTAATTGGATGAGAAAGCACGCCAAAGTAATTCCAGTTCCTAAACCAGATACAAGTTTTAGACCCATAGCAATAGTTTATCCAAGGCATTTGAACGCATAGTCCACTCACAGATTGGTAAATATTTGAACGAAAATTCTCTACTTACCAGCAGACAATCAGGCTTTATATCGGGACATGGCTGTACTACAACGTTAGTTGATGTTGCTGAGGATTTAAGATCGAAAGTAGATCAAAACATGATGTCATTTCTGGTACTTCTTGACAATTCTAAAGCTTTCGATACCGTGGGTCATGAGATACTATGTCATAAGTTGAAGAACAAATTTAACTTTTCTTCATCCGCAGGGAAATTAATTTATAATAGAAGTCAATCAGTATCTAATGGAAATAAAAGGTTAGCTAGTTACTTGTGAAGGAGAGGTATACCGCAGGGTTCTATTCTTGGTCCATTAATATGCACAATATATTCTAAAGACCTACCCTCTCGTATTACTAACTGTAGGACTCAAATGTATGCTGATGATGTTCAACTCTATGTAAGTTGTCTTATGATTGACGTCAACAATTGTATTCGTGATCTGAGCTACGACCTTGATAGTATATTTAAGTAGGCTTCGCTAGAATGCGAGAAAATCGAAGGCTATCGTAATTGGAAAAATTACCTACATGTCAGACTCGCCGCCACTACTTCTTCTCGGAAACTGCTCTATACCGATGGTTAAACGTGCCAGGAATCTCGGTATAATGTTTAACAACCAGCTCAGTTGGACTGACCCTATCAATGTTGTTGCGGTAGAACTTATGCTATGTTGAGGAACTTCTGGAGAACTCAGTTTTATACTCCTTTAAGTAAACTTATGTATGGCTGCGAACTCTTTGTGGGTCTGGATGCGATCAGCAGGCGTAAACTCAATGTTACGTTTAATAATATTCCCAGATATATATATGGACGCAATAGGAATAGCAGTATTTCGCTTTACGCAATGGAGATTTACAATATGCCATTGGAGAATTTTTTGAAATATCGTACTCTTATCTTTTTTACATAAGATTATTTGCAGGAAACAACCGAGTTATTTGTATAATAGGTTGCAATTTTCAAGATCTAATAGGGGTTATATGATAAACACTATAAGATAGAATAGGCAGATATCTGAAAGACATTTTATATTAACGCTATTCGTCTATGGAACCAACTTCCATCGGATATTCAATTGAAAAGCAATGCAATGCAATTTAGGACCGCAATGATGGTACACTTTTCTGATGGATAATATTTGGCAATTCATTAGGCACTATTGACACTAAATTTTATTTTTTCCACTTTTAAGTTTTCAGTGTTTTAATTTATTATTGCTTTACTTACTTATTGTTTAATTAATTAGTGTTTTAAATTGTTATTATTTTGTTAATTCAATTGTCCACACGTAGAATAAAAGAAGTCGTCTGTACTGATTGCACCACGGTAACCCGTGCACAATGGTAGCCCATTTTTGTTTATGTTATAATTACGTTAATAAGTAACTTGTAATTTTGCACTAACAATAGCTTAGGATAATTAGAATACCGTTATCATACTTTTGTATATAAGGACGCCATTTTTGAAAATAAAGATCATTGTATGAGCTGAAGCATAATCGGCTATACATAATTAAATAAAGGAAACTTTCTTTTTCTTTTTATTTGCTAGAAGTAGGGCTTATAAATCAGCCTGCTTTGGCCGGTGGCTTTCTAAGAGCCGGCTGCTATTTATAAATTTAACAAATTTAAATAAAAAAACCTCACACGGCAAACATATTCGAAATATTAAAATAAGCAAAAGACGATTCTTTCAGTAGGAAATATAAAGGGTCCGCCATCTAAGGTTTTTTTCAACTAGTGCTTATTTCGTGAATGGTAACACTTAGCTAAAGGGTGATTTGACAGATAATTAGTTTTATCCTTCCGCTGAACGAATATGGTTGTGTATACGCTTCGCTAAGTGGGCCTGCGATCGACTTACAGAAGATGTCGATTTTGCCAAAAGAATCATCTTTTCAGATGAAGCTCATTTTGATCTTGGCGCCTATGTAAGCAAGCAAAATTGTCGCATTCGGGGCACAGAAAACCCGCACGCATACATTGAAAAGCCGATACACCCAAGACGAGTCACTGTTTGGTGCGGATTTTGGTCCAGAGGCATAATTGGGCCATTTTTCTTCGAAAATAAGCAAGGAGTGGCCGTTACAGTCAATGGCGATCGTTATCGGGCCATGTTGAATGAATTTTTGTTCACAGAAATTGAAGAGGAGGATATTAGCAACATTTGGTTTCAACAGGACGGCGCTACGTGCCACACAGCCGAACCTACACTCGATGTTTTGCGCCCTGTTTTTGAAGATCGCACTATCAGCCGCAGAGCTGATGTCGTTTGGCCACCTAAGAGCTGCGATTTGACACCGTTGAACTGTTATTTGTGGGGTGCCGTCAAAGACAAGTGTTACGCCAACAATCCAGAGACAATTGAGGCTTTAAAGGACAGTATTCGTGAAGCCATTGGTGAAATACAGTTGCACACAATCGAAAATGTGCTTAAAAATTGGACCGATGGTGAATGCTACTGCATGGCCAGCCGAGGCAGCCATTTGAATGAAATTATTTTCCATTATTAACCAGAATGATTTCACTTTCAAATAAAAAAAGAAATTTGAGAAAATATCCAGTATAGCATTTTCAAAAAAAAAAAAAAAAAATATTTGGCAGACCCTTTATATGATTTACGTTTAACACGAATGAAGTCATAAAAGTAGCAAAGTTTGGCCCAGTACTCCCTACAACATATAAGATTAACCCCAGCAAAAGCAGCATTCGCCATCGTAATTTTGTGTAAACAAAATTACAATATCACAGACACCAAAACAAATAGTGCAGCGCCTATGAAGAGAGAGCACTGAAAAAAGAAAAAAATCATAATAACTGTTATATTAAATTCAAATCATTAAAGTGTAAATGTAAGTATATACATACATACGTATATGCATTTGTATTTAAGTGGGTGTGTAAATGTGTGTGTAAGTTTATTTAATAAGTAAATTACAAAAAGCGTTTATGAATGTATTGAGAAATACAAATAATACAGTAAGAGTGTCAGTGTAACAATTTAATATGTATTGTAGTCACGTATTCAGAGACGTTAACGAAAACCATACGCTTTATTGTTGTGCATCATTATCTCTTTGTGTAGAAGAGAGACACATCATATACAAATATGGAGCGACAGCCAACAGCAGCGTATAAGTGTAGGTTGTATATGTTATTCAATTATAAATACAAATATAGACATTTAATACAAACATTTAAATGTATAAGAGAATGGTTAGTACGAGTATTTAAAGTAATTCAACATTCGTTGACGATTGTTTACTTTTTCTTCTTTTCATTCATTCTGAGTACCCTACACATAATAAAGTACATACATAGTTTCAGGTAGTAAAAGTTTAACTTTATTATGGAATTACATACGTTATAGGGTACTTAATAGTCACTATGTATTGACTTATTTAACAGACAAAAGTAATGGAGTACGTGGTAAGTACACTTAGACAAAGAAGCCATATATGATTACAAATGAATATATAACGCGAGTGTGTAGGTTTGTGATTGTTAATGTGTAACAAAAATGAAATAATCACTGCACGTTCTTGTAATACAAAACATTTAAAATCAAAATATTATGACTCCCTCCCTCTCTTTCCTCAGTTAAATACATACACATTCATAACAATAATAGCAAGGGTGACCAAAAAGAGAAATTAGTAGTGTTAGTAAATTTTGGCTGTTTGAGTTGTAGAGAAAAACTAAAAAGGCGAAGCGACATACCGAGCCGTAACCGCCAAAAAAGCTTAACCAACAAACATACAATTTAACGGAAGAAGGCTTTTTTTCAGTTATTACCATGAAATTTGGTATGTAAGTGTTATTTTACCCGAAATACATAATACAGCTAATATTTCTCACATTTTAATATAATAACGGTAATTCTTGTCACTTAAGCTTTTTTCGCTATCACTCTTTTAACCTACTAATGATATTTGTGTCGGTTAAGCTAAATTTTTTTTTTTTTTTTTTTTCATTTCATGTATATTATCTCGGCTAATATATGGACATTGGATTAGCACATTTTCTATGTGTACTTTAAGATACAATTAATACATAGCATAAGTTTACTTTAGTTTTGTTTGTTTCAATTCATTTATTTTGTGTTAAAATAGAGCAACCCAAAAAAATGGTTGGACAGTAATTTTGCACAAATGAAAAAAAAGAAAATTATTTTCAGCAAGAAAAAGCAAAACTACTTATTTATTTTATTTAGAACTAAGTCTGGGTAGGATAACCCTTATTCACATCTCCTTGGCATTCTGCCTATAAAACTTACGCAAAGTTCCTTTGGTATTGCTTAGCATTTCTTTCTAATTTCTGTCCATAAAGCAATAAAATTTTTTGGTTTAACAACAATAATGTGTTGCTCTATGGACTTCATTCCATGGGTTCACTACAGAACTAAGATTTGTGGATTAAGTTGGCCAAATAAATATTTCGATTCTAGTTTGCTCTAAGCAACACACCACTGTCCGTCAAATTTGTTTTGGGTAACTATTATACATAAATACTATATAAGTGGCATGTTTTCCTCTGCAAATAGAATTATTGTATTCAAAAGTGTGTCTTTCTAAGCGTACTGATCCATGTTCGTATCTATTTTGATTATAGGACAAACACTGTGCTCTGAAAATGCGACCCAAGCCATCACATTTTCGGCACCATGCCCTACTGTTATGGATGTGTACCTGGGATTGTGTTGCATGCTTGAAGAACGCCATATATAATATTTTTGATCATATACAAATCAGAGATCGTAGAAATGTACAAGAAATTTTAATGGACACCTTTGAAACACTGTACACCTTCTATACATTGAAGACATTGCCTTTCTTTCGGCATGTACATCTGATTTTAACGTGTGGCTATGACTGTACTTGTGTACATCTTGTGTATATACATTAGCAAGCAAACACATGGGTGGGAGTTGCCATATTAGTGCTTTTTTTAGCTTTTGAACTAGAGACATAACACTAATATTGGGTATTTATAAAAGTGATATTGGGTATTTATAATATTTGCAGTATTTGCTTTCACAGCACACACATATTAATCTTATGAAGTTACAAAACAAATTTAATGTTATCTTGATGTGCATACGTATATAATGTTAATTCTTGTAATTTACAACTTCTTTTTAAATTGACATTAACATTTTTTGATAACGATAACGATGGCTACACATGTTTTCGTTTGTTTATAAAATTGAAGACAATAAAGCAAAACAGCATTTTGGTGCATGATAAAAGCTTTAATTAAAACCAATTTATCGCGAAAAGAAGAGCAAAAATTTTACGTAATGGAGGAAATTAAAAACAAAATCAATAATAACACAAACAAACTTTTGAAAAATACAAATCAAAAAGCATTGTACGGAATGTATTTTATAATATTCAAAAAAGATGATGGGTCAGTTTTAGAAGATCGGGTATATTGTGAATTGTGTACTAATATTTATAAATGGTCAAAAGGACTGATTTCCATGTTCGTTTTTTATTATTTTATTTATGTATAAAAGTCTTCTTAGTTGTGATGGAATTTCAAGATTTATTTTATTTTTGATAATAATATAAATATGAATAATATAGACATTTTTATTTTCATCTTGAAATCGCTATTCATATGTATGAGTATGGTAAGTATTTGCTTTCAATGTTGCCACCGATTTTCATTTTTTGTAACCAAATTTTATCAAAAACGTAACACAATTGAATTTAGATAATTTAATCCAAAATCCAGCACAAGTGTAATAAACTTTTTAAACCTCAAACGCCAAGATATGGTTTCTAGAAACTTAATACATTAAATCGGTTTAACAAAACTTTGTATAAAAATAAACCAGATCTCTAACAATGGTATATTGTTAGATACGAACTCAAAAGTTTAAATTTTATTCCAATTTACGTGGATTTTCTTGAAATTTGGTAAAAACAAGTCTAGCCAAAAACCTCTAAAATTTTAACAACTTGCCAAAGCACTGCAAACAGCGTTAATTGTTTTCCAAAAATTATACAATAATAGTCCGAAGAACCGAGTTCAATTTTATTAATTTCAATACCAAATCAAATTTTTGTACTGATTTACACTTAATTTCACCAAAGCGAAGTATTAATAAATAAATAAGAGTATTTTTTTTATATTATTTAAAACATATAAATATTTATATAAAATAATCTATAATCTATATCTGTATTTCAAATTCAAATCTCTCATAAAATTCCTTAGAAAGAAGTAAAATATTCATTAATTGTTTTTTCTACTTTGAGAAAAAAACTAACCATATTTAAATAAGAGTACACATCTACACATCGAAAAAAAATTACCCATTTTAGTTAGAAATAACAAAAAACGGCAACGCTGTTGCTTTTACTACGCACACACACATTAATCTTATGAAGTTACAAAACAAATTCAATGGCATCTTCACCACGAATGTGTATACGTATATAAAGTTAATCCGATGCTTTTAATGTCTTCAATGTACACATTTAGATATAATGCACAGAAGTGGACATTCAAGAGTGATTTGTGTATAAAGTGAGTCATGCATACATTTTTCAATGTGTTTTTTTCGATGTCTACTGTGTAGCTTTGTGTATATAGAGGACAAAATGTGTACACTTAATTAATCCCTGATACAAATCCAAGACATTTGGATTCGTCATTCCCAAAGAGTTTTGCTTTACTGTATGCTCAAGACAAATAAATTTATGAACTTCAAGTTTTTTGATACGAATACCTTTTGTTCTATAATGCATTCAAGCAATTTGGTTCAAGTTTCCTTCTTTTAATTGTTTAAGAAGAGGTGTCAATACCAAATGTTGTTGAAAACTCTTTTTGAATTGTAGTTGAGAATTTAAAGCGGCCTGCAACTACGGCTCTGTAAATAATGGAGTCCTTCTTACAAGTTGTGTTTCTAGGCCTAGCGTATTAGGTAGTTTATTTTATATGCCAAATATGAACTAATACATTGTACACCACCTATTTGTAGCAGCTTAATAGGGAAGCATTTCACAAAAGATGCTTTTTCTCGAGCTTATTTGATGAATTTTTTTATTTTACTCTATGCCTTAGAGTACTCCTTATAAAATATTTTTTTTTACTCTTTACTAAATTTGTAAAAAGAATTTTAGCTTAACCAACTAGCTGCTGTCTTTGAAACTGTAACTGTGTGAACTTTAACTTTACTGTTTACTAAATTTTTAAAAAGAATTTTAGCTTAACCAACAAGCTGCTGTCTTTAAACCTGTAACTGTGTGAACTTTAACTTTACTGTTCAATAAATTTTTAAAGACAATTTTAGCTTAACCAACAAGCTGCTGTCTTTGAAACTGTAACTGTGTAAACTTAAGCTTAAATTGTTTTTGCTACAAATTTGTAACGGGCCTTGTTATGGCAATGACATTTTAAGAGATGATGTAGATGGTGTCCATGAATTCATTTATTAAAAAAAATAACGTAAATTGAAAATTATGTTGGTTGAGCTTTTTTGGCGGTTACCGCTCGATACGTCTGCTCTCATTGATATCTATTCCACAACTACATTTATAATATTTGTTGCTTTATTTATTATCTTGTAATTATCTGCTCATTTTCGTTCGGTTGTATAAATACGTTGTAGATAATTCTCAGCCAGATATGGCTCATAAGTACTTATCTGTTCAACTATGACAGTAGTCTCTAACTGAATAAAAAAAAACAAACAAGTATGTGTATAATGCATTGTGAGATAAAAATCATCAAATACATAGATAAACGAGTAAAAGAGGAAATAAATGTATGGAATTAAAAGGAAAATAATTTCCTCAATTTTCTTCATTTTTAATATAAAAATCATTTTAAAGAAGTGAAAGCAAAAAAACATCATCAATAAGTTAAATTGATAAAAAAAAAAAACTTATTGAAATCGAAAATTTCTTTAAAAAAGTCAAGAGTATTCTTTTAAAAGTTAAAAGTATTAAAAGTATTTTTTTAATTTTTTTTATACAAACTAACAAAAATGTTATGAGGGGGAAATAACGAAATGACATGTAAAGAGTAAAATTCAGTAAATTGTTTATGAAAACATACAAACCTAGTTATCTTTAAGAAAAAGCCAAAAAAAAAAGCGTCAAAGTTAAAAAGTTAGTTCTTAACTAAAAAAAAACTTTTAATGGAATCAAAAATTCTTAATAACTGCTAATAGGTATTCCGCACAATCTGTTTATTGTGCACTTACCGACACATTATGCCAGAAACTTATGTTATTATGTTTCCTTTGAAGCCTGTAAGAATCTTACGCTCATTACAAATTAAGTCCATTAAGATTTATTCAATGCTTACGTCTTGAGTTAATTCCAGTTCTCGTTGTGCGTTATAGCCTCTTTATCTATCTGCTATCCCAGGTGTGGGCTGGTTTAACTTTTCTTTTACTTGCCTGCGCGTTCCATTCTATGGCTGTTTCAATTATCTCACCATTAGACTTTCGCAATGTACGCTCAATCCGTCTCAATTTCCTCATGATGTCTTCAATTTTCAGTGGAGTTTGATTTGTTCTCTGCCAGAGACTCTGCCATGGACTGTGGTTAGATATCATGTACAGCCAAAATATTTTAGAAATTCACCGCAAACATCGGTTTGTGAAAGCATGAAGTGCTTTTAATAATGGATCGCAGCGTTTCTCAACTCACATCCTTACAAAAGGGTGGATTTCTCGCAATTTGGTGTTGTATGAGTTTCGCTATATATAGTTAAGGCATTTTAATGATTAATTACCAGCTTTTTATCTCTTCTTTACGTCTAGACCAAGGGTGAACAAAGCGAGAACTGTTTTTTTTAGTAATATTGGGTATACAAGTTAATAAGTAGACTTGGACAACATATGGCATAACTACCACATATGGTTTGTGTAAATAATAAAAAATATGATATTTTGGAGGGTAAACGTCTGTCATTATAATTCAATATTTGCCAAAGTGTAAACACATATTTCTTTCAATCGCTATAATAATGTCGAATTTTGTGCCTAAAAAAGATGTTCTGCGGGGAAGTTAAATAATCTTTTTTCCTTTGAAAAAAAGGTAAAAGATTACGGTCAACGTGTACCAACGCAAAAAACTTGTGAACAATGGTTTGAGCGATAAAGTGGTGATTTCAACACAGAAGACAAGGATTTGCCTGGTCTGCCAAAAATGTTTGAAGATGAGGAATTGGAAGCATTACTCAACGAAGATTGTTCTCAAGTGCCAGAAGAACTTGCATTATCATTAGAAGTGATACAACAAGGCATTTCCAGCAAAGCATTGGGATTCGTTTAAAAGCAAGGAAATTGATTCCTATATGAAATGAAGCCGAGAGACGTTAGAAGGTGATTTTGCATGTCGAAAATGATGCTTGAACTCTACAAGCAGAAATTATTTTTGCCTCGTGCTGTTACTGGTGTTAAAACATGCATACATTACGTTAACCTCCAGCGCAAAAAGTCATATATAAAACCCGGCCAATCAACCAAATCAAACGTTGAAGCCGATTATCCATGACGCCAAAGTAATTCTCTGTATTTGGTGGGATCACAAAGGTGTTTGGTATTATGATCTGGTCAGACGATCACAGGGGATCTGTACTAAACAACGAAAAACGCCCAGAATATTCCACCAGACACAAGGCCATAATTTTCCACCATGACAACGCTCGGCTACATGTTGCAAGGCCGGTCAAAACTATTTGGAAAACAATGAAAGGGAACTTTTGGCTCACCCGCCTTATAGCTTAGACCTTGCCCCTTCTGACTACTATTTGTTTTGATCGGTGCAGAATGCTCTTACTTGGATACGTTTCACTTTAGAACTGGGTTTAAGAAATTGGTTCGATTCATGCTTTACTTCAAAACCGGAGCAGTTGTTTTCGCGCGGCATCCATATGCTACCAGAAAAATGGGAAAAAGTAAGGGCTAACGCTATGCAAAACTTTGAATAATGTATCAATTCATTTTGTTATTATAATAAATGCATTTTTCAAGGAAAAAAATCGACATTATTAATTTGTATACCCAATAGTAGTAGTAAATTTTTACAGAGTACGTTGAAGAAAAAAATTTAAAAAAAAAATAAAATAAATAAACAATTTTAATACTCAAGGCTACATACATGTGCTTTCATCAAAAGCTATCACACAACTGAATGAAATTGGTGTTTATTTGTTCTTCTCTGTTGAATATCTTCATTTTCGTTCGGTTTTATACATATAGGAAGCCGATTAAACTTATGCACCTCAGTACTTCTATGGCCACATGTGGTCTAAGTGGTATTAAAATGCTTCCAGGGTAGCTAATGATATTTCTTCTACCAAATGTTGCTGTCTAATTTGAGGACTAGTTGTGTTTTCTCTGGGCCATGTTAATTTTTATTTGTTCTTGATGCCTCTAATTGCATGGAGTTGGACTTTGATAGCATGTCAACATATCTGCGCTCCAAAGGAGAGATATTGTATCATAGGCAGAGATCGAGGTCTTCTAGTCTCCATTTTTGACCCAGATTATCCATTTTGCCGCTATACAATATTTAACAGTATGGTAGAAAGAACATACAAATTAGCTAAGGCTGCATGCTTCTCAATCGATCACGCATATCATTTTTGTTATATAACTAATAACCGTTGGATGATTACAACATTAACGCCATCATTTTCAATATTCATTTGAATTATTTTTTATATTATTTCTGTATTTCTTGTTTTCTATTTTATATTTTATTTTATATTTTATTTTCTATTTTATTTTTTATTTTACTTTTATTTTTACTTCACCAACGTTACGAACACAAATATTTGTCTGACAATAATGTCACTGTCAGATGCATTAATTTCAACGCATATGTCAATAAAAAATAAGCTTACAATGCTCGACAGTCATCAGACAATGCAAACGTAGTATGTTCACACTATTGAATGAGGTCTGGCAATACTAGTGTCTTACAATGCACTCATATTACTTTTTGTTGCAACTTTGCAAGAAAAAATTGCAGGTTCACACAGCTGTTAAACATTTTTTTGCCAATATTGTAAGATTTAAAAACTATCTGCTCGCGACTTGTTTATATTACATACGAGTATGTATGTTTTTTCAAATAAGGAAAATATTTTAAAAGTAATTATTTAATTCTCTCTTTTGACAATAGAAAATCCCTACAATTATCAATCTTTAAAGATTTTTCCATACAAAAATTAAGAAAAAAATCAATGTAATTTACTAGAGATTTTGTTAATGTAAACAAAAATTTACTTACACTTTGTTATCAATAAAGTTTCAAGCAATTTAGCATTATTGTACAGTGAAACTTCGTTATAACAAAACACTCAATATACCGAATTTTTTCTGAGTTCTTTGAAAAAACCTTTTCACTGCAATGTTTTTTATACAAAAATGCGCTACAGCTATAACGAAGAAATTATGTAACGAAATATTCATACAAGCCTCTGTACAGCGAAGTCAGAATGCAGTCAGAAATCGGAAAGTCACAATTTTAAAAAACAAAATCTTAATATGTTTTCAAATGCATATAAAAAGCCTCTATGTAGCGAAGTCAGAATATAGAAAAATTAAATTTTAAGCAAATAAAAAAAGTCATGTAAAATATAGATGATTGCTTTCGAAACTTATGTAAATCTTGTATAGATATTTTCTTGTTGTGTTTTCATCTGAAATAATTCGGATGAAGTAAAGTGTTCGCTATCTAACGTTTTTTTTTTTTCTCAACTAGTGCTTCTTTCTTGAATGGTAACACTTAGCTCATGTCTGCTTTGACAGATAATAAGTTTTATCCTTCCGCTGAACGAATATGGTTGTGTATACGCTTGAACAACGCTGGGAAAATACCTAAGCCCACTCTGCTGAGTGTTGTTATGTAACAAATAGTAGTTTTAGGTGAAATCATAGGGTATTCATTTCGTTGTAAAAAGGAAGGTATGCCATTGATAATGAATAACAATACCAGCTAAACAACCGCCATGGATACGCATGAAAAATCATAGCTTTTATTGAAATTTCAATCTCACATTTGCGGTTGTATGTCCTCGATAACTTTACAAATTCCATTTATAAGATGTTAAATCGATTGTGGGATATTGACATAGGCCCTCAACATTCACGTACCACTAGAGAAAATTTCTAAAAGTGTTTAATCGCAAAATATCCCTGGCCAATTCTGATCGACTCTTCGAGAAATCACACCGTCCGGAAGCTTTGACAAAAAAGAGCAATTGTTTCGTTCCACGCGGCACCATTACATTTTGGCCATATTATTTATTATCGTTCGACAGCGCAATCCATTCACTGTAACAGTTGCGCTAGCCTCTTTTTCGAAAACGTATGGATCAATGAGATTGCCTGAACAAAAACTGTACTAAAAAGTCACACGTTGAGTCTGGAGAAGCTTTCTAATAATAATTCTACGGCTAACTAAGTCTAAAATGCAATAACTCTGCTTTGAAGGCCTCATCACTCAAATAAATTATTGATAAAATTCCGGATCAGTTTGATGCCTTTCTAGGACCTAATCAGCAAAAAAACTACGCCTTTAATGGAAGGTAAGTCTTAAGACATAAATTCTAATAATAAATACCGTGTAATATGGTCTGTTGAGTGCCCAATTTCAAACACCGACAGTAAATGGACAATCTTAGATTTTCTTCACCACTGAAGAGCTAAAATAGCTATATTCTCAAAGAAATATGCTTTAAGGCAGCATAAGTATTTTGAAACTTTACTTCTTGACATACATACTCGTATGTGTAAGAGAAGGTATGGTAATCTCGCGTTGAGGTGATGTGAACTAGACATCGAGACTATGCGGACAGGCCTGCGATCGACTTACAGAAAATGCCGATTTTGCCAAAAAAATCATCTTTTCAGATGAGGCTCATTATGATCTTGGCGGGTATGTAAACAAGCAAAATTGTCGCATTTGGGGCACAGAAAACCCGCACGCATACATTTAAAATCCAAAACGAGTCACTGTTTGGTGCGGATTTTGGTCCAGAGGCATAATTGGGCCATTTTTCTTCGAAATTGAGCAAGGAGTGGCCGTTACAGTCAATGGGGCCGTGTTGAACAAATTTTTGTTCACAAAAATTGAAGAGAAGGATATTAGCAACATTTGGTTTCAACAGGACGGCGCTACGTGCTACACAGCCGAAGCTACACTCGATGTTTTGCGCACTGTTTTTGAATATCGCATTATCAGCCGCAAAGCTGATGTCGTTTGGCCACCTCGGAGCTGCGATTTGACACCGTTGGACTATTATTTGTGGGGTGCCGTCAAAGACAAGTGTTACGCTAACAAGCCAGAGACAATTTGACGCTTTAAAGGACAATATTCGTGAAGCCATTGGTGAAATACAGCTGCACACAATCGATAATGTGCTTAAAAATTGGACCGATCATGTAGGCTACCGCATGACCAGCCGAAGCAGCCATTTGAATGAAATTATCTTCCATTATTAACCGGAAGGATTGTACTTTCAAATAAAAAAATTAATTTGAGAAAATATTTAGTAGTTTTTTTTATAGCATTTCTTAGTTATAATAAATTGTTTTTGTATTTTTTAAAATATTATTACAAATTTTTCAATCCCCTTCAGATTCATTATATCGAAGTTATATTACTCCACCCTATTAAAATTATCTTTATGTTCTGTTCTAGTTTTATTATCTCATTAAATTTTAATCCCATTAAATACTTGGAGTGTCTTTGTCTTTGTATTTTTATTATAAAATAAATTTTCCTTTTAACTTCATTACCGATATTAAAATACATTCAAGTGTATAAGCCTATTAATGAGGGAAATTTATACTGAAAAGGAAACAAATTTTCATACATCGTATTTTTGTTTTCTTTATTCGACTTTGTAGAAAAATCTTTTTTTAATCGTTTTATTTATAAATTGTCTTTTAGATAATGACTATTAATAATTAAAATAAAAAAAATTATCATTTAACACTTGTTTTGTTCAAAAATCTATTTACTTAGCAAATAATAGTAATAAAAGTTTTACTAATTCTGATCATAAAGTTTTTTTAGAGTTTTTTTTCATTTTAGTCCACTTTTGATTTGAAGAAAGGCGTGATATGACGCACTGAAAAGGTTAGCTAATAAACACGCAAGCGTCGAGGAGTACTGCTTCAGGACCATGCTGGCTCTAAACAAATACTTTGAATCTTTTTTATAAATATAGTTACGTTTTAACCTCTTTAAAACGTTTGAGTTCATTTATTGGGTATGCAGGTTAATAATGTCGATTTTCTGCTTGAATAAAAAAAAGAATTGATATACTATTCAAAGTATTAGCCATAGTTAGCACATTAACATGTGGATTCCGCATAGAGTATCCAATTATTCGAATTTTACTTTTGTTCGAATAAAAAAACTTATTGATTTTAAACTTATAAAATTGCTCGATTAATCTATTAATGTTTTCAAATTGTTCGCTTAACTCGAATAACTCAGACTATTATAGAATTATCCAAGAAAATTAAAATAATGGAAAAAACAAACACGTGTATTCGGTTTTTTTTATTTAAAAACGAGTTCGATGTTTTTCATCAGGGCATGGCCCCTACACATGTAGTACATTGTGCTGGTACTAGAAATATAGGTAACGGGAAGGAGGATAACAACCAGTATAAACGTTTGAATTAAATTTATTTATGTCGTAAGTGGCAGAGTAAATTGACGAGAGAGATTGTTCCACAGGCGAACGGTACGGACTGGACAATCAACTACGAGAAAAACTAATAATTAGTGAAAATATGTAATTATGGCGTTGTGGTACGGTGGGTAACATATCCGCCTACCAACCAAAAGGACCTTGGTTCAACACCAAGCCCAGACCATTTTAAAAAAAGAAAAACATTTTTCGACAGCGGTATCACCTCATAACATTAGCTAGTAACTGGTTATGAGTATTACTACTATTGAAAACTTTTCTAACGCATTTGCCATTCGGAGCCGGCGATAAAATGTAGGTCCCATTCAATGAATCTAAAAACAGAACTGGGTGCAGTGCCCATTGACTGAGAGAAAAGTCCCCATGTTCCTAAATGGAATATTAACATAACATGTGATTAAAGGGAATTAGTTCCCCTATTTCTACATTCCGTTATAGTACTGAGAGAACACAAAACACACATCACATTAATAAGCCCTTTCCCGTAAGCGGCAGAGCAGCTTTAAAATAGACTTTAAAGCACCGGCCCATAAATAAGAGCTGTATACCATTTTGGGTCGGTTATAGGACTTGTAAACATTAACGAGATCAGATGGAGTGAAGTATTTCTTGTCACTGTCTTAATGCTTGAGTGCTTCTTTCGATGCATGAAATATGTGATCGTTCCAACGATAGCCACAGTGAATTCTCATGCCCAGAACATCAAGAGCATCTGATTTCCCAATACAAAAACAATATTTGGTCTGGCTTACATTAAAATCGAGACTGTTCGCACGACCTCACTCGGATATTTTCGTTGGGTCGCTTAAGAGTGCGCCGTTAATCTTCAAGAGGCTCGGCCTACGATGAAAAGAATATAAATGACAAATATTGCTGTCATCTGCGAAAGAGTAGATAGAATTGAAAGTAGAAAAGGAAAGTCGTTAAGAAATATAAGAAATAGCGTAGGAGAAATAACAGAAACTTGCGGTCCGAAATTTTAAAATTTGCAATACTTTGTATTGTTTTGTATTCCGCATGTTGTTCTTCTTAAGGATAATCGTCTGGTACATTTTGGTCAAGTCCAATTAATTATTAATTAAAATTATTAATAATCGCATGCACGATTTGTTTGCGAACTCTTTTGTTTTGGTTTTTGAAATAAATTTATAAAAAGTTATCGATATTTGGGAACCTTGCGGAAATTAAAAACTAAAATGTTTAACAAACCAGTAACAGCTGATCAGAAAACAAGCCAAATTATGTTGGCAAAAAGGAGTGATATTTCTGCATATCTCATTTTTTGATACAATTTTAATAGATCATATGAACATAAAAGTAAATAAACGCAAACATTTGCTATTTTACACTCCAAATTTTACATTTGGTTTTTCCTTTATTTCTTCTTTATTTACTCCTCAAAGACGCATAAGGTTTCAACAAGGAATTTGCAACTTAATCCATTGTTTGCCATTGATTTTTCTTTATCCCACGATTTGTCGATTGTTTTTAACTTCCTTCTTATGGTTCTGCACAAAGTACTTTTATGCTTAGGGAAATGGCTTGACTAACAACGATAATGCAAGTTCTTCTTGCGTTTGACAACAATCTTCGTCAAGTATCGCTTCCAACTCCTCATGTTCAAACTTTTTCGGCTGACACGGGCTCTCTCCTTGGCTTCTCTGTCGAAATCTCCACTTTTTGGTTTGCGTAAACCATCGTTCAAAAGTTTTTTGAGTTGGCGCTTGTTGACCGTAAGCTTCTACCAACAATCAATAACTTTCAGTAGCTGTTTTCTTTAAATGAAAGAAGCTTATCAGACTTCCCGGCAAATCAACTTTTTTTGCCACAAAATTCGACATTATAGCGAAATTATTACAGCTTGCAGTAGGTTTCCTTTTATTTTTTTCCACTTCACCAGCAGAAGTGTAGTGGCAATATAGGCATATATAATAAGTATATATAGGGTCCGCCAAACAACTTTTTTTGAAAATGCTATTAAAAAAAACTACTGAATATTTTCTCAAATTTCTTTTTTTATTTGAAATTACAAACCTTCTGGTTAATAATGGAAAAAAACTTAAATCAAATGGCTGCCTCATCGATTGCCATTATCAATTGCGCAATTATCGATTGTGTGCAGCTGTATTTCACCAATGGCTTCACGAATATTGTCCTTTAAAGCGTCAATAGACCAACGGTGTCAAATCGCAGCTCCGAGGTGGCCAAACGACATCAGCTCTGCGGCTGATAATGCGATCTTCAAAAACAGGGCGCAAAACATCGAGTGTAGCTTCGGCTGTATGGCACGTAGCGCCGTCCTGTTGAAATCAAATGTTGCTAATATCCTCTTCTTCAATTTTTGTGAACAAAAATTCGTTAAATATGGCCCGATAACAATCGCCATTGACTGTAACGGCCACTCCTTGCTTATTTTCGATGAAAAATGGCCCAATTATGCCTCTGGACCAAAATCTGCACCAAACGGTGACGTGCGGGTTTTCTGTGCCCCAAATGCGACAATTTTGCTTGTTTGCATACCCGCCAAGATCAAAATGAGCTTCATCTGAAAAGATGATTTTTGGCAAAATCTGCATCTGCTGTAAGTCGATCGCAGGCCCAGATTCCCAGCGTTGTTCAAGCGTATACACAACCATATTCGTTCAGCGGAAGGATAAAACTAATTAAATGTCAAATCAGACATGGGCTAAGTGCTACCATTCACGAAATAAGCACTAGTTGAAAAAAAAAAACGTTAGATGGCGTATCCTATAGTAAAATATAATGGAATGTTTTAAGAGCTTTCGCATTTAATTAAAAAAAAAAACACATTAAACAGAACCGATTATTCTACTTATTCACATAATAATTCAAATAAAAATGTGCCTCGTCACTCACTACGATTTTTTTTATGAAAGTCGGTGAAAAAATTGTGACCAAAGTTGTTCGTTGAAGACCAAGCTCCTGAGCACGGCGCCGAATTGAGGTCGATGGATTTTTTGTGGTCGTTGTGGTCCATGCTTGGACCTATCAGCTACAGTCCTTCCTTCTTTGAAATCATTTACTACACGATAAGTAGAGCATCTTGTTGGCACGTTGTTTCTCCAAAAAATTTCACGTAACTTTCTCATCGTCACAGTAGTCGATGATTGATGTTGATAAAATGTTTTAACGATTAAAACGCGTTGGTTTACTGAATATATTTTCATAATAAATTTGCCACGTCTCTACTCCACGACTGCCAAATATGAACTGTCAAGACTAATGCTTACCAAAATGGCCGCAAAACAAATTAGTATAACTTCCCAGCGGACACCCTGTATTTTCACATAATTGCTGCAAGTAACTCCTGTAAGTCGGAGACTGCTGGAAGTCGACTTCTTATACATGTTTACACGAACAAAACTTCTGCATGTCACTCACTTCTGGAAGCAACGTTCGCAATAAAAATTGCTAGTGTACACACGGATTTATGGTATGGGCAGCATTTTCATCAAAAGGCGAAATGAAAGCAGAAATTCAATAGAAAGTGTACTCCTTAATATTGATGGCGATTTCTATGGAAATGAATGGATTTTTCAGCAGGCTAATGCACGGATCCAAAGTGGCCTGCCTTAAACTCAGACCACAATCCCATCGAGTATTGAAAGGGAATAATTTCAGCCAAAATACATACTTCTTCTAAGCAATTTGACAAACTTAGAAGCTGATAAATGCCATTTTGGCTGAATGAAACGATATTGATTTATGTGTCCTGAAAAAACTAGTGGAGACTTGTGCAATGACCGAAGATACATAAGGGCAACATAATCCCTTAGTATTATAAGCATACACAGTTTTAACTTTACAACTAAAAGGATATGTAACCACATATACATGTGTATTAAAGAAGACTCTTGCATATATAAATATCTTATATGGACATTCAAAGAATAATCTTTATGTATAAAGAAAAATATTTAAAATTAATTTTTTATTTCATTTAATTGTAATTTTATTATGTACATAAATATACATACATAAGCACATCGTTTGTTCTATGTTGTTAGAACTATTCACAAGCATTTAATTGGTTTTATTGAAAACAATTGATCTGAATTAATTATTTTTCAATTTCCATATAAGAAGCTCGTATATAAACATATTGGACATATTTTTTATTTTAATTAAAGCAAAAAATTAATGTTTTTATGTATAAATTTAACTTGTCAATAATTGTTGTTATTGAAATTTAATAAATTCATTTCAATTATCTAGAGTTAAATAAAAATATTAACACTGAGACCACAATTTGCGACGTTAGTATTAATTTTATTAGGATTTTAGACGAAGAGTTGTTAAATCTGTCCGAGCTTGCAATAGGTTGAAGGCCTACCATATGTCAATCTCTAAACTGTAGGTTGATTACTTTTTGAAAGCTTTGGCAAAACATAATGGGAAATATTGCAATCCAGAAACGCGTATAGATTGTGGAAATTATTTTCAAAAAATTTATTTTCAAAAACCTTGTTCTATACTACGAGATCTTTCTGTGAATTAAATAGAGAAGAGCAAGCAATAACAAGCAAAATAAATAACAGTATTATTGGTTCATATATCTTTCAAAATAAAACAGAAACTGTTGTTACAATCTACGGTATATGCTCAATATTGATTTAAAAACACAACTATGTATATGTATATATGAGCATCAACTATACTTAATTTTTATAGGACAAGGCTTCGTATCTCGCACAGGCTTATTGAAACAAAGTTTTGATCACAATGTTATTTTACGCAATAAGCCTATTTAAGCGCCTCAAGAACCACAGGTTTTAACGCATCTGAATTATTTTAAGCAAAGTTCATGTCCATGTGATATCCTAACAACTTTTCAGTATTTGTAGGTCATCTTTGACTGAACTCTCAAAATGACTTATATTGAGATTAATTTTGGAGTCAAAATGATTTCCTATATAGACTCTTACATTCCCGGTTCAGCTTCTATGCTTGTGGTATCAAAAAGGGTCAAATCTCTAGCTCCAAATCTGGGACTCCATTTCTCTAGCAGATCCACCATCTTACCTAACCTAACCTAGGCTAACAAGCAAGCCGTTATTGAAATAACATCAGAAGTTTTTGAAAAAGTGGTCAAAAGTTTATCAAATATATGGTGGGCAATATAAAATTTTAAATTTAAGGCAGCGTTTGTTTCGAATGTGGCAATACTAATGTCATTCATTTCTGTCACACAATTCCGTATATTATCTTCACAGAACAAAATGAATCGACTTACTCTTGAGCAACGTTGCGATTTTATGGAAATTTATCATAATTTAAAATCATCTTTTTGGATAGAGCTCATTTTAATCTCGGTGGGTACGTAAATAAGCAAATTTGCTGTATTTGGGGCTCAAAAAACACAAGCGTTTTCTTACAGAAGCCAATGCTCTCATTACAGGTGACTGTTTGGTGCGACTTATTTAGCGGAGGCATCATTGGCCCTTATTTCATATTTCGCAAACATTGCCTCAAACGTTTGATAGCCGTTCAATTAGCCGAAATGATGTGATGTCAGTTGGCTGCGAAGAAGCTGCGATGTGACACCGTTGGATTATTTCTAATGGAGCGTTGTTAACGACAAGTGATATGCTGACAAGCCTAAGACAATCAAATGTAAGCGGTAATCCGGCTTCACACAACATGGAACATATTGTAGAAGGTGTATATCCATTCCAATTTATTTTAAATTAATTTTTGTGATATTTTTAAATTGAATAAAAATTTTTAATGTCAAGTAATATATTTTTCTCTAATAAAATAAAATTAAAATTAGTTGCCCCAAATGGCTCTTGTTCGTCCTTCGAGGTATGCTAATTCCCCCGGTGTAATGCGTTTCGGATGTCAGAACAACATTCTTTCAATGTCGTTAGGATAACAAAAGAGCTAAATTTCCTTCAAATTTCTATTAACAATTCAACACACTAGCTTTTACTTACATAATTATCGCTTTCGCGATGTTTATTTGCAAACTGGGGGTGGCGTGGTGTAGTGGTTAAAGCTTACACATAACAACACAAACGATCCAGATTCGAGCCACATGACGAAATAATAATAAATTTAATTATGGTTCGAATCCATCCATCTAAAAAATAAACAAGAAGCCAACTTGACCTTCAATCATAGCTCTGGCGATGACGACAAACATCAGACGAATGATTAGAAAAACACGCCACCTACTGGGAGAAAATTACAATGCTAAAGTAAAGATGAACACCAATAAGCAAGGATCGGCATCACTATGCAAAATTATGTGGAGGAAGTTACAGTGTATTTACCATCAGCTTGAATGATCAAACTGATTAAAGAAACTGAAACAAAGTTATGAATACTTTGTGGAAAGCCAATATGCTCCCCAGAGGGGTAATGGAGAAAAAAAAATTGCAAACTGCTCTCTTTTCCTCTTCTTTTACAGAATTCTGCTTCTCCTGCCTTGCGCAATATCTGCGAGCCAGGAGGCAAATATGGTTGACGTAGTCGAGGTTTTCCAATCTTGTGTTAAATCACCAGGTTATAATATACATTTATGCACTAAAAGCTAACATTGAACAGTAAAAAGAGAAAATACATCCGGACACTGTTATCATGTAAGATATAACAACTCGTGTACAGTGCACAGTACTTTAATTTCCCAGAAAGTCCCTCTGCGGGCTAAGGCGTTTCAAATAAATGATTTGATTTCCAAATCAAAATTAACCGGGTGGCATACGCCACTCAACTTACTGCTTCTTAATCATTCTGAATATTGATTAAATATTGCCTATCACCGTATTAAAATCCATATACAAAAAATATCTAAAAGTCGACTTGTAGTGCACATTAGTTACCACACACTTTCAGCTTAACAAATATTTGTTAAAAAAATGTATGCAAAAACACTGCATTAGCTAATGATTGCTTTACTAAATTCTAAGTTTGCATGCTGGCAATACCATGCTTTTTTGCGTCAGCGATACAAAAATCGAATGCCACACCTACGAGTATTCGAACCGAAAATGATTTATTTTTATTAATTTAATATAAAAACTATTTTTTTTTTTTTTAATAAATCTGCATTGGTTTTGACTACCTTTTCATATTTTATTGTTTTCATATCCTAAAAATTTAAGAGAATTAATTTCATTAGTGGAATAATAGCTTTGTGTATATGTTTTGATTTTATGTACATCTCTGAAGGAAATATGTTTTTATTGTGCTTAAATGAAAAAATTTATTAGAAAAAAATTAGTTTTAAAAGAAGAAGGTTCAAAAAAAATGCCTACGACGATAAACTGAGTGAAAAAATTTATATACATACAGTAGGGTTCAAAACAAAGCGCATGTTTTAAAGTTAAACAGAAAGTTCCTATAAAAACTTTAATACTCAATCAAATAAAACAAAACTTCATTTATCGTTAAGTTCTTTCAAAAAAACATGAATAAAATGTGATATTTAAACTGGATTGGGAGAGAGGCAATACACTTTTCGCTTAAATAGAGAGGAAATTTTATTTTCTAACACTTTTCTAAGAACTCCTCGTTTGTGGTATTATTAATGAATTTAGACGTATTTTCTGGTATATCAACCAAAAACGTAAGAGAAATCTGACCCTATTCATATTCTATCGTTGTCACAGCTTCAACTTGTTCCACGAAGTGCAATTATATTTCTCAAGGCGTTTTTTTACTATTGTCAGAAAATTCTCCATTTGACTGGAATTAGGGTTTTACGGTGATCACTAATTTACCTACAAATTCTATTGCAACAACCATTCTTTGACAATTTTAGCTGTTTGACTTGGATCACCATATCACTAAAAGATTACTTCTTCTTTTGGGTAAGGTTTTAGGCCTCCAAAAAACGTGCTATTTTTATATTAAATATTCATAAGATAAATGTTACTTTGAAGTACTCTTAAAGTAGGTAACTCCCTACTTTAAATGTTTAAAGTTAACGTAGGTTTTACAGAGGGATTTTAGTCTTATAATTGTTTTTGCATACAACATTAAGGAATTTTGCTCAATAAAGGCTTAACAAGCTTTATTAAATTTTTTTTGCATATGGCCATTAGAGTTTATTTGTAATTTGGACGATGACTTTATCCATTATTCTTTGGTAATTTTCACCAAAAAATGGCTCATAGAAACTTCCTGAGTTTACTACAATTGGAAAGAACATATTTTCCTCCTGCATTTCTCTTCTTGCAATTATCCTATCAATCACTAGCATATTCAGGCAATTGGGATGTTGTATAAGCAAATAAATTATTTATTATTTTTTAAAATAAAATCACAACTATCTTCAAATTAAATAAATCGATTTTTATCGATCTTTAATAGACTACATAGACTACAGTGGTCCATTGTGGAAAGAAGCTTTCAACTGATAAGAAGAAGAGTGAAAAGAAGAATTAGAAAACATATAGAGAGGAAGGACAGAGAAGGAAATAGGAGAAGAAGAGGGTCAGGAGAGCATACAGCAAAAAGAGACGGATGCCCAAAAAGGTCCAGGTATCACCTAGGGAGCCAGCTGAGACCTGACAGAAAGCCCTCCAGGTCGCATATCCTATCCATCGAAAGAGCCCCTGACAACAACTTGAGCCTGCGCACATAAAGAGCCGGCAGTGACAGAGGATGTGTTCCACAGTCTCCGCCTCTCCTGCATCGCCGCAAACTCGGCAGAAAATAGTGGAGCCTGCTTCCCAAGTCCCAGTCCTCGCCCTCAGAATGCAGTGCCCAGTCACAAAGCCTATCAAAATCCTAAGAGCTTCCCTCCTCAGATTGAGGACCCATTCCGTCCTGGAGCGGTCAGGTCGCGGCCACAGCAGCCTGCAGACCCTACAGTCTCCTCTGCTCCTTCACGACTCCTCAACTCTACGACGGACCCAGCTATCAATTAAACCCCCAAAGAAACCAAGCGGTGGTTTCACCGACGCATCTGCCTGTTCTACACCACAAGCCGCGCCCGCTCTTGCCAGTTTATCTGCAATCTCGTTGCCCCTTACACCAGCTTGCCCCGGAACCCAGCACAGTTTAACGCTGCACAATTCCAGGCGCGACGCAAAAGTACTTCTGCACAATGCAACCAGCCTTGAGCAGCCAAGTCTCGAAAACGCTCAGCTGCTCTGAGAACAGTAAAGATCTCGGCCTGAAAAACACTGCACTTATCCGGGAGTCTAAAGGACAATTTAATGTTATTGTCCGCCATGTAGACTCCCGCGCCAGTCTTATATCCATATATAAAGATGGCGTAGCCTTCGAGAAGTCCATCAAACTCACGCCAAGACTCTCTATCCAGAAAAACTGCAGCAGGGCATATGCCGAAGTCGCATTCCCTGACCTTATAGTTCGTTGAACCAGCACAGGTCAGGTCCCGCCAAAATGGCAGAGTCGCCATAGCCCAGAGCTTTAGCCCTGCCATTTTCAAAAATCCTCAAGAAACTTCTAGCTGCCCTTCCCTTCAACACAACTTCAAGGGAGGTCAGGCCTTAATAATGTCCAGCACTGCCTGAGGAGTACTTCTAAAGGCACCAGATATGCCCAAAGCAACACACCTATGTACCTTATTTGGAAGCCTCCTCCGACCGGTGATAACAGGTATGACTATGGAGTCATAGATCCACTTCACCATCACCGGGCGAACCCCATCTCCTACCAATGGCACTTCTAACCGTATAGTAGGCGTTAAAGCCATTATTCATTCTCAGAAGGGTATTCTCCTTCCAATTAAGTTTTCTATCCAAGAAAACTCCTAAGAACTTGGCCCTTTGGGCAGTGTTAGCACAATCCCGTTCGACCTAGGTAGCTCAAACTTTTCCAACTCATATAAAAATTTTGCAAAAAAAAAGAAAAAAAAAACATTTATTTAATTAAAATGTAATAAATTCACATTTAAAAAAATACATCACAATTGCGAAACAATTTTTTTAAGTTTTCCTTTGAAGATTAATATTGTGAAGGATTATTGTTGCAATACGAATTTTTAACAATTTTTTTTTTTAATAAATTTAATTAAAAATCATTTTTCTGTTCATTTTATCATTTCGTTTACATTTGTTATTTTCCTAACAAGCATTACAAAATTTAGTTTTCAAAGTTCATCTGTAATGATACCCTACGCCAGATTGCATTTCTAAAATAATAAAAACTAGTGAATGATTCAGTAGTTCGGAGTTGTAAAATATTGAAAAATTCTTATAGAAACCGGTTTTTATACCTAGACTATCGAAGTATAAAAAATCGTTGATGCGGTAAACGTCTCAATCGAGGAAGTACATCAAACTGTATATGTACATACATAAATATACTGTTACGGAAATAAAAATGTCTAAAGAAAAGATGGACCAACTATAGTACATTTGAAGCTATACAACTTTATTGTGAGATTTTAGTCTATTGGCTTATATAGGGTCAGCAAATAAATTTTTTTTTTCGAAAACAGGGCGCAAAACATCGAGTGTGGCTTCATCTGTGTGGCACGTAGCGCCGTCCTGTTGAAACCAAATGTTGCTCTTCAATTTTTGTGAACAAAAATTCGTTCAACATTGCCCGAAAACGATTAACAATAACGGCAACTCCTTGCTTATTTTCGAATTATGCCTCTGGACCAAAATCTGCACCAAACTGTGACTCGTCTTGGGTGTATCGGCTTTTCAATGTATGCGAGCGGGTTTTCTGTGCTCCAAATACGACAGCGAAGCGAAATAAGCCTATACACAACCATATTCGTTCAGTGGAAGGATAAAACTAATTATCTGTCAAATCAGACATGAGCTAAGTGTTACCTTTCATTAAATAAGCACTAATTCTCTGCGTATTGCACAGTGTTACCAGTTCAATTTCTGTGTATTATGAACCTTCATTTTAATTTAACGGATATGAATAGAAAGTTATATTAATTAGTGTCAATTTTATATTAAATGCGGCGCCTAAGGCTTAGTTGAGTCAGTTATAGTTTAGCAGCCATAGTGAAAGACGTATTAAGTTCAGTATTGGTGTATAAAGCTAATATTCAATAAGTGAGCGTAAATAGACGACTGTATAAAGTAAAACACTAAATTCGCTGCATTTATTTTATTCCACGCAATTTAAAAGAACTCAAACGTTTTAAAAAGGTTTTTTTTCTCCGTCAATCCTCTATGGAGCATATTGGCTTTCCTAAAAGCATCTATTGCTTTGTTTCAGTTTCTTTAATTAATTTGATTTTTCAATCTTAGTAGATGATTAATCCGCTGTAGCTTCTTCCATATGATTTTTTTTTTGTGTAGTGGTGAAGATACTTGCTAATTGGTGGTGATCTTTACTTTAGCATTGTAATTTTTTCCCAGTAGGTGGCGTGTTTTCCCTTCCAACATTCGTCTGATGTTTGTCATCATCGCCAGAGGTATGCGAGAACGGTCAGGGCGGCTTTTTTCTTTATTTTTTTTTTTAGATGGACTTGTCTGGGGGGGAAGTTGAAGGATTTTTTTATTATTAAACATTCGAACCCGCAATTAAATTTTTTCTTCGTCATGTCCTCTGTTGGGGCTCAAACCTGGGTCTTTGTGTTAAAACATAACAATATATTTCCTATCGATCTTATATGATGAACCGCAGAACAAAACGTACTTTTCTTAACAAAACTTACTTCTTCCGATATAGAAGTGGTTTGATCATTTAAATTTAATGTGGTTTCTTAAGGTGGTTTGATGTGTATTTTTATAAGTAGAAAACTTCCATGTTGATGCGTTTATTTAAGGGGACGAAGTGAATAGATCGCAATTTCCCAAAAATTTTAAATATGCCTAAAATTATATTTTGTTTTGCGGCTTCTTATGTGGAATAGAAGGTCCCATCATTAGTTTTCCCCTTATCGTGCGACCTCATAAATTTCGTCATGGAGAGCGTTCTGAGGAAGGCGGCTGTACATCGCAATGTCACCATATTTTAGAAAAGTATCCAGCTCCTTACATACGCTGACGATATTGACATCATGGGGCGTACCAATCGAGAAGTCACTGCTGCTTTCAGTGCCATCGGCAGAGAGTGTACCAAAATGCGTTTAACGGCAAATGAAGCCAAGATGAAGTATATGTTGTCGACAAGTAGGGATGTGCGGCGTATTGACTCCCAGGTTGCGATCGACAACTATACATTCGATGTGGTGAATGAATTCATCTATCTAGGCACTGCTATTATCGGCAGTAACGATATCAGTCTTGAGGTACGCTTGACCTAAATCACTCTTGCCAACAGGTGTTATTATGGCCTCAATCAGCAATTGTGTAGTAGAGCCCTCTCTCGCCCGACGAAATTGACACTTTACAAGTCGCTCATCCTCCTTGTTTTTCTTTATGGGTCAAAAACATGGACATTGTTACGAACAGATGTAGCTGCCTTGGGTGTATTCGAGAGAAAAGTTCTACGGAATAGCTCAGGTCGTTTGCGGTTTGGCGATGAAAACCGTATTCGAACTAACTTTCAGCGGCTACGCTGGCTAGGACTTGTCGTTCGCATGGATGAATATTCTCCATTAAGAAGAGTCTTCGATGCGGACTCTACGCCTACGCCCTTGTCTACGATGGAGAGATCAGGTCAAGGAAACCCTATCTACAACGGGTGTAACCAATTGGCGAAGGCTCGCGCTAAGCAGAAGTGCCTGGAAGAGGTGCTGCGGCAAGCTGAAATCCGGTAGATGGGTTGTACAGGCCATTTATGTAAATATGTATGTATGTATCATTAGTTTTTCTAGAGGCTTAATTATTCTTGTAATGTATTAAGAGCCCTACAATTTTCTTAGCGATCGGCAGTACGGTTTCCGTAGGAGTCGCTCTACTGGTGAACTGCTGTCGTTACTCTCCAAAAGGCGGAATAGGTCCACTCTTGAATTTGGCAATAGTATGGTTGTAGCTACGGTTATTTTCAAGGCTTTTGATAGAGTTTGGCACAAGGTGCTTATATGCAAACTTATTGCTTTTGCTGTCGGCAGTCACTTCTCTCGATTAATACCGAGCTTTCTTAAAAAGAGTGGTGATAGATGGAATCTCATTCAATGAGTTCAGGATAAATTCCGAGTTACCTTAAGGCTCTATTCTTTCTCACACACTATGCTTAATATTTCTTAACGACTTTCTTACTTACTTACTATCAATCCTGTCTACTCTTAAGCAGATGATAAAAACATTTGCTATGCATATTATATTGAGCGTAGGCCGAGTCTCTTAAGCTTGAGGGCGAAATGGCGGAGTATAAAGGTCTTGCGAACAGGGTCGATCTTAAAGCTCGCAAGACCCGACGTTGTTCTCTGACTCACAGACGTGGTGGTGTGGTGTCACCTGTGACCATGTGTAATATGGATATTGGGAAGTCAAAGGCTCTTGATGTTCTGAGCATTAAAATTCATTGTGAAGTTCGTCCGTGCAAGTACATATACTGAGTGGCGAAATAAGCATTCAAGTGTCTCGGTTCCTTTAAAGGCCATGTCAATGAAAATACAATCAATTTGGTGAAAATAAGAACAAAAATTTAAAACATTGTTCTTATTATACTGAGCTTGGTGAAGAAATAGATCACGGGGTCCTAACACTTTTATATTAACTATGTTTAATAACACTGGTCTTGTAACAAACCGACATCTTTGGCTCCGCATCTTTAGTGCTACCAGGTGATCCGGCAGGGCACAGATAAATTGGGATGGTTCTTGACACAAAGTAACTGGACTTAGGGTCATATATACAAAATTGTATTAAGGTAACTTATTCTCAAATCGGCAAGTAACACTGAAATAAGACAAACAAAAGAACTAATTAATCGCAAAGTTCGTCACTTATAGGAGAGCGTTAAGACTTTTATAACTACCCATTTTCTATACCCTCCCTACCATACTATCATATAATATATAGGTTGGATAGCCCTATTTAGTATAGTACCTACGAGGGCGGATTGACATTGAAGCTACCTAGCGCTAGATGGCAGCACAAACACAAAAACTTTTTCTTTCTTAGAAATTACGATCTATCAAACGTCAGCTGTTAAAATTTTAGTCAAATTCATTATGTAGTCGTTTGAAGTAAGCAACTTTTGTGTTTCTTGGAAAATGGAAAAAAGTGAATTTAGTGTAGTGATTAAACACTATTATTTGAAAGGCAAAACGGTGAAAGAGACAAAAGAAAAGCTTGACAAACATTACGGCGTATCAGATTATATGGTACAATATTGGATTGCTGAATTTAAACGGGGCCGAACAAGCACTGCAACAATACCATCAACAGAAAGGTTAAAAGAGGTGGTTACTGAAGAAAATATCAAGAAAATCCTCGATATCGTTATGAATGATCGCCGGGTCAAAATACGTGAGATTGCTGAAATGGTAAACATATCATATGAACGTGTGTTCAACATTTTGCATGAACATTTGCATATGAAAAAGCTATCGGCAAGATGGGTGCCGCGTTTCCTCAGTGTTGAACAAAAACGAGTTCGACAGATCACTTCACAGCGGTGTTTGGACATAATAAAGCATAATCCTGCTGATTTTTGGCGTAGATTAATAACTGTTGATGAAACGTGGATCCACCACTACACACCTGAAACCAAAAATTAATCGAAGCAATTGGTGGAAGCTGGTGGAAGTGCTCCGGCGAAATCGGCTGGCAAGGTTATGGGCACTGTATTTTCGGATGCACACGGAATATTGCTCATCGATTATCTTGAACAGGGATCCACAATAACAGGAGAGTATTATCGTGCACTATTGGATAAATTGATTAATGCAATCAAGGAAAAGCGACCAAATCTAAACAAGAAAAAAAAGCTTTTTCTTCAAGACAAGGCACCGGTTCACACAGCATTAGATACGATGCTAAAACTACGAGAAATCCACTTCGAATTGGTTGATCATCCAGCTTATAGTCCAGATTTAGCCACTGTACCAAACTTGAAAACATGGCTCGCAGGAAAAAGATTCGAAGAAGTGATTACCGAAACTAATGAGTATTTTGAGGAGTTCCCAAAATCGTATTATTCAGATGGTATAAAAAAGTTGGAAAATCGTCTTACTAAGCGTATTAAGCAAAAAGGAGACTATGTTTTCCTACTTAGGTAGCTTTAATATCAGTCCGCCCTCGTATCTACAACCTTAACCTTTCGTGAAAATTGCAAATAGTTAGCAATTAAAAATTCATTATAAATTATTTATTTAAATATCAGAAAAACAAAATTTTTAAGGACATTATGAATAAAATATAAAATTGTAATTCAAATTCTAATAAATATAATAAAAAAGAAAACAAAAAAATTAATTTAAATTAAATTATAAGCTGTAGTATAAAAAGAATGAATTATATACGAATTTTTTAATAATTAACGCTTTTTTGAATTTAATTGCAAAAATTTAATAGAAAAAACAGCATTCTTTAATACCAAAAAAAAAAAAAACTTAAAAAAATTATATTCTGCTTGTACTAGTATACTCCCTTTTTTTTTAATTCCAAATTTCAAACTGTCATTATTATGGATTTGATTAAACTAATTGATTGAGTGAACTATAAAATTTATGCCACCATGACGACAAGCTAGTAGTCAAGGACTTATGGTGTAACAAATAATTGGGTTATTTTTTTAATTTCCCTCGAAATAAAGTTAAAATAAAATGATTATAGAAAAAAAATGATTAAATTTAAATTTGCAAATAACGATAATAAAAGCATTAAATATTTGTTTTTTTTTTTGTTCTTTTCCTTTTTTTTAATAAAATATGTTTCCTTCAAAAAAATCTATATTTATAGAATTAGCTCCTCTTTAATTTTTAATTTGTTTATTTTATTTTTTATATTTTTCTTTTCTTGTTTTTTAAGAAGATTCCAAAATGTGAAGGATTACATAGTCCATATATCTATAGGAACCCTCGTTTTAGCTGGTACAGGATTTTGTTCGAACACAAATATATCTGGCCCTTAATTTCTTAATTTATTTGTAAAATCTTGGAGTTTTTTTTTTTTTTTTTTTTTTTTTTTTTTTTTTTTTTTTTTGTAGCAACAAAAAATTTTTTTTTTAATAATAAATGATAAATGTTTTATTTAATGTCGGTAATTATATATGGAATACAATATCAGATAAATGCCAGCCTCTGTTAGTCTAAAAAATGCGAGCCCTTTTGAGCACATTTTTATTACTTTCTCACACATTTCACGCGGTATTTCATTAATTTCATCAATTTCATCACGAATATTTTGTTTGAGTTGCTCCAGTGTTTCTGGTTTGTTTGCATAAGCCTTGCTTTATAGATATCCCCAAAAAAAGAAGTCCGGAAATAATTTGTTGTGGAAGAGGTCTCGCAGTAATCCTGGCTGTATGCGATGTGGCACCATCTTGTTGAAACAGTCAAGCCCAAAGCATGCAGTTGTGGCGTCAAAAAGTTTTCAATCATATCACGACATCGCTCCCCATTGACAGTTACCGTTACGCCGTTTTCAGTTTCAAAGAATTAAGGTCCAATGATTCCTCCTGACCAAATTGCACAACAGACTGTTACTTTTAAGGAATGCAAAGGTGACTGATGAATAATTTGAGGGTTTTCCATTGTCAGAACCGACTATTCTGTTTATTCACATAACCATTCAAATGAAAATGTACCTCGTTATTCATTATGAAATTTTCATGAAAATCGGGTTTTTAATGGGCGAGCTGTAACATCCTATTGGCATATGTACGTAGGAATCTATTGCGTCAACTGAATCTCAAATGGAAACTAATGGAAATCTTTGTGCAAAATTGTAACCAAAATTTTTCTTTGAAACCAAGCTCCTGAGCACGAGGTCGAATTGAGGTTGATGGATTGTAATGTCGATGGATTGCGTTGTGTTCCATGTTTGGGCCTATCAGCTGCAGTCCCCTTTCTTCGAAATCATTCACTACACGATAAATAGTACATCTTGTTGGCACGTGGTTTCTTCAAAAAATTTCACGTAACTTTCTCATCGTCACAGTAATTGATGAATGATTTTGGTAAAATGTTTTAATGGTTAAATTACGTTGGTTTACTGAATATTTTTCCATAATAAATTTGTCACGTCTCTACTTCACGACAGCCAAATATTAACTATCAAGACTAATGTTTACCAAAATGGCGGCAAAACAAAGTGTATACCTTCTCGGCGGACACCCTGTAATATAGACTTATTAAAAGAGACCTACAATGTAGCGCCGGTTTCGTACTACAAACGTATTAGATAAGTTCTCAATAGTCGTAATACTCATAACCTGTTACTGGCTAAGTTATGTCTTACCTGGCATACCAAAGTGATACACCAAAGGGTGCATTACTTTCAATTTCGTCAATTAAAGCCAGGGACTGAAACAGAACCCGAACACATACCCGAACGGGTTCAGGTTCGCTGTTTTTAAAGGCTTTGAACCCGAAACATTGAGACCATGTGAAAAATGGTTAATTGGTTCAGGTTCAGAAATAGTTAATGAAAAGATATTAAAAAAAACAATAAAATACCGAATATTTTTAACAAAATAGTGACTAGAGCATAATCTTTACACAAAATAGACTGAAGAGGGAGACCTTTTTTTCTGTTTAAAAATTTACAAAGGGAGAAAATCAATATCTTATTTTTTGCACTAATTTCTAAAAAAGGAGGAAAGATTTTGTAAATAAAATTTTTCGAATATAATTGCCACCGTTTCTCGATTGATAGCTTATTTAAAAATGAAATTACAAATATACATACCGTTGTTCCTATGCAGGCAGAGAGGCCCTAACCCAATTAATTTTAATTTTACGGAAGAAGGTAAGACCATAACAGAAGCTGCAATTATCGAAATGTCACTTTTTTTAATGCAGGTTTTAAAAAGTGTTTGGATTACAATCTCCTTATCGTATGCTTGGTGCTTTAGAGCTTTTGCAATTTTTGAAATGTCTTAGAGCTTTTTATACAACAACTGCTTGTAAAATCATTATTTCTGAGCTATCACATTGAATTTTTGAGGCAATGAATTGGAAAAAGGTAAATTTCGAAAAAATTTGAGTTATGACCCTCTACATTAGAGCGACGATACAGCATATAGTATGTCTGAAGAATATTCAAGACTAGAAATGGAAAAAAATATTGTACTACTGTGGGAGCAACATATGTATAACAGGTACTTCAATATTGTACCGAGATGCGCAATTAATCGCCAAGAGGGCATTTACAGCCTTGAAATTTATTTAAATAGTGTATTATTTATATAATTAAACCAAAACTACATTGAAAAATAAATTTCGTACTAATAAAATCTGTGTCAATGTGGAAATGTAGCTTAAGTCGACTTATGATATTGTTACGTTTTTACCTTATTAAAACAGTGTATTTATGAGTTCGCAGATTGCAGTTAAAATAAAATAAGATTCTGGTTAAAATAAAATAAACAAATCTTTTGTTGAGTTTTAATTAATTTAATTTAATTATTCAACACAGTTTTGTGCACCACTGCTTGTAAGCTTTTTACAAGCAATAACAGTTTTCTATTCTTAATTACTCTGTCTGTTTACAGCTTTGTAAACAACAACAATTACTCGACAGATTTGTCTACCTAAAGATCTTCCAACACCATCGTAATTATAACTTAGGTTCGATCACAACCTTTTTAACTAGAGGTTATCCACATTTAACCCTCTTACACTGAGTTCAAACCAATAACACGTTCGTTGAGTTTACACCAAATAAACTGATTGTTATTCGCACCGATATGCTTTTTATATAGCTAAGTAAACAATACATCGAAAGCTCTAGAACCTCTCTATATGTCAGGTAGATGCCATTTCTTTCTTTTAATTTCGTTTTAGATCTTTTGTAGCCATGCGTATGTAAACATCGATCTCTTTCAGCTCTTATTATTTGTTGTTGCTTGATTATTGTCTGTTACTTGTTTTCTTTGATGCTTAGTTATTGTTGTTGCCGTGTTATATTTATTTACTTCATCTCTGCTAACGCTTGTTGTTGTCGGCTCTGGTTATTTATAAACAGCACGTATAGACTTGTTCTTACAACATTTGTTTATTTATTTTAGCGTTTATTACATACGCAGAGGTGCCCAATCATATTTTCGTAATAATATTTTTAATTGCTGTCACAGATTTATTGTATCTGGAGCCAATCTCGGAATAAATCTTACAGAATATACATCATATTTTAGTAAGAATAGCTCAAATTAATCAAAAAAAAAAAAAAAAAAAATCATTGATATTCGATATTATGTTTAATTAAATTTTAGGCGCACAAACTATAAAATGTATCCAAAACCTCGGCAATTCAGAACTGAATCAAATGTTAAAAAGAAAATAGTACTAATGAATACGAAATTGTTGAAAGTAATCAAAAAAGAATTGTTGAGAGTAATTGGATTACTTTTTGATTATTTTGCAGTAATTGTTAGAAATTCTGATTATATTTTGATTACTTGTAATCGTAGTCAATTAGTAATCATGCAAAACCAATAATAACCGTAATCGTTATCATTACTTCACCTTTCAAGAAAAAGTAATACAATTAGTAATTTTTACGATTACTAATCATTACTCAACAGCTATGATTTAAAACATCATATCATTTGTGATTCAACAAGAGCTGGTCGCGATGAGGGCTCATCGTGATCTGGAAATTGTTGGTGAAAATTATTAAAAATTTTGTATCGAAAATGAAATTGCATATTCTATACTAAATTAAATCATTATCACAAAAAACTATGTTTCGATATATTTATAGTTATTATTTTGTTTTACAGTTATTATTATACATACATGAGTTAATTTTGTAATTTGCAATAACACCGTTTCCAATAATTTTTGCATTTGAACAATTTCTAAATATTTTAATCTAATAATTTTTCGTGGTTCTGTTGTTTATGTAAGTTTTGTTGTTGAAATTTTTTTATGTTGATTTGCTTAAATTTTTTTAATTTTTTAATATTGTAATTACTTAAATGACAGAATTAAACTTTAATATATTTAAAAATGGGAGATAACACTGGTTTTCTCGCCTTTAAATAAAACTATATGGAGTGTAATTATTTTGATGTGATGAATTCAAATCTATTTTCAGTTTTTTTACCAACGGTCTCAAATTTTGTTTGATGGGCGTGACAAATTTTTGGCCCAAAATATGGTACATTACATTCCATGAAGGAACACCGGCTCCGAACGTCAAATGCATTTAGAGAAGTTTTCAATAGTATTTATACTCATAACCAATTACTAGCTAATGTTATGAGGTGATACCGCTGTCGAAAACTTTTTCTTTTTATTTATTTTTTTAAGATAGTCTGGTCTGGTATTGAACCAACGACCTTCTGGTTGGTAGTCGGTCAAGTCGTTTTCAAGTTATGATGAAACATATTGACATACCATACCGCTGTAGTTACCTACCATACTACAGCGGTATGGTATGTCAATATGTTTCATCATAACTTGAAAACGACTTGACCGATTTTAATGCAATTGGCACCAAATGTTTAATAACAAAATTTCCTATAAATCAACTGAATTATTTTTTTCTTTTTTTTTTTGTATTCTCAACAGTTTCGGAGTTATTCGTAACTTAGTTGAGACAAAAAAAATAATAAAAAAATTTATCGCGCAAAACTAGAAAAAGTTTTTTATTCATAAAAAATTGTTCAGAATGAAAAATTTACATATTATGGATCTAAATTAAAGCCTAAAATATTGAGAATAAAATAAGCTATAAATCATGAAAATCGACTGACTATTGCTAGTTTTATGCAAAATTAAATGCAAGTACCTAACTTTGGCCAAAATTAGCGAACAAGTTTGTTTTTGCAAGATTATTGGATTTTTTTTATCTTTTATTTCTAAAAAGTTATAAGAAGATTCTTAGGATATAAATTTTAAATATTAAGCAGAGATCTTATCGACAATAAAAAAATATACTCCTTTACGACAACGCTAGGTTCTTTGTTACACAAGTCGCCAAAGCTGCAATTCAAAACGTTCTTGAGTAACCGCCATATTCTGCGGAACTTGAGCCCACGGATTAACACCTTTTTCGCTCCCTGTCGAGCCCTATGAAGAGAGTTAGTTTCGTATCGGTTAATATTGAGTTATTTGCTTATATGTATATATGTAAAGGAGCGAAAAATCGGACCTTCATCCGTAACATAAGAACTTGAAGGTGAAAATTTCTAAAACAGATTCTTGTTGAACACGATAGCATCTATGGAAAATAGTGCCACATAAGAAGTAAATTTCTTTTTTTCTTGTGGTCGCACTGTGTTTTTTATATTAACATTTAAAATAGATACACGGACGAAATATGCTTCATTCTACCATATTGTATTTCCAAACTTCTCAACGATTATTTTTTTTTATTTTATTTTTTTAATTGCAAATTTATTTACTTCTTCTGTCATTAATGGCGCATAATATTGTATTAAAAACATTAAGAGAATTAAGAGATTTATTATGAAAAATTGTATTTATTATTTGCACATTCATTTTCGAGTGTTAATTAAGCTAAACCTGAAGAAAATTCCTCACATCGATCTAAACCATTTAATACTTTACTATCCCATTACAGCTATTTTTTAATGTTAATGACAATAAATTTTTTTATTTTTGAATAAAATAATAGTAATGGTCGGTCATCTCCTTCTAAATGTTGTCAAATAAAAGAGTTGATGACAAATTGTTTTTGAAATGGCATATCGAAAGTAATCTTAATGAAACATTCTTTTTATTTCTACATTTAATGAGCATTTTATTTACCAAAAAATAAAGAATAAATGTAAGGGAAAAGGAATTGTGGAACCATTTAATCATGCAGCAGATTGATACTTTCTCAGGGTGATATGACATATGTATGAAAGAAATAATCATTGAGTGTATTAAGCATTAAAGTTTACTTTTTGTTTTTGTAAGTTAAGAAAAAGATAAAATAAAAATCCATTAAATTTATTTTTATTTTTTATAGTGACATGACAGTTTTATGGCTCGGTAACTTGGAAAACAAGACTAATGCTATTACCAATGACAGATTACCTGAGCTATTGCCGAATTTTTAGCAAGCTGCGTCTTCTCAATTTGTTTTCAACAAGCAATTAAGTCACACAATGTCGTAACAAGAAGTAAAAAAACTACATTTCTGATACTGATAAAAGATAATTTTTTATATAAACGAACCATTAGCAAAATCAAAGAAAAGCTTGATAAATACTAAAGACTTTCTGCACCATATGTAGTGATCGTAACCGCAAGAATCACAGCTAAATTGGTAAATAAAATAAATGAAATGTTTTTGAATGATCGGAAAATGGAAGTGCATGTAAATGACTGAAGTACAAGTACCATGAAAAAGTTTTTGTAGTTTTTTAAATTTGTGAACGAAACACTAATCCATCATAATTATCGAGAGACGAAATATTATTAAAGTAGAGAACTATCACGGATGAACGTGCGCTAAAGAATTATAAAATGGATCTATCGACCAACAAAGTTATAGCCATTTTAAGAAAACTCAACCCACCTTATTTTATAGAGTTTTTTGATTGTTTTTTTTTTTTTGGTTTTACTGGGTTTTATAACTGCTTCCAAATTTCGTTCATTTTGTCAATATTTTTATTTGTTAGTACAATTGCTTTGTTTTAGTATTTATAATACAATTTTACAATGCTAGAACACGCCACAATATTTTTTGGCATGTCACCGAATCACTTCTTTTAAATACATTGTTACGTTTTAACCTTTTTAAAACGTTTGAGTTCGTTTAAATTGCGTAAAAATAAAATATACACCATTTTGTCGCTGTTTACAGGTTTTTTTATTTACTACACTTCAACTTTTAAACAGTATATCTTAATACAACAACTTAATGTTCGTTTATACAATATTTTATTTTCGCTTAAACACGAATTTATTTTATGACAGCAAAATGATAATTAACTGGCGTGTAGGTAAAGCAGCCTCTTTATATACCTAATTGCCTACAGTTTGGAAAGTTCCGGAAAAGTCTCATATCCTCTATTTTATATCCGTGAATTCAAATGTAAAGTAAAGGTAGTCGAATTGGTGGTCGAAGGCGCTGATGTATGTTTTCTTTTTAGGAATTTTTGTTTTCGTAGAAATATCTAAGTATATAAAATCGGCTTCAAAGTGGATCGCCTCAAAAGACGACTAGATTTTCTGAGACGGGACCCGGACATTGCTTCAGAGGTGCGGAAAAGATGTAAGCAGTGATTTAATAAATTTTTGTTTTGATAAATTGTTTAATTCATTACCTACTTTGAGCTAAATAAACTGACCGATTTAATTTTTATTTTAATTGCCTTTTTTGTCAACTACAATATAAATATAAAATAATCGGTAGGTTGCCAACACTGATTCGTAGGGTTTTTATCAAAGACTTTTATTTAAACAACAATTAACAGGTCTGACAAAAAATTAATAATTTAGGCTTGAATAGTTCGTAAACTACCTAGTTTCAATGAACTATTTACACAGCAGAGCTAAGAGGGCCGCTTATTACAATGAGCTTTTTTTAGCTACGTAGTTCCTTCGTTCGTCAGTTCATTATTGCTTATTTATCGATCATCTACCTCTTTTGTTCATGTTTCGTTTTATTCACGTTCGTTTTTCGTTCTTATTTGTTTTTACAAGCGATATTCTCAGTAATTTTTTATATGAAAACCTCAAAAAATTAACTATTAAATTAAGTGAATGACCAAATGCATTAAGATGCGTTGAACTAAAATGATCGGTCAATGAAAATAGATAAGGAACCTACTCCACAATTATTATTTATGATCTCTTAACATCACACCACTCGTCCAATTTGTTGATGTTATTCCACCAAAAAGTTGTTGAGCTAGTTTTTAAGTTCCACTTCAATGTCGCTGGTAACGCCACTCAAGCACAAGGAGTGAATTAGTTTGTAATATGTCGCTGAAAGTTCGTAAGAATACAACGGAGGCTGAAGGACTTTCTATTCGAGTTTTTGGAGTGCGGCTTTGATGACTTGTACGACTTTGATGGCCTCACACTATCCTTTGTCTTCTTTTTTTTTTGTTCGCTTAGTTTATGTGGTACTCAGTTACCTGTTTTGCGGCAACTCCCATAGATCGAAGATGATTGAGAATCTTTTCATGATCTCAGTTTATTTTTTTCATCAAATTTAATTCATTTTTGGCGATTTTACTTTTTATTCCTATACTGCGAACTTACTTCCACCCCGAATAAAAAAAAACCCTAAGACTATTGACGGCTAGTGCAGAAAAAGCTATTGACTCGATGCTGAACTACATTTCAATAAATGCAGTGCAATAATACAGAGGAGATTTAGAAAGTCCGCACCACCGAAGTAGTGTAGCCTAGAGTATCTCTTATAGTAGAGGTTTCGTATATTATATCCATATCTGATATATTTTTCAAGTCCAATGTGGGCATTAAGTGAGTTAATATTTGACTCATAAAAGATTCGATTCTGATTTCAAAGAAAAGTTGTCTATCTGTTTGTTAATTGGTGCACAATTAATTTGATGGATCTCAACCTGTGGGTATGTGAACATATGGTTTTCCCCTCAGGAGTGATATTTCGTTCAATAATTGTATAATTGTTACACGTAAGAGACCGTTACTATCTTTCTTTAGCAGGTATGTTATTGGATACAAAACTGTCATTTATTGATCATATTAGTATACAACTTTGTAGTTCGGTCTGTAATTGGTTTTGTGAAGAGATGGTCCAAAGTTCACTGATCTTTGTATTATGACAGTTATAAACTTCAGCTGTTAGGCCCATTTTGGAGTATGCAATTCTTATTATCGGTGTCGTATTGATTCAGTTTAGTCCGAACGGAGTCTGTTTTTATTATCCCGTTTACGTGGCTTAGGGTGGAACTATTTTAATACATTTCCTTCGTATGGGGCTAGATAGGACCTGATAAAACTTCCTACATTAGAGCGTAGAAGGGCAGTTTTGGGTGATATTAATACTGGGTTCTTACTTCTTACACTGAATTTGAGCATCCCTGTCAGATTTTCTTGCTCTGGACTTTGCACGACAAATTATCCGAATTTGTTTCTTTTCCGTAGATTACGCAATGATTGCAACTTACATTATGAGTTTATTGACTTTAGTAGTGCCGTCTGTAATATCTAATTAGCTTTTAGTATGTACGAACAAATTGTTTTCTATGTTCAGCTTGTGGTTCGGTTCTGCAGTTGAATCGAGTTTTCGTTTGACAGTATTATTTATCGGATGTTTTTTTTTTTTTGCAGTTACACAACTTTAAATCATAATAAAACAAAGAAATATATTTTTATTATCAATGAAACGGGCTTTGTTAAATAGAAAGTTTTACGATATTAATGTTAAAACATCACCGCAACGGCAGGCGCGTACAAGGCGCTATCTGGAACACCAATTTTCAATTTTCGCCTTTAACTCTTCGAATGTTGATTTCTAGATGTCAATTGTCTCTGCGTTACCGACGTAGACAAATGTCTTTTCATAACCCCAAAGACAATAATCGCACGATCTTGGTGGCCTGAAGGACGATTATGGCGATTATGGCTCTGAAGCGCGTTTATGTATGCCATAAAATGGACGAAGTGCACGATAAGTCTGAAGACCAGAAACATTTTTTTGACAAAAAACATTCAACAGTTTGCAAGCGTTGTTCTGGTGTAATATCAAACCAAACTAAATAAAAAGCAACTGCCAGCTGTTAAATTATTTGTAGAATAGAGCAGTGCTGCTAACTACAAATTATGAACTTCAAAAAAAAAGACAACTGTCTCCACGTCATGGAGACGAGCCATCAGCGATCGCGTGAGGGTGGGTTAGTTAGTGGCCAGGGACCGTTCGAAAACAAAACTCGCAAAATGTGTTTTTTTTGGAAACCATGCCGTTTCCTATTAACTATAAATTTAAACCGAAGTTTTTTGGGTTTAGAAATAAGCAGTCGAATGTCATATGAGGGGTACTATTTATATCTCAGGAATAGCTTTATTGCTTTTCAAAATATTCTTCTTGATGATCAACACACTTTTGCATTCGTTCAAACTATTTCACAAAGCAGTTTTCCTATTCCTCTCGAGACACCTACAAAACATGGTTTTTCAATGCTTTAATTGCTTCTTCAGCGTTCGCAAATGGTTGACAACACTTTTTACCTTCGACATTCAGGAACAAGAAAAATAAGAAGAAAAAGTCATTGGGTGTCAAATCAGTACAGCACGAAGGACGAGACATCAATTCAATTTTCTGACTGCTCAAAAATTCACCTGTTTGACAAGATGTGTGAAAGCTCGCATTATCATGATGGAGAATGATTCGTCTTCAGCAATTGGTATAACGAAGACTTCCGGCAAACAAATGGTCGTGTAACACTCAGATTAGATCGTCCCACGTTGCTCAAGCAGAACAGTGGCCACATGATCCATTCGGCAGAGAAAACAGACGACCATTTTCTTCACTGTGTTTTTTCCACGAACAACTTTTTTTCATACACATATATCCGTGATTCGTCATCTTTCACGATTTTATACACGTCTTTTGAAGCACACCGATTGAACTTTTCAATCATTGCCTTACACCAATCGACGCAAGACTGTATTTTAGAGCTAAGTGTTCATGCAAAATCGTATGTATTGAAGTGGAACTAATGTGTAAGGATGCCTCTATCTCAGAATATGTCACATGACGATGTTGCATTATTAGTTCATGCACTGCATGTTACAACAACTAATTTTAGACGAACTTCATTGAATTCGCCGGCGACCAAACTATGACCACGATAGAATACACTATACCAGCGATATACTGTGGTTTTTGTTGGTGTTTTATTACCATACAAAGAACTGAGTTCATCGACACATTCTTATTGAGATAATTCACGTCGAAAGTTGTAAAAAACAATTCAACGAAAATCTTTCTCTTGAAATTTCCATTCTTTAGAATGGACTGTAAACAAAACAAATAGCGCTTATACATCAAAACGTTGCGAGTATGTTTATGCTAAAATATGTTGAACTGTATTATGGTTTTGTCAGATTTTAGCTATTGACTTTAGCGTTTTCAGTTAGCGAAATATAAATAGTATCCCTCATAATACTTGACTAACCGCTAATCTAGAATCCCATTAACACACAACTTTAGACTGTAGCGTATACAGTGTATCACTAAAATGAGTATGCAGCTATTTAATCTATACATTTCATTTAAATAAAAGCCTATAAATTAATTCAAAAAAGAAAGTTTTATTTCAGTTTTTTAGAGTTAAAGGCAGTTAACAATGTTAATAAAAATATTATCAATACTCTTGCATTTGTTTAATTTGTGCAAGGAAAGCAATAAAATTCCCCAAATTAACATCACTAAAGTGAGTGATTTTAACAAAAAAAAATAGAAAAAATTTAGTCAATTTATTATTTGATAGGGTCAACTCTTTTTGTTATAACTTCTTTAAGTCGTAAACACATTGAATCCACCAAGTCTTTCATCACTCAGTCTATAATATTTGTTCAGTTCTGTTCTTTCTCTTACTCATAGTTTTCGTATTTAGCGGCCTAAATGGTGACAAAAGTACTCAATTGGGCTAAGATCAGGTAATAAGAAGAAGTTTTTAATTGCAAAGTGTAATGCTATAACCATTCCTTGACGATAAGAACCGCATGTTTCAAGTTATTAATCTATTGAAATAAAAAGGAGTCATTTAACACTAACTTCTTACAAATTATTATTTTAAAATATTCAGGTTCAAGTAGGTAACCATAGTTCCATCAATTATTACAAGTCTATCGAGTCTAGATACTGCTATACATTGTTAAACTATTACTGAATCACTTCCATGTTTAAGGGTACCAATCGTATTTCTTGGTGTGAGCTAGGAATTTGCTCATCTAATCGATGAAAGTTTATCTAAGTCTCGCCAGAAAATAAAACAGTGTTCCAGAAAGTTTCTGACTGGTTTATGTGCCCTTTAGCGAATTACATTCTTTTACTGGCTAACAATTATATTTTTCTTATATCGTAAAGCATGGAGGTGGTTTGATATTAATAAGGGGATGCCTGGCGGTTTCCGGATTTGAAAGTCTTATTTTTATTGATGGAATTTTGATTAATATTTGTACTTGAATATCTTTAAATCATAACTTAAAAGAAAGAGCTATGCAGTTAGTGTTAAATGACTCCTTAATATTTCAACAGGATAATGGGCCGGAGCGTACGGTTCGTGTCGTCAAGGAAGAGCTACAGTATTACACTATGCCACTGAAAACTTCCTTTTTTATCACCCATTCTTATCCAAATAAACCATTTTTGGTACCAACTAGGCAGCCAAATACGAAAACTAGGGAAAATAGAACAAACAAATCTAAAAAAATATTATAGTGGAAAAATAGTTAAAAATGCCCAGCTCTGTGATGCAAGACTTAGTGAAATCGATACATTTACGACTTAGAGAAGGTATAGCAAATAGTGTTTACCTTACCAAATAATAAATTGGCAAATTTTTTCTAAACTTTTTGATAAAAAGCAAAAAGTTTTACTTACAGCATACACACTAGAGTTGCAAAACTATCGATAGGCGGCCCACTCAATAGTTGCGATAGTTTGCAAATAAACTATCGATACTATCGAACTCTTTAAAGTGTTACTAGTGGCAACAATATTAGAATTTAAGTGAAAGGGAAAGAATAATAATCAATATACAGTGTTGAAATAAAAAATAGTAACATTTTATTTTTTTCCAGTATGTCATAAAATTTTATGTATTGAAGTGTTTTGATGGAAGATTAATCCTTATATATAGCGAAAATTGGTCAGACCATGAAATGCTTCGAAACTAAAGTAATTATTAAGATTCAGTGAAAGAAATCTGCAAAGACTATGGGAAGAAAGCGTCAAAGATTAATCCCTTCAAGTCATCAAAAAGCCTTAAAATGAACTTATTCTCCTGTTTCAAGTCGCACAATAAGAAAAAAAAATTTATGGAAACAAGACTTATGGTAAGAGTCTTCGAAATTTATCATTTCTCGAAATGTATTTCTCTCAGGAAGCAACATCTGCACCGTAATAGTTAGAGCAACATGCTATTTTCGGACGAAATGAACTTGACCACCGTTGGCGGTCCCATCGTTCCGATTTGAGTTTTTTTTTGTTAAGTTAGTAGATCTGTTATTAATATTCCCGCTAAGTCCTAGCATCATAGCTAGGTAGCTAGCGCAGGTTATTCCGACCACAAGGGGGTTATTACGAAAACTTTTTGATCAAGATAGTAATTTGCTTGGAACAAATGCAAAATGGTATGTACGAACATAGTTAGTTACAGATTATTTGAGTTTAATAAATAGAAATTTAAGAAATTGTTAAACTGTGTCCCTATGCAACTATAAAAGTTTACAGACGGCTATCAACCTGCCGTCGAACAAATTTTTGCAAATGTGACTTTGACTACATTTAGTGGCCTCCGTATTTACGCTTAGAATTTGACAATAGTATCGATATTGAAAAAGAAAACTATCGATGATGTAACGTGTGGTTTTTGTTTCAATATGCAAATGTATCAGCTTTTGAGTTTTGTAATTTATTAATTTTTATTAGTAATAAAGTCCTTGAATAATAAGAGAACTAAGTGTTTGTTATTCGTCTGCCTCGACTGTAAATTGACGTATCTCATCGTATATCAACGCACGTTAAACTATTTGTGTTTAAACCCAGTAAACCTGCTTAATTCCAATCTGTCAAATAGATAACGGCCCATAACAGTAATTTTAGGTGTATGAAAGGCTTAGCGGGATGTAGAAACTGTCTTCTGTGATTAAACTGTGCAATAAGATGCACCTGATTGTTTCTAATTAAGTTTTATACCTAATAAAAATACCAAAGTGCTAAAATTCTATATAAATTATTAATAAGTGTTGAAGAAAATAGAGACAACCATCTTCATCGTATAAGTTAGCCTGCAAGGGCAATTTCAATTTAAGAATATAAAAGAAAAGAATTTACTTTGGTGACGGTGTACAAATTTTATTTAAAAGTTAAATCTAAAAAATATATGAAAATAATAAAATTGACAATTTTAAGTTAGTGGACTCATTTAGTGAGCCACTACTGTCTGTTTTTTTTCTCTCTGTATCAAAAGATACATGATCGAGTGTTAACAAAACCACTCTTTACCAGAAGCTAAAAAGAAGAAGAAAAAGAACAGAACCACAAAGAAAAACAAAAAAAGAAAAAAAGTATATATAATTTAAACGACACGGAAAAAAAGAAAAAATTAAGATTAAACATTTTAAGGCTATAAGCTTGCCTAAGATATTAAAATAAATTAAATTTAAATGTTTAAAATAATAATTTCAACAATCCATTAATAAAATATCAACAAGGAAAGCACAATTGAAGTCCTAACTGAAGTGAAGAAGAAAAAAGCTTGAGCTCTTCGATTCCTGTGTCAGCAAACCTACCATAAGTGCTTTCGAGAGACAAGAAGCCAAATCCAAATCTAACGCAACACCACAATCCAATAGCAACAACTTGAGATATCATCTTTTCGATACAGAAAAATTACGGACACGACCACCCCAAAAACATACAGCCATACCACCATCATCTCTTTATATCCGAGCATTGGAAATACATTTTTTGAAAGAATAATATATTAACTTGCAGTTTATAAAAATCATAAGGGTAAAGAGGATATGAATATTGTATAACTAGTAAATATTAAATTTTTATAATTCTTGCCTAATAAAATCTAATTCTAAAATCTCAAATGATAAAATATAAATAAAATATACACAAAATACAATATCCATGTCCGCCAACAATGAAATTTTACCATTAAAGTTTTCGTGAAACCCTCAATTTATACAAAAGCAAAAAGATACATCTTTTAACACATCTTACACCATAAAAAAACTCCGCAGCAGCAGAGGGCGAGGCCTCACACTCCGCAGCAGCAGAGTTCAAGTAATTTGTTGAGTCAAACTTTTCTACACAATTTTATTTACATTCTTATTCAGTTTTGCTATTGAATTATATTTTATTTAATTAAGAGAAAGTTATTAAGGTCTCAGTCCAACGAACAATATATATCTGAGGAAGTTTCACTTATTATTAATATCATATCCATTTTTGAGCTTTTAATGTTTTATCGTTTCATAGTTTACACACTTTTCGCGGGATGTCTGTAACCTTTTTCTTTTAATTTCTTTTTGTTTTTATCATTGCTTGAAATTTGTGTACGTGCTTCTTCTTATTTAAATTAATAAGAGAGAGTATATAGAAAAAATGAAACAAGAATCAAAAATTTAAGAGAAAGCTAAGATCAACTTATAAAAAAAATTCATAATCAGAGAAATTTAAAGTAAAGAAAAGACAGAATTAAAGAGAAATTGAAATTAGAAATTATTAATTGTGATAATAAAAACTAATAAGAGAAACTTAGCTCAAATTAAAGTAAAAGAAAGAAAATCATAAAAAAATATTCTTTTTTTTAAATCCATATCTGCGAGTATAATGTTTATGTTTTGTTGTTTTGTGAATATTGTTCGTTTGACTTGGATTGTCACTCAATTGTAGGTATTTTAGACAGTAGATATTAATTAATTTATTTTTTTCGGAATATGTCCTTTATTAATATACATATTTAAGTTTTTTTTTTTTTTTTTTTTTTTTGTTGGACTTAAATAAGTATTGCATTGTCTTTATGAATAAATATTGTGAATAAATGAAAATTAGAGAATTTGTGATACTAATAGGTGTTGTTGAACTCATTCGAGTGATGTCACCGGATAGATTTCCTTTGGTTTTGGGGATTTTCATTATCATGTGACGCTAGAAATTCCATGGTAGGGCAGGTAAAGAGGCGTAGTTCCTGTGACATCTAGGAAATCAAAAATAGGTCGTGATAAGGTTATTTATGGTTGATTCCGTTTAGCTTGCATAGTTGATTGTAAATTGGGGTATTTAAGACACCTGCAATGGAGTATTAGCAAATCAACTACCGGTCCATTTTATTTTATTGTTTATTTTAGTTTGTTAGGGAGTCTATAATAATTATTTATGGATGACACATTTCTTGGACTGAGAGAACTGCAGACAAACACCTCACCACCCGGCTGCTAGCTAGCGTAGTCAATGGCTCCCATCCGTCAGCCTTTTCTCTCCCTATTTCACCTAACCAAGTGCTATAGCTCTATGGGGGATTGTCTTCTAAGAGGAGTTTAAAAATATATGCATGTGTGTTCATTACAATGGTGAGCCAAAATCAAAACTATCGATACTATCGATTGTTTTGCAGCTCTAATGCACACTTTTGTGATGTTAATTTAGGGAATTTTATTATTTAAATTGCACAAATTAAACCAATGCAAGAATTATTGATAATTTTGTGTTTTTTCATAAATATTGCTAATTGCCGTTAACTCTACAAAAAGTGAAATAAAATTATTTTGTTTGATTTAATTTTTAGGCTTTTATTTAGATGAAACCTATAGATTGAATACCTGTATACTCATTTTAGTGATACAGTGTACATATGGGTTAATGGTTTCTTTCATATGACAACTCTAAGAAAATTAAGATTCGAATAAGTAAGAAGAGGCTAAGTCTGCCTCGAATGATTTAGTTTATTTGTTGCCCTGGCTTTCAGTTAAAAATTTCTTATTATTTTGCGTTAATTGTCTTACGTGCTTTATCACATGCCTTTTAAAAATTAAAATTAAAACAAATGCCAGCCGTTTTATTTGTATTATTGGTAATATATATTATTTGCAATCACAGTTCCCTTTATTATAATCATATTTATGTAAATATATATTTTTTAATTAAATTTTCATTTATAAAATTTGTTTTCGTTTTCATATACATTTTATTATCACTAATTTAATAAGCTTATCAACTAAAGTAATAATTAATATTTAATTGTATTAAAGAAACCAAATGTGAATAAAATTTTTTAATTTATTTTGAATAAATCGGTACTTAAACTAGATCTTATTTTAATTTTACTTTTTTGGAAATAAATTTTGAATATATACGAGAATATTAAATAATTTTGTGGCTTTCGTATATATGTACACATAATTTTTTTAGGACATGTATTACAATAATAATAATTTTTTTTTAAATATATATATATAGATTCGTCGTATGGTATGCTATCATTTTTATAATTTGACTTAAATGTAGTGTTTTTTTTTACAAAATAACAATAAGAAAAATATGTATATTTTTTAATATTATTATAACTAATTTATTTTATACTTATAAATACTTTTTTTTCTTAACTTTTAAAATGTTTTCTATATTATTGCTGAGCAAATTAAAAACAAAAATAAAAATAAAATTAGAAGACATTTGTTTAAGGAAAAATTCAAACGAACAGATTTGCGGGGCTCATTACAAATATGCGTCGTTTGATTTACTAGAATTTATTTTTATTTTCTTTTTTAATTCTTCTGATTTAAAATATAAATGTTATTTATATATACATTATTATTTAAAATACTATTTAATTAAGTTAGTTCTTAAGTTCTTTAAGTTCTTAACTTAAACAAGGAATCAAAAATACTAAGGAAAACTTGGTTTTCTTTTAACACTAAAAATTATTTTAAGGTTTCAATTTTGATTTAAAAAAGACTTTCTCTATTATCATTTGGTCCAACTTTTATTTCAAATACAATGCTTCTAACCACGTAATTGTTAATATTATTTTCTATTTTTTGATTATATCCTCCTTCACGCACAACAGTTAATGGCCAACCTTTGCTGAACTGTTGTACACTGCTTGCCACTTGTATAGCACATATCGTTATTAAAAATTGCTTTATATTTCAAAAAATTAATTACATGTTAACACCATTATCATCTATGATTTTTTAGGTTTTAGTTATCTCTTCTTTGGAGAAAAAAAAATAACAAAAATATCTACCGTTAGAAGATTTTGGTATTTTTTATATAATTTTTTTTTGCATACAGATTACACCTATCACTTCATTTACGAGATAGATATGTTCTCGAAAAAACGTCTAAATCAAGAATAGAAATCATTTATATGAAAAAACGTGTAAATCGAGAAAAAACATACCAAATATTTGAAAATTAATTTATTTTAATAATATGTTAGGCGGCGGACCCACCTAGTAGAATGGGTTCCAATTAGTGCGCAAAAACGCATCTAAACGTAAAAAATGTTAAAAAAATTTAATAAAAAATTAGTTTGCTTGAGAAATACACGCGGATTCTTCAAAGTTTCTTAAGCCACATATACATATGAATGTAAAAATTTGAGGGGAAATTTAAAATCGGTTAATACACAGCTAAGTTATTAGCTTACAAGTACATGAAGGTCTGAAGAGCCGGTTTTCAGCCGAAACTCTAAATTTAGAAGGTGTGTCAAAAATTTCAAAGGCAGATTCTTGTTCTACGCAGAAAAATAGTATCAATTGCCAGGTACTTTTTTTCAAAATGTATGGTGAAGTTTACCTAGAAAAGCTTATGAGAGCGCCAAACAGTACTCGAGTGTTTCTGAGCTTACTCAAGCCAAATAATTTACCTGAGATGTATCTTAAATCGATTACATAGCCAATATCCTTCTAAGTTTTGTTTTTCTTTTCAGCTTTAGGCAGTGCTTGCTCCGCCCTATTTTTAAATATTTTTTATGAACACGATCATATTCAATGAACTTATTAAACATAACAACACAATAACAACACAATACATTAATAGAATGAGGCTTATTTAACAATACTTTTGATTATATTTAAAGATATAAAAAATAACTTTACAAAAAACAATATAAGAAAATATAAAATAAAATTGCACTTTAATTTCTAAGGATATGTGAAAGCATGACTTAAACTTTTTTTTTTTAAATAAGGCAGAAAGTTTCCCCAACATGTTGTAACTGGTACGGGTGGGAATGGAAAGTTTGGCTATTTTTTTGCAGCTTTATTTGGAGCTTTCAAAAACACAATCCTCACATTTTTACTGACTTTCTGTAAGTTACATTGACATAAACGATGCAGTCCATGAGCAATTCATGTAACACGCGTTAGTTTAGGGTAAAACAGCTTTATGGCTTTGAAGGCTTTAACTATTTACGGCGTAGCGACTACCACAAATATCAAAATCAAGTTTTAATTTAAATTTAAGTTTAATATCTTTAACGAATCGTCAAAAAATTGCTCAATTGTAAAGCAACTGGTTTTGAGCGAACTAATTGTTTGATTAAGAATTTTTGACTTGATGCTTCTTTGTCACAATGTAGAACATCGGTTAAGATATCGTTTGGGTCATCTATCGGTTTATTTTGAACCAACGGTATTTCGAGTATGGCAATACTTATGTCGTTCCATTTTGTCTCAAAATTTAGAATATTATCTACACTGAACAAAATGAATCGACGTGCGCTTGAGCAATGTTGGGATTTATTGGAAATTTATTTCCAAAACAAACCCAATTGGTCGGAAATTGCAAAAATTTAAAAAACTTTTCAAAAATCATCCTTTTGGATGGAGCTCATTTTCAATTTGGTGAGTACGTTAATAAGCAAAATTGCCGTATTGGGGGCTCAGAAAACCCAAACGTGGCTTGACAGAAGCCAACGCACCCTTTATGAGTGACTGTTTGGTGCGGCTTGTGGAGCGGAGGCAACTATAGGCCTATATTCCTTTAAAAATGAATACGGTGCAATCAATAAGGTCAATGGAGACACCTATCGCACCATGATAACCTATTTATTTGTACCCGCTCTTCATGATATTGATGTGAACGATGTTTGGTTTCAATGGGATGGTGCGATTTGTCAACGTTGGACTATTATCTGCGGGCGCCGTTAAAGACAAGTGTTATGCCGACAAACCAGAGACTTGAAAAAGATCTCGAAAATTGGCCAGATCGAATGAGGTACTGTGAACCCAGCCGCGGCAGCCATATGAATGAAATAATATTTCATTTCTTAGCGAAACAATTGTACTTCACAACAAAAAAATATTTTGGTAAAATTTCAAACCGTTTTCGTTTTATTGCATTTTTCAATTTAGACTTTAAAATGGCCCAGCCTATATTTACGTCATGCTTTTTCAATAATATCACTTGTTTTATCTACTGAAATTAATAAAGCTTGATTTTTGATGAATTTTGTAAGTCAATTAAGCGTTTTTTGCCATACTCGTACAAACATATTTTAAACCTTAAGCACCTGCTGACCGCACGTTATAGTTCGTATTTTCTTCCAACAATTTTCAAAATACTGGCAAGCGGTAATAAACTGAATTGAGATCTAGATGGCGTAATAAATTTCAACTGACAGATAATTGAAAAAAAGCCATTATTTGGTCAGAATTTAAAACAAATATTTTTTATATGCCCTACGAAGGTTTAAAATGCTCCTTAAATACGAAAAAAATGTCGAAAATATGCTCTTAAAACTGAAATATGCATAAAAATGCTATTATGAGCAAAATATGCAAAGATATGCACTAACAAATTTGTGCCCAAATTCGTAAAAAATCATGAAGCGGATAAATATCTTACATCCGGCTTGATTGTTTGCGTGAGAAAAACATGTAATTGCATGAGTTGGTTTTCCTGCTGATAACAAAGTTTCAAGTGGCGCATTTTTTCTTTCACAGTAATTTGTAAGTGAAACAAAAACAAAATACAAAAAATTATATAACGGTACATAAATTTGTAATATATTTTTCTCAAAAAAAAAAAAAAACAACCACAGCCTAAAAATGTATAGATAAAAATAGTGTTGATTTTTTGAGATATAAAACGATTTTTAATAACCATAGCAGTTGTGCTATTCAAGTGGGGAGCAGTGTACACTTACAATGTTATAAGTAATGGTTTCCTTTTATGTTTTAACATACTTATTATATTTTGTTATATTTCTTCCTCCAGTTTTTATTGATTTTACTTCTCTTACTAAATCTTATCTTAATTTTTAAATAATAAAATACTCGTGTTCTTATATTAAGAAATCACTAGACAGAGTTAATTAATTCAATTTAAACGTTTAAGTATTTAAGTATTTCCATGTATATAGACCCGCACAATATTAAACAAAAATTTAATGTCCACTCAGTCAGCAAATGCCTGCTGAGGAGTAAGTAAAAGAAAAATTGTATCTGACAATTAGACCATACCATTGAATATATGAAGCTTCTTCCCATATAACAGAGTACTTCCAACACTAAACACGTATTTAACGGCATTTTACAAAAACGAAGAACAATTCAAGTGATTTATTATGCTATGAAGCCCACGGAAAAATTGAACATTTGCAAGAATGAAAAAGCTGTTAAAGAAAAACCTTGTGTACGTCTGTTATATGGGTTTTTCGACAAGGTTATAAGCGGCATCTCATCGGATGAGTTTAGAATAAATTCATGGGTACCATAAGAAACTGTTCTTTCTCCCACTCTACTTCTAATATATCTTAACGACTCTTCTTCTTACTTCCAATCCCATTTACTCTTTTGCAGATGACAGTAATATTTGTCATTCATTATCCTTTGATACTAGGCCGAGCACTGTGAACATTGGGTCGAAAAGGCGGAATAGCGACTTGGCGCAAATCTACGAGAGGGGTTGTACGAATAGAATTGATATTAATGTGCGCAAGATCCAGAGTTGTTTTCTGGCACACAGACGTGGTAGTGTGGTGTTGTCTGTATTTATAGGTAATGTAGATATTAAGGAGTCAGATGCTTTTGGTGTTCTGGGCATTAGAATTCACTGAGGCGTTCGTAGGAATGATTACATTTTACTAGTATGGAAGAAAGCATAAAAATGCCTATGTTTTTAAAGAGCTTCAAAGATAATTTTGGAGTTTTTCGACCGCGTCGAAAATAAGGCAAAGATACACATTAATGATGGTAAGCTAGCCAACTCTATATATTCATTAAAGCATCGTCGCCATGTGGCGTGTGCTTCATTATTCTATCGCTACGATAACGTGAATTCATTCCTAAAGGATTAAACACATAACCGACAGCAAGCAGCAGACAGCAAAATGTCAAAATTAGGATACATACGTTTATATGACAACAATTATTTTAAAAAATTTCATTAATTTTTATATTATTGACAAAGCGATTTTATTTTGGTGGATTTGAAAAGCTTGAGTGTTATCACTGAAAAACATGTTTCTATAAAAAATATTTTTATGACAGATAAGATAGATGACAATGAAACCTAATTTTATTGCTACTGCTGCTTGCAAAATAGCTATGAAGTCAAAAGCATAGCAGCAAATGCTGCTTGCTGTCGGTTATGTGTTTAATGCTTAATATTCACAAATTTCTTCGAAGTACCCATATTTCTCGTAGAGCACAACTCTTTGTAGCTTGTCCAATAGAACTCACAACGCATTATAGAAAAGCTTCCTTCTTCGGTGGCATCGCTCGTTTGTGGAACGACCTTTCCGCGAAAGTTTTTCTTTTTGTCACTTACGATATAGATAAATCAGAATGAAATGAACATTTACACTTCTACGTCTATCCTTCTTCCGACAACCTATTTTCTTAGAACCAGCACAAGGCACTGCATAAGTGGTGGTCATACGCTGTATGCTGGCCTTAGGTTATAAGAAGAAGTTGTTAAGGCAGTTTTTAAAATACTTTGCATTGTCGAAGGTAACGCTTAACAGGGAGAGCGGTAAAGATGTTAATCAGTCGTTTCAAGATTCAAATAATATGGAGGAGGCTGAAGTATCCTTCATTCAAGGTCTTCAAAGCCGTACTTTGACCGTTTCTACAACATGATTTTTTGGCATTTTCTTAAAAAGGCATGTTTAGCCTTGTTGAGGGCAACAGAATATAATCGCCAGATGCTTTTGATTTGACAAGTAATAATAATTTATAATAAACGGTGTCCAAAATTGAGGTATCATTTTAATTTTGCTGTTTTTTTTTCTTGTAATTTTTATTCTAAATTTTTATTTTCAGATTCTAAATACATTCCGGTTAGTTAATATGAAACGTTGCATAAAGCAACAGCGTGTTTTAATCGTTAAAATAATTTTTTGAAATTGACAAAAGTTTTCAAGATGTTATTAGGAAATTGGTGAGATTTGTGGACCGGAGGAATTATCGGACCATATATTCTTTAAACCGAAGATGGAAATGTGATTACGGTCAATGGAAATTGCTACAGGGATAAGAGCCGAAGCTTTTTGTGGCGTAAAATTTATGATTTAGATGTAGAGAATATGTGGTTTGAACAGAATGGTGTCACTTGTCAAACAGCAAGATAAACAATAGATCTTTTGAAGCCTGATCTTTAGGAGCCTGTCGAGATAGTAGGCGTGGTCATTTAACCGACAACCTATTTGTAATAAAAAAATTCTTTTTTTACGTAAATTAAAATAATACCACAACTTTGGACACCCTTTAGTAATTCGTAGCCTTGTTCATCGAATTTTTTCAATACATTTAACAGCAACTGTATATTTTCTTGATGGAAATGTACCTCCCAGTTCACTTTAGGAAGGCATTTTTGCTTCAAATTATATAATGAATCTGTTACAAAGCTCTGAGTAATATATTACAATAATGCAAACGATGCCGGGTGCATCTCATGTTGGGCAAAAAATCAATTTAAGCCTTCTTGGGTGCACATTTTACCCCACGAAAATCGCTGTTTTGATAATTCTTTAATCTTTGAGTGGATTCTCTTTGTAGTGATAAAAATGCCTTTAAATGGTCACACGGTCAACTGTGAGCAGCGAAAGTGGCTTTCTGTTATCCAATTGAAAAGTTTGTATCAGTAGTCACTCCTTTTTGATTTTATCAACTATTTAAGTATTAAGTGTCGTTTGTGCTGGTACGACAGTAACACGACTCAGTAAACCACTGTGTTTTCATTAAAAATTACGGTATGGAATCTCCATAGTAATTGTTAGACCTTTTGTTCTCATTAAAATTAATTGTGCTGTCTGCCTTAAATGGTTGTCAAAATCAAAATGCTGTACTCTGCAATTACAATTGATACAGAAAATGATTCTGATATAAATGTAGGACTCTCGCTGAGACTAAAAACAAATAAAATATATTCGAATCAACTATAAATCAACGTTTTAAATGCGTAGTTGTGGTCATTTCTTTAACACTTAAGCAAAAACATGTTAATTAAGGCTAAAGAGTTTTATTGTTAATGTGACTAAAGCATGAAAAGGTCATTAAGACAGCTATTAATTGTTTCCTAAATACACGCACTACAAGCTCTAGGTGCTCTCAAACACCACGCTAATGTATGTATTTAAACAAAAAAAAAGAAATTCATAAATTTAATGAAATTGTTTGACCAGCATATTTAAAGGTAAAAGATGAATTTCTCTGCAAAAAAAAAATTATTTAAATTTATTTTGAAATTTTCATACCCATAAGTGTGATGCTAACACTCAGTATTAATGTGAAAAGATCCTTAGGGTCACCTATGTAAACATATTCATTTAATATAATTCGTTTTAACGGTTTGTTTGGTTGAGTTGTGTATTTACTAAACAAATATTTTGAGAGATTTCTTTAGAATTGTTGGCCGTTAAGGAAACTGACCATTGCTGTTACACAGTCAGCAATGAGAATGGACATTAGTTTAGTGGTTTTTAGTTTCAACAACGTAATATTTTTGGGGACTTTGATACATACACTGTACGTGTATGTTTTTTTAAAAGCTTGAGAACTTAAAACGACAAAGCTGGGATCACACGATTGACTCAAATACACCAATATGATACAAATTTTATTCCGACAAATTAGCGCACAATAATAAAATTGTCCCAATTAAAAATTCTGTATTCACACAATTGTCTTATTTTATACAAAATTTATTGTCACAAGATGGCGCGAAACGATGTATTGACAATAATTGTTCCAACGCTGTCAGACGATTGTTCAAGTTTACGGCAAATTTTGTGAATCAGCTGTTGTGGTACATTAAATATATTTATTTTTTTGGTGTTCAAAATGGTTCGTTCTTTAAAAAAATAAATTTGCGTCTTCTATATTTATATGAAGGTCATTTAGTGAACAAATAAATAAAAAGAATTGAAAAAGAAACGATGAAGTGTGTGGATCAGAGATTGGCTTACAAAAAGGACAATTGATTGTGCATAAGAGCAAACATATCAATAAATTTAAAAAAAAATTCATTCACTTAAATATTTATTTATTTCAGTTTGAATATAATTACAAATTATATTTAATTCTCTAAAGCAGGGATGAGCAACACGCGTCCCGCGGGCCACTTGTGGCCCGTTTAACATGTCATTGCGGCTCGCCAAGCATTGATAAAATTTGGTTTATTTTATTTACTTTCTCCCATCAATATTTCCCAACTTAGACGGTAAAAGATTTTGTGCAAGAATTTTTATTACTCTTGTTTAAATTTGCATTTCCGTTTAAAAAAAAATTTTGAATTTTTATTTATTTGTCTCTTTTTAGCTTTCAGGATAAATAAATATTCATATTAAAAAATAATTCTAAAAAATTAAAAAAAAATGACTAACAAGATATTAAAACAAATATCAAGTACATGAACATGTTTACTCTTTTATGTTCTCTACATATGTATGTATACATATGTACATAAAGTTAAAATTTATGCAAGAAAACTCATATCGTCTAAATTGCGACTATATTATTATAAAATTAATTACGGGAAACCCCGCATAACGCATTTTTTCTACAACACGGTTTAAATAGAATTCCGTTACAGTTCATCGTGAAACTGTGACTTGTATAACGCGAAATTGAAAAGAAGTGTTGGCGACACTAATTTGTGCATACATTTATGTAAAACGGGGGATTTCCCTTTTGTTCAAACAGACTGGTAAGCTTTTAACTAACAATTTTTGTATTTCTTGAAAAAGTAAGTGAAATTTTTTTGTCGATAAGGTAATATTAGAGTTTTCTTTACTCAAAATTAAGTTTTTCCCCAAACTTTGTTAACTTTAAAATTTTTTTCCATAATAGAATGTCTGAAAAAAAAAACAAAAAAACGGACGATTGCGGATGAGCACAGGAATTTCTAAGAAAAGTGGAAATTTGGTTATTTTTTCACTTTCGCCAAAAATAAAGCTGTATGCTTAATATGCTCAGAAACTGTGTCGACTGTAAAAGAATATAACATAAAAAGGCATTACGATACAAAACATGAACAACAATACAAAAACCTAACAGGACAACTCCGGATAGATAAGTTTAATCAAATGGAGAAAAACTTCGGAAAAAAACAGGATTTTTTTAAAAATCAAACTGTTTTATCAAATATCGCAGTAAAGGCTAGTTATGTTGTCAGTCAAATACTGGCAAAAAAATGAAGCCCTTCGCGAATGGAGAGATGATAAAAGAATGTCTGACTGCTGTCGCAGAAATAGCATTTCCTGAAAAAATAAAAATTATTTCAAACATTAGGAGAATTGAAGAACTGTCTGAGCTTTGTGAACGCATTGCAAAATTCGAATACTGTTCTTTGGCACTTGATGAGAGTTTCGATATTAGCTATACAGCACAGCTGGCTATATTTCTACGTGGTGCTGACTCCAATTTTAGTATTACCGATGAATTGTGTTCACTGATTCCTATGCAAGGAACTACAACCGGCAAAAACTTGTACGATGAACTAAAGTCTGTTGAAAAATTTTTCAATTTTATTAGAAAAGATTATGGGTGTATCGACAGATGGAGCACGAGCAATGTCAAGTATGAAGGTTGGAGTATAAGGAAGGTTGTTTCAAGACATTAAGAAGGCCACAGGAAGGCAAATATTCATTAAGCACTGTGCGACTGTGGGTTTCTTATCGACATGACCCAGCATCTAAGTGATCTTAATATTGAACTTCAAGGCAAAGGACTGTTTATTAATAACTGATATGATAAAATTCAGGGATTTGAGTGCAAATTAAAATTGTGGAAATAGCATCTTTTGCAGAATAATATGCCTCACTTTCCACATTTAGAAAAAGAAAACGTTATCACTTCTCTAAAATACGCACCATATATAAATATTTTAATCAACGAATTTCAATTACGCTTCAAAATGTTCAAAACTGAGAAGGCAGCGATTCTACTAAAAATGTTTTCCTCACACTTAATATCGTTGTGGATACAGTTCCCAAAAAGTTTCAAAAGGAAGTGATTGACACGCAGAATAATACCGATTTAAAAAATGTATTTCTTTCAGTAAACATCGAAAACTTTTATAAAAATGATGTTAGGAAGTACGTACATATGTTTGCGAACAATTATTTTTAACCATGAAATTCATCCAAAACGACCACCCATCTCATCAATTCCAGCTGATATCGATCAGCTTGTATCGAAAAAATAATGACAAATTTCTCACTAAAAATACTTGCCTTTTTTTGCATTAAAATCTGAGTGTGAAATCTTTATTTCTTTTTAATTTTTTATTTTTATATTAATCTTTATTATAAATAAAATTTTGTAAATTGTTAAAAAGTGTTACGTTATGCAGGCCCTCCAAAAAATTAAAAAATTTAAATTAGCCCGTTGATTAAAAAGGTTGCTCACCCCTGCTTTAAAGTAAGGATTATTTATTCTTTAAAAAATTAAAATTGCATCGGCTTTGATTATCAGGTGTCCGCTTTTAAAAACAGAAATTAAAAATAATGAAAGAAAGAAATGCTGGAAGTTTGTGGTGTAATTTATATATAAATACTTTAAAAAATGCATATTTTAAGAGATGACAATTATAAATACATACTTTGTAAATACGTGTTTTTTTAAGAAAGAAATCAATAAAAAAATAAAAGTCGATAATTATTGTCTTCTTCAATTACCACACCAGAATGCGATAAATTTTGGTGTATTTTTGGAATTTACATTGGTGCACGATTGCCGATAAAGCTTTCACACGATTGCCGCACCAGGGTTGCATTTTATTGGGACAAATAAGCACAATAATATTGTGAGTTGCCGTATGAGCCAATAAATTGTATAATCACACGATTGGCATATAAAATACACTAATTATTGGCGCATTACGACAATCGTGTGATCTTACCTTAATACAAGACGGAAATGTTGTCGAAATGCATTTTTCTATTATAATTTCATGATCATGATTTCCAGCATATGTACAGTATTGGTTAATACAAAAAGTCTTAATAACAAAAGCAGACATTTTTTGATTTTAAACTATTCTATTTATTTATAAAGTTAATCATCAAAACTCACTAAAAGATAAAAACAAGGAAAGTTCTTATTTAACTTAGAAAAAATAATTTTGTTCGTTGAAAGCAGTTTTTAATACGCGACAAAATATAAGCAGATCTTCAATAAATTCACTTTAAATAATAATTTTACTTGAGAATTAAAGGCATAGATATTATTTTTTTGAAAGTTCTTTACATATTCATGTTATCTCATTCAATGCAATTTCCACTGGTCAATAATTTTCGCCCTTATTTCTGCAATTATCGCGATTGATTTTGAGATAAAATGTTCTAAAATAAATGTTTGCTTACAAAGCAGTTTTTCATAAATTTATCTTGTTGATATCTCCAATCAAGTGGCATTTCCCCCTCTGTATGCGATATCAGTATGTCTTCCAGGATATTGCTTTAGACAAACCGATCCATTACACCCTATATTTTGTGTATTGGCCCAATTTCATGACCAGAAATGCATTCCCAAACCAAAGCACTATCTTCTTTTTGTTTTATCGTGTCTTTGATAAAAAGAGTATTATTACGTTGTTGTTGTTATTTAGCTTAACATGCGAAATCCATAGAAACTTCCCATATTAAACGGGGAACACGTAAACGGGGTTTTGATTCCAGTTTTAAAGAACGAGTAGGATTTATTGAAACATAAGACATCTAAACATGGTCAAATGCAAATTACCTACTTCAAGGAAAAATTAAAAAAAATTGATGGCTTTTCCCTTTTTCTCTAAGCTTAAATCATTCTTAATTGGCTTGTTGTTAAAATCTAAAGTATTCTTTAATTCTCCCTTTTTTATAAAATAGTGTTCCCTGTTCTTTTGGTCTGTGCCTTTCGTTTAATGGTAATGGCTACTCATTAAGGAAATTGAAACCATTAAGTTATTTAGCAGATACACAACAAGTTACCTTTTTTATAATTTAAACCGTCTATTCAGTGGGCTAATTACGGCAACTGAAAAATAATCATTAAGTGGGTGATAATATTAAATAAAGGTAGTGAAAGCTTTTACTTAAAATTTACGAAAGAGTTAACTTTTTCCTCCATATTCATAAAATTTGATATGAATTATGCTTTAAATTCATAGACGACAGCAAGCAGCAAGTTGCTGCTATGGTAGCGACTTTATAATATTAATATATTGAAAGCCGCAGCAGTAATAAAATTAGGTTTTGATGTCATCTGTTTTATTTGTCATGAAAATATTTGCTAAAGAAAAATATTTGCTAAAGAAAAATATTTGCTAAAGAAAAATATTTTTAAGTGGTGACACTCAAGCTTTTTAAATCCACCTAAATAAAATCGCTTTTTAAAATATTACTTAAAAATATGAAAATTAATTGAATTATGTCTTTAACACTTTTTAGTTATTAACACAAATGTTATTTGATGTAATATTTTGATTTTAAATTTTTGTTCTCTAATAAATAAAAAAAATATATTTTTACGTTTCGTTATTTAAAATTTTATATTGTGTTGGTATCACTAATTTTTCTGCTGCTTAAAAAAATGTTTATCATTTTATGTTTAGCAGCAGCAGCACAAGTTGTTGTATAGGCTTTTGCTGTACTGCCTTTAAAGTAATTGCTTTCATATAAACGTATGTATTCTAATTCTGACAATTCTCTGTCTGCTGCTTGCTGTTGGTACTTATGAATTAATAACTTAGCTAAATATTAACCGATTTAAAGATTCTTGGGGGATTTGGTAACAGACCTCTTTAATGTTGTATACTTTACTTAAGTAAACTTAAGAAATCCGTGTATATTTACTAAGCAAACATTTTTTATACAAATCTTTTTATGTTTTCAAAGTTTAGAGATGATATTAGATATAGAAACCGTACTATTTTTGGACTTTTTAAAATAGTATGTTTAGTTATGAATAAAACCATACCTCACTTTTAAAAATCGGCTAAGAATTCACGGAGTTAAAGCCACTATTTGAACAAGCATTTCATGTAGCTGTGTACTAAGTTTTGACTCCGACTGTATATAAAAATCGTTTGTTTTTGTTGGGATGCTTAAAACTTGAAAATGACTGGACCAAAATAAATACTTCCTTCTGCGATTTTCATCGTAATTACTATGCGAAGGCTTAGGGAAAAGGAAAAGTCGAAAAAAAAATAGGCGGTCATTACTTTATCTTTGCTCATGTCGATTCAGTATACATATTCTACGTTCTGCAGCAAATATAAGCGGGATTAGAGAAATTAATATGAAAAGTAATTATCGATTTTTGTATATCTTGCGAGCGGTTAGAGTGGTAGTATCTGATTTTTGGTCTCAATGGCTTGGTAGTTAAAACAAATCATCAGTTAAAAAATGGGCGAAATTCCATACAAATCAAATTATGCAATTTTATATATATCTCGAGAACGGTAAAAGAAATAGTTTCTTAATTCGATTTTTAAAACTTGGCAGTTAATACAAATCAGCAGTGAAATAATGGATGGAATTGCATGTTCGTTACCATACAAAGTAAATATTTATTTTGGCATATCTTGAAAACGATTGGAGTGGAAGTTTCTAACTTTGGTCTAAATGACATTATAGTTAGTACAAGTCATCAGTTAAAAAGTGGGCAGAATCAGAGAAGTGAGCATGGTACCTCCAATTCAAAGTGCGGTATATCTATAATCTATTAAAAATATAGAGTGGGCGTGGCACTTTCCATATAAAATGATATTTATTATCGTACATCTTCATAATTTCAATGGCCGGCTTGTCATTTTCTTTTTTTCTTTATAAAAACAAAATCTAGGTGACAAAAAAGTATAGAATAGGGATAAAAGGAATTTATCAAAAATTTGTGCGTATGTATGTAATTACAATACAAGGGAAGTTTAATTATTTCATCCTGCTTGACCTGAGATATGCAATAAACGATGGTCGTTATTAGCGATTAATATTAGAAAAAACAATATTTGCTAAACAATTGTAAATAAAACGTTTAATGTTCGCAATAGCGAACTAGTGAAGAAGTTTTGAAACTTATTTTAGATTGGCCCAATTAAAAAATTTTTGGGTTAACTTCTCGCCAAATATTCATCAATAATTCTAAATTGTTATCTTCGTCAAATAAAACTACTTAACAGAGCGTAGAAAGAGTAAACAATTTATCATGTTTTTAACATGGTGAGGCCAAAAACAAAAAGATAAAAGCAAAAGTAATGGCAAAAACACAAGAAGGCTGCGTTATCAAACTAATGTCAAACTATTGAAATCAAATGTTTATCGATATTAAAATGAAATAATTAAAAATGTTATTAGTTATCTAGTGTTGTCGCCTTTTTCTTAAAAAAAATCACAAAATTGTCGCTGTGTTGGCTACACTGAAACAAAATAAACAGCTGTAGCATACTGTCAGGCACAAAGTTTCAGATGACTTGTAATCCAACAAAAATGAGTAAATAAAATAAAATCAAATGGCAAATATATTTTTTACATTTTAATAACTACGAAAACAGACGGTAAATACGAAAGACGCTTTAAGTAAAGAAAGCGAAAAGGTAAGAAAATTCTTCGAATAAGAAAGTTCATTCAGAAACTATTCAAAGTGCCTTACGAGCTCAAGAGTTTGCAAGCATACTTAGACTGATTTTTTGAAGAAGATATTATTTAGGGATGAAAAGCAAGTATAACTTGTTGGGATGTGACGGACAAGACGGACGTGTGAAGGTTTGGTGTAAAAATAACACAACACTTAGCGAGCCATAGCTTCATCTAGGGTTGGCTGATATTACAGATCGATAGTATTATGGATCGATACAAATACAAAAAGCTTTTAGAATGAATTTTGCGTACAACAGTTGACGTCTTCTAACAGAGTAATAATCCTAGTAATACAGCAAAAATGACGAGAATTATGGCTGTTGTAATATACGTAGGCAGATGAGATGTTCTCCTCACCAGCTGGAACTAATCTTATTGAGCACGTTTGAGATATTTTAAAGTAAAAAATTTACGGCAACACCAGAGACATGTTAAAAGAAAGATTATAAAGCTTGTCGCATCAATACCAAGTCAACAGCAGGCAGTGATTGATGCTAACAGTTGGTCGGCAAAATGTTATTTTTAACGAATTTTAAATACAACTATTCATAGTTTTTAATAAAAGTTTTTTTATGTATGAACACTTTTATTCACTAAACAATTTTCTTCCTCCTGAATAATTATTTTTAAAAATATTTTTGAAAGAAAAAATTTGCATATTTTGGCTTCTTAACCAAATACTTATTTGATTCAACATGTTTACAGTTATTTTGTTTCACCCTATTTGACGGCTGTTTAAACAGACATAAATTATCAAATATTTGAACATTGTTTGAACATAAAATAAAATAATTTTATCTGAACGTACCTTTAGGCAGGGTGAATGCATACGTTAAAATATATTTTTTGCTTTACGTAGGCGCGGTTACTTAGATTCAAATCAATATTAAATCTATTTAAAAACTGTAATGATATTTGAATATAATCATTTTACCCTATCCATGGAAATCACTGTGTATGACAACGCTTGTGGTCATGATCTTGTTAGAGCTGGGTTCTTTAGCTCTTTTAATGAACTTGTCACTCACTTACAAGAAGCGAGTGTAAAACACGTACACACACATATACATGAATTAAATTGTAGTTTTATACACATGTCTTTTGTTGTAAGTGAACACTGTTATTGAACACTTTATCTACCTATGCCATCTTTGTGCATGTTCAAGAAACTAAGCCCATTATTATGATAATTCTTTGCTATGTCGTGTATTGAAATTGACAAATGTTTTCTCCGTAATTAAAAAACGGCGTAAGTACGGCGTAGTACGTTAGAACTCGGCTTGTGAGCAGAATTTTCTTTGATTTGCTCATTTTATGACTCATGCTCGTGAATTACATTTTTTTGATTGATGAGCAGGATTCATAATTTTTGCTCAAAATATTTTTGCTCGACTAGTGAATAAAAATTTATAATTTTTAATATTTGTGTTTACGAGTCTTGCATTATACTGCGAACGAATTAAAAATAAGCAAAACAAGAATCGAAAACGAGTAACATTTCAATGAATGTTGCCTGTGCGTAATACCATGCATTCGTATGTAAGTATCATACACATTTATTTACCCAAAAAATTACTCGTTTTTAACTCGTTGTGGTGCTCTCCGACTAGGTTGGCGTTCTGTATTTTATTTTTAAAATCTTTTATTTTTGATTCCTCTCACAGGTTGAATTTGAAATTCTCTTAAAATTCGGCTCTCAAAAAGAATCATTCTTTACGAACAAATTCAATGTAAGCACCCTCTTACTCTGCTAAAAACTCTTTAGATTGTGTCTGAACGTCACTAAACGCTCTTTTGAATTGCTCATACGGTGCTTAAAAACTGTTTCATATCTAAATATTTTTGTATTCCAGGCTGTTCACTTTGTTTATTTGTTTAATTTTCAATTTTAATTCAATTTTTTGTTTTTTTTTTTCTTAAAAATTAACAAATTTCGTTGAATTATTCTTTGTTCTTTTATCTATTTTAAGATTTTAAGTAAATGTTATAAATGAATTAAAAATTTATGTTAATTAATTATCTAGTATATCGTTTTTTAATTAAATTTAATTTTGTTTGCTAAGCTCAGTTTTTCGGACAAAAGCATTAAAGACCTAATCTACGGCAAGCAGAAAGTTGTTGTTGGCAGCATTTGCAGCTATGCAGCAGCAGCAAAAAAATTAGGTTTCATTGCCTGTTTTTATTTTTCTATAAAAAATATTTTTTAGTGGTGCCACTCAAGCTTGTTAAATAATATTTTAATACCTCACTGTCGTTTTCTGATAAATAAAAAACTATTTTTACGTTCTTTTATTTAAAATTTTATATTGTGTTGGTAACACTAATCGTTTTTTCTGCTGCTTAAGAAAATAGAAATTATTTTAGGTTGTTGTCTAGGCTTTTGCTGTGCTGCCTTTAAAATAATTGTTTTCATATAGACGCATGTATTTATATTTTGACATTTTGCTGTCTGCTGCTTGCTGTGGATTATGTGCTCAATGCTTGAATTGTAAATGAAATTCAGAGACTGGTTTTGTATATATAAAAATTCTTTTATTACTTATTATTATTTAAATACTTATTTTATTTATTTCGTAAAAATATTTACATATACATACATATTTATATATATGTATACTATTTTATATCAATTTAGTAGTATAAAAAAGTCTAAATTTAACAATTGAATAGGAATTATAATAATAAAACATTTTAAATAATTTTTAATATAACATAGTTCGTTAATTTTGTTTTTTTAATTTTTAGAAAATCTGATTTTCATTATTAGTATTTTAACAACAAAAAAGCATTTAACAACAACCAACGTTATTATTTACAACAACAAATCACATCCTTAAGTTCTGCTCAAAGCAATTTTTTATAGCGAATTAATGGGAAAATAAGTAATTACACAGGTAAAGGAGGTAAAATAACAATCTCTTCTTACTACATATTGTCCTAACTACCGATAACCGAATTCATTTATTAAAAAGGTATCAAAAGCAATCATTTTATTTGAATAACTTTGATGACAAAATTTGTCGTCATTATGTTGATAACACCTAAGCTGCCTCCCTATTATATACAAGAGAAAATTTTGTATGTGAGGAATTCAATAGCGTGTGGTCTGTCAAGTCTGGGTTAAATAAGGAAAATTAGATTCAAAAAACTTGAAAATAATTGGAAGACAAAAGATATCTTGTAGCCAATGCAGGAAAAGCGTAAATCGAAATATCGCAATAGTAGACTTTATGTTATTAGGTCTATATAATTACATTTAAATTCACCAGGAAAAATCATATGCAAAGTATTAAGACTGCAGGATATGCACGATGATTTTGAACGACACAAAAAATTTAATAAAGCTGCTGGTATACGACGCCATTCAAATAAATCTGTTTCTGTAAATAAAACCAACAAACTTGTTTTGGAAATAGCGTAAAAGAACTTATTTTGGGCGGAATATTAATTTATTAATTGGGTCGGAGGGGCCCAGCCGGCACTGCGACCTTGAAAGACTTATTGTGCCAAACATTCCGTTGTTCAACAGACGGCGCAGAAAAAATCCCATTGATTCAATATCCTTGCTCGGATGATTGTCCAATCGGTCCAGAAGCATCAGTTAAAACAATCTCCAGAAGAATACCCTCTACCTTATGTATGAAGACAACAATAACCCCAATGTGTGGCCGAAAAACCTGTTCCAGCGCATAAAATTTCGTTTTAGGATGTTTGCCAAATCAACACATTCACCGAGGATATGCTCCGTCATCTTCACTTCCTCCCTGTACTTTCACGCTGCACTCCCTATAATATTCAAAATAGTAATTAGCCGTCAGAAAGACAAAAAATTGTATCAAAGTTACCCATGTGGCACAATACCCTATTATATGTGAAGGTTCTCATTAGCCGTTTCGCCTGCCTCAGACCCAGACATTGTACGCAACGCGTTGGACGTTGTTCATGTTACCATTCTTCGTCTGCCCCTGGCTGTTAACCAACTTATAGCTAAATACGGCTCTGGTCACACGAGACAAGTAGTCGAGCCAAGCCTTGCCAGTTCATCAGCGTTCTCGTTCCCTATAACACCAGTGAGTCCAGTGACCTAACAAAGCGTAACTTTGTTCCTCAATGCCAGTGTGTTGACATTCGTGTAGTATTTGAGTACCAGTCTCAAATCTACACACTCCGAAGAAAGGGCGCTTAGTGCCGCTTAACTATCGGAATATATATTAATAGAAATGCCTCTGATCCCACGCTTTTTATTAATTCGCACACAAATTGCCTCGATCTCCACCTGGAAAATGCTGGGTCTCTCTCAAACTACCATCCATTTTAGATCCATCCGTATACCACTCTTAACAGTCGGAGCCGATACTAGGTCCACGATGCATACGTCACAGTAACTCAATAGCGGGGATACGCCAAAGTGTGCTCATCTGATCCCTGTGATTCACTGCAACTTGAGGACCCTTAGAGCTGCAGATTTCATAATCAAATATGCAGTGGAGTTATCCGATAAGTTCCCATTACACCCTTTAAGACCATCATGTATCTATAACTGCAAAGCTTTTATTGAGCAGACTACATAATAAGCCAATACTGATATCCTAAAGATATCGCCATATGGGGTTTAGTCGACCAGAAGTTAAACAGCTTAGGTTGAATCTGTTTTGGATGTCAAAAGAGGCTTAGTATATAATCTGTTCTATGGTTCCAGATTGGAACAAAGTTCTTTTATCCTCGTATTTTTGATAGGGTTGTTAGCGGAAGGTACCTCTTTTTCTACTGCCTAGAGGGTTAGACTCAAATGCCGTCTTTGCTATATACTGTTTTGCTCTTCTCAAAACATGACTAACACAGTTTAATTTTCATTTGGATATTTCAATGCGGATTGGCGACTTCCAAAAATCAACGTACGAGTTTACGTTATGCCACAATATTTTCAATAGCTTTCGTAAGCAGCGTATGCAAAATACTTGCAGAGACTGTATATTTTTGGCTGCGGTATTCCATGATTTGCACATGTATGTTACTGTACAGAATGCATAGTGGAAAAGAAAGAGCGAAGTTTGGTTCTTAAATGTATATTTGCGCGGATTAATACACCGAAGACCTGATTTGCGCTTTTAATTCCTATTTAAAGTTCACTATTTCTTATGGCAAAGATCACAACATCAATTTCAATCATTAAAGATACATTATGAAGGGCGGTGATGGATTGGGTACACCATGTGAAAACCTAATGATAATGGAAACCACAGAGAAGCCAAAAAATCTGAAGAAGACAGGTGGAACAAGGAATTTGTGATGGGGCTGTGATATAGAAGAATATATAAGTTTTTCACTATTAATTATAAGAAATATTTAAAAACTTAGAGAATTGTTGGAAAGCAAGTTCAGACATGTAATTAAATATTCAAGTTTGGTGTTCACATAAAGCGCAATTAAGTTTGTTCAATTAGCATTTGATAGCAGAAAATGCTAAAACAGATTTTGTTCGTGAAAACTTGAATTACGGAATTTGAAATAAAGTAATAAAATGAATAATTAAGCTTTGACTTTAAAAATAGTGCAGACTTTAAAGAAAAAACACAAATCCAATAAAACATTTTGAAAATTTGTAGGAATAAGGATTTTACATACTGTATGTGTTTGTGACTTCTCACTGAACATACTTCCCACAGAGTTGTCACTACTCATTTTACATACTTTACACAGGGTTTAATTTTAAATTCAATTCAATTAATTGTGCATTTATGTACTAATTCAGCAATTTAGTAATTATTCTATTGTATGGTATATTGAGCTCAATTAAGGCCTTAATTGCGTAAAATCCCTTAACTGACAATAAAAGCTTATGTGTGAATATGATATTACGCGTTATATTACATTTTTGTTTTCATTAATTTAAAGGCATTTACGTGTTTTGGCAATTTCCTGAAATTTTTAAATCAATAAAGCTTTTCGTAATACTATCTTTCTTTTGAAATTCTATTAAAATTAATAACTGATGCTCTTAACCAGCTATATCACGATAACAAGATCTGTTTTCCCTTTACGAAAGCAAACAATAATTTTGAATGACATGAACATGACCATTTACTGCTTTTATGCAAATTAGATCAATGGTTAAACATGAATTTGTCAATGTCATTGTACCCAGCCAATCTAATAGTAGAATGTGTGTGTGTGTGTGAATTTGTCTATGTGTGTGTGTAAAATCTACAAGTCTTTATATGTTCATTCATAAGACACTTGATGCAATAATAACGATGACACATGACATTGTTGTTAATGACACATTATGTTACTCTTATAGCAGCTACTTGTGCTGCGGCTGCTGCCGTTTTTGCTGTTCTTACGTTATCCGTTTGTTGGTTTTGTTCTTGCAATTTTGTAACATCATTGTCGAATTTCTTGTTGTTATCGTACAACAAGTCATTAACATTACAGTCATCGTTATTACAGTCATCAGCTTGTGGGTCATTGTTACCAAATGATTTTCGTTTATGTGGCTGATAAATTTGATGATCTATTTTGGAATTACGCCTTGCAATGGCAACAACTAAAGCGGGTTCTATGGTTGCTGTTGTAGCGCTTTCATCGACAGTTTGTCGATGTGAAGGAGGAGCTTGATTTGGATTGTGATTCAAGTGATTGCTGTGACTACGATGATGTTTTAATTTATTTAATATACGATTTAATAAAGATGTTGATGTGCCCGATGATGTTGTTGGTTGTGTTTTTGTTATTGTTAAATTCGTTTTTGTTGTTATTTTTCTAAAGAATTTTCGATTTGGTTTTATTTCTATACTCTGTTGTCTGTTCAGTAAAGCTTTCGAACAATTGTTTGTAGCATTACTTGCAACATGAGTTATATTTTGTTGTGGTTGTTGTTGTTCTAAATTATCGTTGCAATCATTATTATCAGTACTGCTGTTATTATAATTATAATGTGTTTGACACTCCTTTTTATGAAAATAATTTGTTTGCTTAGTTTTAAACTTAATATCTAAATAATGACAAATACCTTCTTCTTCAACTTCTTTTTCAGCATTCGTTGTTGTCATTACATCCTTAACACCAGCAGGCATAACTGCTGCAGTATTATCAACTAACTTTTTATTATATTTTGTCTGAGACTCCTGTTCATTCTGTTCTTCTTGCTCCTTCTGTAGTATATTTGTGTCTGGCTCTAATATGGCAGACAGAATAGGCGGTGGTTGTTGTTCTAATATTTTCAAACGTTGTTTCTTCTTTTTCTGCTACACATTCGTTATTTGTGTTGTCGTATTAAAGTTCTGTTCGCCCATTACACTTTTACTAATCATATCACGTTGTATACCATTTGTGCGACCACCACCACTGCCACCGCCAGCCAGACGTTGATTATGTGAGCCACCTTTATGAGAGCCACCTCTACTACCAATTGCACCCATACCAGCCATTGCACCACCAGCCATTGTCTCATCGTCTTGAGCGACTGGCAGCCATTTATCCAGAAATTTAGGACGAAATAATAGTGTAAACGTTGAACGAAATTGCCGGCTCATCGAACAGTAGAGTATAAAATTAATGCTTGAATTGATGAGTGCCAATATGTCCATCAGATCACCTGTGAAGTAAAAAAAAAACAAATTCAAATCAAAAAAAATCAAATGGTGGCGATTTATAACATAGAAGAAGTAGTAAGACATTAGCATTAACGAATAGATATATAATGATATGAGGCTGATGGTAAAGGTGGTGGTAAAAGAGAAGCAACAAAGTAGCAATAATTGGGTATCAAACTAACGAAGACATTAGAGGTACAATAGTTCAACCCATTAAGACTTCCATTAATGTTCTTCAATATTTCAAATTTTATTTATAAAAGAAAAGAATAAGTGGAATAAAGAAAAATCGATAAGTTAAATTGATTATATTTCACTTTTATTACTACAGGGTGGGCCAAAAGTCACCATAGGGTTTAAAATTTAAATAATTTTTTAATTTATTTTTATTTCTTTGTTTTTTTTTAGAATATAAAATTTACAAAATCGATTTTTTTTTTTGCACTAAGTATGGAAAATAATGTCACTTAAATGACCCCGGCGTTTTCAGCTTTGTAATGATGTGCTCGTTTTAGAATACATTTCATTAACTCTTTATAAATATGTGGCTGTAATGTTCGAATTTTTGCAACAATATTGGCCAAGAATTCAAAATTGTCTCGGCTTTGTTCACACATACTTGCCCATTTAAGTAACCCCAAATCAAGCGAAGCTCTGGTTAATTAATTTTCGATTTTCTGAATATTCATCGCTTTGTAAAAACTTTACTTAAAAGTGTCATTTTCAAGAGCAGAACGCAAAATATGTTTCATCATAAGCCGATATCGCTCTCCATTTAAGGTTGCAGAAGTTCCGTCTACATTTTTGAAGAAGTAGGACCCAATGATATTCACAGATGTTATGCCATACCCTACTGTACACCTATTGGAGTGCAACTGACGTTGATGAATGCCTCTTGGCTTTTCAGAAACCCAGGATCGACAGTTTTTCTTATCAACAAAATCGTTCAAATGAAAATGACCTTCACTACTCATAACACTATGCAACGAATGGAAAAAAATTTTCTGACCTTGGATAACCACCATATTTTTTTGATGATCTATGGTCGTCTTACATCAAATGTCATTAGCATTTCAGATTCTATGGATAAGTTCTTTTTTAGAATTTTTTTCTAAAATGTCAGATTTTTGAAGAGGCTGCTTCATACATCCTATGACAACTATAAAATGACTCATCCCATTTCGTTAAGCCATATGTTAAAATATTTCAAATTATACCTGCCTTTTAGTCATTCTAATATCATTTTTGAATCTATACCGTAATGTTGGATTTAATAAGAAATAAATCATATTTATTTTTTTTTTATCATGATATTTTTGATTTACAAAAATTCACAAAAATAGAATGCAGAAAATATCTACAGGTTTCACTATATATTCGTAAATCTGCATATAATAGAAATCAAATAAATCATAATTCATGAAAATCTATGGGTAAATACTTATTTTATTCCCAACAAAGTGAAAGTATTTAGTTTTGAAAATACAAATTTTGTGTTGTAATTGTATGCAATTGGTGTAATATAAGTGATATATTTTTTCAAAATTCATTAATATCACTAATACGCTCAGTGTAATTTTCGGCAATTAAAAAAAAAAAATTTTTTTTCCAAACTTGGTACCTTCCACTTTATTGGGAATAAAATAAGTTTTTATCCATTGATTTTAGTGAATTATGGATTATTTTGTTTCTATTATACGCAGCTTTATTAATCAATAGTGAAAATGGCAAATATTTGCTGTTTTCTATTTTTTGTGAATTTTTACAAATCAAATATTTCATAATTTAAAAAAAAAAAATTATTTTTTTTTTAATTTGTTTCTCAATACGAGTATCTCCAAAAATATTGGTTATTTTAAACAATTTTGGCATTAGAACGACTTAAAACTGGTATTATTTGAATGCTTTTAACATATGGCGTAAAGAAATCGAACAAATCATTTTAAAATTATCATAAGATGTATGAAGCAGCCTCTTCAAAGAAAAAACTTATCCATAGAATCTGAAATGCTAATGATTCTTGAAGTTAGGCGATAATAAAGAATCAAAAAAATATATTAAATATCAAAGATATTTTTTGCATGTGGCATATTGTAATCAGATATTCAATTAAGTTTATTTCTTTTCCGTCCAACCAATTGCACCTTGTAGAGGACATACGAGCTATTCCTATTCCAACTATTGGCAGAACGCCTTCTGGTAGATGTTTTTGGTGTTTCGTTAGCAGTTTTTCTTATTAACAAAAATTTCTGTAAAAATATAAATAAGCAATTAAATTATACTTTTCAAATAACGGAATGAGAGAAAAGCCATAAAAGAAGAATAAAGGAATACAAATTTACTCAGTTTTAGCACTTTTTGGAGGACCCCTAATAATCTCAGGAGATCTTAGCTCTAGGGCGGTCGAGTGGGGCACGACTCCAACACATTCCAGAGGTAGACGAGTGTTGGATATGACAACCAGACTGGGTCTTGTGGCTGCTAACAGAGATACAGTCCAAACCTTCCGGAGGCCGGGATGCAGTGGATATTACTTTGATTTCGGAGGACCTACTTCGAATTCTCTAAGACTGGAAGGTACTTGAGGAGTTTACTGGGAGCGATTATCAGTATATTATGTATAGCATGGTTGTGAACAACAGACGGGGCCACCGGAATATTGAATGTCTCGAGACTTGATACCAAAATGTAATTAGGGAAAATTGACGACAATACTAGCCGGCTCCGGCTGAACTTCAGCGACTTATCTCTGGTGGGTGTCACTATGGAATGCATTAGGGAGGATTGCAATGCCTCGATGCCAAGGCTATCGAGCGGGGAAATCATCTGTGTATTAGTGATCAGATTAGATAGCAGAGCTACGATGAAAATATCTGAGAAGAAGGAGAATGTATACACGTGCTAAACGAAATAGCGCTGTTTTGCACGAGGCTGAGGACTTTAAAAACGTGAGAAGGGAGTTGAAGATGGCCACAAATCGTACCAATAAAGCTAAATGGGAAGAGCTTCGAAATGATCTCAATAATAACCCATGGGGCCTGGCCTACAAGATCGTTATCACTAAACTAGTTGCGAGGACTCCTCTTCCTGAACTGGACAGTACTATTATGACGAACATAGAGAACATTCTCTTTCCAACTCATGAACTAAGAATAGATAATTATGGGGCGCATTTACAATAGAGGAGCTTGGGGCAGTTGCACGGAGCTTAAAGGGAAAAAAGGCTCCAAGGCCTGATGGTGTACCAAACGAGGTAATAAAATTCATTGCAATGGAGCGTCCAAAACCACTCTCAGACATGTATAACGTGTGTCTGAGCAGAAGCGTCTTCGCAACCAGATGGAAAAAAAGACAGCTTACGCTGCTCAGCAAAGGAAATGGTAATCCTTCACAAGCGTCAGCTTATCGACCGTTGTGTATGCTGGACAGCGCTGGTAAACTGCTAGAGAGACTACTTACTAACACTTTGCTCTACACGTTTAATATTTTACGCAGTGCGAATTAAATGTGGTCATCCATTCCCTGTTGATGGTGACTATAAGCTAAGCAACGAATCACTGCATCATTTAGTTTGTGTTTTACAACCATTGATAGCAGAATACCTCGTGATTTGAGGAGAAACTGGAAAAAAGTGAACTTAAAACAAGTTAAGCTTGAAAAAATCACGATATGATGTTTACCGATGGAGAATTGAAACTGTATAGAATTGTAAAAACCATAGGCATTTTACTTGGTTCAGTAGTTTCAATTTTGACTGATCTACACTTGATTATGAGAAAACTTTCCACAAGATGGGTGCCGCGTTTACTCACAATCGTCCACAAGCACAATCGTATGACAACTTCGCAGGAGTTTGGGAGTTATTCCACTGCAATATGGACAAGTTTTTCCATCGTTTCGTAACATTGGACGAAGTATGAATCCAGCACAATACCAGAGAGCAGACAGCAGTTAAAACAATGGGCTTCTCAGGGTGAGTCGAGGCCAAAGAAGGCCAAGGTGAGTTTGTTTGGTTTTTGGGATGCATACGGTATAACACTAGATAGACGGGTAGGGGTTAGCTATTTGCATATTTAGTTGCCATTATTTAATTTATGAGTTATATTTCTGATTTTTTTTTTGTTACAAAAATCTTCAAAGTGATATTAAATAAATCAGCTGTGTTTGTGAGCATGTTCCATTCAAAACAGTCACAAAGAGCCGCATATGGCCGAATAAGGCCATACTTGGAGCCTTATGTTTGGTTTTTTCTTAGCTTCGACCAGTTTGGTTGATTTTGAGTTTAATTTGTAGCCTCCAATTGCTTACTACGTTGCGCAATTTTCCCTATGAATTCCGGTCTGTGGCAATTATTGCAAAGCGTTCTTGTGGTATCGCTAGCTATTTGCGATCGAGAATGTACATATAAATAAAGAGTTGGTTCAATTGTTTCAATACGAAATATTTCAGTATCCTTTGAAGGCAACGATTGAGACATATCTGTATAGCGTTGATATTGCGTGATGATGGCTAATTTTACGTAAGAGTTACATATGTCGATCAGTCGATTTTCACACAGGTCGGTGTCGAGCTAGCAGAAATCTATAACCTCCTTCCAACCCGATACTACATATACTGAAGTTGTCCGGCCTCTCTAGAGACATGTGACGATAGCTGTGTGCTAAGAGACAAATATAATCGGCATATTCCAAACTCCCCAAGTGTCAGTAAAGTCCATATCTTATACCCCTGATGATTTTTATAGCAAGGCGAACGATAAAATCAAGGATTATATTGAAAAAGTGGGGATAATAGGCACCCTGGACGGACTACAATTGTCACACAGAAGATATTATTGGGCAAACAAGGTAATAATGTCGATTTTTTTTTGCTTGATAAATGAATTTGTTATAATAACGAAATGAATTGATACATTATTCAGAGCATTCTCTATCGTCAGCCACTACTTTTTCCCACCTTTCTAGTAGCATATGGATTCCGCGTTAAATGAACTGCTCCGATTTTGAGGTAAAGAATGAATCACGCCAATTTCTGATACCCTGCTCTGAAGTGAAGCATTTTCCAGTAAGAGCGTTCTGCATCGATGGAAACAAATGGTAGTCAAAAGGGGCAATGTCTGGGCTATAAGGCGTGTGAGCCAAACCTTACCATCCAATGTTAATTGACCGGGCTTGCAACATGTGACCGAGCTTTGTCATGATGGAAGATTATGGTCTCGTGCCTGGTCGAAAATTCTGGTAGTTTTTCGTTGGTTGCTCTCTTCAAACGAATTAATTGTGTTTTGTATAGGTCCCCTGTAATCGTCTGACTCAATTTCAGCAGCTATTAATACAAAACACCCTTCAGATTCCACCAAATACAGAGCATTACCTCGGCGTTGATTTGGCTGGTTGTGAGGCTTTACATATGACTTTTGCACTTTTAGTTATCGTAATGTATCCATTTTTCATCACCAGTAACGATAAGATGCAAAAAAGACTTGTCTTTGTAGCCTTCAATCATCATTTCCGACATGCAAAATCGCTTTTCACCGCCTCTCGGTTCAATTCATATTGAATTTTCCAAATTATTTGCTTTTAAAATAGTTTTAAATGTATGGAAATGGCTTGCTGTGTGACTCCCAATGATAATGCAAGTTCTTCTTACGTTTGACAACAATCTTTGTCGAGTAATGCTTCCAATTTCTAATCTTCAAACTTTTTCTGCCGACCAGGCCTCTCCTTGTCTTCAGTATAGAAATCATCACTTCTGAATCGCGCAAACCAGCGTTCTCAAGTTTTCTGAGTTGGCGCATGTTGACCGTAAGCTTCTGTCACCAATCGCTAACATCGGTAGCCGTTTTCTTCAAATGAAATAAGATTATCCGACTTCCCCGCAAAACATCTTCTTTTGGCACACAATTCGACATTATTATAGCGATTGAAAAAATATGTGTTTACACTTTGCTGTCTATCGAATACTGTATTATAATGACAGATGTTTACCCTCCAAAATACCATATTTGTTATTATTAACACAAACCATATGTGATTGTTATGCTATAACTTAACTTGTATACCTAATAAAAAAAAATTCTTTTTCAACAGGACAAAGTGAGTTTATTTGAGTTGGGCTAATTATTCACCTACTCTTCGGATTTAGTACCGAATGATTGTTTTTTGTTTCCAAATCTGCAGGAATAGTGATGAAATCATCTCGAAAAATCTTATTTTTTTTTTTTAAGAAGAGATAAATAAACGTAGGGGAAGATTACATTAAAATATAAAATGACTTTTTTTGTCCAGAAACCTGTTTTTTGCACAAAATCATTGACTTATTGTTCCGCCCTCGTACAAGAAACTTAGCTTAGTTATATTTATTTTAATCTATTTTTACCAATTTTATTATTTTGTTTATAATTTTTTTAACACATTTTGTACGTTCAAGTTCATTGTTATTTACAAAGTTGCAGTATTTGCTCTTGTGGTAAAATTGTTTATGGAAAAACAGAAAAAAAACTTTTTCTAATTTTCGCACACTTATTGATTAAATTAAATATTTATTGACTTTATTTAACCTCAAAAGCTCTTTTTTCTGTTTAATTTTATTTCGTTTGCTAACAGAAAGGCTAAAAGAATAAAAATTGTTTTTATATTTTATTTTGCACAATCCCTACCAATAGCATTGACCCAGAAGGGGTACTGGGTAATGCAATTGTGTTTTGGGGAATACACTTTGAAGTGTTTGTGAATAAAATACTTATGCTAATCGATTTTTAAATGAATCATAAGGCTGGTGTAACCACAGGGATTTTGATTTATTTTTCATAATAAAAGTATAACGATTTTTTGTGGTTAATGGCGAAAAGTATAAATTCTTTTTATTTTAAAATTTGCTTATATTTAAAGTATAAAACGTCCACACCTTAAACATGTTTGATATTACTTAACAAGTACAGTAAACTTGCGGAAACATGAACACTCAAAAGAGTGTGAACATCACCAAAACGTGAACAAAATTCTACAACGTGAATACTTTTCTTATATTTTGTTTCTTTTTAATCTGCTTATATTAAATTGGAAATTAAAAATAAAGAATTCACCTGTTTAATTATGTTATAACGTCATTTTTTCCTAATTGTACTCGTGCATATATGTGTTAACCTGTTAGTTGTTCTTTGACATTATTACGTAAATGTTGGAAGTATTACAAAAATTTTGTTAGCGAAAGCAAATAATGTCATAAATAAAGAACCGAAATTGTATCTTTGAAAGATTATGGTAAAGAGATTATAGTGCAAGTGGTTTGGCAAGAAAATATGGTTTTGTTTAATCAGCCGTTTGTTCTATTAAAAAGGAAAAATTTGGAGTTAACAAATTGTGTAAATAATGTTCTTAATGGTAAATTTTACATCGCCAGAGAATTATACATTTTCTAAGTCAGCATGGATTTAAAAAGATGCGGGGCAGAGTGGGATGTGGTATATTCGTAAGAAATTCTGACACAAGACTGTCTTATAGGTTGCTTGATTATTGCAGTGTGTTTCAGGCGGAGGTCATGGCGATGCCTGTTGGAAGGACAGTCGAGCTGCCATAAGGTCTCTCGCCATCCTAGTCCACGAATGCCGCAGGTTTCTTATGGAAATCTAAGTTCATTCGAAGGTAATTATTATATGGGTTCCGAAATACAGAAATATCGTCGGGAATTACGTTGCTGACGAATTGGCCAGGATAGGTACTGAGCTCGATACTTTCGAACAAGCGCCTATCATTGGTATCCCGATTGGCGCGGTTAAGCTGGATATTCTCCGGTCAGTTTATGTTGACGCTCAATATCGTCATGAGGGCACGTGCGATATCGCTAGGCTTTGCTGGACCAACCTCGACGAAAGAGGGACTAAATGTCTTCTCTCCCTAAGTCGAGTGGCCATACACCGCACAATTGTGGTCCCAACAGATTACTGTCTGATCGGAAGACATGCCGATAGGCTTGGCATTCCCTCGAATGATTTATGAAGGAGATGTGTTTCTAGGAGGAGAACAAGACTGCCTTTTACCTTATGTGTCAATGTCCGATTCTTGCTGCCAGAAGGCGGAGGTCTTTGAACTCCTACTTTTTGTCATCTTTGACTGAACTTTACAGGATAAAGGTGGCCGAAATTGCGATATTTATTTTGAAGGCTAAATGGTTTCCTATGGAGGCTGTTTGATCCGCGGGCTGGCATTTATGCATGTGGCAACACAATAGGCCAACATCTGGCCTAAGTGGGACTTCTTCCCTTTAGGGGGGCCCACCGCCTTACCTAACCTAAGGCAGCATAGATGACATCTACAGTTTTTGATGACTGCTTTAACAAATTTTTTGTTAAAGCAATACCTTATTTTAAAATAAAAATTTAAAAACGAGTAAATTAAGTTGTCATGTTTTTCTTGCGACAGCTTTGTCTCCATAAGCTTCACGACATTTTTCAGTAGCCTATGACCTATTCATGACGTATTTTTAATAATAGGAAATCAAAATATGACACTAATGTTTCACAGATTGATACGGTTTTAATAATGTCATCTGACAAAGTGAGGCTAAAAAGGACAGCTTTCAAATACGCTATAGTGTCGCCTAATTAACAATTAACTTTACCAGAGATATCACATTGTAGAGCCATCTACCGACAATTTGTAACCAAACTTTTTCAACTACCTTTGCAATATAAAGGCAAATTCTTTCTTGTTTTGTTAAGAATTAATAAAATATTTGTTTTGCAATAATTGTTTAACATTTTTTTTTTTTTTTTTAATATCATTACTGATGCCGAATAAAGATGTTATTTTTTCCAGAATTTAGCAAAATTATTTCACGTTATCACGAGTTGACTGTATTGCATTTTGTACAGCCACTTAGACGTATGGCTGATAATTTGCATTTTAAATATATAAATCATACGCCCCGATAACATTTTTCAAAACGTGACAATCTGCCACACGAAGGGCACCGTAGCGTATAACTGATATTTTGCATTTAAAATACATAACACACACCTACGGATACACTCTCTATTGGTAAAGATATATACAAAAAAAAAAAACGTCAAAAATCCTGTGTTGTTCAATATATCTTGCAAAAAACAGCATTTTAAACTAAACGTGTAGATTTTTATAATCAATCTACTCCAACATTTTAAATAAAGAAGGAATTTTGAATAGACTTACTTATACAAGTTGTGGAAGGAAATGAAAAAGAGAAGAGGCAAGTAAAAATATTTGTCAGAAATCGAAAAAGAAATAAAAAATTATAATTTTTTTAATAATTTCTTAAAAACAATGCATTCAATTATTCTATTTTATTACATTTTATAAAAATTGATTATAAGCGTTTAATGCCCTATTTGCTTTATTGATATTTTTTTAGCCTGTTTTTGGCTTACCAACATTATTAAACTCAAATATAATTCCTCATGGAATTGCTAATAATGGTTCGTTTTAGTTCATACCACCAGCGCTGCAGTTTATTCCACTCAATTTAATAAAGAACATTATTTGTGTTTGTGTTGGTGTGTAGAAGTATGTGTCTATAACGAAGTTCAAAAACCCATAATGGTCACTTCAAGTCAATGGTATTTTGAAAAATAAATAATAACAATACCAACACATACATATACACAAGCCTTTATTACGATGTGTATGTGAGTCTTCTTTGTTAATAAACGCATATTAATAAACGAAACAGTAACTCTTAATAAATACAAGTCAATATTTATTTATATGTGTGTGGCAGTATATGACAACCAAGTGCACTTGACATTAAAATGTTTTATTAGATTTATGTTCATGTCCACTTATATTCACTTCGTGTATTTATTTGTAAAAATTATAAAATAAATGAGACATAATTAAAAACTCCATGAAAATATTTAATTAAAATAAATATTTACTATCAATATCATACTGATCTGACACTCCTGCAGAAGACTACAACTCATGGGACCTTTTGTGCCCCTTACGATTTGCAGTTTGTTTATCAAATGTAGTGCGCTACTAAGGAATACCAGCAGATCTCTAAAATAAGCATTTCCATTCAGACATATCACTCACACAATATGTGTCCTGTCGTTTCTGTTGCCTGTGAGAACAGTACACAAAAAAATCTTCAAAAACGATGATGGTCAGAATGTTGCTGTCAACTGCGAACGGTAAGGGGACATGATTTTTTGTACCTGTGGTTGCAACAGGACAGAGCCACATTGCTTAAACAAACTTTCGATGAAAAAGTAATTTCACATAATAGTCCAATTACTTGGCCACCACGATTTATTGATTTATGTATTTACCCGCATTGGATTGTATATTTTGGGGTTAATGGCCAAAAACAGCTGCAAAGAGTTTGTGAAAACTGCTGTTTAAGAATGCGTCTTTTACGAGCCAGGCGTAATGGTCGTAATCTTATTTAAACATTTATGTAGGGGATAATCCCTACCCCTGTTCTACACCCGAACAGTGCGACCAACGAACGAGTTCTCCTTATAATGCGTTGTGCGTTTCACTGGATAATCAACTACAAAGGGATGAGCTCTACGAGAAATACGAGCACTACGTAAGAATATATGATTACTAGGAATTAGTTCCTTAATTTAGTCAGAACACATTCCGTTATTGTACCGATAGAACAATGAAACACACGCCACATTGCGACCGTGCTCTAATAAATCCACAGATTTGGCTACCCTACCTTCATTAATAAGAACCTTCGTCCTCTCCTGTTCGCGGTCGAGAAGCTCCAAATAAGACTTTTAAAGCACCGGCCCATACACGAGAGTTTTATTCCAATTTGGGTCGAATATAGGTCTTGTCTTAAAAAACCGAGGCACTAGAATGCTTCTTTCGACACACGAAATATATGATCATTCCAACGAACTTCACAGTAATTCTCATGCCCAGAACACAAAGAGCATCTGATTCCTCAATATATAAAGGGTCCGCCAAATAATTTTTTTTTTTTTGAAAATGCTGTAAACAAAAAACTACTGAATATTTTTTCAAATTTCTTATTTTATTTTTACTTCTGGTTAATAATGGAAAATAATTTCATTCAAATGGCTGCCTCGGCTGGCCATGCAGTAGCCTACACGATCGGTCCAATTTTTAAGCATATTATCGATTGTGTGCAGCTGTATTTCACCAATGGCTTCACGAATATTGTCCTTTAAAGCGTCAATTGTCTCCGGCTTGTTGGCGTAACAGTTATCTTTGGCGACATCCCACAAATAATAGTCCAACGGTGTCAAATCGCAGCTCAGAGGTGGCCAAACGATATCAGCTCTGCGGCTGATAATGCTATCTTCAAAAACAGGCCCAAAACAACGAGTATAGCTTCGGTTGTGTGGTACGTAGCGCCGTCCTGTTGAAACCAAATGTTGCTAATATCCTCCTCTTCAATTTTTGTTAACATTGCTCATTTTCGAAGAAAAATGGCCCAATTATGCCTCTGAACCAAAGTCCGCACCAAACAGTGCCTCGTCTTGGGTGTATCGGCTTTTCAATGTCTGGGTGCGGGTTTTCTGTGCCCCAAATGCGAAAATTTTGCTTGTTTACATACCCTCCAAGACTAAAACGAGCTTCACTTGAAAAGATGATTTTTTTGGTATAATCGGCATCTTCTGTAAGTCGATCGCAGGCCCACTTAGCGAAGTGAAAACACATTGGACACAACCATATTCGTTCAGCGGAAGGATAAAACTAATTATCTGTCAAATCAGACATGAGCTAAGTGTTACCATTCACGAAATAAACGCTAGTTGAAAAAAAACGTTAGATGGCGCACCATGTACATTACCCATGGGCACAGATCACAACACACCAACACGTCTGTGTGTCAGGAAACAACATTAGGTCTTTCGCGCATTAAAGTCGACCCTGTTTACGCGACCCTACTCAGAGATTTTCGCTAGGTCACTTGTAAGCGTGTCGTTCATATTCCGTAGGCTCGGCGTACGATCAAAAGAATATGAATAACAAATATTGATGTCATCTGCAAAAGAGTAGATAGGATTAGAAGTAAGAAAAAGAAAGTCGTTAAAAAATATTGGAAACAGAGTTGAAGAAAGAACAGTGCCTTGCAGTACTCCTAAATTTATCCTGAACTCGTCGGATAAAATCCCATCTATAACCAGTCTTATATTGCGATTTCTGAGAAAGCTCGATATGAATCGAGAGAAGTGACTACCGACACCAAAATCAATAAGTTTGGATATGAGGGCCTTGCGCCAGACTTCAGGGCCACAACCTTACTCTCACCAAATCCATGAACGGACCACCACCACCTTTGGGAGGGTAACGTCAGCAGACCACCAGTAGAGCGGCTTTTACGGAAACCATACTGGCGATCGCTTAGGAAATTGTTGGACACTAAATACTTCACATGGTGATGACTAATCATACTTTCATAACTTTGGAAAGTGTCGAGCAAACTGCTATTTGCCTCACCTTTTATAGGGATTGGCGTTACATTGGCAACCTACCAATAAGATGGAAAAACACCCGCACGATAAGTCGCAGGAAAAGATTAGCCAATGGACACACAAGCGTCGAAGAGCACTGCTTCTGGACCAGCGCTGGAATGCCATCGGCCAAAAAAACTTATTAACGTCGAGATAAGCAAAAACCCTTTTTATTGCAGAGAGATAGTCACTGATACTCTTTCTAGTTCGGGCTGCGGTTGAATGCTCTCTAAAAAGTTTAAATTTTCTTCAAACTTTTCAGCCAGAAGGTTTGCCTTTTCAACCGGGCTAGCGGTCATTCTTTATAATGACTGGAACCGAACTAGCGCAGCTACTAAGCCTTTTAATGAACGACCAAAAGTTCTTACTTCCCCCCAGAAAAGTATGAACATTAGCACGTATGCACTGTTCATATAGAGTCTTTTCGTACCTAAGTATTGCGGCACACGAAGATCTCGCCTGTTTGCGTAGGGAATCAATTTCTGATTGCTTCCACTATGGATCTCATTACAAGCTTGCAAGTCAGATTAATAAAGAAATAAATCTTGATTTAATCGGAATCTTTCTGGGTGGGATGAAATTGTCCATCCCTAGCTTTATTATATTGACAACCATTTCGGCCATGGCATTGACATTAGAATCAAGAAAACAAAGTTTCCAATTGAAATACCCATAGATATCGTTAAGCTCAGCCCAACTGGATTTCCCGTAATTGAAAACCAAGCGTTTCGTAGCTGTATGTAAAGCTTTGTGAAGAGTGGAGAACGGGAATGAGGCAGAAATGGTACAGTGATCCGAAGGTGCAAGGAGGACCTCAAATACATACTTTTCAGGGTGTGTAGTGAGGAAGAGGTCGAGGGTGTTATTTTGGTGCGCATCTCCATACGATATGTAAGTAGATTCAATCACAAATTGCGTAAGATGGTTGTGCGCGGCAAACAGTGCTACGTATTGGCCTACAGAAATTGTGCGACCTGAATGGCGTGGCCAAGACGATTTCTGAACATTGAAATCACCAGCAACAACAATTTCACTGTTCGGGTAATTCGCAACGAGATATGGAGTCGGAAAGAGAGTCGAAGCCAGATAACGTAACCTCCCTTACAGCGTTTGGGATTCTATACAGGAACTCGAAATGCAAAAGATGTGCCCTGATTTTGAATTTAACCCAAAGACAGTTAAATTCTGAAATCTACATGCCTAGCGTTGCTGGTGCTGGTACACAACTTCATCGCGAATGTACATTGCAAGGCCCCTATGAAAATTAAGAAGGCATAGAAATTGCTACAAATGGATATTAAAATCCTGTGGATCAGCACTTTCAGAAACCTGGGTCTCACATAAGGCGAAAACATCCAGCCTATAGAGACAAATGTGCGCATACACGGAGTACAATTTCGCCCGTAGCCCGTGCACATTGCAGAAATCAATCCTTAAACGGCTTGCCATTACGATAAACAAATAAAAATAGAAACAGCAGTCCTTCAGATGTAGACGACAAGGAAGTGCGTTGCTGCTGATTGATTACTCAGTAGCCTTAAGCTTTCTGAGCATTCTGTAAACTCGATCCACCACGGCTGCTATATGATTATTGTTAAAAATAACACCTAAGCTGGAACTAACAGACTATTTAATTTTATTTTCATATCGTTATTTATGCTTTTGTTGTTTCTGTTGAAAAAATGCATTTCGATTTAGATGAGTTGATGCATACCATACATAGCCTTTTATTTACAAATAGAACAGAGTAGATGTAGTTGATAAAAATAAAGGATATTTTTGATTTTTATCTCAGAAACTAGAAATGATATTGAAAGTTATTTATTGAAAACAAAATAAGTATTTTTTCGAATGGAGAACTTTCGAAACTACTTGACTGTTAGCGCGTAATACTCGTAGACTACCTCTTTGAACAACTGCACCCCCTTAGAAGAAAAATATGTAGGTGTAAAATAAATACCGTTACTTTAAAGTTAATTTATTTAATTTACCTTTTATTTCCACAAAATAAATTCAATTTAACTTGTTGCGAGCACTTAATCCAAATATGGTATCATATTGTCATACCATCTTTTAATCAATAAATCATCTACGTTTTAATGTGAGTTAGTTTAGATATTATTCCATACCTTTTGGATAACGTAATTGCACTAATCATTGCTAAATTCAAGGTTAACAACGGTATTTGTGACAGAAAATAATATTGCGACAATACGTCATAAACAAATAAAAAAAACGGATGTAATTTACTAGTTTAAGGTCTCTAACGAGTACACGTACACAGCCTAACAAAAAATAAAACAGAAAATAAAATACAACAAAATTTCTATCACATGGACACAGTATATACACATTTGCACTCTGTTTGCAAAACATGCATTCATTGTTGTCATCGTTGTCATCGTCAAAGTTTATGGTTTTTTTTTTTTAAATATCCCTTAGGGCATGTGGATTTATATCCGTCCATTGTCCTTGTTCACTGACTGATACAAAAAACAAATAAAAGCTTATTTTTCTATACAAATAGTACTTGTATTTGCTTTTGTTAAAAACAAAAAACAATAAAATAAAAGCAAAAAATATATAAATAAACAAAACAGCTAAATACTGTACAGTGTTTTATGATTTAGTGTGAAAGTAAATATGGGTTGTAAGTCTATTTAACTTTTATTTTATTTTATTTTGAAAAGTCAATTAAATAGCATCGTTGAAAATATATTTCAGAATGCTCTGTATCATATGTAAAAGAATATCTGTATACCTATCAATTTAACCCTAGTCGTATGAAAAATTTTACAAGGTTTGAAGACAGTAAAGGTACAATTAAACCCACACATAATTTTCATTATAAGTTAGATTTTATAACTGAAGTTGATGTATTTTTTGGTATTTTTATTACATCTGGTGTACGGAGAGACAATAGAACCAATCTGTGCTACTCGTCGAATTCTGATTCATTACCTCTTATACATGCAGCAATGTCTTATGATCGATTCATGATGATGCTGAGACTTATTTGGTTTGACAATGCAAATACACGTGAAGAGGATACGAAAACATATCCATTTGAATAATTCGAGCCATCTATACCATGATGGAATAAAATTTAGAGAAATCATAGAAGCCACATGAATCTATAACCATCGATGAGAAACTGTTTTCCTATAGAGGTCATACCAATGTTACACAATATATCGGGTGATTTTGTAACAGCTTTCGGATTTGATGAAAGAAAAAAACATATTTGGTATACAAGTTAATAATGTCGATTTGAACAGCATATGGCATAACTATCACATATGGTTTGTGGCAATAATAACAAATATGGTATTTTGGAGGGTAAACGCATATTTCTTTCAATCACCATAATAATGTTCAACTTTATGCCTAGAAAAATTATTTCGCGGGGAAGTCTTATAACCGTCTTTCATTTGCAGAAAACGGCTGCTGAAAATTATCGATTGTCGGTAGAAGCTTACGGTCAACATGCATCAACTCAAAAAACTTCTGAACGATGAAAAACTTGTGATGATTTCGATACAGAAGACAAGGAGAGGTCTGATCAGCCGAAAACGGTTGAAGATGAAGGATTGGAAGCTTTACTTGACGAAGATTGTTGTCAAACGCAAGAAAAACTTGCATTATCAGTGAGAGTCACACAAAAATCCATTTCTCTACTTTTAAGGCCACTGGGATTCATTCAAAAGCAATGAAATTTGGTTACATAAGAATTGAAGCCGAGAGACGTTGAATGGCTACAAAAAGAAGTCGTTTTTGCATCGTATTGTTACTAATGATTAAAAATGAATACATTTTGATATCCCAATCGCAAAATGTCGTATATAAAGCCCGGCCAAGTAGCCAAATCAACGCCAAACCCGAATATTCATGACGCCAAGATAATGCCCTTTATTTGGTGGGATCAGAAGGGTATTTTGTATTATGAGCTATTGAAATTGGGTCAGACAATCACAAGGGACCTATATCGAACACAATTGATTCGTTTGAAGAGAGCAATCAACGAAAAACGAATAGAATATTCGACCAGCCACGAGGCCATAATCTTCCATCATGACAACGCTCGGCCACATGTTGCAAGACCGGTCAAGAACTATAAGGAAAATAGTGGATGGAAAGTTTGGGCTCACCCGCCTTATAGCCCAGACCTTGCCCCTTCTGACTGCCATTTGTTCCGATGAATGCAGAACGCCCTTACTGGAATACGTTTCACTTCAGAACAAGGTATCAGAAATAGGATTATTTCTTTACCTCAAAACCACAGCAGTTCTTTTGGGGCGAAAACTATATGCGACCAGAAAGATGGGAAAAAATAGAGGCTAACGACGGACAATACTTTGACTAATGTATCAATTGACCGCGGCTACGTCTTAAATGGTTCATATACTGGGTACAATTTTCAACATATCGACTGGTATCTCACAAATGAATTCTTTAATGTTGACTTTCAGTGCGTCAGCTGTCGCTTGCTTTTCCCAAGAGACATGATCCTTCACATAGCCCCACAAGAAACAGTCTAAATGCGTTAAATCGAACAATCTTGGTGGCGAATTTGCCGGTCCCAAACGTGAAATAAGCTTCCCATTGAAATCGCCTCTCAACTGGGCCATTGTTTCTCCGGCTGTGTGGCATGTGGCACCGTCTTATTGAAACCACATTACAGCCAAGTTTGCTCTTCCGGTTTTGAGCAAAAAAAGCAAAATTGTAATCATCGCACGGTATGGTGCAATCATACCACTGGTTCAGGTTTTGCAATACTTCTGCTTCCTCTTTAAACCAAATACGACAATTTTGCTTGTTTACGTATCCATTCAAACAGAAATGATCTTCGTCGCTGAACACAATTTTCCGATGGAAAAGTGGATCTTCATCCAACTTAATTTTAATGATAAAATGCAATAACCTGCAAGCATTGCTCGTTTGTAATTCTGGGCTTCTTTGACAGTAACATGTTACACGAAAACAGTTGAGCTGTCAAAAACAATGTTACCAAATAGAAAGTTTCTAAAAAATCACCCTATATTAACCCTAAGCCCACTAAATATAGCATTCAGATTTTCTATTTTTGTGATTCAATTAAATTTCAGCCGCCACAAGGAAAGCCAAAACACGAAGGAATATTGGTGAAAGGATTGTACTTGACCTAGATGAAGTGTATTAAGGTTTTGAATGAAACGCAGTGACCGATAATTTGTATGAGTACTTTGCATTTACCAAAAAATTAAATTCTTAGCATATGACATGAGCTTCTATGAAAAGAAAAAGTATAAAATTGTAGTCCAGCAAAATGCAACCTACAAAGGACTAGCAAGTTTAGTTACCCAACCCTATCTTTAATAGTGATACTATAGTCTGTTGGTATACTAAGAAGAAGAACAAAGTAGTCATTCTATTGTCGGCTGTGCACACGACAGGAGAAGTTGAGCATATACAATTGCCAAGCTATAAATTTGTTACAACAAAACTAAAGGTAGAATAGAGTAAAGCGAAGAACACTGCCTTTGCGTAATTCTATTATATAATTACTATATAATGGGCGTTCAAATCAAAATGCATTTCGTGCATTTCGTAATATTTTTTTATCAGTTAATCGACCGAATGAGTCTACAATGATGTTGTTGATTGTTGAATAGCCGATGCATCCACAAATAGTGACTGTTAGGTGCGGTTTAATGGCTAGCGGCGTCATCGGGCCGTACTTCTTCGAAAATGAGGTTGATCAAGCAGTTACCGTGAATGGCATTCGCTATCGCGAGATGATAATGAACTTATTATAGCTAGAAATTAAGGATATGGGCCTGGACGTAATGTGGCTCCAACAGGATGGTGCCACTTGCTACACAGCCAACTAAACAATGGCTCTTTTGCGCGAAAAATTCAATGGTCAATGCCGTGGCGATGATAATTGATGCCACGATGATGTGATTTGACACCGGTGGACTTCTTTCGTTGTGGATATTTAAAAGAAAATGTGTAATTCAGTAAGCTGAGAACAATTCATGACCTAAATGATGAGATAATTTGGCTCATTAACCACTTTAAGTCACAATTATATCTTAGAGTCATTAAAAACATAGACCAACGGATAGAGGTATTCCACCGAAGTTATGGGAAGCCTTTGAACGATATTTTGTTTTACGCATAATTTCCATATATATTTCTGTCAAAATAAAGAGTATTAAGTTGTAGTCATCTATCAATTTTTCAAAATTTGTCCTTGTTGTGCCTTAAAATATGCTACATGGTTTCACATTTGTAAACTAGAACCATATGTTCACACCAACGACATAACAAATAATATTCAGTAGGGACATAAATATTTTTAAACATATGAAAATAATGAATATTTTTATTTATTTATTGATAACTAATACTTTTATTTATTTTTTGATTTTAACTATGGAACGCTACACTCTGCAACAAAGAATTTTCATTGTGAAAATTTACTATCAAAATGGTGATAATTTAACTGTATCCGCTTCGTAAAATTCGAGCAGCTTTTCATCGTAATCAGGCTTCTTCTGAGACCACTGTGCGTAATTTAATCGCTAAATTCGAGGCTCAGCTGAGTAGATCAAAACAATACGCCCGCAGTGGCCGTAGGGCTGCAAGCATAACCGCTGTACAGCAAAGTGTTGAGAATGAGCCTGGAACATCAACTCGTCGACGTTCGCAACAATTTGGCATCACCTTTGCTCAACATTATGCATGAAGATCTTCATCTTTACGCTTATAAAGTTCAACTAGTTCAAGAATTAAAGCCAGCCGACCATTGTTTGCGTCGAACGTTTTTGAATTGGCTGTTGAAAAAACTGAACTAAAGCAACGCATTTTTCAACAATATCATCTTCAGTGACAATGAAATCCACAAGAAGTCCTCGAAAAACCATTACATCCGAAGAAAGTGTCTGTATTTTTTCGAAAATATGCAGGGAAACGGAGTCATCGTAAATTCTCTGCACTACCGAACCATGAAAACCAATTTTTTGTGGCCAACATTGGCTAATGTTAACATCAGTGAACTTTGGTTTTAGCAGGACGGCGCCACCAGATAGACAGCCAGCCAAACAATTCAATTATTGCATGAGAAATTTCTCGGTAGCGCAAAATCTCGATTTGCCAATGTCAATTGGCCGCCTCGTTTTTGTGATTTAACGCCGCTGGATTTTTTGTTTAGGCCATTTGAAAGGCAAACTACAAACAACTGATACTCTGAAAGACTAAATTCGGCGCTGCATTGACAAGATAAGTAAAGCGTTGTGAAATGAGCGGATGTCTGCCGACTTTGTTTTAGAAAAAAAAATCGATCCCAGGTTTCTTATGCATGGTGTACTCAATAAGCCCAGTTCTCAATTAGTTTTTTATAGAGGCATAGAACTTTAAGTTGGCATTACTTTTCAAGATGGCGACCGATTTAACAGCTGTCAAGTGATTTATTCTCAGTTTGGTTTGGCAATTCATCATGAACAGACTCTCGCCTAAACAACGCTTGCAAATAGTGCAATTTTCATTTTTCATAATTAAATTTTTTTTTTCAATTTTCAATTTTTTCAATTTTCATAAGCGAATTTTGTTTAGCGATGAAGCACACCGCATTTGGAGTGAAGGTAATCCTCAAGTGTATGTGGAAACACCGTTACATCCAGAAAAACTGACTGTTTGGTGCGTTTTATGGGCTGGTGGAATCATTGGTCCGTACTTTTTTAAAAACGATGGTGGCCAGAACGTTACAGTCAATGGTGATCGGTATAGAGACATGACTACTAACTTTTTCATTCCTGAATTGAATAACCATGATGTCCAGGAGATGTGGTTCAACAAGACGGCGCAACATGTCGCCACAAGAGATTTATTGAAAGACACGTTTGGTGACCGCCTAATTTCACGTTTTGGACCTGTGAATTGGCCTCCAAGATCTTGTGATTTAACACCGCTAGTCTACTTTCTGTGGGGCTATTTAAAGTCATTGGTCTGTGCGGTAAAGCCACAAACGCCTGACCATTTGAAAGACAACATTCGCCTTGTTATTGCCGATATACGGCCACAAATGTTGGAAAAAGTCATCGAAAATTGGACGTCCATAAATATAAATTAATTTCAATCGAATAATCAATCCATCTATACCTCTATGAAAAACACCCTTTATATATGATGTAAAATTCTGTAAAATTTTCAAGCAAAATAGAAAAGATTTGTTTTTATTATTTTTAAAATTTGTTTTCTTCGTGAAACTATTTGGTTAAGATGCACATCTCCTAAGGGTATACACTTATTACACAATCGATAGTATTTATTAACTATTAATTTAATTTCATGTCATTAAAATTCATTCGCAAATGATTACGATAAGCAAATAACAAAATGTAAGGCCTTTAATATAAATTTAAATTCCACAGAGCTTAAGAAATCGATAAAAATGTAATTTTAGAAAACGATTTTTAATAGTTTTATTTACAAGTCATTAATAAGGTTATCGATAATTATTTCAATGTATTTACATAATAAAATTATATAAGTATTTACTAGATGACCTGTGCGAATTTTTCGTCCCCGCAAAGGTAACTTTTGTAACAATACGAATATTGATGACTTCAATTTATTTTATTATAGAAAACGTGTAACAAAGTCAATCAATCGTTTTTAAATGATATTAATACATATTTATTAATAAATAATTTTATAATAATCCTTTAAAAATAATCTTTAAGGTTATGACGTGATTATTGTTTACTTTTTGTCCGTGTGAGGCTTTAGCAGGAACAAAAATACTTTTAAACGCAATCACTCGGAGAAATCTTCGCACAACTGTCCATGAGAAAAACAGGTTCAGGTAAATAAGATTTGCTTCAAAATGATAAGGTCACCTTAATATTTGCTCAATTCATCTAAAATATAAAACGTTACGTATGGTCACCTTATTAGAAAAAATTCTTCGTTCAAATAAGTGAATAAAAGCCAGGTTTGCTCTTAGAGATGTACCGTTATATTATGTTTATTTAAATATATGTAAATAAGTGCAAAATTGAGTGATTAATAAGCAATTAATCTAATCAGAAGGTATCACAATTGTTATTTTTTCTAATACATGCGCGGTATGGGTCGCAGGAAACCTTTTTCACCTTATGAACAAGGACAAATTGTGGCACTTAATGAGCAGGGATTGCGTATGCGAGGAATGGCGAAAAAACTGGGACGATCTTTGATTGTTGTGTAAAATTATCTCATAAAAAAAGGAAATTATGAAAAATTAAAAAGCACTGGTTGTCCAAAGGTCCTGACTGCCCGTGAAACTCGGCTAATTCCATGAAAAGTACGGTAATAATAAAAGAGGAATTGAAATTATAAGCTTCAAAAAGAACAATTCTAAGAGCTATCAACGCCCAGCCAAACCTTATTCGATCAAAATTAAAAAAATTTACCTGTCTGACTAAGCAGCATAAGATTAAGTGTAAGGAGTCTGCGAAAAACAATATGGCAACTAATTGGCATCAGGTAAACATTTTTCTTAAAAAGGTTATAAGGTATGCCATAAATTTTTGGTTTTGTAGGTAATTTTTTCTGATGAGAAAAAATGTAGCCTGGATGGACCAGATGGTTTCAATTGCTATTGGCGAGATTTAATGAAGAAGCCTTGTTTTTTTTTCAAACGGAATTTCGGTGGTGGCAGTTTGATGGTTTTAGCTGGCTTTAGCTCACATGGTACCCTGGAACTCTACTTTCCTTCCACTAGCGTGGATAGTTTAGAGTACCAGTACCTTAATTGGCCCAAAATGCTGACATAATTTTTACCTTTCATCAAGTCGACCAGACAATGGTTTGAGGAGCACAATATTAAAGAACTTGATTGGCCAACACGTTCCCTCGACTTAAGCCCCATGAAAAATTTGTGGGGACTGCTTGTGCGTAATGTTTATGCAGACAACAAACAGTACCGGACAAAAGATGAATTAAAAGTGGCAATCTGCCACAGCTGGCGCGAAATCCGCTATAACATTCTGAACAATTTAGTAAGTGCGACGCCATCCCGTATTTTTAAAACAATGGAAGGAAATGGGAACTGCATAGATTAAAAATAACTGTTTAATGCTTAGTTTAAATAAAATTTTGGATAAATGAATCACTGACCTCATCATTTTGACACATATATATTTACACAAATTTAAATAAACATAATGTATATACCGTTACATCCAAGAGCAAAACCGGCTTATTATTCACTTATTTGAAAGTAGATTTTTTTTAATAAGGTGACCATACGTAACAATTTATAGTTTGGATGAATTGAGCAAATATTAAGGTGACCTTATCATTTTGAAGAACACCTTATAATCGTGTTTTTTGAAGAGCTTGATCTTATTATAATTTTTTTTTTTTTTTGAAAATGCTATAAAAAAAACTACTGAATATTTTCTCAAATTTATTTTTTTATTTGAAAGTACAAGCCTTCCGGTTAATAATGGTATATAATTTCATTCAAATGGCTGCTTCGGCTGGCCATGCAGTCCTACACGATCGGTTCAATTTTTAAGCACATTATCGATGGTGTGCAGCTGTATTTCACCAATGGCTTCACGAATATTGTCCTTTAAAGCGTCAATTGCCTCTGGTTTGTTGGCGTAACACTTATCTTTGACGGCACCCTACCTCCGAAGTGGCCAAACGACATCAGCTCTGCGGCCGATAATGCAATATTCAAAAACAGAGCGCAAAACATCGGGTGTAGCTTCGGCTGTGTGTCACGTAGCACCGTTCTGTTGAAAACAAATGTTGCTAATATCCTCCTCTTAATTTTTTGTGAACAAAAATTCGTTCAACATGGCCCGAAAACGATCGCCATTGACTGTAACGGCCACTCATGCTCATTTTCGAAGAAAAATGGCCCAATTATACCTCTGAACCAAAATCCGCACCAAACAGTAACTCGTCCTTGGGTGTATCGACTTTTCAATGTATGCGAGCTTCATCTGAACACATCGCACACATTCTGCAACATTACCATGATTTTCAAAGTAGTGTCGCAATATTTCCCAGCGTTGTTCAAGTATATACACTATTCGTTCAGCGGAAGAATAAAAATAATTATCTGTCAAATCAGACATGAGCTAAATGTTACCATTCATGAAATAAGCACTAGTTGAAAAAAAAAACGTTAGATGGTGGACCCGATATAAATAATAAGAATAAAAACAAATAAAGTTTTTTATAAATATTGTTACCTTTTAACCTTTTTAAAACGTTTGAGTTAATTTATATTGCGTTAAAGCGAAATAAAACTCTATTTTTTATTTTAGTTGTTTTACAATCTGTCTCTTTCTTTATTAAGTCCACTGTACTTTAATACACCAAATTCGCCTTTAAAAACAATTTTTATTTGCGCCTTAAACAGACTTTACTTCTTGACATCCAATTCATAACCAACTAACTCACCAGCCGCCATTCGGCGTTTTTATAGTATTTCATCTTAGTTTATAAAGTTCTAGTATGAACATGAATCTTCGATTTTCGCCGTTAATTCAAAGGTTCTAAAATAACACAAAAAATAACCGATCCATGTGCATGTGTATAGCAGCAGTCATCGAAAAGCTGTTGCTGTGCTCAAAGGTATCTTTTTTTTATGTTAAGACCAGCACTCAGGGGAAGACCCCTTCTTATGCAGTGCATTGTGCTGGTACTAGGAAAATAGGTTGAGGGAAAGAGGACAGAGAGAGTAGTGTTTATGGACATTTGATTTGAACCGATTTATATCGTAAGTGACAGGAAAACTTTCTCAGGAAGATCGATCCACAAACGAACGGTGCGGCTAAAAAACGAATTCTCTCTATAATGCGTTTTGCGATTCATCGAACAATCAACTACAAAGGGATGTGCTCTACGGGAAAAACGAGTACTGCGTGAAAATGTATGATTATGCGGAATCAAATCCTTTATTTCGTTCGAACACATTCTGTTATAGTTCCGATAGAACAATGAAACAGACTCCACATTGCGACGATGCTCTAAGGAATCGATAGAGTTGGCTATACTACCGTCATTAATAAGCATCGTTGCCCTCCCTGTACGCGGTCAAGAAGACCCAAAATACACTTTGAAGCACCGGCACATACGTGAGAGTTGTATTCCGTTTTGGGTCGGATATAGGTCTTGTAAATATTGAGAAGGTCAGATGGAGTAAAGTATTTTTTGCACCGTCTTAAAAAGCCGAGGCACTTGAATGCTTCTTTCGACAGATTGAAAATGTGATCGTTCCAACGTACATCACAATGAATCCTCATGTCCAGAACATCAAGAGCATCTGACTCCTCAATATCTACATTACCCATAGATACAGACGACACCACACCACCACGTCTGTATGTCAGAAGACAACATTAGGTTTTGCGGGCATTAAAATCGACCCAATTCGCACGACCTCACTCGAAGATTTTCGCCAAGTCACTTGTGAGTGTGTTATTCATATTTCGCCTTTTCGCCCCAATCTCCAAAAGGCTTGGCCTACGATCAAATGAATATGACTGACAAATGTTGCTGTCGTCTGCGAAAGAATAGATAAGATTGGAAGCGAGAAGAACAAAGTCGTTAAGAAATATTAGAAATAGAGTTGGAGAAAGAACAGAGCCTTGCGGTACCCCTGAGTTTATCCTGAACTCGTCGGACGAGATCCCCACCTGAACCATTCTTATAGAACGATCTCTGGGAAAGCTCGATGTAAATTGGGAGAAATGACTACCAAGACCAAAGGCAGTAAGTTTCGATACTAGCACCTCATGCAAACTCTATCAAACGCTTTGAAAATATCTAGAGCCACAATTTTGCTGTCACCAAAACCATGAATAGGCTTGTTCCAACTCTCGGTGAGTACCGCCAGCAGGTCGCCAGTTGAACGGCCCTTACGGAAGCCGTATTGAAGATCGCTTAGCAAATTGTTGGATTCTGAATATTTCACAAATTGATGATTTACCATACTCTCCATACTCCTTGGAAAGTGCCGAAAAGACTGCAGTTGGGCGGTAGTTTTCAGGGTTGGAAGCCTCATCCTCTTTAGGAATTGGCGTAACATTATCAACCTTCCATCAAGATGAGAAAATACCGACGCGATATGACGCACGGAGGAGGTTGGCTAATGGACTAGCAAGCGTCATCCGGCCCACGAAATGGGCTCGAAAGAATATACTAGTCATAGTCACTGATAGGCTTTCGAGTGCGGGCAGTGGTTGGAGGCTATTCGGCAAGCGAGAATTACTTTCGAATAACTCAGCTAAAAGGTTTGCTTTTTCAACCGGGTTAGTGAGTGCTCGGTCATTCTTTATAAGAACTGGAATCGAACTAGTGCTGTTCCTTAGACTTTTAACGAATGATCTGTCTTTTACTTCCCCAAGGAAAAGTAAAAACTTTAGCACGAAGGCGCTGATCGTAAAGAGCTTTTTCACGCCTAAGTACTGCGGCACACGAAGATCTCGCCTGTTTGCGTAGCGAATCAGTAAGGTCACATTTATTATTGCGCCAATTCCTGAATGCTTCCTCTCTAGATCTGACTGCAAGTCTGCATGCCTGATTGAACCAAGATTTATTTCTTGATTTAATCGAAATCTGTTGGGATGGAATAAACATATTCATCCCCAGCCTTATTATTCTAACAACCATCTGTGCCATGGCATCTACATTTGAGTTAGGAAAACAAAGTTTCCAATTAAAATGCCTAAAGAAATCATTGAGCTCAACCCAACGAGCTGTTTCGTGGACAAAAACGGAGCATCTCTTAGCTGTAGGTGAGACGTCATGAAGGGCGAAGAACGAAATAGAGACAGAAATGGTACAATGATCTGAGTTACCTAGAGGTACAAGAACCTAACTTTATACTTTCCATGGTGTGAAATGAGGCAAAAGTCGAGGGTGTTATTTTGATTTCCATCTACATACGATATAGGTGTGTGAAATCACCAGCAACAACAATTTCACTTTTCGAGCAATTCGCAAGGATAGTCGAAGTCAGACATGATAATCTCTCTTCCTCTTTTCTGAGTAAAGTGTGAGTGTTTTATGTAAGACTATTAGCCGATAGTAGCACTATTTTATAGAAACATTTTGTGAAAACATTTCCTTTTATGTCAGCATTTCTTAAAAAGTTATTTAAAAACAAATAATAGTAATAAAACGTATTTCGGTTTTTGAATTACTTAATTTGAAAAAATAAATAATAAAAGAAAAAATATGTCTATAAAAAGTGGTCAGTCGTCGTCAAATATTTGACAAATGTGACCGTAGCTTAAGAATGCTTTTTGTGTTATTTCTTCGATTGTCTGCGATATAAAAAACTTCAACGAATTATTATTCAAATCAATTATTAAAATTTAAATATATTTTTTTAGAAAATAATTAAAAAAGGGTTCTAAAACTAACCATGGCCACATTCAAATAGAGGATTTCCTAAACTCGGTAGACGATGATGTGGGAAGCTCTATGTAGTCTCCTGAAGAGTTTTAATTGTGTGAAACAATCAAAATAGTCTTAGTATTGATATTTCTAATATGATATGCAGTGTTATGTCATCTTCACGCAAGTCTAAAGCCCGGCCACTTTTTTTTTCCTATGTTATATTCAAAAGAGATCTCATCAATAGCTCAATTAGTTAATCACATAGCATGCTTAGCATAACCTGCCGAAAATTTCTATCACACATTGCTTAGCGACTTAAGGCATGTACGGAGGTATCAACTTAATATTGAATATCTTCTGCATCAAGATGAACTATTATTCAATAGTAACGAAAATAAAACTCTGAATGAAAAACTTGTAGGTTTGCGATTACAAAAAACATCAAATGTCCAAGTCAATTTGTAGGGAATTCAAAAAAGTGGTTGCGCATACATTTTTTAGGTTATGAATATCTGAAATACTGTGAACTTATTTATATTTAATTTAATTAAATGCACTTTTATTTTTTTTTTTATTAATTTCTAAGTACTTTATATTATTTAACGCATTGGTAAGAGATTAGGAATAATCCTTTTCTACTTCATTGTATATAACAATGATTGTATAATTAGTTAGTGTAGCATAGCATACGTTTATATTCAGGAAAAAATTAAGAAACAAAAAAACCTTTGCGAATATTTTAAGGGATTTAGATAAAATACTTAAGTACTAAAGGGTTAAAAATATGACGATACAATATCTTTAATATGAGCAAAATCAGAGTGGATACATTTTGAAACAAGGTTAGTAGTAAGTTTCTCAATTCTATTCTTTACAAGGTCAACGTTCGCTAAGGTATGCAATCATTGCGTGGAATAATGCCATGGCAAATTGTACATCATTTTTAGTACTTTATTTTGAGCGATTTTAACTTTTTTAATGTGACATTCGGCAACTATAGACCATACAGGTGCGGCGTAAAATATTATTGCTTGGAAGGTGGATTTAAAAATTAAGTTTTTGCTCTGTATGTTAATTAAGGGATACAATAATTTTGTCACTTTTTTAACTTTATTAACAATGTAGGGTATGTGATACTTAAATTTAACTTTGGGATCTAAGATGACTCCTAAGTATTTCACGCTTTCTGTCCAAGGAATGCTGACGTTTCGGTATATATATATATTTTTTTTATGATTAAAATAGGTGTGTGTGTGTGTGTATGACATTTTCATACATGCTGGATTAATAAAGGGTCTGCCATCTAACGGTTTTTTTTCCTAGTGCTTATTTCGTGAATGGTAACACTTAGCTCATGTCCGATTTGACCGATAATTATTTTTATCCTTCCGCGGAACGAATATGGTTGTGTATATGCTTGAGCAACGCTAGGAAATATTGCGACATTACTTAGAAAATCATGGTAATGTTGCAGATGTGTGCGAAAATTGCTCATTCTAAACAAGCAAAATTGTCGCATTTGGGGCATAGAAAACCCGCACGCATACATTGAAAAGCCGTGTCATCTGCAAAAATAGAAGTGATACAGTCATCTAGCGTAGGAAAATCTGATGTGTATATATTATATAATATGGGCGAGAGACACGATCCCTGTGGACAACCAGCTAATATATCTTTTCTTGCAGAGTGAAATGAGCCAATGTAAACGCTGAAAGTTCTATCTGAATGAAAACTAGATATTATTTTAATTATGTATGAAGGAAAGCGAAATCTTATCAGTTTGTAAATAAGGCCTTCATGTCAAACCGAATCGAAGGCTGTTTTATATAAATTACGACAAACTTAATATTATATTAGTACTGTTACGAAAACAAAAATATTACACTTTATTTTGTTAGGATTTAAGCTTGTGTAACGGTAAAAAAACACCCATTATTTGATTCAGTTTGATTAAATTCAATTCAATTCAGAGTTTTTGCGTAAAATACCTATGTTTTTATACAATATTTTTTTTATTATTTAAATGTCAGTAATTTTCAGGGTCAGTTTATTATCATTAACATTTTAAATATTTGTTTTATTATTATTATTTTATTTTTTTCCTTAATTTATTACACCAAGTACTTGGCATTATGATTCATCTTTTTAGTAATTTCAAAAAGTTGCAAACATTTTATTTATTTGTTATTGCAGATAACATTCTATTCATTATGTATATAATAGTGTTTTTTATTTCTCTTTAATTTTTTGTTCTTTGTTTTGTTTTTTAATAAATTAAATTAATTTCAATTTCAATTTATTTGAACTCCAATGCACTTTAAGGTAATGCGTTATAAAAGCACTAATATAACACTATGCCAAAGCTGAGAAAAATGTCATTGACATTGAAAAGCATTAACTATCCAGGAGAGTGGCAATAAAATACTATTTTTTATATTTTCCTCATATATTTTACTCATTTATTTAGGAACGAATATAAAATTGTGCAATGAAAAAGAAGGAGAAAGACTTGGAAGAGTGATACCCTAAAAGTGTATCTTTTTGTACACTCATACCTCTTTATATGGCCTCTTTTTTTGGGGCATTTCGCTGTAGCGGCCTGGGTGAATTATTAAACATATTCACTTAACGGCATAAATTACCTCGTAAGGCAAACAAAAACAACTCGTTTTACGGCATTTCGACTTACGGCCTACATTTTCAAAACCGATCTAGGCCATATAAAGACTTATGGCATTTTCACATTTACTTTTTACACTGTTTGAATTACTTATACGAATCACGATGTTCACATGGTATCTTTATTATTGTTTTGATTGTAATTGAAAACAAGAAATTGTATTTTAAAATTAAAAAAGAGAGGTTAGAAAATTGTATGACCAAATCTAGCATGAGCAAACACACGAAAAAAATTGGCATCACATTGATTTCTTAGTTGTTCACAAGCTAATTGAAACTGAACTATTTACAAATTTAGCTTTTAAGCTTTTGTATTACGTATATTAAGTAATCACACTTATAAGCGGGAATTGATTATGAATGAAGGAGCAAATTACAAAAATACGTCGTCATATTACGGAACTCACTGGAGATAACCTTATTTCTCCACAAGTTATTGGAGTAAAATTTTGCTAGCGAAATTTCCCCAAACTTCTTGCAGAACAAGTGGAACCAAAAAAACGTAATAATCATCCACGCACTCTTTATTCCCAAACCCAAAATCAAAGATGACATAATTTTCTTAAGAATTGTCAAAACAAAATTTAAATCTATTTAAAAAACGTACATAACATACAAAACTTACCTGCATATACATATTCTGTAAATCATCGAGACTGATACGAGAAAACTCCTCTGAATTAAACTTGAACACTTCACCATCATAGGTAAAAAAGGATTTTAAGCAACATTTGTTAGAAGAGAGTTCAAATTGAAAAATCCTTTACTAGGGGGTATTATGTCTTAAGCACGATAGTGGTTACAAAAGGGTTAACTTACAAACAAACTGTAATACTGTGCTCAGTTTTTGACATTCATTAACAATATACTCTGGCAAATCATCAAGAATAGATTAACGCCATCGAAATTTTCCAGTCTTACAGTGAAAATCAATTAATAATTTGCGCAACTTATACACGAAAAAAATGTGTTCAGCGATGGGGCTCAATTAAGGCTAAAAGATTTGTAAACAAGTGGAGTGAAACCACAACACCACAGATCATACAGACTCCATTATATCTAGAAAAATGCATCGTTTGATGCAGTCTTCAAAAAAAAACCGGGATTACTTATCTGTTAATATTTACTGCACTATTATCAATGATTTTTCGTTTGAAAAATGGATGGCTTTGATCACGGCGAAATGTAATTATACCTGTAAAGCGTGCGCTACGTATTATACTGTAATCGTAACCATAGACTTATTAAAATCAAAATTAAGCGATAAGTTAATTTTGTGAAATGGTTCTGCCATTTGGGCTACCAGGTAGTGCAATATTACACGTCTCGACAATTGCCTGTGGTGTCACGTGAAATCACTGGATTATGCTGATTAATCAAAAAAAAAGGAACCCAAAATGTGACGTCCAAAATGCTCTTCATCAAAACCTATCATAGGGGTCATATGCCAGAAATCACTCTTAAGTGTCAATACTTTATCAATAAAAATCGGATTTTTTTTTTGTATTATTTTTTACAATTCAAAAAGCTCTACCGGGCTTAGAAAAACATCCTATATATTATACGCCTTCGCTATTTTTTGGGATTTAAACCAAAATTTGCCAGGTGTTTTTACATATAAATTGGTGGCCATTTTGTCATCTGTCAAGTGATTTATGTTTTGTTTTGTTGGCATTTAAACATGAATAGACGACGCCTGAATAACGCTTTCAAATTGTGCAAATCGTGCCCAAAACTGAACTGCCATTGATCCCGATTTTCATAAGCGAATTTTGCTTGGCGATGAAGCTCACTTTGGTCTGACTGGATACGTCAATAAACAAATCTTCTGTATTTGAAGTGATGATAATCCTCAAGTATATGTTGCAATACCGTTACATCCTGTTTGGTGTGCTTTATGGGCTGGTGCAATCATTATTCCGTACTTCTTTAAAAACGAAGCTGGTCAAAATGTTGCAGCCACAGGTGACCACTATAGAGCCATGAATATTGACTTTTTCGTTCATCAATTGAACAACAATGATGTGCAGGAGCTGTGTTTTCAACAATATGGCGCAACATGTCACACAGCTTGTGCCAAATTGATTCATTGTGAAGTTGCTTGTCTACTCCGAAATGCCCAAAACGATTAACTACTTGGAGGACAACGTTCGCCAAGCTATTGCCGCTATGCGGCCATATATATTGGAAAAAAATCATTGAAAATTGGACCTCTAGATTGGACTACGACTGAGCCAGCCGTGGCTATATTAATGACAGAAGATTATCTTTCGAATAAAAGTAATTTTATGTCAATTACAAAAATTCATCTTTGTTTTATTCCATTTCAAAGCTCTATACCTCCATAAAAAACACCATTTATTTTAACCATTTTTGGCACTTTTGTTAAGCTTTCTTCGACTCAAATGTGTGTACCGTCATGCGATTGTCAAAAAACAAATGCATTCTGAAGGTGTCATGGTTTGGTGCGGATATTTTTTTGAATATTTTTTATTTATTTATCTATGGACTTAGTCCTTGCAGACAATTACAAAAATGCGTTAATATAATATAAATACAAACTCAACAATGGATTGACAATAATAATTAACAAGATTTGACATTAATACATACAACAAAAAACAAAACCTGATAAATGATATCTATGTATTAAGAAACTAAATTAAGTGAATCAGCATCAGAATAATTAGTACTAAAAAATGGAATGGCCAATGGCAATAAAAATAACGAGATCTTCATAGGGGTATATTAAAAGATACTTCATTTAATGATAGCAATTTTATAAGAGTAAGACGGGCAGAATAAGACGGCATGCTTTGAAAGTCGAAATTTAATCCCCGTAGACAAAATAATCAAAAAATAGCTCTTGTACGGATTCAATTATATTAGAACGTGTCTGATAAATTGGATGCCATATTATTGATACATTTTCTACGAAGAGCGTTTTCGTAGTATACGGATCCTTAAATTCCTTAGACCACAGTTTGATATAACCAAGTGCAGCTCTGGTCTTGTTGACTGTGCTCGTAATATGAAAAATATTGGATTTTATTTTTTATATTACGAGATCCGATCAAATAAGATACCAAGGTTGAGAAAACGGTCAACAACCTCAACTTGATAATTACCCGAAAGATAATTAACAGTAATTGCACCGGTTCTCGAAAATCTCATGACCTTACATTTCTTTAAATTGAGCTCAATTAAGATGATATTGCACCATGAATAGAATGAATTGAAATTCATATGAAGTAACTGCTGATGCAATATTTGGTTATAAGTCAAGGAAATCTTCACATCATTAGCATACATTAAAATGCTTGAAGACTCAATTACACGAGGCAGGTCACTAATAAATAAGGAGAATAACAGAGGACCAAGATGACTACCCTGAGGAACACCAGACGGAACACTTATAGTTTTCGTCACGATATTATTAAAATAAACAGCTTGTGTTCTGTTAACTACATATGATTTAATCCAGTTAAGCGCAGAGTCTGCAAAACTTATTATCCGCGATTTTTTCATTAGGAGCAAGTGATTTACTTTATCAAAGGTTTTACTAAAGTCGGTGTAAATGACGTCGGCTTGCTTTTTCTAAAAAACCCACTATTAATAGCAGTTGTTAGCTTCAGTAGATTGGTCATGGCAGAACACGCTCTTCGAAAACAATGTTGGAAAGGGGATATGAAAACTACTCAAAAAATTTAGGTATAATGCTCAGTTTCGCTATAATTTTCAATTTAATTTTCAATTTAAGATTTGTTCCCTGATTTAAGCAATGGAACTATGAATGATTTTTTTCAAATATTTGACAGAAATCCATATTTAAATGATGTATTAAATAACGTAGTCAAAGGAATAGATAGGGCCTTAGCACAATTAATCAGGTTACAGCTAAAAAAGTTGTCAGGACAGAAACTATGCGAGAATTTTAATGTTTTTAATTCATTTGCAACTGTGTTGCGATGCGGGAGTGGTATAGGTATGGATTGACTTTCAGTTAAAGGAAAAGGATAATCTGTTGAATTGTCAAAAGTTGAGTCAGGATAAGTGATAACAAACAATTCAGCAAACATATTACATATAGTAACACTATCATTAGAACCATTTTCCCGAAAAGACATTCCAAATTTTATTCACTCTATCGACTCATATCACTAAAACAGAGAGAGAGAGGGAGAGAGAGAGAGAGGTAATTATTTACTAACTACCATCGCTTATTATTATCATTATTATATAGTAGATTATTGGTGGTGTTTGACATATTTGAAATAGTACGCTTTTAGAGTATTTACTGTAAATAGTACCTCGTTTCTGTATTTATCTGAAAAGAGTTTTCACATCGGATAGTGAGAAACATCTCTACTTACATTTTTCTAATTACTTACGTCAAATAGCATTAATGGCAGATAGCTCCCACAAAGAATTATTAAAGAAACACTTTTAAGCGCGTTACACAAACGGGGCACAGAATTAATTTATAAAATTATAAAACATACTGTGAAGAAAATTCATTCTTGTACTTTGTACAGGGTGTTCGCCGGGAAGATATACTACTTTGTTTTGCCGCCATTTTGGTAAACATTAGTCTTGACAGTTCATATTTGGCAGTCGTGAAGTAGAGACGTGGCAAATTTATTATGGAAAAATATTCAGTAAACCAACGGGTTATAATCGTTAAAACATTTATCAAAATGAATTGTCGATTTTCATGAAAAAATCATAATGAGTGACGAGGCACATTTTCATTTGAATGGTTATGTGAATGAACAGATTAGGCGGTTCTGGGCAAAGCAAAACCCTCAAATTATTCATCAGTCACCTTAGCATCGATTAAAAGTGACAGTCTGGTGTGCAGTTGAAACAAAAAACGGCGTAACGGTAACTGTCAATAAGGAGCGATATAGTGATATGATTGAAAACTTTTTAACGCCACAAATGTATGCTTTGGGCTTGACTAACATATGGTTTCAACAAGATGGTGCCACATAGCATACAGCCAGGATTGCAATGGAATTACTTTGAGACCTCTTTCCACAACAAATTATTTCAAGGAATGGTGATGTTGATTGGCCTCCACGGTCGCCTGATTTGACTGCTCCAGAAACGCTGGATCCTCAAGATAAATATTCGTGATGAAATTAATGATATACTGCTTGAAATGTGTGAGTATGTAATGAAATATGTGTTCAAAAGGGTTCGCATTTGTGAGGCTAACAGAGACGGGCATTTATCTGATATTGTATTCCATACATAAATGCCAACATTCAATAAAACAATCCATTCTCCTTCATATAATCAAAAATTATAAACAAACAAAGTAGTATACCTCCCCGGCGGACACCCTGTATTTTAAGACTAAATTTCATTTAATTTTGTTTTTTATTGTGCATTTCACAGCTTTCGTCCTTTTATTTTCTTAATATATTACGTGACATTTATTTATTGTTAAGATACCAAATATTTGATTAAATTTTCATTTTCTTCCTAAGCTAACCCTCTACGTACAATTGACTTACTTACATATTTAGTCAAGCGTATTTCAAACACTACTAATTTATGTTCATAAATATTCTTCAATAATAATTCTACGAATAATATAAATAAACGTAACAGGTCGATAATATCCTTTTGCCTGAATCTATATGGAAAATTAAAGCACGTGCATAATTGGTAAAACTACTTGAATTTCAATAAGTAATTAAATAGACCTCAATACGTAGTAATGAATACAAATATACTCGTACATACAATCTATTGAGAAAAATAAAGTCTAATATTTGGACTTTTGTGCTATTTATGAATAGAATGAATAGTTTTGTTTGCGCATCTAAGAAGATTTTTTGCGTTCTCGTATTGTGTAATTATTTTCTGGTATATGTCTGCATAGTATACAGTCACTCACAACTTATTTAATGCAGTTAGTAATTTTTGCAAAAAAATCGATATGTCAACATATATAACATTTAACGGCAAAAATTTCCATTACACATTATAACGTTTGTTTAATTATAATAACACTGGTCTACAGCAAAAAAAAGCCTTTAAATACAACTATATACGGAATATAATGATTTTGATGCGCTGAATTTAAATCCGTTTACAGTTTTTTCCATCGAATCAAATTTTTTTTATGGGCGTGGCAATTAGCTTCCACAAACCATCTCCGGTTTACAGCTGTTGACTTTGCTTCTTCCCATGTTAGGTTTTTCTGTCTCAGTTCTTGGACAGAACACCTTGCGTCTGCAGCTGTTTTTTGTTCGACCACGATTTCTTGAGCCTTGAAGATTCCACTCGTGTGACTGTCTGAAGATATTCTCTGGACTTTTTCGGATGCTGTGACCGATCAATTCCCACTTTCCTTTCCTTATTTGTTTTAGTATGGGTTCCTTGTTAGTCATGCTCCACAGTTCGGTGTTGCTTACGGTGTTAGGCCAGAATATTCTGCATATGATTCTGAGGCACTTGTTAATGAATGCCTGGAGTTTCTGTGTGATGTTATTAGATACAAGCCAGGTTTCACTGTCATACAGCAGTACTGATTTAACACATGAGTTGAATATTCTGAGCTTAATCCTTCTGGATATATGTGATCTTCTCCATACTGACTGCAGTTGTCTAAATGCCGCTCTCGCTTTATTGAGCCTGTTATCTACGTCTGCATCTGCGCCACCGTTTATAGTCATTGTACTTCCTAGATAGCAGAAGCTATCTACATACTCGACTGGTTGAGCCTGTAGCATGATGTTTTCCGTGCTCGTATTGTTTATTCTCATGGCCTTGGTTTTCTTGATGTTTTTCTCAAGCCCAACACTACGAGCCAATCTTTCTAGGTTCTCCAGTTTCGACTGCATATTGGAAATCTTATGCGAGAGTAGACAAATGTCATCCGCATAGTCCAAGTCTTCGAGTTGGCGTGAGAGACTCCATGTGATCCCTCTTCTTGCGAACAGACTTTGCTCATTATGTCATCCAGCACTGTGTTGAATAGCTGAGGTGATAGTGGGTATCCTTGCTTAACTCCAGCATTGGTGTGGAATGGTTGGCTGATGTTTTTCGTTGTGAAGAACTGAAAATTCTGCATCCTCATACATCGATCTAATTATTCGAACTATCTTCCGGGGTACTCCTTTTGTTACTAGTGCTTTCCATATAGCCGTTCGACTGATGGTACTCGTATCAAACGCTTTCTTTAAATCGACGAAAAGTAGACAGAGAGGGGGTACACAATTCTGTGTTCTATATTCTGGTTCATCTCGCAGTATGTTGTCTATTCTGCTCTGAAGCCTCCCCTGTATTATGACTGCAAGTATCATTAAGTAAAGTAATTCCTTTCCAATTATTACAGTATTTCAAGTCGCGACTTTTTTGGTAACTTTACAATGATGCCCTTCTTCCACGTATGAGGCAGCCTCTCCTCCTCCCATACTGGTGTGATGTGAGGCAGTCGAACTTCAGCTGTGGTTTGGATGTCAACGCGTGGAATTTCCGCTGGTAGTCCATCTTCGTCCGCCGCCTTATTTTTTTTTTCAATTTACCAATGCCCGCTTTTATCTCATTCAGATTGGGAGGGTTGCATGGTATTCTTAAACTGTTTTCCTGATATATGCTCTCAACTGTTCTCAGTAGTGCTCGTAACGTTACTAATGTCATTGAAATGTTCTCTCCATCTCTGTGTTTGTGCATCATTGTTCGTTATTAGTGTACCATTTTTATCAATAACGGCTTGGTTTCTATTACACTTTTGATTAGTGAGATATTTAATCGTTTGCTGCAGTTTTCTCATATTATTTTGTCCAGCTGTTATTCTGCCGCTGTTGCCAGTCGTTCCAGGGACTTTCTTCTGTCTCTTCTTGCAGCTTTCTTTACTTGTTTTGCCAGCTGAAGGTATTATTGCTATTCAGCTGCAGTTTTAGTTCCTTTCTTTGAGAAACCAGATTACAAGTGCACCAAGTGCTTCCTCCGCGACTTGATTATATATTGCTTTGATATTTTCCCATGAGTGACATTGGTTTGTTGGTAGCCGTTCACGGATTAAGGTTAATGTGTGCCTGGTTGCATCATTCTGGAGTTTTTGTAGGTAGAGCCGTTTTCGCCTTGTGTGCCTGATGGTGTTTCTTTGACATTTCAATTTAATCTTGATTTCACCAGTGATAAGCTCGTGGTCACTGCCGATGTCAGCTCCTCTCTTATTTCTGACATCCGATAAAGAGCCCTCCATCTTCTGCTCATGCATACATGGTCTATCTGAATGCGCGCATTGCCGTATTGTCCAGGTATACTTGTGTATTTCCTTATGCAGGAAGATGGAGCCACCTATGACTAATTGAAATTTCTGGCACAATTCTGTTAGTTGCTCTCCATTCTTATTCTTGACTCCACAACCGTGTGTTCCCATAGTGGACCGGAAGTTGGTATTGTTGCTAACCATCTTCGCGTTTAAGTCATCCAACTACAACTTGAAAACGATTTGACCGGTTTTAATGCAAATACCAGCAAATGTTTAGAAACAAAATTTCCTATAAATCAACTGAATAAAATTTATTTGTAATTTCAACAGTTTCGGAGTTATTCATAACTTAGTTGACGACATAACATTTTTTTCGCTAAAAGTCAAAGCATTTTTTTTTTCAGAAAGTCGTAAAAAATTTTTCATAATGAAAATTTTACATGTTAAGCATTTAAGTCGAAGCTTAATATATTGGAAATAAATTAAGCTGTAAATCGTGGAAAATCGGTTGGCTATTACTGATTTTATTCAAAATTACTTGTATCGAACAAATTTTTTCTTGCAAAATTAGTGGAAATTTTTTTCTTTTGTTTCCAAAAAGTTATAAGAAAATTGTATTTCCTTTTATTGCCTTTCAATTTTATTTGTATTTATTTTATAAAATAATTTTCTTTTTATTTCAATTTTTTTTTAAATTTTATTTTCTTACAATAAATATTTTTGTGTGTTTTTCTTATAATACATATTTTTCTGATTTAAATTTTCTGTCTATAGTTTGTTCAGCAGATCTGCTGCTTTCCTAATGAACACCATCAACTTAAACATTTCCAGCTAAACGTGTTCCGCTGTCGCTGATCCACATCTGTGGCCGCCATCCTCTTCATATGCGCTGTTAGTCTACAGTGAACCGTAAGAAACTCCGTAAGGAGTTTCATGTCAGGTCTTCCATAGTAGAGAAACTCAGAATAATGCTTAAATTGCGGATTGATCGCCGCCCCTCTGAGCATTCCAGTGTTCCAAGCATCCGGCAATTTCCCAACTTTTAATTAGATTGATGATGGTAGTAAGTGGTACAAGGCTCCGGGCTGAATAGGGTATCATGGAACCTCTTCTGGTCAAAGCATTTCATTACCATCTATTCCACAGTATCCTGGAACATAAACAACTGAGCCTTATGTCAAATCGAAAGCTTTTGCAATGTATCGTAGCAATATTTGACAAGTCTAGATTCGAGCCGAGTTTTCTTAAGGCAGCTTGGCTGACAGAGCATATGTTATGGTCTTACCCTTAAGCCCACTGTCCAGGTTTATCTCCGCACATATAGCAGTGGCCATGATCTTAGCCCGGAAGACACACCATGATCTTCCCAGTCAGATCGACAAGTCTCGGTTGGGTTTATTAACACCACCACCAAGACTGTCATTCATTTTGAAACTATCGAATACTAGTTTAGATCAAGCCCACTCCGAAATAAGACCCCATTAGACCAACAATACCGGTCCTGCAATTCAACACTAATTCTCCTGTCAAAACACAAATCCAAAGGCATAACATCCATGACCGAAGATGGCTTTCCGACCACCCTGCGTAGAATGGATAGATTTTCCGACGCTTTTCAGAACCCTTTTGTCGACCAACCAACCATATAGATACGAAGCGGTGTCAAATCATTTAAGGCCTCCAAGGCTATTGTTGGATAAGTTTTCATTGCCACAGTTAAACCGAGGCAGGCCGGTCTCTGTACCCTGCCTAATTTATTCACAGTAGTAGCTTCCTCTGCACCAGATTTAAAAAAAAAACTAAACTGATAATGAGCCGAATATAGCGCTATATATCCATAGTGTCATTCTAAGAATTTTTTATAACTTTTTGAAAATAAAAAAAAAATACACCAAATTTGCAAGAAAAAATTTGTTCGCTAATTTTGGCCAAAGTTAGGTACCTTCATCTTCTTCTGCAATAGCCAACCGCTATTCATGATTTATAGCTTATTTTTCTCAACATTTTAGGCTTTAATTTAAATGCTTAGTAAGTAAAATTTTCTTTCTGAAATATTTTTTATGATTTTTTGAAAAAAAAAATTTCTCTAATTTTGTGCAAAAAATGTTATTCAGGTGATTTATAGGAAATTTTTTTCCTAAACATATGCTGGTACTTGCATTAAAATCGATCAAGTCGTTTCCAAATTATGATGAAGTATATTGGCATAACTACCATATTTTAGGCGAAAACACATAAACACATAAACACAATTTTGAGCCCGAAAGAAAAAAACTGAAAACAGATACGAAATCAGCGCATCAAATTCATTATATACCATATAGTTTTATCCAAAGGCCAGAAAATTTGTTGTTTTTTGTAGACCTGTGTAATTAACAAAAAAGAACAACAAAATAACACTTAAAGTTGATATACCAAAACAAATAATGTCCCCATAAAAATTTGCTCACAGCTTTAATGATGCGTTCTATAGAATAGTTATACAAAAATGAAATTATGAAGCAATTTTACATATTTTCGGTGTAGATAAGTAGAAAACAACATTTAAAAGCATCATTTAAAAAGAAAGGTTTGATTTCCAAGTATTTTATAGTAATTTTCTTAAATGTGAAATGAAACTTCAATTGAAAAGCAGGAGGATTAATTTGACCCGTCCAGAAAGGAAAAAGCCTATGAAAAATTGCCGAAATTTTCACAATGTGTCTTTCAACACTTCAGCACATCATAGACATGCTTGTCAATAAATATAGAATTGAAAGAAGTATAAAGTAGCACCAAATAATAATACCAGTAAGCGGTGGATCGTACAACAAGTTAAGGAAAAATCCGTCCTTAGTTGTCCGAAATTGGCAGCTGAAGCAGTAAAATACTTGGGTAAAGCTTCCAATCCAGAAACTATTCGAAAAATTTTACGAGAGCCAAATTTCTATAGTCAGAACGTCTGAAACAAGCTACTGATTAATGTCACGAACAGAAAACGCAGAGTAGAATTTGCCAGGGAACATCCAAACAAGGGCATTTCATTCTGGAAGCCAGCAATATTTACTTGTTTATATCAGATGACGATTCCTATGTTTGGAGAAAACGAAGCACCGTGTTAAATCCTCAAATATACATACTACAGTTAAACATGATGGAGGCAATGTAATGGTTTGGTGATGCATATTTATCAAAGGAAACATAGAAAAAAAAAAGGAAAATCTATTACAAACTGCTAAAGCTCAGATCCCACTATAAGAGCAAATAGCACAATCTGCGCAAATTTTTATAGTGGTAAGTCGGCGCATTAAAAAAAATGAGATGAGTTTTTTCAGAGCGTTCCCATTTTCTTTTTCTGCTCATATTGACCAAACAATATTACGATATTTATCGGCGCAGCACGGTTACACTATCGGCTACTATTCTATAAATAAAATCACAAGTTCCTTCCTGTTTATTCGTACTTAGAAAAAAATTGAAATAAAATTTAATTAAAAAAACAATAAATTGCTCAAGCCGTCTATATTGTCAGCTCAATAATTCAAATAAAGTAAAAATAAAAACACAACAAAGGAAACGTTTTGGTAAGAGAGTGATAAGAACAAAAAAGTGAATACGCAGATGAGAGTATTTTATATGACTGTTGTGAGGACAACAATTAAAACTTTCTTTCTAAAAACTATATATGAAGCTGGGATCACACGATTGTCATAAATGCATTAATATGTCAACTTTTTTGTTGCTCACGCACATAGTGTATACGTTCTCTTGTTATTGTTGAGACGATTATCTATGTGTTTCTTTAAGTGTTTGTATCTCGCGCTGTTATGGTCTTTTGTTCCGTTTTGTTAACACAGGCTCTGTAAAGTCCCAAGCGTACGGTACGTACTGCGTTTGTTTTAAGATAATAAATAACCCAATTTAAAAAAGATTAATTTACTAATTGTTAATATGAACTAACCTGTTTATATTATTATTTCTATATCCCATATTTTCGGAGAAAATATTTCAAGGAAAAACATTTTGCGATTGTCCACTTCGATTGTTGCTGAAGAACACAATAAATATCGGCGTATATATTATATCCTTGTTTCCGTATGATTGCCTATCGAGCCGTCACCGTCATAATTGCCTTGCCAATAATTGTTGCATTGCGTCAATCGTATGATCCCAACTTAAGAATTAAATTTCTCTGAATTGGTTGAACTAATCACACCACACATCATAAAGTACGACACCACTTTTCGATAAGCTTTTCCAGGGTGTTAGCGTTTGGCTTATACCTTGTCGCTACTTAGTCAGTGGTTATAGCTGCAAAAGCCTCTCAGCTATTGTGCTTCAAACATAATATCATAAGTTTATTTCAGAGGATTGTGTGCCGTTGTGGTATGGTAGGTGAGATACCCGCCTACCAACCAAAAGGTCGTCGGTTCAATACCAGGCCAAACCATCTTAAAAAAAAGGAAAGCAATTTTCGACAGCGGTATCACCTCATAACATTAGCTAGTAACTGGTTATGAGTATAAATACTATTGAAAATTTCTCTGAAAGCATTTGCCGTTCGGAGCCGGCGTTAGACTGTAGGTCCCTTTCAATGAGTTTAAAATGTTCCTTCACAGAATGTTATGGGAATAAATATATAATATAATAATATTTCGGAGGATAGGGATGCAATTATTGCAGTATTCAGAGGCAATTACCTTAAGCTACAGTAAAACAATATTCTTCGTTTCATATGGTTTTCCAGTTACCGTCAACTAATCAATAATGGAACGCATTGCATAAGATTGGTGGACGGTAAACAAGTGCAAATTATTAAAACTTCAAAATACGATAGCACCTGTTATAATCAAAGGGAAATTCACAGCACAATGCTTATGGCTGTTGCTGATACCGAGTATACTTTTTATATATTGTGGTCGATTGTAATGGTCGCGTTTTTGTTTTTTTTTTATAGGAGGTGTTGGAGATATTTTATTAACAACTTAAAAAGGATAATAATGATAATGCATATACTACATTGTGTGTATTTTAAGAAAATATATTTACCTTCAGCAACATTTATTGTGCACTATTTCTTTTTTTTACTAAATGTTGTTCCACTTATCGGCGCAGTTTGCCGTTTTTGATCGGGTTATAAGTGACCAATAAGAATTGGTACAAATTATACAATTTTATTGTTTGGCATTGTATTAGTGAGTGTTCACATTGAGCTTAACTGTAAATAATCGGTACAATATCGGCACAGGTTATTGTATTTTAAAAAAATGTGTACGTTCACATTATGGTACATAAAATAATACAAAAATCGGTACAATGCGCCGATAGTGGGAATAGAATAGAATAATTACAAGCACACATCAACTATTGCAAAGAATTGGCTGATCTGGAAACGCGCACACGTTGTATAGACATCTGCTCAGAGCACAGACCTTAGCATCATAGAAAACATGTGGTCAGCGCTTGAAAATTATTTGCAAGCACATATGATTTTAATGCTTCCAACCTAGAACGTGTTTTATAAGAGGAATGGGGTAAAATTAGTTCCAATTACACGAAAGTGTTGGTAGAATCAATAAAAATCTGCCTAAATGCTGTCCTGTATCAAAAAGAGTACCATACTAAATACTAGATGCAGTTATTTGTAGATAGAATATATACCATTATGATTTACCAAGACTGAAATATAGTTCATCATTTGAGCTGTGAGCCGAAGAGCATGAGGTATTTTTTATTTTGTTATACTGTTTTATATTGAATTATTTCCGGTCAATTATTTGTTCAATAAAATTTACTATTTAGTATTTATTATTGACATGTGTTTTCTTTGGGGATATTTGAAGTTTTTCTTGAATCATACGACTGCATCAAATAAATTGTGAATGACTGTATATAACATACATACTATATATAATATAAATTGTGTAACTGTAAGGTATCCCATATACACACTTATATATATTTGAAGTTAATTAAAAGATATTTTATATATAGGTAATATAATTACATATTTTAATAGGATTTTATAAAAGATTTCATATAAATATATAACATGTAATGATAATCAATTAAATTTTTGTAATACAATATTATTATTATAATACATACAGTATTTGACTACTAATTGTATCAATATTTGATGTATTAGTTTCTAAATCTATTAAATCACTTTTGCCCTAATAAGTAATACATTCCTCATAATAAATCTGAATTATTACGTAGCTTGTCACAAAAATTAATTGAGGATTTAATAGAAAACAAATCGTTTTTAGTTTTAAAAGTCATATTTTCTTATTGAAACGTAAAGTAGATGTTTATGAAGAAATATGCTGTCTTAAGGTAAGATACCATAATCGTCGCATTGTACCGATTTTCATATTATTTTCTCTACCGATAATGTAAACGCACACAATTTTTTTAAATGGAATAATCTTCGCCGATACTGTACCGATTATTTACAATATAAAATTAACTTTTATGAGCCGATAATATGAACATTCATTAGCACATTGCCAAACAAAAAAATTGTATAATTTGTACCTTCATTTAGCAGCCACTTATACCCCGATCAAAAACGACAAACTGCGCCGATAAGTGTAACAACATTTAGTAAAAAAAAGAAATAGTGCACAATAAATGTTGCTGAAGGTAAATATATTTTCTTAAAATACACACAATGTAGTATATGCATTATCATTATTACCCTTTTTAATTTGATAATAAAATACCTCCAACACCTCCTATAAAAGACAAAAAGGCGACCATTACAACCGACCACAATATATAAAAAGATGTACTCGGTATCAGCAACAGCCAAAAGCAGGTGTTACCGTATTTTGAAGTTTTAATAGTTTGCACTCGCTTACCGTCAAGTGCTCTTATGCAATTCGTTCCATTGTTGACTAGTTGACGTTAACTGGAAAACCATACGAAACGAAGAAAATGTTTTTCAGCAACAACCATAAGCAGGTGTTACCGTATTTTGAAATTTTAATAATTTGCACTTGCTTACCGTCAAGTGCTGTTATGCAATTCGTTCCATTGTTGACTAGTTGACGTTAACTGGAAAATCATACGAAACGAAGAAAATGTTTTCGCCGTAAGTACATATATGTATATCTATGCATATACACATAAGTATATAAATACTGCAGTTTAAGGTAATTGCCTCTGAGTACTGCAAAAATTGGATCCCAAGCTTCTCGAATAAACTTTGATACTGTGTTTGAAGCAAAATAAATGAGAGGCTTTTGCTGCTGTATCACTGATTACATAGCGAAGAGTACAAATCATACGCTGACATACTGGAATAGCTTCTGGAAAAGTACTGCCATACTTTATGATGTGTGGTATGATGAGCTCAACTAATTCAGAGAAATGTAATTCTTAAGCTGGGATCATACGATTGACGTAATGCACTAATTACACTAGTCTACAGCAAAAAAATTCCTTTAATTAAAACTATATGGAATATAATGATTTTGATGCGCTGAATTCAACGCCGTTTTCAGTTTTTTTCCATCGGACTCAAATTTTTTTTATGGGCGTGGCAATAATATGAACAGATTAGGTCATGTTAACAATAAGTAAATTAATCTTTTTTTTAAATTGGGTTATTTCTTATCTTAAAACAAACGCAGTACGTGCCGTACGCTTGGGACTTTACAGAGCCTGTGTTACCAAAACGGAGCAAAAGATCATAAAAGCGAGAGATTCAAAAACTTAATGAAACGCATATATAATCCTCTCAACAATAACAAGAGAACGTTCACACTATGCTCGTAAGCACCAAATAAATTGACATATTAATGCATTTCTGACAATCGTGTGATCCCAGCTTCACATAGTTTTTGAAAATGAAGTTTTAATTTTTGTCTTAACGAAACTTTTATTTCACTTTTTTTCTAAGTACGAATAAACAGGAAGGAACTTGTGATTTTATTTATAGAATAGTACCCGATAGTGTGACCGTATTGCGCCGCAAAATATCGTTATTTTGCCACAATGCGACGATAAAGGGAATGTTTTGAAAAAAATCGTCTAATTTTTTTTTTATATATGCGCCGACTTACTGCAATAAAAATCAGCGCAGATTGTGCTATTTGCACTGTTAGTGGGATCTTCCTCTTTTGTCAATATATACCATGTTATCATTTACTCCTGCAGCACACAGGTGATTGTAGGTTTGTTGATATAGACCTTTGACTTCAGATATCCTAATAAAAAGAAATCCAATGGTTTTAAATCGCAAGATTTAGAAAGTCAATTTTGTTCACCGAAACGTGACTTGAAATAACTCATAAAGTATTTAATTTATTCACGATGTGCTATTACGTCAGAAACAACTGTGTTATTATGTCAGCCTAACGGGCACTAGTAACCAACGCTGGTTTCGGTGATGTCTAAATCCGAAAATCTATAATAATGTTAGCACGTTGTAATTTCATGGGCAATTTTAGTGACTATCGCACAGTTATTAAGGTGAAAAACGTTTTATCACTTAAGGACGATGTCATCAAATGAATATGAATTCATTCGAGGAATGGTGTATAATGAGGTGAATATATCTGTAATTCTACATTTGCAAACGATACTGCAATGGTAATGGTACTTCACTGTTTTAAAAAGATCACGTTATCATGTTAATCGTAATAAATACCAATACTACTTATTATTCTGAGATATTTTAGTGGGCTATTAAGACTTGACACAGATTACTCATCATGGCTGGATGGTATATAGTTGCAAAGGAATCCGTTTCTCTTAATGACTACACTAAGAGAAAATTAACGATCGTTTTCTCCTTTTCCTTGCCATTGCAACTGTGGCATTAAACGTGAAAAAAGAATTCAAGTTGACTGTCATGTTTACCTAACATCCAATATCTAGTTGTTACCGCCTAATCTCGATATATTACACATATTACAGGTCATAAGTTGCATAGTGTGTTGCTCATTAAATGAGGGCAATGTTAACATAGCCAACCTACAGGTATTTAAATTACGTCCTCTATTTTCAACTCTTTGAAGAAGAGGTCTAAATGTACTACATTTAATATATCTCAGCCGAGTTCAAGGCAAATCCCGTTCTGGCTAACTTATCCACCAGCTCATTACCATGGCAGTCTCTATGCGCAGGGACCTGTACGAAAGTACTATCTTGCCTTGACAGTTCATTCTTATGTTATGTGACCGTTAGAGACGTCGTAGTGTATGAATTTTATAGAAGAAGAGCAACCTGGTTACAGACTAAATATCAAACGTTACGAATATTTCCATTAGAGCGAATATTTCAGCCTGAAAAATACTTCACTCATTTAGAAAACGTTGAGAAACACCTATTCCAAGCCCGTCACAATAGTGTAAACAAATAACTTTGACTTTGCGAGAGAATCCTGTTCTCTCATTCTCTATAATTGTTGTTTAAATTCCCACCACCAAATGTAGATGAAAAAAAAAAAAAAAAAACAAAAAAAAAACAAAAAAAAAACTCTAAAAGTTCTACTTACTCAGTCTTAAATAGCATTGCATTAGGAATGCATCGCCCAGCACTGTATTTAGTAGACCCATGATGCCTTGCGGAAATTCAGTGATTAGAAACAGTAACAGCACAGCCAATAACATTCTTGTTGTACGATCTGTCTGTTTCTCTTTTTCCAATGTCTTGCTGTTTTTACGTGGCCGTTGCTGCGGTTGCTGTTGTTGCTGTTCAACAACTTTACCATTTACAGTCGGTTTCATGCCATTTGCGGCATTACTGGTAAGCATTTTACGACGACGTTTTGCCTCCAACAGAGCCATTATCAGGCGAATCGATAGAATGGTTAACGCAATACAAGGAATTAATTTAATCAGCACACTATAGATGAGAAACGTGGCATTATGTAATGTTCTATTGCGTAAAGCCATATCACTATGATACAAACGATAAACGGTTATGTTGCGTACCAACACTTCGGGCATTATGGTGGTATTTAATAACAGAGGAGCTAATGTAGTGGTGGTACTAGTTGTTGCTGTAGCAAATGTGTTAGAGGAGGAGGTATTTACAACATTTAAAAGCATTTCAGCTGTTGTTTGGGTTATATTACCAGCACCACCACCACCATCACTTCCCGCATCTAAGTTAGTGTTAGATATTGCTGTCGCTGATGTCACTGCTGTTTTATTCATTAAACTCTGCTGATAATCAATCACATATTGTGACAATGCTATCGATTTGACAGTCTTGCCATTTGCATCTAACATTTCTAAGAACTCTGCTATTGATGTCACCAAATAGAGCGAAGGCGATACCACCAATACACAAACCACATACGCACTTATTATCGTTATTATCGTTGTACGCATACCACACCATTGACGATTTTTTTGTGGATAACCAACGGCTATATAGCGCCAAACGGCTAAAGTCACTGTTAACCATATGGAAATGGTATGTAGGACTTGAGCAAAAATTGAGTGGAATTTTATGAAACAGGCCCATGGATAACTGAGCTGTTGTTCACGTGGCAGTCTCTCCCACAATATATAATCGTGTATGGTATAGGGTATATATTCGATCATAACAGCCAAATCGGCCACAGCCAAACCAGTCAAGATGGCATTGGTGGGTGAACGCATTTCACGGCGTGTCAATACAATTATGTTCAGTGTATTGGCAATGGTGCCCAGTATGCAAACAATCAGCGATATATAGCCGTGTAAATTTTTATAACTGTAAAGAAAGGCAAAGAATAGAAAGAGAAAAAATGAAATTAAAATAAAAATGTCAAATGACTAAAAAGAAAATTATTTTCATTAAAACATAATTAAGTTCAAAATTTTTTATTATGAAAGTTGTAATTGAACATTTTATTGTATCGCTTTTGAATAAACGTTTTTTTAAATTGTTTTCAAAATCTCCTGAGGTTTATTTTCTGTTATTTATACCCGAGTTAAGCCACAAACGCATTTATGCAAATTTAATTGCCTCAATAGTGCAGTGATACGGTAATATGTTAATGAGTTAACAAAGAAAATTGGTCAATAAGTTGAAATTAATTTCTGGTAAAATGATAAAATAATGGTTTTCAATTGAAATTAATAAATAATAGGCAATACAACGTGTGTATGTCGTTTATTTATACAAATTGATTTACAACAGACTTTAACGATTATAATCACACTGGTCTGCAGAAAATAATTTTGAGGAGAAATCAAAACAGATGCCAAAAAGACTGAAACTATTAAGAACTACCCTTTGCTAGTTACCTTGCGTCAAGAATCACGCAACGGCATTATAAATTGATTTCGAGAAAGCCTTCGACAGAATTCGTTCACATATCCATCTAAACGTCCTATGTCATTGGAAAATAGGCAAACACATTTTTAACTTTGTAAAGTCCTTTCTTTCGAATACTTAGATACTTCAAGGTAAAAATAAACGGCCTCTTATCAAAAACGTTCTCTTTACATAACGGCATTCCACAAGGGTCGCCACTTTCGGTAGCTGTTTTGCAGAGTGCCTTTAACGAAATAAGCAGGATCTTAAATATAATTTCGTATATAGATCACTGTTTATATGCAGACGATCTTCTAAACGTTTTGTGTAAGCGCAATAACAATAATGACTCAACTAACGTTTTATCAAAAGCTCTAAGCGATATCAAAAATTGGTGTGAATTCTCGGGAGCAAGAATTTCATTACAAAAATCTAAGAAGTTCCATATATGCAGAAACCATAAGTGCGACTCAGACAATCACAAAATACAAGTACATGGCTTTGTATTACAAAATTTTGACAAATTGAAAATCTTGGGTGTGATTTTCTCCTGTAATTACCGCTGGAAAGAGCACTGTACTAATTTGAAAAATGCATTAATCAGCAGAGCTAACATTATCCGCTATCTATCGTTGAAAACTGCTGTACATATTAACACTTTGGTTTACCTCACTAAAACTCTAGTTGTATGCAAAATCGACTACGGCATTATCATTTTGACGCACTGAATTTTGCACTTATTTGCATAAATTTAAATAAACATAATATAACGGTACATCTCTCGGAACAAAATGGCTAAAGATAATCTTACGAAAAAGATCCACTTGTTAATGTTCCATAAGCAGTTAAGCAAACTCTCTTCACTGTGCATGATCAGAGGATAAGCATGGAGATACTAATCGACGTGGCTATAAGTTATATGGTCTATTCGATCAATCCAAAGAGTGACTACTTCTTCCAGTACATCTAGCCAGTGGCTTGATTATTGGCTTTCAATGATTCAAGAGTTGCTGGTTTGTCGGCACAAGCCAATGACCCAACAGAAAGTAAGTCAAAGGCGCTAAATCGCACGAATAAGGTGGCAAGGGAACGAGCTGTATGGCAAGTTGCGCCGTCTTGTTTAAACCAAATGTGGATTATGTTTAGCTGACTAATTACTGGATATAAATATTCTGTCAGCATGGTTGAGTATGACGACGTATCGACATTTCGGCTTGAAGACTTTGTTCTACAGCAGCAATATTCTCTACGATATGAACATTTCTTGGTCTTATTAGTAAAACGATCAATAACTGCAATAATTACTTGCTCACTAGGCCAATTATGTTAAACATAAAATAGGCGAAGTGCTCTATGAACAGATTTATTTTTTCCAAAATAAATATCCACAATTTGAAACCGTTGTGCTAGCGCTAAATGATTCATGATGACTTGCCGAAATTTACTCAATAGAAATGTCGACACAGCTTGAAATTTTCAGCTGTTAAGCCATAGTTATGAATATCATAGTTCTCATGCAGCTTAAACTCGCCCCTATATTTCCCCATCATACTTACTACACCCATCTACAAATAGTAACGAGCAAAAATTTTGTTTCTTAAATATTTTGTTTTTATTTTTATTTTTATTTTTATTTTTATCTCTTCTTTCATTTTCATAAACAATTTGTCAATTAATTTGTTTTGCTTTTTACATTTTAAGCGCTTTTTTAATCGAATTATCCCCCTCAAACACAAACAAGGTCTTTCATTGAAATAACCAGGGCGGTACATAAATTAGTTAAAAAATAAAAAATAAAGAACAAAGAAAACAAAAAACAAAATTTGTGAAAGCTTTTCTTTTTTCTCAACATACTTAAAGTTCTTTTAGCTCGATACACTTTTCCCAGCGGTATTTAATAGCTGGGATACCCTGTCTATAGTAAGAACTTTCTAGCTCCTTAAATCACCATCAAACCAGACTTATGCGCTTTATTATCAGCAAATCTTTTACCATCAAGTTATTGGAAAAATTAAGTAATCGAAGAACCTGGCTAATAAGATAATTTCTTTACTTCATGCATTGTCTTAATGAAACAACACTTTCACTCTCACCTAATGTATCCTTTTCTTCCCCAAATTCATCTCTTAAATTCTGCAATCGCTGTGGGTTGGTTTTGAAGATGATCAACAAAAATTATTCCACATGCTTTCCAAAAAACAGACACCATAGTTCTGTCTGCAGATGGAACTATCTTCGCCTTCTTTGGACTCGATTCTCACGATCTATTTTATTAATTTGATTGTTCATTGTGGACTCACGTAGACGCAAAAACTTATTTATTGTGGTGCAGCATCGCTTAATCATCACTCTACTAATACATCTTCACTACCTCATACGACGTTCGGTCAATACCATTTCTTTGTTTTATTAGGTAGTGACTTTTCACCGATTTTTTTCAAACTATTGCCGCTATCAATAGGTTGTATTTTCTAGCTGCATTAAAACTATCGATAACTATGTTTTGACAGCTGAGAATGTTAAGCTGGTTTCACTTTTCTGTTCAGTAAGGTTTGCTGAGCCGTCATGAAAATAAATGAGTTCGCGAAGTTGATAGAGCCATTCATGCATTATACGGTTAACATAATCGGCCTAACGAGCAAACAATTCGTGCAGTTATTGATTGGTTTCGCACTAATTTTATTCTTCTCGATTCAAAACCATCAACCAAACAAAGAAATGTGAGGAAAACTCCGAAATGTCGATGGCAACCACTATCAAGCCACGAATTGACTGAATTTTTATTTCCAAAATTAAATCAGCTAAACATCAACGACATATGGTACCAACAAGACGGCACAACTTGCCATACAGCGTGCTTAATAATCGATTTATTGCAAAATCAAATTGATCAAATTGATTGGAAGCCAATATTCATGCAACCATCGATGCCATACGGCAAGATATTTTGGAAAAGTAGTCAAAAATTCGACTAATCAAATGGACCATGTAACTTGTAGCCCATACGAATATATGCCGGAAATCATACTCAAAAAATAAATGCCAGAAAATTGTCTACCAGTTTTTATTTTTATTACTGTCTTGTGTTATAATTTTAAGTTTTCAAGCTCTTAGGAGAACACGCCATATATGCCAGATCGGCTAATTTCTAGACCTCTCTCGTAATAGCAGAGCATTTTCTTCACCTTAAATTATTCATTAGATTAAAACAAATAAAAATTAAAGGTTATCATACGAAAACCTACTCTCGCAGAAAACAAAAACTAAAGATTTACGCCTACAACTTCAATTTTCTTTTAATTTGTTTCTCGTTTTGTCCTTCTGGGAATCGGAAAATTTATTTGGGAGGCCAAAAGAAAGAGAAACATGAAAACATCAAAGAAAAGGAATATTTTAAAAGTTATACGTACTATTTTGTTGACGTAAAAATAAAAAGGAAAATAAATAAAAATGTGTCAATTGCAAAATGTTATAAATACTCGTTTATGGTGTAGGATCTGTTTTATAAAAAAGGCAACATTCATTTCTTGCAAATTAATTTTTCTTTAATATATTAACGAGAGTCATTTGGAATTTTCACACCATAAAGAAGTCATAGCTGTAGAATTTTTCTTTAAAACGATAAAGGCTAATTAAGAAAAATATTTTATAAATTAGTGCTTAACTTGTACAGTGACACTAACTAAACGGGCAAGTTATTTTTCTCATTGATAAGTCTTTCAAACGTAAAAAATATAATAAACTAGAGTTTCCAGCATTGCTGGGAGCCTTTGTTTTGTACACCTATAAAATGTATTCATCATTAAAATTAATATTGTATTGACTACCAATATATATAGACCAAGTTCAAAAACTGATATTCTGACCGTTCTCTAGATATACAAAAATCAATATTTACTTTGTATTGGAGGTGCAACACACGCTTATTTAATTTCGCACATAATTCGACTGATGATGTGTATTGACTACGAAGCTATTTAGACCAAATTCATAACTCTTCACAATTACCATTGCAAAGATATACAAAAATTAGTATTTACTTTGTATGGGATGTATCACTTCTACTTGTCCAATTCTGCCCACTTTGTGACTGATAATTTGTATCTGGGTTGGCAAAAACCCGGGTTTGAAAAAAAAATACAGACAACCGAGCTTTATTTGATTTATTAATGGGATTAATTTGTTGTTTTTGGGGTTTCATGGGTTTTATTGGGTTTTATAACTGTTTCCAAAATCCGTTCAAGTCGACAATACTTTTTGTTTGTTTATACAATCACGTTCGTTTAGTATTTATAGTGCAACTTTTCACTATTGGTGAGATTAAGACAGCATTGTATACTATGAGCTATTAAAGTTCGGTGAGCGAAACAGACTGCAGTTACTTCGTTTGAATCATGCATTATGCGTGAATACGATATTGTTTTTCATGACAACACCTGACCACATGTCGCAAAAGTTTCAAAACAATTATTAGAAACGATCAAATGCCGCATTCGCCATATTCTCCGAACAATGTTTCATCGGTTGTTGCGACGGATGCAATTTACTCACACCTTTTTAAAGTTAGAACGCCTTGAGAATTTTTTTTTTTTTTTTTGAGACGGGCTTTTGAAATTGAATCAGAAGTGGGAAAAGACTTAAGTAGTGATTTGATAAATTTGTTATTTCCTTATCTTTTTGAGCTCGATAACGGAACAATAAAACCCGGGTGGGTTTAATTGGGTTACCGAGTGGGTTGCAAACCCTGATTTGTATAGACCACAAATTTATTTGGGCAAAATTCACAAACTCTTACTATTACCGTTTTAACAATACGGACACCTATATATATAACTTTAATATGGGCGTGGCACCGCCCAGTTGAACTAACGCAGGTATTGGTTTGTAAATCGGTAAGGTGGTTCACGAGTTATAAAATGTCGAACATAGAACAACTTATTTGAGGTTAGGAAGTACATTGATTTAAAAACAATTTTTTTTTTTTTTTTTTTTGACAAATTCAGTTTTATTCATACCAATAATTAATAGAAATATGGGAATTAATTTGGTATATGATGTCGGGCAAACGTCTCGCAAACCTCTAGCACTTTTCAGAAAATTTTGAACCGCATTTTGCAACAAAGCTTCGCTTATCTCGTCAATGCATCGCCGAATTTCATAATTTCACGTAAACCCGGTCCTTTAAAGAACCCTAACGGATCCGCCGTTAAATCACAAGAAGAAGGCAGCCAATTAGTATCGAGAAATCGATAAACTACGCGATCGGGAAATTTCTCATGCAATAACTGAACTGTTTGGCTGGCTGTGTTGCTTGTGACGCCGTCCTGTTGAAACCAAAGGTCACTAATGTTAATATTAGGCAATTGTGGCCACAAAAAATTGTTTGTCATGGTTTGATAGTGCAGAGAATTCACGGTGACGGCGTGTCCTTGCTCATTTTCGAAAAAATACGGGCCGATGATGCAACCTGACAACAAATCGCATCATACGGTTATTTTCTTTGGATTTAATGGTTTTTCGAGGACTATTTGTGGATTTTATGAGCCTCATGTGCGACAATTTTGTTTGTTTACATAACAGCCCAATCGAAAATGGGCCTCATCACTAAAGATGAAGTTTTTGAAAAATACGTTGCTTTCGTTCAGTTTTTCAAACAGAAAATTTTCACAATTAAAATTCTTTGTCCAAGAGTGTACCGTTCCATAGTTAAGATTTCCAATTTTTTTACTAGACAAGTGTCAAAGGTTGACAGTTCAGTTGTTGACATTTCATCATTTTGACAGCCAATTTACTTCCTAACCTCAAGTTTGTCCAGCCTGTATATAGATATACAGATTTTTTGGATTTGTTTTTTCAAATATGTGTCTTCATGAATAATAAAAAAGTAGCATTTTATACAATGATAACTGTTTTAATACAAAAAACAAAAATAACTTAAATTTAAACTCAACGCATGATCGGACAGAGAAAGAAATAATTACTAAAATGCAATACTAGACCAATCAATACAGCTCTGCTCTAACAATATTGTCTGATCTAACAATATTGTCAGAAAATATTATAAAAAATGTCTTACAACTGTGTAAACTTACAAATTTTGTCTTTAAGCATCACAGAAAATATTACCATACCATTGTCTGATGCGCCTAAAATTTACATCTGATAATGACGTCATTATCAGAAAACACATATGGTTACGTTTTAACCTTTTTAAAACCTTTGTGTTCGTTCGTGAATTGCGTTAAAATAAAATAAACACCACTTTATTTTATTGTTTTACAGTTTTTATTTATTCCACTATAACTTTTATACTGTTTGTCTTAATACAACACTTAATATTCTTTTATACAACTCTTTTATTTCCGCTTTAACACAACTTTATTTATTGACGATAACCGAAACTGACGTGTAGGTAAAGCAGCCTCTTTATGTACCTAATACCCTACTGTTTGAAAGGTTCTGAAAATGTCTCATATCTTCTATTTTTATATCCGTTAATTCAAATATAACGTAAAGATGGTCGATTTAAGACAAATTTTATTTAATGGTTTTCGTAGTTTATTTACAACAAAAATAACTAAACTTTACGTATTGGGAATATAACTTAAATCGGTCCATTTTTACACCTCAAAAAGATAATAATTTGTTAATTTATGAAATCACTACTTACTTATTTGCCTCACCTCTTTTTAAGCGATACACTTAAGCCAATAGATATTGTATCCGTCGAAACAGACAATATTCAGAAGGATCAATATTTGAAGATTACGACGTGTGTAGCATTTGGTTGTTTTTAACAATTGCTTGGCAACTTTCGATCTTGAAATGAAACCGAGCGTTGTTGTGCAAAAGGAAAACTTTATCTGTCTGTCTGTATTCATATTACGGCCGTTTTCTTATAATGCACGATTTAAATGAAATAATTACAGCTTGCTCCGATCACCGAGTTTTAGTAGCTCAAAGTACACAATAATGCCTTGATCGTACTAAGACTGCAAAATTGCATTATAAATATTAAATAGATTTAATGGTACTAAAAAAAATTATTGTCGACTTGAACGAAATTCGAAAGCAGTTATAAAACCCAAAAAACTCATCAAAAAGCCCAACAAAACCCGGTGGGTTGAGTTTTATTTAAAAAACCCGGGTTTTTACAAACCCTGGTATTTACGCTGTGAAAAACTTCACTAACTAATATATTTGCCGTTCAGAGCCGGCGTTTGTGGGTCACTTTCAATGAGTCTGATTGATAACTAAATTTATACAAATAGTTAAAAAATTAGCATATTTGCAATCAAATAATATTGTTACGTTTTAACCTTTTTAAAACGTTTGAGTTCGTTTATATTGCGCCAAAATGAAATAAAACTCTACTTTGTTTTTTCTTGTTTTACAGTTTTTGTCTTTTTTATTAATTCCACTATAACTTTTATACACTATGTCTTAATACAGCAAACTCGCTTTTGCAACACTTTTTATTTGCGCCTAAACAGACTTTACTGAACTCACCAGCCACAATGCGCCATCCTTTCATAGTATTTCATCATTAGTTTCGAATATTCTAGTACAGACACGAATCTTCGATTTATCTACGTTAATTCATAAGTTCTGAAATAATTTTAATGATTGCAGGTTATTTTAGCAGTTCTTAACCCTTGACACAAGCCAATAAATTTTATAGCTAAAAGCTCATAATAAGCTCTGATGTGGTGGATTTTGTCTTTAGCATTTTCATATTCGTAACAATAGACAAACGTATACAAATTATACTTATTTTAATTAACCGGTTATGCCTATTAAAATAACCGGTTTTTTTTGGGTATTCGACAAAGCCAGAAAAACAGTTGAAACCGTTCGAATAATAACCGTCCGATATCCCTAGTCAGTAACTAAGCGAGATTGAATTATTAGCACCTTCCATTTAAACTAAATATGTCGTTTGTTACATGTGGTGAACAGCAATTAAAGCTTAGATATCTATCCACATCAACCAAAAAGCGATCAAGATTGGATAGGCGTGTATTACACAAATACTAATAAAGACTAATGTGTGTTTGTTTGAAGACTGCATATAGCTGAGGTGACTTCTGGAAGAACTATAGGTTATCTTACACAGGGTGTCCGCCGGAAAGGTGTACTACTTTACTTGTTTATAATTTTTGATTATATGAAAGAGAATGGATCTTATATTGATAAATATTTTATTTAATATCGGCAATTATGTATGGAATATAATATTAGATAAATGCCCGTCTCTGTTAGCCTCACAAATGCGAGCCCTTTTGAGCACATTTTTCATTACATTCTCACACATTTCACGCAGTATTTCATTAACTTCATCACGAATATTTCGTTTCAGTTGCTCCAGTTTTTCTGGCTTGTTTACATAAACCTTGCTTTTCAGATATCCACACAAAAAGAAGTCTCGAGCAGTCAAATCAGGCGACCGTGGAGGCCTATCAACACCACCATTTCTTGAAATAATTTGTTGTGGAAAGAGGTCTCACAGTAATTCCATTGTAATACTGGCTGTATACGATGTGGCACCGTCTTGTTGAAACCACATGTTAGTCAAGCTCAAAGCATGCAGTTGCGGCGTTAAAAAGTTTTCAATCATATCACGATATGGCTCCCCATTGACAGTTACCGTTGTGCCGTTTTCAGTTTCAAAGAACTAAGATACAATAATTCCTCCTGACCAAATTGCACATCAGACTGTCACTTTCAATGGATGGAAAGGTGACTGATGAATAATTTGAGGGTTTTCCATTGCCTAAAACCGACTATTCTGTTTATTCACATAACCATTCAAATGAAAATGTGCCGCGACACTTATTATGACTTCTTCATGAAAATCAATGATTGATTTTGATAAAATGTTTTAACGATTAAAACGTTCACGTTGGTTTACTGAATATTTTTCCATAATAAATTTGGTGAGCCTCTACTTCACGACTGCCAAATATGAACTGTCAAGACTAATGTCTACCAAAATGGCGGCTAAACAAAGTATATACAAAGTAGTTTTGAACCGGAAGGCAATAAAATGGGAAAAATGGAAAAAATCATAACTAAAATAATAGTCAAAATAGGTGTAGCGAAGCACGTCGAGCTTTAGCCAGTTATATATAAAAACCCTTACTTACCTGGTATGAAAATTATCCATTCCAGAACCACAATAAAGCGGTTGAGATTCATTGACAGCCATACTGAATGCGTATTTAAAGACGGTATAAAAATGTTCTTCTGTGCTCCTCTTCGAGGATACTCTGTTTCTCCACCACTTTCTCTTATATTCTCAATTTTTTAGAAAAAGTTACTTGAAAGCAGACTGCAAGGCTTTCATCAGCTGAAATTATTAATAAAAAAAGAAGAGAAAGTAAGACGCAAATGTTCTGTTATAAGACATTATTTTCAATTTGAAAATAAGTAAATAATTTTGTAGAGTAAAAGAGAGAAAGTGAAAAATTAAAAAATAAAAATTATTTGTAATTGTAAATTTACATAAAACAGTTTGTGTTGTTTTTGTTTTATCTTAACTTTATTTTATTCTTTTTTTTTAACTCTTCCTTACTTAATGTATATTTAATTAGCATATTTATCGTGTTTTCATCTTACAAGACTTAACTTTCAAATGAGTATGCAATTAAAGAAAGAGAAGTATTTTCTTTCAGTTTCGTTTCTTCTTTTTTTAACAATCAAGATAATCTTCATGATGTAAATGCAGCGGCAGCACAAAATAAATGTAAAATTCATTTCAACAAATTACAATATTTGTAATTTAAAGATTTTGAAATGTTTTCTTTCGCCTTGAAAATACTTTTATTTGAGCAGCATGTGCTATGCACAATGGCAAAGTTTGAATAAGAAACTTTTAAGCACCTGTACCTGTATAATCCTACGTAATTATTCTCTGTCAGTCTTGTTCACTACAAGAAGAAGAAGAAGATGACGATAAAGAAGAAGTTTTAAAGAAAAGGGTTGAGATATTAGAGCGTATATTTGTAATCAAGCAGAGTTTCTTAATAAATGTTAACAAATATTAAATAAGAAACGTTTAATATTAAGTTACGTTGGCTTTTATGCTTTCAGTAGACAGACAGAAAAAAAAATTATTTTTTAGAAATAATTTTATTTGAGTGCAATTATTTTGGCAAAGAAAAAGAGATGTAAAATTATTGCGAGGTTCGTTTAATTTTTGATTGATTGATTTAATTTTTTATTTAGTGTTGCAAAACTCGTCTCAAACCCATGTTTATAGTGGTTTAAACGAAGGCCAAAAGTTCTGATGAAGTTTCTTCCTCTCTGTGCATTAATAGCTTCTAAGAATAAAATAAAGAAATGACAAAAATCATGTCGAAAAATGGTCGAATCACTATTACAGCATTTGGTGAAATTATCGACATCTGGGTGAGCTCGTAATCTATAAAAAAAAAATTAATTTTTTAGATTTTTGGACTTCTTCAAGTAAAATTCTACGCCATATGTGGCAAAACACGAACTGTGGAAAACATATTTGTGGCTTTTGAATTAAGATTTAATTTTAATCCAAGAACAACGTAATTGATGGTAAAGAGGCCTTAAAATCTCTAGAAAGGACATTAAAAATTGCCGGATATCGGAATATAGTGCGTATAGTTCAGAGTTCGTCCGCTATCAAAACCCGTTATTTAGAACAACAGGTCCGCATATGCAGTCTGTGTCATCATTCACGATTCCGCTCAATACAGCAAAACAGGTAAAGTAAAGGTCTTGTATATGTGGAGTTTTGTTCTTCTCCTCAAGTTCTTATCACGAAAATGCTTAGTAAGTCCACAGTAGCATTTGTTGGCAAGCAAGATTTTCCTTTTTTATTATCTTGGTGAAATCGGGATAAACGAAGTTATCCACGACTTCAAAATTAAAGCTATTTATGCCTAATGACGGTCCAAGGCTCGAGGACTGCTTGTTCGTTAAGGCCATTAACTTCGTCATTTTATTTACTTTTACTAAATATGTACCTTAAAATTTCAAAATTTTACTCTATTACTTCTCTACCATAACCACGGTGCATCTTCTCCAACAGTGTGACATGAATTGGAAAAAAAATAAATAAGACAAAAAGAGAAATTTTTTCAAAAAGTTAATTAAATTTTCATATTCTTTTTAGTTCTTGTGTTTATTTTTTTTGGAAAACTTACGCTATTACTTAAGTGAAAATAGATGACGATATATAGTTTTACACAAGCCTGTAAAAGTTTTCAAATTAATGTAAATTTTATGTAAACGGATGTTATAAATAAAAAAACACTCAAATTCTCACGTTCTCTTGCGTAAATAGTCTTTTGACTTTAAAAATTATTAGGTGAGAAGAAGTACGAACGGAATTGATGACAACGGATTTTAAGATGCTTTTGTTTGCAAATGGAAAGTTAAAACAAAATCTGAAAAAAAATTAAAACAATGGGTAAAACAGTGTAATGAAGTGGCAAAACCCTTTAAGTACCATAAAAGTGTAAAAATTATTATGGAATCAAAATTCGATTTTCTAAATCATATAATAAGTTCAAGTACTACGAGTATATGTTAAGTCTGAGTTTAAATATTTAATATTAATGACGGATAATATTTTGTCCACAGTGAAGCTTAGCCAAAATTCATCAGAATATTTTTAAACTACGACTAAAAGAGTTGTCATTTTTAGTTGAATATTATCTGATGAGTGCAATGACTCCCATAAAATTTGTTAAAAAATGATAAGCAAGACCATCAGATAAAGAATTCAGTCCAGGAACTTAAAGAGCTATTAGCAATCAATTAAATCTTTAACACTTAAGACTTATTTGCAATACTAAGGCACTTGGCTGGAAAAAGAAAAATATGGGTTTATACAAGCGGCACCTAACCTCGTAATGCATAGATGAGCCGTGCAAATATTCGTATTAAACGAGATATCTAAGTAAGTAATTTTTAAATTTTAAGGAATTTTTGTCGAATGCCGAAATAATCCCCTGTCCGCAATTAAATACACCTGAAGTTAAATTAAGTGCGCAACGTAAAAACGAAACTGAGTCAATAATACATATTTGCCAAAGATGTACAGACAGATCAGAAGCACCAATCGCTATATCTTTACCGCGCTAAAATAATACTAAAAAATAGTTCTAAAACTGTTACCAATCACTAAAAAAAAAAAATATCGAAAAACTTATTACATTTAAACAACTGCAGCTAAAGATCACACAAGCCTCCGGATTACTTTGCTCGCTATTTTAATCACTTATACGAATTATCCAATTCATATGACATATTTTAAATTCGTTTTAATGGTTCTTTTTATTTTTCTCATTATTTTTGTTTATTGTTTTAACACCGCTTCACATCCAGGTGCTTAGCGATAATTTTCTCCAGTGTCCCGAAATGTGTCGGAAAGTCTGTTCATCCTACGCAGGCTGGTCGGAGAACCATCTCCAGTTATGGATGTTATGCCTTTGGATCTGTGCTTTAGCAAGAGGTTCAGAGTTTAATTCCCGTACCGGGATAGTTAGTCTAATGGTGCTTTAGTTGGGAGTGAGTTTAATTTAAACCGGTATACTGGCGGCTCAAAAATGAATGACTGTATCGGTGCTAGCGTTCATGGGCCCAACCGACACTTGTCTATCTCACTGGAAAGATCACTGAGTGTCTTCCAGGCTGAGATCATGGTCATTGCTATATGTGCGGAGATGAAACTGTATAATGGGCTTAAGAGTAAACCATTAATATATCCTCCGACAGCTAGGTTGCCTTAAGGTCGCTTGGCTCGAATGCTGTGGCATCTAGACTGGTCAAATACTACTATGATACGTTGCATAAGCGTTCGATTGAAAATATGGTCTAGTGGTTTTGGATACCTGGACGCTGTGGAATAAAAGGTAATAAAATACCGGATGCATTGGCCAGAAAGGGTTCCATGGCGCCCTATATCAGACCCTAACCTTGCTGTGCAGCACCACTCACTAGCCTCCTTAATATAATCAAGGATTGGGAAATTCCAGATGCTTGGATCACTGGAATGCTCAAAGGAGACTTCGTCCGCAATTAGGGCGTCGTTCAGAGGTTCTCGAGTAAGGCAGGCCGGACTTGAAACTGTTAACGGGGTTTCTTATTGGCCACTGTAACCTAAGAGCGCATCTGAGGAAGATGGCTGTCTCAGATGTGGATGTTTCTAGACTGTGCTCCCAGGCATCAGGAACATCGGAACACATCTTGTGTGAATGTGGGTTTCATGATAGCTTTAGGTGGGAATGTTTAGATAGACATAGGATCTCACTGGGTGATATATCCACCATTATGGTTTCGGATCTGCTGGTGTTCATTAGGAAGGCAATAGATCTGCTGAACAAACTTTAGACCAGAAGGGGCACCCTTATTACATGGATGTGAAGCGGTGTTAAACCAATCAAGGCCTCCAAGGTCGCTGTTGGTCATGTTCCCCACGTACTGAGGAAATAGCCCCATTTAAACCGAGGCAAGTGAGTCTAGGTACCGCCTGCCGTACCGCCTGCCGTACCGTACTGCCTAATTTTTACATGTGGTAGCCTCCTCAGCATTTCTATACCAAGCTATCGCCACATAAGTGGCAGGATAAGAATGGTATATACCCTTAGTGTCATTCTCGGCGAAATAACCCATGTCTTATCGTAGGAGGAGCAACTTTCTCAGAGGGCAAGTATCGCCTTATTCTGGGCAACACCAACTAAGACTCCTATCAGAATGACACCTAGTCACATGATAACTTGTATCTCCCTGCTGGAGGCAGAACACTCGTTTCTAAAGGAATCACCGAGATCTCATCCTAAATGCACCAATTTTACACTTCGCCCGTGGCCGTTCTCATGAGGTCACACAACATACTCACATATTTTGTACTGTTCGATAGAGCTCATCGGCAAATCCAATTACACTGACATCCCTATAAGCCAACATGGTAAGCAAGCCATCAAATCCTATAGAACACCCTTGTGACGCCATCACATTTGATTACTCCCCATCAATAGACAATCTGTTGATCTTGATCCTAAGTAAGGATCTGATCCAAGTTATAATTTCATTCCAACGACACAGCAATAGAGCCAAAGCCTTTATTGTCAAAGGCGTTCTGAATATTTAAGAAGGCACAAAGAGCCACTTCTCTATCAAAGATTAGTTTTGAAACTGTTCAGAAGAGACAAAATAGCAAACTGAAGGACGTTCGTAAACTGACTTCGGTGAAGAGGGAGTTCCACAAGGTACCTCTTATGTATATAGACATCAATCAGTCTTTCCATCGTCTTCAAAAGAAGGGATGAGAGACTGTTAGGTCTATACGACTTGGAAAGATCACTGGGCCTACCTGGCTTTAGTATAAAAATAAGAGTGACGTCCCTCCACGCTTATGGGACATAACCCAAAACAAAGCTGACTTTTAAAATCAGTTTAACAATTAATCCTTTCGTAAGTTTTATCGGGCTTAAAAGAAATCCTCTGCTTTTAATCCATATATCAAGACTACATTCACATGTAAGATATTTAAAGTATTTTTAAATTACCAACAAAAACTATCTAAGGTAACCTCTAAAGTACTACTCTGCTCACTCTTTACATCATCATCTATGTTTTGACTATTTTCTGTTCAATTTCCTTTCACTAGAAAGAAATGAGAGAAAATAACTTTTCTAAGTAGACAAGAAGTAACTTAAAAGTTTTTCCATCACTTCATTTTAAACTTTTCCTTTACACAATACTTATATTCACTTACTTACTCTTTGATTTTCTTAAGGCTTAAGGCTTTGTTTGCTACGTTCATTTCCCTCCCGCTCATCGAGGTAAGAAGTAAAACTAAAAATTATTATTCTTTTCCGTTTCACTTTTAGTTTACAAGTCACCATTATTGTAGCATCTGATATTATAACTGCAAGTAGTTGTTCGTTTTGTGTATCGTGTTATTTCAACAAAATCGTTGAAGTGCCATCTCAAGAGCAGGTAAAAATAGCAGAAAATCTTTATGTTGTTCATTTAAAAAAAAAAAAAAACTTTTTGAAATACTTGGAATATTTTTTATAAAGAATTCTTGTAAAAATCTCTTAAGCTACCTCGTACTGTCAAAAAAGTAAATTTATGGTTGTATAGGACGAATGAAGGGTTATAGTTGTGAAAGAAACTTGCTATGGAGATAAAACTAAATCGAACGGATGCACAGTAGTCGCTGCCATAGGAAAAAAAAGAAAGTCAAACATTTTTTATCCAATGCTTTGTGGTTACTGCCATAGGCCAAAATAATAAATTGATGTCAAGATTTTGTAACCCGACATGGCTTTTTCGGATAGACCAAGCTTTAGAGAGGTATAGACTTCGGTTCAGCAGGATGAATCAGTTCACCTATTTTTCTGTTTGCCCTGTGCTGTTGATGTACTGTTGGCAAGATGTGTAGGTACTTCTTTAGGATTCTTTTTTCTATAGGTTTCACGATTTCCTACACAATTCATTACCAAACTGGTAAACATAATTTTATACCATTTCCGAGGAGTTCTGTGTACTTTTTCTATTCCTTTTTAGTTTAGGTTACTACAGTTAGTAACTTTAGATTTAATTTTATTCAGTTTGTAAAGGGTCCGCCATCTAACGTTTTTTTTTCAACCAGTGCTTATATCATGAATGGTAACACTTAGCTCATATCTGATTTGACAGATAATTAGTTCTATCCGAACGAATATGCTTATGTATACGCTTGAACAACGCTGTGAATCTGGGCCTGCGATCGACTTACAGAAGATGCCGATTTTGCCAAAAAGCATCTTTCCAGATGAAGCTCATTTCGATCTTGGCGGGTATGTAAACAAGCAAAATTGTCGCATTTGGGGCACAGAAAACCGCACGCATACATTGAAAAGCCGATACACCCAAGACGAGTCAATGTTTGGTGCGGATTTCGGCCATTTATCTTCTAAAATGAGCAAGGAGTGGCCGTTATAGTCAATGGCGATCGTTATCGGGCCATGTTGAACGAATTTTTGTTCACAAAAATTGAAGAGCAGGATATTAGCAATATTTGGTTTCAACAGGACGCGCTTCGTGCCACACAGCCGAAGCTACACTCGATGTTTTGCGTCCTGTTTTTGAAGATCGCATTATCAGCCGCAGAGCTGATGTCGTTTGACCACCTCGAAGCTGCGATTTGACATCGTTGGACTATTATTTGTGGCGTGCCGTCAAAGATAAGTGTTAAGCCACCAAGTCGGAGACAATTGACGCTTTAAAGGACACTATTAGTGAAGCCATTGGTGAAATACAGCTGCACACAATCGATAATGTGCTTAAAAATTGTACCGATCGTGTAGGCTACTGCATGGCCAGCCGAGGCGGCCATTTGAATGAAATTATATTCCATTATTAACCGGAAGGATGGTGCTTTCAAATAAAAAAATAAATTTGAGAAAATATTCAGTAGTTTTTTTATAGCATTTTCAACAAAGAATATTATTTGGCGGACCCTTTATAAAAATTTATCGCAACGCAGGATCGATCTTAGAAATACTGAAAGTAGTCCTATCCTGTTGAACGAAAGAAATAAATAAAAATTTTGTACTTGACTAGAAAAATTAAAAAAGTACCAATACAATGAGCTTGGGTTTAATTTTTGAGCTTAATTTATTATTTAAAGTGTCTGCTCTTCGTCTAAAATAATTGTTATTTCTTACTTCCGTACAAGTGGTTTATGAGATATATCATATTATTTCCCATAACATTCCATGAAGGAACATGGGGACGGACTTTTCTCAGTCTATGAGCTGTACCCGATTCTATATTTAAACTCTTTGAAAGGGACCTACAGTTTAACACCGGCCCGAGCGGCAAATGCATTTAAAGAAGTTTTCAATAGTAGTTATACTCATAACTCGTTACTAGCTAATGTTATGAGATGATACCGCTGTCGAAAAACTTTTTTTTCTTTTCTAAGATGGCTTGGCCTGGTATTGAACCGACGACCTTCTGGCTGGTAAGCGGGTGTGTTACCTACCATACCACAGCAGAGCACGATTTATGAGATACATACTTCAAAAAAATAATAATAAAATTATATGGTTCTATCCTGCTGAACCTGAGTGTATATGTTTTGTTTCATTTTACCAATACCCGTTGAATTCAAAAGAGAGGGAGAGCAAATTATTATCGGTTGGGCAATTTAAAAGTTTAAATTTAAAAAGTTTAAATTTAAAATGTGAAGTACACACAGAGTACCCCATTCAATCGGACTAATTTTCGAGAACTTTTTCGAGTGTATGAGGTCGTATATCGGCAACGGCATCACGAATTTTGCCTTTCAAATGCTCAATTGCCTCTGGTTTGTCGGCATAACAATTATCTTTAACGGCTCCTCACAGGAAATAGTCCAGCAGTGTCAAATCGCAGTTTCTTGGTGGCCAACTGACATCACCATTTCGGCTAATTAAACGGCCAACTAACGTTTGGCGCAATAAAGCAAATGTGGCATGAGATGTTTGGCAGGCTGTACCATCCTGTTGAAATCAACAAACCAATCGTTCACATCAATCTCATTAAGAGCGACACAAAAAAATCGGTTACCATAGTGCGGTAGGTGTCTCCATTGACCGTTATGTTTGCGCGTCCTCAGTTTTAAAGAAATATGCGCCAATGATGTCTCCGCCCCACAAGCTGCACCAAATAGTCACTCGTAATGGGTGTATTGGCTTCTGTAAGACCACGTTTCTGTTTTCTAAGCCCCATACGGCAATTTTGCTTATTAACGTAACCACCAAGATGAAAATGAGCTTCATTCGAAAAGATGATTTCTTTTTTTTTGCAAATTCGACATCATTGTGCAGTTTCTCTCTGGCCCATCTAGCGAAGCGAAGACTTCAACTCTTGAACCCACTGAACTTTGTAAGGCGTCATACCGAGATCTCTACGCAAAATTCGACGAAAACTGGTGAGTGAAATATTCAATTCTTGAAAACGATGGCGAGTTGATGTTGATGGATTTTCACGCAACTCTTAGCTACAGCTTCGATATTTTCGGGTGTAGACACGAGCACGCTTACGTTTTGCCGCGCCAACAACGAAACCAGTTTCACGAACTTTGGTCGTTCTCTGCGACCAAATCTTTCACAACATTTTCGTGCAATTTCCGACTTTGTTTTGGAATAAAGCGTAATCGATTCGTTTCGTTCAGTGAAGATAATATACTGAATTTGTAACAAAATATAATGAAATAAGTATTGATAGGTTCAAAATAACCACAGGTTAAAATTTAAACCGATAGATAGCCAACCCGATAGTTGCTGCTTTTAAAGCTCGAAAACAAAGCACAAAAAAAATAGTTTAAAACTCTAGAAGGTTGTTACGCATTGATTTCAATCAATATTATTATTCAGAGAGAGGTGTTTACTTTACACCTATCCCTCGATTTTCAGGATAATTTTTTTTACACGATATTTTCGGTTTTTGTGTAAATCTAGTCATCAGAAATTACATCTACTTACACGAATTTTATTAGATTGAATTTAATAATTTTAAAAACTTTACTGTATCTACTCGTAATTCCCTGATTTACATATATAATCTCGAATTACGTTGTTCCGATTAGAGTCGTCTAAGTTCGATTTGTCTGCCATTTGATTTACGTCGCCTCTGTTATTATTCAAAATCGGGAAATCTCTTCTTCTTATTGATACTGGATTGTTAAGTGTTTAATTTTTTATGTTTTTTAAGTCTTTATTATGACGCTTGCATATTTGGATTTACTGCGAATCCACTAAAGTGCAGTAAGAATAAAATACGTCTTTCAGTAGTTAAGATTCGTATAGCAATACCCCTGTATGTCTATACCAAATAAATGTGGAATTCTTTTGTTATAAACTATTATTTAAAAAATTTATGACAAGTGAATGTTTAAAAAAAATATATGCAATTTTAATGATCTTTTCGCGATTTTTTCACATCAATAACTTCTATTGTCCATTTGCACGATTATTCCGACAACATATCTATCGTGTAAATCCAGCGATAGTTGTATTTTAAAATGATTTGAATGTTAAATATCTCTTAAAACATTAATATTACCAAGTGCGATTTTTACTTTTTAAATATTACTATCTTGATCAACAAGTTTTCGGAATAACCCTTATATGGCGTTACATTTTCAATTATTCTTTTTTGTAAAATTGGTACATATGTTGTTGATGTTCCCGCTAAATCTTAGCATCATAGCTTCGCATTTGTAAAAGCTACGTAGCCAAGACTACATCTATTCCTATGTGTGTTGGCGATTTTTTACAATTTTGACCGTTTTGAGGTCGCAAAAGAGATGATTTGCGATGCTGATCCAGTGTCGATTCTACGTTTTATTTTGTTTTAAAAAACAAAGTTCTTGTACGTATATGAGCAAAACAAAGAAGGGTGAGGTGAATGTACCAATAGTCGGCAGTTTAAGACTTTTGTTTATTTAAAGCTACTGCCCTTGCGTATGTGAATCTGGTATAGAATTGACGACTAGTTATTACAATTTATTAATTTGCTTTGTTTTAGATTATAAAGTCAAATTGAAATATTTATTTTATTGAAATTGAGAAGTTTACTGCTTTTGTGAAAAAAACCAAATTTGCCGGTCACATAATGAGTATCCTCTCAAGCCGCTTAGTTACAGTTCGAACATAGCAATGTTATTAAAACTTTGTTTACGGATGAAAAATGTTCACAGAACCAAACAAGTATAAGAGACGTAATGACAAAATGTAAGCACAGTAGTCTAGAGAAGTGCTGAGCTCAAATGCACCTAACGCGTCGAAAAGGTAATCCATTTTACTATGAAACTTGCATTTTTGTGTAAAAGGGATCAGAACATCAGCCAAAGCTTAAGAGAAATCCGTTTTGAAAGTAGTTATCAAGCCACTTTATCTTCCCCTGTTCCAAAACCAGCTGAAGATTTTGCAGCATGATTTTGAGACTGCTCATAAGGCTAAAATGACGTATACGTGGCATCCAAAAATTTGTCAACCATTGTAGTCCTGATCTGGACCCTCTTAGAGGTCATATTTTGCCGCAAAATAAAGCCCAACATAAATTTTCTTAACATTCCTGACTATTTTCGTTTTTTGAGACACATTTCCAATTTTCGGTCTCTCAGACCAATGTTAAGCTTTTAGTTCTAGTGGGTAAAATTCTTAAGATATTCAAAAATTTTAAAAACTTTAATATTCAACACACTAAACTGAAGTAACCAAAGTAACTGAAGTATACTAAGTAATCGCTAAAGTACTAAGAAAACGAAAGAGTTTTCTCGTCCTGTTTTAATATAATCAATATAAAAGTGGGATGTCGGTCTTACAGACAACGAAAAGAGTCAGGTGGGGTAAGACTTCATTGGCTCGTGATGAGGTCAGAATTTATTATGGCTGATGTGCGTACAATTATTAATGATTGGCCAGTGCCAGTGGTTGAAAAAGATATGAAGATTTAACAAATTGACATTTATTTCTAGATTATTATTATTTCTAGAAGTCTTATCGGATTTTGAGATCTCAACCTTAATAAAACTAGTAGTAAAATCCACTGTCGACCATAGGAACAAGTGGTTTCACAAAATTTTACATTTTTTAACTCTTTCGCTTTTATAGCCATATATGAACAGTTTTCTGTCTTCAAAAAACATATCCGATTGCAAACTGGTTATGTGAAAGTAGTTATTGACATTATAGATTTGGCTTCCCACTAATTTTGTTGTTGTTGGGGTTGGCATGGTGTAGTGGTTAGAGCGCACGCATAACATCACAAACAACCCCAGCAGAGGACATGACGAAGAAAAAATTTAATTGTGGTTTCGAATGTTTAATAATAAAAAAGGGATTCAACTTCTTCCATCCAGTCAACTCCATCTAAAAAAAAATAAGGCAAAAAGCCCCCTGACCCTTATCGCTTACCTCTGGCGATGATGACAAACATCAGACGAATTATCAGACGAATATACAATGGTAAAGTAAAGATGACCATCAATTAGCAAAAATCTTCACCACTACACAAAAAAATCATATGGAAGATGTTACAGCGGATTAATCATCTACTGAAAATATCAAATTGATTAAGGATGCTGAAACAAAGCAATAGATGCTTAGTGGAAAGCCAATATGCTCCCTAGAGGAGTGAAGGAAAGAAATTGTTAAGAAAAGAAGCACTTTTGTAAAAACCGAGAGACAGTCATTAATTAGAGGAAAATACTTTCAAGAATACTTATCTTAGCTCAAATTGTTCTTAACATATGTGAAGCTGAGAATATTCATAAATTAAGTTTACCTTTTTTTTTAATACATAATTACTGTCACGTTTTCACCTTTTTAAGATGTTTGATTTTTTTTGTAATTGCGTTAAAATAAAATTAAACACCACTTTGTTGTTGTCTTACAGTTTTTATTTTCTCACTTTACAGTTTGTCTTAATACAGCAAATTGAGATTCGTTTATACAACACTTTTTATTTTCACCTAAACGGACTTTACTTTATGACAGCCAAATGAAAACTAACTAACGTGTAGGTAAAGCAGCTTCTTTATATACCTAATTTCCTACAATTTGGAGAGTTCCGGATTTGTCTCATATCCTCTATTTTATAATGTAACACAAAGATGGTCGAAGTGGTAGTGCTGCCAGATAACGCAAATAAGTACGGAATTGACAGGGTTACCAAATATACCAAAATCCTACAATACAGTATTAAAGACGCTGAATGTGTGTTTTGTTTTTAGGCATTTTTATTTTCGTAACATTACTTTTATTCTTAAATATAAAAATATCCGATGTGATCAAAAATTATTTATCGACCATTTACCGAAATAAATAACAAAACTTAGAGAAGTTTTTACTTTTAAATAAAACCTTTTAAATTTAAAATCATAGGCTAAGTAAATAGTTAATTAGGCGTATTGACACAAATTATCTTTTATTATTATTATATTATTATTTTATTTTAAAATTTCCCACGCATTTTGAACAGAAATGTCAAAACAAATTAACGAGACTCTCGACGAACTGACTGTACTAAAAACAAAAGAAAATATCTAAAACGAAGACAGGCAGGCGCTAAGATGAATTGCCTTCAACAAGACGACTGTCTGAATGTTATATATTTATTTTTTTATTGGTTATGGAAATGGTCTGAAATGTGAAAACAAAAAATTACAACTACAAATATTGATTTGTTTATTCACTCATTTGAAATGTGCCTGTACTGTACTTACAAGTTAATTTTCTTGCAGGTCACGTATAAATTTAATATTAAAAAAGGAAAAACAAAAGCCAGTTTGCCTGCTGATTTGTAAAAAAATAAGAACAGAACTACGGGAAAATATCATTTATTTGTGAGACAAACGTTTGATTATTTTGGCTGAGTGCACATTTTATTGGGCCATTGATTTCCTTTTGCTGTAAAATAATTTGGATTTACTAAGGGCTTTGATTCCGAAAAAAATTAAATTTTAATATTATGGTTCATTGCCTCTTTAACAAGTGATGCAGAAATGTCAGTTTGAACATGAATTTATGCCAGACACCGTAATTCTATTTCCCTAACCTTGGAATATTTAATCAAACAAATGTAAATATTTTTTAATTGAAATTATTTTCTTTACTCTCTAACACTTTTATCCACAAAAAAAACTAAATAACTTTATATTGTACAATAAAAAAACTAACCGCAAAAGTCACAAAAGTTTTAATTAGTTTAACCGCCGTCATTTGTAAAACAAGGTTGCAAAATCAAAACTAAAAATCTTTCGTTTTTAATTAATTACTCAACAACAATAAATGAAATTTTTCAAGTGAAAACCACACAGAAATATGTTTGTTCCCCCCTTCCCCTGCGCTTTAATCGTTTCGCAGACATCTACAGACATGTACAAGTTTTCAAGGCCATGACTTTTAATACAAATTTCATAGAGATTAAATCCTGGCTGTAAACTGTCATTAGTTTAGATTAGATTTACTTCTCACCCCCCGAAAAGATAAAAGCATTGGAAAAATTTCATTATTTTATTCGCTGACACCTGTGTGTATGATAAGCTGTTATGGATGAGTTTATTTTGATCGATTATATGTGAAATATGTGGTGGATATATTAATACTTAAACGCATGTGCATGCATGAAATCATGCACACAAGGGTTGTAACAATAATTTTAGGCTATTACAGTGGGAACATATATATTTGTTTATCTGTTACTACTCTAGGAAGCACATTGGCTTTCTACAAACATCTATTGCCTTCTTTCAGTCTAAGTCTATCAGACCGATTTTCTACTATAGCTCGCCACCATATGATTGTGTAGCGGTGAAAATCCTTGCCAAGAGTTGGTGGTGATCCTTACTTAGAATTGTAATTTTTCTCAGAAGGTGGCAGTTTCTCCTGATCATTCGTTATTTACTATTATCGCCAAAAGTAAGCTGAATTGTCTGAGGGCTTCTTTTAGATGGATTTGTCCAGAGGGAAGTTGAAATCAATACCGGATTACATTTTTGCTGGTGATTCGTACCACTGCACCACTCCATCACCACAATGGCGAAATAGAGTAGAAAAATATGAATTAGAAAAAGGAAAGCATTCTTCTAAGTTTTATTTGTTCAAGTCTCAGAGATGCATAAACAAGCCGTATTAATGTCCTAATGATTATTTTGCTTGTTTTTCCAAAATTAGCAGCTATAGTCACTAAGGATAGGCGATGTCGTATCGTGTAATATCTTTAATTTTCTATGGATGAAGAACCTGTAAGGAACTAAAAAAAAAAACCAGCGACATTATCTACAACAAAAGTAACATGCTCCTTGCGTACTATGCTGCTTGAGCCTCTGTCGAATTTGAAAAGCAGGACAAAAAGATTGGTTTTATTTCAAGAAGTAAAAAAATCGTCGCACAGTGGTATTTTCGTAACAAAAGAGTTTTTACAAAATTTAGAGACTTGCTTTGGCAAGAAAAAAATTTATCCAAATAAATCGATTTGGATTGTATGGGCGGTAAGCAATGGGCGTGGCCGATTTTAATGAAACTTGGCACGTATTTTTGTATATTATGGAAAGTGTGTGTACAACATTTGAAGACTTTTGTTTGGCTGGGAAACATTTTACTCAAAAAAAAAATCGATTTGGATTGTATGGGCGGTAAGCAATGGGCGTGGCCGATTTTAATGAAACTTGGCACGTATTTTTGTTTATTACGGAAAGTGTGTGTACAACATTTGAAGACTTTTGTTTGGCTAGGAAACGTTTTGCTCCAAAAAATCGATTTGGATTGTATGGGCGGTAAGCAATGGGCGTGGCCGATTTTGATAAAATTCCACTTTTTTCTCAATTTAAACAATATAATGTTCATTGCCAACTGTCAATGTTCTAGCACCACTACTTTAGCCATACCAGTGTGCATCGCATAGTATCGAACAGTTCAAAACTTGAGAAGAATTTTTTATTAATATATGTACTAGGGATACTACTAACAATGGACTCAGCTAGATAATTAAGTGGATAAGAACTAGTGCCAATAAGTGGTACTTTAGACGAAGTTGAACAAATCACAGTAGTACCAGTCACCCTTCTTACCCGTTCTGTGCCATGGTGTTGAAACATAAACAATAAAAAGATCTAACGCGACATTGCTGGTAGAGTTTAGGAGAACAATTCTCCGTAAGTTGTATGGAGCTTTAAACGTTGATGATAAACTTCAATTTAGGATGAACCACTAAACCGACGTAGATGTAATCACTAACGTATGCGCTGGCTCGGAAACATTTGGCAAATGAATAGGGTGACATGGTGTCTTCATTTAGCGCAAGCATGCTCTAGACAAAAATAGCTGACGCTCTAGAGAAATAGCTGGCGCTCTATTTTCGTTCAAGCCCAAACCGGTCTGTAAGTAAGTAGGTTGCCTTTGAACCTAATTATGATCATGGAAGGAATTTATTATTTCATTGAACATTAGTATATAAACTATAAGTATTTCTTGAACTGGGGAGATGAAAATTAACGGATCCTATAAGCTCTTCCTATCTCATGCTGGTACCGTATAAAATCGATATTAAACGATTGGATCAATGTACGTGGGATAGAAAGTACATTTGTGCGTGAATAGGTTAAGCATTGTGTAAATTGCACATATTCTCTGAGCTCAAGTAAGTAATCTGTTGAACACTGTCATGGGGCACTTTAACTTTAAAACCCATCTACTGATATAGAAGAGAATAAGAACAATATTTTATCTGCAATTTCACTCCACTACACTTAGGTGATATCGTCTCAGCTTTGTAGGACCCGAATAACGTATGAAATATTTTTCTTAACATTGTTTATTTATTATTATAATTCATTATTGTGGAATGCAAGACCGAGGGTTGTCATGGACTTTTTTAAGTCTTTCAATATACTTGTTGTCCACTACAAGCTTACACTACAAGTTTATTGAGCCATAAGGGCAACATAAGAATAAAAGAGCTGACTGAACCGTTTTTCGGTATCTCAGTTGGATATCACAAAAGCAGGATCGACTCTTGTGTTGTAAAGGTACTAAAACATGCAAAATGGTCCCTTTATCCACAGGTACACCCAGTAGGCTATCTCAGCTCAACAGGAGTGAACTTAAGATAATAGTCTGCCTATTCACCGTACATTATGGTCTCAGATACCATCAGCATATCTTAAGGAATGTTGCCACTGATCGGTTTAGGTTTTGCGAGCTGAGCATTTATTTGTTGAGTACCCTGCTGACTCGGCTTGTCGGATAAGGGTTCTGGTAAAGGCAATGATAACTCCAAGGACAGCATTTGTTTTCTTTCCGATAAGAATGATTGATTTTGTTCGTGATCTAGATCTGATCCATTGGGTAGCTATGCATATCATGTCTATTAATCTTTCGATTCCTATCTATTACCTTTGCTCCTGAAAATAGCTTGGGGCCTAACATAACAATAAGGAAAAAAAAATAGATATTAAGCAGAAAATAATAAGCGACCTTTCGAAACTAAAAATCAAAAGACTGTTACTGTTTCAAAAATAAAACTGCCGATCCGCAGTCCTCCAGTGACTAACGTATGTTTGAATGCTTTAATTTTTTTCCAAACTTGTAAACTTTAACGAATTGAGTTGGATAAATTAACTGGACCCAAGATATTATTAAAAAACTCCAAAATCAATCTAAGTAAGTAGTAAATTTTGAATTTAATTATTTCGCCGATTTAAAATTCAAAAGAAGAAGAAAAATTTATAAAACTGCAAAAAAAATACCAGGTGCACCGGTATGAAGTGAGCGTCAAGATAGAAATGCTTCTATTGTGAAAGAGCCTTAATTTTTTATTGTGTTGGCAATGACGTCTGTCAAACATATTCAGTATACATCAAATCAATGAACAAACATTATATTTTGTCATCGTGTTAAAGACGGCGAATTTTGTACCAAAAAAAGATATATTGCGGAAAGTATTTATTTTTTGTTTTCATTTAAAGAAGAGTACTGCAGAGTCGCATCGAATGCTTGTTGATGATCTAAGTATTTTCAGAATCCTTAACCTTTTTCCGTTAAGAGTTAATCGGGGAAAACCATTAATTTCGGCTGCAAAACCAGATCGATTCGGTAGGAAGACAATGTTGTGTGTCTGGTGGGGCCAGGAAGGTGTGGTATATCACGAGCTCCTAAAACTAAGTGAAACCTTTAATATCGATCGCTATTGATAAGAAATAGTTAATTTGAGCCATGCATTGATCGAAAAACAACAAGAATGGGTTACAAGATATGGAAAGCTAATTTTGCAACATGGCAATGCTCCTGCACACAAATCAAAGCCGGTTCAGGATCAGGAGTGGCAAAAACTCGAATTTTTTTTTTTTATTAGATTTTATAACTGCTGCATAAATTCGTTCAATTCGACAATATTTTAATTTGTTAGTGAAATTAATTCCTTTTAGTATTTATACTTCAATTTTACACTCTTGGTTGGTTAAAAAAGGCGTTGGTTACTATCGACTACTAAAGCTGACTGCAATTACTTCGTTAGAACCGTGCACTAAGAGAAAAACGTTCGGAATACATCCATATAGCAAAAGTTTGCACATTGATTCCTCTGACTATTGGCTGTTTTACGGATACAATATCTTTTACCATTTCACCGAATCAATTCGTTTCCAGAAATGTAAAATTGGCTTCAAAGTTGGATCGCCTCAAACGATGATAAGGTTTCTGAAACGGAATTCGGAAGTAGGCTCAGAGGTGGGATTAATTTGTTACTTCATTATCAGTTTTGAGCTAAAAATAACAAACCAAATTAATTTGTACTCCCAAATTTGTTATAAGCAATGGCCATTATATTGAATAAAATGATTTTCACTTTCACATTAAAAATTAGTGTTTTATTTTCACAAAAAACAAAAACGCTCCCTACATACCGGTACACTTGATTATCAAGCCACCATCTAAAATAGGAGTAAGTAATTAATAATAGTTGTCAACATAATTCAATTAATTTTCAATTGTTGTTAGAAACCACGTGATGGTAACGTAACTCACTGTTATCACAACGTTTCAATATTCTGATACCAAAAGTGTTAAAACCGAGAGCTAACGACTACAATCACGTATTATTTGCATTTAACCGTTTAGCGGCATTGAATGATAGGATTTCGTGTGAACATGTGCTGAATTAATTATTTATGAAAATCTAAACAATAGTTTGTTCAACAAAAGCAGACATTAGCTCTTATTATTATCACATTGTTCTATGTCAGCCCATGTCACTAACTACAGTAAACTAATCCTTACACATGCAAATTATAAATTCTAACTACAGGGTAAATTTAGTTGGTTTCACAAAGAATAAAAAGAAAAGGTTCAATAAGTTAATGGTCATACTGTCATAGCTGTGAAGAAAATAAAATCAGCAAGAAGTTAGGAAGTTTATGGTATACGTTGGTGTAAAAGGATAAAGGATAATGGATAATAATGAAGGCGAGAAGGGTTTGTTTCAAATGCATGAAGTAAAACGATCAGAGCAAAAATAGACAAAAAATAGAAGGAGTCGTCGTTGATAAATAAAAAATCGTACATACATTTATTTGGGCTAAATATAGATGTAAGCGAAAGTTTGACAAATTAGAATAACGATCACGCCCACCACCCACATATACTTAAAACGAAAAAATCATCATAAGGTATTTTTTATTTAACTTTTTAATTAAAAGTGGGTTTTTCTGTAGTGCAGAGTTGTGTTAATAACTTATATAAGTAAATATATTCCCAATAAAAACAAATTTTTAACGCATGCAATTTTGTGGATTTAAAAAAATTATAAATGTATTGCAATGTGACAGAAATTCGATGTTGTAATTCAAATATTGACTTTTATTAAAAATTTTAATTATGTCTGGTTTATATCGGGTCCGCCGTCTAACGTTTTTTTTTTCCAACTAGTGCTTATTTCGTAAATGGGAACACTTAGCTCATGTCTGATTTGACAGATAATTAGTTTTGTCCTTCCGCTGAACGAATATATTGTGTATACGCTTGAAAAACGCTGGGAATCTGGGCCTGTGATTTACAGAAGATGCCGATTTTGCCAAAAAAATCATCTTTTCAGATGAAGCTCATTTTGATCTTGGCGGGTATGTAGACAAGCAAAATTGTTGCATTTGGGGCACAGAAAACCAGCACGCATACATTGAAAAGCCGATACAACCAAGACAAGTTACTGTTTGGTGCGGATTGTGGTCCAGAGGCATAATTGGGCCATTTTTCTGCGAAAATGAGCATCGAGTGGCCGTTACAGTCAATGGCTATCGTTATCGGGCCACTTTGAACGAATTTTTGTTCACAAAAATTGAAGAGGAGGATATTAGCAACATTTGGTTTCAACAGGACGGCGCTACGTGCCACACAGCTGAAGCTACACTCGATGTTTTGCGCCCTGTTTTTGAAGATTGCATTATCAGCAGCAGAGCTGATGTCGTTTGGCCACCTCGGAGCCTCGGAGCGATTTGACACCCTTGGACTATTATTTGTGGGGTGCCGTCAAAGGTAAGTGTTACGCCAACAAGCCAGAGACAATTGGCGCTTTAAAGGACAATATTCGTGAAGCCATTGGTGAAATACAGCTGCACACAATCAATAATGTGCTTAAAAATTGGACCGATCGTGTAGGCTACTGCATGGCCATCCGAGGCGGCCATTTGAATGAAATTCTTTTCCATTATTAACCGGAAGGATTGTACTTAAAAAAAAAAAAATTGAGAAAACATGCAGTAGTTTTTTTTTTATAGCATTTTCAAAAAAGAAAATTATTTGGCGGACCCTATATTATTATAGTGATATATCAATAAGTGATAATCCAAATTATTTTTAATTTCTTATTTGCCTTGAGTTATCAATAAAATCAATGAAAAAATCTCTAAATTATACATTTTTAAAATTTGAACATTTTTTTAAGTTGTGGGACAAAGTTGGTTTTAATTTTTTTATTTTACAGAACATATTACATAGTTTCAAAAATAAATATTAAAAAATATATTTTATTTATATTTTTCTTTAATACTCCTTCAAAGTTTGGTAAATTTAAACTCTTTATTGAAATAAGTGAGTTTTTCGAAATAGGACAAAAATGGAAACAGGGAGCAAAATTTAAAAATTTGTTCGCCATTTTATTTTTAATACTGTGAAGTAATTAAGAAACCAAACTTCCAATAATTTCTTAAACAAATAGAGTTTTTACAGCTTATTTTCTTAGGCACTTAAAATACATTATTTACATAGTATGCTTTATTATAAATTAGGTGAGTTTAGCGCCCTATTGCCACAATATAGAGAAGTAGGCGAAAAATGTGTTCAGTGTTTTATTTGATAGATTATTACCTTTCAAAAAATATATATTTTATAAAATCCGTAATGAATGATTTTTTGATTTTTGCTTTTGGTATAATGGCCATGTATCAGAAAACCGAAGGAAAGAAGCATAATCACAGGAAGGAAACAAGAGTTCAAGTCAACCTGTCTTTCTAACAGAACATTGAAAACAAGAACTGTGTGAAATAGTGATAACAAAGGCAGTAGTAGCTAAATGAATGAACAAACTTAACGGCATATACTGCAAACCAACAATAACTCGTGACAGTTAACACTACATCATGTTATCGAGCCCTGTCAAAGCCCACAAGTTTTTAACTAATATATGCAAGGTCAGATAATTTTACCCAACTCACTGCTAAACGCACTATCTCAGCTGTTATGAGTCGAACTTATGAACCAGCATTTGTCCGAAATAACATTCCCTACAAAAAGCTTATGTCTATGCAGGGCCGAAAATGCTCCGTAATCCGAATGGTCTTTTGTGCAGCCTCACACAAATTAAGGCTGCGAATAAAGGCAGTAATCCTATTTGGTTAGACAAGAAATACACGATTTAATATTCCACAGCATCTTTCAAGAACTTCATCCTATGGGATAAAATAGCCGTTCACCCACAAAATATAGGTTGGAAAACTTTGAGGTTATGAAGTAAATTGGCTGTCAAATGATGAAATTTCAAGAATTGATCTGTCAACCTTCGACACTTACTTATTAAAAAATTGAGAAATTTTAAGCTATGTAACGCTGCACTCTTGAACGAAGAATTTTATTTGTGAAAAGTTACTATCAAAACGGCGAAAATTTTACTGTATCACTTCGTAAAACTCGAGCAGCTTTTCTCGTAAATATGCTCCTTCTCAGACCACTGTGCGTAATTTAATTGCTAAATTCGAGGCTCATGGTACTGTTGCTGAAAAGAGATCTAAAAATATACTCGTAGTGGCCGTAAATATGCAAACAAAAACCGACATACAGCAGTGTTGAGAATGAGCCTGGAACATCAACTTGTCGACGTTCGCAACAATTAAGCATCACCAGGGGAACTGTGCGCAACATTTTGCTTAACGACTTTGTTTGCGTCGAACATTTCTGAATTGACTGTTTGAAAAACTGAACGAAAACAACATACTTTTCAACAAAAATCATCTTTAGTGATGGCGTCTATTTTCAATTAGGCGGTTATGTCAACAAACACAGTTGTCGCATATGGGGTTCACAAAATCCACAAACAGTCCTCGAAAAACCCATTACATCCAAAGAAAGTGACCGTATGGTGAAGTTGGTGGACAGGCGGCATCATCGGCCCTCATTTTTTCGAAAATGAGCAAGGAAACGCTGTCATCGTAAATTCCCTGCGCTACCAATTCATGATAAACAATTTTTTTTTTTTTTTTTTTGGATCATTTGGCGAATGTTGACATCAGTGACCTTTAGTTTAAGCAGAACGGCGCCACAAACCACACAGCCAGTCAAACACTTCAGTTATTGCATGAGAAATTTCCTGGTCGCTTAATTTCTCAATTTTGCGATGTCAATTGGCTGCCTCGTTCTTGTGATTTAACGCCGCTGGCTTATTTTCTCTGCGGCCATTTGAAAGACATAGTTTACCACAAACAACTGACACTATGAAAGATGAAATTCGGCGCTGCATTGACGATATAAGCGAAGTTTTGTTGCAAAATATGGTACAAAATTTTGTGAAAATAGCGGACGTCTGCCGACGTGCTAGAAGTGGCATTGGCCCGACAACATATTTCATTACTAATTCCCATATTTCTTTTTATATTGCTATGAATAAAACTGAATTTGTTAAAAAAAAAAAAAATTGTTTTTAAGCCAATTTACTTCCTAACCTCAAATTTGCCCATCCCATACATGTTCAGATGTATCGGTATAAGTCGTGCAGAAATTATACAGATCACATTCACTAAAACACACTGATGGTATCTTAGATCACAATACTCGAAAAATAGATTCGTTAGTACATTAAGCTCGCTTTTATCGAGCAGTACTAGCTTTTTGTATCTTCCAGGAGAAAGCGAAATAAGCCTCCTCGCCTGTCTCATATCATAGCCACTCCTCTAAAGCCGAGCGGATGCTTTCTCAGTTCAATACATTGAAAAATGGCTCAGGCTCAATAAAAACCCGGGGAGCTTACTTATTCTCTAAACAGTCGTCGCTTTCGTTCTCAAAACGGCTCTCATGACCAGGGACCCAACATAGAGTAACCCTGTTATGAACGATGTTATGGACGCAGTCTGTAACAAAACCTCACAGGTTGATAAAACTCCCAAGGTTATCTGATTGTGTAAGACCTCATAAATACTCAAATCCTTCTCTTTCCATTTCAAATGGCGCAAACCTCCGCTTACAAAAGGAGGGTACTTCCCAGTAGGCAAAGCCCTATGGAATTTGGGGCCAACCACACTAGCTTCAGTCTCACCGAACGTCTATGTTATTCCATCGGTGAAGCAAACCTGGTACGCGATATTACGATTAGTCAAACCATAACATAATAACTCTGCACCCAGGAACTTAACAGACATTTTAATTTTTTTTTCTTTTCAGACATGGCCGTCTTTGCTTTTTTAACAATTCGTAATTTTTCTTTAGTGTTACAAAAAAACATGTTGCATGCTGTCACTAAGGTGAGACAGAGACGTAGAGAAAGAAAGAATAAAATTAATTGCCACACAAATCATGAGGAAAATTAAATTTACAATTTATTAATGATATCGAAAGTAAACTAAACAGAAAATATTTCGTTTAATGAATTTACCACTTAACTCCTATTTATGGTTAACAAGCGATAGTTAAACAAACAAACTTACGAATAAATAAATAAAAAATAAAACAAAATAAACAGCAAAAACATTACCAGGCGGTCAATAAATTTTATATCTATAACAAGTAAAAAAAATATTTAATTGATAATGACCTTGAGTTGTATGTAATTTCTAACGCATTTTGGGCGTAACAACATATAAATGCTATACTCCTTTATGCCATATTAACAATTTTGTTTACAATACTCGAATGCTCTCGAATACAGCTGACTGGTAGGCTGGCTGGCTGACTGTTGTGCCGTTTAACTTGTGATTGATTAATTTTGATATTTTTCTGTTCCATTCTGCTCTGTTTATTCACTTATTTTGCTTTTTTATTTATTTACTTTTACTTGTATGTTAAGCCAATTTACCCATAAATCACTTAATTTTGTTTAATGAGTAGGTATAAGGTACACCTATTTTAGTTAATTTGTTTATACCCTACAATGTTTGGGTAAATATACCCGTTTTTTTGCTAAGGTTTGTAACAGTTTTAAAAACAAACTTATATGCATTGTGAGTTATAACGTCTACTCATCCGTTTATATTTAGTTCTTAACCTAAGCCAAGATCTCCTAATGAAAATCATTCGGAAAAGTGTCGAAACTATACTAAAATTCATTAAAAACAAAATAATATATTTGGCTGTTGTTTATGACAAAAAAGGAGCTTTCCATCACCTCTTTGAAGACCTGGACTTAGAGGACGATATCTGTCTCCTACGAACGAACTGCCAAGAGAAATAGAATCGGACATTGCTTTTTCGCCGCCGCTTTTCTAGGGACCATATTGACTTTCCACGAAGCACCCTTTGCTTTATTTTAGTTACATTAATCAAGTTGATATTCAAATTCCGTAGATGTTTAGTCTACTATAGCTCGCCTCCATATGATTGTGTAGTGGTGAAGATCTTTGCTAAGAGGTGGTGGTGATCCTAACTTAGCATTGTATTTTTTTCCCAGTAGATGATTGTCATCATCGACATAGGTAAGCTGATTTGTCTTTTTGTCAAAATCGAAACTGCAATTATATTTTTCTCGTGGTGTCTTCTGCTGGGGATTCGAACTTAGACCGCTGATTCCGTAGATGTTTGTCGTAGATGATTGTCATCATCGACATAGGTAAGCTGATTTGTCTTTTTGTCAAAATCGAAACTGCAATTATATTTTTCTCGTGGTGTCTTCTGCTGGGGATTCGAACTTAGACCACTGGTGTTGTATGCTTGCACTTTAACCACAACACCTCGCCAAAGGATTGGACATATATGTACATTGGAAAGGCATATGCCATGTCTGTCAACAATACGATCATAGGCGAATTTACACTTGACGACCAACCCATCTAATGTGCCGACTTATTCTGCTACCTTAGCTGCATAACATCGGCAGATAGAGGATTAGAGCAAGATTTTCCCAACCGTTTAAATAAAACAAAATAAGCATTATTCGCGATTCTATTCCAAATAACGCAGAAAATTAAAATCAGAATAGTTAATGGCTGTATAAAATCTACTTTAGTATATGACAGTGTTAGATGAAAAATGACGATCGCATTAGTCTGAAAACTATAATTATTTGTAAACAAGTTTTTAAGTATTATACACCATGTGTTCCGGCCAAAACCAACCAACAAAATGCGAAGCTATAGAATAAAGCTTTGGTATAGAATAAGAATTTAAAAAAGCTAACGCACAGAGCGACGAAAAAACACGTGGCTCACTAATGTGCGAACTAGAAACTAAGATTTTAGCACTCGATTGAACTCAACATCTGTTCACTAATAAAAGTAATAGGAACAATCTTGTAGAAGCCCTGTGTTTCCATGTGGAATAAATAAATAAACAGAAAATATTGGGATGGGAAAAAAAAAGTTCGTAGCATAGTTCAAAGTGGGGGTGGCGTGATACAGTGGTTAGAGCGCACGCATGACGGCATAAGCGAGCCATGTTCGAGTCCCAGCAGAGGACATGATGAAATAATTTAATTATAGTTTCGTTTCGAGAGTTAACTAAAAAGGCTTCAACTTTCCCTCCAGACAACTCCATTTAAAAAAATAACGAAGAAGCCCCCTTGACCTTACAGCTTTCCTCTGGCGATCATGACTAACATCAGCCGCATAATCAGGAAAAAACGCCGCCTACTGGGAAAAAATTACAATGCTAAAGTAAAGATCACAACCAATTAGCAAAGATCTTCACCACTACGCAAAATCATTTGCAGGAAGCTACAGTGGACTAATCATCAACGTAGCTTAAAAAATCAAATTGATTAAACTGCAACAAAGCAATTAATGCTTTGTGCAAAGCCAATATACTCCCTAGAGGAGTAACGGAAAAAAAAATAGTTCAAAGCACTTTTGAAGGAGGACGGTCAGCAAAAAAGTAGTGCATTGGTCCAAAAAACTAAATGCGATCATTAAACGATTCTTAATCATATTGCAAACAAAAATTGCAAGCTAGGGTGCCCCACGAGCTTAACAAAAAGAACAAAGAAAATCGCCAACAAATAGCTTCTCAACATCTTGCCCACCATCGAGCAACACGCGGTCATAAACAGCACATTTTGCACAAAATCATAGACATATATAATCATATAAGCAAAAAAGGCGGGGGTGACGCCAGCATATAAGCTAATCACCAAGTATGTATGTGGTCTGATGTTTCAGCTACTGCCTTTCTATTCAAATGTTTATTGAGTCTGCAATGCACGATCAAAATACAGGACAATAATAGCTCAGCTGGAGTAGCCTTAACAAATAAATCTTATCGAATTAAGAGTACAGATACTGAGATAACTCCTGCTTTGTATTTATGGCTGCAAAACACCAAATATGACAATCAGGCAAATAATGAACATCACTATCGTTAAGTCCTCTGCCTACTAATCTATCCGGAGCAGCGCTTTTGCTAGTTTTACTTAACACCGATAATAGAAATTTTTCCTTAAATTAGTAAGTAACACGCAGCCATAAACAACGATCTGTCAAAGGATATGAAAAATGCTGACTATACAACGAGAGAAGTGTATGGTTCCAGGAGATAAGTCAATGCCGTTAATCAAACTTGACCTACATTTAAAGAAGACCATGATCTGCATTTAGTAGCACTGAGAGAGCAAGGTGCAGTCGGAAATGCTCGAAAGGAACGACACATCATGAGAGATACAAAAGGTGCTTTACATAGTGGAGCTAGACCGCGTGAAAGATGCCTTTCGACTAAAAAGACCACATCGATAGCACAAAATCACACTTCTTTACGACAAATTCAAGCGCAATATGGCAAAAATAGCGCTCCAAGAGCTCGAATGGAACAGATTATCATATTTTTCGCCACTTGACGTATCATATTAAAGCATTACTTTGTCGATACCAAACCGGGAGAAGTTTGGCGAAATTATTGATTTTTGTTTAAATAAAAGAACACTGTGGTGCTACCAAAAGAAAATGTAATAACTTTTTTTCTAATTGAGTTATTTGCTGAATATTATTTTTCAATTTAAGATCGTTATCTAAATTTAGTGGAAATGCAAAATTTGGATGACGAAACTCGTATTTGGATCGAACGCCGCTAGCACGCACACGAGTCAATAATTTTCGTTCAATGAAAGTTTTGGCGCACTTCCGGAAACACCTGGGAGTCGTATCGTCGAAAGTTGACAATCATGAGATTTCTTAACTCTTGACTCTGTTCCAAAATTATAATAACAAATAATGCACCCAACTCGACTTACAGTGTGGTGTTTGGTGGGCCATACTTCTTCGAAGAAAGCGGTCGCACTTTAACTGTAACTGCATATAGTTATTTACAAATGTAGCAGGAATTTTTCTTTCCTGATATAATTCAAAAGATAATGCCTTTCAGTTTTGTGTGGTTTCGACAAGACGGGGTAAGTTCACTACTTGCCGGGCCCGTTATGCCAGAGTTGCGCTGAAAATTTTCAAATTCAATTCTGTGGCCTTCCTGGTGTCTGCATCTAAGTGCAACGATTTTTGCTTGTGTCGTTACTGTAAACCAGCGTCCGGCAAGCTAATATTAATGCATTTTACAATTGTGGTAGTAATTTGAGAGAATCTAACTCAAGCCACTTTGCACTATATTTTTCCACTTGTTTTCTCTTTACTTCTTCTTGCTTATTTCTTCCTTATATTCTGCCTATGCGTGTGAGTACGTAAGTATGAAAACAGAAGAGAACAGCAGCTCTTTGCCTCTCGATGCTGCAAACAGAAAGCATAATAATCGAATCTCTTAAATATAATTTATAAAAAACAGTTAATTCAATCAATATGCATAGCGTTTTGTTAATAAATCACACATGGATCTCTCAGTCTGGGTCGCATTTAAAATAAATTATTATTGAAAGCCATTAAAAAAATTTATTAAATTTAAACTATCAAATGAAATGAAAATTAATAACTTATATTAATTATAAAAAAATGTTATTTGAGTTTCTTAATGTAGCATAATTCATCAGTTACCCTGTATAAAGATAAAAATGGTACCAAATAAAAAATGCAAGCATTTACAAACCTTATGTAGTGAGCGTCCGCGTTTTTTATTTTCACAACTCAGAAACAAGCCTTATTTACTGAAAAAGAGTAGCTCTGTCTTTTAGTTACTATATTATGGCTTAAGGTATCCTATAGTCTAACCTGACCTTATACATACAGTGGTGGTCAAAACATTTGCAACCGGTCTTCGGACTAAAATTCTTCCCTATTATTCTCGAAGACTCCTCATACTACAATATTGTTCTCCATTGTTGTGGGTTCCAATTCCCATGTGCAGGTACAAAGTTAACGCGAATTTCTCTGTTCCTTTCTGAGACCATATTTTCTGACTCTTCTATTAATGGTTAAAATACCAAAATTAATGGAAGTTGCAGTTTTTGCTTTTCTTCGTATTACTTTATGACATTTCACAAAAAAGAGTTTGTTTCCACTGACTTCGTATACTGTTGTTACACAAGGTTTTACTACCTTATGCACAAATGGATGTTGCTATTATCGAGTTTTCGAAAAATTGTTGATTTTGGAATAGAATACTTTATGTGACATATCGTTGTGTGAAACTCCGCTACGACAATCATGCAAAATTCTGATTTTTAATTCAGAATTGTATTTGCTGCCGGCTAGCAGAAATTAATAACTAATGTGGAATTTTTTAATAAATGACATATGCCGAACACTCGCATTATGAAAAGGAAATATAATTAAAGTCATTCCTAAAGGTTTGTAAGTAAAAGTTCCTCAAAAGTAAAAGAGATGTGAGAGTTGCAAATGTTTTGATCAGCAATAGTTAGTCTCTCACGCTCAAAGATAGCTTTTTTATTGTTGTCTTTAATCAGAAGATGATTTCCTCCTGCTATTACAAAAAAGCAGTCAACAAAGTTATTAAAATATCAAAAATCGTTGATTAAAAACAAATCGAAAAGAAATGGGTAATTGAAGAGTTGGCATACTGTTTTAGTTGCAAATATTTTGACCACCACTATATATGTAACTTTGTATGTATTTTTTTTTTATTAACCATGGGAAACCTGATTTATGTGTATAAAATTAATTTATTTTGACACACATAAAAAAGAAAGAGACAATAGTACAATTTTGGTATAAAATATGACCCAATTAATGTGTTAATACTTACGCCAGTAGGCCTTCCTTCAAACATATTGAAAACCACAATGTATTGTGATTTCTTTTTCTTCAGATGTGTAAACTGGTCGTAGTACTTATATTTAAATTGGATTGTGTTAAGTATTCATTAATTTATGGCGTTTTCTTTTCTGACAAAAATGATGCACTTTGCTTGTTCTTTGCCATAAAGAACGTTATCAAAAGTTAAGAAATATTAAAGGTTTGTAAAGGCAACATAGTTAGGGATAAATACATTATCCTTTTCTTACATTTAATTTTTTAGAAGAAGAACACAAAAATAAGGGCAATAAAGTGCAATATTTTTTTTTTTTCTTCAGAAAACAAAACGCCGTTAGAATCTTTTACCTGAATTTAAACCAGTCGTTTAAATTAAGAGTAGCTTTTATGACGTTTTTGAAAATCTTCTAGAGATTTTATGAAAAAGTTTTTCTGATATGCTGAACACAGTTTAACAATTGATTGCGGTCAGAACTCTGTAGTTTCAATATATTCTAAAATGCGGTTTTGACAGGATGGCTTTAGATTTATTTCAGCGAAATAATGCTCGCAATTTTGAAGGAAAAATTTGACAACTGGATCGCTTCTTTGAGCATATGTCAGTGTTACAAGCAAAATAGTCGACACTAACAAACCCTCTTCTTCACATGACATCTTTCATATTAGCTTTGAAAGTTTTTTTTTTCTTTTTGTTTATTGTTAAATTGCGTAAATTACTCGCTTACTTATTTTTTTTTAGAAGAACAAATATAGGGTCCGCCATCTAACGTTTTTTTTCAACAAGTGCTTATTTTGTAAATGGTAACACTTAGCTCATGTCTGATTTGACAGAAAATTAGTTTTATCCTTCCGCTGAACGAATATGGTTGTGTATACGCTTGAACAACGCTGGGAATCTGGGCCTGCAATCGACTTACAGAAGATGCCGATTTTGCCAATAAAATCATCTTTTCAGATGAAGCTCATTTTGATCTTGGGGTATGTAAACAAGCAAAATTGTCGCATTTGTGGCACAGGAAACCCGCACGCATACATTGAAAAGCCGATACACCAAAGACGAGTCACTGTTTGGTGCGGATTTTGGTCCAGAGCAAGGAGTGGCCGTTACAGTTAATGGCGATCGTTATCGTGCCATGGTGAACGAATTTTTTTTTCACAAAAATTGAAGAGGAGGATATTAACTACATTTAGTTTCAACAGGACGGCGCTACGTGCCACACAGCCGAAGCTACACTCGATGTTTTGCGCCCTGTTTTTGAAGATCGCATTATCAGCCGCAGAGCTGATGTCGTTTGGCCACCTCGAAGCTGCGATTTGACACCGTTGGACTATTATTTGTGGGGTGCCGTCAAAGATAATTGTTGCGCCAACAAGCCAGAGACAATTGACGCTTTAAAGGACAATATTCGTGAAGCCATTGGTGAAATACAGCTGCACACAATCGATAATGTGCTTAAAAATTGCACCGATCGTGTAGGCTACTACGTGGCCAGCCGAGGCAACTATTTGAATGAAATTATTTTCCACTATTAAACGGTAGGATTGTACTTTCAAATAAAAAAAGATTTGAGAAAATATTTAGTAGTTTTTTATAGCATTTTCAAAAAAAAAAAACATTTATTTGGCGGACCCTTTACTAAAATCGCTTTCATTTTAGTGCACTCAATTTCAACTACCACTGAATATTAGGAGCAATAATGCACTATTTTTTCCACTACCACTAAAAGTAGTGGAAAATGTAGTCCAGTGCAATCAATCCAACTCTGTTAAACAGTCACAATAAGGTATGATTTTTTTTATTTGGACCTGGAAGAGGTTAAAATCGGAGAAAAATAAGCCAAATTGGTCCATATAAGAAACAAATTTGTTTATTCAGTTTTATAAGTGAATCACGCTTAAACGACTAAATCGATTTTGTTGGAATCTGGAGCACAGATATGTATATCCAGCCAACGAAAGTGCAATAAAATGTTTTTTTTTTAATTAAATCTCGGGGATGTTCAAATCGATCAAAAGCAAAGATTTTTGTGTGCCAACATTAATCATCCACTAATATATGTTGCCCAAAAGTACATTTTAAAAAGCTGTACTTAAAGGGACAAAAGTAGAATTTTGGTTTATACTTAGTCCTATCCAACAAAACACACCGTTATTACGGTGTGTCTTGGAACTAAAAAGATAGAGTCTTATAACTTTTCACATTATTTTTTAAAGTGTGGTCCAACCAAAACACATGTTTTTAATTGTAAATAAAACAAAAATTTTCTGATAATTATCTTAATATTTTTATTATGATACCATGAGAGGAGATAACGGACTTTTTATGGCCAGAAATTGAGGATATGGACCTAGACGTTATGTGGTTCCAACAAAATAGTGCCACTTGCCACACGGCGCTAATAATTGGTCGACACGACTATGTGACTTGACACCGTTGAACTTCTTTCCTTGAGGATATTTAAAAAAAAGTCTACGTTATGATAAGATAATTCGGCATATTAACGGTATTAAACCTCAATTATGTCTGCGAGTCATTGAAAATATAGACCGAAGGATAGAGGTATGCCACGGAAGCCGTGGCGAGCATTTGGCCGAGATTTGGTTTCACACATAATTGTCTAGATCTTTTTATCATAATAAAATGTATTTAAATAATTCTCTGAAAACGTTTTGTTTTATTTATAATTAATACAGAGCGTCTTGGTTGAACCACCGTTAATATACCTCACACCATCATTATTATTATTTTTAATGTCTCGTCCTTAAGTTCTTAGCTGGTCACTTGCTGGTTTTAAAGTGGAGGAGCTTGCCTAGGGTTGCCAGATGCATTATAACAAAATTCTTGACATATATGGAAATAATTCTTAAATTTAAAAATGATGCTTGACAGTTAAAAATATTGGTATTCGAAAGTCTTCTGTTAGAAGTCTTCGGCAAATGGCTCTAAAATGTATTATTTGCGGTAAAAACTAGTACATCGGATAATACTATAGCTTGCTTGATAAGCCAGAATGATTACGGACGATTAAAATTTGATCACGTAGGACAATAATGTGAGAAAAAGATCATGGACAAGGCAAAGTGAAGTCTCGCAGACGGTGGCAGAGCCAATATTGCGACCAGGATTGGAATGGAATTGTCCATTATGAGCTTTTATAATCTTGTCAAACAATTGATTCTGATCTCTACTGCCAATAATTAATGATATTAACGCAAACAATTGAAAACGGCTAAAACTGATCTACAGAAAACGTGTTTTTTTCGTAGTGGCATCTTTGATGAGCCGGCAGAGAGAGCTTGGTTAGTAGGTTGATGCATCAACCACCATATAGCCTGATCCTTGCAATTTTGGATTATTATTGTTTCAATCCCTGCAGAACTCTCTTAATGGTATAAATTTAAAATTCGTAGGCCAGCAAAAACAAATGGGCCAATGTTCCGCTCAGAAAACCTTCGGTAAACCTCTCTGTAAACTTAAAAAAAAAATTGAAAAAATCTTGAAAAATTATGTTTTTTCTTGATTCTTGACAAGATCTAAAGATCTTGTAAATCAAGCCAAATCAGGACCATCTGGCAACCCAAAGTTTGCCAGTCTCTGACTTATGTTTTTCTTTTATTAAATTTAAGTAGCACATTAACTTTGAAGTTTAATTTCCCCTCAAATTATATAAATTTTACGCATTCATTCAGATTTTATTTTATTTTTCTTTTATTTTATTTTTTTTGTAACAACTTACGTTGCTGTGTAACAAACAGCGCTAGGTGACCACCAAACATTTATTTTAAGTAATTTAATATAAAACCATATTATGTGAATCATAAAAAGAAGCTTTAAGTTTTATATTGCCTTTTAAATATCCTGTAGTAAGGTATGCTTAAGGTTCTTCTCTTACTTACAACCATTTGTAATTTTAAGTTTACTTTTAGGCACTTAAAGAAATCATAATATTTTAGTCTTTAAATTTAAATTTATTCAACTGTTGAATTAATATTTTATCGCATAATAAAAAAAATATATTAAAAAATTATTACAAATTACAGGGAGAACTAAATTAAAATGAAAAAAACATACCCAAACACGTTTAACAAAGGAAGACTACTGCTTAACAAGTACTATTGGGGAGATCGATTATTGGACTTTTTTCAAAAGTCGGTTTTCAAATAATTCGAAAAGTAGCACTTTTTAAAAAACCGGTTGCCGTTTAATAATAATTCAAATAACCGGCTAACCGCTTCTTTTATTTAAATAAAATAATTCATAATTCTTGAAGCGTAGAGCAGGACTGCGTCATTTTAAAAATGAGCAGAAGCTGAAGGAGAGCTTAGAATTAAAGTGGCCATCAATACTAACAATAGCTCTAACAAATCTCATAAAAGCTATGCTAAAAAGTTTATTACACAGAGTACTGAAATATGTTTAAGTTCCGAACAGCTACTCAAGGTACTAATTTGGTTTTTGTTGTATTACTTGGTAGAGAATGAAACTAAAGGTTTGTTATTTTAGTTATAATTTAGGTGCCTGAGATAAAAATATTAAATGTTTTACTTTGAATAATCTATTAGTAATATACGAGTCCTTAATTGCCTCGGCAAAAAAATTTGTTTAGATTTCGAGCATCACTGTATGTACATTTATGCACCACGTATTGAATAGGGTGTGTGTCACTGTAATATGTAAGAACCCATCTTCCAACACAATTTTCAACAGCGATATTCCTGACAACATTACTGGCGACTGGTTTTGTGTATTTACGCTGCGAAAAACTTGACTAATTATTATAAATGCCGTTCGGACCAGCGTTTGTGGGTTTGTGGACTTTCAATGAATCTAGTTGATCATTCTCCATAAATAAAAATCAATTCATTCTTTATAGATGAGAAAAGTTATTTTTGCTCAAAAGTGCATATCTTTTTCGATCACGTTCTTTGTGAGACGTTCAAGGTTGTCATTTATACAAATAGTTAAACGATAAGCATATTTTCAATAAAAAAAAATATACAAACGTATACAAATTATACTTATTTAAATTAATCGGTTATTCGTGTTAAATTAACCGGTTTATTCGGTATTTGAAAAATGAAGATTTTGAAAAACCGTATTCGACAAAATAAAAAAAAAAAAACAGTTAAAACCGGTCGAATAATAATGATCCGATCTCCCTCAGTACTATTTGTGCCACGTAATACAGATAAACAGATTTAATATACTGGGTGGGGTACCTATCGGCATAGGTTTGAATCAGACGTTATTACGCATTTGGGAATTCTATTCTGTCACAAAATTCAGTATATTATCTCCTCTGAACGAAATGAATCGATTTACGCTTGAACAAAGTTGGGATTTATTGGAAATTTATCATCATTTAAAATCATCTTTTCGTATGAAGCTCATTTTCTTCTTGGTGGGTACATTAAGAAGCAAAATTGCCGTATTTGGGGCTCAGAAAACCAAAACGTGGTCTTACAGAAGCCAATGCACCCATTACGAGTGACTGTTTGGTGCATCTTATGGAGCGGAGGTATTATTGGCTTATATTTCATATTTCACAACCATTACGGTCAAAGAAGACCCCTATCGCACCGTGATAATCGATTTTTGTTGCCCGTTCTTCTTGGTATTGATCTGAACAATGTTTGGTCTCAATCGGATGGTGCAACTTGTCACACATCTCATGCCACAATTGATTTATTGTGTCAAACGTTTAATGGCCGTTTAATTAGTCGAAATTGTGATGTTAGCAGGGTTTTTAGATCTTTTTTGGCTTTTTCGCCAAATTCAATTTCAAAAATTGCCAAAATCGGCAAATCATCTTTTTTTTACATTTTTAGCAATAAAATGTATATTTTTTTAAATAATGAAAAAAAAATTTAAAAACAAATAAAACATAATGTGTTCAGAATACTTAAATTTCGCCAAAAGTGGAAAAAAATTCGCCATAATTATATTTTGTTAATTTTATTAAGCAAATATATAAGCAAAAACAAAAAATGTACAAAATGTAAATTGTCCGCCAAATAATTTTTTTTTTAAGAAAAAATCAACAAAGTGAAGAACAAATAAATATTATATTTATTCCAATAACATTTCATGAAGGAACACTGGGACTTATAAAAGGATTTACTAGCTAATATTATGAGGTGATGCTGAAAAAATTTTCCTTTTTTCAGATGGGCTGGCCTGGTATTGTACTGAGGACTTTCTGGGTGTCTTACATACCATACCACAAAAGAAATAATTAATTTTAATACGCAAAGCGACATAGTATACGTGTATATATTACTCCCATCAAAGGTTATCACACAACTGAATGAAACTGTTGTTTATTTGTAATTCTCTGTTGAATATTTTCGTTTTCGATCGAGTGTACACATATACGGAATAGATTAAATGAGTGCACTTCTGTGCGACTACGACCATATACATACATATGTCCCAAAGTTGTGAAAAGTTAGTAAATAAAACTTTGTTGAAGGTGTTTTCTGTCTAAATCATACCAAACCTTAGGCAGTGGTAGATACTTTAGAGTAAATTTTTTAGAATCATTGGTATATATGTAAGGGGTTGGCCAAATAATTTTTTTTGTTTTTTGAAAATGCTATAAAAAAACTACTGAATATTTTCTCAAATTTCTTTTTTTATTTGAAAGTACTATCCTTCCGGTTAATAATAGAAAATAATTTCGTTCAAATGGCTGCCTCGGCTGGCCATGCAGTAGTCTACACAATCGTAGTAGCCAATTTTTAAGCACATTATCGATTGTGTGCAGCTGTATTCACGAATATTGTCCCCTAAAGCGGCAATTGTCTCTGGATTGTCGGCGTAACACTTATCTTTAACGGCACCCCACAAATAATAGACAAACGGTGTCAAATCGCAGCTCCGAGTTGGCCAAACGACATTAGCTCTGCGTATGATAATGCGATCTTCAAAAACAGGGCGCAAAACATCGAGTGTAGCTTCGGCTGTGTGGCACGTAGCGCCGTCCTGTTGAAACCAAATGTTGCTAATATCCTCCTCTTCAATTTTTGTGAACAAATATTCATTCAACATGGCCCGATAACGATCGCCATTGATCGTAACGGTCACTCCTAGCTCATTTTCGAAGAAAAATGGCCCATTTATGCCTATGGACCAAAATCCGCATCAAACAGTGACTCGTCTTGGGTGTATCGGCATTTCAATGTATGCGTGCGAGTTTTCTGTGCTCAAAATGCGACAATTTTGCTTGTTTACATACCCGCCAAGATCAAAATGAGCTTCATCTGAAAAGATGATTTTTTTGGCGAAATCGGCATCTTCTGTAAGTCGATCGCAGGCTCAGATTCCCAACGTTGTTCAAGCGTATACACAACCATATTCATTCAGCGGAAGGATAATAAAACTAATTATCTGTCAAATCAGACATGAGCTAAGTGTTACCATTCACGAAATAAGCACTAGTTGAAAAAAAAACGTTAGATGGCGCACCCTTTATATCATAGTTTATGGTTTACTGAAAGCTAGAAAACTATAAAAAATATTTTTTATGGTTAATATAAAATACATTTTGGATATAGATATGTAGTCTCATAATTGTTATATATTTAAAACGTTGTACACTTCTCTTCGACACATTTCACACTGCCTGTTAAAACACCTGAAAAGTTATACTTTTTCTAATAAACGGTATCTAGTACAACAAGACTGAGCTTTTGAAATGTTCTTAAAACCTCAAAAATCTTTAATTACGGGTTAAAAAGACTGCTTTTCGTACCTTCATACACGTATAGACTTATAATTATATAAGTTTTTCAGTGCATTTAAAGAGAGGAAAAGTAGACCTTTTAAATGATGATATGATGTACTTCACAGACCTGAGTTATGCATATGTGTGATTTTATTCCACGTTTGTTAAGTTTAGAGCCTTTTTAATATCGTTTATGAACTTAAATATTAAATCTATTAGTTTCTGTACCATATAGGCAACTATGAATTTTTCGTTGTCGAGAACACGATTGAAGTTAGGCTGCCATCTATAATCGACATATTAAAATGACCATGTTCACGAATTTCATACATAAAAATACCAAAAAATAATAATTTTACTTTTTCGTAGTTAATATTTCGTATCAAAAATAGCCAGCAAAATCGCTGATTAATTTACAAATCGCCAAAAAGTCGCCATATCACTAAATCGAAAATTAGGACGCCAAATAACTTTTAGAATCGCCACGTTTGGAGATAAATCGCCAGATCTGCAACCCTGGATGTCAGTTGGCCGCCAAGGAGCTGCGATTTGACACCGTTGGACTATTTTCTGTAGGACACCGTTAAAGACAAGTAATATGCCGACAAACCAGAGACAATTCAGCATTTGAAGGCAAACATTGGTGATGGCATTGCCGATAAACGACCCAATACACTCAAAAAAGTGCTCGGAAATTGGTATCATCAAATGTGGTACTGTAAGGCCAGCCGCGGCAGCTATACGAATGAACTAATATTTAATTTATAACAAGAAGAATTGTACTTCAGAACAAAGAAATACATTTTGCAAAATTTCACACCATTTTTGTTTTATATCATTTTTAAATTTATACTTATAAATGGCCAACCCTATATACTAAAACGTCGTGTCAATACAGTATTTCAAAAGCGATATTTATTTATCTATTTTTCTATTAGTAGGGTATTAAATGTAAGCCAACGATATACAATTATTACAATAAGATATTTAAAATGTAATATAAGGAGGCTTATCAGTACATTTGTTGAAACAATAAAATATAAATCTTGCAATGCAATATTGACATATCTAATGCTTAGCATTATATTTGAATAAAAAAAAAAAAACAAATTGTAAATTAATAAAATGATAAAAATTTATTTGCAAAAGTGTTATGGGCTGTAAATATTAAATATTTAACTGATAAAAGAGATTTTTGTGGTCGATAGGATTTAAGGCGCAATTACGCGTGCCACGGCCATAACCATAAAATTTTGTTCTGTCAATCTTATGTAGAGCACTTTATTTGATTATTGGTAACATACTTCCATCTCTGTCACAGAGGTTCTCTGCGGCATAATGTTTCCTCTAACAGTTTTATATCACATTTTTCAGCGTATATTCCACAAGTTTTTCTATGTCCTCAGAACATTATTGTCACGTTTTTACCTTTTAAAAACGTTTATTTATGTGTTCATAGATTTCAGTTAAAATAAAATAAATCTTGCATTTGATTTTTAATTAAGAATTATTTATTTAACACGGTTTTGTGTTCCACTGCTCGTAACCTTTTCACGAGCAATTACAATTTCTATTTTTAATTGCTCCGTCTGTTTACAGCTTTGTAAACAACAACAACTCAACGATAGATCTTTCTATCCAAAGATCTTCCAACGCGACATCTTAGGTACGATCAAAATCTTTTCAACCAGAGGTTGTCCACACTTAACTTTCTTTACTGAGTTAGCTCCAACTGAACTGGTTTCACTTTACGACTCACTTCACGAGTTTAATCCTTATAAACTCTCTTCATACCTTGTTCAAGCCAATAAACTCTCATCTCACTGAGCTTACACATAAGTTGACTGCTATCCGCCTCGATGTGCTTTTTATATAACTGCGTAAATTATAATCCGAAAGCTCTCGAACCATATTACATATTTCGTAGTTAATACCAACATCTTTATATCTTTCCTTGAAGAATTATTTAATAAATTAACTAAATCTAACATCTAGAAAACTCTAGATTTAAGAGATAAAGTTGCGGAGTCAGAGCATAACTTGGTTTTTCTTCCTCCATGTACTCCAGTGCTAAGTACAATAGAAAAAGTGTTTACAAAAAAACAACTTTGTGCACAAAATTTACAAGCTGACCCAGAGAGTAATCACTACAATTAAACAATCCGTGGAATTAGCAACACCTTCTGATTAAAACAATTATTATCTCGATATTACTATTAATTTCTCATTAGCTGCATCTGGAGAGCCGCTGCAGTGATCATTGTAAATAGCAAGTTATGGAGATATTAGTTTAATTTTATGGTATAACAAAAATAGTAATATAAAAAAGAATTAATAATGAAGTGGAAATGATTTAATACAAAATAAAAAAAGATAATAATTTGTTCCGATTCGATTTGTCTTGAAAAATTGCGTTTGACTTGTGAAAAGCTTTATTTGCACGAAACAAGTTTTATTTGCAACAAACAAGTAACAAGCGCTATATAGATTACAATAAAATTACAAATTATATATTAGCGTAGTCGCTAAAGTCATATCATCAGTATAGTATAACAAGCCATAACTTACACACTGACGGACTAGCATATTATTCACTTGTCTATCCAGGCAAGGTTAGAGTCTTACGGCCATATGCAAAAAAAATCTAAAAATTGACTTATAGTGCACGTTAGTTACCCCACTAAGCTTAACAAACATTTGTTAAAAAAACAAGTATGCAAAAAGAATACATTGTGATGATCGCTTTATCTTATTTTAAATTTTCATGCTAGCAATACCATAATTCTTTGTATCAGCGAGATAAAAAACGAATGCCGCACCTACGAGCAGTCGACCCAAAAAATATTTATGTATTTTTATAATTACGATTAAAATATCATAGTTTGTTAATAAATCTGTTTCAGGTTTCACAAACTTTGTGTAGTTATTTTGATTTTATGTACACCACTGAAGGAAAACGGCCATATGCAAGAAAATCTAAGCGTAAACTCGTAGTGCACTCCACTACGGAGATCGGACGGTTATTATTTGACATGTTTTAACCGTTCTTTTGTGGTTTTGTCGAATAGGGTTTTTTCAAAATCTACATTTTTTGAATACCGAATAAACCGGTTAATTTAACACGAATAAACGGTTAATTTAAATAAGTATTATTTTTATATGTTTGCATATTTCTTATTGAAAATATGCTCATCGTTTAACTATTTGCATAAATTTAATTATTTTTATATATAAGACAACTCTGAATGTCTCATAAAGACAGTGAAAACCAAGGTAGATCGAAAAAGATATGCACTCTTAAGCAAAAATAATCTTTTCTAATTCTCTGTAAATAAATATTGATTTGTATATATCGAGAATGATTAACTAGACTTATTGAAAGCCCACAAACCCACAAACGCCGGTTCCGAACGGCAGATATATTAGTTAGTGATGTTGCGTAAATTAAATTGTTAGCGTAAATACACACAACCAGTCGTCAATAATATTGTGAGATGATACCGCTGTTGAAAATTGTCATATGGTGTGGCCTAGGATTGAACCGACGACTTTTTGGTTGGAAGGTGGGTTCTTTCCTAACATAACAGAGTGACACACACACTATTAAATACGTGGTGCATAAATTTGCCTACAGTGCTGCTCGAAATCAAAGCAAATTTTCTTGTGGAGGCAATTAAGAACTCGTATATTACTAATAGATTTATTCAAATTAAACATTTAATTTTTGTCATCTTATGCACCTAAATTATAACTATAATAACGAACCCTTAATAATAATAACCCAAGTAATACAACGAAAACGAAATTAGCTTCTCGAATAGCTGTTCAAAACTTAAGCACCTTTCAGTACTCTGTGTAATAAGCTTTGTTCTTTATGGCTTCCGCACACCATTTTGGTATAGTTTTTACGAGATTTATTGGAAGTATTGTTAGAACTGATTGCCACCTTAATTTTAAGCTCTCCATCGGCTTCTGCTTATTTTTGAAACGACGTGGTCCAGTTCTGCGCTTCAAGAATTACGAACAATTTTATTTAAAAAAACCGGTTAGACAGTTATTTCAATTATTATTAACCGAAAAACGGTTTTTTATTGTTACTTTTCGAATTATTCGAAAACCGGTTTTTGAAAAAAGTCGAATAATCGATCTCTCTAGTTACCACATACTTTAAGCTTAACAAACATTTATCAAAAAAAAAAAAAAAAAAAACGTATGCAAAAACCCTACATTGGCTAAAGATTGCTTTACTAAAGGGTCCGCCAAATAAGTTTTTTAAATGCTATAAAAAAAGCTACTGAATATTTTCTCAAATTTCTTTTTTTATTTGAAAGTACAATCCTTCCGGTTAATAATGGAAAAGAATTCAAATGTCTACCTCGACTGGCCATGCAGTAGCCTACACGATCGGTCCAACTTTTAAGCACATTATCGATTGTGTGCAGCTGTATTTCACCAATGTCACCCCACAAATAATAGTCCAGGTGGCCAAACGACATCAGCTCTGCGTCTGATAATACGATCTTCAAAAGCAGGGCGCAAAACTTCGAGTGTAGCTTCGGCTGTGTGGCACGTAGCGCCGTCTTCAATTTTTGTGAACAAAAATTCGTTCAACATGGCTCGATAACGATCGCCATTGACTGTAACGCCACTCCTTACTGATTTTCGAAAAAAAGTGGCCCAATTATGCCTCTGGACCAAAATCCGCACCAAACAGTGACTCGTCTTGGGTGTATCAGCTTTTCAATTTATGCGTGCGGGTTTTATGTGCCCTAAATGCGACAATTTTGCTTGTTTACATACCCGCCAGCGTTGTTTAAAGGTATACACAACCATATTCGTTCAGCGGAAGGATAAAACTAATTATCTGCCAAATCAGACATGAGCTAAGTGTTACTATTCACGAAGTAAGCACTAGTTGAAAAAAAAAAATGACGGACCCGATATATTTTAAGTTTTCATGCTGGCAATACCATGATTTTTTTGAGTCAGCGATACAAAAAAGCGAATGCCACACATACGAGTATTCAAACCAAAAAGATTTATTTTTATTAATATAATAAAAATATCATAATTTGTTAATAAATCTATTCCAGTTTTTATTACCTTTTTTATATTTTATTTAATACTATACATACGAGTATTTATTGCATAAATTCATCAGATCCTAAAAAACTAAGACAATTAATTTTATTAGTGGATTAATAAATACTAAAGTAACGCTCATTGTGTGTTGTTTTGACTTTAGGTATATCACTAAATGAAAAATGTTGTTATTGTGCTTAAATGAAGATACCCACTTTATCTGTAAAAATGTATATGCATACATACAGTGGGGTGCAAAATCAAGTGCATGTTTTGTAGTTGAACAGAAAAGTTCCTATAAAAACTTTAATACTCAATCATATAAAACAAACATCACACATTTATTTATCGTTAAGTTCTTGCAAAAGCACATTAATAAAATGTGATATCTAAACACTGGATTGGGAGAGAGGCAGTGCACTTTTCGCTTAAATAGAAAGGAACTTATATTTTCTAACACTATTCCGAGGACTACTTCTTTGTTGTGTTTTAGAAGAATTTAGACGTACTTTCTACAATTTTACCCAAAAACGTAAGAAAAATCTTGTCCCACTCATATTATGTTCGTTGCCATAGCTTCAACATGTTCAACAAAGTCCAATTATATTTTTCCAGGCGCTTTTTTTACTATGTCCAAATATTCTCCATTAGATTGGAATTAGAGCTTTACGGTTATCACTAATTTATCAGCCATTCTTCAACAATTTTAGCGTTTTGGCTTGGATCACCATGTCACTAAAAGATGACCACTGCTTTTGGGTAAAGTTTTATGCCTCCTACAAATCTTCTTTGGCGTAAAAACATACTTTTTTTTTGTTATATTAAATACTCATAACATAAATGTCACTTTAAAGTACTTTTAAAGTAGGTAGCTTCCTATTTTGAAATTTTTAAAGTTAACGTTAGTTTAACAAAGAGACTTTAAGCTAATAAGCGTTTTTGCATACAATATTATATTTTTTTTGGCATATGGCCAAAAATGTTTTTATTGGGCTTAAATGAAAAAATTTATTAGAAAAAAAATAGTTTAAGTAAATGGTTTGAAAATTGGGCCGAGGATGAAAGTGTGATGCTCCAGAAACCAAAACTTAATCCAGTTACTTGTTTCGAAAATTAAAAAATTATTTTTTTATTGGATAAACTTCCCACAAACCCCACCTTGAATATGAATTAAACCAATTAAAAAAAATAAAACATTTGTTACAATATTTTCATGCATTGCGTCATTTCTGATGGCAATGGTAACAAAGACACCTTTTAAATAAAAATGTTACTCTAAGCGTTGCTTGAAATTTGCTTGAAAAAAAATATTATGATTTAAGTTTTATATAATTTACAGAATTTATCACCGTGTTTAAACAAATCCCCTCAGAAAAGACTGCAAAAATTAAAAGGCAAATTTAAATTTCCTGAATAGAAACACTCTGAGACCAAATATTGTATTTTCATTCCACTCACTATACTAAAACAAATTACATTGAAAAAGCAAGAAAACAAATATTATTTGAAAAAATAAAAACATTGCTTAAATGGAAAGACACAAGAGAGTTTGACTGACTGACTGACTGACTGAATGACTGGATATTATGAAAATTATTATTATTACTCGTATTATACATCTCTCAACAGTAATGAGAACAATGTGATGGCAGCTGCTGCTAGAGCAAGAGCATAATGCGGATATATAATATCTGTTAATCAAATCATCATCTTCCTCATTATCAACATCATCACACTAATTTGATTGTAAAACTTGTCTCAATAGAAAATATTTGTTTCTTCTACAAGCCATAAAGCATGCAACACTTTGTAGTGTCTCCTTAGATGAACAGATAGATAAATGGTTGATCAGACGGACGGATAGTCTTATATTCTTGTTGATTATTATCATTACAGTCTTCATCATCATCACCATCACTGCATATTTTCCAAGAATTAAGCGAAAGAAAAAAAAAACAAATTTCCTTTTGAAATAAAAGATAATAGAAACTGAAGGAATGTGGCAAAAATATAATACGAAAATAAGAGACTGCACTATAGAAGAAAATAATGTGCAGAAAACCATTTTAGTTGCCACAACCAATTGCCAGCCATTCAATGGTTTTAAAATAATGTTGTCGTTGGTTGATATGAAAAGAAAACGACAGCTAAAACACTGGTAAAATAAAATAACCTTACCAGTGCATGTAATGTGAGCTATGCAATAACAAAAAGATGGTTGATAGTGTGCACTATAAAGTGTACACTATAATAATATATTTCTTACTTCCTAGAAAAAAGATATTGGTATAAATATAGATCAATTACAAAGCTTTGGTAGTCAAGCTACATAAACTTTTTGCATCAAATTTAGGCTCTATCTCTTAAGGGTTCTACTAACAGTCTAGATATGAAGAAATGAAGAAATTTAAAATAAATTCAATTTAAAAGTAAAATAAATTATAGACTGAGTTTTTTTTTTCTCCGTCACTACTTTAGTGAGCATATTGGCTTGATCTGTCAAGCTAAGTAGATGCCTCCATATGATTTTCGCGTAGTGGTGAAGATCCTTGCTAATTGGTGGTGATCTTTACTTTAGCCTTGCAATTCTTTGCCAATAGGTGGCGTGTTTTCTTAATCATTCGTCTGATGTTTGCCATTATCGCCAGAGGTAAACGGGGAAGGTCAGCGAGGGTTCTTTTTTATTTTTTAGGTGGAGTTGTCTGGAGGAAAGTTGAAGCCTCTTTATTAAACATTCGAAACCACAATTGTATTTTGGCTTGACTGAGTCAATGCAAAGACAGTTTTTCTAATCGCCTAAGGGTTTTCCTAATACATTATTTTTATTTTAAAAATTTGGTGGTATTTATGTCCGTGCCGCTGTTGTACACCAGTCTACTAACCAATAGGTCATCGGTTAAATCCCAAACCATAGGAAAACTGTCAACAGTGGTATCACTTTATAGCACTTCCAGCGCCTAGTTATGGATATTATAACTAGGTAGTACTAACAGCAATAAGTCCGTAGAATAAGTAAGTAAAAACAAAATGTTTATAAAACTTGATTCTATTATTCAACATAGTTGCCTTCGAGGGCTATACAACGATTAGAGCGATTTCCCAACTTTTCGATACCACTTTTTTGTACGATTTCTCTTTCTCGTAAAAATAGTCATCATTGGACTTAAATTTCTTTCCAGCAAGCATTCTCTTGTGATTTGAAAACGGGAAAAAATCTCTGGGGGCAAAATCTAGAGAATACGGTGGATCGGTTAGCAAAGCAGAAGCCATCGTTTTCATCGATTTGGGGACTCACGCGGGAACCACTTAAAGCAGAGCTTTCACATACCAAAATGTTCGTTTAAAATGGTGAAAGCACTACCATATGATATTTTCGCAATGTCAGCTAGCTCGTGCTTTAATTCGCGAGTGGGTTATAAGCAATTTGTGGATTTTTGTGATGTTTTCACAGCCTCAATTTGGCGTCTACTGCGCTCTGCATCATTTGTGCTGGTACGACCACGTTTTAATTCAGCAAACCACTTCTCTGTGTTAATCAAGCCATTGTTTGGTTCCCACCATATTTTCAAAATTCACTTTTTTCAATAACAAAAGTTACTTCAAACAAAATGCTATAACTCAGGAATCAGTAGTTCGATTGCTGTCAAGTTTATACACGTATCCTTTGAAGGATAGTACTAAATAAAAATCATATGGATAAAATTCGAGTATAACAATCTATGTATCATCCTACGGACTTATTGAGTGACTTAATACGCTATTGCAGGAATAACTCCATATATATTAGACTAATCAGAGAAGCCGAGATGACTACTTGTATTTAAATTTTGCAATTGTATTAAAATTTTTTTTATAACACTCCCTGCTTAAGCAGGGTCTTAATGAGAAACATATCCAACACTAAGTTTTCAGAAAAGCTGGTCAAACTTTAGACTGGAGAGAACACAATAGATCACATGGTGTCTTGCCACTGTGCACCATCATTTCGTTAAATACAGAGAACGTGGCGGCTATGGCGAGAATTGAGCATGTACATTATTATAAGACAGGATACAAGAGTTTTATTTATAACTTTGGGTGTAATTTTATAATGCTCCATTCATAAGGCTAATAAATTTGCCTCTATGATATTTGTTGAACACACTCGTGGCGAAGACTCTTGTTGAATTAATCATCATAATAGAAGAAAACTGTAAAAAGAATCTTATTATTTGATTGATCGGATCGCACTTTTTGGCGACTTTTTTAAAGGTTCTTACACCAAAGCAACGCTGCAAATTGTTGACATTTTTTTCTCATAATAATGGTTCTGTTCGTCGACTTGTCGAGCATTTCGTTCATTTTATGACGTACATGATCGTCCTTCTAAACCATAATTGCCATAATCTTCGTTTATCTATTGGACTCTTGGGTAGTCTTGTGCACGAGTAAGAAGGAAAGGATATTTGAGAATCATAATTATGCTGCCGCCGAACTTTTATGCCTTCAGAGACTACACTATAGTATATTGTCCGGTACATCATATTTTTTTCAAAACAGCAAAATTTCATATCGAAAATGTAAATTTTTCTTTTTTTCTTTTTGTTTAAGACCAGCACTCAAGGTTAACCTCCACTCATGCAGTGCATTGTGCTGGTACTAGGAAAATAGGTTGTGGGAAGGAGGATAGAGTGAGTAGTGTTTATGGATGTTCGATTTGAATTTGCTCATGTCGTAACTGGCAGGGAAGGCATTCGATTGTTCCTCAAACGTACAGTGCGACCATAGAACGAATTCTCCCTATAATGCGTTATGCGATTCACTGGACAATCAACTACAAAGGGATGCGCTCTACGAGAAATACGAGTACTACGTAAGAATATATGATTACTAGGAATTAGTTCCCTAACAGAACACATTCCGTTATAGTACCGATAGAACAATGAAACACACGCCACATTGCGACGGTGGTCTAATGAATCAATAGAGTTGGCTACCCTACCGTCATTTATAAGAAAATTCGCCCTCTCCTGTACGCGGTAAAGAAGCTCCAAAATAGACTTTGAAGTACCGGCCCATACATGAGAGTTGTATTCAAATTTGGGTCGGATATAGGTCTTGTATATATTAAGGAGATCAGATGGAGTGAAGTAATTCTTACACCGTCTTAAAAAGCCGAGACACTTGAATGCTTTCTTCGACACTCGAAATATGTGCTCGTTCCCACGAACGTCACTGTTAAAGAACTACAGCTTGAAGGTATTGCTCTTAATATAGTTATAAAATAATAATTTTTTTCTATTTCTATTCTCCTTTCTATTGCTATTTTTCCTTAATAGGAAAAAAACTACCAGCTCATCGTTACATTTCTTTCATCTTTTATTTAAACATGAGAACACACATCATGCCATTCCTTTGGTAGCTGTAATGCCATTATATACAGAAATGAAAAAGCGTTAAAATATTGCATGATTTTAAACCTCATGATGTACAAAGCCAACTTTAAACAGGGCAAAGCAGCAGCTCTCTTTTGCTTTTGCTCGAGTCTCAAGAGCCATAAACTTTACTTTCTAAGAGATGTTCTCTGTTATTATTTAGCGCAATTTTATTACCTTCCCAGTTCAAAACAAGCCGCATTTAATGCTACTGAAAGTCATATTTTATTTATTAATGCTGGTCTTTAATATTCCTTGTTGTTCTTTATCTGCACGCATCTATCCATCCGTTAGTCTTCATCAACCACCACAAATACATTTAAGTTGACTTCTTACAAATTTCCATTAACGGCAAATGACAAATATTACTTCTGGCTGTAGTGTGATAAGAGGCTCTTTGTCTATTAAACCACTTCATCTTTGGCCACGTTCAGCGTTGCCAAATGTATAGATTTATATTGTTCTCAATAAAACAAATTTCTCCTACTCCCTTACTATATATACATCCCCAAACCATTACCAAAAGCTTTTTATATTTTACAGTTTGAATAATGCTTGGACTTTTCAACGCTTTTAATGGTTTCTTCCATACTTCATTGGGGCCGCCACTATAAAAAATACTTGTATGATCTCGTCACAAACTATAATTTGATCCCAGTAGTCGTCAAGTTTGAAAATAAGCGATAGAGCAAAGGACACTCGCCTTACTTTGTTGTTGAATTGTAGGCAGTGGGTTTTTAGCGCTGCTCTATATAAAACAGTCATTCTTTTTCAAGACTTGCCTGACGGTTTCGTGGGGAAATGTCAATCAACATTCTTCTCTGAACTCACCAGAAGGTGTTCTTGTAGATACTAATGTATATTGGTCCACATTTCTTCGTAACACGCTCTTTGTTTTATTCTAGTTATTACGTTGGCGCTGTGATGAATGTATGTGTTAATAGTTTTGACATAGTTTGTCTTCTTGTTCAGAATATTTCAATTAAAGCCTGAATCGTTTTACCGACCGGTTGACTGTAGGAAACAACTAATTTACATTCGACACTGTTCTTTTGTGAGGCATTTTAAAGTCTCGTATATTTAGCATTTATTTGATAACAAAACAAAAACTTGAATTTAAATGTTTCAAAAGTTACTTGACTAATGAAACAAAACAATAAAAAACATATTTGAACAGCAAAATCTACCAGATTACAAAAAAAAAAAAAATACTTAAACTGTATAAACATTTTCTTGGCAGCAAAATTGTATTTGTTAGTTAAAATCAGATGATTTTGAATTAATCAAAATGATAATGATAAAAGTTAAAAAAAAATCTTTTTCACTACGTAAAAAATTGTTTTTGACAAACTGCATGTTGTTTAACTTCCCCCATTTGTGAAATAACCATATATCTCGAAAACAAGAGCTAACATAAAAAAACGGTTAGAACCACTAGATTCAGAGAACTCGAATTTGGTGTACCCGCTGTAGGCCACGCTTGTCGGAAAAAAAGTGTGAAATTCGAAAAGAGTCATTTTATCATATCATTTATATATATTACACTTAATTTGCTGTGAACAAAAAATACACTATGAAATGGACAATTGGATATGTTCTGCAAACCAAAATCGAGTGAAATTGAAATTAAATGGAACATCAAACTGCTATAATTTGCAAATCAGATAAGATTTTGATATTTTTTCTGATTAATTTACTTAATTACCTTTCAACCTTTCACCTTTGCCTTTAAAAAGTTTACTCGATTTCAATTTCACTAGTTTCCGGTTTACAAAACGTACCCGTTACGGCATAAAGTTAATTTTTTTTAACTTTTTAAGTATGTTCAGTTTTTTCATTTGAAAATCAGTTTTTTTCTTATAAATTTTCAGTTTTTCAAAAAAAAAAAAAAAATATGGCCACACTGGCCATGTTGTATGTTAGTATTACGTATGAATGTGTGAGTGTATGCTGTTCTATTTAAATATTAAGTATTTGTGTTTTTAGTTACTCTCGCTCTTTGTTCTTTCTATTTATTTAAGTTGGTTGGCTTTTTTTCTGCTATTTTTCAGCAGGGTTGTCAGATCTTTTTTAAGCTTTTTCGCCACATTCAAATTAAAAAACGCCGAAATCGCCAAATCAATTTTTTTTAACATTTTGAAAACATAATTTACATTTACAAAAAAAAAAAATAAATAAATTGTTTAAATAAATAAAAATAATTCCGATTTGTAAAAAGTGGAAAATAATCCGCCATAATACATATTTTACTAATTTTAGCAAAACTGAAAGTGTACAATGTTCACTATATTATAGTTTGAGTCCGCCAAATAAATTTTGTTTTGAAAATGCCATAAAAAAACTGAATATTTTCTCAAATTTATTTTTTCATTTGAAAATACAATCCTTCCGGTTAATAATAGTAAATAATTTCATTCTAATGGCTGCCTCGGCTGGCCATGCAGTAGCCTACACGATCGGTCCAATTTTTAAGCACATTGTCGATTGTGTGCAGCTGTATTTCACCAATGGCTTACGAATATTGTTCTTTAAAGCGTCAATTGTCTCTGGCACTTATCTTTGACGGCACCCCACAAATAATAGTCCAACGGTGTCAAATCGCAGCTCCGAGGTGGCCAAACGACATCAACTCTGCGGCTGATAATGCGATCTTCAAAAGCAGGGCGCAAAACATCGAGTGTAGCTTCGGCTGTGTGGTACGTAACGCCGTCCAGTTGAAACCAAATGTTGCTAATATTCTCCTCTTCAATTTTTGTGAACAAAAATTCGTTCACCATGGCCCGATAACCATCGCCATTGACTGTAACGGCCAGTCCTTGCTCATTATCGAAGAAAAATGGTCCAATTATGCCTCCGCACCAAACAGTGACTCGTCTTGGGTGTATCGGCTTTTCAGTGTATGCGTGCGGGTTTTCTGTGCCCCAAATGCGACAATTTTGCTTGTTTACATACCCGCCAAGATCAGAATGAGCTTCATCTGAAAAGATGATTTTTTTTTCGCAAAGTCGGCGGCTTCTGTAAGTCGATCGCAAGCCCAGATTCCGAGCGTTGTTCAAGCGTATACACAACCATATTCGTTCAGCAGAAGGATAAAACTAATTATCTATCAAATCAGATATGAGCTAAGTGTTACCATTCACGAAACAAGCACTAGTTGAAAAAAAACTTTAGATGGGGGACCCTATACTATACCCAACGCTATAAAACTCAGAAATTAATTTTAATGGTTGAAAATCGGTTTTCCGTACCTTCGAATACTTAAGAGTTAATATTTTAGCTGAAAACTATCCGATTTTTGGATTTAAAAGGAAGAGAGGTATACCGTTTCAATGATGTTCTATTTCTTGGCCTTGAGGAAAATGTGTGAATTTTTCAAGCAAACGCTCATTTTTTTCCATATTTTTCATGTTTAAAGGTTTTTCGTACCACTTATGAACCTATTTCCTTGCCAGTTGCCGAAAATTGAATTACATAAGTAAAATAGAATTTAAAATTCTATTACTTTCAGATCCATACTTTTTGACGAAAACACAACTTAAGTTCCGCTGCCATCTGTAATCGTCACATTAAAATACACTATGTTCACGAAATTCACACATAACAATGCTAAACTAATAATTTTATTTTTTCGTACTTTTTGTCAAAAATAGCCAACAAAATTGCCAACTATTTTAAAAATCGCCAAAAAAAATGCCATGTCGCCAAACCGAAAATTACGTCGCCAAATATCTTTTAAAATTGCCACGTTTGGCGACAAATCGCCAGATCTGACAACCTTGTTTTCCGGTGAGTATTTGTTTCAATACGCTAGTGTTTAGTAAAGAAGGGAGAGAGAGAGTGTGTGTGTGTATTTGTTTTATTTTATATTTCAGTATGTGTTTGTGTTTCTATATAAGCACCAAGAGTATGGTATGAATGATTTTATTTATAATGACAATAACAACAACTATAATAATTTTGGCAAATAACAAATAAAATTAAATTTGAGTCTTATCTTAAACCCAATTATTTACATTACAAAATAACCTAATAAATCATTTATCTTAAAAAGGTTATACGTGATACGCATATCAAAATAAAAATAAAATATTTGAAAAATACAAAAAAGAAATAATAAATATAAGAAAAACTAAACTATTAAAAAGTCATAGGACAGAGCCCGTATCATAATATATAGTTTATTCTAAGGATAAGATTTAAATATCAGAATATATCACAGTTCTAACTTAACCAATAATTCGTCGATTTTCGTCATTTTTTAGCTGATAGCCAGCAACTAGTCTGGCAAGGCACAGCACTTCTTGTCGCAATCGCAATGAGATCGAACAATCACAATGCTTGCAAGAAGACCCACAATTTTATTCTTAACAAGCTAAACGTGCTTCACTACCTTTATATTAATTACTACCTTACTTATGATTTATTACCTTTTTCCTACATATCACCTCTTTCGGTCCAAAAGCTAAAAACGTCAACTTTTTAGTTGTATATAAGCGTAAAAAAGCAAACATTTATACATATTTACATACATACATACATTCAGAAATATATTCTTTTTTGCATACATATATGTACACATATAGACAGCTTTTACCCAGTGTACTTTGGTGACATTCAAAAAAAAAAACATAATAAAAATAAATATTTGCTTCGTACTGAAGGTACCATGACCACTCGTCCAACTCCACACATTTTTTAACTGATGCTTTGTACTAAACATGAAGCTATTTGGACCAAATTTAGAAACTCTTACTGCTACCATTTTGTTACCAAATTGTGAGCGTATAGAGTACAAAATTATTCCAATCATTATTCTATTCCATAATAAATGATCTGCGTTCCCAAATACCTCGTGGTCTTCCACGTCTTTGCGTTGTTTGGAAGCAATTGCGAGATTTTTACACAAGTTGCTTTACTAAAAGGCTTAATAACTCCGTCAATTTACAATGGATTTATAAAACCGAATACTCTCTTTGTTCACCATACATGGTATGGTTTCCAAAAAACGGCTCTAAGCTTGAAAAATGTGTTTGCTTGAGAAATGCACACATATCCTTCAAGATCACTTAAATGATATTTTTATTATTTAAAAGGTCTTTTTCTTTTCAAATCCGCACGAAAAATCAAAATCGGTTAAAACTTAGCTAAGTTATAAGCTAACAAACGCTTGAAGGTACAATAAACCGGCTTTTTACCCGTAACTCATGAATTTGAAGGTTTTTCGAAAATTTCAGAAACAATTTTTTCTTTTTTGCATTGTGTTACCAAACTAACTCCACAGTAGCTGTTGAATAGCTACTTTTTATACCTGTTGGGTTATATTATAAAAAAAAATTCCTTGAATACCGTTAATGTAAATACAGTTGCCGTTACAATGTTCATTGGTAAGGTTTTATTATCAGTAATGATGTGAATAATGGCTAGAAATATAATAATAGACTATGATGAGTTTGTTTAAACACACTCACACACATACATAGATATAAAATGTACATACAATGACATAACGTACGTTAATATAGCGGTATGCGTATACGTTAGAGTAAAAATTAATTGCAAACATAGAAGCCAGAGTAGCTGTGAGCAGATATAAAAGTATATGTCTGTAGCAAACGTAAACGCATATATACAGGGTATCCGCCGGGAAAGTATACTAATTTGTTTTGCCGCCATACGTGCAGTAGAGACGTGACAAATTTATTGTGGAAAAATATTTAGTAAACCAATGTGTTGTAATCGTTAAAACATTTTATCAAAATCAATCATTGATTTTCATGAAAAAATAAAAAAATAATAATGAGTGACGAGACACATTTCCATTTGAGTGGTTATGTGAATAAACAGAATAGTCGGTACTGGGCAATGGAAACCCCTGAAATCATTCATCAGTCACCTTTGCATCCCTTAAAAGTCACAGCTTGGGGGAATCGCTGTCAGGAGGAATCGCTGGACCTTAATTCCTTGAAACTGAAAACGGCGGAACGGTAATTGTCAATGGGGAGTAATATCATGATATGATTGAAAGCTTTTTAACGCCACAACTGCATGCTTTGGGCTTGTGGTTTCAACAAGACGGTGCCACATTGCATACAGCCTGGTTTACAATGGAATTACTGCAAGACCTCTTTCCACCACAAATTATTTCAAGGAATGGTGATATTGATTGGCCTCCACGGTCGCCTGATTTGACTGCTCCGGACTTCTTTTTGTGGGGATATTACGAAAAGCAAGATTTATGCAAACAAACCAAAAACGCTGGAGTAACTCAAACAAAATATTCGTGATGAAATTAATGAATTACCGCCTGAAATGTTTGAGAAGTAATGAAAAATGTGCCCAAAAGGGCTCTCGTTTGTGAGTCTAACATTACATGAAACATTTAACGACATTAAATGAAACATTTATCAATATAAGATCCATTCTCTCACATATAATCAAAAATTATAAACAAACAAAGTTGTATACCTTCCCGACAGACACCTTGTAAATACATACGCAAGAGTGTATGCACTTGTATGCGTTATCGTTGCTGTCACAAATTATTTGTTTTCTAAATTCATTTCTTTCTACTTAATCTTCCTTTTGTCTTGCATTATTCGTAAGATATTTATCAAAAATATTTTTTTAAGAATTTTGCAAAAAATAAATTCTTTCTCTCATTCTATTTCATTATATTTTTTTCTTATTTTCTTATTTCATTATGTTATTATTTGATTTAATTTTTTTTTGTTTACGTACATACATATATATTATATGTAAGTGTTACTAAGTAAATACTCATGAGTGCTATTACTGTACCAGCATGTTTTGAATTAATTTTTCTAAATTTAATTTTCTGGCTGTCTTATTCACGCCTGGTAGACGGACGACATGTCTTCATTTGTTCAGTGATGTTCCACAAGGCTGACAAACTGTTGACTCTCTATAGTCTATTGTAATGAATTCAGCACATTAACAAATTTAGATGATATTTAACAAAGAAAATGTATAAGTTTTCGAACATACAATGAGGACTACAAGCGAGGTATTGAAATAATTGAAATGGCAAAAGAAGATTTTATAAAATTTTAAAGACGTAAAAAATGTCTTTTGTCTTAAAAATATACCAATACTTTTTTCATTAATTTTTAAAAATAATACAATATAACAAAAAAAAATCATTTTTTCTGAATACACAATAAGCGATATTCACTTTCTGTGTACTGCTACGTATGAGTAATATTTATATTTTAAAAGGAATAACACATCCATCACTCATACGCAACTACGGCACAAACCATACATTTTTCGTTTAATACAAAATTCGCATATGAAAATTAATTTTTTGCAATTATTTATTAAAAATAACACTAAAAAGCAATATATTTGGCATATTTAAAACTGGGATTTCAGCAGCGAAAATAAATAATAAATATTCACATTTCATTTCCTGCACTTTAAAGGAATGATACCAAAAAAATTCAATTTTACTTCAACAAAAATAAAATAAATTTTTCATTTTAATGCACTATAATACCATTTTGTCACAACACACAAAGGCACTGACTTCCGCATAGAATATGTCCTAGCCAGCGTGGCCACTGGATATTAATTCGCTAGGCAAAATACATGTGGTTATATATGTAGCTCGTAAAGCTCATGATTAGTTCGATGGGTGACAACGTCTATGCGCGAGAAACGTCTCTACTACTCAACTGCCTATTTTTTATTTTTTTCTCCGTCACTTCTCTAAGGAGCATATTAGTTTTCCACGAAGCATCCATTGCTTCGTTTCAGTTTCTTTAATCAGTTTAATCTTTCAAGCTAAGTAGATGATTAATCCACTGTAGCTTTCTCCATATGATATTGTGTAGTGGTAAATATCCTTGCTAATTGGTGGTGATCTTTACTTTAGAATTTTAATTTTTTCCCAGTAGGTGGCGTGTTTTCCTGATGTTTGTCGTCATCGCCTGAGGTATGCGGTAAGGTCAGGAGGGCTTCCTCTTTATTTTTTTAGATGGAGTTGCCTGGGAAGAAGCTAAACCCTCTTTATTCGTCATGTCTTCTGCTTGGTTCCTTTGTGTTATTTTGTGTGCACTCTAACCACTACACCACGCCAATTGCCTATTAAGACCATTATAACGCTTGTTGGCAAGAGTTGTTCTACACTTGATCGCTAGACTGACATCGTTGCTGCTGGTAATGGCAGTGCCAACGGAGATAAATTCATACACTACATCGAATGAGTAACTGTCAATCGCTATCTGTAACCCAATACGTCGCACGTCCCAACTTGTTGACAACGTATACTTTGTCTTTGCGTCGTGTACCTTAAGACCCATTTTGGCAAACTGAAGGCAAAAGTGACATCTCGCTTGATACGCATAATGATATCGATGTCGTTGCCATATTCAAGTTGTTAAGCACTTTTCTAAAATATGGTACCACTGCGATCCATTTCTGCCTTCCGCAGAATGTTCTCCCTGCCGAAATAAAAGAGGACATACGGTAAGTGGTCACCTTGTCTAAAACCTCCCTTCCTATCTTGACAGAGCTGCAGGAGTTGTTCAATTTCATTCCACACAGTCTTATAAGTTTTGCAAGAACACAAAGGCTCCTTTATAGTCTACAAAAAAATGGTACGTATAGATTTAATTCTAATAGGTCTTTATCTCATATTTTGCATCGCGTAAATATCTGTTGGACTTACAGGTCTGAAACCGCACTCAGAGGCTCCAACTAGTTTTAAAGCTTAAAGTGTTGGGAACAAAATCGGGAATGAAAATCGTTTGGCTACTCCTGATTTTATTCAAAATTAAATGCACGTACCTAACTTTAACTAAAATGAGCGATCAAATTTTTTCTGGCAAAATTAGTGGACATTGGTTTGTTCTTTTATTTAAAAAAAGATATAAAAAAAAAATTTTTAATAAAAATTTTGAATACCCATAACGTATAAAGACAAGCCTGACTTTGACAAAAGTAAAGGGTTCATTTTTTATGGCTATGGTAAGTAAAAAATATTTTTAAAAATCCTTCTATTTTTGTGGCAAAAAATCTAGTAGAAAATACACTTTTGAGAAAGATAACACAATTTTGTTCATCATTCAACACTTGCTTGCGAAACCGAAAAGACAAATCTTATCCGATATTTGATTATACCAAAACCAAAATTTAATACTGAAAAGTACTCGTAGGACTATTTCCGTTTTATAATTTTTTAATTTGGTAAGGGTTTTACAAAACCGAATAGAGGATTGGATTAGGCGCTGGCATAAGTGTGTTGCCGTCGATGGGGATTACTTTGAAGGGGACAACATAGATTTAGATGAATAAACTTATATTTAAAATTTTCAGAATAAATTCCGGGAACTTTTTGATCAAGGTGGATAATGATACTTCACCACAATAAAATAGAGTTACCGACTCGTAACCATGGATACATTACTTCAGCTAAGATAAAGGAAGAGTCAAAGCAGTGTTCCGAATTAGATTAATCGTGTCTAAAAAAGGCGAAGATAGTTGCATACAATTGCAGGCATGTAACAGCGTCTGTGATATAGGATGTATATGGGATCATTTTTATTAATTATCTGCAGGGAGAAAAACTTTTAATGTCGAATACTGCGCTATTATTGCAGCATTTAATTTATCAAAAATTGAAAAAATGCACCAGTTCACATATTAAGTATTGCAATGACCAAATCAATTTATTCAAGTCGCAATTGCTTCATCAGCGCATGTTGGTAAAAAAATATGCTAACAAATAATTAGAGTGCCAACACAGAAAAATATGTCATATTTTATGATCAATAAAATCATAAAATAAATCAAAAATTAAAAAACAATTACACTGGTCTACAAAAAACAAAAAATTTTCTCGCCTTTTAATAAAACCATATGGAATATAATAATTTTGATGCACCGAATTCAAGACCGTTTTCAGTTTTTTTCTTCGGGCTAAAATTTTTTTTAATGGGTGTGGCAAACTTTTCGCCCAACATATGGTAGATATATCAATATATTTCATTTTTAGTGGAAAACTACTTGACCGATTTTAATGCAAGTATCAGCAAATTTTTACGAATATAATTTCCTATAAGTCACCTGAATAAATTTTTTTTGTATTTTCAACAGTTTCGGAATCATTATTATCATAACTTAGATGCGAAAAAATATTTTTTTTTTTTTTGCGAAATATTAGAATAATTTTTTTTCAAAAAGTCATAAACAATTTTTCAGAACGTAGATATTACATGTTAAGCACTTAAATTAAAGCTTAAAAAAAGCTTGTAGAAAAAGTAAGCCATAAATCATGATAATCGGTAGCTATTACTGATTTTATTCAAAATTAAATGCTGGTACCTAACTTTGACCAAAATTAGTAAACAAGTTTTTTCTTACAAAATTAGTGTAATTTTTTTTTTTAATTTCCAAAAAAATAAAAAAAAGATTTTCCAAGAATATAAACTTTACCTTATATTTTAAGCATTTAAATGACGGCCAGATATGTTAAAAATAAAATAACCCATAGAGGTTCGTGCCTAACTTTGAAAATTAAAGGGTTAAATTTTTATGGCTATGGTAAGTAAGAGATATTTTAAAAATATAAATTTTTTATTATTGTGGTAAAAAATCCAGTAAAAAATACACTCTTAAGAAATATAACACAATTGTGTTTCACACTTGCTTGCGAAACCGAAAAAACAAATCCTATCCGATATTTGATTTTATCAAAACCAAAATTTTATATTGCAAAGTACTCGTAGGATTATTTCCGTTTTATATTTTTTTAATTTGGTAAGTGTTTTACAGATTTTCCACATAATGGATTTTTTTTTTTAGATTACAGTGTTTTGCTACATCTGTGGAGAATTAACTTTAAAATCACAACACCATGCAATTACTTTGGATTTCCTATCGATGAAAGAAACAAATATTGGCTGCCAAAAACATGTTCTAATACTTGTGCAAGAGCTTTAAGAGGTTGTCATGACGGCAATATAAATATCGTGTCATTTATGAAACAAGTGATATGAAGTGAAGTAGAGAATCATGAACATGATTGTTTTTTCTGCATGACTGCTATGCGTGGACTTACAAGAAAAAATATGAAGAAAATCATATATCCCAACACTTCATCTGCCCGACGACCAATGCCTCATAAACGTTAAGAAATGGTTAATGAAGAATATGTTCTGTTCTGTTCGTAGTGGAACTTGTTACGCGTCTGTAGGCACTATTTCATCTGCATATAGAAGTTCATCCTGAAAAGCTAATTTTGTAAACCAGTCTAACCTGAATGATTTTGTACGAGACTTAGAACTCTCGAAATTTAAGTCAGAACTTCTTGCGTCAAGAATACAGCAATGGCATTTGTTGGATAAGTTCACGAACGTCTCATATTTTTTATATAGACAAGAAGATTTTTTGGCCTATTTTAGTAAATGTGGCGATTTAGTATACTGTAATGATGTCGCGGGACTATTACGAAAGCTGGGTTTCCATGAAAAGTCTGAGGAATGGCGACTCCTTATTGATTCATAAAAAAACATACATACGAGTATATGCGTATGTATTTTGTCCTACCAGATATTTCCTTTCATTATATTCGTGTGTTACCTAATAAAGGATTATAAATTTTTTGTCAAAGTTAGATATCTGCCTTTCATTTAAATACTTGAAATTTATAATTTACATTCTAATTATTTCTTATAACTTTTTGAAACTGGAAGAAAACAAGATTTTCACTTATTTAGCAAAAAAAATGTGTTCGCTTATTTTGGTCAAAGTCAGGTGGTGCCTGCATTTAATTTTGAATAAAATCAGCAATAGCCAACCGATTTTCATGATTTAAGGCTTATTTTTTTGCTCAACATTTTAAGCTCTAATGTAAATGCTTATTATGAAAAATTTTCATTCTGTGAAATTTTTTGTATGACTTTTCGAAAAAGCCAATTAAGGAATAACTACAAAACTGTTGAAAATGCATTTTATTCATAAACATTTGCTGGTACTTGGATTAAAATCGGTCAAGTCGTTTTCAAGTTATGATGAAATATACTGACATGACTACCATATTTTGGGCGACAAATTTGTCACGCCAATAATAAAAAAAATTTATTGCCGATCGAAAAAATTACTCAAAGACTTTTCTTGCTGTAGACCATTGTAATTTTTTGTTTTTTCTTTTCCTTCTTTCGCATTATTTGTAAAAATTAAATTATGAGTTGAATTCATTTTGGCCATCACATGTTTTCATTGCTTTCATGTAATTGTTTTATTAAGCATTCCGTTACATGTAACCTTTTGAAAACGTTTTTCTTTATAAAAATAAAAAATTAACTTTACACAACGTGACTACGTTCGCTTATTGAAATTTACACATGAACTTTGACGATGAACAAACACATGAATTTATCAAAGAAAAAAATTAAAGACAAACATACTGATACTTTGTTTCATTATATTAAAACAATATTTTTTCTTTTTTTAGACTTACGTTAAAACCAACGTTAAATAATGAATATGAATGAAACCAACCTGAAATTGGAAAAAGAAAAAATTTGAAATAAATTTGTGAAAATGTTTTACAAAAAAGAATTTATCTCTTAAATCATACACTACAATAAATAAGAAATAAAACGGAATTATATTTGGACAGAAACTTGTTCGTTTTTATTGCGTTAATATAAAAAAACACTATTTTTGTTTTAGTTGTTTTACAATCTGTCTCGTTCTCTATTAATTCCACTGTTCTTTAATACACCAAATTTACTTCTTGACAGCCAATTCAAAACTAACCAACTCACCAGCCGTAATTCACCGCTTTTATGGTATTTCATTTTAGTTTAGAATGTTCTAGTACGGACACGAATCTTCGATTTTTCGACGTTAATTCAAACTGGTCTAAAATAACAAAAAGTAACCGATCCATGCATTGGCAGCACTTTTAATTAGTGCAGATAATTTAAGAAGTTTTTTAAGCCTTGACACAATCAAATACATTTTTTAGCTGAAAGCTCATAATAAGCTCTGACGTGGTGAATTTTGTCTTTAGCATTTTCATTTTCGTAACAATATAAAATCAGATCCCGTTATATGCTTTATTTGGCTCATGATCACTATTTAATCACAGGAGCTTGCATTAGATTTAAGACTGTCTTTTAAAATTAAGTGACTTTTTTAAAAAATGTATAAAATTTTTATTAATTTCATCTAATCAAGTCCTTAAAAAAAAGAAAAAAAAAACAATTCATTGGTCCCAACATTGAAGCGATCCCTTCTAACGAACATGTTCTAGTATAGGCGAGAGAATGACAAAAGAATATTCACAGCCAGCGCAACTACAAGTAGCAGTTGAGTGAAGTGCCTATCATACCCGCACTTATAAGTGTAAAGTATGTATGGGCATTGATATATTTATACTTTGGTATGTGTACATTTCTACTCGAGTATACTTAATGTATATTCCTACAAATTTCTTTTAATAAAATCTTCGCACCACATATAAATTTCAGCTTCAGCCTCACCGTTCGTAATAAGACTCTGTATGTATAGTTTTATTTCTTTTCTTTTCTCAATGACCATCGTGCTATGTACTAAATTCTAGGAATTTGCTCAATATTTGAGATACAATTTATTCTGTCTTGGATTGTTTTTTGGGCCTGTCACAAAAAAAAAACACAATATTGAAGCCCAAACATTTCTTTTATTCATCCATACACGCATGTCATATGACTTATTATACACACGAGTACTTAATGTGCTTTCGATATTTTTCATATGACATATTATGAGATAGAGGCAACCTTACATCTTAGTTCCACTTCAATACATACGATTTGGTATGAATACCATGTTGAATACCCCATAATTTACACGGTGCGATCTTGCAACATGATTATGACCTCGTGTCTAGTCGTATATTCTGGTCGTTTTTCATTGATTGCTCTGTTCAATCAAATCAGTTGTGTTCGGTAAATGTCCCCTGTGATCGTCTGGCCCGATTTCAAAAACTCATAATAAAAAAAACACTCTTCTGATCCCACCAAATATAGTGCATTAACTTGGCGTCATGGATATTCGGTTTCGACGTTGATTTAGCTGGATGGACGGACTTTAGACATAACTTTTTGCACTTGGGGTTATTGTAATGTAACCATTTTTTATCACCATTAACATTGCGATTCAAATAAGGATTTCATCTCTGACATGCATAATCGCCTTTCAACCTCTGTCGTCTTCAATTCATATGGGTTCAAATTTCCTTACTTTTGAATGAATCACAAAGCTTTTAAACGTAAGGAAATGTCAATGATAATGCAACTTCTTCTTGCGTTTGACAACAATCTTCTTCGGGTAATGCTTCCAATTCCTCCTTATCTTCTGTGTCGAAATCGTCAGTTTTGAATCGCGCAAACTATTATTCAGAAGTTTTTTAATTGGCGCATGTTAACTATAAGCTTTTACCAACAACAGATAACTTTTACCAGCCATTTTCTTCAAATAAAAGAAGGTTATCAGACTTCCCTACAAAACATCTTTTTTAGGCACAAAATTCGATATTATTACAGCGATTGAAAAAAATGTGTGTTTACACTTTGACGTCTATCGAATATTGAAATATAATGACAGATGCCCCGACGGAAGACAAAGACGATACGATCAAAGACGCTTTTTATGCAAAACTTGAGGACGTGTATGATAAAAGCCCGGCGCACGATCGGGCGAGAAGGTATCTTTGGTCCCACCGTCGGTCAGTTCAGTCTTCACACAACTACCGCTCCCAACGGTATGAGTATCCACAAAGCTACTTGGCTGTCCCCGGATCGTTCCACACGGAACCAGATCGATCACACTGTGATTAACGGAAGACATATCTATAGTATCCTAGATGTGCGCACATTCAGAGGCCCGAATATCGACTTGGACCATTACTTTGTTCTACTCAAGTTACGACTGCGCATTAGTGTAGCGATAATAGCGCGCTCTAGTACACAGGGAAAGCTTTATGTTAAAAAGCTCCATTCACCAGAGACGGCTCAGATGTTCTCCGCTCAACTCTCAGATAGGCTCCATCGCTCCTCTTCTACTTTCGATGACATTGGTGGACTTTGGGCCCAACAACTCCCAATCCTTGCGCACCACTGCGGAAACAGTTATTGGTGAAGAGCACCCACATAAATGAGATTAGTGGTATGATCAGGAATGTCCCGAAGCCGCTGCAGCGAAAAAAGCCGCCTATAGGAGAACACTTAACGCTGCCGCTCCGCGAGCCATTGTTGAGAGCTATCGAGCAAGGAGGAGAGAAGAGAGGCGGCTTTTTAGACGCAAGAAGAGGGAACATTAAGGCATGCGTGAGGAAATCGAGCTGTTTAGAAGCTGGAGTCAAACGTCTAACTGAAGGTTATAAGCTCGGAGTATTATCTTGTACAATCGAAAACAGTAACCTGGTTAATGATGCACAAGGCCTACTGAGGCTATGTAGGCACCACCTCTTTACGATATTACGTGGCGATAATGATATCAATTCCGCTGTCAGAGAAGTTGGAGAAACGGCCCCAATCGATGATGACGGCCTGAAGATTCCACCATGCCATGGCTAGGTCAGTGTCGCGATACGGCGACTTAAAAACAACAAAGCTGCTGGCCCAGATGGCTTGCCGCTGAATTATTTAAAGCCGGTGGTGAAGAGCTGGTTAGGTGCATGCACCAGCTTATCGGTCGAACATGGTTGGAAAAAAGTATGCCCGGCGACTGGATCCTCAGTGCTCTCTGTCCTGTCCTGAAGAAGGGAGACCCTACAATTTGTGCCAACTACAGGGGTATAAGTCTTCCCTCTATCGCATATCAAGTCGATACGCACCATCTTTTTATCGACCACAAAGCAGTCTTCGATAGCCCGATAAGACATCGTGTGTATGTCGCAATGTCAGAGCTGGGTGTTCATACAAAACTGGTAAGACTGTGCAGAATGATGCTGAGAAACTCCTGCAGCTCCGCAAAGATAGGAAAGCAACTCTCAGAACCTTTTGAGACCGTGCGAGGTTTTAGATAAGGCGACCCCTTATCGTATGACCTCTTCACTTTCGTCATGGAGAGCGTTCTGCGGAAGGCGGGTGTAAACTATATCTTACAAAAGTATCCAGATCCTTGCATACCCTGACGATATTGACATCACTGGGCGTACCAATCGAGATATCACTGCTGCTTTCAGTGCCATCGAAAGAGAGTCTACCAAAATAGGTTTAACGGAGTCCAAGACGAAGTATATGTTGTCGACAAGTAGGAATGTTCGGCGACAACTATACATTCGATGTGGTGAATGAATTCATATATCTAGGCACTGCTATTACTGGCAGTAACGATATCAGTATTGAGGTCAAGCGTAGAATCACTCTTGCCAACAGGTGCTGTTATGGTCTCAACCAACAATTGTGTAGTAGATCCAATTGCAGCAATTGTGTCATGCTCACTGTTCTTCTTTATGGGTCAGAAACATGGATATTGCTACGAACCGATGTAGCTGCGTTGGGTGTGTTCGAGAGAAAAGTTCTACGGAAGATCTTTGGTCCTTTGGGGTTTGGCGATGAAATCTGTATTCGAACTAACTATGAGCTTTATGAGCTATATAACGATATGGACGTTCAGAGGCTACGCTGGCTAGGACATGTCAATCGAATAGATGAAGGTGCTCCAGTAAGAAGAGTGTTCGATGTGGAAGTCTGTGAGCGTAGGCGTAGAGGACGTCCTTGACTACGGTGGAGAAATCAGGTCGAGGAAACCCTATCCGCAGTGGGTGTGACCAATTGGCGAAGACACGCGCTAAGCAGAGGTGCCAGGAAAGAGCTGCTGCAGCAGGCCGAAATCCAATAGTCGGGTTGTAAAGGCCAATTATGTATGTATGTGTGTATGTATGTAATGACAGATGCTTACCCTTCAAAATACCGTATTTGTTATTATTGATAGTTAAGCCATATGTTGTCCAAATCGACATTAATTACTTGTATACTCAATAATAAAATCTAATGCGAGCTCTTTGATCCGTTATCTTAAACAGCAAGGAATGGTATACGAATTTAGGGTGAGTACTTAAATAGCGATACTCAGGCACATGTAGGAAATTGAGCATATTGCAAATAATATTGTATTTTTTTCATTAAAAATTGTGTATTGCTGGCCACTCCATCTCGTTATCTTTCTCCCTCTTTCTCTCTCTCTCTCTCTCTCTCTATCTTTTACGCATTTATAAAAAATTATTGTTCGTTAAAGTATGTATTGATTATTTCTGTTGTTATTGTTGATGGTTAGGAACGATTTTTTTCGTACAAACAATCATAGATTTTTCAATAATAGATTTGACTGGTAACATACTGAATGCCAAATGCCAATGAATGTACATTTTTCATACACTCACTCAAATATGTATGAGCCAAAAGATTACACTTATTACCAAATAAAAAAATAAATAGAAAAAAATAAATAAAATCAAATAGAAAATAACAAAACTGGGGAAACAAACTGGACTTCGTAGCATAAAAATCCTCGTTGATTTATTAAATAATTTTTTCAACTTTCTCTTGCTTTATGAAACAGAACGAACGAGAGTAAATGTTATAAAAAGAAAATACTTTTCTAATAAAATTTATCTCTTACTCCCTTGGTGTTAACTCAAAAAAAAAAAATAATAATAATAAATTAATGCTGTAATATTTTTATAACAACTTAAAGGCTTTTGAGCTATACTCCCTCCCTTGTTAAATAATAACCACTTTAAAAAAGTCAAAAATTTATAGCAGATCAAGTCCGACTACATGTTAATCTATACCACATATAACCTTTTAGAAGGTATTTATATTGTCTGGTAAAGGAAGTTTGTTTAGCTTATAAATTGTTTCAATGGGGATAACTACTATAAACGTATCTTTTCAGTAAGTTAGAGCAAATTAGCTAAAACAATATTACAATCTAGGAACACGTCCAAATTGTGAATATTCATATATACAGTCTTCTGCTCGATTGTAATACAGAATATTAATATACGATATACCATCTTGATCAAAAAGTTCTCATCTTTTTTTTTTTTTTTTTGTTAAGTTGGTACATCCGTTGTTGATATTCCTGCTAAATCTTAGCATCGTAGCTTGCAAGAGCAAGAGCGATTTTTTACAATTTTAGAAATGGACTAAAATTTGGGACAACGGATTTGTATTAAATTTTGCGTAAAAAACGGATTTAATGGTGCACAAACGTTGGAAAAGTATTTTGGCAACGATTCTCTAAAGAAAACAGTCGTTTACCAGTGACACGAGCGATTTAAAAATGATCGTGAATCAATCGAAGATGAAAAAACGCAGTGACAGACCATCGACATCGAAAACCGACAAAAATATTGATAAAATAAAAGAAGTGTTGGTCAATAACCGCAAATTAACCATCAGAGAGATAGCGGAGGACTAGAACATTGCCCATGGATCCGTCCCAAATATTTTGGTTAATGATTTGGGTTTCCGTCGTATAGCAGCAAAGTTGGTGCCAAAAGGCCTTAATTTCTTCATGAAAAGAGATCGTGTTGAGTAGCAAAAGACGTAATTTACGAGGCTGAATCCGATCCCACATTCATCAAAAGGATTATTACTGGAGACAAGAAGTGGGTTTATGTGTACGACATGTAATCGTGATATCAGCCGAGACCAAAAAAACTTGTCATTTTCAGTCAAAACAGAAGTCAATGCTTACGGTTTTCATGGATTACAATGTTGTAGTGAATCATGAATTTTTGCCAGAAGGCCAGAAAATAAACAAAGGGTATTATCTGGGCGTGGTGAGACGTTTGCATGATGATCAGAATTGTGGATTTTGCACCATGATAACGCGCCGTCGCATAGTGCCATCATTATTCAAAATTTTTGGACGAAAAATGCAACAAATATCACCCGACAGCCACCGAATTCAACTGATTTGGCTCCCTGTGACTTCTTTCTCTTCAACTGAGTTCAAAAAGCATTACGGGGAATGTGTTTTAGCAGTTGAGAGGAAATAATGGAAAAATCGCAGGAAGCACTGATGTACACAGCGAAAACCGAATATAAAAAATGCTTCGAGAATTGGATTAAGCACTAGCAGAAGTGTGTTGCAGTCGATGGCGATTACTTTGAAGGGGACAATATAAATTTTTATGAATAAACTTGTATCTTTAATTTTCTAAATAAATTCCGGAAACTTTTTGATCAAGTTGGTATATGTGTATAAAAGACTCTATTTCTCTTCTTTCCAAATCCAAAAAAAAAAAACTTAACTTACTAGCTGAAGGTTTGAAGAACGAGTTTTTTTACCCGTAACTTAAAATTTTGGAGATATTTTGAAAATTCCAAAAATATATCCTTGTTCAACTCGACCAGGTATCTCAACTTCGTTTTTTTCTTTGTCGTACCATTTTATCAATTATAAAAATGTCTGAGTATTCTGTGTTTATTCACATCACGTTTATTCACATGCCATATGGGAAGCATTGAGAAGAAAAGGAGTACCCCAGAAAATAATCCGAATAATACGAGCAATGTACGATAATGCAGAACTCTCGGTTCTTCACAACGGGAGCAACAGCCAACAATACTAACGTTGTGTGTCCACTCTCACCTCTGCTATTCACCATCGTATGATCATGAGCGAAGTCTGTTCACAAACTAGAGGAATACCATGGAGTCTCTCACGACAACCCGAGGACTTGGATTATGCGAACTATTATTTGTTTGTTTTGTGCTAAGACATTGGATGTTTATATAGGAGTATCGGTGAGAGAGAAGGCAAATGTTATCAGCATATAAAAGTTGTGACATCAACTGCACCAGCATTAATTTTTCTGCGCTATTTACCTACGTGCTGTATACGAAACAACAAAATACATGCTTTTAATGAGCTGAATTACACTGATTTATAGCAAAAAACGCTTTTAAATAGAACTAAACGAAATATAATGATTTCGATGCGCTGAATTCAAATCCGCTTTCTATTTTTTTCCCATCGGGCTCAAATTTTTTTTTGCCCAAAATATGGTAGTTTTGTCAAAACATTTCATTATAACTCGAAAACGACTTGACCGATTTTAATGCAATTACCACCAACCGTTTTTTTCGATTTCCTATAAATCACTTGAACAGCATGTTTTGTATTTTCAACAATTTCGGAGTTATTCACAACTTAGCTACGAAAAAAAATTTTTCGCTCAAAATTAGATCTTTTTTTTCAAAACGTCATAAAATTTTTTTCAGAACTAAAATTTTAGATATTAAGCAATTATATTAAAGCTTAAAGTATTGAGAATAAAATAAGCTATAAATCGTGAAAATCGGTTAGCTATTGCTGATTTTATTCAAAATTAAATGCAGGTACCACCTAACTTTGACCAAATTAAGGGAAAAAATGTTTTCTTTCAAAATTAGCGGAAAATTTTTTTCTTGCAAATTTAGTGGCAATTTTTTTTATTTTCAAAAATTTACACAAAAAATTCTTAGAATATAAATTTTACATTTTAAGCATTTTCATGAAAGCTAGGTGTGCCTAACTTTGACAAAATTAAAAGGTTCATTTTTTATAAATAAGATTTTTTATTATTGTGGTAAAAAACCCAGTACCAAATGCACTTTTGAGAAAAATAACGCAAATTTCTTCATCATTCAGCACTTGCTTGCGAAACAAAAAAGACAAATCCTATCCGATATTTGATTTTATTAAAACTACAAGTTACTATTGAAAAGAACTCGAAGGACTATTTCTGCTTTATATTTTTTCATATAATTTTATTTGTAGACCAATATTATTTTTGGTGGAACACCTTTACATTGGAGGGATTGGATGCTTTCTCAAAGTCAATGAATATTAGACATAGAGGAGACCGCTATTCGACTGACTGTTCCACTATTATTATGAGCGTATTGACATGATCAATACATATTTATTTGGACATAAGTCTTCTGAGTGTTATAGTATCCGAGATTCTTTTGGTTATTATGTAAGTAATTAATGCTGAATATTAATAAAAAGTATCTACTAATGTTTCAGAGTCTTTTATTCGAACTGCAGTTAAATACTATATTTCTTGCTCAGATATAAAGCAATATTTTAACCTCCGCTTTAAACTATAACAAACTCTTATGGTCTCCAAAGCACCCATCACCAGGTGGAAACAGAAACTTTAGAGGTTCCCGCAGCTGGTGGTAATAAATTAAACTGCGGTCAAAGATCAAAGTAGCTTTTTCTCTTATGCAGACATCAGGCTATACAAAGATAAATTGTCCGAATTAGCACCGGTGGCTAAAGCGCAATGTATAATAAGCTGCAAAGAGCCCATTTAAGCTCCTAATTTAACGAAACTTTAGGAAAAATAGAATACGTTTCGTATTCGTCGAAATATAGCGTGTTTTTTATAGAGGTATAGAACTTTAAGTTGCCATTACTTTTCAAGATGGCGACCGATTAACAGCTGTTAAGTGATTTATTCTCAGTTTGGCTGGACAATTCATCATGAATAGACTCACGCCCGGCGTAGATTCGTCGAATGAGCCCAAAACGAGATTACCGTTGTTCCCGATTTTCATAAGCGAATTTTGTTCAGCGATGAAGCGCACTTCTGGTTAAATGGCTACGTCAACAAACAAAACTGCCTCATTTGGAGTGAAGGTAATCCTCAAGTGTATGTGGAAACATCGTTACATCCAGAAAAACTGACTGTTTGGTGCGCCTTATGGGCTGGTGAATCATTGGTCCATACTTTTTTAAAAACGATGGTGGCCAGAACGTTACAGTCAATGGTGATCGGTATAGAGCCATGATTAGTAATTTTTTCATTCCTGAATTGAATAACCATGATGTCCAGGAGATGTGGTTTCAACAAGACCGCGCAACATGTCACACAGCTCGTGCCACAATAGATTTATTGAAAGACACGTTTGGTGACCGCCTAATTTCACGTTTTAGACCTGTGAATTGGCCTCCAAGATATTGTGATTTAACACCGCTAGACTACTTTCTGTGGGGCTATGTAAAGTCATTAGTCTATGCAGTAAAGTCACAAACGCTTGACCATTTGGAAGACAACATTCGCCGTGTTATTGCCAATATACTGCCACAAATGTTGGAAAAAGTCATCGAAAATTGGACTAGACTGCATCCGTGCCAGCCGTGGCAGTCATACACCAGAAATCATATTTAAAATGTAATGTCACAAGATTATCTTTCGGATAAATAAAATTCATGTCAATCGAATAATCCATCGTTGTTTTATTGCAACCTAAAGTTCTATACCCCTATAAAAACACCCTTTACTATATTTCTTGCTCAGATATAAAGCAATATTTTAACCTCTGCCTTAAACTATAACAAACTTCTATGGTCTCCAAAGCACCAATCACCAGGTGGAAACAGAAACTTTAGAGCTCCCCCAGCTGGCGGTAATAAATTAAACTCTGGGTAAAGATCGAAGTAGCTTTTTTTCTTATGCAAACATCAGACTATACAAGGATAAATTGTAAGCCAACGGTAACTGCATTTTTCTTGCTCCTAATTTAACAGAAACCGTAGAAAAAACAGAATACGTTTTCGGACTAAATAAGGGCCAGGTGTATTCGTCGAATACCATCAAATTATATTTTACATTACGATTTATACTTCAACAAAGACGTACGAACACACTTGCTTTATTCGACTCACAAAGTATTGCCATAACTACCAAAATGTAGGGCACTAACATGCCAAAGAATTTTTCTATAAATCATACCATAAGGGCTATTAGCATAAAATCAGTGTTTTTAAACAGCCTTGAAATTTCCTTCATTTTTGTATTTTTTTATTATTTTTTGCTTTCAAATTATTAAAATATATTCTCGCTGAGTAGCAAAACATAAGTCGTTGCCGCAGTTGTGGTAATCTTTGTGAATATCGTTCAAGATTAAAAAAATGAACCAATAAATTTAAAAAAAAAATAAAATAAAATAAAATAAAATAAAATAAAATCTTGAATTTGCTTTATTGACAAGTTAAGATGGTAAAGAGAAAAAAAATTTTTTTTAGACAAAAAATTTATTGGTAAAAAGTCAAACAATTTAGTCTACTAAGTAGAATGGATTTATCACAGAAAGTGATTGCAAAACTGTCAAACGAAAAAAAAAATTGGGCACAGAAACCCAGATTTCTATTTCAAACAGAGTTGAAAAAAAATTATTAAATAAAATAGAAGAAAATTAAATAAAAATTTGATAAGTAAGTTGGAAACTAATTTTAATAAAAATGTATCTAAACTATGTTAAGACGAGTAATTTGTTTAATTTAGCGAAGACATAGGTATCTACTGACCATGAGAAGAAATCGAAGGGATGTCAGAGAGTCAGGCAACTTTGAAGGCTTTAGCATCTTTCATCTGTCCATACACTTGATCGACACAACAACCTTACGCTATAAATTTTAAAATTCTCAATAATACCCAATCAGCTTGCAATTTCCTTCTCTAAAATGAAAATTTTACAGGATTGAAAAAGTAAAGATTTCCACAACTGAAGCTGCCATATAAGCCAATTCCATCTCTGGATAAGCCTCCACGCTTACCAAGGACAAAATTATTATATCGTCAACGATGTATTATAGAACAAAATTTAAAAAACTTCCATTATTTGCGTTGTTCTCATATTTTCTATGCATACCCAGTTACACGCCTACTTATCCAATTCAGCCCACTTTGTGATTGATTATTTGTATTAACCAAGGAGTTATTTGGTCCAAATTTAGAAACCCTTACTGTTACCATTTTAAAGATATTAAAAAGTCTATTAAATAGTTGGTATTTTCGTAATATACTTATATAGTAGGGAGATCGAACGATTATTATTCGACCGATTTTAAATTGTTTTTTTTTTGGTTTTAGCGCATAAACCGGTTATTTTAACACGAATAACGGGTTAATTTAAATATGTATAGTTTGTATGCCTTTTAACATTTTGATTGCAAATATGCTCATCGTTTAAGTATTTTTCTGAATTTCATATATATGTATAAAATCTTATTTTTTTACCATGACTACCTTGAACGTCTCGCAAAGAACGTGAAAACCATGTTTGATTTGCACACAATAATTTTTTCTCTGCTTCTGTTAATAGATATTAACTTTTTTTATATAATGATCAAGTAGATTCATGGAAAATGATGCACAAACGCCGACTCCATACGGCAGATGTATTAGTTAGTGAAGTTTTTCACAGCGTAACTACTTTTAATCAAGCGATAGTAATATTGTGAGGTCAATAGTCAGATGGTGTTTCTTTGGATTGAACCGAGAACTTCTTGGTTGACAGACGGGTGTCTAACCTAACATACCAGTGGCACACACTGTTAAATACGTGGTGCATGCATTTATGTTTCTATAGATGCCTTCAGTTCCTCTAATTTTACAAGAAAACATTTCTCCGCTAATTTTAGTCAAAGTTAGGTACCTGCATTTAATTTTGAATAAAATCGGCAATAGTCAACCAATTTTCATGATTCATAGCTTATTTGATTCTCAACATTTTAAGCTTTTATTCTGAAAAATTCGCTATGACTTTATGAAAAAAAAAGAAAATTAATTGCTCTAATTTTGCGCGAAAAATATCTTTTTTTCCTAGCTTAGTTGTGAATAACTCTGAAACTGTTGAAGTTACAAAAAATGTTGTTCAGGTAATTTATGGGAAATTTTGTTCCTAAAAGTTTGGTGGTACTTGCAATAAAATCGGTCATTTTCAAGTTATGATGAAATATATTGACATAACTATCATATTTTGAGAGAAAAATTTGCCACGCCCATAAAAAACTGAAAACGGATTTGAATTCAGCGCATCAAAATCCTTATACATCATATAGTTTAATTTAAAGACAAAAAATGTTTGTGCTTTTTATAGATCAGTGTTATTAGAAACGGTCAAATGCCTCTCTCGCCGTATTCTCCAAACATTGTACTTTCTGATTATTGGATTGGATCGAAGTATGCAATATCTTTTGGCATGTTGACGACTCACTTCTTTTGAAGAAATATAAAATCAGCTTCAAAGAGGATCGCCTCAAAAGGCGAGGAGTTTTTCTGGGACTGGTTCGGAAATTGGCTCAGAGGTGGCAGCGATTTGATAAATTTATATCTTTTTTAATTTGAAAAGTGGGGCGAATGGCTCAATCGCTATACGGAAATTTTGATTCTTTTTATTTTAAATAAATTACGAAAACCTTTAAATACAAAAACACCCGGGTTTTATTAAATATAAAACGCAATAAAACCCGGGTGGGTTTAATTGGGTTGCTCAGTGGGTTGTCAACCCTGTTATAAACCCATGTCTCGTCTCCAGTAATTATCATTTTTATAAAAGTGGGATAAGATTAATCTTTGCAGATCATGTCATCTATCTCGCCAACACATCTTGGCTACGTAGCTTTTGCAAATGTTAAGCTATGGCGCTAAGATTTAGCAGGAATATTAATAAGAGATATACCAACTTAACAAAAAAAGAAAAAACTAAAATCGGAACGATGGAACTGCCATATGGGTGTTATTTTGAAAACTTTTTGATCAAGGTGGTACATACATACATACAAAAAAAATGCTAGATGCTAGCGTACGGCTGATTGTGTCAGTCGCTATCTACACTAGTTTTCATTATTTGGCTAAGGTATGTGCTGCTCTAACTCGTTTTTATTGATAAACGGTGCTAAAGCTCGTTTGAATTGAGTCTGAACATGCTTATGACTTAGTGCGAATAATTGTGACACCGATCGCATTGGTACGAACTTCATAGCAAAATATTGACGAAAAATATCGTGTTTTTGTTCAGTTAAGATACCTTGAACCTTTGTCATATCACGCACTAATTCGTGTTCATACTAGCGTTTAAACTGATGGTTAAAAGTCCGCAAATTATTGATTAAGTTATTTCTTAGATTTCAGATATTATTTTTTGTTTCGAACAAAATCACTTTTTTCTTATTTTCTCTGATGGATGCTTTCAATGGCTGTCACAACCAACATTAATTGTCTTTTGACACATGAATAAGGTAGTTTGTGTTTGATAAGAATCACATATTCTCGACTTTAAGTGAATAGCACTCTACGTCATTCTTTCTATCAAAACTCCTTAATGAAAAATGTATTTTATTGTATATAAACCACTTTTCCGAATTAGATAAAAACGGCTTATAACTGTCGGTAGCTGCCATATAATTTTACTTTGAATTGAAAGAGAACATTTATTATTTCTTTGGCGCAGTATTTGACCTAAATTTGGTTACATTAAGTTTCTCCAGACTTATGCCACGGTATCCATTTTAACTTTGTTTAGATTGCTTTTTTTATATCAGCTTAAGTTACAAATATGGAGCATGTACTTCTAAAGATAAAATTTGTTTTACCCATTGATTATTTTGTGTGTTTTTCCTTTTTTTTAAATAAATTTCAACAATAGAAGTTGTAGCCTTTGTTTGCTAAAATTTTTCTTTTTCGTTTTATACAACCTGTTATACAGATTTTATAACTGGAATCCCAATTGAATTAACAGGCCAATAAATATGTTTAACGTGGTTGAGGGTCGTAAATTTTGTTTATTGCGTACCACAAAGAAAATGATACAAAATAAAAACGCAAAAATACAAAAGAAAAATAAAGAACAAAAAACATGTGTTAATGGAAAATAAAATTTTTCAAAACATACGAATATTCTGCGCTCAAAACAGTGAAACAAAAAACGCGCAAAAGTACCCAAATAGTACGAAAAGTTAAAGTAGTACTTCAAGCTAAAATGTAGCAGAGATACAGGAATATTTTAATAATGCCATGTACTCTAAAACAATTCAAAGGGTATTACATCAAATTGAGTTTAAAACAATTAGAAAATTAGTCATTCAATTTCTAGGAGCAGTCCTGAGTAAAGTAAGTATGTGATTTGAGTAGTGTGCCTATACTTCATGTTGGACTGGGCCAATACCCAAAAATTATTTTATGCCAACACTGTATATCAATTTAAACTTTTTCTACTTTTATTGTTATGCACTTCACTGCGATATGTTATTTTATTTTTGCATTTTACACAACTTTCATTTAAACTGAAAAAAGAGAAAAACAATGGCTACAGCGTGAACAAATTATAGGTAAGATATACAAAAAGATATCGAGCCATAACCGCCAAAAAGACATAAGCGCCATGATTATCGACTTTCGTTTTTTGATAAAAATCGATAGTATTCGATCATTCCCACCAGCATACAAAATACTGTAGCTCTAGAATGTACCTTTGTGATTCTACAGCAAAAACAAAAGAGTCTTATGTACAACTCTAGAACAAAAAATATTGAAAAAGCCTTCTCCTGAAAAATTTGTCTTTTTGGCGGTTATGGCTCGATATGTGGATAAAAAGTGATTTTTAATAGAATAAAATATACAAAAATTTAGTCAACAATTGAAACGTTCGTAACATATCACCATTTATTACACCATTCGATTGATCGTTGTCAGTAAAAATTCTCAGTTTAATATTTCGCAAAAATAAGACCTCAAGTACAGCAACCAACTATGAAAAAAGTTTTTCCTTATTTGGGATATATTTTTTCTATTGACTGATTTTAATGGTTTGAAATTTTGCCAAATTTAAAACTTTTTTGTTGTGAAGTACAATTATTCTGGTTAGATATCAAATATTTTTTCATCATATCGCTGCCTCGGCTGGCTTCACAGTACCCCATATGATCGGACTAATTTTCCAGAATTTGTTCGAGTGTATGGGGTCGTATCTAGGCAATGGTATCACGAATGTTGGCCTTCAAATGCTCAATTGTCTCTGATTTGTCGGCATAACACCTGTTTTTAACGGCGTCACACAGAAAACGCAGTTCTTGGCGGCCAACTGATATCACCATTTCGGCTGATTGAACGGCCATCAACTTGTGACGCAATAAATTGATTGTGGCATGAGATGTGTAGTAAGTTGCGCCATCCTGTTGTATCCAATCATCGTTCACATCAATACCACGAAAAACGGGCATAAAAAATCGGTTATCATGGAGCGATAGGTATCTTCATTGACCCTAATGGTTGCGCCGACCTCATTTTCGAAGAAATATGGGCCAATAATGCCTCTGCTTCACAAGCCGTACCAGTCACTCGTAATGGGTACATTGGCTTCTGTAAGACCACGTTTGGGCTTTCTGAGCACCAAATACGGATATTTTGCTTATTAAATTACCCACCAAGACGAAAATGAGCTTCATCTGAAAAAATTATTTTAAATCAGTGATGTGCAAAAGTAAAAATGTAGTAGTGTTAGTGAGAACTTGGAAATTATTCTCACAGAGATAGTAAAGTTGATGTTTTAAAAAAATTTGAAAAAATCAACATACATCCGCTGCAAATGTGTACTTGTCGCTGTTTCAGTGACAACTTAAAGCAAGAGCGTAAGAATACGTGATGAATCAAAATACGTCCGCAACTTCAAGCAAAAACGCTGTCAAGAAAAAAAAAGATGACCCATAATAATATAACAATAATAACAACTATCAATTGCCCTTTTTGTTTTTATGTTTGCTTTGCTTTTTGTTTTTTATTTTTTTTTCAATCCAAAACAAAAGCATATGTTTATTGTTTACAAAATGCATAAAATTCGGGGAAAGTATGGCAACACTACAGACAGATTGTGAGAGCAGAATTGAGAGAGTGAGAAAAAATGCTGTCAAAATAAAATAGAATCTCACAGATCGATGCGAACAGCAATCAATTTAAGTAAAGTTAGCTCAGCGAATGTGTTATTGGTGTGAAGAAAGTTTATAAGGAGTAAACTCGTGAAGCCAGTAGTGAAGTAAAAACCAGTTTAGTTGGAGCTAACTCAGTAAAGAGATTTAAGTGTGGATAACCTCTGGTTGAAAAGGTTGTGATCGAACCTAAGTTATAACTACGAGCGGGTTGGAAGATCTTTAGGAAGTAAGATCTGTCGAGTAATTGTTGTTGTTTACAAAGTTGTAAGCAAACAGAGTAATTAAGAATAAACATTGTTATTGCCTGTAAAAAGATTAAAAGCAGTGGTGCACATAACTGTGTTGAATAAAGGATTTTTAATTAAAACCAAACACAAAATTTATTTTATTTTAACTACAATCTACGAACTTATAAAAACACGTTTTTAAAAAGGTAAAATCGTAAGAATATTTAAACCAATAGATAGCCCACCCGATACTTTAAAGACTTCATTCAGAACGTCAACTTCTCTATGCAATCACAGTCGATAAAGCTACCTATTTTGGACATATCATTAGAGGTAAAAACCCATCAGATAGAGAGCAGTTTCTACGTATAATGAATAGCAGTGTTTAATTGTGATTCGCTAACATTTTGAATGGGATATACGTACATCAGAGAGAGAGAGAGAGAGAGAGAGAGAGAGAGAGAATGAGTGAATGATTTGGTCTAAATACTAATGGGTGACAGTTAAACTTTTTAGCCTTTGTTCAGTGAGAGTATTGTGATATATGATATCACAGAGACCATCTCGATCCTATTCGAAAATCTATTACTGTTGAAAGATTTAAAGACATAAAAATAATTAAAAATTTTAAATTTTATGTATTGGTTTTTTGAGAACACATTCCAAAACGTTGTAAGCCACATATATACGTCAAATATGTTTCCGATTAAATTATAACAATGTTCTTACGACTCATATTACTTTAATAATATTTTTCATTAAAAAATGTTTTTGTAATAACTTACGAGTAGCATACAACTTAACATAACTAAGCCTAACTTTCAAGGCCATCTTTTGAGACACTTTTTTCTGTGACACAGCACTTATACTGTATCTTTTTGTCTTACAACTAATTTTCAAGTTGCTGTGAGATCTGATCACATGACAAAAAAAGTTTCAATATATGATTCCAATGTGACGATGTCTTAAAAATTGTCTTCCTTTTTATCTTGCTTTTGATAAATTGCTGCAAGTCATGTGGTGTGTTCATATCGTATTTTTATATGTATCAGTCTGGATTTCTATGACGTTGTAATCTAATGTTAACAAAAAAAAAAAAAATAAATAATAAATAAATAAAATAAAATAAAAAATAAAAACATTGGAAGAATAAAATCTTTTTTTCCAACAAGAAAAGGCAGATGACAAAGAAAATTCGTAGACAATTTTTTATTTTCAGTTTTTTTCGTTAAAAAAAATAATAAAATAAAATAAAAAATGGCATTAAATAAATATTAATGTATAATGATAACAAATTTTATAAGAAACGCTAAAAAATGCTGATATTAGACAATAGACATAAAAAAACAATATGATTATAAAAACATATGAAAATAACCTGCAAATTAAGCATAAAATTGACAATAAGTCGCACAAAATCATACATTTTGAAACATACTCGTACTTCTCCCCCATGGCAAAACCAGTCCTGTAGAGAGAAATTTAAAAAAAATATTTAAAATTTAATAAATTTACAGGGCTAAAGTTGTTTACTATATATATGCGTTAGGATCGATTATTCGACTTTTTTCAAAAACCGATTTTCGAATAAATCGAAAAGTAGCACTTTTTAAAAAACTAGTTTTCGGTTAATAATAATTCAAATAACCGGTTAACCGTTTCGTTTATTTAAATAAAACTGTTTCTAATTCTTGAAGCGCAGAGCTGGACCACGTCGTTTTAAAAATAAGCAGAAGTTGATGGAGAGCTTAAAATTAAAGTGGCAATCAATACTAACAATAATTCTAACAAATCTCATAAAAACTATGCCAAAACGGTTGCGGAGACCATAAGAAACAAAGTTTATTACACAAACTACTGAAAGTTGCTTAAGTTTCGAACAGCTACTCAAGGAGCCAATTTCGTTTTTGTTATTACTTGGTAGAGAATGGAATTAAAGTTTTGTTATTATAGTTATAATTTAGGTGCCTAAGATAACCAAAATCAAATGTTTTACTTTGAATAAATCTATTAGTAGTATACGAGTCCTTAATTGCCTCGACAAGAAAATTTGCTTAGATTTCGAGGAGCAATGTATGTAAATTAATGCACCAAGTATTTAATAGTGTGTGTTTCACTGTGGTATGTTAGGTAAGAACCCACCTTCCAATCAAGAAGTCGTCGGTTCAACCCCAAGCCACACCATCTTGCAATTTTCAACAGCAATATCACATCACAATAGCACTAGCGACTGGTTATGTGTATTTGCGCTGTGAAAAACTTCACTAACTAATATATTTGCCGTTCGGAATCGGCGTTTTTGGGCTTAAGGGCTTTCATTTTCCATACATAAAAATCAATATTTATTTACAGAAAATGAGAAAAGGTTATTGTTGGTCAAGAGTGCATATCTTTTTCGATCTTATCTGGTTTTCACGTTCTTTGTGACCCGTTCAAGGTTGTCGTATATACGAAAATAATTAAAATTTTTACAAACAGTTAAACGATGAGCATATTTTCAATAAAAAAATGAAGATTATGCTTATTTCAATTAACCGGTTATTCATGTTAAATTAACCGGTTTATTCGATATTCGAATAATGAAAACTTTGAAAAAGCCGTATTCCACAAAGCCAAAAAAAAAACGGTTAAAACAGGTCGAATAATAACCGCCCGATCTCCCTAGTATGCATCTTCTTCAGCTCGAATAATAACAGGCAGCAGCAGAAGCTGACACTGTGAGCAGCGTTGCCACGCAATAATTTGATTTCCTACCAAACATTTTTCTACAATTAAATTAAAAAATTTTAAAAATTTATTCTGTAATTAAAATCGAAAATTTGTTCAGTTACCCAGCCTACAAACATGAAAATACTTTCTTGAAAGTTGTAATATATTTAAATATTATCCTAAAGTTCTGTTGAGCTATAAATGTTATGTTAATTTTATTATGGCTAATATGCACTGCGATCCATAGAATCTTTTGTGCAGACCCATGAGTTTACCATATTAGATTGAGGCTGTGAAAAAAAAGCAATAATCTATTTGGTAAGAGAATAAATAACTCTCTTACACAGTACATGTTCAGATGTTTCGGTATAAACCTATATCGATCGATGTTTGGCAATAAAACTAGGAATTGCGATATAAAAACTTTAACGATAGAGCATTGAAGAAAGCAGCTTTGTTTAGATTTACCAATGAATATTGACGGCTGAGGTTGGCGTTTAAATTTCTATCAATACAACTATGCATCACTTCATATATTTGAACCTACTTGGGTATAGTTCAAGGTTATCTGTGAACAGAATGGGTCTTTTGGAAGCTGATATATGAGAAAAAAAACTTTTTTTAAAACGTTTTTTTTATAAAAATTTTTTTAAAACGATTTAATGTTAGTAAAAATTGTTATCTATTCAAATCAAAGCTAAAAACCTACCAAAAATTTCAGTAAATTATGACAAATCAACCAAATTGTATTTCAACAACGATAAACTACCAACTTTGGACCGATCGAGCCAAAACGGCCACGCCGACTCCGCATGTAGCAATACTCGAAAGAAGTTGGCATATTAGAAACTTTAGCTTGCGCTTAATGCAAGCGAAAAACTTGTCTGAAAGGTAACCAAAATCACTAACTGATGACAAAAAAATATTTTTAACCGACTAGAAGGGTGTTTGTTAAATTTAATAAAATATCTTAAGTATTTCCCCCTTGCTTGATACGACTTAAGAATTAATTTCGATTGGTATAACCAAAGGCGGATGTAAAATAAATATTAAAAAAATAATATATACAGTAGCGAGCATTAAAAATGCAACTCTGCATTACGTAATCTGAAATTAAATCCATCACTAACAACGGCATCCAATTCATTTTTTTTTGCATTTTTTATTCTTTATAAGAAGAAGAAGCATACTTGATATTATCAGTTGATTATCTTTTCTAATTTGATCACAAAAAATGTGCAACTTGCTGTTAAAGTAAACAAGTCATATCATTTATTTAAAAAATAGTTTCATTGAGAAATTGTTTGTATTTTTCAAAAAACATTGATCAAACGGTAGCAAAGTGGCAATAGTAAAAGCTTTGGAGGAAGGAAATGCGATAAGCGAAGTTGGAGTCTTATTCGGAGCACACGAATCAACTGTTTGCCGAATTTTCTAAAAATGTCACTCTTCTGGAAGTGTAAACGGAAAACCAGCAAGTCGTCGCCAACGAATTAATACTACTCGTCAGGCTGGAGCAATGTTAAGGCCAATAAAAATTGATCCTCGAAAGGCGGCTATAGATGTTGTTAATTACACAAAAAAAAAAAAAAAAAAAAAAAACGCGAATGGGTGTCGGATTTAACGCACATACCGCTAGACAGAGATTAAATTAAGTCAACTTATTTGCCGGACCTCTCTGTAAAAAGGCACGAATAAGCAGAGTTAATAAGAGCAGACATCTTGACTTTGCAGAACGTCACATAAACTGGACAACAGAGGTTTGGGCTAAGGTGCTTTGTAGCTTTGAACACTAAATAAAAGATGTTTGCCCAGGTATCAGCTACCAACAATGAAACATGCTGGGGGCTCATTAATGAAAATTATATAAATTTTATAGCGTTGCATTTTTTACCAGGCGTAAAGTTATGAATTTAGCATTTTTTGTGAAAATAAAACACAAATTTTTAATGGGAAAGTAAACAAAAATTTATTTAAAGTATTGGCCATTGCTGGCTACACATTTTTCCCATCTTTCAGGAAACTTGTAGAGTTCACGCCAATAAAACTGTTCGCCTTATGAAGCAAACCAATTAGTCACCCAATTTTCGACTTCTTCTTTAGGAATCGAAGTGCTGCTCAGCCAATGTGTGTCCCATCGATGAGAACAAATAGTAGTCGAAAGGAGCCAAGCCTGGTGAATACCCTATGCTTTGGTTGTATCTTGAACCGATTTTGCTTTGTGTGTGAGTGCACTGTCATGTTGCAAAATTATCTTGCCGTGTCTTGTAGCAGGGGTTGGCAAAAACCGGAGTTAATTTTTAAAAACCCAGCCCACCGGGTTTTTTTTTGGGTGTTTTGATGGGTTTTTTTTGGGGTTTTATTGGGTTTTATAACGGCTTCCAAATTTCGTTCAGGTCGACAATATTTTTTGTTCGCTTATACAACCACGTTGTTTTAGTATTTATAGTGCAACTTTACACTCTTGGTGTGCTATGAGCATGAACGATCAAATGCCGCATCTGCTGTATTTTCCGAACATTGCTTAAGATGGATACAATATACTCATACCCCTTAATACGGGCTTTCTTTACATGGCATTTTGCTATAACGGCCTGTTTCAAATATGGAACACATTTGCTTTAAGCGCAAATTGCCTAGTTCTACGATGTATTTTCCATTTTTTAACAAAAAATGTATGGGAAGCAAAAGCAACATATATACATCAAGTTTAAAGGCATTTCGATTTACGTCCTACATTTTCAGAAACTACCTAAGCCGTATAAAGAGGTATGAGTTTATCTTTTAACATGTTATCGAATCATTTCCTTTGAAGAAATACAAAATCGGCTTCAAAGTTAGAGTGCCTTGAAACACGAGAAGTTTATCTGCAACTTGATTTGGAAATTGGCTCAGTGGTGGGAAAATAATGTTAGCAATGATTTGATCAATTTGTTATATTATTATCTTTTTGAGTTCAAAAACGGAACAAATAAATTTGTAGTCCCAATAGGTAAATTTCACTTATTTTTGTTGTGAATAAATTACGAAAACCTTTAAATAAAAAAACCCACCCGGGTTTCCTTAAATATCGGCTTAAGTTATGAATCTGTATCGTTTAGTAACAATAGCTTAAATCAACTTAAGCTACTCTTCCATATCGACACAGCAATGTCTAAACAAAAAACTGTTAATCTTTTAAATTTATAAAAATTTCGTTTTATTTAAAAATTTTCAATTTCAGTATTTAAAGCGATATTTTGTCACTTACATTTTATTACACTCTTGCTAAAAATCCAAAAATTCACTAACAAAATTTTTAAATAAACACAAATTTGTTTGCTTTTGGCCGTTTTGAAAATTTCTAAATTGATTTAAAAATGTTGGAAAAAGTAATTTTCCACTAAAATTGTCAAAATATTTTCTTTCAATAATTTTTTCAATTTCAGCAAAGAAAACAAAAAATGGCCACAAAACAAACAAAAAATTATAGAGGCTTACCAACCCACCAACCAACCAACCTCCGAACCAACATGCATTCAATTATCTGTGTCAACAGGAAAATTGTTTTAAAAAGTTTTTAAAAAAAAAAATTTCTAATTTTTTCTATTATACTTTGGAAAAAAACGAAATAAGAAAGTAAAAGTTTATTATTTAAGCTGTTTTTCGTAACAGTGTGGTTTTTACAGGCTGTTGTCATGGATTGATGTGTTTGACCAACAAAAGAAACAAAAATCAACTAAAAAGTGGGAAAAATTTTTCTAAAAGAACATTTTTTTACGATTTATAGGGTGGTGATGGTTATTTTTTTTTTTTAGTGAAAAGGATATACGTGTAATTGATAGTTGAAAAGACTTTTTTTTAATTATTTTTCTTTCCTTTTGAACTGTTGTTTGTAATAGAAGATGACAGGAAAATTGTTTTAATTCTATGTTGCGAGGCTCATTTAATTTTCGTAACAGTATTCCTTAAGGAATAATTGAAAATATATTTTAAAATGTCATAAGAGTGAAACAGACTATTTAATATATTTCCTTGTTGAAGTAAGTTAATAAAATTAAAAATTAATTGTTAAGTTAAAGGACAAAAAATCCTGTTTAAAAGCCTAATACATTTTATGAAAAGAGAGTAAGAAACTCATCAAGGCACAATTAAGTATAAGAAGTACACAGTAATGTTTTGCTTTTAATTTTAAAAAGACTGTATACTATATATGCCACATTTAAGCTTTTTAAAACGTCAGATAAAATAAACACCACTTTCTTGTTGTCTTACAGTTTTTATTTTCTCACATTTTACAGTATACAATTATAACTGTACCGTCTCCAACTTATTTTTCTTGCATTTAATATTCGTTTATATAACACTTACTTACGCCTAAACACGGCTTTACTTTATGACTGCAAAACGATAACTGCATCACCAAACGCAATGTGCCACCTTTTATAGCAATTCGTTTTCAATTTCAAATATTCCTGTAGTTACTACAAATTTCTATTTATCTACGTTAAATGTAAAAAATGTAAAATTGTAATACACAAAAAGGAATCGAACTGGCAACACCGTTAAACATGCAGTTGCTAGCACTCTTAATAGCACAGACAATTAGGGCAGTAGCAAATACACAAGCGTCTTGACACAAACCAATACATTTTATAGCTAAAATCTCACCATACAGTCCCTAAGTTTCTGTTTGAGGCATTTTTATTTTCGTAACAGTATTTTTGTTTTCGAGTGCCTTTATTAAAGTGTTTTTCTGTTAAAGAGCCCTAATTGATAATATTAAATTTAATTGGAAATGGTGTTATTATATATAACCTCTTATCCAACACATCATGTGGTAAGCTTCACTTACCTATATATCAAGTAAATGAAAATCTCAAAAACTATTTAATTAACAACGCAATAAAATTTGTAAAGCTTACAGGAATTTACTTTCCTTTCTCGCAGTTTTAATTCGTATTTGATTAACAGTTAAAAAATTGCTGTAAATTTCCAGGAATCGAAAAGAAAAAACAGATAAACTCGCAAATAACTAATAAACAGGCATTTTTCAATTATTAACTTCTTTATTTACAACGTTGTTTGTCGTTCGTTTTAGTTTTATGACGATTTTAAATTGAATCTAAAAATTTTCTAATTGCTAGCATAGACACCCAATTTAAGTTCGTTTGTGTAACAATTTAACAGGATTTCAGCAAGGAGCTTAGTTACGTTGATTCTTAATTAACCTAACGGTCTGCTCTCTGGCCTTTATCTCTTCACAAAAGGCTTAACAGTACAGATCAAACAATAGCTGTAAACTGCTCATGCAGCATGTTCTTGTTTTACAGGCAATGTTTCACTTCTTGATATAAACTCGTCGAATTGTATATGGCTTTCCATTAAAACATTTAATTTTAATATCCCGCCAATTTAACAGTTCTCATGAGTCAACCAGAAACTACCTGATAGTTGACAAGTAAAAACTAATAGCGTAAACAGACGACAGCGTTAATTTGCATTAACAGCCTTAACAGCCTTAATGCAAATTATCTTCCGAATTATCCCCATCTTAATGTGCATTGAGTTTGATGTAAATGCACAAAACCAAAATACATTTAAACTGCATTTAGCCTTTTCAATATGGCAATACTGTGGATAAACAACCAAATTGTATACTATTGTGAATGAATGTTAAAATAAAAAATTTAAAACGAATTTAAATGGATTATGGAGCAGTTTCTGCAAAAGTAATCTCAACTTCTTCTTAAAATAAATAGTGGATTTTTACCAACAGATTAGTTGCTAATCATACATCTGTCTTCTAATCATTTGATCGAGGTATAAATGCCAAAAGGACAGTTGATAAACGAACAGCTGTTTACTTTATGCAAAAACTCTAGTCTGTCAGGGTAAAATTTTAATTTGCATTAAGCTGGGATCACACGATTGTCTCAAATACACCAACATGATACAAATTTTATTCTGACAAATTAGCGCACAGTAACAAAATTGTCCCATTTAAAAATTCTGTATTCACACGGTTGTCTTATTTTATACAAAATTTATTGTCACAAGATGGCGCGAAACGATGTATTGACAATAATTGTCCCAACGCTGTCAGAAGATTGTTCTAGTTTAGGGCAACTCTGTAAATCAGCTGTTGTGGTACATTAAATTTATTATTTCTTTTTGTGTGTTCAAAATGGTTCGTTTTCTAAAAAAAGAAAATTGCGTCCTCTTTATTTACATTGAGGTCATTTAGTGAACAAATAAATAAAAAGAAATAAAAAAAAGAAAAGAAGGAGTGTGTAGATCAGAGATTGGCTTGCAAGAAGGGCCATACATGGTGCAACCATTGGCAACCATTATCGCAAATGGGTTAGTGATTAGAACTCACGCATGACAACATAAACGGCACAGGTTCTAGTTCCAGCAGAGGATATGACGAAGAAAAAATTTAAGTGTGGTTTCGAATGTTCAATAATAAAAAGGCTTCAACTTCCCACCAGACAACTCCATCCAAAAAATAAAGAAAAAGCTCCCCTAACCTTCCCCGCATACCTTTGGCGGTCATGACAAACATCAGACGAATGATCAAGAAAACACGCCACCTACTGGAAAAATGTTACAATGCTAAAATAAAGATCAGCATCGATTAGCAAGGATCTTCACCACTACGCAAAAAATCATATTAAGGAAGCTACAGCGGATTAATTATCCACTTAGCTTGAAAATATGAAATGGATAAAGAAACTGAAAAAAAGCAATAGATGCTTTGTGGAAAGCCAATATGCTCCCTAGAGTGTGGCGGAGAAAAAAAATCTAAAAAAATTTTGAAATATTATATTTGATTTCTAAAATTATGTGAAATGCCTTCAAAAAAATTATATAAATTCATTTGATGTACAATCGAAAAACATTAATGATTTTTAATTAAGGATTTTTTTATAACAATATTGTTACAATAACTATTATATAATTATTGAAACATTATTTATAAGCGCATGATAGAATATTATTATTATACAACAATGGAACATCTAACATTTAGCTTAAGGTAACAAGCAAATTAGAATCGACCAGAGATAGAATTATATGATTAAAATTAAAGATAATTTCTAGTAAATAATATTGTTACAATTCAAAGTAGTTGTTCCTATACAACAGCTTTAATTTTCTGTTGAATTTACGGAACTTAAATCTTTAATTTCCAATGAAATTATCAGACTTGTGTAATCAATTGCTTCTGGAAATTAACGACAGCAATTTTAATTGAAATATGACATTCAGGGTGTAATTTTCATCTTAACATCAACATTGTTCACTTCAATCAAATTACTGAAATTTAATTGAAATTTCGTCAATATATTTGTGTTTCATTTTGTTTTTCGCAAACAGTGCAAAAATATGTTTATTTTTGTACTTTTTTATTTTTCTCGTTTAATTCATGAATACAAAAATAAGTTATTTATACAGAAGTAGCAAAAAAACATAAAAATATAAAGAAATTTCAGTTGGCTTATTAGATACCCTACATCATAACTTAATCACTAATCTAAACATTAAGTTAAAGTTTGTAGTTTTGATTAAACAAACGTATAATTCGAATTTGTACAAAATTATATGAACGCGCTCATTCTCCATGTAGTGAATATAAAGCAAGATGCTTTTAATATATCGGACAGTGTACTATTCGTCTTAAAGAGCCAGCAATGCCTCAACTACAAGCAACATATGAGTTGCAGTGTAACTCCATAAAAAGCCCATACACTCTGATAGCGTAAATTTTTCGAAGGCCAGCACAATATCGTAAGCCCTGGAATTAAGTTGCGCTAGAACCAAGCTCGTGGTAGGACCCTAAAGTTTCAGCTTTTCAATTTAAGCTACCAGAGAACCATAGCTTAATAGTATCAACGTGTTTGCTAAGTTGATTATCAGCACAGTCGTCTTTAAACCGGATATTGGTACAATACTTTGTCAGTTTTCACAAGACCTTTTAATTACGAGTTGCAACTAAAGCTCTGTTCGGACGGTTGTCAAATCTAACAATATTGTCAGTAAAATTTTCCCTAAATATTGTTATGTTTTAACCTTTTTAAAACGTTTGAGTTCTTTTAAATTACGTCAAAATAAAATAAACACCACTTATTTGTTGTTTTACAGTTTTTATTTTCTCAATCTTTACAGTATACAAATTTAACTATACAGTCACCATCTTATTTATATTGCACTTAATGCTCGTTTATACAACACTTTTATTTACTTCTAAACACGACTTTACTTTACAACTGCAAAACGATAACTATATCACCATATACAGTTTATCTTAATACAGCAACATAATATTCGCGATCTGACTTTCGAAATTATTTTTATCTTATCCGACCGCCAGATAAGAAATCGAGAGTTGCCGTTAGGACTGAAAATAAATAAAAACCTGAAAATGCTGCAACAAAGAAATTTAAAAAAAAGTGAAAAATATACTCCGGTAGTTTTGTAAGGTTGATAATATCAAAAAAAGTACGATCGTATCAACTTTCCTATCACTGCGACAGACTTACCAGCAGGAGTAGATAACACCAAGAACTATCTCAGCCATCATAATATCCTAACGGAAATCAGACAGACAGATCCTTGTTCTACTCGATAGCGCTTATCAGAAAAATAGTATAGCTTACCAGATATTTTTTTTGTCGCACCGTGTTATCAAATAATTTTGTAAGTTAATTTTCATATTTGTGTGTAAAAATAGTCAGTGGTAGGTAAGACATCCGCCTATCGACGAAGAGATCCGCGTTTTAATACCAGGCCAGACCATCTGACAATTTTCAACAGCAGTATTACTTCACAACATTGCTAGCGATTGGCTTTGAGTACTTAAGCTATGAAAAACTTCTCTAAACTAATGATTCTGCCGTTGGGAGTCGTCTAAAAATAGATTCGGGTACAGCTCATTGATTGAGATATGTCGCCCTTGTTCCACTCGGGATGTCATGGGAATTATATGTGTAATTCATAATTGATAGATGGGCATTCTTTATACACTGAACATAGAAACATAAAAATATATTACGAATCTTATTTAATTAACTGCACTATGGCTCTTGTTTTCAACACCAAACACCCACCTACTTACTTACAAAGTATTGGCGAATATTTTAAATATAATATAAAATGATAGACAGGCTGACGATTCAATTTTTTCGCATTTAAATAGAACTCATGAATGGCGTATTTAAATACATACAAATGAGTTGGCATAGATGTTGAAAGTACAGTATTTAACAAAAGTAAGCATATAATTTTTTATATACTTTATTTAAATTTGTAGTTCTGTCCTAGACTCTTCTCTACTTAATATTTACTTTTTAATTTTTAACATTGGTTTATAAAAACATGATTTACTTTTGCATAGCACTGTAACTGTGCGCAAATAATTAAATGGTTAAATGATGTTGATGTAAATATTTATTTGCCTTGAGAAAAGCCTGCAAAAATGTTTTCACTTCTTCATCCGTTTGGGCACATACAACCAACTATACATGAATCTATTTAATGTACAATCTGATCTTTTTATTATATTTTATTTTAAAACATTTGGTTGCAATTTGTTTTAAGTTTTGGCTCCAGCATTTTATTTACAAATTATTTTTTATTTTTTCATTTGTATGTCAGCAGTGGTTTTCCATATTGCAAATGAGACAAAAATATAAAATAAAATAAAATAAAATAAAATAAAATAAAATAAAATAAAATAAAATAAAATAAAATAAAATAAAATAATATTCGTATAATTAAAATAATTAAGGAAATTTAAATTCAACTGACTCGACTATTTTATTTACTTTAAATAGACCTTAAATTGAGCAAATAGAGATATTTTAATAAAATAACACTGATCCACAGCAAAAAAAGCCTTTAGATAAAACTCTATAGATTATAATGATTTTGATGCGCTGAATTCAAATCCGTTTTTTATGGGCTAATTTTTCGCTTTAAATATGGTAGTTATGTCAATCTTAAGTTGAAAACGACTTGACCGATTTTAATGCAACTGCCAGCAAATGTTTAGGAACAAAATTCTATATAAATCACCAGAAAAACATTTTTTTTTGTATTTTTGACAGTTTCGGAGTTATTTATAACTTAGTTGCGATAAAAAAAATTTCGCGCAAAACTAGAGCAATTTTTTTTTTCCAAAAAGTAATTAAAAATTTTTCAGAGTGAAAGTTTTACATGTTAAGAACTTAAATTAGAGCTTCAAATGTTGAGAATAAAATAATCAATAAATCATGAAAATCGGTGGGCAGATACCTAACTTTGACCAAAAATTAGTGGACATTTTTTTCATTTATTTACAAAAAGTTATAAAAAAATTCCTAGAATATAAGTTTTATATTTTAAGCATTTGATGAGAGCCAGTAATGTTAGTATTTAAATTACCTATAAAGACAGGTAACTAATTTGACAAAAAATGTGTAATAAATTATTAGGCAACACACAAAAATATTGAGAGGAGAGGTCTGGTAGGAAAATATGCATACACATATGTAAAGTAAGATCATTGTTTCGAAGAACTGGTTGTCGGGCTAATGATATGTTCGGAAATATGATTTTGTGTTCTCTCGTAAGTCCACGCGTAGCGGTGTATACTTTTGGAAATAAAAGAAAAAAATTCCATTAATTTTGCAAGAAAAATGCCGAAATAACAATCATGTTCGTGATTTTGTGGCTCACTCCATATCATTGATTTCATAGATGGCATGATCTTACCATAGCCGATAAGCCAACCTCTTGCAAAATTATTACAACATATTTTTGGCAGCCAATATTTGTTTCTTTTGTTGATAGGAAATCCAAAGTAATGGTTATAAACATTCTTAATTTGGGAAGTTATTGTATGGCGTAGTGATTTTAAAGTTAATTCCTCATAGATGTAGCAAAACAAATCTGGAGCATTTTTGCAAGTCCAAGCCCTTGGTATACTGTAATCTAAAACAAAAATCTATTATGTGCAAAATTTGTAAAACACTTACCAAAATAAAAAAATATAAAACGGAAAGAGTCCTTTGAGCACCTTTCAATATTAACTTTTGGTTTTGATAAAGTCAAATATGGGATAGGATTTACTTTTCGGTTTCGCAAAGAAGTGTTAAATGATGAAAAAACTTGTGGTTTCTTTTTTAATAGCGCATTTTGTACTAGAGTTTTTACCACAATAATAAAAAAAGCGTATTAATTAAATATTCTTACCATTTACTTTTCAAAGTTAGGCACCAACTTTTATGGGTTATTTAATTTTTAACATATCTGGGCTTCATTTATATGCTAAAATGTATTTTTCCACTAATTTTGCAAGAAAAAACTTGTTCGCTGATTTTGGTCAAAGTTAGGTACCTGCATTTAATTTTGAATAAAATCAGCAATAGCCAACCGATTTTCATGATTTAAAACTTATTTTATCTTCAACATTTTAAGCTTTAATTTAAGTGCTTAACATGTAAAATTTAAGTTCTGAAAAATCGTTTATAACTTTTTGAAAAAAAAAAAAAAAACAAACAAAATTTGCCCTAATTTTGCACGAAAAATTTTTTTTATCGCAAGTTATGATAATGACTCCGAAACTGTTGAAAATACAACAAAATGTTATTCAGGTGACTTATAGGAAATAATGTTCCTAAACATTTGTTGGCACTTGCATTAAAATCGGTCAAGTCGTTTTCAACTTAAGATGAAATATATTGACATAACTATCATATGTTGGGCAAAAAATTTGCTACGCCCTTAAAAAAAAATTGAGCCCGATGGCAAAAACTGAAAACGGACTTTAATTCAGCGCATCAAAATCATTACATTCCATATAGTTTTATTAAAAGGCGAGAGAATTGTTCGTTTTTTGTGGACCAGTGTAATTGTTTTTTAATTTTTGATTTTGATCATGATTTTATCGGTAATTTAATATTAAATATTTTTCTGTGTTAGGAGATTAATTATTTTTTAGCATATTTTTTGTTATCAACGAGCGCTGATGCAGCAATTACAACTTTAATAAATTGATTTGGCCATTGCAATAATAGATATGTGAACTGGTTCTTGATCAATAAAATGCTGCAATAATAGCTGAGTATTTGACGTTAAAAGTTTTTCTTCCTGCAGATAATTAATAAAAATGATCCCATATACATCCCATATCACAGAAGCTGTGACCACGCCTGCAATTGTATGCAACTATCTTCGCCTTTTTTAGACACGATTAATCTAATTCGGAACACTGCTTTGACTCTTCCTTTATCTTAGCTGAAGTAATGTATCCATGGTTACGAGTCGGCAACTCTATTTTATTGTGGCGAAATATCATCATCCACTCTATTGAAATACCACCTTGATGAAAAAGTTCCCGGAATTTATTCTGAAAATTAAAAAAGCAAGTTTATTCATATAAATCTATATTATCCCCTTTAAAGTAATCCCCATCGATGGCAAACACTTATGCCAGCTCCTAATCCAATCCTTAAAGCACTTTTTACATTCGATTTTCGGTATGTCCATCAGTGCTTCCAGCAATATTTCCATTATTTTCTCTCAGCTGCTGAGACGCGTTCCCAGTAATCAGGTGAATTCGGCGACTGTTGGATAGTATTTGTTGCATTTTTCGTCAAAAAATTTTGAATACTGATGGCACTGTGCGGCGGTGCGTTATCCATGCAAAATCCACCAGTTTACTGCCCACAGTTTTGGTCTCTTCGGCGAATTGCCTTACGCAAACGTTTCATAATGCCCCAGTAATACTCTTTGTTTCTGTCTAGCCATTTGGCAAGAATTCATAAAACCGTTAGCATTGTCGTCTTTTTTAACTGAAAACGACGTGGTTTTTTGGTCTCGGCTCATTTGGTTATAGCGTGTCGTACTTATAAACTCATGTCTCGTCTCCAGTAGTGATTCTTTTGATGAATGTGGGCTCGGATTTAGCCTCGCAAATCATGTCTTTTGCGACCTTTACACGGTCTCTTTTTTGCCTGAAATTGAGGTCATTGGCACCAACTTTGCTGCCACACGACGGAAATCCAAATCATTGACCAAAATGCCTTGAACGGCTTCAAAGGCAATGTCAAGTCCTCGGCTATTTCTCTGATGATTAATTTGCGGTTATTGACCAACATTTCTTTTACTTTATTAATGTTTTCGTCGGTTTTCGAAGCCGATGGTCTACTACTGACCACTTTTGAACCGCTCGTGCCACTGGTAAATGACCACTTTCTTTAAAGAATCGTTGCCGAAACACTTTTCCAACGTTCGCGCACCGCTAAATCCGTTTTTTACGCAAAATCTAATACAAGTTCGTTGCTGCACATTTAAGTCCATTTCTAAAATTGTAAAAAATTCCAAAAACACACATTGAGGTACTCTTGGCTACGTAGCTTTTGCAAGTGTCAAGCTATGACGCTAACTTAACAAAAGAAAAAAAACTCAAAACGGAACGACGGTACCGCCACAAGAGGGTTACAACCGTCACACAGAAATCTGTAAATGTGGCACTTGAATTTTTATTTTTTTTTTTTATTTTATAAAATTAAAGATCAAAATCTGCTCAATTTCATAAGTTTTTACTGGCATTTGTTATTTGATTTAAGTTTGCCAAAGTGCTTCATAAAATTTTGAAGATTTAAATACTTTAAAACTTGATCAAAATGCATATCCTTCTTTCCCCATTAAAGAAATTAACAAATTTTAAACCATAATGAGTAAATGATCCTACACAATAATTAATTATTTATAAAAGAAATGTTTGTCTAAATTACTTTATCAGACAGAAGCACTTAAAAAAACTGCTAAGAATTCTTGAAAATTAAATATTTTGAAAAGTTCATAAAATATTTGCGAGAGAACAAACTAAATTACTGGAAAACATAACCAACCACAACTACAAGATTCATAACCTGATTTTGGTAAATTACATTGCGATCAAAATTAAAAAAAAAAACGAAGACTGGCTAAAAATTCGTTAACTAATGCTCATAAATAATCCATAACAGAAATGAACCAGAATTTAAGGTCCAATAGCTTTGCTTAGGAAAATACTTAAACTAATTTTTCATTTTTTTGTCATTCTTTTCCCATTTACAAGATGAACTCAATGACGATAAGAGAGTTTGTGGCCTTCATCGAGTGCCTTAAGAAAGTAATTTGTTTCACTACATCAACTATAACCCCCACACATTTCTTGTGTTATTCTGCCCCAATAGAGGATATTCGAATGGAAAATTTTTGGTATATGAAGTAATTTATTATGAGTTTTTTGTTTTTCTTTTTGTTTTTTTCCCTTCAGCATTTTCAAGACTAATGAACCATAAACATTAAATAAATGTAACAAAACTGTAATTCAAGACACACGCTTTAACTATAAATATATCTATATATTTACATATATACTCGTATGTATATATAGTATACAGACTTATTTACGACGACTTACACGGTTGAATATATATGTTGCATGCAACATATTGTAGTATATTTGTTGCATATCAAAAACAGCAAAATGTTGTATCTGATTATGTCGACAGTCGACATTAAGGAAATAATATTTTCACTTTTATTTGTTGTTGAGGGATAGGCATGGGGAGGTTGAATCATAAAATTTATTGTTCCTGTTCAATCAGCGTGCATTATTTGCACTTTAACGCAGTATAGAAAAGAATATTTTATTTCTTAAGATAGATTTATGCGACATTAATGTAAAAAATTCAATTTCATACCTTCACTTCGCGATACATAAATTCTGATTTAAATTTTTAAGAATTACACCGTTTTATGGCTTTTTATTAAGAGTTTTTTATATTTTATGGACAAAAAGTTATGAAAGAAATTTTATTTATGACTCAAGTAAAAGGAATGAAAAAATTATTTTAGAAACGTTTTCAGATTCAAAGGGAAATTGTAAAACCATTGCTCATTGTCTCACTCAAGAATTATTTAACTACAGTCAAGAGCAAATAAATTTTAAAATTTAATTTCAGATATTGAAAATAATATAGAATAGTTCCCATATGTGCGTAGGTCATGTTTGTTAACAATAAACAAGTAATGAAAAACTCGCAGTGTTGTATGAAAACGGTGAGTGAACACTGAACCCAGATGGTGATTGATAGGTTCCCTCTCAGAAATGTCGAGATAAGAGATGTGTGATGATTCCTATCTGGTGGCCAGACATTACAAATGTATCCAAAAGAGGTACTGAGCCTCCAAACGCATAAATGAATTACGGCAAAGATTTTTCTTAATTTTCCAACCGAGAAGGCAGCAGTATCAAAGCAAAAACATCGTGATCAAAGGTTATGATCCGTCAAAAACGACTTTAAAGCCAGAACTGATCACTAACAAGCCCACGCACGTCTGCAATGACAGACACAAAAAAAAATACTACACATGGCAGAGAAGTTTGTATGCCCTTACTGCATAGTCCAAACCTTGTTTCGTTTGAATACCATGTTTTGATGTCTACAAAACACTCTTTATGGAAAAAAATGGTCAAAATGGTCAAAAGACGCGGTTTAGGGCGATTCAACTCGAAAAATCGCATTTTTTTTTTTTTTAAATAGGACCGCTGTTCCATTTTTAAAAATTTTAAATTTTTCCAATTGAATCGCCCTAAACCGCGTCTTTTAAATTAATAGATAAAGACTTCACTTAACTTTTTATTTTTATTTTTCACTTTAGCACTCGACTACACGATTTTTAGTGATAGTTGACCACTTTTTCAACTCGAAAAATTTTAAAGTTTTTTAAAATAGAACAGTGGTCCTATTAAAAAAAATTGCGATTTTTCGAGTTGAAGCGCCATTTTTAGCCGCTGTCCTATTTAAAAAAAAAAATCAATTTTTCGGGTTAAATCGACATTTTTATACTTGTTGGAACTGCGTCTTTTAAATAAATAGATAAAGACTTCATTTAACTTTTTGTTTTTCACTATAGTCAGTCTTTAAGTTTTCCAAATTAGTAACGTTAAATGCAAAAGTTTTCTACCAATGCACAGATAATCCGGTATTTCTTGGCTGGTGCAAAAGTGTGGCAATGCAATTGAGTTAAAGAGGTCGATATATTCTGAATAAGAGAACCGAATAAAGTAATGTTTATCAATTTTTTAAGAGAGGACAAGATATTGAATCAAAAAGATTCAAAAAGTTTTCTTTTAGTAAAACATGCAGAATAAAATAGAGAACAATTACACGAATTGTACTTACATTGCCTCATCTTTGCACCACATCGTAAATAGATCACCTACTTCACGAATACACAATTGATATTTTTTATTTTTTTGAAATCAGTTATTTATGTGCAAGCATTGTTCATAACCTCTTTACGTAATTCGCTCTCTCATTCATAATTCAAGCCTCTATTATGAATCGAAAAACATAATTCCCAAAAAATATAATTTTAAGAACAAATCACCCAAATTGTAATTCAGTGTCAATTGAACTATGAATTACTAAAAAATCATTGTGTTCTCTAATTTTTATCGGTGTAAAAAAGATTCTTCACATGTGACAACGTCAAAAATGCTAAGTAAGTTTTGGCACTTTTACAATAAATAGACTAACAAACAAACAGCGCTTGCAAATCATTGAATTTTGTTATCAAAATGCTTGCTGTGTTAGAAATGTGTTTCAAAAATTCGTCATAATCGAAACACCGAACAGGCTTTTAAGCTTTATTCAAGCTTATATGACCAAATTTCGTACCGAGGCGTATATTATTGCAATACTGGGTAGGCTCAATGAAGATCGTGAAATGTTAGTTCGTTGCCATCGTTAGCAATTAGGTCTGTGTTATTTACCTGGAAAATTTTGGTACAGATCCCGGTATGAAACCATACAAAAAACAGCTACTGCAATAACTGAAGCGAGAAGGAATTTCGGAAGGTTGGATAAAAGGCCATTTTTATATCGAAGTATTATCTTCATGTACGAAGCTTTTTTTGGGTATGTTAGCAACCAGAATTGCTGAATTTATATTGGCTTTCCACCAAGCATTGATTGCTTTATTTCAGTTTCTTTAATTAATTTTATCTTTCAACCTAAGTAGATAATTAATCCACTGTAGCTTCCTCCATATGATTTTGTGTAATGGTGAAGATCACTGCTAATTGGTGGTAATGTTTACTTTAGTATTGTAATTTTTTCCCAGTAACTGGCGTGTTTTTTCTGATTATTCATCTAATGTTTGTCATCATCGCCATTGATATTTTAGATGGAGTGTGCGCGCTCTAACCACTACACCATGCCACCTTCGCAATGATTACTGACTTTATTTTGCCCAAAATTAATGAATTGGTTTTGCTTGACATGTGGTTTCAATAAGAAGGTGGCAAATGCCACACGGCAATTCCAGCCCTGAAACACAACATTAGAGCTGCCATTGATGAGATACCGGCCGAAATGCTTTAAAAAGTACGTCAAAATAGAAGGATGGGCTTTAAATGACAAGCATTCATTTATCGCCCATCATAAATATTTTATTCACATATGAAAATTTTCTGTTTTTTTTTTTTTAATTTTCAAAATAAAAACGTTAAAAAGTCATCCTTTATTAAATTTCTAAACCGTTTTTTGTCTACACTAAAGGTGATTTTTTAATTACCTAGCATTTTGCTTTGATTTCAAAACACAGTTTACTAGCATTTAACAACATAATAAAACTTAACAAGAAAAAGAATAAAAATCATCAAATCGAATTACAAAAGTGTCATGTGAACGTGGTAAATTGTACGAATAATTTGAAACCTAGTCTGAACGTATTATTCGGTATTTGCAAGGCTAACTTTTTTCCTTGAACGCTACACTATGCTAATTGGAGCGGCGAGTACATATCCAGGAGGACTGCACCGAGTTTGCTTAAAATCCGTCTATATTTTCATCAGAATTATATAACAAGTCACTCAATAATTCCGCAGTATAAGTAAGAAAAAGAACAAAATTTGCATAAAATTTGATTTTATTATTCAACATAGTTGCCTTCGAGGGTGATACAATCAGTATAGCGATTCTATAAGTATTTAATACCACTTTTATAGCATGATTTCTCTTTGTCGTCAAAATAGGCCTCAGATTCAGCGATTTCATCATCATTATACTTAAATTTCTTTCCAGCAATCATTCTTTCGGGATCTGAAAGCCGAAAAATGTTGCATGGTAGCTAAGTCTGAAGAATACGATGGATGGATTAGCGATTCGAAGCCCAACCCCATCGTTTTCATCAATTTGTGAGCTCTGGAGAGGGCAGAGTTCGGATAGTGTTTATCAAGCCATTTTGTTTTTCTTTTTTTTCGTCAAAAAGCAATGCTTTATCAAAACACGAAATACACTTTTTTCCATTATTTTTGTTTCAATAACAACAGTTGCCTAACACAAAATGCTATAACTCACGAATAAATAGTCAGATTGCTGTCAAATTTATACACGTATCGTTTGAAGGTTCATACTAAAGTCATATGGACAAAATTCCAGTAACGCCATTTATGTGTCAACCCACGGACTTATTGAGTGACCTGGATACATAACAGTGGAGGATTTAAAAGATTAGTCTATAACTCATATTATACCTTAAGCGATAAGTTATGCCTTAAAAAAATGCCAAAAAGAATTTCCTGACCAATGTGATGTTTTCGCACCCCTAGTGGTAGTTTTTGTAACACAAGAAAGTAAAAAAGAATGTAATGATGGAACTGTTCATCCGAAAAATCACAATTGGTTCAGTAAATGAACACTGTACAGTTTTATCGGAAGAAAAAAGTTTTGCAGTGATGATGTACTCACCCAGGTGTGTTATGTTTGACCAATCAATATCCCCAGTTTAGTACTAATATTTCGAATTAACATTATAATTGTATTATTTCTTAAATCAATTTGTGAGTTGGTAAGCCGGATGGATTTAATTCACTTAAAATTTCTGTTGGGTACAACTGAGCACTATTTATTGTCTCCTATTCACTACAATCAAAACTAAAATAAATCTTCTCCTTTTCAAGTAAAAATTATAAGTCATATGTTCATTAATTTTTTTATAGCCATCGATATTTGAAAACAGAGTTGACGTGACGACGCTTCGGGGCTTATGGTTCTTCGTTATTGCAAACTGTTGTAGGTTCTTAATCACCGTTACCCAATTTAAGCAACCATTCCGTAAAAGGAAGATTATTCGATCTCATATTTTAAGCCAACTTATTATTTTCAACATAAGACCATAAGGGTAATCTCTTTTCCATATCTTCAACAACGATTGTTCCATTGGCGTATCTCCGCGACACAGAAATTTGTTATCCATAAGAGAGGTTATATTATACATAATGTTCTTCTTAATCGAAAACGATTAGTGCACGTTTTGATACCATTGAAGTTTAATATCAAATGATGAGATCTGTTTTATATCCCGTTAGTAACGGTAATGTCGGTCTATGCAAGTGATATCTGGGCATTTAAATGGAACGACTCAGTATTACATTATTTATTTAAACAAACATTGAATTGCCGGTAATATGCAAAAAATGTTTGCAACTGTCAATAACACCCTTAAAAATTAATATTCATATCCAATGACCAAAAGATGATTAATAACAAAATCTTGTTTTAATCTGAATAACTCGTTGTTTTTACGTTATTGGTGCTCCCATTTCTTTAAAGCGATTTATCTGTGAATATTATTATATATTAATACAGTTGATGAAATAAACACTGCATTGCCAACAACTTGCAGTAGTGCGGAAGGTATCTCCAATACACAAAAGATTTTTTTTGAGAAATGATATGTATGAAAATGTTGATGGTTATGATATAAGACCCCGTTTAAAAACAATTTCTTGTTTTGCTATAAAATACACGTAATTAATGTGCTCATTTTCTTGAAACTTCTTAAGCTGCCATAGTTTGGCCTCACTTGACACTATAAATTAAATAGCTCTGCATTAATACATATGACAAAAGAACTCTGTATAGCCGACAACAGTATCCTATTTTTGTAATAACAGAATTTCTGTTAAACTGTAATACACAAAACTATAAACCTTAAGACTTATAAAGTTTTTTTTTTGTTTTTCTTTTAACGAAAACATTAATTTCAAGACCTCTCAATAGTTTTCATCATTAGAGTAGATAATTACATATCTTTAAGATAATTAATCAGTCATCAATTTTGATGAAGCAATACGGAAGATATTTGCAAACGAAAACAAGAATACCTTTTAGAAATAATATTGTTACGTTTTAACCTTTTTAAGACGTTTGAGTTCGTTTAAATTGCGTTGAAATAAAATTAAACCACTTTGTTGTTGTTACAGTTTCATTTTTTTACTACACTATAACGTTTGTACAGTTCTTTTTAATACAACAACTTAATATTCGCTCATACAACACTTTTATTTCCGCTTAACCACGTCTTTATCTTATTAGTTTCGAATGTTCGTTTAAAGACGCGAAATTTCGATTTATCTACGTTAATTCAAATGATGTAAAATTATAAACACAAAAAGGAATCGAACTAGCAACACCGTTAGACATGCGGATGGTAGCACTCTTAATTAATACAGGTAATTATGACAACTATAAAGCCTTGACACAAACCAATAAATTTTATAGCTAAAATCCCATAATAAGTCCCAGATGTGGTGAATTATGTCTGCAGCGTTTTCATTTTCGTAACAATACATATATGATAATGGATATAAAAAATTTGAAAAAAGAAAATAGAAATTTAATTTTTTACGGATTAAGAGCTCAAATTAAAAAAAAATCCTTTTATATATTTCAAAAACTGTATTCATCAAACTAGACGAATTCTTTTTCATTTAATAGCCAAACTAGTTTCTTCCTTCAACTATATTACTCTCACACCTGTCAACATTGCCATAAAAATCTCATTTAAAGCTCTTCATACAATGCGCCAGTCCTTAAAAATCTGTTAAATCAGTAATAAATTTACATTTAACATCATCAACAGTACAGAAGAATAAAAAGAATTACAAGTTTTATTCAAAACCTGTGTTCTTCTATTACTACTGCTCGTATTTATGCTTCAACAATTTCTTTTCGTCTTTCTTTTTTCCACTTTTCATCTAAAATTGTCGTGTCGTTTGAAGTACAATTTAGAACTTGCGACAGCTTTTTTTCTTCATTTTATTTTTCTTGGCTTCATTACAATATTTTGCATTTTTTGTCTTGTTTTTGCAATCCCAGTGCGGTATTTGCGATTTGAACATTAAACAGGCGGGTGTTAAATGTTAAACAAATAGATAATTCCCTTCACCTTCACCTGTACATCACCTATGTTTTTTTACGAAAATTTGCATTATTATTCTATACTTTGCGTTTTTCTTTACAACAATTATTTCTTGGGTTGTTGCAAATTTCTTTTGGCAATGAATAAAAGAACAAAATAAAAAATTGTTTCTTTATATTAAAATTGTTACCAAGATTTTAGGTGGTTTTACACACCCATTGTTAGTAAAAACACATCTATGCTAAAAAAAAAAACAGTGGAACGTATATAAAAATTTTCTAAAGGCGTTACTAAAGGTGTAAATTTTAAATCTCTCTTAGAGTAGTAATAACATGTTTACACAAGACTTCAAATTACTTTCTTAATTGTTTCAATTACTTATACGAACTAACCCGTTCATATGGCATCTTTGTAATTCGTTTTGATAATGTTTTTTCTCTCTCTTGTTATTTTTAGTTATTGTTTTGATATTTGCCGGTAAATTGCGTTTTGATAATAGAAAGTACAAATTTAGGACATTAAATAAACAAATTTAGTATAGACCGGTACCCGTAAATAATTAGAGATCAGATTCGATTTGTAATAATTCATAGAGTCATTGAAACTAAATTACTTACAACACGGGTGATTCGCTCTTAATATGTTGTATGGGAAGTTATGTGTTCCAGCTCATAATTGAGTGTTGAATATGGAATGAGAAATCGAATTATGAAAAGACACTAGTGTGTGAACATGGCATAAAACCTAAAAATTCAATGTTAAAACTTTCAAGATTTCATTTGTAAATTTTACAAAATTTAATAGAAGTATATATAAACAACGCTGTAATTTTGCCTTACTATACTCATAGCCAAGTTCTACTGTTAATTCTTAGAGGCATTGTGTGTTTTGATATGAATGGTCACAATGTTACACAGCAATATTAACACATCAAGGATTCTTTACATAACTAACAACGAAAATTAACACAAAAGAACTAAAACTTTTAGAGAATTTTTATCATTTGCTTAACACTGTCTCTCATGATTGCAAATATGTATAATGTGCGTGTAATTAGGGTACTGCGGAGCAGTCAGTTATGAACATGTACTTCTGTAAATCTTGTCATTAGAGCTCGTTGTAGTTTTGAACAAGCTTCAAACTTCAAAATTTTGCATAATAATAATTGTACGTATTATAATAACAAACGAACTACTGTGTGTGGCTTAACTATTGCACACAAGTAATAACAACAACTATCTGCCATATTACATACACAAGCACTATTGTATTCAAATGCTTTTACGAACAACAAATTTGAAGTAGCGTTGTTGCGTGTAACGAATAACATAGTACGACGTGTGTAAATTATTTTAAGACCACCAAGAGTGAAGCTACAACATCAACACTAATTTTTAAAGATAAATTCTTTGAAAATTGTATGATCCGAAGAAGGAAAATATAGCCATCACATTAATCATAAGTTGTATAAGCTATAAAACGAAGTGAAAAGTATACAAATACAGACATGTAGTGAAAATTGATGAAAATGCTGCGTCGAGATAGTAAATCCAAATGCTGGCACGATAGGGGCGACCGAGATTACGCTATAAAAATCAAGTAAAACTGAACATCGCAAAACTTGTCATTAACCTCTTGAGATCCTGGGTTCACAGTGAGTACTTTAAATTATTGTTATTTATCACAAGTAACGACGTGACTAGAGTTTTTAAAACTATCAACAGGTGGCATTTCCACCAAAGCTATCGCCATTTATTTTTGTAATTGGAAGATTAAATTTTTTTTTAATAAGCCCACGAGAGTTTATAATGTGAGAAAAGGAAATGATATGCAAAAAAAAACTGTTTTCATAATCGCTTCATGATCAGGTCTCAAGAGCTTAACAACTGGAGATGAAGCGCTTGGCAATCTATTCTATGTTAGGCCTGTGACTTACAAGTGTTGTGAAACCGAAGAAGTTTGTTTTTCGAAGTCAATCCTCTTAAGAACATACGGCTTTCCATTGCCTTGTTTCAGTTTCATTTACCAGTTGATTTTCAAACTATTTAGATAATTAGTGTACTGTGATATATAGGTGATATATAGCATCGCCATTTTTCCCAGTAGGTGACATTTTCTACTGATCAATTTCTATAATGACTGCCATCATCACCAAAAGTAAACTGGCTGGCTTTCTTTAGATGGATTTACCTGGAGGGGGCTTGAAGTCTCTTTATGAAACATTCTAAACGGCAATTAAATTTTTACGTCATATACTCTACTGCGGATTCGAACCTTAGTCGCAAGGGATGGCAAGTAATATATGAAGCTGTGTTGTTATGAGATCTTTTAAGACTAGTTTTGTCAATAAATTACACTGTGCCAGTCGAAATTTATTAAAAGTTGGGAACTCTTCTAGTAAAGCTAATCCGGGAATGCTGAATTCAATGGTGCTGATGGTTTTCAAAGCTAGCGCTATTTTTCGAGATCTTCGTGGTTTATAATTTTGATCCTATAATACTATAAAATAATATTATTTTGCTAGTTGTAAATGGCACTCTTCTGGTAAAGCTATTTCAGACATGCCGAATCAATGGTGTTAGCCGTTTTTCAAAGTTAGATCGTATTTTCGAGATCACCGTTTTTATAATTTTAATGTTAAGTAACCTTAAAAAAAGTTTTTTTTTCTAATTTAACTAACTAAAAACCCGGCATGTTTCGCTACTCCTATGTGAATATTATCTTAATTATAATTTTTAACCTTTTCCTCCATTTTATCCATTTCCGATCCAAGTGAAAACATTACAGGCAATGCGAAGTTAGAAATATCTATTATTTACTACGTATGGACGATGCCAAGCCTACGTATCCAATTCCGGTTTGTTTGGACGGCTGAATCAGTATGCTTGACGGCTGAACCGATTTTCTTGAAATTTTTGTAGCATCTCTCTGTATATCTGGGACTGCCACGCCCATACAAACTAAATATTTATTTGTCCATATCTTCAAAATGGTAACAGTAAGAGTCTCTTAATTTGGTCCAAATAGCTTCGTGGTCAGTGAAAATCATTAGCTAAAAAATAGGCACAGTTGGACAAGTGAGAATGTTAGTTGCACTAAAAACAAAACATATATTTTTGTACCATATGGTATATCATGAGAACGGTAAAAGAAATTTCTGAACTTGTTCAGTCAATACACATCATCAGTTAAAAAATATACAGAATTGAACAAATGGGTGTGGAACCTCCCATACAAAGTAAATATTGATTAGAGTGCAAGCTTCTGAATTTGATCTAAGTGACTTCGTAGTTAAAATGAATTATCAGTCATGGGGGCGGAATCGGATAAGCAGGCATGATATCTCCCATACAAAATAAATATTGGCCTTTGCACATCTTAACAACGGTAAAAAAAGTAGTTTGTGAATTTGTTCTAAATGATTTGACAGTCAATACAAATCATCAGTTTTAGAATGGGCAGAATGGTATAAGTGGGCGAGAGTGTCCATATATAGAAACTGCTACTTTTTGAATATCTTGAGAATGGTGGTAGTAGTTTCTAAATTTGGATTAAACAACTTCTTGGACAGATCGCATCATCAGTCAATAACGAGATTGGATAAGTGGGTAGCTCTCATTCATACCAAATATAATTTTTTTTTTTTATAATATTTTTTTATTATTTTATTTCAAAAGCGAACATTTGTTCACATTAGGGTAGAGTTTCTAAGATCTGCTACAATTTGAACTATCAACTTTTCAATAAAACTAAATAAAAATATTCCAAACGTTTGGTTTTTGTTCAAAAAATCCGTTTGAATAAAAAACCTCTAGAAAAAATATGTGATTTTTGTGATATAAAATATTCGATATTCTTGTTAAGATATTGGCTTACTGTGTGCGAGGAGGACCAATTTTTTAAGCTCGGATTTAGTAGGATCGTTCAGAGCTTGCAGCATTAACTTTTTCATCGCATATGATACCTTTAGTTCAAATAAGGCCAACGCTGCTGTTTCTGGGTTCAAATACTACAAATGACTACTTAATTTACTTAGTGAGGCACGACTTATCTTACCAAATATACTTTTATAATTACGCAAATTTTTAATCAATTTTAAATCCTTCGTAGGGGCATCTGCTGCAACAAATGCTTGCATCCAATTTTTTAGGTATACCCTTACAACAAATATACAAATGACCCAAATACATACTGTTACGTTTTTACCTTTTTAAAAACGTGTTTTTATGAGTTTGTAGATTGTAGTTAAAATAAAATAAATTTTGTGTTTGGTTTTAATTAAAAATCCTTTGTTCGATACAGTTATGTGTACCACTGCTTGTAATCTTTTTACGGGCAATAACAATTCTTATTCTTAATTACTCAGTCTGTTTACAATCTTGTAAACATCAACAATTACTCGACAGAACTTTCTTACTAAAGATCTTCCAACCCGATTGTATTTATAATCTAGGTTCGATTACAACATTTTCAACCAGAGGTTATCCACACTTAACACTCTTTACTGAGTTAGCTCCAACTAAACTGGTTTTTTTTTACACCACTACTAGCTTCACGAGTTTACTCCTTATTAATTAACTCTCTTCTTGCTGAGTTTACAACACATAAGCTCTACTCGCTGAGTTTACTACAAATAAAACTGATAGCTGTTTGAATCGATATGCTCGAACCTCTAGATATTTCAGGTAGATTCCATTTCTTTTTTTAACTTCTTTTTAGTTCTTTTCTAGCCATGCGTATGTAAACATCGACTTTTTCAGCTCTTAGTATTTGTTGTTGCTTGTTTATTGTCTGTTACTTGTTTCCTTTGCTGCTTAATTTTTTTTGTTGCCGTGTTTTTTTTTAATTACTTTATCTCTAATAAAGTTTGTTGTTGTAGATTTGGTTATTTGTAAACAGCACGTATAGTTGTTCTTGCAGCTTGTAACAATATTAATTCCAACGGGGTCATTTTAATTTCATTTTGAAATAGATAAAATAGAACTTAATGCAATAAATAGCTTTCGACATTCAACAGGCACGATGAAATGCTCCAGATATTTTGAAGGTTAATAGCGAAATGGTACCACCAAGAAAAACTATACTTAATTCAAGAAGTTCTTTATAATCATCACGTGGTTGTAATACTCTAAGACTTTGAGCTGCAAATTTAATAATCTCAGGTACATTCCCAATTGCACTGCTTACTTTCTGATCATCAATACCAGTCACAAAGTCAATTTAATTAATTTTGTTCCAAGCGTCTTCAAGCCTGCTAAATAATTCAACGGTGGGGCCTGATGATTTTTTTAGTTTTTCATCGAAAACACTTCCTAAAATAATTACATAGGTGTTTTGCCGGTATGGTAAATATAAAAAATACTTTACGATCACTTTCTCTAAGAGAACACAAGCACCTTAAAGTCGAAGTTAAAAGCTTTGGTATCGTAACATAAAGCTTCTACTTTTTCAATTCCGCTTCTTGCTTACCTGTTCCATTGTATGATATGACTAATAGAATTCGATCAATGCACTTTTTTCAATTGACGATGGCAAACATTTTATCATCCCAGTGAATGGTAATGATAATGGTAATTTTTTGTGCAGTTTTCACTCGAAGTTTTGAGTAGATTTTGCGAAAAGTACTTTTATTTATTATTAACTCATCTCTTTCGTGATTTAGAGCTGGAGCAGTTGCTAAAAGTATCCGCACAGCGTTACGTTCACTAATTTTACATTTGTCCAAAACTATTACAAGATATTCGTTTAGGCTTGCTTAGTGCTGGAACCTCTTCCGTATCCTCCATAATGTCAAGCTGTTCAGTTATTTCATCTACCCTATCGGAAACATTGAAGGCCAATTCGACATGGTTTTCTAAAAAAATTTTTTTTATAGAGCCATTCCATTAAGATATATTTTTTTTTCATATAAAACCAGCACCGAGGGGATGGCCCCTACTCATGCAGTGCACTGTGCTGGTACTAGGAAAATAGGTTATTGAAAGGAGGACAGAGGGAGTAGTGTTTATGGACGTTAGATTTAAATTTGCTCATGTCGTAAGTGGCAGGAAATACTTTCGCTGAAAGATTATTCCACAACCGAACAGTGCGACCAAAGAACGAATGCGTTGTGCGATTTACTGTATAATCAACTACAAAGGGATGCGATCTACGAGAAATACGAGTACTACGTAAAAATATATGATTTTTAGGAATTAATTCCTTAATTTCGTTAGAACACATTCCGTTATAGTACCGATAGAACAATGAAACACACACGCCACATTGCGACGATGCTCCAATGAATCGACAGAGTTAGCTACCCTACCGTCATTGATGAGCATCGTAGCCCTCTCCTGTACACAGTCGGGAAGCTCCAAAATAGACTTTGAAGCACCGGCCCATACATGAGAGTTGTATTCCATTTTGGGTCGGATATAGGTCTTGTAAATATTAAGGAGATCAGATCGGGTGAAGTATTTTTTGCACCATCTCAAAAATCCAAGGCACTTGAATGCTTCTTTCGACACTTGAAATATGTGAGCATTCCAACGAACGTCACAGCGAATTCTCATGCCCAGAACATCAAGAGCATCTGATTCCTCAATATCCACATTACCCACTGACACAGATGACAGCACACCACCACGCCTGTGTGTTAAAAAACAACATTGAGTCTTACGTGCATTAAAATCGACCCTGTTCGCACGACCCCACTCGGAGACCTTCAGCAGGTCACTTGTGAGTGTGACGTTCATATTCATCCTTCTTACCCCAACCTCCAAAGGGCTCGGTCTACGATCAAAAGAATATGAGTAACAAATGTTGCTGTCATCCGCAAAAGAGTAGATAGGATTAGAAGTGAGAAGAAGAAAGTCGTTAAGAAATATTAGAAAAAGAGTAGGAGAAAGAACAGAGCCTTGCGGTACCCTGAGTTTACCATGAACTCGTCGGATGAGACTCCATCTAAAACCACTTTTATAGAGCGATCTCTGAGGAAACTCGATATAAATCGAGAGAAGTGACTACCGACATCAAAAGCATTAAGGTTCGAGATGAGAGCTTCGTGCCAAACTCTATCAAACGCCTTTGAGATATCTAGAGCCACAACCTTACTCTACCATGAATGGACTTGTTCCACTTCTCCGAGAGCAATGCCAGTAGGTCACAAGTAGAATGGCCCTTTCGGAAACCGTACTAACGATCGCAAAGTAAATCGTTGGACTACAGATATCCCACAAGGTGGTGATTAATCATACTCTCCATAACCTTGGAGAGTGCGGAACAAACTGCTATTGGACGGTAGTTCTCAGGGTTACTAGCCTCGCCCTTTTTGGGGATTGGCGTTACATTGGCAACCTTTCAGCAAGATGGAAAAATACCGGTGCGATATGACGCACTGAAAAGGTGAGCTAATGGACGCGCCAGCGTCGGAGAGCATTGCTTCAGGACCAGTACTGGTATGCCATCCGGCCCAGAAGACTTGTTAACGTTGAGATTTGCAAGGACCCTTTTAACAGCACGAGCTCGAAGATGTATACTAGGCATAGTTACTGATACTCTTTCAAGTACGGGCAGTGGTTGAACGCTCTCAGGCAAGTGAGAAGTACTTGCAAACATTTCGGCCAAAAGGTTTTCCTTTTCAACCAGGTTCGTCAATGTGTGGTCATTCTTTATAAGAGCAGGAATCGAACTAGCGATGTTCCTCAGCCCTTTAACGAATGACCAAAAGTTATTACTTCTCCGCGGAAAAGTAAGAACTTTAGTATGAAAGCGCTACTCGTATGAAGCCTTTTCGCGTCTAAGTACTGCGGCACATGAAGATCTCGCCTGTTTGCGAAGCAAATCAGTATGAGCACATTCATTATTGCGCCAATTCCTGAACACTCCCTCTCTGGATCTGACTGCCAATTTGCACGTCAAATTAAACCAAGATTTGTTTCTAGGTTTAATCGAAAACTTTTTGGATGGGATGAAAATATCCAGCCCTAGCCTTATTATACTCACCACCATTTCTGCCATGGCACCGACGTTTGAGTCAAGAAAACAAAGTTTCCAATTCAAATGCCCAAAAAAATCGTTGAGCTCAGCCCAACAAGCATCCTGGTAGTTAAAAATAGAGCGTTCCGTAGCCATGAATGGAACCTCGCGAAGAGCGGTGTACGAGAATGAGGCAGAAACTGTGCAATAATCCAAATTTTCGAAAGGTGCAAGAACCTCAACAACATACTTTTCAGGGTGTGTAGTGAGAAAAAGTCAAGGGTATTGTTCTGGTGCCCATCTACATACGATATATGTGTAGGTTCATTCACTAATTGCGCAAGGTGATTGTACGCGGCAAATAACTCAACGTATTGGCCTTCTGGAGTTGTACGGCCTGAATGGCGTAACCAAGACGAATTACGAACATTGAAATCACCAGCAACAACAATTTCACTGTTAGGAGAATTCGAAAGGATACTCGATATTCCATTAATATAAGAAAAATCATCCCAAACAAATTTGTCACCAGCGCCTATTATTAGGATATTCTATACATGTAAGCAATTTAGTTGTCGCAGCAATATATAAAATCTGCTTCTGCAAAAGTTTTATAATCAAATTGTAACAAATTATCTATTAAAGATATAGGAGTTGAATTATACGACACTTTTATTTAATAAAATTATTTCAGGTTTTTATACACATAGATGTACCCTAATAGTACATGTACCTCTTAATACTTGTAAATAAATATTTTTAATATATAAGCCATTGTCAAGAACAACGTTCATTAAGTTTGTTTTTATAATATTTTTTTTTTTTTTTTTTTGTTTTCTCCATTACATTTTCCTTAGCAAGCTTTGAGATTTTTCATTTACGAAAAAACGTATGCCTTCCTAATGCCTTCAAATAAGCTTAAGTGGTATTATGTATTCAAATTACAAGCACCGATTCCTATTACACTAAAATTGTGTAAATAAAATTTCTACATTAATTTTAAAATACATACGTACTATTGTATACATACATTTTAAAAATTCCTCTTTTATGAAATCTATTCCTTTTTAAAGAATTTTAATTAAATGTCTAACCTGAATTTACTACAGCTTTCATATTTCTTGTACAATTTCAATTGATTCAATTAACCAGTTAATGGCAAAGTTCAAACAGTAGCTATGGCAACATTTTATAATTTCAAATAAGTTCTTGAAATATGTAAAACGAAAGTAAAACAAAGTACTCTAGCTGATGAAGTTTGAATACCAGGTAAATTTTTTATTTGCATTCACTTCACTTCATATTTTGTTTTTCCCATAAATTTTCTATATTTTCTTTACATATCACTCGTATTCGTATGCTCACTGACATTTGCATATTTTATTTCGTTTTAATTTCAAAAGGAATTTCAAATAACAAGGGTACAGGGGTAATTGCCAACTCAAGTGTAAAAGAGTATGTTTTTATTACACATTTGTAAGAAGACATTGCTAAAGAGCGAGAAAGAAAGAAGGAGAGAGAGACAGAGATATACTTAAAAGGAATTCATCAGGTATTGGAAAAAAAAATTTGACTGTTGTGTGAACTCAAGAAAAAGAAAATATGGGGGAGTCAAAATTATTAACGCGATATGAAATTGTATAAAGATAATAACAAATAAAAACGTTATATAGCAGCTGGGGAGAGGAAGATGGTCAAACTCGGTTGAAAGTTATTCTATATCAGAATTGGTCAAATCACAAAGCCACTGGTATCGTTGTATAGAGTGTATTATTGTATGATAACACAATAGTTCTAACCTTTTTTTAGTAATTTTCGTATAAAAAATTTATACACCCATACACTTTTTTCCAAGTGTTTTTAAAAAGTTGTATTGGTTGCTATTAATGTAATGTGAATGCCAATCATTATAAGGAAGAAGAAAAACACGAAATATATTTTTTATTGTCAAAACCAAAATTTGTTTTAAAGAATATAAAAAATAATCCCAAAAGTGGAAATTAACTCTATATATGTATGAATGTATTTAATAAAATTTTGTGTTTTAATAAATCCTGTGTTAAATATATGCTTTTGTGTTTTTTCATGTCGTTCACGAAAATCATCTTATGAATGCCAATTTTCTTCTTCTTATTTGGTTTTTGACATTTGCAATACATTCATACATTAAAACACTGATGCAAGTAAACAAAACTTTTGTTCAATACATGATACACTGATACAAAACTTTGTGAATTCAGCAAATGTATTAATCAGTTGGACGCCTTTTGCACGTTCAAAGTACTTTATAAATGACTTTGACAAACTCTTTCACATTTCCTTTTAAACTTTGTTTGTTCTTTTATCGGGTCGTTCTGCTTTTTATACAATAAACTTCACTGTGCGAAATTAAAAAATAAGAGAAAATGTCAAATAAAACATGTAACCAAATACAATTATGTATAAATACGAACGAAGAACAAAGCAATTTTGCGAGTACATCAAAGTGTGTACTCAGTACTGTGTGTACTGTACCCTCTGGTTTTTCTCTTCTCCCTTACAAGCTCAAGGCTTTGCATAATACTTTGCGAAGTACTTTGAACGTGCAAAAGGCGTCTTAATCGAGGAATTAACTTCACAAAGGGAATTTTTATTCGGCATATTTCCATGACGAAAAATGTCGTCAGTAGTGCTTCATGTTTAACGAAATATTTTGCCTTACACAGTAAGCATCTTAAGTAATACCTATTAAATAAGTAAAATGATAAACGCTTCGAAGAACTGTCTTCTTTTCGCAATATGACATCAGTGTGTAAAATGATCCTGAGAGCAATGACGACGATAGCGTAACTACTGATAGTGCCTCCTAAGCCGATAAGATCAAAACTGAATGCTGAAGCTAAAACCAATCCGCAACGTCAGAAGTTAACGACGAAAACACCCTAAAAACATACAAACTAACCACATACCACACTGCCGAAAAATCCTGTAAAAAGGCAGAAGTTTCTACAGTAAATTTTTTTAAATGTAAACTAAAATAGCCTATTTTGCTAAAAATATATGTAAAAAATTTATGGCCTGAACTGAGTGTTACTGCAGCGACGAAGGAATATGCGAGAATTTTCGGCGCAAGTCAGCTCGGAAACTTAAAATCAGTTAGTATTTAGCTAAATTATTACCTTATAACTGCATGATGGTATCCTTAACTTAAGTTTCGAAGATGCTTCAAAAATTTTTAAAACTAATTCTTGTTGTACTCGATAACGCATATTAGAAAAATAATATCACTTTCCGGGAATTTCAACTTTTCTTTTTTGACGCACCGTGTTATCTTTTGTTTATGTGTACGAGTATATTAAAAAGACTGTTAAAAAATCATAAAAATTAGATGAACAATAAAATAATGTATTAATTTTGAAAATGGGGCAAGTCCATTTAGTTAATAATCAGCACCGTAAACACTATTCGATTATAAACTTAGATGCTCTAGGACCACAAAATATTAAAAATATTTATGTATATTATTATTATATTTTGAAATTTAATGAAAAGCAAACCTTTAAATATCTCGAAACTAAAAACTAGACTTGTATTACTTTCAATATAAACGGCTCATGTATAGTCTGAAATATAATTCAACAATTTCATTCGCGAAACACAATCCACAAGTACTTATAAATGCTTATACATAGATCTGTATAGTGTGTATTTGTAAAGGAAAAAAAAATATTAACTTTTCTAATTTTTTTATTTTAATTTTCATGTTTCCAAAAATGTCTTATAAAAACGAAAATAAAATTATTTTGCAAAAATTCAAGCAGAAACAATGATTGAAACAAGATGATACGCATACGTTTGCATGACTAGAAAAACGCAAGAATTTGCATATTTTTATCATAATTTACACACCTTTTTTATGGTTTTTGAAATTTCAATGAAATTTATGAGTGGCAACAACGAATCAGAAAAAAAAAACCAAAAGAAAAATAATAAATAAAAATTGTGAAAAGAAAATTGCAAAAAAATAAGATTTCCGGCAGATTGTTTTATTTTAATTTTATTTTGCTCTTGAATGTATTTTGGCTGAAATTTGTATTTAATGCTTTAAATGTCATTTAAAAAAGAATAATTTCTTTTAAGCTTTACTGATTTTTCTGTGCTGGTTTCAATACAACAATAAAAAATGTTACTACATAAACCATGCTAGTCTAAAGTGGATGACTGACGATTGTCGTAATTCACCAATAATTAATGTTTTTTATATGACAATCGTGTGATTATACAATTTATTGGCTTACACGGTAACTCAAAATATTATTGTGCTTATTTATCCCAATCAAATGCAACCCTGGTGTGACAATCGTCTGAAAGCTTTATCGGCAATCATGCACCAATGTAAATTTCAAAAATACACCAAAATTTATTGTGTTCTTGTGTGGCAATTGAAAAAGACAATAATTACCGATTTTTATTTTTTAATTGATTTTTTTCTGAAAAAACACGTGTTTATACGGTATTTATAATTTTCATCTCTTAAAATTTGCATTTTTAAAATTATTTATATGTAAAATTCATCATAAACTTCCACGATTTCTTTTTTTTCATTATTTTTACTTATTTTATTAAGTGGGCACCTGATAAGCACAGCCGATGGAATTTCTATTTTTGTTTTTTAGAAAATAAATCATCTTTACCTTAGATATTTAAATAAATAATAATTGATAACAATAATTTTAATAATTGAATTAATTTAATAATTTTTTTTTTTAATTTAATGAAATTCCTTCTTGTGAGCAAACTCCTGACCCACATACTTCTTCTTTTTTTCTATTTCTTGTGATTTATTTGTTCACTAAATGACCTCAATGTATGTACATAAAGAGGACGCTATTATCTTTCTTAAAGAACGAACCATTTTGAACACAAAAAAATAGTTTATTTTACCATAACAGCTGATTTACAGAATTGCCGTTAACTAGAACGATCGTGTGACAGCATTGGGACAATTATTGTTAATACATCGTTTCGCGCCATCTTGTGACTATAAATTTTGCATAAAATATGACAACCGTGTGAATACGGGATTTTTAATTGGGACAATTTTATTATTGTGCGCTAAGTTGTCACAATAAAATTTGTATCATATTGGTGTATTTGAGTCAATCGTGAGATAACAGCTTAAGACGTAACACAAGCAGTGTATTACCGTATCGCCGTATTGCATATATCGAATCACCAGAACTAGAATACGTGAATCCAAGTTAATATAGCTTGAAGAACGATGCACCGAAATTGAGCATCTGCGGACACTTCATGGCATTTGAAAGCTGAAATCACACGATTGCCTCAAATATACCAAGCACAATAATAAAAGTGTCACAATTAAAAATTCTGTACTCACATGGTTGTCTTATTTTATACAAAATTTATTATCTCAAGATGGTGCGAAACGATGTATTAACAATAATTGTACAAATCTCACCATTGTTCTAGTTTACGGCAACTCTGTGAATCAGCTGTTTTTTTTTGGTATTCAAAATGGTTCGTTCTTTAAAAAAAAAAAAAAAAATGAAAATAGCGTCGTCTTTACTTACTTTACTTTCACACGATTGTCGTACCAGGGTTACAATCGCATATAAAATAGACTAATTACACTGGTCTACAGAAAAAGTCACCTTTAAATAAAACTATAAGGAATATAATGATTTTGATGCGCAAACAAGTGTTGAATTGAAAACAATTGTGTTATCTTTACTAAAAGTAAAATTTGTATTGGGTTTTTTACCACAATAATAAAATATCTTATTCTTAGAATATTTTTGACTTACCACTGATTTTGCAAGAAAAAAATTATTCGCTAGTTTTGCTAATTTTGATCTGTTGTCTTAATCGTCAGAATTGTAGCGAATTTTTTGAGTTCAGTCTTATTGCCTTAGGTTTTTGGTAGGTTTATTCTCAAACCATAGATTAATGTCAATTAATCTGATATCATATCATATACTTCAGCTTGGCAGACTATAAATTTCTAATTTATTTTATTTAAAAATAACTGTTTAAACGACGTCATTCAAGTGGTATTACTTGGCGTATACGCTCTTGCAAAACCACTTTTTCTGTGCCAATTAATTTAGGAAACAAAATCCAGTCTAAGAGAAACACAATTGCTTGTGGGATTTTATGAATTGTTTTCTTGGCATTTAACGATTTAATTAGAATTTGAATTAATTTGCCATAAATAATACACGTCATAGTCATTCATTTGTGGTGTTGATAAAAACAAAGTTAAAGAGGGTTTTTAATTTTAGAATATTTTCATTTAAATTTTTGGTAGGCGTTAATTGCATCACAAGAGCTTAAAATACAAGAAAAATGTTGTTTAAAAATATTTACCTGAAATCAAACAGTAACCGCAGGTCTAAAATAAAAAGAAGATTAAAATTAACAAAAAAAAAAACTCTTAGAAAATGAAACTTAAATGCCACACAGCTTACACTTTTGAAAGTTAAAATTAAAAAAAGAAAATCAAATAAATTTATCTACGAGTAGATCCGTACAACTACGTATATTAAACTCGTACTTTAAATACGTTATAGCATGTTCACACAGCACCAGTTTTTTATAATTCGCTCTCTCATTCGCAATCCAAACGGAATTTATGACCTGAATTACATATAAGATTTTAAAAGCGAATTACCCAAATTATAAGTAATTTAGTCTCAATTCCCCAGTGAATTACTACAAAATCAATGTGATCTCTAAATTTAGTCAGGTGTTTGTCCACGATAAATTTGTTTATTTAGTTTCTCAAAATTTTGTCCACTTTTAAAACACACTTTAAATAACAAAAAATTAGAAAGGTACCATGTGAACAGGGTTATTTGTATAAGTAATTCAAGCACCGATTAAAGTAATTTCAGGTGCCGTGTGAACATGCTATTAAGCTTAATTGGGGAAAAGTTATTGCATTTAAATCAGTGATGTGCAAACGTAAAAATTTACTTGTGTTAGAGAGAAGATGGAAATTGCTCTCTTAGAGCAACAACATGCATCCGCCATACATGTACATTTGTCGCTGTTTTAGTGACAACTGAAAGCAAGATCGTAAGAATACGTGTGAATTGAACGTGAACAATTGAATTTTATGGTAATTAGATAAAGGAAAAAAGATTTATTATGAGTATTGCTGAACTTCTGCGGCCTCGTATCATGTCGTTTATGGACCAGAATGCTGCCTCCAAAGTGGTGGAAAGGCATGATTGCAAAGTTACCAAAAATTGACGGCATGAAAGACTGCAACAACTAGAGAGGAATTACTCATCTTAGCTCTATATAAGATCAACTGTTTAATACGGTGGCAGATAAGTCATGGTACCATGTCGACATATGGTGTTGGTAGGTTGAATTTATTAGCCGGAATAATGAATACGCATATATACCACTATATTTCAAGCATCGAAAAGTTGCATCAGAATAGTGGATATACCTACAAGAATAATAATATTCTATGTTGGTGAGGTTATGGCTGCCATATAACGTCAAATCGTAGTTGGAGTAGCCAGTTCAATCTATCAAACTTAATTATACTGAACATCCGTGGAAGATATAAGCAGAAGACACGAAGTCATCATCTATTCAGCACCTTAATTTTAACAGAAGAATGGGAGAAGGTTTTCCACAATTAACTAAATAATTGGTTAACTCAGTGTTAAGTAGACTAAATTAGGTTCTAAAGTTAAAATTTATTTAAAAAAAATATATTGCATATATTGACTGCATTGTTTAATGCAGTCGGTCGCAGAGTTTTGTGAGCTAAAGCATTAAAAGTATTCAACTTTTTTTTATTGTGAAAAAATTTGTTTGTTTTAAGTTTTTTATTTAATATTATTGTCAATCTTTGTTAAAACGTTTGAGTTCTTTTAAATTGAGTCAAGATAAATCAAACACCACTTAGTTGTTGTTTTACAGTTTTATTTTTATACTGTTTATCTTAATAGAGCAACTTAATATTACGCCTAAAGACGACTTTATTTTATGACAGCAAAACGATAACTATGAAACTAATGCATAAGGCGCCACCTTTTGTATACAATTGACATTACTTCCGAATAATCTTATTCTTTCTACAACATCTAATTTTCGTTCATTTCAAATTTAACATACAAGCAAAAGTACAGCAAATATACAAATAAGTACAGCATTGCTAGAGTGACACAACCCAGTGTTGCCAAAATCATACAATGAAGTTTTAAAGACTGATAAGGTGTATCTCCATTTTAGGTATAATTTATTTTCTTAACATTATAATAAAAAAATAAAAACATGGAGTATTTTGATCATATATATATAAAAAAATGAAAATTTTATTGTCATTCGTTAATTTTTGTGGCATCTTTTGCTTATCTTTTTTCGAATCAATGTTATTTAGAATTTTTACACAGTCTAATATTGTTTTAGGTATGGAGATTGTGTTATATGCTTACGTGTCTGTGAACACGGCTTGAGAACCATAGTACCTTTCACAGAGCTAGTCGGGAAGTGTTTATATGCCCTTAGCCTCGTTCTTTTGTTCGGTGGACAATATTTGATATTGTTACGAAAGTTAAGCTTGGGAACAACTATTGTTTGTTACATCGCTAAAAAGAATAAGCAAAAGCTGCAGAAACAACTATATGTGCTGTTTAAAAATAACCAAATCGACAACAACAAACATTAGCAGAAATAAGGTAAATAAAAATAGAGCGGCAACAACAAAAATTAACAGCAAAGAAAACAAGTAACAGACAAATACTAAGAGCAGAAAGAAGTAGACGGCTACATAAGAACTAAACAGAAAATTAAAGAAAGAAATGGAATCTACTTGAATAATCGAGAGGTTCGAAAGCTTTCGATGTGCTGTTTATTTAGCCATATGAAAAGCACATCGATGTAAACACAGCGTGAAAAAAGTAAATTGGTTTGAACTTGGTGTGAAGAGAGATTATAAGGAGTAAGCTCGTGAAGCTAGTAGTGTAGTAAAAATCAGTTTAGTTGGAGTCAGCGTTGCTGTTTTGGACCGATCGGACCAAAGTTCTAAGTTTTTCGATGTTAAAAAACAATTTGGTAGTTTGATTGGTTTGTTGCAATTTTCTTATATTTTTGGTAGATTTCTTAACTTTGATTCTAATAAATAACGATTTTCACTAATGTTAACTCTGTTAAAAAAAAAAAAAAAATTTATAAGCGTAATAAATCTGCGCACCTTTGCTCGGAGACTGCTTAACTGTTCACATTTTGTTCACATTTTGTTCACAGGTTGTCCCGAGTTATCTTCAAGTAGGTTCAAATATTGTATGTGAAGGAATCTTTATTTGTATCAATAAAAACTTAATGCTAACCTCAGCTGCCGATATACATCTCTATCGTTGGTATCAAGTTTTTATGTCGCAATTCGTAGTTTTATCGTCAAACATTTTGTTTTTCGTCACAATGAAATATTGTATAATAAGCTTACTTTCCTCCTTGGACATCATCACAGAATTTTGTGAAATGTTGAGAATGATCGGTGTGATTCCGTACTATTTATGCAGAAATATCTGGACATGTACTGTGTGAGTGTTCAGCCATCTCGGCCCAGAGGAGGATGCTGTGCTGACTTTGAAAGATGGTTTTCTTCTCTCATCAAATAAGATTATTTGCAGCCTCAATCTAATGCGCTGCATTTTGGCCGTAACCAACACACAGTGGTGGAACACATAATAGGAACACAGTTTAACAGTTTCTAACATTTTTATTTGCTAAACTCAAATAAAGTGTGGATTTTACCTAAAATATGTTCGTATCAACCAAACAAATGAATCTTCGTTTCGTCAGACCATAGCATGTTGCTTCCGTTTGCTGAGAAATGTTACCCATAAGTCCAGCTACCATAATTTTTGTTGTTGTTGTGCGACTTAAAATAGGAGCAATAAGTTTATTTTTGATGCTTTTTAATGACTTGAAGGGATTAATTAATTAATTAAGTATTAAATTTTTTACTTAAATTTTTGTTAGGCTGCTAACTGTTTTGGTAGAATTTTGGAAATTTTTTGATAGGCAACGTCGGTTGGAGCTAACTCAGTAAAGAGAGTTAAGTGTGGATAACCTCTAGTTGAGAAGGTTGTGATCGCACCTATGATGTAACAACGATCCGGTTGGAAGATCTTAATGGAAAAAAGATCTGTCGAGTAATTGTTGCTGTTTACAAAATTGTAAGTAGAATTGAAGTTGTTACAAGCGCTGGAGTACAAAACTGTGTTAAATAAATAATTATTATATTAAAGTCAAATACAAAATTTATTTTATTTTAACTGCAATCTATGAACTCATAAATACACGTTTTTTGAAAGGTAAAAACTTAACAGTATTTTTAATTATTTGCTGAGTTTGCCGGTGCGTAGCATAACGTAACATAGGAGTTATCCCCTGAGTGCTGGCCTCAAGAAAAAAAAGTTCAGTCTTTGCGCCTGCCTACTCATAACACAATGATCTATAGCGGAATCCTCCTCTATCCGGTGTCTATCAGCGTCCACCAAACACTTCTGCCTAATGCACAGCTAAACGGAGATAAAAGGTACACCCGCCATCGTCTGCGGATGGATGTTCGAAGAAGTGTGCCTGCTTTAGCGAGTTTATGAACAGAGTTTTATTGAACAAAATTAAAAATATTAGCCTGCATATGAGGAGATTAGTTGGCTATTAAATAAGTGTCCAATTTAAGCTGTGATTTTAAAAATAGTACCAAGTTTAACACAGATGCACTATAACCTTATCAAGGCTTTAAAGTTATTTCCTGCCTTTGTTAAATATAAATTTAAAACATAAATTTAATTTAAGAATTTGAATTCCGTTATTCAATCTTACTTTTTTTTCAATTCCGTTTTAAAAGGAAGGTAGGGAGGTAAGTGATGTTTTGTGGCATATGATGTTTCATTGAAAAGGAAATGAAAATGTTTCAACATCTTCTGCTTTTTTAACTTTATTTGACTTTTTGTTTCTCATCTTTTTTGCGTACTTTACGCTTATTTCTATTTCTATAGTCGTTTTACATTTCCGTAGCTGTGACAACAAAAACTCTTCTCAACCACTGCTCCAGAGATGTATTCGGCATATTTTGATGTTTCAAGGCAAAAAAGAGGAGAAAACGTCGCTAATTGTTTCTTAAAATACTAAGCCAAAGAGTTGTATTGTGGTCACATTCTAAGACTTAACTGAAAACTGTTAGCTTTGGTAGTTTTTGATTTAAAAAAAGAGTGGAAATTTTAAAAGTTTTACTCGTATTTATCCAATTTTTAAAACGCATTTAACTCTTATATGGGTTTAACAGTAAAACTAAAACTCATACATAATGTGTTTAATTTTTTTTTTTTTTTTATTTATTTTTGGAAAATAAAGGGCAAAGTTTTTAAAATGTAATTGCTTTTAATTAATTTGCCAGAACTTGGTGTATTTTTTAATAGCATCCCCATAATAATTTTAAAATTGTTGGAATAAAAACTTTTAAATTATAACTTTGTTTTATAAACAATTATGTCGGTGAAACAAATATTAAAAACAAAACAAAAAAAATCTAAACAATTTTAAACTTTTTTAACAGCCTTAGCAAATATTAAAACACAATAGAATAACATGTAGTGTGTACTTCAAATTGAAGACCCTTTGTTATGCATAAACCAGTTACATGGCTTTATAACTCTCAACAATATAATGCGTAATATTTCAGCAACAACAAAATAAGTCAATATTAACTTTATTGTGGGTGCCCATGGTTTTATTATATCAAATAACTCTGCTTTTGTCATTTCCTTAATTGTGTGTAGGGGTGTGTAAATATTTTTTATATAAAGGGTTGGCAAATTTGAGGTTAGGAAGTACATAGGCTTAAAAACACTTTTTTTGACAAATTCAGTTTTATTCATATCAATATAAATAATTAATAATGGAGTATGATGTCAGGAAAATGTTCACCTTTAGCACGTTGGCAGGTGTCCGCTCTGTTCTCAAAATTTTGAACCACATTTTGCGTTGCCCGGAAATCTTTATATATGTATGTATATTATAAATGGAAGATTAATTCACTTTTTCATAGTCCTATCCAGTTTTTTGTCACCTGTCTGTATTTCTGGCCCAGTACTAGACCGGATTCCTTTGGGACTGAAACTGACCAAAGGTATTTTGGTACCACTAGAGTCAGGAGCCCCAAGGACTGACTTTTGGGTAGGCGCCTTGTGGTAGCTTCGTGGTGGCTGTGGTTTTATATCCAAATCGCAGGAAGAGTGTCAGCCCGGTGTGGTGTTACACTCTTAACCGGTTGCCGTGACCCATAGATCGGTAGTCTCCAAGATGTTAAAGTTTTTTTTCCAAACAATGCGCCTTTGAATTTAGTACCCCACTGGTGATTTTCATTATAGATGGGAAGATATTTTGCACATATTATTAACTCGTGCCTCGGGCACCGAGGGCTGGTATACCTACGAGGGCGGATTGACATTGAAGCTACCTAGCGCTAGATGGCAGCACAAACACAAAAACTTTTTCTTTCTTAGAAATTACGATCTGTCAAACGTCAGCTGTTAAAATTTTAGCCAAATTCATCGATTAGTTTATTTGTTGTAGTCGTTTGAAGTAAGCAACTTTTGTGTTTCTTGGAAAATGGAAAAAAGTGAATTTCGTGTTGAGCTAAAAGCAGACTATGTTGAGAAATGAATGGTTTAAAAAAAAATTGTTTTTTCCTACTTAGGTAGCTTCAATATCAATCCGCCTTCGTATGTATAATATATGTATAAAATTTTTTCGCGCAATATCAGAGCATTTTTTTAAGAACTCTTTTTCAAAAAACGGGCTAGGTTAGTGCTCTTCTATTTGCATTTTTTCGTTAGAAATAGAAAATCACTAAATTCAATATACTCATCAAATCATATTAACTATGGAATTTAAATGCTTCATCCTGTGAAAATTACGTAATTCTAGATAATATTAGTGCAAAAAATAATAAACGTAATCGTTTTTAAAGGTAACTCACCTAAGGGCCTATTTTTTTAAGTAAAATAGAAAAAATTAAATATTTTAAGGAAGAAAACTAAAAATTTTATTATTTAATTACAATACTAAACTTTTTAGCTGTTAATATTAGACCCTTTAAAGATTAAAACAAATTCTTTAATAGTAGTATCCTTAAACCCACATACATCTATGTATGTGCTAATTTATGTTCAACTCCTGATCTCAAGTGTGGTCTCATTTTTAGTTTTTGGATCATAGCAAGGCTATTGACGCAGTTGATCACGTAATTTTGGTGATTAAACTTGAGAAACTTTTTTATTTTTTCACCTAGAGCCTGTAAACTTATACATAACTATCTTACTGGAAGACTTCAAATAGTTGTATAGTTGTAGTTACATACCTAATGGGATAGAACATTGTGAAACGAATGTACGCTGACGATGTTAATATTAACAATTGACTAGCAAATCTAAGTGCATTTTTATTATTATTTTTATCATTATTATTATAATTTTAGCGTCATAGCTCGACACTTGCAAAAAATAAATAAATATTTTAAGGTGATCATAGGGTCGTAACAATATCTTTCCATTTAAATCCAGTGATCTAACCTGGCTCTAAGTCATTCTAAGGAAAGCAACTTTCTCTAAATTTGTCTTCTCTAGAAATGATCCGGCCTTGCAAACATTCCGCTTGCCTGTCAGTTCCATTCAATGATCAGTTCCGCTAAGTGTAATTTGGATGCCTCAGAGAGTGCTCAATATAGATATTTTCCAATATTTTTCAGATACATATATCAGAAAATTCGCCGTGTACAGCGGTTTATAAATGCCTGAATGAAATTAGCATCATATATAGCCGCATTCCATAACCCGCAATCATATAAATATAGACTTCATACACAAGTTAAAAATATTAATTTTCGTTTTTGGAGAGATAAATGGAGAGCATTCAGTCGTCTAAAAGATGTGCTGCCTAGCTTCAATCTATTCTGAACATCAGCACTGGAACCGCCGGATATAGTGAGGATACTGCCGAGAAAAAACTGGTTATCACCCAAATATCTATTTCCAATTCGAGAGATCGTTGTGTTATTAGCATTGATTGGAATAATATTGCTTTTGGAGATGTTTTTCCGCAAGCCTGATCTGTATGCCTCCGCCTGTATAGAATCCAGCTTTAATTGCATCTGGCAATGTCTGTAAGCCTGGAGGTAGATGTTGTCTGCGTAATATAAGCCTTCTAACTTAAGTTAAGTAACCAGGTAAACAGCAGTAGAGAAAAAGCATAACCTTGCCTAAAACCTCTGACAGGTATTTTTTTAATGTTATAGCTGAACCCAAAAATGCAGGAAATTTTTTTTTTTAATCAATCGTTCAAATTATTATAAAAATCATTGTAGATATACATTTTTTTAAATTTTATTATATTTTCCCGTTTTTAAATATTTTTAACGCTTTACATAAATTATAATTTAGTGCTTTTTAGCGTCGTTTAAGTAGGAGGCCTGCGCATTTTGATCAAGGAAAGTTGGCAACACTGTTTGGAACAGTGTTGTGCAAAAGTAAAAATGTAGTTGTGTTAGTGAGAACATGAAAATTACTCTCTCAGAGAGAGAAAAGTTAATGTTTAAAACAAAAATAAATAAAAAAAATCGACATACATCCACTGCACATGTGCACTTGTCGCTTTATCAGTGACAACTAAAAGCAAAAGTGAAAGAATCATTTTTAAATTATTTGTCTGTGCCTTAAAAAAATTGCTTACATTTACCTTATATGTACATTCGTCACTGTCTCTTTGACGACTAAAAGCAAGAGCGTAAGAATACGTGTGAGTTGATCGGGTACAAAAGTCCCATGACAAGCTCATAGCTGTTTCGAAACCTCGTGCTGTTACTTGCAGTCGTTTAAAACGAAATGCGTAAAAACGACATTCGTTGCGCCTTACAGGCAGGATTTAGTATTCTGGGTTAAAGTTTCTTTTGATTGATATTGTCTGCCCGACATACATATACACTGAATCCCTGCATAATTTCTATAACATTCATGTCAGGAGAATATCACATCACATATCTGATAGTATTCAACTGCCGTTTATCACAGCTATGGAGACGATTCGGGTGATGCTTTTCTTTTAGAAAATCACGGTAATAATAATCATACGAGTACTCAAGTGTGTGGACATGCTAGTGGGTAATGCTTCAATCTGTACCAGGTCGTTAGTTTGGTTCCCATAAAAGTCTCTGGTCTGTTATCATATTGTCTTAGCTACTTCTCTTGTAACGATTAGAATAAAATTTCCAATTGTATTCTTATTTAAAATAAATTAATAATTATAACCAGGACCTTTTATACTTAAAGCTTTTTAATATGAAAACACAACTGCAACATTGTGATGTGTTCACGGCAAACTGATGTTGTTGTTTCGCTTTACTGTCGCTTTTTTTTGGTTTTTCTCCATCACTTCTCTAGGAAGCATATTGCTTTTCCACAAAACATCTATAGCCTTGTTTCGGTTTCATTAATCAGTTCGATTTTCAAGCTAAGTAGTTCACTGTAGCTCACTTTCTTATGATTATGTAGTGATGAAGATACTTGTTAAGTGGTGTCGGTGATACTTACTTAACATTGTAATGTTTTCCCTGCGGGTAGCATTTTCTCCTCATCATTCGTCTTATGTTTGTCATCATCGCTACCGATAAGCTGGAAAAGTCATGGGAGCTTCTTTTAAACAAACAAACGGCTTTAAACAAATTTTTTGCAACGCTTTTTACCTTGGCAAGGCCTATTATACTGCACCTATTTGGTCTGATATAGGGTGTGTCCCGGTGTGGCGGTCACATCGTTCTGATTTGAGTTTTTTTTTTTTAAGTTGGTACATCTGTTGTTGATATTCCCGCTAAATCTTAGCGTCATAGCTTGATATTTGCAAGAGCTACGTAGCCAAGAGTACACCTACCTATATGTGTGTTGGCAATTTTTTACAATTTTGGAAACGGCTGCTGAAACGCGTTACCCGTAATGGTTTTTTAACTCGATTGAAAAGTAAGAAGTCACAGGGAACCAAATCAGGTGAATCGATGGCTATTGAATGGTATTTGTTTCATTTTTCGTCAAAAAATTCTGAATAATGATGGCACTGTGCAACGGTGCGTTATCATGAAGCCAAGTCAACGAGTTCTCTGCCCACAATTCTAGTCTCTTTCGGTGAATTGCTTCACGCAAAGGTCTTATAACGTCCAAATCATACTCTTTGTTAACTGTTTGGCCTTCTGGCAAAAATTTCTGATGCACTACACCGTTGTCATCCATAAAAACCGTGAGCATAGACATCTTTTTTGACTGAAAAAGACATGATTTTTTTGGTTTCGGCCCATTTGGTGAACGCCATTGACTTGCCTGTTGTCTGAATTGCGTGTCGTACTCATAAACTCACGTCTCGTCATCAATATTGATATTTTTAATGAATGTGATATCGGATTTAGCTTCACAAATCATGTGTTTTACGACCTCAACACGACGGAAACCTAAATCATTAACCAGAATGTCTTGAACGGATCCATAGGCAATGTTCGAGTCCTCCGCTATCTCTCCGATGGTTATTTTGCGGTTACTAACCAACATTTCTTTTACTTTATAAATTTTTTCGTCGGTTTTCGATGTCGATGGTCTGCCACTGGGTTCATAATCTTCTTTTGACTCACGACCACTTTATCACCGATCGTGCCATTGGTAAACGACTGTTTCTAAAAATTTTACAACATTTTCAACATTCGCGTACCATTAAATCCATTTTTTACGCAAAATTTAATACAAGTTTGTTGTTGCAAATTTAAATCCATTTCTAAAATTGTAAAAAATCGCCAACACACCTAGAGATTGATGTACTCTTGGCTACGTAGCTTTTGCAGATGTCAAGCTATTATGCTAAAATTAAGCTTAAAAAAAAAACTTAACAAAAAAAAAACTCTAACCGGAACGATTGGACCACCACACGGGGTTATTCTGGAAACTTTTCGACCAAGGTGGTATAGCGCACCTAAACACAGAGCTTCTAGCGCAGCCGTGCCCTAGTTATGTCAACGCACCTCAATCTCTGTATTTTATTAAATTTTGTCTAAGATGTGTGTAGCTGTGCTAGCTGTTATAGCCGTGTTTTGCCTAATGTTTTCACAATCATTCCAATTAGAATGAGTTCTTATATTCGCTTTTATTATGACTCTACCATATACCATACATACATCCGTGGTTTCGTGCAGTGTTTTTAAAAATGCCCTACATAATGGAAAAGTAATTGTCTAAATGATCTGGGGTACGCGATTGATTTTTGCCTTTTGGCTCAAAGCTTTTTAGATTCTGCATCAAGACTACAACACATGGGCCTGGTCTTTGGATCACTACGCTAAAAAAAAACTATTAGATTTATTGCAATGTCTCAGGAATAGTATACCACAAGAACTAACCAAATGTAGGACGTCAGTCAATTTTTTTATATTGGGGGCATAACTTCTGGCAATTTTTAACACAAATTTCAAGTCTACTCTTTTAGACGATTGCAAGAAGTTGAATGCTGCCTCTCGGAACATGCAGTATATATAGGTGTTTGTGAAGCAATATTTTCTTAGGAACTTACAAGTATTATGGCCTAGAGTGGTGCCGAGTAACAGGCTTTGTGTACAATCCAACCAGCAACACATGAGAACGGAAACAAAAATACGTAAATGATAGTGGATTGGCCACATTTTAAGAAGGCTATGGAACAACATCACGTGAAATGTCATAAAATGGAACACGCAGGCAACCAGCTCATACTTGAAGGAGGAAAATTGATGTAGGAATGCCCGCAATTTTCTCCTTTTTCTGCGGTTTGTGGTTTTTAAAAATAAATCGATGTTATTGATAATGAACCTTATCAAGTCAACTAAGACTTAATTTGCTCTTTTTATATAGGGTGGGCAATTTAAAAGTTTGAATTTGAACCAGCGGTTATTTCGAATTTGGCAATCTATTCTGTCACAAAATTCAGTATATTATCTTCACTGAACGAAATAAATGGATTTACGCTTGAGCAACGTTGTGATTTATTTCAAATTTATCATCATTTAAAATCATCTTTTCGAATGAAGTTCATTTTCATCTTGGTATGTACATTAATAAGCAAAAGTGCCCTATTCGAGGCTCAGAAAACCTAAACGTGGTCTTACGGAAGCCACTGCACCCATTACGATTGACTATTTGGTGCGGCTTGTGCAGCGCAGGCATCATTGGCCCATATTTCATACTTCGCAACCATTACATTCAATGGAGACATATATCGCACCATAATAACCGATTTTTTTGTGCCCGCTCTTCATGGTATTGATGTAAACGATGTTTGGTTTAAACAGGATGGTGCGTGCAACTTGCCACACATGTTAAGCCACAATCGATTTATTGCATCAAACTTTTAATGTCCGTTTAATTAACCGAAACGGTGATGTCAGTTGGCTGCCAAGAAGCTGCGATTTGACACCGTTGGACTATTTTCTGTGGGGCGCCATGAAAGACAAGTGTTATGCCGACAAGCCAGCGAAAATTGAGCATTTTCAGGCCAACATTCTGACATACGATCTCATACACTTGAAGAAATTCTCGAAAATTGCTCCGATCGAATGGGGTGCTGTGAGGCCAGCCACGGCAGCCATATGAATGAAATAATATATCATTTCTAACCGGAACAATTGTGCCTCACAACAAAATAAAAAAAAATTTGGCAAAATTTCAAACGGTTTTTGTTTTATTGCATTTATAAATTTAAATTACCCATCCTTTAGAAATTAAAATAGAAATGCATACAATAAATTGAGAGGCAGTGTATGATCAATATTTATATTCAAAGTGATATCGAATAAAAATATCATAAAATGATACTACGACTTGATATTATTTGTTTCCATTAAGAAAAAAATATCACTTAAAAGAAGGCTGAAGGAGGCATTTCTAAACAAAGATTTTTATTGTTTGAATAAAATGGTCGATATAGAAAATTTTTTTTGAATTACATACTTCTTAACATACGTTTGTATACATACGATGCTTTAACAAAATACAAAATTACAATCTTTAAAAATCTTGGCAATACGTAGAAAATTTATTGACTAAATTTCAACAACTTTTCTGAAAGCAAATAAATTTCTCACATTAATTTTATAATGAATGGTAACTGTAATAAAGGGTCCACAAAACTTTGCGATAACTCTTGTTTTCAGTAGAATTTGTTAAAATTCTTTTAAGGTTTTCTTTTAATACTTTATGAAAACAATTTATCGTTTACACATAATTGATTAAATTTATAATTGAAACATTTTTATTTCTAAGATTGTATTTAAACATGAAAGTAAAATAATAAAAAAAAACTTTCAAGTTAGTGTGGAACAGGGTTGGAAAAGTTGGTACAATTGTACTTTTTTTGGTACAATTTCAGACTTGAAAGTACTATGGTACACCAATTACTCGTTTGGTACAATTTACGAACTTTCTTAGCTTATTTTCTTTAATACAGTTTGCCTAGTTTTTCATTTAATTGATTTATTAAAACGAAAGAACGAAATAGGCTACATGTGCCAACGGTATCCGGTCTTATTCTGACAAAAGATTTGTTAAGGCCATCAAATTCTTGCTGCTTAAGTTTTAAAATATCAAATAATTTGTTATTAAAAACAATTTGATCTCATGAATATGTATGTACTCGTAAATACAGTGTATCACCAAAATGAGTATGTAGCTATTCAATCTATATGTTTCATTCAAATAAAAGCCTATAAACTAAGTCAAACAAAAAAATTTTATTTCAGTTTTGTAGAGTTAACGGCAGTTAACAATATTAATAAAAAAAAATATCAACATTCTTGTATTTGTTTAATTTGTGCAGCAAGGCGAATTCAAACCATGTGACCTTGGCTTGCTACGTAATCAACAGCTGATAAGAGACTATATGTCAAAACGATTCGCCATTACTATTTTATTTACAACAAATATATGTCACACGCAATTAATTTGTTTACTATTTCCTTAATAGAGTGTTGCTTTATTGTGACACAACGTTAAAGTCTGTTTACAGTGTTGTATTCGTATTCAAAATGAGACCACCTTGTTAAATTCGTCTTGGTATGCAGCAAGTACAGTTTTTTGGTTTTTATCAAAAAAAAAAAAAAAAAAAATTAGAAAAAATTTGTCTGGGAATACTTAACTATTCTTTCACTATAATATTTTTTTAAATCTGTTCGTCCTATTTCTCCTAGTTTTCGTATTTGGCTGCTTATTTATTAATATTAATTCTACAAAACTGAAATAATTTTTTTTTTTAATTAATTTTTAGGTTTTTATTTAAATATATAGATCGAATAGCTGCATATTCATCTTAGTCATACACTGTATGTATATCGATAGATTTTTTTTACCTTATTTTACGTTTAAACATGTGCTTCTACCTCAGTGTAGTTAAGTTTTTTAAAGATATACTTTTAAAGTATAAATTAATCTTTAAGTACAAATGTTAATAAAAATTAATTTTTATGTAAAATTTTATTTGTTTTTTTTTTTTTGTGTGGTAGTAATATGAAAGCTCTCACTCAGATCATTTTGCACTGTATTTTTCTGCTTGTTTTCTTTTTAGTTCTCTTTGCTTTTTTTTCTATGCGTGTGAACAGCGTTGCCGTTGTGACACTAAAGTACCATTTTGACCCTTTCTCATGCCAATGACCCTTTCTTTAATGTATCCCTTTTAGACCTTTTTTGAAAATGAGTAAAAGTTTAAAATTTCCCACGAAAATTCCCAGTACACTTAGCTTTTATATAACGGGTCCGCCATCTAACGTTTTTTTTCAACTCGTGCTTATTTCGTGAACGGTAACACTTGGCTCATGTCTGATTTAAGAGATAATTAGTTTTATCCTTCCGCCGAACGAATATGGTTGTGTATACGCTTTTTTCGCTTTGCTAAATGGGCCTGCGATCGACTTACAGAAGATATCGATTTTGCCAAAAAATCATCTTTTCAGATGAAGCTCATTTTGATCTTGGCGGGTATGTAAACAAGCAAAATTGTCGCATTTGGGACACAGAAAGCCCGCACGCATACATTAAAAAGCCTATACACCCAAGATGAGTCACTGTTTGGTGCGTATTTTGGTTCAGAGGCATACTTGGGCCATTTTTCTTCGAAAATGAGCAAGGAGTGGCCGTTGCAGTCAATGGCGGTCATTATCCGGCCATGTTTGTTCACAAAAATTGAAGAGGAGGATATTAGCAACATTTGGTTTCAACAGGACGGCGCTACGTGCCACACAGCCGAAGCTACACTCGATGTTTTGCGCCCTGTTAAAAAAAAAAAAGTTATTTGGCGGACCCTTTTATGTATGTTGTATATATACATAACATGCATGAGTTTTGCGCACATATGCACATAAAAATTGCATTCGATATTCTTATTACAACAACTGACTTTTGTGCAACTGTCATATTCTTTTTTCATATAAAGTTTGACAATTGTGTAAAATGAACTGATGATTAGCTTTGATTATGCCCTGATTTATGTATGTGTTTCGGCTTAAGTTTTGACAACGAGAAGCTTTTATATATTTTCTTTAGTAGATTTCCATTTAATTTTGTTGTTTCGCGTACAATCCATATACACGTATGTATGCAACAAAATAAATGCGAATAGACAAGTAAGTATTACATTCCCAAATATCGTATTATATTTTAATTTATGTATAAAAATAAATTTGTTTGTTTGTGCTTAAATCAAAAAGAATAGATGAGCAACAGGCTTTATCAAGCAATATGGAAAACCATACGAAAACTGCCTGATATATAAATATATTCGCGGGTATTAAAATTTTGTGCTGAACAATTTTGAAGTAAAGTTGTTTTGAGCGATGAAAGTTGAAGTATTATATTTAAGTGTGACGAAAACAAAGAGTTAAAAAAACTAGAAGTTCCGACATCAAAGCTTGACTTGACTTCTTCATTCTACTTATTAGCCACCTGACAGAAGTCCCACAGACAATTTATTTGATAAATTGGATAACCTAGTACAAAAAAGTGCAGTTAAAAACAATTATGGCTGTAAGACTGCTCTTCCTAAAGGATATCACAATAATTCAGTAAAACTATGATAAAAAAAATTTTATTTAAGTTTAATGTTTAAATATGACTATAAAATTAACAATAAAACAATTTTTAAAATTTTTGGTGGGTACTGCAGAGCATGTACGAGTATACTTTTCTATGTGCAGAAAATTGAATTTATTATTTTTCTTTAATCTTAAAGGATATGTTATACAAAACCTCATATACTTTTGTTTTATTTTTCGCGTAGATATTTACATTATATTATTTGCGAAAGTCCAAACTTTATAATTCTATGCAAAATCCAGTTTTCGAGGGATATGTATACTTTACTGTGCGACTATATATTCAAATTTATATGAATTGTCATGTGTATATTTTGCCTCCTAGTAGAGTTTCCGCTAAAAGAATTTTTCAAAACTATCACTGATTAAAAATAAACTTACAAACAAACTTAAAATATAAACTTGCGAATCCAGGTTTTCCTCTCTCAAACTGCTCGAATCGCGGCTAGAAAAATGGACTTCAAGTAAAGAATTAATTACAAAATATAAAAAAGTATTTGTAAAAAGTGATAAACATTATCAAGAGTTTTTGTAAAAGTAACTTCTTTTTGATAAAATGACTAATATTTGTATGTATCTGTGAATTGTTTTTTAGTTTTAACATTAATTTATAATTTAAGTATGTGTAATTACTTTTATTTTATTTAACTGTTAAAATTCGTTTTTTTTTTATTGAAATAAATTTAATTTTTTTTTACAAAAAACTTGGCCCTTTTTTACTTTAAAATAACTTTTTTTGACCCTTTTTTTTCTCAAATACTCTTTTTATGACACTTTTTCGAAATTTTTAACGGCAACACTGCGTGTGAGACATGCGTGTGAAAAGAGAATAAAAGAGCCGCTCTTTGTCTGACCATGACTTAAAATAAAAATAATTCAAAAAAACTATTTTTGATATAATTGGGGTCGAAAAAGTACACTTTTATGAGCTTCTGAATACAATTTGGATGTTCTCATTTAGAAATCCTGGTGCGGAATTAAAAATTCGTTTGCTTCTTAAGGCCGTGTCAGATAAAACTTTTGCTTCGAGTTGCATTACATATACGCTTTGACATTTGAGATAAATGTACATGTTTATATGGTACTTGTCACATAAACTGCTTTTATGGCAAAGCGAAAAGTTGGGCATCTCTCATCTTTTTGAGCGCTTGACAATCAGCTGATTTCATTTTATTTGATTTTTTCTTAGCGGCACCAAATATTACAAAAATTTTTCAAAGAAATAAATAAATTTTATTAATCTAGTAAATAAATAAATTTATTTAAAACGTAAAAAGAAAGTGAAAGTGAAAAGAAAGTAAACAACAAATAAAGTAATTTAAAGAAGGTATGTATATACATATGTATGTACATATGTATAATAAGTAGTAATTAAAAATATTAATAATATAGTTTTTATAGTTTTAAGCAAGAAAAAAATGGAGGAGAAGCTAACCGAAGCGGTGAAGATGCACCCATGTCTGTTTGACAAGAGTTCTTCATTATTTAGGAATAAATATTTAAAAGACGAGCGCGGCAGGCAGTAGCTGCTTCAACAGGCGTGTCAGGTTTTTTTTTTTTCTTTTAATATTAGTCGTGTCGTGTTGCTATTTGTTCCTTTTAACGTAGAGGATCATTGTAAAGGAAGATGGAAATCACTACGCGACCGATTTGTACACGAAATACCATCCAATAAAGGGACGTCTGGAGCCGCTGCTGAAGAGAAAGTGGAATGGTGTTACATGTAATCAATGCGATTCTTAACAAAACATGTGCGTCCAAGAAAGTAAGTTAAACTTAATACTATGAAAAACTAGCCTGCTTTCTATATACGATTTTTTTAATTACTTTTTTTTCTAGAACCTCCTCCAATATTCAATGGATAAACATTTTAGAACAACCTTCTTGCAGCCAGATACCACCCATTCCTTAAAATGAAGAGGCAATAGATAAGGAATACTCAGAGAATTCCGAATTTAATAATAGCCAGTGCAGTGACGACACCATCAGCGCCAAAAGCAGAAAACGGCAACGTGTTGTCAACGAACCGCGCGAACGATTTGATCAGTTGTGTGGGACAATTCAATCAGTTATTGCTGCAAAAGCTGAAAACGTTCCCTCAAAAAATAGTGCTTTTTTAAAACTGCTGTACGAATGCCTCCAGAAGAAGTCGGAAGAGGTACAAGAGCGATTAAAGATTGAGCTGCTTACACATGTTTACAACGCCAATTAAATCACAAACGAAAATGGTTATAATGTTTCAAATTGTTATACTTTTCTAATTTGTCAAAATTTTGATTATTCTTTACCCTCTTTAGCTTCTAAATCGATCTCCATCACATACCGGAATGTCGTGCATTTATAATTTTTTTCTTTGTTTTTGTGTTTTGGGTTTGAGTTTCAGGCAGATAAGCATCTTCAGGTAAGTCTAGGTTACCATTCAACAACCTTTGTCCAAAGCCAGAATTCCATAAAACTCCACCATCACTTTGGGATCCATACGCGCCAATATCCACGGTCGTGAAAGTATAGTTGGCGTCGCAAGTTGCTAAGAGAACAATAGAGTAATTTCCCTTATAGTTGTAATAAAGAGATCCTGAATTTGGTGGACATGATATTGTGATGTGCTTTCCATCCACAGCACCAACACAATTTGAAAAGTTCCACACGGTGTTGAAATCTTCGGCAATGCGTTTCCACTCATATTTTTGTGGAGGTGACAAATAAATAAATAAATCCTAATTCATCCCAAACAGCTTCACATACCTCAGTTATAATGGTGGTTACTGTGGAGCGTCCCATTTTAAAAGCAGTAGCAAGTGTTTACGTTAGTGTTAAGAATAGTCTGCAAGATGCAGATATCGATGGTCTGTTTGCCAATTTGTAAGGCGTGTCTTTAAAAGTTCCAGCAACATATCAAAAACTGCGGGAGTCATCCGGACACTCTTCTGGAACTGCTCTGGATATCTTTGATGCATTTCTTCAAAGCTGGAAGCGAATAGGCCTGTGTAGTCGCGGTCTTGGTAAAGTCTTCTTACCCAGAACCTACGCGATGAAATTTGCTCTAACAGCCCCAATGCCTCATTCATTAAGAGCAAAATTACACAGAATTCCAATAAATCTTCGAATAACATTTTAAAATTATATTTCTAAACCAAATAATTTAATTACAACAACTTCAATATTTTATTCTCAAACAAAAAATGCCCGGATTTATTTTATTGATAAGCAAACAATACGCGAGTGTTGTCAAAGTTTTTATTGTGACATACACTTTTTGCTCACGCTTTTCTGTCAAAGTTATAAACGTCACACAAAGCAACAAAGTTTTGTCTGACATGGCCTTTAGAGATTCCACGTCCGGTACTTAAAAATGCCTGTACAATGGTTTACTCAAAAGCGCAAGAAAACTATTTTTGATTTATCCATACAAATCCTGCTCCTTTTATAGCAGTTTCAAAAGTTTAAAAATTTACAATATCCATCGAGTTACATTTGAAAATTTGAGTTCTTAAGGTTTTAGGAATTTAAATAAGTCTACTATATAAATTTGAATTCAAATTTAAAAAAAAATAACCGAGTTGCATTTGATTTTCAAATAAAAGTACAATACAGTGTTGAATTCATAATCTACGTTAAATTTAAAAATATATTCAAATAATTAATAATGGATTGCTTCATAATTAAATAAAATGTTAAAAAAAATATCTCAAACTTTATGCAGGTTTTTAAATATTTTATACAGTGGTGTGCAAAACTGAGAGTCAGCCTATTATATTAAAGAATCTTCTCAGTTTGGTGCTTTTCGTTTAAATAGGTAGAAAATTCTATTTGTAATACCTTTCTGAGATCTCCTTATTTATGTGCCGCTTTGAAAGCATTTAGATATGCCATCTACAATATTACCCAAAACATAAGAAAAATGTGGTTCCATTTGAATTATATTCTCAGCTACAGCAGCAATATGTTCTGCAGGCGTTTTTTTACTATTGCCCAAAAATTCTCCATAGAAGTGGAATTAGGGCTTTACGGTGTCCAATAACTCACCCAAAATTTTTTTCTGCAGCAGACATTCTCTGATAATTTTAGCCGTCTGTCTTAAATCACCTTTTTACTGAAAGACGACTTTTCTTTGAAACCAAAATATGCTATAGAACTACTAAATAAGGACGTCAGTTCTTAATAAGTTCTTAATAAAAGAGCCTATAAAGCATCAATCGAAAGTCTTACAGGCTAGGGTGGCGTGATATAGTGGTTAGAGCGATGGCTCGAATCTTAGAAAAAAATTTAATTGCCGTTTCGAACTTTTAATAAAGAGACTTCAACCTCCATACAGTCAAATGCATTTAATAAACACCTTCCAACCTTCCAACTTACATCTGGCGATGATCACAAACATCAGACGCATGATCAGGAGAGTAAGTAAGTAAGTAAGGATCCCTACTACCCGTTATGGGGCCAAAACTGGAGGTAGCACATGCATGAATTCTCCCCACTCGCATACTATGAAGCTTAACCAAAGGTATTCTGAAGCCACGGGAGCCCGAGACATTTCGGTACCTGCCCAACTTTTGGGTAGGCCCCCTTGTGAGAGCTTCGTGGTGGCTGTGGTTTGGACCTAAAACGCAGTAAGAGCATGAGGCTCGGTGTGGTGTTGCATCTCCACAGCCGGGTGCTGTGATCCATATCACGGCAGGAGTTTAGATGGTTTACAACACTTTACCAAGGCGTTAAGGTTAGTGTCCTAACAATGCACCTTTGAATTTGGTACTCACTTCATGCATCAGTTATGGTTTGTAAAGCTCTGTTAAGACGACTTGTAAATGAAATGTCTTACAACAGTGTGAACTTACAATTTGTCTATTTCAGCATTTTCAGACAAAGCATTTTCAGATTTCCAGACGTTCGAATTGACATTTGACAACGTTATCATTGTCAGAAAAAACTTATGTGTAATGGTATTGCCAGATTTTCTGACAAATGTCTTGCAATCGTGTGAACTTTGACAATCGTCTGAACAGGCCTTAAGGCTTAAAATAAAATTCGCACTATGGTTATTATGAATAACTCTAATTGTTAAGAAAGCTTGAGGAATTGGCAAAATTTCATTACCAACAGTGTGGCTTGCGGCTGCGATGTTATTATCATTTGAATGAAACTCTTAAATTTACTACCAATCTACTTAAATTGATAGACCAAACCCTTAAAAGCAGTCTCAGAAAGAGGATAATATTGATCAAAAGCAGTACTAATTTTACGAAAGCAGCTATAAAGTGGGTTTTTATGGTAGTATTTCAGTGTAATTTCCGAAAGCTTCTGCAACTGATAGATTACGCTATGATTGGAAAACAGTGTTCTTGTAATGGAAATAAAATTGCAGTAACTTTTTGTGAGCCCTTGAAATTTGTTTCTTTTTCAAACTTGACCAGTTAGAATAAGAGATTCTTAAATTTCAAACCTGAATTTTTTACGTTTTAGAAGTTTCACTTTCATTTTTCATGTGGCCAGTATTTTACAACCTTTTTTTTGTATTTCTATCTGTATTTTTATGCAATTAATGTTTGCTGAAAACTCAAAGCTCTATATAATAGAACTGAAATTAAAAAAGGAAGAAAATATAAAAATGAAAACGAAATTCATATCTATCAAAGCAAGGAAGAAATATATGCACAAAGGAAAAACTTTTAATTAAAAATATAGAGAAAAGAAATATTTACAGACATAATTGGTGCAAATAAAGCAAATGAAAGAAAGTGTATATATAGCACAGACGATTTAAGAAGATACTACGACATATACAAACAAGGTTATAATTATGGAATTTTTTCAATATATATTTTAATGTATATTCTAATATCTCGGTAACTAGTCACTATAAATCCGTTTTCTTAAATCTGATTTCGAAACTGTTCATTTATGTCAGGTTTTTTTTAACAACCCAACCCACTGGGTTATTTGATGCTTTTTTTCTTGGGTTTTATAGGTTTTATAACTGCTACCAAATTTCGTTCAATTCGACAATATTTTTTAATTGTAAGTACAGTTACGTTTTTTTCAGTATTTACAACGCATCAAGGCGACATTGCGCACTATAAGCTGCTAAGACTCGGTGATCAGAGCAGAATGCAATTACATCGTTTGAACCATGCATTATGAGAAAACGGCCGGAATATAAAGACAGACATGATTTAATTATTCTTTTGCATGATAACTCCCGACCTCATATCGCTAAAGTTTTAAAACATTTATTGGAAATGATCAAATGCCGCATCTGCCGTATTCTTCGAACATTGCTCCGTCGGCTGAAGCTAAGTTTACAATATACTCACACCTCTTTATAGGGGCTTTCTTTACATGGCATTTCACTATAACGGCCTGTTTGTGCTGTGAAATACCTTCGGTTTAGGCGCAAATTACCTCGTTCTACGGTTAAAAAAATTTGAATTTTCCATTAAAAAAAAGTGTAAGGGAAGCAAGCGCAAGGCATTTCGATTTACGACCTATATTTTCAAAAACTATCTAGGCCGTATAAATAGATATGAGTAATCTTTTAACATTTTAACATGAAGGACCTAGAATGTAGTCTCATTTTACCAAAACAATAACAGCTGATACAAAACTGTCTGTACTCTAATGCCAACAATTTTTTTTTTTCATTTGACGTTGTTTGCAATTTGAATGTGATTTTAGTTTTAACGTTATTTCACGTTTCTTAATGAAAGTTTTTGTTTACCACAGCGTTACATTTTTTGACAGATCGTTAGTTTCTTGTGAAAACAAAGTGCAGCGTTGACACAGTGTTGTATTCAAAATTAAAATAAGTTCCTCTAAAGAAATACAAAATCAGCTTCAAAAGTGGATCGCTTTAAATGACGAGTAGTTTTTCTGCTACGTAATTTGGTTATTGGCAGAGAAGTGGGGTAAAAATGCTAGCAGATTTCTGATTAATTTGCTAATTCATTATCTTTTTTGAACCAAAAAAAAGAAAAAGAAAAAAACAGAACGAAATAATTTGTACTTCCAATACGTAAATTATATTTAAAACCTTTAAATAAAACACCACTCGATTTTTTTTTATATATAATACCCAATAAAACCCGGCTCGATTTAGTTGGATTACCCAGTGGCTGGCCAAGCCTGATCTATATACTCTGCTACATCTTTAAAAAAGTTTTCCCCGACTATCTTCTCGTGTCTGAAGTTTCTGTTTAAAGGAAGAAATGTTAAAGTCACATCATATACCTTAAATATGTTAAAAGAAATCCTATGAAAAAGAAAAAAAATTATTTCAACACAGAAACTTATTTGGCCTTTTCGGAACGCCATTAATTATTATTTCATCAATATACTGATTTAGTACTGTACTTTAAGATAAATGAAGGCGAACAAAAAGAACACTCAAAGATACCGAAAAAATATGGAAATAATAAAAATAGGTCTTTCCTTGATTAGAAAAAATTGGATCAAAGATCAAATAATTGCACAACACATTCACCTTAAGTACTGGTGTGTAATATATGTATATTATCGTATATAGAGGCAAAGTAAGTAAGCTAAAACTGGTTACTTTCCTCTTATAATACAACATAAAAACCGTTATAATGCTATAGAATCCATATATGGGTAACCGCCACAATTTCAATGAACAGTTCGCACTGTGTCAAGGAAAAAAAGTCTACATACTCCTTTTAATTTAGGGGTTTTGGAGGGTTTGTGAAGAAAATTAAAAAAATGTTTGGATTAATATTTAAGGCCTTAATAAAAACATTTATTAATAAAATAAAAAATAATAATTCATTTACATAATAAAAGCAACAATAATAAAAATATTAAATATTCATAGGAAAAGGTCTACATACAGCTCTCAATAAATAATTATTATTTAAAAATGTTGGGCATCAATAACCGCTTGAAGACGACGGGGCATTAATGTCACCAAATTCTCTTTAATAGAGTACGTTATTTCGGTTCATGCAGGAATACCGGCACCTTTTAATGTTTCACAGTTACTAATGCCATATTTTCATAAAAAGTTGCCATATGTGCTGCATTGGGCTTAAGTCTGGTAACTGGGGTGGTGAGCTAAGCTGTTTTGAAGCATTATGAAGAAGCCAGTCTCGAATAAAGTGCGCATTGTGCTAATGGTCGTAATCTTACAGGAAAATCCATCGGTATCCCAGGCTCAAACTATTAACAAACACCTCAGAATTTGTTGCAATATGATTTTATAATGATGGCGGCCAATATTATCACCAAATGAAGCTCAACGAGCCACTTTATTTGACGCCATGGCGCCCCAAACCATAGCCTTGTCGCTACTATGTTTGACTGTATGTATAATATTATTTGAATCGAGCGCAATTTTGGTTTTCTTCAAACTTTAGAATGGCTAACACTTCCAAAAATGTTATAATTACTTTCGGCGTAAATATAAAATGATTAAAAAAATTAATGCCCTTGTCTACATGTGCTCAAAACCAAGTTTACGTTTCTTTACTGCAATTAGTGGCTTTTTGCATGCAATTCTGCTATGAAATCCATTGTCATGTAAAACTTTTACAATTGTTTGTTGAGCATCAATTTAATTGGAACGCTTTTCGGGGTACACAATACTTGTAACATCTGATCTCGAAAGCTTCTTAGGTCTGCAGATCGTGGTTTATTTTCGGCAATATTGTTATCGCTATAATTTATAATGATCGTCCGACTAAGTTTTGTTGTCCTAGCAATTATTTGTTATGATTTATTTTCCTTTTGGAGATTTACTACCATATTTCAAATTGAATATGTATCTCTTTTCGATGTGCCATTTTCGAGGATACAAATTAAAATAATATCTACTTTTATTATCACTTTGTCCACTTCAACAATTGTTAGGCTTGTAAATTTGAATAGCTCAACAAAGTTAACTATTATTTCGCTTTATTTATTTTTAAATTTCTATTAGATATAAATAGTTGCACGTTGTATGTAGACGTTTTTCTTGTTAATTATTATGTTTTCACCTAATAACTTCTAAGTTATAATTTTTTCATATAATATTTGTTTTTTCAGATAATCTTATTAAAAATACTTTAAACATCGGTATAACATCTATTTCAAATTTCGCCACTAATTCTTTAAACTTCAAAATCATAGGTGGTATGTGAACTTTTTTCCTTGACTGTATACTACATGCTATAGAAAAAACTCAAGTAAACACAAAACCTTGAACATACCGCTGAGAATTATAAATCATTAGCTAAAGTTTCTTTTAAAAAGATACTTTAAAGATTTCAAAATAACCGGTACAGCCTTTAACAACATATTGTTAGAAAATCAGGTTGGGCAGTCCTGCGTTAATTACATTGTTAAAAATAATAAACAAAAGCCGCAAAATCAACTATACAAGCTGTTTGCAAATAACTAAATCAATAACAACAACTCGACCAGAAATATAGTAAATGAAAACACGCGGCAACAACACAAACAGGCAGAAAAGAAAACAAGTAACAGACAATAGCAAACATCAAACAAACAACAAGAACTAAAAGAAGTAGATGCATACATTCGCTTGACTTCATAAGAAGCAAAAAGAAAGTAAAGGAAAGAAATCGAATCTACCTGAATTATCGAGAGATTCCAGAGCTTTCGTAATGTTGTTTACTCAGCCATAACAGAAGCACTTCTATGCGGACCGCAATCAGTTAACTCAGTATGAAGAGAGTTTATAAGAAGTAAAATCCTGATGTGGATCGTGAAGTAAAAACCATTAAAGAGAGTTAGGTGTGGATAAATTCTGCTATTGCCTGTAAAAAGGTTACAAGGAGTGGTAGACAAAACTGTGTAAATAAAGTTTTTTAATCAAAAAAATCAAAAAATAAATAAATAAAAAAATAAAAAAAGTTTCATTTTATTTTGCTTGCAATCTACGAACTCATAAATAAACTTTCTTAAAAAGGTCGAAACGTAACAATATAAACACACATTCGTTTTCACTAACGTAACACATGGGCTGAAAAGTCTCGGGTTTAACAAAGAAAACACCTTTCTTGTTCAAACTTAGCTCTGTCCATCAGCGTAATCTTCATCAAGAGCAATGCAATCATTCCAGCGCCGCTCTAACATATCAATACCACTTTTGTAAACCGATATATATTATTCCTCAAAATAGGCCCCAGATTCAGTGAGAACCTCTTCATTACCGGCAGGCATTTTTTTGAATTCTGCGTACAGCCAAATCTGACGAATACGGTGGATATGAGAACAATTCGAAATTTAATTTATCTAGTTTCGCCACCATCAACACCTTCTTGTTTTTGGTCAAAAAAAAAAAAAAGAAAACACCCCACCCACTTTAAACAAAGCTTCCTCATAGCCAATATGTTCTTTTGATATCTTTACGATTTCAGCTAACTCACTCAAATTCACTTTCCGATTATTCAAAACGATTTTGTGCATTTTTTTTATTGTTCTCTGGTGTTACTGCCTCATTTGGACGTCCAGTGCATTCTGTATTTTTGGTGTCTCTACGACAGCAATTTTTTTCCAATTTTGTTATTTTTTTAGTTTGAACTTTGAGGGCGCGCCCTTTGGCTAACACAAAATGATTTTAAAAAAATGTAAATGTAGTTCAACTAAGAAAAGTGTGAAGCTAATAAACTCCATAAACATTTTTCCTCAATTCTCATTTTTTAAATCGACTTTTTTCAAATAATTTGTACGGGCTGCTCCAAGGTGCATTGTTGAATATAAAAAAGTAGTGTCACTCTTAATTAGTAGAATATTATAAAATTTTAACAGTTGTCTTTTGAAGGTGAGCACTAAATAAAAACGAGATGAATGCGTAAAAAATAGCCAACACTCATAGAGATAGATGTTCCCTTGGCTATGTGGCTATGACAAAAAGACTTAGTGGGAATATCAACAACAGATGTATCAACTTATCAAGAAGTAAAGTCGGAACGATGGGACCGACACACGGGGGTTGTTCCGAAAACTTTTTGATCAAAGTAGTATAGGTCAACCTGGCAAAATCATCTTCTTGATCAACGAGTTATATCATGAAGCCACGTGTAAAGAACGCTTCAATAAGCTAGATGTCAGACCCTTTTGTAGAAATATGTGTTATCCTGGACCCTGTTTTACTACAAACAAACACAGAAGCGCAAGCCGCCATTCGATGACACTTGAAGAACCGACTACATCTGTTTGGCTTACAGAATAAACTTGATTGACTATATGAAATTGAGCAAAGGGTCTGGCTGAGGATAAACGTTTCGAAGACAAAATCTATGTACCGTTGGTACCAAAATGGAGTGGCAATTGGAGACGTTGTTCGCTTCACGTATCTTGGAAGCATTATTGGAACGGACTATAATTGTTTCCCAACCATAATCATTTCTCTAAAATGCAAAATTAATTTCAATAGAATTTCCAGTGAAAAAAGGGTGGATTCAAGTGTTTGCAAATGATTTTCTGTTTTTTATTCAAAACTAACTTGTTGATGCTCATCATCACCAACAACAAGCCCCCTTTCAAAACAATAACCAACATAAACTACAAATGCAAGAAAATTCATTCTATGAAATGTACATGGCCCGGCCATACCCTTCGCAAAAACACTGGTTGCATTGCAAAAACCAGCCTGCAATGGAAGCCTTAGGGCAAGCATAATGTGGGCCAGTAAAGAATTACCTGGCTCAGATCAGTGGAGACTGCGCACCGGAACAAAGATCTATCCTGGTCACAGATACGTCATATGGCGCAGGACAGCTGGAGAATCTGTAGGGGTATTTACGACTTGACAGAGAAAATTGGGCGTTTGACTCACCTACTATTATTTGTGTTGCTATAAGATCCATTTTTGTGGCAGCACACATGCACAATAGCGGAATCATGGATTCTTATTTCTCTGTAAATGAGTACGAATTTTTCGGTTTATTTGCAAAATCAGTTTGGTTCTGTTCACTGGCTTCCTCGTTCGTACGAGGGACTATGTTGGTTTATGTCGACAAACTAGCAACTCTTGCAGCAATGGAAGTCAATATTAATTCCACCATTGATGCCATACAGCCAGATTCATTAGACAAAGTAGTCAAGAAATGAACAGATCGAATTGACCATGACCCACTAAATCTTAGTGTCATAGCTTGACATTTGCAAAAGCTATGTAGCCAATAGTATATCTTTCTCTATGTGTGTTGGCAATTTTTTACAATTTTGAACGTCTTCAGATTGCAACTTACATGATTTGCAGGGCTGCATCCGATTCCATATTCACCAAAAAGATTATCACTGGAGATGAGACGTGGGCCCAGGAGTACAACATGCAAACTAGACATCAGGCAAGTGAATGGCTTTCAGCAGATGAGCCAAGAGCGAGAAATCCACGTCGTTTTCAGTCAAAAAAAGGCAATGCTCACGGTTTTCATGGATTACAACGGTGTAATGCATCATGAATTTTTACCATTAGTCCAGAAAGTAAACAAAGGGTACAATCTGGGCGTTGTGAGACGAATTGTGGTCAGAACACCCGTGGATTTTGCACCATGATAACGCACCGTTGCACAGTGCCATCATTATTCGATATTTTTTGTCGAAGAATGCAACAAATACTATCCAACAGCCACCGAATTTACCTGATTTGGCTCCCTGTGACTACTTACTGTTCAATCGAGTTAAAAAACTATTACGGTGAACGCGTTTCAGCAGCCGTTGCTAAAATTGTAAAAAATCGCAGAAACATATAGAGATAGATGTACTCTTGGCTACGTAGGTTTTGCATATATCAAGCTATGACGCTAAGATTTTATGGGAAAATCAACAGCAGATGTAACAGCCTAAAAAAAAAACTCAAAGCGAAACGATGTGACCGCCACACCTGGGTTTTTTCGGAAACTTTGTATACCAACAACATGTCTGTTTCGTTTTAGCATTTCAAATTTCCAAGATCTAAAAAAAAATCAAAATATTAGAGCATTTGTTTAATAACCATGTAACTCGTAGTCGCTGCAGTCATACGCTGGATATCATATTAAAAAAATAAATTCTTTAGAATTGTCTACCGGAATATTATAAAAAAAGAATTTCATTCAAACAAAATTTCTCTCCTGTATTAATCGTTTTATGTTATAAAGCTCTTGAAAAATACCCTTTAATAGAATACCCTTCAATAGAACTTACTTGCAACTCATGTAAAAGGCGTCAGTCAATCTTTAGCCATCAACAAAAGTTATATGAAGTGTGTACGCCTATCAATTCAAAGCCGCAAACTATTTCTCAGATTATTTAGTAGATGAAAACATGAAAATTTTTTTCTTATTTTCAAATGGCCGCAGAAAATCCAATTCTTACTGTATGATTTCCCACCTTGATGTATGATTTCTGCTTTCAAGGTTATATAAACTCACTTCCATTAGATATACGTAAGTAAGTAAGCATTTTAACTATTCAAATACCTCTCAATTCAATCCCACAAATAATTTCCTTAATTCATCCATTATTTACCCCACAAAAGGAATGCATATATTACAGTGAGTGCCTATTATATTGAGTTTCTTTTGAACCGTTTATGTAATAAATGCATCTTTAACCTGAACATGAACATCTTTAGAGTATTTAAGGGGTTCTTGGTATATTTCCTTTAATGAAAGGGTTTATCAGTTTAATTCCATATTGAGCGTGTAGAGCGTTGAGTAATAAATTCGTTTATTTAGTTATGCGTACTAATGCCAACAACAAAATTGGGGCGTTCAAGGTTTTTATACAAAACTGAAAATAGAAAAAATGAAGGATTTCCAGAAAATGTAATATTATTTCTAAGTAGAATAGAATAAAATGGAATTTCGAGGAAATTTAGTTACAAACAAAACCTATGAACTACATTTCCATTTAATGATTATTATACATATTTTTAGTTATTTTGTTAAAACATAGCAATTTAATAATAAAAATTTTAATTTTACTTAAACATTTTGGTGCATTACAAAAAATATAAAATATGAATTTTAATTTGTATATACATACATATATACGTACATAAATATTTTATGTGATAACAATCGCCAGAAAATGGGGAAAAAAGTCGACTTTTAGAAAAAGTCGACTCTAACTTATTCACAGACAACTGAAAGTATCCTTTTACGTTAGAGTCGACTCCTAATATAAAATGAGTTAAACCTGTTTTTAAATAATTAAAAAAAAACAAAAACAAATTGATATGAAAAATTTGTGAAAAATTATTCGATTAGAAGAGATTTTACTATTATTGATTATTGTGGTAGGGATTTCAATGCTAGAAAGCCTAGAATAGATAAAAGAAGGCTTTAAACCTTTTGCGTTAAATGATGATGATTATTTTTTGAAACGTTCATATCTAACGTATAGCATCACGTATTGTTTTCCACGAATATTTTTTCGTTTCCTATCACAGAAATATAATTAGCTCTGCTCGCCACACAGCAACAGGGATGCATATTATCGCAGCTTCTATAGAATATAGGTTTTGATGCTATCGTTTACAATGATTCAACCGTTAGCCATAAGATGGGAACATAAGTAAGAATTAAAACTTTGGCGATGATATTTGCCTTTTAACACTCAGTCATCGTTAACATGGACTATCCTTCTAACATAGACTAGTAGCTGTAGCTACGGTATAATGTTTTGTTTGTCCAAAACAAGTCAATCTTCGGTATTTTATGACCTGTGTGGACTGAATGTTATTATGAAATGAAATGGACTAAGATTAACATATTTAACTGCTGCGTAAAGACAGCTCCACGTATGGATGTAGGTTCTGAAACATAATATAACGCAATGCCAAAAACAAGGACATTTTGGTCAAGATACAGCTGGAAGATATGACGATTTATTATCAATTTAACTATATTGGTTACGAAAAAGAATTCAGAAAAGTAACTGATGAAGGAAATATTGCTTTATCTGGTTTTTAGGCAGTTGTGATATTTATTTAGGTTTGGAACACTTTAAAGAAATGGTTATGCTTTAAAATAAAATTTAGTGCAACTTTAGTAAAAACTACGAATTACCAATTTAGAAAAATCATTGATCAAACTGCTCGTTATTGTAGTTTTAAAAAATAAAAACCACCTGTTCACAGTTTCCACTTTAAAATATTTTATAAAAAATTCTATATAAACATTAGCAAATTGTAGTTGGCATCCATTTAAAGCCAGTTCAACTTAAATCATAGTTTATGTTCAACCATGCATATGAAAAAGACAGTAAAAGGTTTAAAGTTAAAGACTTACTCTAGTAAGAGTATACTTTAGTGTGGGACTATGAATATTGGCCAATTACTTTAATATTTTTACTTTGAGCGTATGAGTGATATTTAATAAAATTCAATAAACAAAAAATTGCTCATACGCTTGTGGTCTAAACTTGTTAAAGTGCTTTACCATATGAACAGCATTTGCCGTTTTTTAAAATTCTTTGGTTTAAAAATCAGTACAAAATTTATAGAAATAACTATTTGATAAAGCTCCACCCGTTTACAAAACACAAGCGGCCCATGATTAAATCTCACGCATTGGGCATGATAAAAATATTTAATTGCGGTTTCCAGCGTTTTATAAAGTGACTTCAACCGCCCTTTAGACCAATCCGCTGATGACAAATATCAGACAAATGATCAGAAGAAAACGCCATCTGCTGTGATAAAAATTATAATTCTAAGGTAAGGCTCACCACCACAACTTAGCCGGGATCTTCACCAATAGACAATCATAGGGAGGCGAGCTACATTAGATCAATCATCTACTTAGCTTGAAAATCGACTTGATTATTAAAACGAAGACAAAGCAATATACATAAAGGAATGACGAAGAAAAAGAGTTCGTCGGAGGCAAAGACGGAATCATAGGAGCGTTTTTGTGGGGTAATAGAGAGTATCACGGAGGCAGCGCTTCTAAAAAAGGTATTATCCAAGGAAGCATGTATGCAGGAATCCTAATGAAGGAGCTTTACTAAAACCTTGGAACTGCTAGTGAATACACACTTTCTGGGTTGTAGGAAGGATGAAAACAAGGAATCAGGGTGTTTCTAGGCTTCTCGGACCCGAAAAAGCAATCTAGTTTGCTCCCTTGTGGCCGAGGAGAGAGTGGCATGGGCAGTGTCTTGTTTTATGCCCTATAAATACTCAGCACCGGATGGAATTTTTCCAGCACTATTGCAGCGGTCAATATCGGTCACCATGCCATAAGAGATCAGAATTTTCAGGGGCATTGAAATGTGGTATATTTCCAAAGAATAGTCAGAGGTTAAACTGGTGTTTACTCCTACCGCAGTATATTAAAGATCCATCACTCTGTTGTTGTTTTTACTGAACACACTGTAAAGACTGATGTAACGTAGTTACTTTTTCTAGCTAGGCTATGATTCAGTCTGTTCAGGATCGGAAGAAAGGTCTGCGTGTCTTGTGAATCAAATACGACTGCCTTCTTTCATATTTAAAATATAAGCAAAACTTCATTTTTAACCCTTATTTTCTACGCTTAATAGCTAGTTAGCTAGAACCACAGACTCGGTTCGGGGTGTTGAATTTGAATTCATCGATGAGGAGGAAACGGGCCGTCTGGTGGTTAATCCGGCAGGTCACAGGAGCGGTTGTCGGCAATTAATCTGGCGGGATTACAGGAACGGTCAATAAGTTGGCAAGATTATAGCCGGCGAGAAATCTGGAACATTCTCCGGCTGTAATTCTGGCATGATCACAGGACATAGTCTATATATCCTCTGGAGTGTTTTTTTAGTATCTGGTTAAGTAAATGCGGAAATCCTTGCTCCCAGATACCTATAGGCCTATTGTAGGATTAATGCGGAGGAACTTATAATTGCGGGTGTGAGTAAATACAATCGAAATGGTAACAGGATGAATGCGGAAGACCTTATTTCCAGCTACTTAAAGTCCAATTATCAGATGAATTCAGGAGACCTTATAACTGGCTGCTAGTAAATAAATGAACTATAAAGACAGTAAGAGGGTCGTCCTTGTTACCCGTCTTCGTAAATACAACTACAATGGTGACAAGATGAATGCGGAAGACCTTGTTACCAGCTACTTATTGCCCAATTATAGTATGAATTCGGAGACCTTATAATTGGGAGGTTAATAAATAAGAATAAATATATCTACTAAGACGCCAAAAGAGTCGCCATTGTTACCCGCTTTTTTGGGATACAGCACTCATACTTCAGAAGCAGATGGGTGGAAACATACAGCTGCAAAACAATCGATAGTACTATCGATAGTATCGATAGTTTTGTTTTTGGCTGACCATCGATAGTTTTTTTTCACTATCGATATCATCGTCAAATTGAATAAGTAAATACGGAGGCCACTAAATGTAGCCAAAGTCACATTTGCAAAAATTTGTTCGACGCAGGTTGTTAGCCGTCTGTAAACTTTTATAGTTACATAGAGACACAGTTTAACAGTTTGTTAAATTTCTATTTATTAAACTCAAATAAAGTATGAATTGTAACTAAAATACATTCGTATATACGATTTTGCATTTGACCCAAACAAATTAATCATCGTTTCGTCAGACCATATAATTGTTGTTATAATTATTAGGGCGCAGGTGTTACTTCCGCTTGCTGAGAAATGATATATTTCGAGGACTCTTACCATAAGTCTAGCTTCCAGAAGTTTTTCTCTTATTGCTCTACTTGAAACAGGACAATAAATTCATTTTTGAGGCTTTGGAGTACGAATTAAAATTTGGCGGTTGTTCTACGCTTTCTTTCCATAGTCTCTGCAGTTTTCTTTCACTGGATCTTATTGATGACTTGAGTTTCGGAACAATTCATGGTCTGAGCAATTTTCGCTATATATAAGGATTAATTTTGCATCGAAAAACTTCAATACATAAAATTTTATTACATCCTGAAAGTGTCCCTATTTTTTGCTTCAATACTGTATATTTATTATTATTCTTTCGCTTTCACTTAAATAATAATATTGTTGCCACTAGTAGTACTTAAAAGAATCCGATAGTATCGATAGTTTGCAAAAAAACTACCGAGAGGGCCGCCTATCGATAGTTTTGCAGCTCTATGGAAACAGCTCTGCATGATATTGTTGTGTTAATCGAGAAAACGCTTGATAGGAAGGAATATGAATATTGAGGCTGCTTTAACAACGTGAATATATTCTCCATAGTCAATGGTCTGTATAAATTGGGTGTTGACTGGAGAATAGTGACTTGCGGAGGCATGCTTACGAGTAGGAGAAGGACTGCAACATACAGTTTAGGTATAGACAGAATAAGAGAGGTTGCGACCAGAAGAATGCCGTAGGATGATGTGTTTTCATCACTACTGTGAAATCTGGTTATAAATGGTATGAGCACTAAGGGAGAAATTTCTTCACAATATTTTTTATTTATTTATTTTTTTGTATTATTATTATTATTTATTCATTTATTTACTTACATTTACATTTGTTTTAGCAATAGAAGTCTGCTAAGCCAATGGCTCGTCAGCAGAAAAAATTAAATTGAATAAATTCTAAGCAATGTATGCATGGTATAGCGACAAAAGTATTTGTACATATGTATGTCAAACAGTATGGTATAATAAATATAACAATAAAAAACAAAAACAAAAACAAAAACAAAAACAAAACAATGTTAATTAAAGACAAAATAGCGGATTCTATATTAGTTACTTTTCATATTCATTGTCAAAAAAATTAAATAGTTTTTCAAAAGCCTTTTCCTTGTCATTGCAAAATTTTCGTTGATTATTTGCACAGGAATTTTGTTGTAGATTGTGGGCAGCATCACGCTTTGAGTACCTCTTCCGAATTCATTATTGAATCGTTCTACCTTATATCTACCTTGTGCATTACATCGTGCGTAGTGATTATGATCAATAGGTTTTAGAAATCGATTATCCTTATAAAAATCATTAACCAAGAGTTTGCGATATATGCTGTTAACATTCAATAAGTTTAGTTCTCTAGCTAGGCCTCCAGTAGTGCTGAGATTTGTTACTTTCATCTGTGTTGTGCAGCGCGTTATTCTATTACTGACAGTAGAATTATAGGGTCGAAAATTGAAAATTCCTCTTCAGGGTTTTTTTCAGCACCTTGCATTGGGGAGAACTTCCCCATGCCTTATATATGATACAGCAAGTGAAATAAAGGGTCCGCCATCAACTAGTGCTTATTTCGCGAATGGTAACACTTAGCTCATGTCTGATTTGACAGATAATTAGTTTTATCCTTCCGCTGAACGAATATGGTTGTGTCCAATGCGTTTTCGCTTCGCTAAGTGGGCCTGCGATCGACTTACAGAAGATGCCGATTTTGCCAAAAAAAATCATCTTTTCAGATGAAGCTCATTTTGATCTTGGCGGATATGGAAACAAGCAAAATTGTCGCATTTGGGGCACAGAAAACCCGCACGCATACATTGAAAAGCCGATACACCCAAGACGAGTCACTGTTTGGTGTGGATTTTGGTCCAGAGGCATAATTGGGCCTTTTTTCTTCGAAAATGAGCAAGGAGTGGACGTTACTGTCTATGGCGATCATTATCGGGCCATGTTGAAAAATTGGACCGATCGTGTAGGCTACTGCATGGCCAGCCGAGGCAGCCATTTGAATGAAATTATTTTCCATTATTAACTGGAAGGATTGTACTTTCAAATAAAAAAAGAAATTTGAGAAAATAATCAGTAGTTTTTTTCATTTAAAAAAAAAAAATTTATTTGGCGGACCCTTTATATGCTTGTCTGAGCACATCATACGTTGAGCAATAGCTAATTTGATTTAGTATATATGCTGTTTTAGTGAGTAGGTAGGTCTCTACTAATTCTATCGTAGTGCTGCAGGATTCATCCCTTCTATTTGGATTTCAAACTGTCTTATGAAGGCAATCGTTACTATGAAATTTAATATCCTGCATGAGATAGGAGATAGTAGATAGATGCCTTGGTCTTATATGCATCAATTTTGTCTTTGACGCGTTTATTATAAGCCCATTGTCATGACACCATTACCTGCATTATTTCTGTGGCATGCTTAATATTCTTATCCGAAATGATAATTGCAATATCGTCAGCATAAGAAAAGACTGCGTTCTTACAAAGACTATTCATCAAATCATTTGCGTATATTAAATTAAATATTGGCCCAAGTTTCGAACCCTGAGGTATGCAACAATCTACTGGTACTTCGTCACTAATGCTATTACTTATCCCTATGCTATTACTTACTATTCTACAATCTAGGTAATCTCTAAACCACATTAGTGCATTCCCTTTAAGGGTGTCAAAGGCCTTACTAAAATCGATGTATAGAACCCAGCAGTGAATATTCTTCTTCGTATGCTAAAATCCATTAAAGAAAATTAAACAGAAATTGTTGACAGTTTAGACAAGCTAAACGACAATCCTTTACCAAATTCATCCTTTGAAACAAAAAGCCACACTATTAAGACAAAGCTGTTACGCACTTATGTCTATATCCCTGGCAGGTTATTTTAAATGTTTCGCTCAATTTACTAAGGCATTAACTGCTCTTTATTTCTTTTCTGAGAGAGAAATTCTTTTCGACACTTTTTAAAAAATAAATAAAAAAATAAATAATAATCACAGCCAATTTGTGTAAAAGTAACATCGTTTTTTATTTCTTTTCTGCTCAACCTCGTTTTCGACATGGTATTATGGCTCTTCTTACAACACATGTATAGTAGGTGAGCTATGTCGGTTCACTTTCTAGCTTTCAAGTGTCAATTCAACAGTTTGGTGTGAAAAAATAAATATGCCAACAAAATTATACAAAATTGGGGTCATTTTAAGTAGCATTTTTCAAATACTTTAAAGCAATTTCTTTCATTTTTCCTCCTTTTTTCAAATGGTGTCATTTTCTTTTTTTCTGGCAAATAGTTTTAAATTTAAAAAACAAGAGTTCATTAAATACCAAATAAAATGCAAATAGTTATTTACCAACTTGTGCCTTAACTATTTTTGTGTTATTCTCAAGTCTCTCTAGGAAGAGAGCAGGGACAGCGAAACGAAAAACTTTTTTATTATTCACAAGAAAAACGCATTTAAATGGCAATAAACAGTGGCATTAAGTGACTGTTTTGTAACAATTTCAGTAAAAAAATGTTGTGAATACATGTATAATTCAAAGCCTCGACGTATAATGTGTTTAAAACATTCACTCCTCCTACATATCATCATATAGCATATGCTTAAAGTAATAAATTTTTAAATATTTTACGCATTTGAATAAATTTATGGCGAAAATTGTATTCCAGGAAATGGTCCAACACTCATATTGTAAGCGTAACATTAAATCACAACATGAGCTATAATGTATGTGGCAAACAAGTCATTAAAGCCATGATAAGTATTATAAAAAATAAAAGATTTACGAAAATATTAAAAAAAAATAAGTAAAAGTGGTTTAAGTGGTTTGGTTTAAGTCTACCAAAAGATGGCCAACGGTTATAGAAGTGTAACTATTTAATTCCTTAGTGTAATAACCTATAATTTTTCATTTTCTAGTGAAATATGTATTATATTTGAACATATTGTTGACAGTGTTAACAACAAACTTATACATACAGTGGCTGGAAAAAATAAGTTATCAAGTTGTCAACAAATTTAATCTCGAAATTCATGTTGAAAAAGTAAATTGTCAAAAAATTAATCTCCGCAATATCAAATGTCAAAAGATAAAATTATTCATATCTTCTAGTTTTTGAGCCCTGTCCTAAAAAATTCCGTTTTTTAAACTTCCACAAGCATTTTTTTATGGCAGAGAGAGTGCTCTGAGTGCTCTACGGACTCAACTTCAGAGCATTTATATTTTCTCTTCTCAAATAATCTTAGAATATTATTGCTGCGTTGATTGGTGCATTATCCTGTACAAGTTGAAGTTTTTCTTTATTAGTCGTCTTTGCAGTCTTCTCTAAAATTTTTAGGAAGGCAGCTGCAATTATTCTCCCTTACAAAAGAACTATACTACTACCTTTACCACTCGCCGATAAGCAACCCCTCTGTTATTTTACTTTATACAGTCCTTTTATTTCCATAATTTAGCTTTGTACAGTGTCCAACAATTGAACATTAACTTAATACGCAAATTACTCAACACTTCTACTAACGCCTTAGCACGACTTTACTCTTTAACTGTTTAATTACGACTGACTCATTAAGCAGAATGTGGTGCCCTTTTATAGTAAATTGACATTAGTTGCAAATGTTCTAGCATATACTACACCCTTATATTCACCTACGCTAATTCAAATGTAAAATCGTAATACCCAAAACTAAATTGGTAAAACTATTCAAATAAATTTGACTGAGTGATAATAGCCTTGATACAAGCCAATAGTATAAATTTCATTATATACGAGGGCGAATTGATATTGAAGCTACTTAAGTAGGAAAAGAAACATTTTTTTTTCAAAAACCATTCATTTCTCAACATAGTCTCAATACACTTAGTAAGACGATTTTCCAACTTTTTTATACCACCTGAATAATACGATTTTGGGAACTCCTGAAAATACGCATTAGTTTCGGTAATCACTACTTCCTTTTTTCCCGCGAGCCATTTTTTCAAGTTGGAAACAGGAAAAAGTCACTAGGGGCTAAATCTGGACTATAAGGTGGATGATCAACCAATTCGAAGTGGATTTCTCGTAGTTTTTGCATCGTTTCTAATGCTGTGTGAACCGGTGCGTTGTCTTGAAGAAAGAGTACTTTTTTCTTGTTTAAATGTGTTCGTTTTTCCTTGATTGCATCATCCAATTGATCCAATAATGCACGATAATACTCTCCTGTGATTGTGGATCCTTTTCAAGAAAATCGATGAGCAATATTCCGTGTGCATCCCAAAATACAGTGTCCATAACCTTGCCAGCCGATTTCGTTGTCTTCGCCTTCTTCGGAGCACTTCCACCAGCTCCACCCATTGCTTCGATTGATTTTTGGCTCCAGGTGTGTAGTGATTTACCCACGTTTCATCAACAGTTATTAATTTAAGCCAAAAATCAGCAGGCTTATGTTTTATTATGTTCAAACACCGCTGTGAAGTGATCTGTTGAACTCGTTTTTGTTCAACACTGAGCAAACGCGGCACGCATCTTGCCGATAGCTTTTTCATATGCATATGTTCATGCAAAATTTTGAACACACGTTCATATGATATGTTTGCCATTTCAGCAATCTCACGTATTTTGACCTGGCGATCAGTCATAACGATATCGAGAATTTTCTTGATATTTTCTTCAGTAACCATCTCTTTCGGCCTTCCTGTTGATGGTATTGTTGCAGTGCTTGTTCGACCCCGTTTAAGTTCAGCAATCCATATTTTACCATGTAATTTGATGGAGCAGATTCGCCGTACTGTTTATCAAGCTTTTTTTTTGTCTCTTTCGCCGTTTTGCCTTTCAAATAATAGTGTTTAATCACTTTTTTCTATTTTCCAAGAAACACAACAGTTGCTTACTTCAAACGACTACAACAAATAAGCTAATCGATTAATTTGGCTAAAATTTTAAAAGCTGACGTTTGACAGATCGTAATTTCTAAGAAAGAAAAATTTTTTGTGTTTGTGCTGCCATCTGGCCCTCGTAGTTTATAGCTCTAAATGCGCAAATGTTGATGTAGCTTTTTAGACATTTTTAGTTTCGTATCAATATCAATCAGTGGTGTAAATCTATGGGTAATGTAGTATCAAATCAAACTAAATAAAAAGCAACTATCAGTATCGGTTACAAATAAAGCAGTGTTGCCAACTTAATATTATGAACCTCTAAAAAAGTGCCTAATTTAGGCACTTTCGAATGACTTAAAGATGGGTAGAGTAGTTTGCTTGCATATAAGCTGTTCACTATGGTTACGACATACAACCACCATACCGCAAGAATATGTAACGACACGTTTTCCGCTCGGATGCCGGCATAGGTCAGCGGCGCCCAGTGTCGTACAGAAAATTAAATCAAGAAACTATTATTTATAATTATAAATAATAAACAATTTCTTTCTTAGGATTCTAATGCTTATCTCTAAACAAATGTTTGTTTTGTAGGTGAGAGGCCTGGAAAACTATGTCAGTCCTCGGTCGTAAGTAAAGCCAGGTATCGGGATGATAATCGAGTTACATGGCCGCCAGGCATCGGCTCAGTCGTGGTGGTTTATCGCACACCGACAAAGTACTGTCGTTGTGGAAAAGCTGAATATCTGTGTCACCATAGATATCTCGGTGGTATTCAAGATATCTTGCCTCTGAGATCCTACTGCGACTGAGAGCAGTAGTTCAACGCACTGCAACAGAGAGTCGCCCTTGTTCCCTCAGTCAACGTCACGTCCTACAGTTGTTGGAGATAAGCTAAATATCTGGGTCACCGTGGATATCCCTGTGGTGATCGAGTTATTTTGTCTCTGGGGTCGTCTCAGTCACAGTGGTTCACCGCACTGTCATTTGTTCGAATGTTTAAAACTTTAAAACGACATGGCCAATTGCATCTTCATTCTTCGATTTTGTTCGTAATTGCTACGTGAAGGTTTAGACAAAAAAAACAATCGAAGTTTCTCTATATGTGGCACTGTTACAGGTATTTGAATAAATTTTGCTACATCGGTTCAGTGCACATATTCTACGTTTTGCAACAAGTATGAACGGAATTGGATAGGTGAGCATGGTACCTCCCACACAAAGTTTCTGAATTTGATGTAAATAACCTCTTGAACACGAAATATCATCAATCCATAATTGAGGAAGATTGAATAAATAGGCGATAATAGTTAAAGTATCGTTATCTATCTACATCAGCCAAAAAACGGTCCAAGAGTTGATGTCAGACATAGTATTACTGGAGCCAGTAATATTACTTACTTCAAATTGATGTTCTAGCTTTGCTGGTTTCTCCGCAAACACATCTAAGCTTTTTCCTATGAAACTGAGCACCAACTCTCTTTTTGCTTGGAGTGTTCGCCGTTTTATAACATTGGCAATGGTATAAAACACGCTCGCACCAACATTGATGTTTGCAACATCATACCAAACATACTCGTCGCTAAGAGAGTTAGAGCAAACATCCAACCAACAAGCAATTGATTGTAACACAATACGATTACGTGTGAACACCTCTATCCTACACTCTGGATAGTCAGCGACGAAAGTACAATCCGTACTACTTGCGTATACAATTCAATGCAACAATAATATTAATGATAATGTTAGTAATAATGATACAAAGAATAATAATGTTACGAAAGTCAAGTTTGGGTACAACTGTCGTTTGTTACATCGCTAAAATAAATAAACAAAAGCTGCAAGAACAACTATAAATGCTGTTTACAAATAACCAAATCGACAGCAACAAACATTAGCAGAAATATAGTAAATAAAAATAGAGCGGCAATAACAAAAATTAACAGCAAAGAAAACAAGTAACAGACAAATACTAAGAGCAGAAAAAGTAGATGGCTACATAAGAACTAAACAGAAAATAAGAGAAAGAAATATAATCTACCTGAATAATCGAGAGATTCAAGAGCTTTCGATGTGTTGTTTACACAGTCGTATACAAAGCACATCGAAGCGAACAACAATCAATTTATTTGGTGTAAACACAGGTTTGAAGAGAGTTTAGTGTGGTTGAACTCTGGTTAAAGAGGTTGTGATCGAACCTAAGTTATAACAACGATCGGCTTGAAAGATCTGTCGAGTAATTGTTGTTGTTTACAAAATTGTATACAGAAGGAGTAATTAAGAATAGAAATTGTTATTGCTTGTGAAAAGGTTACAAGCAGTGGAACACAAAACTGTGTTAAATAAAGGATTAAAATTGAAAACTAAACACAAGAAATTTATTTATTTTAACTGCAATCTGCGAACTCATAAAAAACGTTTTTAAAAGATAAAAACGTAACAATAATAAAAGTTAAATAATTCTATACTACAACAATAATACGGGTCGAAATAATAATGCAAAGAATAATAATAAAAATGTTGACCCAAAAACGAAGCCGGCAAATATTTAAGCCTAATCATAGAATCATCTGTCCCAAGCACCCTATGCCAACAATTTTGAGTCTTTGATATGTGTTCCTTATAAAATATTAATTTTTTCTTTTTGTTTGTCTTGCTTATATAAGCAATTTTATTAGTAACCTGACTTTGCTTATTTGACACAATCGAAAACGTATTACAAAGATCGAAGGTAACTTTTTGCCATCATTTAACAACTGCGCCAAAAACTTGGGCGAATGGGTCGAATGGGTCAGCATTCAGAATTAGTAAAATTTACATATTCATTTTTTCAGAGGCTATTTTATGGAGCTCAGGTCGCATTTTCAGCAAATTCTGTGTTCTTTAGTGTACCTTCCAGATTACGATTTGATTTTAAAACAAGTTTTTTGCTATATATCCCTGCTTATTACAGTTTTTATATAAATTAGTAAAACAGTGAGCTCTTTTTCCTTCAATTATCTAATTTAAACTTTTTGAACTGATTTAAGAATATCTGAAGAGAAATTAGATATTTACTGCTTAAAGTATCAAGGAGCTCTTTTTTTTATAAACAAAAACTCACTAATTTTACTTATAAATAAATGCTTTCAATTTAATTGTTTCTATTCATAAAATATTTTTTACCTGATTTAAGTTTTTCGTATAACAACAGATTGAAACTTTAGCTGACAACATATATTTGTAACGTCACGTCCGCAGCTAAAATATTTCAATAGAATGTAGTACCAATTCCACATTGTTTAACCAAATCGCACCATGTGTCTTTATTTTCATTACGATACTTCAAAAATATGTAAAAACATAACTGAAAGAGAACAAAGGAAGATTCCGAGATCACTTTGAAAATCAAGGTTTGCTTTGACAACATGTATGTATTCATGTATGTTTTTGTGCAGTCTACAGAGAGCTAAATGGCTAAACTGAAATTCTGGAAATTTTTAAGATATCTCTCTGTATGTCTGGAAGGAACTATAGGTTATATACGTTTAAAAATTCCAACTGGGAGGCACCACGCCCATACGAAGTAAATATTTGTTTGTCTAAGCCTTTAAAATGGTACAGTAATAGTCTCTAAATTTAGTCCACATAGCATCAGTCAAAAAGAAGGTGAAATCAAATAACCGGAATGGTGCCTCCCATATAAACTAAATATTTTATATATCTTTGAAACGGTTATAACTAAAGTTTCTAAATTTGATCAGAATAAATTCATAGTCAATAAGAATCATGAGTCAAAAATTAGGTGGAATTGGATAAGTGTAACATCAGCCACACATAGTAAACATTAATTTTTGTATACTTGTACACTTGTCCAATTCCGCCCACCTTTTGCCTGATGATTGGTATTTAGACCAAATTCTGAAGCTTTTACCGTTCTCAAGGTATGTCTAAATTAATATTCAATTTATATGGGAGGTACCACGCCCACTTGTCCCATTTCGACTGCTGATTCATGTTGACTATGAATTTAATCACACCAAATACTAAAACCCTAACTTTAACCGTTCTCAAGATATAACGAAATCAATATTCAGCTTGTATGGGACATACCTCGCCCACTTCTTTAGATTTGCCCACTTTTTGACTGCTGATTTGTATTGATTATTAATCTATTTGGGCGAAATTTAGAGACTTTTGATGTTACCAGGAAAAACTATTACTTTTTTATAGAATCTTTGCTTTTGACATAATAAGCTCGAAAAAGTTTCATATTTGTGCCTAGCCGGGAACAATATAAAATATTCCTGGTACTCAGAATTATCGAGGGCCAATAGATCTTGATCCGTCTTTTTTAAAACAAAATGTGCTTTATTACCGCTTGTATATGTAGCGTTTGTACGTGTATTAAAATAAAAATTTAAAGTCCCCACTTTTTCAATTTTAAACAATCTTTAAATTTAAGCGAAAACTCGACATCCAAAATAACTGTTTAAGTATAACTGATCTTATGAGCAACAGTCGTAAAGAGGCAAGCATTTTGTATTGTTATTGGAAGAAAAGACGATATTTAGAAAACTGATGGATACGCAATCACAAGATCATATTCGTAACTGTATTATAAGTAGAGCACAAAAAAAGTAATGGTACTTGTAAGTACCGGCTGGCAATACAGGATTTAGGATACAGAAAAATAAATATATACTTACGGTTCAGACATTTCAGTTCAGGTCATTAGGTTCTAGCAAACAAACAACTCGGCACTTCTCATCAATACCAAATATGGAACATAAATGCACTTGTGTTAGTTTGAAGACTCTATACTAAGGGGATCAATTATTCGACTTTTTGCAAAAACCGGTTTTCGAATAATTCAAAAAGTTTCAATTTTAATAAAACCGGTTTTTGGTTAAAATTCAATCAAATAACCGGTTAAACGGTTCTTTTATTAAAACAAAATTCTTCTCAATAATGTTATTAAAGTTTGTTATTTCCAGCAAGTAAGAATACTGTTACGCTTTTACCTTTTTAAAAACGTGTATTTATGAGTTCGTAGATTGTAACATAAATTTTATTTATGCTTTATTTACTCGATTCTTCGTACTATTACAGCGCGATATATGATGTTTTATAGGGCCCTGAAAGCCAATCGGGAAATTTCCTGGCTGGATATACCCCAATCTTTTGAGACTCGTGTCTCCTGAATGCTTTCACTTAAATATAGAGTCACTTGCTGCACGTTTGTCCAATTATTTTATTGCTAAACACTATGTGACGTCTTTTACATACGATAACATTCATAAAAAACCCACACTTCGTTCATAAAAGACCCAAATTCAATAATTTTTTATTTTTGAAACACTTTTTTTGCAGCTAATAAATCAAAAAAATATCTCTTTTTGTTGTTAGTGGTGTAATGTGTGGGCCTATTTTAAATGTTATGACGTCTCGAAGTCCTTAAGAGGTACAGTAACGGGATGTGTCCAAAAAAAATATGTAAAGAATTTGTTGCTAAAAGTCACAAATATAAATGAGAATTAAACTTTTTTTCTGCTTTGAAATGACCTTTTTACAAACTGTATATGCTGAATCTAAAGGGCCCACCAAATAATTTTTTTTTTTTTTTTTTGAATATGCTATAAAAAAAACTACTGAATATTTTCTCAAATTTCTTTTTTTATTTGAAAGTGCAATCCTTCCGTTTACCAATGGAAAATAACTTAATTCAAATGGCTGCCTCGGCTGGCCATGCAGTAGCCTACACGATCTGTCCAATTTTTAAACACATTATTGATTGTGTGCAGCTGTATTTCACCAATGACTTCACCCATATTGTCCTTTAAAGCGTCAATTGTCTCTGGCTTGTTCGCGTAACACTTATCTTTGACGGCACCCCACAAATAATAGTCCAACGGTGTCAAATCGTAGCTCCGAGGTGGCCAAGCGACATCAGCTCTGCGGCTGATAATGCGATCTTCAAAAACAGGGCGCAAAACATCGAGTGTAGTTTCGGTTGTGTGGCACGTAGCGCCGTCCTGTTGAAACCAAATGTTGCTTATATCCTTCTCTTCAATTTTTGTGAACAAAAATTCGTTCAACATGGCCCGATAACGATCGCCATTGACTGTAACGGCCACTCCTTGCTCATTTTCGAAGAAAAATGGCCCAATTATGCCTCTGGACCAAAATCCGCACCAAACAGTGACTCGTCTTGGGTGTATCGGCTTTACCGCCAGGATCAAAATGAGCTTCATCTGAAAAGATGATGTTTTTGGCAAAATCGCAGAGTAATGTCGCAATATTTCCCAGCGTTGTTCAAGCGTATACACAACCCTTAGACATGAGCTAAGTTTTACCATTCACGAAATAAGCACCAGTTGAAAAAAAACGTTAGATGGCGGACCCTTTATAAACCTCATATGTATGTTTGTGCAGCACTATATATAATTTGTCTAATGCAACTAACCAGTATTAAATCTGGGCGATTTCTTTGTAAAATTTTGTGATCAAGTATAGGTATAACGGGTGATTTTTTGCTATTAGTGTTTTCAGTGAACAAACGACCAACGATTGCAAATCATTGTAATAATAAATTACACAAAAATAATTATAAATCAGTATGAAAAATGTATTTTATAAATTACACCCATCTTATGACCGTCATATTCGGCACACCAAACAGGCTATTATAACTGTTGTGACCAAATTTCGCATCAGTTTCGCTTTATTGGACATTAATAAGCCAAACCGTATGTGAAGAGTACGTACCGAGTAGAATAGTGCTGCTGTATCGCCAAATGTCAATAAAGATTGCGATACATATTTCAATTCGTCGCCGTTGTCAACAATTGGACTTGTGTTATTCGACCACCTGGAATATTTTATATAAAGACAATGGTATGAAACCATAACAAATATAGCAGCCGTAAGAAGTGAGAAATTTTTATGCAGATCCATTTTTCAAATTAAAGATTTTTTAGCGACGAAGCTTATTTTTGGCTGAATGGATACGTCAATGGATATTTTAAGGAACTAGAGAGTTCTTACTATTTAATATGCCTGGAAAAAGTGTATGAAGGTAAAAGGAGATTATATAAGGGCATAAAGAAAATTATTATTAATTTTTTTTAAGATCGACTATTTTTGGTAAAAACGGCTTCTCCTCTTCTTAAAACTTGGAAGAAAAAATCTAAAAAAAAAAACTAATAAAATACAAAACAGAGTTTATTTTTCTAAAAAGAATTTAAGAAGAAAAAGGCAATAAATTATTCTAATACTGTGTTTTGGTGCTCTAAATATTTTCTAGCGATATAAGAGTAAGTATTCAACATAATACACATACACTCAACCATCAGCACCTATTTTAGGCATAAAAATACGATATAATATAGTCTCATATACAAAAAAAAAAAAAAAAAATACAAAAAATACATTATTTATAAAAAAAAAACACATACACACGCACATTTACAAGCACCTTTGTCGCTGTATTACAATAAATTAATCAATAGGGAGAAAAGCAATGGTAATCTATGTAAACAGCGTTAAAAAACAACAAATTTAATAATCTAAGAGTAAAAAGAAAATTTCATTGCATATACTCGTACATATTAGAGAGTGAGAGTGAAAAAAGGAAGAGAAAAAATATATTTTTACTTACAATAAATTGTTTTGGGAAATCATAAGACTTAAGGGAAATTTCTCGTTTGCGCCCTCGCTCTCTTGTAAGTACTTGTATGTTATTGTGTTCCTTTTAGCTGACTGTCTAGCCTACATATTTATTGTTGTTTTAGGATTTGTTTTATTTTATTGTCTGTTACATTTTTTTTTGGTAGCTGTTATTGTTGTATATTATTTGCTCTTTTATTAGAATAAAATGCCTATAAAATAATGACAAAAGAAAACTTGAAAATAAATTTCAATAAAAAAACCAAAATTATTCTACAAATTCGTTGTCAATCTAGGCTAATTCGGTTGTTGTTCTTTTTCGCTAACTTACTCGTATTTTCTGAATGTTATGTTCTATTTTATTTCAATAGGATATAATAAAAGTGATTTTTTTATTTATTTTAATACAAATATAGTACCTGTGTTAAGTGTTTTTTTTTTTGAAATTTTTATGTGACATTAAGTAAAAAACTTTAGAATATTTTTCTGGTCTAAGAGAACGCCAGATTATAACAGCGAAGCTGCTATAATTATGCTATTTTCACACGACAAATTTTTTTGTAATTCGAGTTACATAAATTCCGATAAAAAATTTTGAGAGTGAAACCCCCAAATAGTAAATAAATTCGTTTCAATTATCCTGTGGACTACCACAAAATCAATATGATTTATAACCCTTAGCGGGTGTATGTCCACGCTAGATATGTTTATTGAATTTCGTAGGCTTTTTTTACATTTCTAAGACATAAATTAAAGGCAAATAACGGTAATACGGATATGTGATTGAAAGCGAACGAAGTAATTTGAAGTCTCGTGGAAACATATAATAAAACACTCATTTCTTTAAAAAACTAATACTTCTTAAGGAAAATGTGTCGCGGAACGTTAGTGAGACAAGTTTTAAGTGTAATATCGTTGGAACTTGGATAAATCATTTAGATTCCTTATTAAACTCTCAATAGGATATTATACTCTATTCTCTAGGCTTTTTCGAATTCTCCAATAACGTCTTATATGTATAGTCTTAAGCTCTTTTAGTGATGCAGTTTTCACCTTCACAATCGTTGCCGAAATCTGCATTCTTTACAGCATATTAAGATTATTTAGAATTCGTAGGTGGTCACATAACGCGTTATTTTATTAAAATGCTTCCAGTCATTATTGGACATGTAGCTCGTATCCCTGTGCCCCAGGGTCCTCTATTACAAATCTACTACAAAACACAACCGAGTTGGCAGCATTGGTGGATATGCAACTCCATGAGAAATCTAAAATTACATTTTCCAGTGATTTAGTTTTAAACAATAATCGATGGTGACTCTTCGAAGGAGTGCATCTAACCATTAGGTATTTTTGCCTGTATTATCAGAAGTCTTTGATTTTAAGTTCTTGAACCATTGTGGGATTATTGCTTTACACATTCAATTTCAAAAAACTCCACAAAAAAAAACGGTCGATCTTGGTGGCTAATTTACTCTTCCTTTACCAGAAATAATGCGATTTCCAAATTTTTCTTTCAAAGGATCCGTTGTTTCTCTTGCTTTGTGACAACTGGCGCCAGCCTGTTGAAATCACATATTATCTACGATTAAATCATCAACTTTCCACCACAAAAAGCTTCCGATCATCTTCCCGGAGCGATTCCATCAACCTTAATCACATTTCCATTTTAGTTTTCAAAAACTATTCTCCGAAGATTCCTCCGGACCACAAGCCCTACCAAACCCTAACTTTTTGTGGATGTAATGTTTGCTCTAAAATAACACTTGGATTCTTTTCACCCCAAATGTGGCAATTCTGCTTTTTGACGTAGCCATTCAGCTGAAAACGGATTTAGTCGGTGAATATTATTTTCGAAAAATGTTTTAATAATAGAAACACGTTGTTATTTCATGTAGCGTTCCATACTAAATAACCGGAATGTATTTAGAACCCAAAAAAATAAAATAAAAAAATTTGAGTCAAAATTACAAGTAGAAAAAATAAATGACAGCAAAATTAAAATAATACCTCAATTTTGGACACCATTTACGATGGAATTTGCCGAAAAATAGGAAGCTTGAGAGCCTCACTAACTTAACGATTATAACACAGAACAACATTTCGCCTGTCATCGAGCAACATCGTGCGTTGTACCGAATAGTCATGGGGTATGAGAAATAATGATTATACAAAAAGTAGAGAGCCAAAGAAGACCATTATCTATATTTAGTAAGACTGTGATGGCATGCTGCACTAGGAAATAGTGAGCTCTACTTAGCCCAGCTTCACTGCATCACAGAGGCTATACTCCTTACTCATGTTGCACAAATCGTCAAAGGTGAACTCCAAGAACTCGAATGGTAGGTGTTTCAGCTTCTGCAGTATTCTTCAAACCTTGCACCGAAGTATTACTAACTTTTGCTCTCTCTGTCTAACCAAAAGAAGGGCGTACCCTCGACAATGAAGAGCACCTTAAAAAAAGACTTCAAACTTATTTGATACCAAGAGGAATTGGCTTTGACAGGAGGTTGTAAACAGCAACTGCGAATATTTAATTGATCAATTTATTGTTATAACTATTGTTTTATTGGATTTAAACGACTATAGTCAGACGTGTACTTTTCTACGGTATTATGGTTTGGTGGAGTTCGGTACATAAGAAGTATATATTTAATTCCTTGATGAGCAGAGGTCGGCACTAATTGGTGTTGGGGGAGCATTGGATATCTGGACACATACCCATGGACACATACCCATGGCTCTGCTGAGAATCAGGGAATGTGGTATAGGACTATCGGAGAATTCAGCTGAGCTGCTGCACCGAATGGGTTTGGCTATCGTTGGACGGACTACTGTATTGCCTATTACTAACGACTATTCTACGGACGTCTATTCCGAATAGGAATACCTGGAAGAAGTCGGTGGAGGGTGGATAGTTTCCATTCTTTACGGACGGGCGTCCATTTTCCTGGTCTTAATGTAAATGGCTCTTACAGGTGCCGGACTATTGCAGATTTTTTTATGCAGAGGTGGCCACTATCTGTGGGGATGCTGAATTGCAGAGAGATAGTGCCACGACGATCCGGAAGGTCTGCATCTATACGGACAGTCAGTCCGCTATTAAATCCCTAGGGGCTATGTATACTAAATCTCGGACGGTGAGGATATGTCAAGAATTATTGAGGGTGATGTCTGAGTACTTTGATATCAATCTCATCTGGGTATCGGGTTGCAATGATATTCCAGGCAACTGTGTAGCGGATGAGGTGGCTAGACAGGGCACTGCGGCTGAGATTATTTTTTCGTCGGAGGGATTTGGTATACCGATCTCTACCTGCCGTCTACGTATAGAAAAATGGGTGTATTTAATGAAAGGTGGAGACGAGCTCCAATTTATGTACAGGCTGGAACTCTCTGGACGAGTGTGGGCAAGTGGAGGTCAGGGCAACTGCTGGCCTTACCGAGAGGCATGATAACTGCGGTAATAGGGGAACTTACGGGTCACCGCTTAGTGGACGGACTATTCTATGAAAGTGGTGTTTAGAGGAGGAGATGGCCAACGCAGAACATTTGCTCTTGAAATGTCCGGCGTTGGCGGGATTTAGATACAGATTTTTCGGTGTACACTTTGTTGGTATTAGGGCTCTACTGGAGCCTCCTGTAGGGCTGATTAGCTAATTTATTGAGAAGGCGAACTGGTCAGATAACTGGCCGGGCTTTCGGAGGAAGTATATGGGTATCACAATAGGCTTCATAGGGCCTAAGTGTGCTATACCTATGTCTGGAAGCCCCTTTTAACCTAACCTAACCTATTGAGTTTTACTTAAATAAAAGTCTTAAAATAAAAATGCTACGAACTTATCTCCCAACCCAATATTTGGCCACCAGTCTGGAGTTATATAGGACTTATGTTGGCATTTATGCTACGAAATGTAACAGGGGGCTTAATTCTGGTACCATGTGATTCGGGAGCATCAGAGACCTAGGTCCCTGACCGACTGTCATGAGGTCCCTTGTGAGGTTAACATGGTAGCTGTGGTTTATTCCCAAATCTCAGAAAGAGCGTTAGCTCGTTGCAGTGTAATAACGGGTTCCGTAACCCATTGATCGGTAGGAGTTTAGATAGTCTCCGACACTTTACCAGGGTGAAAGTCATTTCCAAATAATATGCTTTCGAATTTGATACTCATATATCATGTGTGGAGGCGATGCTGGACGCATTGTATTCACTCATGTCCTAAACACCGTGGAGTATGCTAGCGTGGCGATACTCACGTTAAACTTGTGTCTTATTTCCCAATCCAATAAAGGGATCATATCATTGTACAGAATTGTTTAAATATTCTTACGGAAACAATTAAAAATCAGAAGTTCTAGAAAATGTTTTCTTATGAAGAAAATTAGCAAACGTCTTAGTATTTGTGTTAATTAACTTAGTCGCTCTATACAAATTGTCTAAATACTTGTTACTGTTTTGAGTTACATTTTTGTGGATTGAACAGTCTGTTTAATATGATTTAATATCTTTCACTAAAGAAAAGAAAAAAAACACAAAAAACAAGTTAGTGTATTAAAAATTCAAATGAAATTTTTGGAATTTCTTTAACTTTTTGCATTCGTTGCCAGGGCAGACATTATTATTATAAATATGGATTTATGATTGAAATACTAAAATCATTTCATAAAATAATCCCATAAAATCCAACTTGATGTAACACATTACTTTCATAAAAGTCCGTTCATAACATTTGTAAAATAAAATCATTTCAAAATAGAAAAGAAGCTAAAATCGTATATTCATTTGAGAACTCCAACAACAAATTCTAAGCATGTTTATGTTTTTTGGATAAATTCCATTACTAAGCCTCTTAAGTACTTCGAGACGTCATAACATTTAAAATATACCCACACTTTACAACGCTACCAACAATAAAAGATCTTTACCTGATTTATTTGTTGTAAAAAATGTGTTTTCATTGGCATTTCTTGGAATTTGAATCTTTGGGGTTTTTTATGAATATTGTCGTATGAAAAAGACGTCATGTAATGTTTAGCAATAAAAAATTGGAATGACGTGAATCAAGCGCCCTATATTTAAATGAAAATATTCAGGGAATACAAGTCCCAAAAGAGTGGGGTATATTAATTCTTTTTAAAGGCAAATCAGCTGGGAATTTTCCATGATTTGTTTTCAAGGCCGTGCACAAGATCATATCCCACGCTGGAAGAAAAGAAAAATCGAATTAATAAAGCATGAATGAGATCAATGCTTAAATACTTACATTATTATGCAATATTTTTTTTATACTCATACGTATTTCGAGCGTCAATAAAACCAAATTTTATACCTCTGGCGATCAACTTGTTTTTTGAAACATCATCAAACACTTCCTTGGTCACTATTTCTTCCAAAATCTTTATTTCACCAACTCCTTGGTTAGATATGCCACCCTGTACCATACCTGACAGTTATTAAAATTTTACTTTAAGAATTATATTTTCATTTTCTATTGCTGTCAGAGGTTTTCACTGAACTTTTTGGGATCCATAGTAGAGCATAATTTTAGTCTCACCAGAAACATTATGTGTGTCGCTGTGTATGGTAGGTAAGACACCCGCTTACCAGCAAAGAGGTCCTCGGTTCAATACCAGAGCAGACCATCAGATAATTTTCAACAGCGGTACCACCTCATAGCTCTGCTAGCGACTGATTATGAGTATTTACGGTATGAAAAACTTCTCTAACTAATGCATATGCTGTTCGGAGCCGGCGTTAAATTGTAGGTCCTTTTCAAGGAGTCCAAAAATAGAATCGGGTGCAGCTCATTAATTGAGAGAAGTCCCCCTTGTCTCTCTTGGGATGTCGCGGGAATTGTGTATGTATGTAGGAATATTATGTCATCCTAGTAATCTGGAAAAAGTGAAATATGTTCTGTTTCAAATCTGAATATTTTTTTTAAATATTTTCTACCAATAAGCGGCGTTTTATTCCTAGTCATTGGGGACAACTATTTGCGTTTTTATATCCGACTTCGGATTGTTTTATATGATACGCTTCACCATAATCAATTTCAACTTAATAAACTAAATCTCTTGTGGCTCATAGTACATTATTTTTGGTACTTTGCGAAAAATTCTCTACCTTAATTATATTTTTGTCTGCCTGGTGGCTTCATAACACGAGTCTTCATACTTTTTCAGCGCGGATTATGATATCGTACCAGGATTGGCAAAAACCCAGGCTTTTTTTAAAAAAAGACCTAATCCACCGAGTTTTATTGGCCTTTCTGATGTTTTTGTGGGTTTTATTGGACTTTATAACTGCTAACTAATTTAATTCAATTCGGCAATATTTTTCATTTGTTAATAAAATTACATTGATTTAGATTTATAATGCAATTGTGCACTATGGGCTGCTAAAGCAGACTACAATTACTTCGTTTGAATTGTGCTTTATGATAAAAACAGCCGAAATACAAAGACAGACATGATTCACGCATGGTTTCACGTTGCATAAGTTGGCAAACGATTGTCAGAAACGAACTAATGCCGCACCTGCCATATTCTCCGCACATTGGTTTCTATGACTATTGGCTGTTTCAAATACAATAAGACGATAGCTTTTAGCATGCGATCAAGCAATATAAACTTGGCTTCATAGTTGGATCGCCTCAAAAGACAAAAAATTTTTCTGAAACGGGATTCGGAAATTGGTTCAGAGCTGGGAAATAGTGATTTCATACATTTTTAGTTTGATAAATTTGAGCTCAAAGAAAGGAATTAATTTGTACTTCCGATACATAATTTATGCTTATTATTGTTGTAAATAAACTACGAACTAATTTCAAAAAAAAAACCCACCAGGATTTCTTTTAAATATAATACCCAATAAAATCCCGATGAGTTTAATTTAATTACTCAGTGGTTTACAAACCCTGTCTTGTGCACTACCCTAAAAATAAATTAGGGAATTTTCTAGCTGATTTGCCTTTAAGAGAATGGTTATACCATAACCCTTTTCCCTAAATGTGTCGTATTTCCTAAATGTTTTCATTTAAATATAGTCACTGGATACACGTTTGTCCAATTATTTTATTGCTAAACATTATATGACGTCTTTTTCATACGATAACATTCATAAAAAAAAATCTAAACTTTTTTTATAAAAAACCAAATTCCAAGAAATTTCAAAAATTTATTATCTTTGAAAACACTTTTTTTACAGCAAAGAAATCAGATAAAGATCGTTTTCTGTCGTTAGTGTTGTAATGTGTGGGTCTATTTTAAATGTTATGATGTTTCGAAGTCCTTAAGAGGTACAGTTATGTGATGTGTAAAAAATAAAAAATAAAATAAAATAAAATAAAATAAAATAAAATAAAATAAATATGTTTAAAATAAGATTTTAAATTTTTTTCTACTTTGAAAAGAATTTTTTTACAAACTGTATATGGTTTTCAAAATACTTTTATTAAAAAAAAAAACTATAAAATAAAAATATTAAAAAAATAAAAGTTTATTGTATTAAAGTTTATAACTTTAATTTTGTATAGCGACTACAAAGCAACTTGTTGTACTCAGATTAAAAACTTGTAAATCTATTGCATTTCAAGCTTTTATGCATTGTATATTGAAACACCGTGAACATAGAATGACTGGAATTAGGGGAAAAACTACTAAAAAAAAAAATTGATGAACTTTTCATTTTCACTCACTACTAATCAGGTTTTCTACTTAAAAATGTAATGAACTTGACTTCTTTATTTCACGCCTGCCGATTACTTCATCTCATCCCAACCCACTTTTCTGTCAACTTGTATGCCTAAAATGCAGTGCATTGTGCTGGTACTACGAAAATAGGTTGTGGGAGGAAGGATAGAGGGAGTAGTGCTTAAAGACATTTACTTTGAACTTATCCATATCGTAAATGACAGAGAAGGCGAGCGGTGTGTCAGAGGAACGAATTCTCTCTACAATGCGTTATGCGATTTGCTGTACAGTCAACAACTTGAAAAACGAGTAATGAGTCAAAATGTGTGATTATGCACTAGAAAACAATTTCGTTAGAACATTTGTATCGATAGAAAAATGAAACACCCGCCACCTTGCGAATAAATAGACTCTGAATGTTACTCCAATTTGTAAAGGATATTGTTACGAGAATAGAAATGCCTAAAAAGTAAATACACCACCTCAGTGCCTTTGGGACTGTATGGTGGGAATTTGGTCTATGGGTTTGTGTCAAGATTGTTAATGCTGTACCATGGTAATGCCGTAATGATTTGTGTATTTGACGACATTGTCAATTAAATCATCTTTGGGTAACACAATCTTACATGTTTAAAATTAACGGACATAAAATAGGGGATGCGAGAGCGTTTCAGACATTTCCGAAACTTTCCCAACTGTAGGCAGTTAGGTATATAGAGAGCTGCTTTGCCTACATCGATATAGTTATCGTTTTGCAGTCATAAAGTAAAGTCGTGTTTAGGCATAAATAAATATGTTGAGTAATTTGTAGTATAAGCGAATATTAAGTGCGATATAAATAAGTTGCTATTTTAAGATAAAGTGTATATAATAAAAGTGAGGAAATAAAAACTGTAGCACAACAACAACGTGGTTTTTATTTTATTTTCAGTTGTTTTATCTTATATCCTCAATCCCACTTGTGACACCAATGTTACATCTTAATCTTTTTAAAACGTTTGAGTTCTTCTTAATTTTATCAAAATAAAATAAATACCACGTTGTTGTTGTTTTATAGTTTTAATTCACTTTTAGAAGTTCAGAAGCGGTGAAGAATTTTTTTTACAGTCTTAAAAAACCGAGACACTTGAATGCTTCTTTCGTTCCAAAGAACACCGAAGTGAATTCTCATGCCAAGAACATCTGATTCCTCATTATTTACTAAGACAATGGGTTAGTCTTATGTGGCTCGACAGGCTCAGTCTACGATCAGAGGAATATGAACGATACATATTGCTGTCATCTGCGAATGAGTAGATAGTATGGAAGTGAGAAGAAGAAAATATGGGATGAATTAAGAAATTTGGGATGAATTCCCAACTATAACTACTCTTATAGAGCGATCTCTGAGAACACTCGATATAAATTAGGAGAAGTGACTAGTGACACCAAAAGCAATAAGTTTCAATATGAGAGCCTAATTCCAAACTCCATTAAACGCCTTATGTATACGGTGGCAAATTTGAGGTTAAGAAGTAAATTGGCTGTCAAATGATGAAATATTAAGAATTAAACTGTCAACCTTTGTCACTAATTTAGTAAAGAATGTGTAAATTTTAACTATGGCACGCTACACTCTGGGGCAAAGAATTTTAATAATGAAAATTGACTGTCAAAATGGTGGAAATTTTATTGTATCACTTCGTAAAGTTCGAGCAGCTTTTTCTCGTAATCAGGGTCCATCTGAGATCGCTGTGCGTAATTTAATCGCTAAATTCGATAATAGATCAAAACAATCTGCTTGTAGTGGCGGTAGTAATGCAACATAACCACTGTAGAGCAGAGTGTTGATAATGAGCCTGGAACATCAACATTTTGCATAAAGATCTCATCTTCATGCTTATAAAGTTCAACTCGTTCAAGAATTAAAGCCAGCCGACCGTTGTTTGCGTCGAACGTTTGTGAATTGGCTGTTTGAAAAACTGAACGAAAACAAGGCATTTTTCAACATTTTTCATCTTTAGTGATAGAGCCATTTTCATTGAGGCGGTTATGTAAATTGTCGCATATGGGGGTTACAAAATTCACAAACAATCCCCGAAAAACCATTGTATCAAAAAAAATGACCGTATGATGTGTTTTGTGATTTGGTGGCATCATCGGCCCGTATTTTTTTCGAAAATATGCAAGGAAATGCCGTCACCATGAATTCTCTGCGCTACCAAACCATGATAACTAATTATTTGTGTCCACAATTGGCTAATTTTGACATCAGTGACCTTTGGTCTCAGCAAGACGGCATCCAAGCAATTCAGTTATTTCTTGAGAAATTTTCCGGTCGCGTAATTCAATTGGCTGCCTCGTTCTTGTGATTAAACGCCGCTGGACTATTTTCTCTGGGGCCATTCCGAAGACCGGGTTTACGTGAAAAAGCCACAAACAACTGAAAACTGATTGCATTGACGAGATAAGTCAAGCTTTGTGCAAAATGTGGTTCAAATTTTTTTTAAAAGGGCGGATATCTGCCGACGTGCTAGAGGTGGACATTTGCGGACATCATATTCCATTATTAATTCCCATATTCCTTTTTTATATTGGTATGAATAAAACTGAATTTGTCAGAAGGAAAATGTGTTTTTAAGCCAATTTACTTCCTAACCTCAAGTTTACCTACTCTTTATATGACCAAAGACAACTTTACTCCTGAAAAACCATTAGTACATTCTGTTTCCGAGGGCAACGATAGCAAGTCACCAGTAGAACGACTCTATTGAAAATCGTCCTGATGATCGCTATACATTCTTTCCGTAATAAAAGAGATAGCTTGTGTCTTGTCTTGTAGGTTTAAAAAGACTGAGCTTATGTGAATAACAAATAGCTAAGGCATCAGCATACTCCCCAAAGTGCCATTGAATGATCCGAGGTATATCAGCGCAGTATACATTACACTTCGTACCATAAATATAATCGGGTGTAAGTACACTTAAAAAAGTTATCTCATTACTTAAAAAAATATGTATACAAAATTCGTATTTTGGTTGATGAATGTGTCAAGTAATGTCTTGAGAAGCGCCATATCATTCGTAACTAATTGTCATCACGTGTCTCTCATATTCAGTTAGTCAGATTAAGGTAACCTAGGATGTCAACCTGATTGATATGTGCTAACTCCGTGGTGTCCTCTATAAACCTAAGACCCTACGATGGCGAGGGCATAATCGTCAATCAGGCAGGTTAGTATAGGCGCCAATCTGGAAACGATCTATTGTATTTGATGTTATACTTGATACGGGAGATATTACAGAAATCAAATGCTTACCACTTGGAGTTGGCCCTTTGAAGGCAGATGACGAGGATGCTTTTTTTGATAGATCCCATCGGAAATGCCACTAATGCAGGATAAGGTCTATTCGAGATATAACACTCACGAGCCAATTTCTTCAGCCACTTATTTTCATCGAAGTCACGATGCCATGGGATTCAACCCAGGGTTGTCATGGACAAAAGGCTTAATGCGTTTACTACACTCTTGGATATTCCCACTAGCCGAGAGGTAATAGTATATGTTTTAAGGGTAAAGAGGGCCGCCACTGTAAGAAGACAGTATTGAATAAGCTATTTTGAATGGCGTAAATCTCCAACTGTAAGACACTAGAGCTGGAGAAGAGGCCGTAGCACATGTTTATATTTTGATTACTTATTTTGTTAACAAACTAAGTTTTTTATCTTCAAGGACTTTTATCTGCATTAATGTAATATTTCTTTTAATGCATTTCGGGCGATAGTCTATCTACAAGAGCATACCATACATACCATACATACATATATTGTTTGTTAACACATGCGAGAAATGATTTAAAAGAAGAAAAGCTCTGTCAACAAACAACCTTGAAATATTTTAGCAGCATATGCTCTTACATATCAACTTTTAAGTTTTTTTTTTTTTTATTTAATTTTACTTTCATTTGCTTTCTTTTTATGGTGAAAATAAATAAAAAAGAAATTAATCACAAAAGAACAAAAAAATTGAAATATTCTGCCATCTTTACCTTGACATTAAGAAAATAAAATTAAGACACTCCACGAAAAAAATATTCTTACGGTCTAAAATTAAATCAATGCCTTAAAGTATACGGCATGTTTTCTTAATTTACAAATAAAAAAATGAATTATTTTTATCCCTAAGGTTCCAAAAATGTAATCATTTGTCATAAATCAATCTATTGTAAGAAAAATATTTTAAAAATTTTTATTTTTTTCTATCTATTTTATGTCATTAATTTTATTATTATTTTAAAAATTGTTTTTTTTTTTTTTTTTTTTTTTGTTTGGTAAGGTCAGTTATTATTCAAAAACAACAACAGTGTTACAAGTCATTGTTCATTTATTCATTTATTCTTTTATTCATCCTTTCGTTTAAGAAAAAATAAAAATAAAAATAAAAATATTTTTTTCATTAAAAGGAATATAAAATTTTTATTATAAAGGAAAAACCAACATCATCAGTTATTTTTCTTTTTTCTTGGTTGGTTTTTCATTGTAAACATTTTTCAATCGATTGAATGAAACGATTCTTATCCATTGTTTAATAAAGAAGACAAGCAATAGCAAAACTGTTAAGGCATTAGAAAAAAAAATTCTGATATTAAAACCCCTGAGATATCATCACAATTTTGTTTCATTAAAAGTGATCCAAGATGAATGATGAAAACAAGTTATAAGCGATGTAAACAGGTGCTCACAACAAGTTTTCTTTTCGAAACTGAATACCAGACATTTAATACATAGAATTGTAAAAGCGTTTTTAAGGCTCTGTTTAAAGTTTGTTTTCATCTTAACTAACTAAGAGGTTCTGATACTTTGGCTTTTTTGGAAATTTGGTACGCTAATTGTAAGAAAATGTCTCTTGTAGCCTCACAGAAGACTACATTCTGGCACCTCAAGTGCTGAGATCTCGAAAAATATCGGTTTTTGCTTGGTGAGTGATCTCTATCTATTGTTGACGTCAGTCGTTTGTGCATTAAATTACATTAATCAGAGTAGAGTATTACCAATGATGCAGCAGTAGCTAGGATACTTTAGTTCTTAGAATTGGTCACTGTAGCTCTAAATTACAACTCGGGTGTCTTTTGTTGAAGACGTCACAAAAGTGCACAGCATTACAGTGTGTTCAAAGTGTAGACTTAAGGTAGGTTCACACGATTGTCGTAATGCACCAATAATTAGTGTATTTTGTATGCCAATCGTGTGATTATACAATTTATTGGCTCATACGACAACTAACAATATTATTGTGTTTATTCATTGCAATCAAATGCAACCCTGTTGCGACAATCGTGTGAAAGCTTTATCGGCAATCATGCACCAATGTAAATTCCAAAAATACACCAATATTCATTACATTCTGGTGTGGCAATTGAAGAAGACAATAATCACAGATTTTTATTGCCGTAAACTAGAACTATCGTGTGATAGCGTTGGACCAATTATTGTTAACAAATCGTTTCGCACCATCTTGTGACAATAAATTTTGTATAAAATAAGACAACCGTGTGAATACAGAATTTTTAATTGGAATAATTTTAATATTGTGCGCTAATTTGTATCAAATTGGTGTACTTGATTCAATCGTGTGATCCCAGCCTTAAACGTCTATAGACACAAACTATTTATTGCAGTCCTTAAAGTTTTTTGATTTAAAATTTTTTGGTTTAAAAATCGATAAAAAGTATAAACACTCGATAGGATCAATGTATTACGACCAAAGATTTTATAAAACTAGAAATTTTTCGTTTATTTTTCGTCTAGTAACGTTAAGTACCACCGTGATCAAAAAGTTTCCGGAATTTATTTAGAAAATCAAAAATACAAGTTATTCATCTAAACATCGACTGCAACACACTTATGCCAGCGCTTGATCCAATCCTCGAAGAATTTTTTATATTCGATTTATTATCTTTGCTGCTGAAACGAGTTCCCCGTAATGGTTTTTTAACTCGATTCAGCAGAAAATAGTCACAGGGAAGCAAATATGGATAATTCGGTCGCTGTTGGATGGTATGTGTGACATTTTCTTCAAAAAATTTCGAATAATGATGGCAATGTGCGTTATCCAATCAGCCAATCAGGTAATTATATCGAGATAATACTTGAAATAAAAAATAGTTCCCCTCGGTATACCACGTATTAATAAATAGGTAACAGCAACAAATACTTTTTTATTTAAACATTGGGATGGGGAAGAAGTGCGCAAATTTTAAGATGCAAGAAATTAACTGTGAGTGAGTCTGGGTGCCTCACTATCTTAACGAAAACAACAAAGAAATTCACCCTTAAATTTAAATCGGTCATAAACAGCATTTTTTGTACCGATTGTAAAACAATACCTATTCATGAATATATAGGAGTGCGTGGCTCCAGCAGATACGTCAAAGACAAGAGTCAATCTTTACCTCCATCCAAAGAAGACCATAATTAAGGTTTGGTGGGACTGAGAGAGCATGGTGGTCAATAAGCCTAGCTACACTGCATGAAACAGGCTATCCGACTGAAAAGATCAAACCATACACAAGCTATGCAAGTTTTCAAAGCCTCAGCACTCCAAAAACTCGAATAAGAATCCTTCAGCATCCCCCGTATTCTCTGTACGGGCACTCCCTGTCAAACCATATAAGGGGCGTTACTTTTGACAATGAGAAGTTGCGTAATCTTAACTAATTCTTCGATAACAAACCAGATAAAAAGAGGAGGAACTCGGAAACAGCAACGCCCAACATTTAGTTGGTTAATTTGATTGTCATAAGTATTGATTTTTTGTCTGTAGTTAGAGCGCTACTTATTTCCAAATCCAATAGAATGTAAACCATATTTCTGACAGTTTTTTTCCCGATGTATTACGCTATTCAAACCGCCGGCCTTTTATCCAAAGTCTTATACGTATAAATATGGATTACTTAACAACCGAAGAACGCTTATGTTAAAATTTGCTACAGAAGTGGTCATTCAAACAAAATTATCATTAGCAATGGAGCTCATTCCTCACTCCGCGGTTACGTCAACGTGTAAAATGGTAGCATATGGGACTAAAAAACGCCATTGCAGACGTAAAAGGTGTCTGATTGGTGCGCGTGGATAATCCTCCAAAGTTGGAGCATTTTACAACCAACTTATCGCCGAAATAGCGCCTAAAATGTGCGAGAATTACACCAAATGGATCTTCTACAGTAACAAATCCAGATAAGGCTATTTAAAGGACATAATGGCAAGGTTCAAGCATTTTAATGAAATAAAAGTTTTATCGAAATCACGGTTTTATGTATGTTTTATTTAACTTCACTTTTGAAATCGAGAAATGGATGATAATCCATTATGAAACCCCGTGGTAATAATAGGCTTAAAAATTGCGAGCTTTATACACAATGTTGTGTGGCAAAGGGTTTTTAACAAAACTGTATTAGTAAACTATAGCTAAAGTGCCACTGGTGTCACACGCCGTCAGATGTACCATTCAAGTGTCGGTCACCATCATCCACATAAATCATTCTTGTGTTACCTTCAACCTTTTACTGAAGAAAATTATTCGTGCTCCCGGGTTGAATCATTAGGGCATTATGCTGCTGGCATACGCCGTTTACATGTCGTCCTTAATACCCGCGCAATATCTTCAGCGTAGTCTAGTCTCGAGAGAGAAGCGTTTAAAGTGGGTCTCGTGGTGAATGAAGACAAGTAAAGAGTCCACGCGTCCTGGATAGAAACCACAGCTTTGAAGTAGTGAGGGACTTTGTTTATCTTGGTACCATCATTAACACCGTGAACAACGTCAGCCTGGATATCAAACGGAGAATCACTTTTGCCAACAGATGCTACTTTGTGCTCAGTAGACAGTTAAGATGCAGAGCAATTTCTCGACGAAACAAACTCAGGCTCTACAAAACGCTTATCATCCCTGTCTTGCTTTATGGAACAGAAGCATGAACACTGTCGAACAACGACGAAAATGCTTTAGGAGCGTTCGAAAGGAAAATACTTCATACGATCTTCGATCCTATACTAGAAGGAGATGAGTACCGCATACATGGGAAAAGCGATCTGTACAGCGACGTGGATACAGAGAAGATCATTAAGATACAGCGACTACGCTGGCTTGGTTGCGTCTCTCGTATGGATGAAGAAATTCCTGCAACGCAGTCCTCCGATACGGTACCCCAAGGCGTAAAGCGGGGTAGAGAACGACCAAATCTTCATTGGAGAACCTGGCGGCCTTTGGAATCTCAAGCTAGCGCAGAATAGATCCAGCTGGTGGGCTTTTTTGGACTCGGCCATAACCGACAGATGGTGGTAGTGCCACATAGGTAAGTAAGTAAGTTACCTTTCTTAATACTTTTTGAAATTTGCCAATTAGGTGATAATGGCGCTCTGAGATGTATAGAAATCCATAACATGGGTATTCCACCACATGATAAATTTCGATTAAAGAACTTGATTTACATTTATACGGAATACAGCTTGTTCAAGAATTGAAGTCTAATCATCAATAGTTTCGTGAACAATTCTGAAATAAGTGTAAGCAATTGTGATGTCATTGTATCGAACAAACTTGTATCTCTGGTGTGGATAGTCAGCCAATGTCATCATCAGTTCATATATATTTAATGAAATGGGGTAAGTGCTGCCGTGGCAGTAGATATAGATTTTCTACACTTGCTCAAGGAATTTTTGTTTCCAAGAACCAATGTCTTCAATATCATTATTTTGTGGTTTCAACAGCATGGTGCAACGTACAATATATCGGGTGTACCATTTATCGGTTTAAATTTGAACCAGCGGTTATTTCGAATCTGGTAATGCTTATGTCATTCTATTGCGTCACAAAATTCAGTATATTATCTCCACTGAACAAAATGATTAAATTTACGCTTGAACAACGTTGGGAAATTTATTTCCGAAACAAAAACAACTGGATGGAAATCGCACAAAAATGTCGTACAAAATTTGGTAGCAGAGAATGACCAACAGTGCCCGGTATACGCAAGTTTATTGCTAAAATTCGTGAAACTGGTTTCATTGTTGATGCGCCAAGATGTAAGCTTGCGCGTACAGTGCGTACACCCGAAAATATCGAAGCTGTGGCTGAGAGTGTGCGTGAGAAACCATCAACATCAACTCGTCATCATTCTCAAGAATTTAACATTTCACACACCAGTTTACGTCAAATTTTTCGAAAGGATCCCGGTATGATGCCTTACAAGGTTCAATTGGTTCAAGAGTTTAAGCCGCATGACCATTAACTTCGTTTTCGCTTCGCTAGATGAGCCAACGAGAAACTGCACGATAATATCGAATTTGCCAAAAAAAAGTAATATTTTCGGATGAAGCTCATTTTTATCTTGAAGGGTACGTTAGTAAGCAAAATTTCCGTATTTAGGGCTCAGAAAACCTGAACGTGATCTTACAGAAACCAATTCACCCACTACGAGTGGCTATTTGGTGCGGCTTATGGAGCGGAGGCATCATTGGCACATATATGATATTTTGCAACCATTACGGTGCATGAAGACACCTATGGCAGTATTTTTTTTGTGCCCGCTCCTCATGATATTGATGTGAACGATGTTTTGTTTCAAAAGGATGGTATTACTTGCCACACATCTCATGCCACAGTCGATTTAGAGCGTCAAACGTTTGATGGCCGCTTAATTAGCGGTAATGGTGATGTCAGTTGGCCGTCGAGAAATTGAGATTTGACACCGTTAAACTAATTTTTGTGGGGCGCCGTTAAAAACAAGTGTTATGCCGACAAGCCAGAGACAATTGAACATTTGAAGGCCAACTTTCGTGATGCCGTTGCCCAGATACGACCCCATACACTCAAAAAAGTTCTCGAAAATTTGTCCGAGCGAATGGGATACTGTGAGGAACCCCGGCAGCCATATGAATGAAATAATATTTCAACTCTAACCAAAACAATTGTACTTCTCGACAAAAAAATAAATTTGGCAAAATTTCAAACCGTTTTTGTTTTATTGCGTTTTTAATTTTAAACTTTTAAATAGCCCACCCGTTGAAACATCAAATTTATGACAAAAAGCCTGTGTTTTGTTCGATAACAATACCTAAGCTAAAAAAAGTTACAGCCAAACTTAAATGAAAGCGTTGAGCGTTATTTATCTGTCGAAAACTCTCATGGACATACAAATTTTATGGAGCAAACCCAAATAGCACGGAGTCAACGCTTTGTAATTGGGATATCCGAATTTGACAGTGTGTTATAAAGTGAAGTTGGCTGCGAAACGCTGTTATAGATACACAAAACTGGCAGTGTTGTATTTTTTTTAAAATTGATTTTTATTATTTATAATATTAAAGTAATGCCAATTACCTATTTTCACATCACATTTAGGGACTTAATCACAATTACCGATTTTATTTAGCTATGTATTGTTGAAAATTTAAGTTGATTTAGCTATGCCGCTTCAGCGTCAGCACCAGCCGCCAGTCAGCGCAACGCTCAACGCTCTAAATTAGGTTTGACTGCTATAAAGATAACATCAGAAATTCTTGGTTAAAAATTGTACTGACAGGATGTTTTATGTAGCGTGACGTAGTGGTCATTTAGTAGATAACATTTGTAAACCATAAATGCCACAAAAATTCCAGTTAATTTTCGATTGTTTTATTTCTAATTAAAGTATCTGGTTTTTCAAGTTTCAAGTTTTTACTGCAAACTCTCGATGATTAAAATAAAAATTAAACTTTTCATCTACGCACATAGATATTCAAATTCTTAGTAATTAGATACAAAAAAGGTAAACTTTTATTATGTCATAAAATAAAAGAAAAATAAAAATAATTTGAAATAAAACGGAGAGTATCATCCTATACCTGAAAGACGACTGACTGACTAAACATCATTTAGCTAAGGAATATAATAAATATTGTGAAATAAATTTTTCATCATGATAAGTTTTATTAAGTTTTTCTTTTTAGCATATCTTCCTTTCGTTTATTATTATTATTTTTTTTCTTATTTTTTATTTTTATTATTTTTGAGTTTATAATAAAAAAAATTCAACGCCAAACAAGTTTTTCTTTAAAATTCTCTTCTTTAAAAACTTTAGGAAATACCGACAAAAAAAAAACTTTTCATAACTTTGTGGCACAAGCACAAGCAAAGTTGAACATAAATAGGAGACAACAAAAAGAGAATTTTCTTTTTTAAATTATTTTTTCTAAGCAGCAAAAAAAAAAAACGACGACAAAAGCAGCAACAAAAGAGTTCTTTTTGAAAATGCATTTCAGAAGTTCATAAACTGACGACAACCAAGTCAACACACCAAAAGTATTAAAAGAAACAAAACAAAAATGAATAAATAAAAATAAACGGAAATTCATGTCAGTGTCAACATAACTTTTGAATTTTTATTTTATCGATACAAAACAAAACGCTTACCCATCGTTTTTTAAAGCTGGGATCACACGATTGACTCAAATACACCAACCTGATACAAATTTTATTGTGACAAATTAGCCACAATAATAAAATTGTCTCAATTAAAAATTTTGTATTCACACGGTTTTCTTGTTTTATACAAAATTTATTGTCACAAGATAGCGCGAAACGATAGATTGGCAATAATTGTATCAACGCTGTCAGACGATTGTTCTAGTTTACGGCAACTCTGTGAATCAGCTGTTGTGGTAAATTAAATTTATTATTTTTTTGTGTTCAAAATGGTTCGTTAAAAAATTATTATTTATTATATTATTCTTATTTATTTTTTTATTTAATTATTATTATTTATTTTGAGGTCATTTAGTGAACAAATAAATAAAAAGAAGGAGTGTGTGGATAAGAGATTGGCTTACAAGAAGGGCCATTGATGGTGCGTATGAGAAAACATTTCAATAAATTTAAAACAAAATTAATTCACTAAAATATTAATTTATTTAAATTGGAATATAATTACAAATTATATCTAATTCACTAAAGTAAAGATTATTTGTTATCTAAAAAATTAAAATTGCATCGGCTTTGATAATCAGGTGTCCGCTTTTTTAAAAAAAGTAAAAATAATGAAAAAAAGAAATGGTGGAAGTTTGTGATGCAATTTACATATACATAAATAATTACAAAAATGCATGGTTTAACGGATGACAATTATAAATACCGTATAAACACGTGTTTTTTAAAGAAAAAAAATCAATTAAAAAATAAAAGTCGTTGGTTATTGCCTTCTTCAATTGCCACAACAGAATACAATAAATATTGGTGTATTTTGAAATTTAAATTGGTGCATAATTGCCGATAAAGCTTTCACATGATTGTCGCACCAGGGCTGCATTTTATTGGGATAAATAAGCGCAATAATATTGTGTGTTGCCGTATGAGCCAATAAATTGTATAATCACATGATTGGCATATAAAATACACTAAATATTGGTGCATTACGACAATCGTGTGATCCTACCTTAAACAACAAAAAAACCGCTTTGGTGTTGCGGTTAACAATTGGCAGAAAGAAAGAAAATTGGAAAATAGTTAATGACTTTTTAATAGTTTCAAAAAATTATTATCGTTTTAATGTTATGAACTTCTACATGACATTGAGTTGGCAGCAGTGCTTTATTTGACAACCGATTTAACAGCTAATAGTTGATTTTTATGTTTGGGTTGTATTCACGCTGTATTCACGCTTTTAAGTAAACTTATTTATAAGAACAACAATGTACTAAACAAGAAGATTTTTTTTTTTATAATTCTCAACCCCTAACCCTAAGGTACGTTTTATTGTAACTCTATTTGTTTTATTTTCTTCCCTAATCTCGAGCAAATATTTTATTTTTTCATTTACCCTTTCACCCCCACAGGCTGAATGCATAAATTGAAGCATAAATTGACATTCATATTGAATTTTCATGCACAATTTTGTCTACCTATTAAGCCCATTTTTGGTTGAATGGCTAAGTAATTAAGCAGAACTATCGCATTTGGAGTGAGAATAATCCAAAAGCTTTTGTCGAAACACCATTACATCCACAAAAAACTACAACATATTTGGTGCAATTATAGGCTGTCGGAGTCTTTGCTGCATATGCCTTCAAAAAAGATGATGAATGGTATGAGGACATGATTCAAAATATTTTCGCACCTTAATTAGCTGATTTTAATGTGGTTCCACCAGAATGGGCCCCATGCTATACAGCGCACTTTACAATTGGTCTACTCGAAGAAACATTTGGCGAAAGAGTAATTTCATAAAACGTCCAATTGACTGGCCACCAAGATCATTTGAGTTAACTCCATTGCATTATTTTCTTAGGGGTTATGTAAAGTCACTTGTCTACGTCAATAAATTAGAGGAAATTGAACACTTGAAAATCAACATTCAAAGAGTTATTGGCGAAAGATTTGTGAAAGTTGGTGTTCCAGATTACGCCTTATATGCGCCAGCTGTGGTGGCCACACGGACGAAATCCTATTTATTTGTCAAAAAAATTTTTTTTTAAATATATTTCGCTGCTTTATTTTGATTAAACTGTAAAAAAATGCGTAGCGGGACGCTAAAAAAATTTGTAAACTTTACGGAGACGGTGTTGTAACGAAAAAAAACAGTAGCGAAACGAATTGCTCGTTCTCGATAATTTTGATATTTACGTTCTGGCCGACCAATCGCTACATTTTGGAGGTATTTTGAAAATTTCAAAAACAGTTTCTTGTTGTACTCGATAGTACTTATCGCAAAAATTGTATCACTACCCAGATATTTATCGATAAGTAATAATAAAGTAATTATCGAATAAGTTTTTACATTGTATACTTTTTTTACGCGTAAAATATAGGGTTTTTTTAGGTTTTGTTATATAAGTTCAGTTGTTGTAAGAATTTTGTTGTTGTTTTTTATGGATTTTGTAAAGCATAGTATTTATTTTTAAAGACTAAAAGATGAACTAAATTCTTTAGAATTATGGTGTTTACTTTTTTTGACGCTCACAGTATATAAAAGAGGAATTCAAAATCGGTCGTAATTGATGGTTTTTGAAATGCGCCAACCGTGTATTTTGTAAGCCCTTAAACGGCAGGTGAATTTAATACCAAGGATTCTATGTATATGCCTTTTTTGTAGGTCCGTTGGCTCGTTACTGGCGTTGCTGGCGTTAGAGTGAACCACTTTCTATGGCATAAGTTTTACTTGAAGAAGAAATTTGTTACAGCATTTAGACTCTGTGTGAGTTATTATGCACATATATAAAGTGTTTGTATGTGTGCTTGTTTGCTTGTGCCTTATAGACAGCTAAGCCGACGATGAACCGATTTTCTTGAAATTTTTTCAGTATCTCTCTCTATGTCTCTAAGGGCATACAAAGTGTATATTTATTTGTCTATATCTTCAAAATGGTAATAGAAAGATTCTCTTAATTTGGACAAAATAGATTCATAGTAAAGCTAAATCATCAGACAAAAATTGGATGGAATTACACAAGAAGGCGAAGTACCTCCCATACAAAGTAATTATTAATATTGGTATGTCTTTAGAACGGTTTAAGATAAAGTTTCAGAATTTAGTCTGATTGACTTCATAGTCAATACAAATCACCAGGAAAAAACTGGGCAGAATTGAATAAGTGGGTGTGGTACCTCCCATACAAACTAATTATTAATTTCTGTATATCTTGAGAACGGCAATAGTAGAAGTTTCTAATTTAGGTTTAAACAACGTCGTGAAAAATACATATCATCAGTCAATAACTGGGCGACATAAGATAAGTGGACGTGACACCTTCCATCCATACTAAACTTTAATTTTGTATAGATGGAGAGCGACAACTATTAAAGCTTCGTTATCTGTCCACATCAGCCAAAAAACTGGAATTACAGAAATAACACTGAATAAATGCTATCTATGTACATACAGTATATTTCTGGAAGGTAAATATGATTGAATTTTTAACGGAAGGGAGGACAAAATAGGGAAAAAGGGTAAAAAATGTAACTAAGATAGCATTAGATAGGTAAGATAGGCACGCCGAATTAGCTAGTTCTTTATAAATTGCATTCTATTGTTATACAAGTTAATAATGTCGATTTTTTTGCTTTAAAAACACATTTATTCATAACTTAAATTATTGCCCATCGTTAGCCACTACTCTTTCCCATCTTTCTGGTAGCACATGGATTCCGCGAATGAATCAAGTCAATTTCTGATACCCTGTTCTGAAGTGAAGCGTATTGTAGTAAGGGCGTTCTGCATCGATCTAAACAAATGGTAGTCAAAAGGGGCAAGGTCTGGGCTATAAAACGGGTGAGCCAAAAATTCCCTTTCACTGTTTTCCAAATAGGTCTCGGCCGAGCATTTACATGATGGAAGCTTATGGAATCGTGTCTGGTCGAATATTTAGGTCGTTTTTCGTTGATTGCTCTCTTCAAACGAATCAATTGTGTTCGGCGCAAGTCCCCTGTGATCACTTGAGCCGATTTTAATAGCTCATAATACAAAACAACCTTCTGATCCTACCAGATACAGAGCATTACTTTGGTGTCGTGGATATTCAGCTTTGGCGTTGATTTGGATGGTTTTCCAGGCTTTGTGCTTGTGGTTATCGTAATATATCCATTTTTCATCACCAGTAACAATATGATGCAAAAATGACTTCTTTTTGTAGCGCTCAAGCATCATTTGCGACATGCCAAATCACCTTTCAACGTCTCTCGGCTTCAATTCGTATGGGACCCAATTTCCTTACTTTTGAATAAATTCCAATGCTTTTAAACGTAGAAAAATGGCTTGTTGTATGACTCCCAATGATAATGCAAGTTCTTCTTGCGTTTGGAACAATCTTCGTCGAGTAATGCTTCCACTTCCTCATCTTCAAACATCTTCGGTTGACCAGGCCTCTTCTTGTCTTCTGTGTCGAAAACACCACGTTCACAAGTTTTTTGAGTTGGTGCATGTTCACCGTAAGCTTCTAATAATAATCGATAATTTTCAGCAGCGGTTTTCTTCAAATGAAAGAAGGTTATCAGACTTCTCCGCAAAATTTTTTTTTAGGCACAAAGTTTGTTATTTTTATAGCGATTGAAAAAAATATGTGTTTGCACTTTGGCGTTTAGCGAATACTGATTCATAATGACTGATGCTTACACTCCAAAATCAACATTGTTAACGTCTGTACCCAATATGATTTTTCTAAAGATAATATTGGACTCTAGTTATTTAAATACTCACATCGATGTTTAAGCCAATATATTAACACTTTGCTAATTTAAATATTTTACCTGCATAAAGGGTCTGCCATCTAACGTTTTTTTTTTTTCAACTAGCGCTTATTTCGTGAATGGTAACACTTAGCTCATGCCTGATTTGACAGATAATTAGTTTTATCCTTCCACTGAACGAATATGGTTGTGTATACGCGGGAAGAACGCTGGGAAATATTGCGACATTACTTTGAAAATCATGGTAATGTTGCAGAATGCGTGTTCATCTTTTCAGGTGAACCTCATTTTGATCTTCGCGGGTATGTAAACAAGCAAAATTGCCGCATTTGGGGCACAGAAAACCCGCACGCATACATTGGAAAGCCGATACACCCCAGCCGAGTCACTGTTTGGTGCGGCTTTTGGTCCAGAGGCATATTTGGACCATTTTTCTTCGAAAATGAGCAAAGAGTGGCCGTTACAGTCAATGGCGATGGTTGTTGAACGAATTTTTGTTCACAAAAATTAAAGAGGAGGATATTAGCAACATTTGATTACAAGCGGACGGCGCTACGTGCCGATGTTTTGCGCCCTGTTTTTGAAAATCGCATTATCAACCGCAGAGCTGATGTCGTTTGGCCACCTCGGAGCTGCGACTTGACACCGTTGGACTATTATTTGTGGGGTGTCGTCAAAGATAAGTGTTAGACCAACAAGCCAGAGACAATTGACGCTTTAAAGGACAATATTCGTTAAGCCATTGGTGAAATTCAGCTGCACACAATCCATAGTGTGCTAAAAAATTGGACCGATCGTGTAGGCTACTGAATGGTCAGCCGAGGCAGCCATTTGAATGAAAATATTTTCCATTATTAACCGGAAGGATTGTACTTTCAAATAAAAAAAGATATTTGAGAAAATATTCAGTAGTTTTTTTTATAGCATTTAAAAAAAAAAAAATATTTGGCGGACCCTTTATTTTATTCTTGCCTACTTAGCAAAAACAAATTTTTAAATCTAATATTTCCTTTTAACCTCTTATAACGTAAAAAAGGTAATTATTTAACTGATAAATATACAAAAAGTAACCCATTTTTTCCGCCATTATTTCTTTATTATTCTTCTACATTGTAAACATTTTTAAATTTACTCTTGATTGCACAATTTTATGTTTTGGCCTTTAATGTGTTTTAAAATTCAAGCAGAGTGCGTACAGTTATAAGACATAGGAATGGTGTTCAAGTCTAAAATGGTGTTCTCGAAAAATATGTTTTATTAGTGGCAATTTTTGTGTCAAAGGTACAGACAGAGAAATGAAAATTTTACTAAGAAAGCAAAAAAGACTTACAGGCGAATGAATTTTGCAATTTCTAGTCATTCACCACTTTTTTTGGTTTGAGTTTTTGACGGTAGAAAAAAGAAAACGAAATGCTGAAAATGAGTAATTATATGTATGTCCAAGGCTGTTCATTATGGACTTGACTTCACTGGAAGTAAATTTTACATCATTAACGAATTATATGAACTTTTTTCAACGAAAATATTTTTCAAATGCAAAAGTGAGTGGTTTAACTTAATTTTGTAAAATATTTTCTGTTTTTAAACTTGGGGCACAAAAATTGTCAACGACTTTAGACATAATAATCATTTGTTAACGTTTTATTAAAATTAAATTTTGGAACAAATGTTTCAAGGTTTTTTACTTTGGTTTTTGAGAAACAAATTAAGGGTTAAACATAAAAATTTTAAATATTTTTCAGACTCTGTTTGTGTGGAACAAATGTTCAAAATATTTATTAATTATTTTCTCTCATTTTAAATTACTCACCTGTTTTAGTGTTGCTTCAACTTTTGACCATTTTTTTTCGCCCTTTACAACCAAGCACTCAAACGACTGTGTCTGTTGTCGTTTTGATAATTTTGTTTTTGTGCAATGACCACAAAGAGTTTTTTTTTTTTTTTTTTTTTTTTTTGTACCAAAACCCGGAAACCGGAAAGAGAAGATAAAAAAAACGAAAAGCAAATGTAATAAAATAATTAGACAAATGGCGGTATAGGAGTAAGTATGTAGTAGTAGTGGTATAATAAAATAAGTAAAATAAGTATGAAATGATTTTGTCACAAATAATAATTTTCGAGAATTTTATTTTCCAACAGTATATTGGATTCATGTGACACTTTTGCTTTGGAAATTATCACAATTAATTCTATTTCGCTCGAACATCGAGAACCATTAGAACCCAAAATATAATCACGCACTTTGAGATCGCTTTTAAGAATTGATAAATTTAAGTACACAAGCTTGTCACATAATCATTGTTGCCAGAATTAATGATATCTCTGCATTTTGACGATTTTTACCCTCAAAATACCAAAATGAAGATTTGATGGTCTTAGGACATAATATGATGATTTTTCTTGCTCTGTTTAGAGAAGAATTAAAATCCAATTTAATAACGAGTATAGTGTAAAGTAGTATAAAAGTGCATATAGCTAGTAGTGATCCACGCAATTGTTAAAAAAAGTTTTATGCATGAGGTAGGCAAAGTAATGGTGCAGACTCGCTTTTCAGTAAATATAATAAAACCCTTTCACAAAATTTATGGCATAATGGACGGACTTGTTGCACAAAAACATATTTGAAATGAAAATGATTTCATATATTGAGTGGAATATGCAATTTTTATGGGTGTTTCAACGTGATAATGGGTCGAAACACATATCGACGTCAGAGAGTTTATTAAAGAGAATAGAGTTTAAGTCCAATCAATATTGGCCGGAACAATCATAGGAATTAAATCTTTTTGGAGTGATAAAGAGAAACATTCCAGGAACAGGATTCAAAAATCAAAACGAACTCATTGAAAATCTAGAAGGTGAATTGAAACGTATCTCGGAGTCCGTACTTAATAGCCTTATTGATTCCAAGCCGCACAGGAGTAGCAAAGTTGTAAATATTAATTTGTTTCTTTTATTTCACACATCTTTATTTGAAGACCTCGCTTGGTTTTGATGGTTTTTGAAAGAATGTTGAGATGAAGTTATATATTTGTCTATAGTTTTTTTTTATTAAACAATTAACATTCAAAAAAATTGTTTTTTTTATTCTGACGATTTTCAAAACTGACTTGACAATTTTTTACAACATCTGGCAACACTGCTTATAATGTGTCAAAACCAATGCGTGTTCGGACAGGTCGTTCTAATATTACATCGTGAAAACAAGGCAGCCGTGAGCCGTAATGTTGACGTTAATACAAAAATCACAATTGCTCGACAGCCTCAAAAAAAGCTCTATTTACTACGACGTGGTGTAGTGGTTAGAGCGCACACACGATCCAGGTGTCGAGCCCCAGCAGAGGACATGACGAAGAAAAATTTAATTGTGGTTTCAAATGTTTAATGAAGGGGCTTCAACTTCCTCGCAGACTACTCAATCTAAAAAAATAATAAAGAAGAAGCCCCCTGACCCACCCGCATACCTCAGCCAATGATGACAAAAATCAGACGAATGATCAGTATCACGGGAAAAATTACAATACTAAAAGTAAAGATCACTACCAATTAGCAAAGATCTTCACCACTACGCAAAATCATATGGAGACAACTACAGTGGATTAATCATCTACTTAGGTTGAAAGATCAAATTAAAAATTGAAATTGAAAACTACGACCACAAGACGAATTTTCAGTTATTGGCTATAAAACTATGCAAGATGCAACAGGTGCATGAATTCGTTTTTGTAAAAAAAAAAAAAAATTAAGAAAACCCAATGTCGACGAATGTGCTCTGGTTCATTACCAATCTACAACCAATGCTAATTGAAATCTGTAAACCCAAATGAAAATGGGTTGGTTACACTTTGCGCACTTAAGTGCCTATCAACGTTCGGCTTTTTTAGGGCCTTAAACATTTCTTCCTCGAAAACACAACGTCCTAATATTTCATCCAGTGATTAATTTTTTACAGCCGAGTTTCATTCCCAATTGTTTCCATTTTGATGATCTGGACCTCAGGGTTTTTCTCAGACTACCCGATGTTTAATGGCCCATCTGGTACGATATCATATCGAACTAATATGGGTTCCAAGTCATGCGATCATCCGAGGGAATGCAATTGCTGATGAATGCGCTACTATAGGGTCCACTTTGTCGCTCGTACAGGGGGACGTTCATGCCCCTCTATGTGCGTCGTCGGTTTTGTTGGATAAATGGGCACTGAGCGCGATGGAACACAAGTGAATCAACATCACCACTTGTGAAATATCCAGTATGCTTTGGCCTTTTCTTTCTTAGGCTTAGAAGGGGGTTGATCGGGCATTTTCGGGCATAATTACCGGGCATTGTATAATGGGTCGCATGTTGGAGCGCATGGGATATCCTGGATGTCCACTGTGGGATCTGTCAGGATAAAGAGGAGAAGGAATCGGTCCAACACTTTCTCTGCGACTGTCCTGTTCTCTGGGAGCTTAGACTTCGGCATTTGGGTTCATATGGCTTCCATGATCTGTACTGTCTTAGGGATGTGTCACTTTCGAAGTTAATTATCTTCGTCAATGGTACCGGTTGGCTCAAATGATATTTCTTGGGTGTTTTTTTGGGGATCTTTCTTCTCTACCATGCCCTGCTTTTTGGCCTCTTTAATGGGTCTATGCTTGTTGTGGTGTCACAATGGCCATAGTGAACTCGCGAAATGCGAGCGACCTATTTAACCTAACCTATTCTTCCTTTATAACAGCACACTTCAAAGGACATCTATAGAAACATAAATGCATCCACCACGTCTTTAATAGTGTGTGCCACTGTGATATGTTAGGTAAGACTACTAACCAAGAAATCCTCGGTTCAATCCCAGACCACACCATCTAACAATTTTCAACATCGGTACCACCTCACAACATTACTAACGACTGGTTATGAGTATTTGCGCTGTGAATAACTTCACTAACTAATACGTCTTCCGTTCAGAGTCGGCATTTGTAGATCCTTTTCAATGAGTCTACTTGATCATCATTGTCCATATATAAAATATTAATATTTATTTACAGAAATAGAGAAAAATTTACTGTTGCTCAAGTGTATCTACCATGGTTTTCACGTTCTTTGTGAGACGTTCAAAGTAGTCATGTTTTGAAAATAAGACTTTATTAAATTTAGAAAAATACTTAAACGATGACCATATTTGAATACATATGTAAATTAACCGATTATTCGCGTGAAAGTAACCGGTTTATTCACTATTCAAAAAATGAACGTTTGAAGAAAACCATATTCGACAAAACCATCAAAACCGGTTAAAAACTGTCGAATAATAAATAACCGTTCGATCTCCCTTTTTAATACATATGTCTTTCAAGTATCTATAAACAGAAATCAATTTATTTTTAAAAGGAGCAGCAATGAGCAGGATTTTTTTCACCAGCAGTAGATGGATTGTTTGTGTTTTTAAGAAAAATAAAAAAGTTTCGCTTAACTTTGTTTAACCCACTACTTTAACTCCACATATTTCCAAAAAATTGCTCCTCAATTTCAAACAACATAAAAAAATTATCAATTGAGAAAATATAAAAATGAAAAACGCAAAAATAAACTCAATAGCCTGAAGTAAATGGTTCCATTACTACTTTTTAGATTATCCTTAAAAAAACCATAGAAGTTTCTTTTTGAAAAGTAAAAAATCTGAATTTTTAAAGGGTCCGCCAAATAATTTTTTTTTTTTTTTTTGAAAATGCTATAAACAAAACTATTGAATATTTCTTAAATTTCTTTTTTTATTTGAAAGTACAATCCTTCCGGTTAATAATGGAAAATAATTTCATTCAAATGGCTGCCTCGGCTGACCATGCAGTAGCCTACACGATCGGTCCAATTTTTAAGCACATTAGCGATTGTGTGCAGCTATATTTCACCAATGGCTGCACGAATATTTTCCATTAAAGGGTCAATTGTCTCTGGCTTGTTGGCGAAACACTTATCTTTGACGGCGCCCCACAAATAATAGTCCAACGGTGTCAAATCGAGGCTCCGAGGTGGCCAAACGACATCAGCTCTGCGGATGATAATGCGATTTTCAAAAACAGGGCGCAAAACATCGAGTGTGGCTTCGGCTGTGTGGCACGTAGCGCCATCTTGTTGAAAAAAAATGTTGCTAATATCCTCTTCTTCAATTTTTATGAACAAAAATTCGTTCAACATGGCCCTATAACGATCGCCATTGACTGTAACGGCCACTCTTTGCTCATTTTCGAAGAAAAATGGCCCAATTATGCCTCTGGACCAAAAATCCGCACCAAGCAGTGACTCGTCTTGGGTGCATCGGCTTTTTAATGTATGCGTGCGGGTTTTTTGTGCCCCAAATGCGACAATTTGGTTGTTTACATACCCGCCAAGATAAAAAAAATCCGTACGCAATTTGTGCACACATTCTGCAACTTTACCATGATTTTCAAAGTAATGTCGCAATATTTCCTAGCGTTTTTCCCGCGTATACACAACCATATTCGTTCAGCGGAAGGATAAAACTAATTATCTATCAAATCAGACATGAGCTAAGTGTTCCCATTCACGAAATAAGCACTAGTTGAAAAAAAAAAAAACGTTAGATGGCGGACCCGCCATTCATTTTATTAAAAGAAACACACAAAAAAACTCTTACTTTTGAAGAACGTAGCAGCATAAAGGAAAATGATACCAAAAATATTTGTATGCCTAGTGTTGTAGGCATTGATTGTTTTTTAATGAATTACCACTTTCGATCTCAAATACCAATAATGTGCGTCGCTATGTTGCAGTTGGTTTATAATAAAACCTATTAAGTTATTTATGCTCATCGTCATATCTTAACAGCTTTTAAATCAACAACATTTAAAAACTTCATTTTATTTTTACTTATAAAGCACCTTTGAATTCAATTTAAGCCAGTTTATAAGCATTAAAGTAAAAACTATTAAATTGAAAAACAACATTAAGCAACAACATGTTGTGGAAAAACAAATTTCGAAGAAACACCAAAATTTCGTAAATAACTCATAATAAATCGACTTTTATTTTTGTATTTCACAACCCAACGACCCTATAGTAGAACAACAACAGTTTTAGCACAGATTCATGGGAATAAATTTCCAGGCGGTCACTCATTATTACGTGAAATACGTTTTTAAATGACTGAACAGAGTAAGGAAAATAATTTAAGCATTTAATGAAAAACAACCAAAACCATCTCCCATATGCCCTGATGCCCATACTATGGCAGATGGTAAAAAATGTATAGAACGTTTGGTAATGGCATGAAACAAATTCAATGTTTTCTATGTTTTAATAGAGAAATTTACCAAATTTTCTTTAACAGCTCAAGATAATTGAGTGCAAAAGTGTTAGGAAGAACAAGGTTTCAAGTGTTTGCTTTTAATCAATACGAAAAATATGTTTTCCATATAGAAGAAAATGTGTTTTTTAATTTTGTAGGGGGAAGTTGTGGTATTAAATGCTTAAACTATTTTTGTTATCATGTTAAGAACATAATTTGTAATGCTATGTAAGTACTGGCAAAACGGAAAATCAGAAATACTTAAAAGAGTGAATTCATATTGTCTAAAGGTTTATTATGAGAAACTTGTAATCGGTTAAATTTCAACTTAGTTATTAGAAATTACGAGCAACCGGTTTTTTACCCGTCACTCAAGGTTTTGAAGATATACTTCTTGTTGTACTCGATGGTACTTATTAGAATAATTGTATTACATTCCAGATATGTACTTCAGCATCATTCTTTATTGTCATACAGGGAAACCAGAAATATTAAAATGGTTTATGTGCATAAAATATGCCCTCAAAATCCAAATACATTTTAATCAAAAATATGCTCTAAAAAAGCAAAAATGTCTTTTTTATTAATCGAAAAAGTTTTATTCTACAATTCAATATCGTTTGTACATACATATCGTCATAAAAACTACAAAAAAAATTAAAAATCGGCTGTTAGATTGATTATGATGCAGCTCTTCGAACTATAACGTTCTCTCGTCAACAATATTCTAAAGGTGGACTTACACGACATGTTTTTAGCTTGTGTTTTTTATGTTTAAAATTCACACATGATATAAGAAATAGAGGGAGTTCCACTCAAAATTGTTTAACAATAAACGAGATTCTTGAAGTTTGTTTTATATGTAAACATTTAAAAAAGCGTTGCCACATGCAGAAAAGGACCAATATTCCTAGAATTTTTTCACAATTTTGTATAATTTATATGTTTGTTTTTCAGCCCAACCTATTTCAGAATAAATACTAAAAGATATGTATTGAAATAGTAAATTTGAAGGTTTTATTGAAGATTTGTTTTAAGTTGTTTTCTTTTCGATTTTTCTTTTTTTGCATATTTTTTTTTTTGCCTTATATACAGTTTAATAATCGAATTCGAAAAAAAAATTATGTGGAAAGTGGGATTTTGTAAGCAGAGCTCGCCTTTATTGTCAAATAGTAATATGTCAGAAAAAATGAGAGAGTGGCACTACCTTTTATTTTCTTAAATCATGGATACATAAGGTTTATAATTTTAACTCACAAACGTATTGCTATGAACACAATTGTGGCGAACGACGAATTTCGTTCAGCTCGACGAATTCGTCAGCAAAAACATCTGTTATGATAAGTATAGTTCTTTATTTTTTGTGAACGAAGTTGTTTGCTTTTTGCGCGGAAAAATATAGAAAAAAAAATGATTCAAAGCGTGTTAAATCTTTTAAAAATTATGAAAATAAAAAATATAATCTTTATTATGGTGAAAATGTTTACAAAGGAGATGGTGGGTGCGGCCAGTGAAGAAAATTTTCTCTAGAGAAAATCTTGGATTTCAAAGAATTATTTTTGAAGATTTAAAGTTAACGTTCATGTTGTCGCACATTTTCAATTATTATTTCACTTTTATCCATTTTTTATTTATTTATTTAAAATTCCTTCTAAATTCACAAATTGCCTCTTTTCACAATAAGTCACAGGTGTTAGGGTAACTATTCCAAAACTAATGGTTAAAAATGAAAATATTAATAAAAACAACTCTCTAAAACAGTTTAAATAGTTAAATATTCTGTGTTTTTAATTTAAATGGTTTAAAATTTACATAAACACTATTTAAAAATTGAAAAAAACCTTTATTTTCTAAAAAAAACCTAAGAACTAAAAGAAAACATGGTCACCTTGTACTGATAAATTTGTCGTTCGCCGGCGAATGAGTTAAAAATAAATCTAATTTTAATTCGTCGCGTTCGGCGAATTTCGTCGTACGCTATGATTGTGTGCGTTTTCATATACACAAATGTGTTTTATTTTTAGCGACGAATATTCGCGACCAAAAATTCGTCGTTCGCCCCAATTGTGTTCCTAGCTTATATGTAAAATAGCATATGTATGTAAATAAATATTAACGTCATTCGTTTGCAATACGACAGAAAGCCGCCGAGAATTTGTTTGATTGCTTTATTAATGTACTGGCGACACAATCATTTTTAAAGTTTTTTTTCGTGTCTAAATTATATTAAAACTTAAAATTGTTAAACTTGTAAATATTAAAAACTTGATATATTACTTGACTTATTGTTATTATAAAGTCAAAACCAATTTTAAAAATATAATTTGTTACTTCTATAAAATGTTTCTTTCTGCCGGCTAATGATACCGCTTATAATCTGGCGCCGACGAATATTTGTGTACGGCATAGACGTTTGATAACATATGTGTGCACATATGAAATTAGAACCTTCTCAAATTGAAATTCTTTTTAAGAGGTCACACAGGACATGTATCTATTTACTTATGTAAAATTTGATATATGCAGTGTGAAAAATATGTCGTGTAAGTGTGGCTTAAGCTTAACCTAAATGTATTTTTTTATAATATAAGAAAATTTTTAGCTGCTCCTGTAAAATTTTTGGATTTCCTATGACGATATATGTATGTAATAAAATTATCTTAATTCTTTTTTTATCTTTATATGTATAGAAAAATCAATGTGTGTTTGTTTGTATGCATGTGTTTGAAGTCTATAGTCGGCTAAACTGCTGAACCGATTTTATTGAAATTTTCACTGCATCATCCTCTGTGCCCTGAAGGAGACACATAGGCTGCATTTTTTTCGATAGGTTTAGAGGCAGAGGTACCCCCCATACAAACCAAATATAAATAATCACATATCTAAAGAACTATATCAGCCAGAGTCATAAAACTTTGCCACAATTACTTTCGCTTGAAACTGATTTATTGAAAAAATATAGGGCGGATATAATCAGGGGGAGATATGTATACCCCATACAAAGCAAATTTTAATTATCGTATATCTTAAAAACTATTATAGCGACAGTCTTCAAATTTTATTCCGTTCACTTTTCTATGAGCGTGCAACCTTCTATCCATACTAAATATTGGATTTTGTATATGTGGAGAGCGACAACTATTAAATCTTCGTTACTTATTCCCATCAGCCAAAAAGTGGCAGTTGTGGAAATCACACTCTATAAAAGCTGTCTAAGTTTATACTATATAAACTATATAAATTCAAATGTGTGCTTTTTTGAAGACTGTATGCAGCTAAAAAGCAGAATCTACAGTGTTTTTCTGAAAAGAAAAAAATATTATATTTTGACCGGAAGGGGACAAAATGGGAAAAAGAATAAAAATGTATCTAAGATGGCATTTAAAATAATAATTCAGATGGGGGTAGCGAAGCACACAAGTGAGGAGAATAAAAGAAGCATACTACATATGTATGGCTAAGTAAGTAAGTTATGGACAGCAAGGAGAAGCGTAAAATCTTCGAACGTTTGAAGGCTTCGTTTGAAGGCTGGCCCTAATGTATGTAATAGGAACTTGTCCCACTACGGCCATGGTAGCTTTTATCGGACTAAGTTCTTTGCATACTTTCATTATGAAATCTACAGCTTTAGGGGCTCTTAGAATGTAGACGCAAGGCGGGCTCAATTCAGTGAACCACAGGGGACTTAAGCTGCGGTCACAATTTCGCTGTTCTTATACATACGTAATCATAGGGAGTGGGATCATGGGTTCCCATGTGTCGACCCTATCTGCACGGATGGATCTAAAATGGATGGTGGTGTTGGCAAGGGGATTTTCGATCCCGTTATCAAAGTCTGCGAGCCGATGGACAAAAATGGCCCATTCCAGATGGAGATCTAACAATTTTCATCTGCGCACGGATCAATATAGTGCGAGGAATGAGGAGCGGCGCTTCTATTAATATATATTCCGATAGTCAGGCGGCACTGAGTGTACTTTCTTCGGAATATAAAGAATTTTGACTATTACGCAAGTACTATACCAATTTCTACACCCTGGCATTACGGAACAAGATTACACTTTCTTGGATCCCTGGACACACTGGTGTTATGGTAAACGAGAACCGTATTAGCTGGTCCACGGCCAGGGGAATAGCGATGATCGTCATATTAGGCACATTACCTAGGTCTTATGCAGGTGTGGCGGTCAATGAGACCACTTACCTATCACAAGGATTTGCGACGGGCCACTACTATCTTATATATCACCTTCTCAATCTTAATGTGATGCCTTATATGGAGTGCTACTGTGAATGTGTTACTTTGGCAAACATAAGGAAACGAGCTTTTATCTTCTTTTATTTGAAAGTACAATCCTTCCGGTTAATAATGGAAAAAATTTCATTCAAATGGCTGCCTCGGCTGGCCATGCAGTAGCCTACGCGATCGGTTCAATCTTTTCGCACATTATCGATTATGTGCAGCTGTATTTCATCAATGGCTTCACGAATATTGTCCTTTAAAGCGTCAATTGTCTATGGCTTATTGGCGTAACACTTATCTTTGACGGCATCCCACAAATAATAGTCCAACGGTTCAAATCGCAGCTCCGAGGTACCCAAACGACATCGGCTCTGCGGCTGATAATGCGATCTTCAAAAACAGGGCGCAAAACATCGAGTGTAGCTTTGGCTGTGTGGCACGTAGCGCCGTCCTATTGAAACCAAATGTTGCTAATATCCTCCTCTTCAATTTTTGTGAACAAAAATTCGTTCAACATGGCCCGATAACGATCGCCATTGACTGTAACGGCCACTCCTTGCTCATTTACGAAGAAAAATGGCCCAATTATGCCTCTGGACCAAAATCCGCACTAAACAGTGACTCGTCTTGGGTGTATCGGCTTTTCAATGTATGCGTGCTGATTTTCTGTGCCCCAAATGCGACAATTTTGCTTGTTTACACACCCGCCAAGATCAAAATGAGCTTCATCTGAAAAGATGATTTTTTGGCACAATCGGCATCTTTTGTAAATCGATCGCAGGCCAAAATTCCTAACGTTGATCAAGCGTATACACAACCATATTCGTTCAGCGGAAGGATAAAACTAATTATCTGTCAAATCAGACATGAGTTAAGTATTACCATTCGCGAAATAAGCACCAGTTTAAAAAAGAACGTTAGATGGCGGACTCTTTACATCTACTTGTTTCACCATCACGTAATACATAGCAATGAGCGCGGTTATACAGTCTCAGTATCGCCTTTACATCTCAGAACTTGCAATATCGCTCTAGGTTGGATTGTTTTAGAAGCCCGCTTGACATTGACAAATATTTTAGTCGACACAGGACCTGTTCGGTTCGGTCTGAAGCCAACCTGATCACGCCTTCCTTAGGGCTCCAGAACAGTATCAATAGGGTTATGTAGGATGTTGACTATTACCTAATTTGCCATATTTAGTAAGGTAATGCTCGTCCAGCATCCTTGCAAATTAACGCTTTTTGAAATCATTATAAAAAGGCCTTCCCCTATCTCAACGGGAATATTATATACCTGCGAAAAATTTGTAATTATCGTAAGAGTTTGAGTAGCATAGTTGTCTGGTCAACAGCAGCTTAAAGAATTTTAATTTTTATTCCATCAGGGCCTGCTGACTTGCCTTTGTTGATATGCCCCTCATACAAGACCGTTATTTGTTCTGTTTTCTTTTTTATCAGTAAAACAGAGTCCTGCTGTTAATGAACAAAATTATGGGAAATATTGTCGAAAATAAAAAATAATAATTTATGTTTAATTGAGTTGCTTCCTTTTTGTAATTTTATTTTATCTATGAGCAGAGAGAGACGTAGAGATGGAAATAAAATTATTTGTGCATACGTGTGTATACTCCTAAATAAATGTTTTAATTACATATTCAACAGCAATGAAGGCAAAATGATGGATGGGGTGGTAGGAAAAGACCTATAACAGGATACAATGAATTTGTTATTTTTATTTTTTGTTTATTCCTTTCCATTATGGTAACAAAATCGATAAATATTTGACTCCTATTTATTTTTTTCTAGTTATTATTATAGACTCTTTTACGACCTACCGGCAACTCTGTGTAATTAAACAAAATATTTGTCAAAAATTATAATTTCTAGGAATATTGCTTTCATTTTAGTTCATGTTTTTCAGTTTATTTTTTGTTTAATTATGTGTTATTTTATGGCACGAATATTTAATTTGTATCATTTAAGTAAAGAGAACAAAACCATATTATTAAAGGTGGTTAAAACCAAATATTTTCATACCAAATCAATGAATAGGATGATATGAATAAATGTATTGAGTATACAATTTAATAATGTGGACTTTTTTGCTTGAAAAATGCATTTATTGTAATAATAAAATGAACTGATACATTATTCAAAGTATTGCCCATCGTTAGCCACTACTTTTTTCCATATTTCTGGTAGCATATGGATTCCGCGCCGAAAGAACTGCTTCGATTTTGAGGTAAAGAATGAATCAAGTCAATTTTTGATGTCCTGTTCTGAAGTGAAGCGTATTCCTGTAAGGGCGTTCTGACGGGTGAGCCAAATTCACTGTCCCATTCACTGTTTTCCAAATAGTTTTCAACCGGCCTGGCAACATGTGGTCGAGCGTTGTCATGATGAAAGATTATAACCTTGTGTCTGACCGAATATTCTGTTCGTTTTTCGTCGATTTCTCTTCAAACGAATCAATTGTGTGCGTTACAGGTCCCCTGTGATCGTCTGACCCGATTTTAACAGCTCATAATACAAAACACCCTTCTTATCTCACCAAATACAGAGCATTACCTTGGCGTCATGGATATTCGGCTTCAGCGTTGATTTGGCTAGTGGGTCGGGCTTTACATACGACTTTTTGCGCCTGGGGGTATCGTAATGTATCCATTTTTATCACCAAAAACAACATGATGCAAAAATAACTTCTCTTTGTGGCGTTCAAGCATCATTTCCGACATGTAAAATTGTCTTTCAACGGCTCTCGGCTTCAATTCGTATGGGACCCCATTTCCTTGCCTGAATCCCAATGCTTTTAAATGTAGGGAAATGGTTGGTTGTTTGACTCCCAATGATAATACAAGCTCTTCTTGCGTTTGGCAACAATCTTCGTTGATAAATGCTTCCAATTCCTCATCTTCAAACTTTTTTGGTTGACCAGTCCTCTTCGAAATCATGTGTCGAAATCACCACCGTTCATAAATTTTTTGAGTTATTGCATGTTGACCATAAGCTTCTATCGTTAATCGATAACTAACAGGAGTCGTTCTTCTCAAATAAAAGAAGGTTATCAGATTTCCCCGCAAAACTTTTTTTTTAGTCACAAAACTCGACATTATTATAGCGATTGAAGAAATCTGTGTTTAGACGGCGTCTATCGTATACTGAATGCTTAGATGTTTACCCTCTAAAGTACCATATTTGTTATTATTAACACAAACCATAGTTGATAGTTATGCCATATGTTGTCCAAATCGACATTATTAACTTGTATGCCCAACATGTTTGATAAGAGCGGTGTTTGATAGATATAAATTAAATATGTATATTATTGTTTTTTACTTCTGTATAAAAAACTGCATAAGTTTATTTACGAAATTGCATAAATTAGTTATTCCGAAAAGTAAATTCTGTCGAAACACAGGCCGTAATTAAGATTGATTACAAATTAGGTCATTGAATTTTGAGGAAATAAAAAGCTGCTTTCTGAATAAAAGATTTTTTTGCTTTTTTATTTTGTTTTTTCTTAACAAATTGGCTGAACGATTGGGATTGAAATGGGGCCAAGTTTTCTTGGATATGAAACTAAACTGAAGAAATATACCATTTTGACGATGAGTAAGGGATTCAGCGCCCGTTATGCAGTTAGATGTGCTATAAGTAAAAGATAAGGTCTTCGCCCGATGATGGTGATATGAATCTATGACTCAACAGTCGGACCTGTCCTTAATTATGGCTGTATCGTATGTCGAAAAGCTCTGGAAAATGTCAATCGGAGGAAGTTTAACCTAACATAACCTTCTTAATAATGTTGCCTTTAAGTTAGATACCTTTAGTCCAGCAAGCAATTTCAAATACTTTATACTGAAATAAATAATGAAAATACCCACAACTTCCCATGGAGAAATATGGGGACTTCTTTCAGTCAATGATCTACTCCAGCTTCTATTTTTGGACGCATTGAAAGAAACCTACAGTTTAACGACGACATTAGAGAAGTCTTCAATAATTTATAAAACTGAAAAAGTTGTCAATGGATCCATGTTTTGTAACAATTACAAAAATTATTCGGATTTGGCCTAATAATTTTTAACACTCTAGGCTTCTTCAGATTGATCTATGAATTTAAACAAATTGTTGTCTAACTTTGACCTGCATAAGATAAACTTTGTATTTCATTTTTCAGGGTAAGTATGTCGCGACCTAAAAGGAAGATCTGCCACAATTACTGAAAAGATCATATCAATGAATATTGCAGTTCTCCCATCATCGAAAAATCTCTTCGAAATAAACAGTGTTGTTTCAGACCGAACCGATCATGTATGGACCAAATCAACTCGTTGAGAATAATGGATGAACAATCTACAGAATACAACTCCTCACTCTTGAACACACCTCATAAGTAACTGTACCGAAACGCAACATGTAAGCTGCGATGTCAATACAGGCGTCAGACAAGACCGTATTCTATAGAGACTGATACGGATGTAACGAATTGGATAAAGCGTGCATGAGGCTTATATGCCACTCTGAACAAAGTCTGGAATTCTTTACAGGTATCTAAGTGGTTTAAGATTTCCAATTCCAGTGTGAAGTTGGATATGAAACGTGGAAGTTATCGTGTAAGTGCTTGTGAACAAGTGTTTTTGGAAAATAAACAGAATATTTTGGCTTAACTGTACCTTAAATCCTGTTATCAACTAAATACCAAGTCCCCAACGCTCACGAAATCCGTCGCCTCAAATGGATTTGGATTAGGCACACATCGCGTAAGAACATCACCAACATAGAAAATTGAATCCACAAGGGAGAAGAGATGTTTGGCGCCAGAGGATTACATGTAGAAGATCAATAGAGGTGAAGTTTCAACAACGAGGGCTACCATGGCCACAGATTTGTCATATGGTCAAGATAGATAAAGAACTCTCGTCAATACGACAACAAGCTTACATATAGAGAGAGCCATTTAAAGGCTTAAATTTAAAAATGCACTACACCAAAAACGGTTTGAAATTTTTATTTAAATTTATTATTTTGTTGTGAAGTATTGGTTAGAAATAAAATATTATTTCATTTATATGGCTGCCTCGACTGGCCTCACAGTACCCCATTCGATCGGACCGATTTTCGATAAATTTTTTAAGTGTATGGTATCACGAATTCTGCCCTTCAAATGCTCAATTGTTTCTGGTTCTGAGCATAACAATGACATCATCATTTCGGCTAATTAAACGGCCCTCAAACGTTTGACGTAATAAATCGATTGTGGAATGAGATGTGTGGCAAGTTGCAGCATCCTCTTGATATTAATCATCGTTAACATCAATACCACGAAAAGCGGGCACAAAAAAATCGCTTATCATGGTGCGATAGGTGTCTCCACATAGTCACTTGTAATGGGTGCATTGGCTTCTGTAAGACTACGTTTTTTTCAATTTTGCTTATTAACGTACCCACCAAGATGAAAATGAGCTTCATCCGAAAAAATGTGTTTTTTAATTTTTTTTTTGCAATTTCCGACCAATTGTCTTTGATTTGGTAATAAATTTCCAATAAATTCCAACGTTGCTCAAGCGAAAATCGACTCAATTCGTTTGGTGGAGATAATGTACTGAATTTGTTGACAAAATGTAATGACATATTTGATATTGTCAGATTCGAAATAACCGCTGGTTGATCTTTAATCCAATAGATCGTCCACCCGATATGTCAGTTGTTTGTTGTTTTGACTTATTGATTTGTCATGGTCACATTGTTACTTTATTCTATGAAACTATTTGGAAACACTGTGTGCCATGGACTAAATAAATAATAACAACATTGAATAATAATACCTCTTCCCACACCCAATACCTTAAACATTCTATGCACTCACATACGTTCATGTTTAAATGACATTCGCATTTAATTTATTTGCCTTTAAGTTTGCATTCATTTAAAGATTCAATGCGAATAATGTGTGTGAAGAATGGATTTAACATTTTTGCAATTCTCTCTGCGTGTATGTAAAAATAAAAAAATAAATAAATATTTTCATAGGCAAACAGTAATTGTTCATAAATAATTTTAAATTATTCTCTTAAGAAAATTAATAAATTTTGCAATTTGGAATATAAATATGAAATTATGAATAACATAAGTATTTTGCTGCTGCTGCTTGATGCATGCACAGGACATTTGCAGAAGACTTAATGGCAACTTTTTAATTAATTCGCATAAATTTTAAAGTGATTTAAGATGATACGTGATTGCAGCCGAAAACAATACGAAAGAAACCAAAAATGAAACTTAAGCAATGACAAGCTAAAGCCAAGTAGGAATCAATTTAATTTATTTCACACAAGAAAAAAGCTCACGAAAGAAGTCTTTTACGGAAATTTAAAGAAAAAAAAAAAAATAATTTTACGAAATTTGTTCAGTTAAGAGTGATTGTATTCCGACAGCACGTTTACTCGTCACATACATTTTATAGCCTGCAGGCAAATGCTTATTGCAAATGAAATTGATGATGATAATGATGATATTAATGATAAAAATTAAAACCAAAAAAAGCAAAAAAAAAAGGATTTGAATTGAAGGTTTTAAACGCATAGCCTATAATAAAATCGGTTTATGATGTCGACTTAAAATATTTTTAAAAATTTACAAAAATTCGATTAAAAATTGATTACCAACTAAAATTGTGTTGTAAAACAAACAATTTTTTCATTTACATTGATATACCTATTAACCCTGAAATGCGCAAGCAAAAGACTAATGTTTTCCAATTTTAATTTTATTGCAGTGTTGTTGTAAAAGAAAACAAAATAGATCATAAAAAAGGATGGATCAATACATTTAAGGAAAAATGCAAAAAACCTAAAACCACTAGAAAGCCGTTTTGGGCTTAAGGGATTAATATTGCCCTCCTTTTAATTATATGATTTTCATACTTTTCTTCTCTGCAGTTACTGGCGTTATCGTAATCAAAGAAAATAATGAATGTAACCTTGAAACCTATTGGGTCTTAGCAAAATCTTTTGATCTCTTGTCTGGAATAATTTTTTTTTTTGTTGTTGTCACACCCCTTAGAAGCATACGACTCTCCCCAAAACAACAACTGCCTTGATTTAGCTTACATCAGGCGCGTAAATGCTCACATACAAAGTCTACGGATTGTACTCCAATCAGTCTATCATCATTTGCGCTTAAAACATTAGAGATATTGCTAGAGATTCACATACAGAGTAATATCCCAAGGGAGAGACGGCCTTCTGTTCTATAGTGAGTACAATTGAAAACTCTCTCGGGGGAATATTCAGTTGGGGTTTTCCTGGACATCGAGGGAGCCTCCAATATCGTACCACCTCAGGCGATCCTACGATCGTTAAGTGATTTGTGGGTTGATGGTTCCGTTAAATGTCTGATTGGGATGCTTTTGACTGGGAGAACCGAAGGGCGTAACCTTGAAACCTATTGGGTCTGAGCAAAATCTTTTTATGTCTTGTCTAGAATAACTTTTTTTTTCGTTTTCACACCCCTAAGAACCATACGGCTCTCCACAAAGCATCAATTGCCTTTCAGTAGCTTACCTCAGGCTCGTAAATGCTCACATACAAAGTCTACGGATTTTAGGCCAATCAGTCTATCATCATTTGCGCCTAAGACATTGGAGAGATTGCTGGAGATTCACATACAGAGTAATATCTCACGGGAGAGACGACTTTCTGTTCTATAGTGAGTACAATTGAAAACTCTCTCGGGCGAATATTCAGTTGGGGTCTTCCTGGACATCGAGGGAGCCTCCAATATCGTACCACCTCAGGCGATCCTGCGATCGTTAAGTGATTTGTGGGTTGATATTGCTAGAGATTCACATACAGAGTAATATCCCAAGGGAGAGACGGCCGTCTGTTCTATAGTGAGTACAATTGCAAACTCTCTCGGGGGAATATTCAGTTGGGGTTTTCCTGGACATCGAGGGAGCCTCCAATATCGTACCAGGCGATCCTGCTATCGTTAAGTGATTTGTGGATTGATGGTTCTAGAGGGACACCTCAGTCTTATCTCCACTACTGTGGTTGACCTCAGTAAATGAACTGCTTCTGGAATTGGTGCAGGCTGAATGTAGAGATTTTGCCTACGCCGATGGCATTGCAGTCATCATTACGGGGAAGAATCTTAATCTGATTAGTGTGCATATGACGGCCGTACTGTACCGAGTACCGAGCTTATACTGTTTTCTCGTATATATAAAATACCGGTATTTGAACCCCCGTTTTTTCAATAAGCCCACGAGTGTTTTAATAAAGAATAAAAAGAAACGATATATAAAAAACCACTTTATGTTCAGGTCTCAAGAGAATAATTAATTTGCGGTATAATACACTACACAATCTGGTCTAAACGCTGTAGCTCTTATATGTGCAATTGAAATGTTTTAATCATGTTTATTACTTGCGCTACTATTATGAAATCTTACATAGTAAATTTAAATTTTCTGCCATCTACAGTGAAGAGCATAAGAAGTCCATACATTTAAAAAATATTCACAAAAACACTGCTTAGATTCTAAAGTTTAGAATCGTCGTTAATTCTTCCAAACGTTGAAGAATACTTTTTTGTACGTTTTTTCTTAGATTTCAAAGAATCAGAAAAAAAAATCACAAAAAAATAACAAACAAAAATGTTTAATACCCTCAGGATAGCGTTCGAATGTTTCTTCAATAGAATTTTGCCAGTGGCCAGCAAAATTTTTTACAGAAAAATGGATAACAAAAAAAAAAAAAAATCAACAGCTGGTATTGCAGTTATTAAAGCCCAAAAGGCAAAGATTGTTGACAAACCAACGTTAAATTTTTTTCTCAAAATTCTGATGAAGACTAAAAATGCTAAAGTGTGTGCTGCATTCAGACAAAGGTTCTTAACAAACCAACGTTTTATTTTTTTCAATATTCTGATAGAGACTCAAAATGCCAAAGTTTGTGCTGCATTCAGGAGAAAAACAATTTCAAAAATTTCACCACAAAAAAAAAAAAATTCTAAAATCCTTATGCGCAAAATTTTAAATACAAACAAGAAACTGGAACATTTAGAAAATGTGTAATTTCATGCGAGAGCATAAAACCGTTTTTCAGGCTTCTGGTGGTAACTGTGGGTGTCTAGAAAAATTTGTTTCCACAATTAGCAAAACAGTAAAATGAAATCTTGTTTAGCAGTTCAAAAACAAGTATTATTGGTAATGCTATAGTCCGACTAAGACCGATCACATAATACACTACGTAATTAATATTTTTTATAATTAATTTTATCAAAAATATAAAATTGTAAACATACATTAAGCGTCTTATCATTATATATAAAAATCAAAGTGTGTTTGTTTTTATGTTTTAGGGAAGATCGGATTATTCTTTTTTTTCAAAAAACGGTTTTTTAATAATTCGAAAAGTAGCACTATTTAAAAAACCGGTTTTCGGTTAATAATAATTCAAATAACCGGTTAAGGTCGTTTTAAAAATAAGCGGAAGCTGATGGAGAGCTTGAAAATCTCATAAAAACTATGCCTAAACGGTGTGCGGAGGCCATAAAAACAAAGTTTATTACACAAAGTACTGAAAAATTTCGAACGGCTACTCAAAAAGCTAATTTCGTTTTTGTTGTATTACTTGGTAGAGAATGGAATTAAGGGTTTGATATTATAGTTATAATTTAGGTGCATAAGATAACAAAAATAAAATGTTTTACTTTGAATAAATCTATTAGTAATATACGAGTCCTTAATTGCCTCGACAAGAAAATTTGCTTAGATTCGAGCAGCACTGTATGTAAGTTTAAGCACCACGTATTTAATAGTGTGTGTGTCACTGTGGTATGTTAGGTAAGAACCAACCTTCCAACCAAGAGTCGTCGGTTCAATCCCAGGCCACACCATCTGACAATTTTCAACAGCGATATCACCTCACAACATTACTAGCGACTGGTTTGTATTTACGCTGTGAAAAACTTCTTAACTAATACATCTGCCGTTCGGAACCGGCGTTTGTGGGCTTTCAATGAGTCTAGTTGATCATTGTCCATATATAAAAATCAATCTTTATTTACAGAAGATGAGAAAAGGTTATTATTGCTCAAGAGTGCATATCTTTTACGATCTACCCTGGTTTTCACGCTCTTTATGAAACGTTCAAAGTTGTCGTATATACTAAAATAATTAAATTTTTACAAATAGTTAAACGATGAGCATATTTATGATAAAAAAGTATACGAACGCATAAAAACTATACTTATTTAAATTAACCGGTTATTCGTGTTAAATTAATCCGTTTATTCGGTATTTGAAAAATGAAGATTTTGAAAAAACCGTATTCGACAAAACCAAAAAAACCGGTTAAAACCGGTCGAATAATAACCGTCCGATCTCCTTAGTATGTACGAGTATATATGTGTTTTTGAAGTCTATAGACGGCTAAACGGCTGAATCGATTTTCTTGAAATTTTCAATATATCATCCTGTATGCCTGGAAGAACACATAGGTACTTTTTTGATAGGGTCAGGGGGAGAGGTACCGCCATATAGAGCAAATATTAATAATCGCATATCTAAAGAACTATATCAGCCAGAGTCATAAAACTTTGCCCCAATTACTTTCGCATGAAACTGATTTATTGGAAAGAATGTATGGCGGATATAATCAGGAAGAGAGGTATACCCCATATATAGGAAATTTTAATGATCGTATATCTGAAAAACTATTATAGCGATAGTCTTCAATTTTTTTTTTTTTTCAATCACTTTTCTATAAAACTAATTTACTGGAATAAATTTAGGGCAGATATAATTAGGGGGAGAGGTACCCTTCATATACAGCAAATATTAATTTTCGAATACTATTACACTGATTGCGGTAAGATTTGATCCCAAGCCCTTTCTAAAAAAAAATCAATAGAAAAAATCTGGACGGAATAAGATTAGTGGGAAAATTAGGGAACGGAAACATTAACAGTAGATAATGTGAGTTTACTTGAAGACTGTTTACAGTTAAACAGCATATTATGCATTGTCTTTCTGAAAGAAACTATAGAGTAAAATAAATTTTTGTTTTTGACTGGAATAGGACACAATATAGAGAAAAGGAAAAAAGATGACATTTAAGATATTTGTTAAGATGTGGGTAGCGAAGCACGCTGGGTTATATCTAGTATACATATATTAATGAATTTGAGCTTATATATATGTTTGTTTGAAGTTGAGAGGCAGCTAAACGGCCGGACTGATTTTCTTGATGTTTTACAGTATTTCTCTTTATGTCTGGAAGGAACTGTAGGCTTCATAAATTTCAAAATTTTCAACTGGGCGGTGTCACGCCCATAAAAAGTAAATATATGTGTTTGACTACCTCTTCAAAATTGTAACAGTTCTTGTTTTAAGATTTGGTCGAAATAGCTACGTGGTCGGTAGAAAGCATCAGTCAGAAAGTGGATGGAATCGGGGTGATGCCTCCAAAACAAAGAAAATATTGATTTTTGCATATCTTAAGAACGGTAATAGTAGAAGTTTCGGCACAACTTCGTGGACAATACACATCATCAGTCAATAACTAGGAGAGATTGGATGAGTGGTCGTGGCACCTTCAATCAACACTAGATATGAAATTTGGTATATGTGGAGCACGGAAACAGTTAAAGCTGCGTTATCTATTCGTATCAGCCTTAAAGCGGAGAGATTGGGTAAGCGGGTATTCCAGATGACATTTCGGATTAAAGACTATGTAGAGCTACAAGGCAGAACTTATTATTTTGATATTTTTACAGTGACTTTCTGGAAGGAAATATAAGTTATGGTTATAATTCAGATATGAGTAGAGTTCGCCAAAATCAATTATGACAACGACACAAATTTGATGGCCGCCAAAAAACTACTACTACTACTACTTTTATTTGCACTCACTATACAGTCTGAAGCTTGCACCATCAAACTGTTATGATTTCATTGTATACAAAGCAATTTTGATGTTAAAATTGGCTAACGGAAGAGTAGATAAGCTTTTTGCCGCTGTAACACAAAAGTTTTTCAGCGAGAAAGAAAATTGTTAACAACTTTTTATGATCCAATAAGCTTAAGATCATTTCAAAATTGCACTTTGCTAGGACTCATATAATCCATTACAAATCTTATTTTAAGCTTTGCCTTTCCTAGTAAAATGAGATTAACTGAGAGCAATCTGAAATTTTACAAAAATAGGTATTTATGCCTTAGCAATCGCTGAGATCATGATAACTTTTTCAAAAATACCGGGTGGAGCGAAGTTAAGTGGGTGTTTTGAAGTTGAACGGAAAAGTTCCTAGACATATTTTGATACTGATTCAAATAAAACGAAACTTCAAGCATTTATTCACTGCTAAGTCCTTTCAAAACAAGCTTAACAAAACGTATGATATTCCAATACTGGAATGGAAGAAAACGAATCATACAAAATAATCCGCATACACTTAGTTTTGCACTTCTCGCTTAAATAAAGAGGAAGTTATATATTTAACACTCTTTCTAGAGCACCTTACTTTATGTGGCATTTTCTTAGGAATTTAGACATACTTTCTACACTACCTGATAGAAAAAAACTGAAAACGGATTTGAATTCAGCGCATCAAAATCATCATATTCCTTATAGTTTTATTCGAAGGTCAGAGAATTTTTTGTTTTTGTAGACCAGTGTTATTTTGGAGATTTGTTATTTACAGAAGATTCATTAATGTTTTCATGTTTAACTTGTACAGTCTCTACTTATCCCTTTCCTTAGGTCTTAAGACTTTTTGCTTATTTTCCAAAACATTTTCTCTTTTTGGTTTATAAAATTCACATATACTTTTGGCTTCATTACCACAAAAATCGGGTACCTTTTTCTAGCGATTTGAGCGGAATTTCAGCTTATGGCTAGCACTGGTTGAAGTTCAGTGATCAGACATGTTTGTAAGATTGAAAATTATATGGCAGTAATAAGATCAGTTTACATAATTAGAAGATATCAGATATTTTATCTATTGGTGTCACGTACAGACATTTTTTTACCACTTAAAATCAACTATTAGCAAAGCGTCTAGATAAATAATCTTTTCGTTAGCATTTAGACCAGTAAAAGTTAGTGGTAAACAACAAAAATTTATTTGTTTAGTTTACGTCTTTTACAATTATTCATATAAAAAGGAATTGAGCGTCACGTGGGTGACACATAAAGCTACCTTTGCATTATAACTAATTTCTCGTTAACGAAACACTTCACGAAAAAAAAAAATTAACGCAGTTGAATAAAACTCACCACACACTTAAACTAAGAAATAAAATTAATTTATATAGGTAGGATCACACGATTGTCGTGATGCACCAATAATTAGTCTATTTTATATGCCAATTATGTATCTACACAATTTATTGGCTCATATGACAACTCACAACATTATTGTGCTTATTTATCCCAATCAAATGCAACCCTGGTGCAACAATCATGTGAAAGCTTTAAAGGCAATCATGACAAAAATACTCCAATATGTGCGGCAATGAAGAAGACAATACTCACCAATTTTTATTTAGTAATTGATTTCTTTCTGAAAAAACACTTGTTTACTGTAGAGAATTAAATATAATTTTTAATTATATTCCAATTTAGATAAGTTAATATTTTAGTGAATTTATTTTTTTTTAATTTATCGAAATGTAAGCCAAATAAAATTTGCAATCTAGTAAAACCACTGAAAAGTGGAAATTTTTACAATTAATCGTTTTGCGCTAATTTGCGACAATAAAATTTACTTAAACGGGGGCAATCATGTGACTGCAGAGAATTTGATTTGAACAATTTCTTCATTGTGTTTTAATTCTGTCCAATAAAAATTGTTGAAAATTGGTGCATTGCGACAATAGTGTGATCCTTCCTATATTATCTGATAAGCAATAGCGATAGGAACCTTTCAGAAACTGGTATAGATTCAAATGAATAAGTCTACTTGTTGTTACTCTCAAAAAATTAACCGTAAGTTATAAGAACGTAATATATTCGTTAAAATTTATAAAAAATTATTGTAGATGAGGATATAATCTCAGCAAGTAGATACAAAATGAAATAAAAAAACTAATGTTTGCGAAATTGTTTAGATTTCCACTTTTCCATGGAGTGCTTGTAATGCCAAAAACATAAGATACAATTTTTTGGCTTGCCTCCAACAAAATGTGTATTTTTTACCAAACTTCTTCAATAGTAATTCAAATGTATTTCAATATTGTCATGCTATCCACCTTCTTGTAAAAGCTTGCACTACTTATTCAAGTTAACTTAGGAAAACGTTTTCATTGAAATTCGTCCAATGTAATATCATAGGGTATGAACAAAATCAGGCTTGACAAAACATAATTTCTTTAATTTTTTCTCTCTTGACATAAAATGTCATTACATTTTCAGTTGAGAAAATATTTTTAGAAAATTTTCTGGCCTCCACATGTGAATTGTGTGATATCAATGTCATTGGTTGGTCGATTGGTTGTTTGGTTGTTGGCTCTGTTTTATTCATAAATTTTGCTTTTATTTTCTCCTCTTTTTCAGATTTTTCCTTTCTATACATTATTTTGGTTTTTTCTTCGTTTCCTGAAAATACGAATTTTGCAAATGGTAAGTCAAATTATTTACATTTCAAAGAAAAATTGTTTAAAAGATGCAAACGGAAATTGGCTAAGAAATGATATCATATGCACACAAAAGATGTGGCATAGCTTTCCGTAGTTTATATGAACATACAAACTAAAAAAAAAAAAATTAACACCAATTAGTCTCTAGTGTATGTTTACGTAAAATGCCATAACACAATAAAATATGGAATTTTTTTTAAATTTTAACATAAAAAGAAACAAAAATGAATAATAAATAGATAAATAAAAATATATAGTCACACAGATAATAATACGTACCCTTTATAAAAATGGTTTTTAAAAAAACCTTTGCATTTCTAAACGAAGTTCCTTTTATAAAGGGTCTGCCAAATAAATTTTCTTTTTTGAAAATGCTATAAAAAAAAACTACCGAATATTTTCTGAAATTTATTTTTTTATTTGAAAGTACAATCCTTCCGGTTAATAATGGAAAATAATTTAATTCCAATGGCTGTCTCGGCTGGCCAAGCAGTAGCCTACACGATCAGTCCACACATTATCGATTGTGTGCAGCTGTATTTCACCAATGGCTTCACGAATATTGTCCTTTAAAGCGTCAATTGTCTCTGGCTTGGTGCCGTAACACTTATCTTTGACGGAACCCCACTAATAATAGTCCAGCGGTGTCAAATCGCTCCGAGGCTCTGAAGTGGCCAAACGATATCAGCTCTGCGGCTGATACTGCCAACTTCAAAAACAGGGTGCAAAACATCGAGTGTAGCTTTGGCTGTGTGGCACGTAGAGCCGTCCTCTTGAACCCAAATGTTGCTAATATACTCCTCTTCAATTTTTGTGAACAAAAATTCGTTCAACATGGTCCGATAACGAGCGCCATTGACTGTAACGGCCACTCCTTGCTCATTTTTGAAGAAAAATTGCCCAATTATGCCTCTGGACCAAAATCCGCACCAAACAGTGACTCGTCCGTGGGTGTATCGGCTTTTCAATGTATGCCTGCGGGTCTTCTGTGCCCCAAATGCGACAATTTTGCTTGTTTACATACCCATTAAGATCAAAATAAGTTTCATTTGAAAAGATGATTTTTTTGGCAAAATCGGCATCTTCTGTAAGTCGATCGCAGGCCCAGATTCACAACTATATTCGTTCAGCGGAAGGATAAAACTAATTATCTGTCAAATCTGACATGAGCTAAGTGTTACCATTCACGAAATAAGCACTAGTTAAAAAAAACGTTAGATGGCGGACCCTTTATTTGAGAGTACAATTACATAATCCCCTAAACAAACTACGAAATATCCCACTATCTACGCGCCTATTGTCTGTGAGCACTTAAAACTCATATGGCAACACAGATAATTATACGTACGATATGAAAAGAAACGGCATCTTTTAAAATTTTACAAATAATCTCAACATCAGTTTGCTTTATGTCAAATTTGTATATTAGTTTGAGAAAATTCTTGTCAAAAAAAAAAAAAAAAATTAATATTTTAACTAAAGATGAGTCGAAAATCGAAATATATTTGCATTGAAATGAGAGAGCAAATAATAATCTTAAGGAAGGCTCAATATTCATTAAATGAAATTGCTGAAATTGTTGGACGTGCTAAGTCCACAGTCCAAACGATTATTAGAAATGTTTCCGAAACGAAATCTTTCGCAAGCAAGCCTAGAACTGGTCCTAGTCCCGAAATTACTCCTAGAGTGACCCGATATACATATAAAAAATGTTGTGGATAAAACACATAAAACTACAGCGGTGGAAATTCGAAATACATTGGAAAATGATCACAACATTAGTGTGCATTCAGAAACTGTTCGCCGTGTTTTAAGAAAAAACGGATTCCATACCAACTATAAAGCATGGTGGTGGTTAAATTATGGTATGGGGCTGTATGTCGGCGAATGGAGTTGGAAAACTGCAATTTCTGGAAACAAATATGGACCATATGGACAATTTGTATATTTGGACATTTTGAAAAGCAGTATGAAAGAATCCGCATCAAAATCAGGTCTCAGTGACGATTGGTATTTCCAACAGGATAATGGCCCAAAGCACGCATCACATATTGTAAATGAGGGGTGCTTTACAATATCCCAAAGCAACTGTATTTGCCTCCCCAATCCCCAGGCTTGATCCCCGTAGAGTATGGAGCTTAAGGATGGGTTAGAGCACGAGTGGAATCAAATATCGGCTGCAGCAACAAAAAACCTTGTATTTTCTATGCACAATCCATATACCTAACGAACTGGTTGTCATTTATTCAGTTCAACAGTTCACTTCGATATTACGTTCAACAGCAGATATTATTGATACAATTTTTCTCATCACAATAGGTTTGCTCTTCTGACCCTAGTTTTAATGAAAAGTTATATTATATTACGATATCAACCAACAAAATTTTCGAATTTGGAACAAGCGTCCAGGATGAACTCATCCCGAAAAAAGCCAGCATCATTAGTCCATATTTATTTAGGGACTAGCTAAAATCCAGATTGCTTCGCTATTTACATCTTAATTATTATGTTATTCCCCATCCTATTTCCCCATTTTATCTCCTTCCGGTCAAAATCCAAACATTTAATATGGCCTATAATTCCTTCCAGAAAGACACTGTAGAATCTGTCATTTAGTGTCAGTTTTTTGTGGTTTGTTCATGTAAACCCGGTCTTTCAAATAGCCACCGAGAAAATAATCCAGCGGTGTTAAATCACAAGAACGATGCGGCCAATTGGCATCGCCAAATCATGAAATTACGCGACTGGAAAATTTCTCATGCAATAACTGAATTCTTTAACTGGCTGTGTGGCTTGTGGCGCCGTTCCGCTGAAACAAAACGTCACTGAACATAAGCCAATTGTGGCCACAAATAATTGGTTATCATGCTATGATAGCGCAAAGAATTCACGGTGACGGCGTTTTCTTGCTCATTTTCAAAAAAATATGGGTCGATGATGCCGCCTAATCACAAACCGCACCATATCGTCACTTTCTTTGGATGCCCCATATGCGACAATTTGGTTTGTTTATATAACCGCCGAATTGAAAATGGGGCTCATCTCTTTTCAGATGAAGCTCATTTTGATCTTGGCGGGTATGTAAACAAGTAAAATTGTCGCATTTGGGGCACAGAAAACCCGCACGCATACATTTAAAAACCGATACACCCAAGACGAGTCACTGTTTGGTGCGGATTTTGGTTCAGAGGCATAATTGGGCCATTTTTCTTCGAAAATGAGCAAGGAATGGCCGTTAACGTCAATGGCGATCCTTATCGGACCATGTTGAACGAATTTTTGCTACACAAAAATTGAAGAGGAGGATATTAGCAACATTTGGTTTCAAGAGGACGGCGCTACGTGCTACACAGCCGAAGCTACACTCGATGTTTTGCGCCCTGTTTTTGAAGATCGCATTATCAGCCGCAGAGTTAATGTCGTTTGGCCACCTCGGAGCTGCGAGTTCACACCGTTGGACTATTATTTGTGGGGTGCCATCAAAGATAAGTGTTAAGCCAACAAGCCAGAGACAATTGACGCTTTAAAGGACAATATTCGTGAAGCCATTGGTGAAATACAGCAGCACACAATCGATAATGTGCTTAAAAATTGGATCGATCGTGTAGGCTACTGCATGGCCAGCCGAGGCAGCCATTTGAATAAAGTTGTTTTCTATTGTTAACCGGAAGGATTGTACTTTCAAATAAAAAAAGAAATTTGAGAAAATATTCAGTAGTTTTTTTTTTTTTGATATCATTTTCAAAAAAAAAATTTATTTGGCGGACCCTATATAAGATAAAGGTGGCCCGGCCGTTACCATCAATGGCTAGCGCAAATTTCCACGATCACCAACTTCATTTTGATTTCAATAGGAATTCACTACCGTGTCACAGAACTCAAGCCACATTGGACAATCTGCACGAAGAATTTGAGGGCATGATCACCTCACGTAATGATGATGTGAACTGGCCATTGAGATTGTAGGATTTGACCCCGTAAAACTTTTTTTGTAGATTTTTCTCAGAAACAACACAGCCCATAACCGTTGGTCAAATTATATCTGATTGGTAGCACTTAATAGCAAAATGGGATATATCAGATGTCGGTGCGGATATTTGAACGATATTGTTTCCAATACATTCTTAATAGCATCGATGATATCACACTTACTTACCAAATGTGTATTTAAACAAAATTATAAAAAATGTTTAATAGTTGACACCTATAAGCAGTTTGGATATAACAATTTTTTTTTTTTAAGATTTAAAAAATTAAATAAAATAAATGCAATTAAAATATTTAACAGATAAATGCAAAGCATTTTTAATTTTTTTTTTATTTATTTTATTTTATTATTTATTTTTTTTTTTTTTGATTAGGTTTTTTGAATCACATTTAAAAAAAAAACTTATAATTTGTTATATAAACATAATAATGGAAAAAATATTTTTTTCTCTCTGAAACAAATACATAACATGTACAAACATAATTCAAATGATTTTTACATGCAATTAAATTTATGATTGCAATGAATAATTTTTTTTTTATTTGTTTTTTCTTATAATTTTAAATATTTATATAATTTTATAAGTTTTAATTAGAAAATTTTCAAAGTTATTCAAGATTTATATTAAATTTAGTTCTTTTTAATTAAAATGTATTAAGTGGGAGATCTACTAAAGCGAATCGAAACCAAATTACCCATTATTAATATAAATGTAAATTATGTATCAGGGGTGGCGTGGTGTAGTCGTTAGAGCGCACGCATAACAACAGAAAAGATCCAGGTTCGAGCTCCAGCAGAGGACATGACGAAGAAAAAATTTAATCGTGGTTTCGAATGTTTAATAATAAAAACAGAAAGCTCCATCCAAAAAGAAGCCCCCGTGACTCTTTTCTCATACCTCTGGCGGTGATGATAAATATCAGACGAATGATCAGGAAAAACACGCCACCTACTGGGAAAAAAACACAATGCTAAAGTAAAGATCACTACCAATTAGCAAGGATCTTCACTACTACACAGAAAAAAATAAAAAAATCATATGGAGGAAGCTACAGCGGATTAATCATCCACTAAGCTTGAAATATCAACTTGATTAAAGAAACTGAAACAAAGCAATAGATGCTTATTGGAAAGCCAATATGCTCCCTGGAGGAGTGACGGGGAGAAAAAAAAATTATGTATCGGGTAGAGCCATTTAAAGGTTTAAATTTAAAAATGTAACAAAAAAACGGTTTGTATTTTTCCAATTTTTTTGTTTTTTGTTGAGAAGTACAAATGTTCCGTTTAGAAACGAAATATAATCTCATTCATATGGCTGCCGTGGCTGGAATCACAGTACGCCATTCGATCGGATCAATTTTCGGGAACCTTTTCGAGTGTGTGTGGTCGTATCTTGACAATGGCATCACGAATGTTGGCCTTCAAATGCGCAATTGTCTCTGGTTTGTCTTTAACGTCGCCCCACAGAAAATAGTCCAACGGTATCAAATCAATACCATGAAGAGCGGGCACAAAAAAATCGGTTATCATGGAGTGATAAGTGTCTCCATTGACCGTAATGGTTACATCGTTCTTATTTTCAGAAAAATATGGGCTAATGGTGCCTCCATTTCAAAAGATGCACCAAACAGTCATTCGCAATGGGTGCTTTTGGGTTTTCTGAGCCTCAAATACTTTAATTTTGCTTATTAACTTACCACCAAGATGAAAATGATCTTTATCCGAAAAAATGATTTTTGCAATATTTTTATTGTTTTGCAATTTTCGACCAATTGTCTTTATATTGGAAATTTTGGTAATTTCCAATAAATCCCAACAATATTCAAGCGTTGATCGATTCATTTCGTTCAGTGGAGATAATATACTGAATCTTGTGACAGTATACAATGACATAAGTATTGCCAGATTCAAAATAACTACTGATTCAAAAACCGAGAGATAGCCTACCCGATAATATTTTGTTACAAAAATAAGGTTGGGCACCCCAGCGTTTATTACATCGCTAAAACAAATAAACAAAAGCTGCAAGAACAACTATACGTGCTGTTTACAAATAACCAAATCTATATCAACAAACATTAGCAGAAATAAAGTAAATAGAAATAACACGGCAATAATAATAATTAAGCAGCAAAGAAAACGAATAACAGACAATAAACAAGCAACAACAAACACTAAGAGCTGAAAGAGGTACATGTTTACATACGCATGGCTACATAAGAACTAAAAAGAAAATAAAAGAAAGAAATGGAATCTACCTGAATAATCGAGAGGTTCGATAACTTTCGTAGTGTTGTTTACTCAGCCATATAAAAAGCGCATCGATGCGAACAACAATCAGTTTTATTTGTAGTAAGCTCAGCGAGTACACCTTATGTGTTGTAAACTCAGCTTGATGGGCGTTAATTGGTTTGGACTCGGTGTGAAGAGAGTTTATAAGGAGTAAACTCGTGAAGCTAGTAGTGAAGTAAGAAAACTCAGTAAAGAGAGTTGAGTGTGGATAACCTCTGGTTGAAAAGGTTGTGATCGAACCTAAGTTATAACTACAATCGGGTTGGGAGATCTTTAGGAAGAAAAATATATCGAGTAATTGTTGTTGTTTACAACGTTGTAAGCAGAAAAAGTAATTAAGAACAAAAATTGTTATTGGTTGTAAAAAGGTTACAAGCAGTGACGCAAAAAACTGTGTTGAATATATGATTTTTAATTAAAACTAAACACAAGATTTATTTTATTTTAACTTCAATCTAGGAACTCATAAATACACGTTTTTAAAAAGGTAACAACGTAACAATATGTACTGCGTTCATCTTTTTACCAATTAACCCCATGAATCCGCTATTTGGACTGCTGTAGTGTGTTGTTGTTGATCCATGTTTTCTCAACGGTTATGAAACGGCGCAAGCACTCGTCCATATTGCAGTTGAATAACGCCAATCACTCCTACAAAGTATCAAGGTTGAGCAGTTTTAGTTCATTCAAGTGCAGAGATACAAGCCGTTGTAGCTATCAAGCCTAGCCTTGTTTCGACTGATGGTTATTAAGCACACGAAAAATCAAGCCGTAGTCTGTTAGCAGTGGCTTTCTAACTCAATCTAAATGATGAAAATTTTTCAAATTTTGACAGGAGACGAATAAGAGGAATGGTGTTGGGCTTTCAAATAAGAAGCGAGAAATTGAAAAACTTATTGACCAGCATTTATATACGAATTAAGCCTGAACATCGCCCAACACTATTTTGAAGTGTTCGAGTGTTAACACTTATTATCGACTGTAAGCAATAATGACAATTATTGGGCTGATAGCTTTTTTATTTCTAAATATTTCTGCAAATTGTAAATTACCTGCATGATAGAGATGCCTTGAATACCAGTTGCCACATACTAACAAAGTTTTACTTAACCGTAGAAACAAAAGGCATATTTTATGTAATTAAAAAGGGAATCTACTACATTCCAAATATTAAAAGCTTATTATATATATATACCCTCCACTTTTAATTTTTAAATAGCAATTTACTTAAAGCCAATAACGTTGAAAATGAAAAAAAAAACCGAAAACAGAAACCATTCCATTATCTTTCCTCTTTTTTCGCAGTTCATACCAAAATGAAACAAATGGATAATCGCTTAAAGGAAAATGGTTGGTGAAGGTAATTTAAATTTGTTGAAAATTTCATTTCCATTGATTGCTTTTATCAGTAGAAGGTAATTATCTATCTACGTATTGAGAAATATTTCCAAAAAATTATTAATACGGATAAAAAAAAAACTTTGAATATTAACTAACATACAGGCAGGCAGACAGACAGCTTTCCATACAACGTGTTGGTAAATATGCTGGTGAAATTATGCAAAAATAGTAAAGATAGAAAATTATTTGTTGTTTTTTATTTTCACTTTATTTTAATGCTCTTTTGTTTTTGCTTTTCATAAACGAAATTTCTGTGGTCACAAGCAATAACAGCCAAAGTCAAAAATTATACTTTTGAGAAAAATCACTTTTATATATAAAAGAGTTTCCGAAAAAGTTAAGAAAGTGCCTTAGAAACAAATTTGATTGAAAAACAGAGGATACACTGGTAATCGTAAGATCAAAAATGATAATTTAAATATTTGCTTAAAGATATGTATTTAGGCGCATATTATAAATGTAATGGGGCTTCATTACGACTTAGTAAAGACGTTTTTTATTATTAACTTTTGAAAAAATATCGTTAGAGAAATGGGGGTATCCCGCAAATGTAAAGTTTTGTTAGTAGAATATGATAGCATATCTAACTCATATTGACTTAATTCGACTTAGGCGGTTATTGATTGTTAACACAGATTTTTTCATTTTACTTTAGAGGAAAATAAAACCCCCAAAAAAAGTAAAACCAAATAAGATTTTAAATAAAATTATTAAAGAGAGAAAATTGCAATTTTGTGGTTTTTAACCAACGAAAAAAAAAATAATTATAGAGTGGGTCATTTAAAAGTTTAAATTTAAAAATGCAATAAAACAAAAATGAGTTCAAATTTTGGCAAATTTATTTTTTTTTTTTTTTTGTTGTGAAGTACCTTTGTTCTGGTTAGAAATGAAATATAATTTCATGCATATGGCTGCCGCGGCCGGACCAATTTTCGGGAACTTTTCGAGTGTATGGGGTCGTAACTCGACATTGGCTTCACAAATGTTGGTCTTCAAATGCTCAATTGTCTCTGGTTTGTCGGCATAACACTTGTCTATAACGGCGCCCCATAGAAAATAACGTTTGACGTAATAAATCTATTGTGGCATGAGATATGTGGCAAGTTGCACCTACCGGGCTTTTTCTGAGCCACAAATACGGCAATTTTGCGTATTGACGTACTCACCAAGATGAAAATTAGCTTCATCCGAAAAAATGATTTTTTTGGCACAATCGACATGATCGTGCAGTTTCTCGTTGGCCCATTTAGCGAAGCGAAAACGAAGCGGATGGTCATGCGGCTTCAGCTCTTAAACCAATTGATCTTTGTTGTAAGGCGTCACGCAGAGATCTTTTCGCAAGATTCGACGTAAACTAGTGCGTTAAATATTCAATGCTTGAGAACGATGACGAGTTGGTGTTGATGTATTCTCACGCACACTCGCAGCCACAGCTTCGATATTTATGGATGTACGCACTGTACGAGCACGCTTGACGCAGCAACAATGAAACCAGTTTCACGAACTTTAGCAATTAATTAACGTATACAGGGCACTGCTGGTCCTTCTCTGCGACCAAATTTTGTACGACATTTTCGGGCAATTTCCGACCAATTGCCCTTTTTTGGAAATAAATTTCCAATTAATGCCCACGTTGCTCAAGCGTAAGTTGATTCAATTCGTTCAGTGGAGATAATGTGCTGAATTTTGTGACAGAACAGAATGACATAAGTATTGCCAGATTAGAAATAACCGCTGATTCAAATTTAAACCGAAAAATGGCTTACCCGGTATATGCCAGATTCAAATCATATCTACAGTTTGCTTAAAGCTTTTGTTAGGCTTATTTCTATGGGTATTATTTTTTTTCCTTTTGTACAGCTATCAATAGCAAAAAATTATATATCTCATAAAAGGCAACATTCTGTTGTACTGCATGGCACTGTGCTATTCGTTATCCATGCTCAGACTTATCTTATGTTTTCGCAACAGTTGTAACAAATAACTGTGAAATCTAAAACATTTGTTCCAAAATATAAAATCAAAAAGTTTTTCTTTTTTTTACAAACATTATGCCAGTCAGTATTCGAGGTTATTTAAAGCCTCTTGTAGATTTACAGTTTTTTGAAGGCTTTCCTTATATTGTTTAACGGATTTAAGTACTAAACAGAATTACTTATCTCATCGTCAATCATTTACACTTTTGCTAACAACGATAAGCCATTAATATACTGCCCCACCTTAGATATTCAATTATTTAAAAAAAAAAACTAAGTTGTGCGTATAAAACAACACGTATTGTTTCAAATATCGCGAGTACTACTTAATAAAACGGTTATAGTTTCTAATTTGCATATAGATTAGCAATTATTTTATAATCGAAACAGAATTCAAATCATTATTTTTTTTTAACAGCCAAACTATGAATAAAATTTTTTGTTTCAAACCAATCTGTGTGTTTGTTATACATTTTTTAGTTTATAAAAGTGGCTGTGGGCTGTAATGCAGAAAAAAGTTAATCACTTCACTGATGAACGGCAAAAAAATTTAAAATATTTTCATAACCAAATGATATTTTTGATTTTTAAATTCTAAAACAGTTTAATGGAAAGCTAAAGAATTTTCAATAGAATTTAAAATACATGGATAAACAGAGAGATAAGGGGAGCAGTTGTAGTTCTGAGTTTTTTGGTATACGTTTTGGTTAAAACGAATGCATGAGTTATAATTTAAATTACAGTATTACTACAAAAGAAAAATAAATTGTCTTCCTCTAAAAAGCTATTGGAGATTTAATTCACTGGCTCATACTCGAACAAGTCTGGTATTGTGTTCTAAATGTCTGTGTCCATTATAGACGTGTAACCTTTAACAAAGTAGAAAATTTAATTGCGCCATAATTTTCCCTGGTTTTCGTCTATGAATTATATCGGGTAATTTTGTAAGAGCTTTCAGATTTGATTAAAAAAAAAAACACCTAAAACTTAGAGCAAAGTATGAAATCCTTATTTGAGTGGATAGAACGATCTAAAAGGTCCGCCATTCAACGTTTTTTTTCAACTAGTGCTTATTTCGTGAATGGTAACACTTAGCTCATGTCTGATTTGACAGGTAATTAGTTTTATCCTTCTGCTGAACGAATATGGTTGTGTATACGCTTGAACAATGCTGGGAAATATTGCGATATTACTTTGAAAATCTTGGTAATATTGCAGAAGGTGTGCGATGTGTTTAGATGCAGCTCGTTTTGATCTTGTATGATCTTTTGGGTATGTAAACAAGCGAAATTTTCGCATTTGGGGCACAGAAAATCCGCACGCATACATTGAAAAGCCGATACACCCAAGACGAATCACTGTTTGGTGTGGATTTTGGTCCAGAGGCATAATTGGGCCATTTTCTTCGAAAATGAACAAGGAGTGGCCTTTACAGTCAATGGCGAACGTTATCGGGCCATGTTGCACGAATTTTTGTTCACAAAAATTGAAGAGGAGGATATTAGCAACATTTGGTTTCAAAAGGACGGCGCTACGTGCCACACAACCGAAGCTACACTCGATGTGTTGCGCCCTGTTTTTGAAAATCGCATTATCAGCCGCAGAGCTGATGTCGTTTGGCCACCTCGGAGCTGCGATTTGACACCGTTGGGCTATTGTTTGCGGGGTGCCGTCAAAGATAAGCGTTACGCCAACAAGCCAGAGACAATTGACGCTTTAAGGGACAATATTCGTGAAGCAATTGGTTAAATACAGCTGCACACAATCGACAATCGGACAATATTCGTGAAGCCATTGGTGAAATACAACTGCACACAATCCATAATGTGCTTAAATATTGGACCGATCGTGTAGGCTACTGCATGGCCAGCCGAGGCAACCATTCGAATGAAATTATTTTCCATTATTAACCAGAAGGATTGTACTTTCAAATAAAAAAAGAAATTTGAGACCCCTTTATATAATTAAATTACACTGGTCTACAGTAAAAAAAAAAAAAAAAAAAAAAAAAAAAAAAAAAAAAACTTGATTTTGATGCGCTGAAATCCGTTTTCAGTTTTTTTCCATCGGGCTCAATTTTTTTTTCTAGGAGTGGCAAATTGTTCGACCAGAATATGCTAGTCATGTCAATATATTTCATCATAACTTGAGAACGACTTGACCGATTTTAATGTAAGTACAAGCAAATGTTTAGTAACAAAATCTCCTATAAATCGCCTGAATAAAATTTTTTCGTATTTACAACAGTTTCGAGGTAATTCAGAACTTAGTTCCGAAAAACAAATTTTCTCGTGCAAAATCAGACCAATTTTTTCAGAAAGAATTTTGGTTCACCGTTGGCACAAAACAACTGATATCCACCAATGTTTCAGATAACATTGTCTATGATCTGATTATACTATGAAACAAAAGGAAAAAAACAAAATTTTGACCATGGATAACCACTATATTTTTTTTATTTTTTTCATGCGCTATGATCGCCTAACTTCAAAAAAAAAATTTACAGCAAAGAAATTTATTTTTAAAAACTAGGTACTTTCACTTTTTGAGAATAAAATAAATAAATATTTACGCATCGATTTTCATGAGTTATGGTTTATTTTATTTCTAGTGAAACTTGTAATTATTTGCTGATTTTCCATTTTTTGTGAAATTTTAGAAATCAAAAACATCATAAATTTGGCAAAAAAAAAAATAAGTAAATAATAATTTTTTTATAATTTGTTTCTCAATAACTCCAGAAATATGGGTTGTATTAAGAAAATGATATTAGAATGGCTTAAAGCTGGTATAAATTGAAATTATCTAACATATGTCTGAGCGTAATCGAATAAGTCATTTCAAAATTATCATAAGATGTGTGAAATAGCCTCTTCAAAAATCTTACATTTTAAGAAAAACAAAATTCTAAAAAATAAAATTTATCCATACAATTTGAAATGCTGATGATTTTTGAAATTATGTGACCATAGCGTAGCAAAAGAATGTATTGCATATCAAAGGTATTTTTTCTTGTTGCATAGTGTTATGCCATGTTCACATAAGGTTTTTTTCGTAATTCACGCTCTAGTTCATATAATTCAAGTGTCAATTATGAGCCGAATTAGAGCGAATTATCCAAATTGTTGTATTACACTGTGGATTAATAACAAATCACGCTAAATAATATCCTAAACGTTCTTTCCATTTGTAAAAACCAATTTACCGGCAAATAGCACAACAAAAAGTGAAAAAATTACAAGAAATGAAAGAAGAATTAACAAAACGAATTACAAAGGCGTCATGTGTACGGACTAATTCATATAGGTAATTCAAACAGCGTACAATTCTCACACTAAATTTGGCGGATATAACAGGGTTGGGTTGGAATTTCATTAGGCCTTAACCATGTTTCAATGAATTCCTACCTCTGGACTGGGGTTAGCGAATAGGTTTGTTTCATTATCTACTAGTAGATTTTAGAAACTACCACTGCTCAATAAGAATACCAGAACGGAGAATACTAATTATCTAAATGGTGGTCCAACCATAATGCACGATGTTAATTGTAAGTCACACATTAACATCAAGTTTTTTGCACAGCCTAATTTGACATTTCTTTGTTTCAGTGTTTGACAAATTCATCCATGGATATATACATAATTGAGTAACGTGTTAAGATTATTGAAGTTTTTACGTGATTTTTTTTGGGCAGTATAATCGACTAAATATGTCCACAATCAGGAGAATTGAGCGCAAATTGCAGTAAAACAGATCTGTTGGAAATGTGTAAACGTCTGAGCACGCTCGCTAGAGTTGACAACCCACTGGGTGACTCAATTAAAGCCACCTGGGTTTCATTGGATATTATATTTAAAAAAACCTGGGTGGGTTTTTTTACTTAAAGTTTTCTTAGTTTATTTATGACAAAAATAAGAATAACTTACGTATGGGGAGCATTTATCAAAATAAAAACTTTTTTAAACCATTTCATACATCTTTTCCCCACATCTGAGCCAATTTCCGAATTCCGTCTTAGAAAAACTTCTAGGCTCTTGAGGCAATCCATCTTTCGTCAAAAGTAATAATTCGGTGACATGTCAAATGATATTGTATTCATCGAAACAGGCAATAATCAGGAGAAGCAATGTTCGAATAATACGGCAGGTGCGGTATTTCATCATTTCTAACAATTGTTTGGAAATTGGAAAATGCGATGTGCAAAAGAATAACTTAATCCTGTCTGTCTTTGTATTCCAGCCATTTTACTCTCAATGCCCGGTTCAAACACAGCGAATGCAGTCTGCTCCGAGTCTTAGCAGCACATAGTACGTAATGGCGCCTGGACTCCACAAAGAGTGCAAACACTGCATTACAAATACTAAAACAATGAAATTGTACTACCAAACAAAAAATATTATCAAATTGGTACGACTAAACCCAAAAGAAATCCAATAAAACCCGGGTTTTTGCCGACCCTAATGCTCGCCCAGTTCGATCTGCGGAAAGCACTGCTGTTTTTCGCGACAGTGGGGCAGAATAGCCGTCTACCTCGACTCATCGTCGTGCCCAATAATTGAACATCTCAGAAACATTTCTGATGCGAGTTTTGGATAAAGATTTGAATTTGCACTTTTACAAGGTTCAATTGACACAAGAGCCGAAGCCCACTGACCATTTCAAGCGTCGCCAATACGCCAAACGGTTAGCTGAACAGAAGAACTGAAAGGTGACTTTACAACGAAAATCATTTACAGAGACGAGGCAAACTTTCCTCTCAGTGTATTCGTTAACAAGCAGAATTACCGCATAATGGCACATAAGAATCCACGAGTGATTGTTGAAAAGCCTATGCATCCACAAAAAGTGACTGTTCGGTGCGGTTTTTGCTCTGCGGTTTTTCTTGCTATCTGAAAATGAGCATATGTACCTGGACGATGTGTGGTTCTAACAGGATGGTGCAACTGGTCACACAACCAACGAAATAGTGGTTTTCGTGAAAAATTCAATGGCAGTGTTGTCTCATGTTGTGACGATGTTAATTGGCCGCCACGATCATGTCATTTGACATCGTTTGACTTCTTCCTGTGGGGATATTTTAAAGAAAAAGTATACGTCAATAAGTCAAGAACAATTCAAGAACTAAAGTATGCGAACCTCAGCTATGTCTCAGAGTCATTAAAAATATGGACCGACGGATAGAAGTATGCCACCGAAACCGTTGCAAGCAGTTGGCCGATATTTTGTTTCACACATAATTGCCATAGATCCTTCAAATATAATAAAAAATATTGCAACATTTTTCTGAAAACTGTTTGTTTTATTTACAATTAAAATCGTGTGTTTTGGTTGGACCAGCCTTTGTTTGAAAAAAATAAATAAATAATCTTTATATAGGCCGTTGTTGGTCTCAGATACGGCTGAGGAATGATCTTTTTGCTCTTAGTGCGTATGGTCAATTCAATTAATCAAGTTGGTCCATATTTTTTTTCTTTCTATCAAATATTTTTGTATAGTCTTAAACGTATTAAACGTTTCTCATATCATATAAACAGTCTAACGGCCATAATCTTTATCAAACGGCCATGAAATAAAACAATGTTTTACTTTCACTGTTTTATTTAAAACAAAAAGTTTATTTTTATTGTAATAATTTTATGATTTTTGTTTATTTTTTAATGCAAATAAACTTCGATAATAACTTTCTTGTATACTTGCGGCCTGTGGCTGAAGGCACAACACGGCGTATACGTGTTTAGTATCTTAAATTCAATATCACGTACACGACATATTCAACTGGTTGTAGTGGCTCAAACATACATACATATGTGTGTGGGGGCAAAAAAAATCATTTAAAAAAAAGTAAAGTAAAAAGAAATAAATGTTTTGTTCTTATTTTTGTCTCATAAAATGTGTATTTTTATTTTAAAACAAACATTTTGTTTCTACTTATACTTTAAGCATTGTTTTGTAAGTTCTTCTTGGTTTGTTATTTTTAAGATTATTTCTTAAGCAAAAAAAAGTATTCTACTTTTTAAAAATAGCATTATGGTTTTAACTCACATACATACATACATACATACATACATACATACATACATACATACTATATGATTGTACATGTATTTTTTTCCAAAAAAAATAATCCATTTTTCGGATTTAACAGTCATGGCTTATGTGTGGCATTCTAATGATTTCAATTTCTTCTCAAATAGTTGTCAAGACTTTAAATTCCTGTTTTTTCCGATCAAAAAAGTACTTTGGAAAAAACAATTTTGTTGTCTTATAAATAAAAATACCTTTTAAACCCACCTTTTCCAGATTCTTAATCCATTGAATCCAAGAAATGCCATTAAAACATATTTTCTTTTTTCTATATTTTGTCAAACAGTTGTCATGCGTGTGTGAACTTTCTATGCCATTAACGTTGTTCGGTAAAGCATTTGTTAATGCAAAAAACAAATCAGCTTAAAAAAAGTTGAATTTACAAATTGGTATCATGTCAAGGCTGATGACAATTTTTAATGACGCTAATCATTTGAAAATCGTAATATAATAATATGATCACAGGAGACTTCAGAGTACTTTATTTACTGTCTGAGTTACTTATACTAATTACCGCGTTCATATGCAGCCTGTTTAATTCGTTTTGATGTTTCTTATTTTTTTTTTTTTTAGTTGTAAATTGTTTTTTAAGCTGGGATCACACGATTGTCGCAATAAATCAATTATTGATACGGTGACCACTCAATAAGTAATAGTGCGGCAACAAAAATATTAAAAATTCGCCAATATTTATTGTGTTCTTGTACGACAATTGAAGTTGATAATACGTACCAATATTTAAGTTGTGAAATTTAATTTCGCAAAATAAATCGAGATAATTTAGATATTTTACGACAATAAAGCCCAATATAAATTGTGTCATATTGGTACATTTGCGACAATCGTGTGATCCTAGCTTTAGAAATAGTAAAAAGTTTAGGAAATTAAATAAACACATTTAGCTTAGAGAAATACCAGAAAAAAAAATAGAAATTACATTCATTTTATAGTAATCTCTTAGAATATTGAAACTTCATAACTTACAATTAAGATGATTCGATCTTAAAAATTTATATGGAGAGAGTTATGTAATCGATCCATAATTGATGGTTGAAATATACGGTGCGACAAAAATGAACGAAGTTGAACTACCTAAAAAATTATACTACTTTTCTGAAAGGCGCTGTAGAGTAGAACAAGAATCTCTTTCTGAAATTTTCAAAACACCTTCAAAATCAAAATCTGCAATTTCGGGTAAAAAACCGGTTTTTTGGACCTTCATCCAATTATAAGCTTATAATATAACTGTATATTACCAGATTTTAAGTTTTTTTCGGATTTGGAAAGAAGAAATACAAGCCTCTTAAATGATATATATGTCGTTTAAGTAGCCTTGAAGAATCTGGGTGTATTTCTCATACAAACCCATTTTTCATCCAATTTATTTTACATTTTTCAAATTTAAACTCACTTTTGTGCACTATTTTCTATAGGAACCGTACTACTGATTAGTTAATTAAGAAATGACTACGGTTCAAAAATCTGTTGGAAATTGACGGATTTATTTAAAAAAAAACATACTTTTATTACAAAATTTTAAACTTTTTTTTAAAAATGTAGTTTCAAAGTAATAAAAACAACACCAGTTTGTTGAAAATTTTGTAATTTTTTCATCAGATGCGTTAAGAAAAAACTTAATAACTCCGACAATTTCCAACGCACTTCTAAACCTTAAGTCTAATTTTATTCATAACTTTCTGATTAATTCATCTATAGTACGGTTTCTATAAAAACCCCAAAAGTTCATCTAAACATGAAAAATGTGGAACCGATTAATAATCAACCCATAAATCAAGGCTTCAGCTTGCAAAATGACTTCTGCAGTTACCTTTGGTATTGGTAGTTATTTTTCACGATTTTTATCAAGATTTCTCAACGACCTGTTCTCATCTGACCAGTTCAGGATAAATTCATGGGTACCGCAGGGCTCTGTTCTTTCTCCAACTCTATTTTTAAAGACTTTCTGCTTCCCCTTCCAATACTGTCTACTCTTTTACAGGCGACAGCAACGTTTTTCATTCATATCCTCAGGCCAATCCTTTTAGAGATTAAGGAATATGAATGGCACACTCAGAAGCAAGAATCTAGGAATGGAGTCAAGCGAAATGGATCGATTTTAATAAGCGCCAGAACCAATGTTGTTTTATCATACACCGACGTGGTGGTGTGGTGTCACCTATAACTATGGGTAACGAAGATATTGAGGAGTTAGATGCTCTTGATATTCTAGGCATGATGATTCATTTTCGGAGTGCTGAAATAAGCATTCCAGTGCCTCGGAAGTACTTTACTTCATCTGACCTTCACAATATTTACAAGACCTATATCCGACCTAAAATAGAATACAAACATCATGTCTGGGCCGGTGCTTCAAAGTCTATTTTGGAGCTTCTCTGCCTCGTACGGAGAGGGCGAAGATGCTTATTAATGACGGTAGGGTAGCCAACTCTGAGGATTTGTTAGAGCATCGTCGCAATGTGAAGTGCATTTCATTGTCCTATCGGTACCATAACGTAATGTGTTCTAACGAAGCAAAGGAATTGATTCCGATTTGATTTTTCCCGTAAAGCACACTGCTTTGTAGTTGTTTGTCCAATGTATTGCACAACGCATTGCAGAGATAACTCGTTCTTTAGCCGCATCATTCGTTTGTGGAACGATCTTCAAGCGATAATATTTCCTGTCAGGATATGGATAAATTCAAATCAAGCCTTAATAAGCGCTACTCCTTCTACCTTTTAAAATTTAAAACAAAATTAAGTGTTATGTGTCAATATCTGAGATTTGGATATCAAAGGAAATTATTTCTAATGATTATTAATTCACTTTTTATCCTTTTTGTTTTGTTTTCGAAAACAAAAGTTTATAATTAATTGATTATTAACTTTTTCTTTGCTTTCAACAGAAAACAACTTTTTATTTTTTATTTATTTTATTTTTATTTTTTTTTTTTTTTTTTTTTGCTTAATCAAAAATTATTCTTTCACCCCAAAGAAAGAACAAAAAAAAGAAACTTTTAAATAATGTGCCATGAGAACGGGTTGTTATTTTTTTATTTTTTATTTTTCTTAGTTCATTATACATTCAAAAGAATTACTAAAGTAGTGATACCAAAAATTAATTTTAATATTTTTTTTTTTTTTTTTTTTTTGGTACACATTTAACTCTTCTAACAAGAATTTAAAGAGTCCTCTAAAGCATTTAAAGTAAATTTGATAAAAAGAAAAACATTTTACATTAAATAACACTGGTCTGCAGCAAAAAAAAAAAAAAAAAAAAAAACTTTAAATAAAACTGTGTGGAATATAGTGATTTTGATGCGCTGAACTCACATCTCTTTTATCTTTGTTTTCCATCGGCCTCAACTTTTTTTATGTGCGAGGCAAATTTTTCGCCCAAGATATGGTAGTTATGTCAATATATATTACATCATAAATCGAAAACGACTTGAGCGATTGTATTGAGGATAACAGCAAAGGTTGAGGAACAAAATTTCCTATAAATGATGTGAATAAAATTTTTTTGTATTTTCAACAGTTTCCAAGTTATTCATAACTTAGTTGCGAAAAAAAAAATTTTCACGCAAAATTAGAGCAATTTTTTGTTTCTATTTTTTAAGGCATAAAAAATTTTTCAGAATGAAAATTTAACATGTTAATCATTTAAATTAAAGCTTAAAATATTGAGAATAAAATAACTTATAAATCGGTTGGCTATTGCTGATTTTATTCCAAATTAATTGCGAAGATAACATTTTTTCGCACAATATTAAAGCAAATTTTTTGTTTTTATTTTTTTTCAAAAAGTCTTAACAATTTTTTCAGAATGGAAATTGTACATGTTAAGTACTTAAATTAAGAATAAAATAAGCTGAAAATCATGACAATCGGTTGGCTATTGCTTTTACCAAAATCAGCGAACAAATTTTTTCTTGCAAAATTAGTGGAAATTTGTTTTTCTTTTATTTCCAAAAAGTTATAACAAAATTCCTAGAACATAAATTTTTCATTTTAGCATTTAAATATAAGCCAGATATGTTGAAAGTAAAATAACCCATAAAGGTAGGTGCCTAACTTTGGCAAAAGTAAAGGGTACATTTTTTATGGCAATGGTGGGTAAAAAATGTTTTAAGAATAAGATTTTTTTATTATTGTGGTAAAAAATACAGTACGAATTACACTTTTAAGAAAGATAACACAATTTTATTCTTCATTCAACACTTGTTTGCGAAACCCAAAAGACAAATCCTATCCTATTTTTGATTTTATTAAAAGAAAAGCAAAAGTTTATATTAAAATGTAATCTAAGCACTATTTCCGTTTTATATATATTTTTTTTATTTTGATGTTTTACAAAATTTATTTTTGTTTTACAAAGTTTATTTATAATGGATTTTTGTTTTAGATCACAGTATGCCAAGGGCTTGAACTTGCAAAAATTCTCCAGATTTGTTTTGCTACATCTGTGGGGAATTAACTTTAAAATCACAACACCATACAATTACTTTGGAATTCCTATCGAATAAAAAAACAAATATCTGCTGCTTCAAATATGTTGTAATACCTGGGCAAGAGCTTTAAGAGATTGTCCTGACGACGATGGAAACACAAAATCACGAACATGAGTGTTATTTCTGCATGATCGCTACACATGGACTTACGAGAAAAAATAAGAGCAAAATCATATATCCGAACATTTCATCTGCCCGACGACCAGTTCTTCGTAACAACAATGTTTCCTTACCTCCAATGCCTCCTAAGCGTCACGAAACGGTTAATGAAGAAGATGCTTTTTCTGTTTGGAGTGAAATCAGTTGCGAGTCTGTAGATCCTACTTCATCTGCATATAGAAGTCCATCGAGAAAACCTTATTTTATAAACCTATCTGACCTGAATGATCTTGTGCGAGACTTAGAACTCTCAAAATCACAGTCAGAACTTCTTGCCTCAAGATTACAGCAATGACGTTTGTTAGATAAGGACACGAAAGTCTCATTTTCGATAGAAACAAGGAGATTTTTCGGCCTATTTTAGCGAAGATGGCGATTTAGTATTTTTTGATGATGCCGCAGGACTATTACGAAAGCTGGGTTTCCCTGAAAAGCCTGAGAAATGACGAAAAACATATGCATCGTTTCCTACCAGACATTTCCTTTCAGTATGTTTGTGTTGCCTAATAATGAATCACAAATTTTTTGCCAGAGGTACGTTCCTTTATAGGTTACATATCTGGCTTTAATTTAAATGCCTAAATATAAAACTTATATTTTAATAACTTTGTATAACTTTTGGTAATAAAAGAAAAAAAAATTCCTCTAATTTAGCAAGAAAACTTATTTTCGCAAATTTCAGTCAAAGTTAGTTACCTGCATTTAATTTTCAATAAAATCAGCATTAGCCAACCGATTTTCATGATTTTCAGCTTATTTTATTCTCAATATTTTAGGCTTTAATTTAGGTGCTTAATATCTAAAATTTTCATTCTAAAAACCTTTTTCTGACTTTTTGAAACAAAAAAAAAAAGCAAGTGTTCTAATATTGCGCGAAATATTTTTTTTTCGCAGCTAAGTTGTAAATAACTCGAAACTGTTGAAATTAAAAAAAAAAATTTATTCAGATATTACATATTAGTTTCCATGACATTCTATGAAGGAACGTAGGGACTTCTCTTAGTCAGTGAGCTGCACACGATTCTATTTGTAAATTCATTGAAAGGGACCTACAGTTTAACGCCGGCTCCGAACAGCAAATGCATTTAGAGAAGTTTTCGATAGTATTTATACTCATAACCAGTTACTAGCTAATGTTATGAGGTGATACTTCTGTCGAAAAAACGTTTTTTTTTTTCTTTTTTTAAGATAGCCTGACCTGGTTTTGAACCGACGACCTTTTGGTTGGTAGGCGGGTGTCTTACCTACCATACCACAGCGGCACACTGTTATTCAGATGATTTATAGGAAATTTTGTTTTTCAACATTTGCTGGTACCTGCATTAAAATCGGTCAAGTCGTTTTCAAGCTATGATGAAATAAAGGGTCCGCCATCTAACGTTTTTTTTTTCAACTAGTGCTTATTTCGTGAATGGTAACACTTACCTCATGTCTGATTTGACAGATAATTAGTTTTATCCTTCCGCTGAACGAATATGGTTGTGTATACGCTTGAACAATGCTGGGAAATATTGCGGCATTGCTTTGATCGATCGACTTACAGAAGATGCCGATTTTGCCAAAAAAATCATCTTTTCAAATGAAGCTCATTTTGATCTTGGCGGGTATGTAAACAAGCAAAATTGTCGCATTTGAGGCACAGAAAACCCGCACGCATACATTGAAAAGCCGATACAGCCAAGACGAGTTACTGTTTGGTGCGGATTTTGGCCTAGAGGCATAATTGGGCCATTTTTCTTCGAAAATGAGCAAGGAGTGGCCGTCACAGTCATCGGGCCATGTTGAACAAATTTTTGTTCACAAAAATTGAAGAGGAGGATATTAGCAACATTTGGTTCCAACAGGATGGCGCTACGAAGCTACACTCGATGTTTTGCGCCCTGTTTCTGAAGATCACGTTATCAGTCGCAGAGCTGATGTCGTTTAGCCACTTCGGAGCTGCGATACACCGTTGGACTATTATTTGTGGAGTGCCATCAAAGATAAGTGTTACGCTAACAAGCCAGAGACAATTGACACTTTAAAGGACAATGTTCGTAAAAACAGCTGCACACAATCGACAATGTGCTTAAAAATTGGACCGATCGTGTAGGCTACTGCATGGCCAGCCGAGGCAGCCATTTGAATGAAAATATTTTCCATTATTAACCGGAAGGATTGTACTTTCAAATAAAAAAAGGAATTTGAGAAAATATTCAGTAGTTTTTTTTATAGCATTTTCAAAAAAAAATATTTGGCGGACCCTATATATTGACATAGCTACCATATTTTGAGCGAAAAATTATTCACGCCCATAAAAAAATTTTACCCCGATGAAAAAAACAACTGAAAACCGATTTGAATTCAGCGCATCTAAATCATTATATTCCATATGATTTTATTTAAAGACCAGAACATTTGTTGTTTTTTGTAGACCAGTGTAATTGACTATTTATATAAAGACTCTATCAAATGTAAGTAATTTGGAAAAAGCTTTTAAAAAGTTTTCATTTTTGCGGTTTAAGCCTCTTATCGTTTCTTTTATTGATAAATTGATTTGTTTTTATCACGTCTTTAAGTTATTTGTCATTGACAAATGTTTTGAAAAGGGTAAAACATTATGTTCAAACACTTTTCGAAAGATTATTTAAATTTTTCTTACAAGAAAGTTTGCTTGCTTGCAAAAAAAAAAAAAAAAAAAAAAAAAAAAACTATGAATTCGCTTTGACAGTTTCAAAAGAAATCAGTGTTAAAGGTAATTTTAAATTTATTTTAAGGGAATATTGTAATTTTTAAAATGTGGCATGAGAAGCAATATCTTAAAACTATATTTGACAAGTCAACAGGAACATATTAGAAACGAATAAGGCACGTTTACCAGGTGACGAATTTGATAGACATTGTCACTATGGTATTTTTATCATGAATTATCGTCACAGTATGAGTAAGAAGTCGAAATTTGTATTAAATTACGATAAATCAAAAATTTTATTGATAAACCTAAGCGACAATGACACAAACAAATTATGTATGACAATGTCATTAAATGTGACCACGCTAAAGACAGCTGAAATTTGGCTACATTGTCCGCAATGAGTCGACTTTATGCTGTAATTCAGCGACATTGTCTATTATGAGTCCACTACATGCTGGACAATGCAGGATTTTATCTGCTACACCTCCTCTACGTTAACGAATAAACACAATGGCTTTTAATAAACTGTCTATAAGGACTTACTTATATACGGATGCATGCAAGACAAAATAACTCCTGTCATCTATGAAAATTTCGTTGATGATTACTTTACATGTACCACCTTAATAAAAAATTCCCGTAATAACTCCTGTGTGGTGGTCTCATCTTTCCGATTTGAGTTTTTTTTTTTTTTTTTTTTTTGTTGCTACACATGCTGTTGATATTCTCGCTAGATCTTAGCGTCATAGTAAAAGCTACGTAGCCAAGAGTAGATCGATCTCTATATGTGTTGGCGATTGTTTACAATTTTAGATATCGGTTTATATTTGCAACAACGAACTTTTATTAAATTTTGCGTAAAAATCTGTTTCATCAATAATTCTATAAAGAAAACGCTCGTTTACCAGTGGCACGAGCGGTTCAAAAGTGGTAGTGGGTCAATCGCAGATGATAACTGCAGTGGAAGACCATCGACATCGAAAACAGACGAAAACATTGATAAAGTAAAAGAAATGTTGGTCAATAACCATAAATTAACCATCAGAGAGACAGCGGAGGACTTGAACATTGTTTATGGATCCGTCCAAGATATTTTGGTTAATGATTTGCGTTTCCGTCAAGTAGCAGAAAAGTTGGTCCAAAAGACCTCAATTTCATTCAAAAAAGAGATCGTTTTGAGGTCGCAAAAGCCATGATTTGCGAGGTTGAATCCGATCTCAAATTCATCCAAAGGATCATTACGGGGGACGAGACATGGGTTTATGATGACACGCAATCCAGACATCAAGCAAGTGAATGTTCACCAAAAGAGCCGAGACCAAAAAACAACGTCGTTTTCAGCTAAAAAAGAGGTACTGCTCATGGTTTTCATGGATTACAACGATTAGTGCATCATGAAGATGCCAGAAGGCCAGACAGTAAAAAAAGAGTATTATTTGGGCGTTATGAGACGTTTACGTGAAGCAATTCGCCGAAAGAGACTAGAATTGTGGGCAGAAAACTCGTAGATCTTGCACCATAATGACGCACCGTCGCACAGTGCCATCATTATTAGAAATTTTTTGACGAAAAATATAACAAACACCATTCAAAAGCCACCGAATTCACCTGATTTGGTTCCCTATGACTTTTTTCTGTTCAATCAAGTAAAAAACTATTGCGGCTAACACGTTTCAGCAACGGAGGAGAAATAATGGAAATTTCGCAGGAAGCCTGGCCTAAGAGTGTTGCAATCGATGCGCATTATTTTGAAGGGGACAATAAATTATAAATTCCGGGAACGTTTTGATCAAGGTGGTATGATACCGAAGAAAATTTATCGCCAGTCATCGATTGTCGGCAGCACCATTGGCAGCGTTTGTCACCATGACTCGCTATGTCATTCGCGACCGGTTAGCTGTTAAATTATTTTTATAGTTTCAAATTACCTTTAACATAATTTCTGACAGAGTTCTTGAACAGATGCTCAGCTGGTTGGAAATTAACTCATAGAGGGAAAAAAAATATGTTCTGCTCTTCAGAACAATGCACGCGCACACCCGTACGTAGTCGGGAAAATATGTGAAAGACATACGAACTGGTATTTCACATGAATATATACTGCTTTTAGCCCGATAGAGCTTTAAATTGTAAAAAAGGTAACACAAAAAATTAAATTGTAATCCAAATATGTATTATTTTTGATTTGATCGTGAATGTAATGTTAAACAGGCGTTCAAGAGGTATATATAAGATCTTTAGATGATGTTCAATACGTTATCTTTTAAACATGTCAAACGATTGCTTAAAATTAATAAAAGGGGAGATCACTCTTTGTTGCAAGCAGGTATTGCAAGTCTTGCATTTTGCTACGTTACAACAACAAATTACATGTAAGTAGCATTTGCTACACTTATGCATATTTGCTACATAAAAAGTCATTCGAAGTTTGCTATACTTAAGCAGCCATTTTTTCATTTTGTTTATATACCAAAACACTTAGACCTATTTTTGCACGGTAGACATAATCCAAACGATACAGTGTAAAAAAAAAACATGTAAAAGCAGGGTTAGGTGTAAAATAAATAAAATATTGAATTTTTTTCTAAAAGTTCTATTAGAGAAACTCACTCTTTGTTGCTAAAGTTCAGAGCATATGTTGCAAATTGCAAATTTACAACAAAGGGTGATTTCCGCTAAAAAAAAACTACCATAGCATAATTTGATACACATGGCGTTTTTCGAATATTTGGCCCAGTATTTAAATATTGGTTTTTTGCTGAGTCCCAGATCTTTTCGGAGTCGTTAGCAAGGACATTTTTGACAGACTGACGAGGACAGCGTCCGCATCGGGCTTTGTGGCATCGCTGTACTTTGATGGGATTAACTGGGCGGAGATCAGATCGAGGGTAGACAGATAGGAACACTCTCTCAGGATCAGATATGGGAAGGGGTTTCTAAAACTGACACTAGCCAAACAGTTGGTTGGTCCTTTCTCCGATGGAGAAGGGCTGTATTGGTTACGCAGGGCTGACATTTGTAGGATAATAGGTTTTCTATCGGGACACTGCTACTAGAGTTATCATCTAAACAGGTTACATCTCCAGGATGAGATCGAATGCCGACTCCGTCTGGAGGGAGATAAAACCACAGAGCAGATTTTTGCACATTTTCAACCCAGGACAATTGAATTCGAGGCAGATCAGATCTGTTCCTATCAGGGATTTACTCGACTTGATCCTGAGGGTAGAAAAATGTAATATGACCTGCCATTTTTTATTTAAGGAACAACTGAGTAGAATATTTTCAGGGGACGATTGTCGTTAACTAGACATTACATGCTCTGATGAGTACTATAGGGTGTTCATATGAGTCACCTTTTGTGACTTTTGTAAGACATAAAAAAGCTTTTAAGTTGTGGTGGCTGCCGTTGGGTTACCTACTGGTTGATGATTAGTTGTTGACTGCACAGCTCTTTCTGAAGCTACACCGATAGTCATCGATGATTTGGTAGAGTATATCATCGTAGAAAATTTTTTAAACATAAAGCACTGAAATCTATTAATAAGATATGTGGATATTCATTAAAGAAAAACAGGAAAAAAATTTATTTGCAGTAATTTTGGAAATAAGAAGATTAGGTTTAACCATGTCGAAAGCCTGGCTAAGTTCAGTATATGTATATACTATCGATTTGCGTGCTTTTAGTAAAAGAATTTAAAACAGCTGTTGAAAACTTCAATGTATTTGTAACAGTTGCAGGGCCTTTTCTAAATACATTCGAAGGGGGCGTTATAAATAAATAAAATTGTAATTTTTTCCATTTAATATTATTTGTTTTTGTATTTTTATTTATTTCAACCTTAAGGCCTCTAAATGCGTTTAAGAAAATAAAAATAATAATAAAAAAAAAATTTCTTTTGTCTCAAAGGCACAATTACCAAAATGTTAAATGAGTATCGTATATCTGAACATTCCTTTGTGTAACCCTTTAATGCAAAATCATTTAATTTTTTATTCCTAAAAACAAAAAACAAAGGATTGCTTCCATTATATTTTAATTTTCAGTGAGTAAATAGTCGCCTCTTATTCTATAAACGGAAGAAAAATTATATTAAAAAAATATATATAAAGGTTCCGCCATCTAACGTTTTTTTTCAACTAGTGCTTATTTCGTGAATAGTAACACTTAGCTCACGTCCGATTTGACAGGTAATTAGTTTTATCCTTCTGTTGAATGAATATGGTTGTGTATACGCTTGAACAACGCTGGGAATCTGGGCCTACGATCGACTCACAGAAGATGCCGATTTTGCCAAAAATTTCATCTTTTCAGTTGAAGCTCATTCTTATCTTGGCGGGTATGTAAACAAGCAAAATTGTCGCATTTGGGGCACAGAAAACCCGCACGTATACATTGAAAAGCCGATACACCCAAGACCAGTCACTGTTTGGTGCGGATTTTGGTCCAGAGCCATAATTGGGCCATTTTTCTTCGAAAATGAGCAAGGAGTGGTCGTTACAGTCAATGGCGATCGTTATCGGGCCATGTTACACTAATTTTTGTTCACAAAAATTGAAGAGGAGGATTTTAGCAACATTTGGTTTCAACAGAACGGTGCTACGTGCCACACAGCCGAAGCTACACTCGATGTTTTGCGCCCTGTTTTTGAAGATCGCATTATCAGCCGTAGAGCTGATGTCGTTTGACCACCCCGGAGCTGCGATTTGACACCGTTGGATTATTATTTGTGGGGTGCCGTCAAAGATAAGTGTTACGCCAACAAGCCAGAGACAACTGACGCTTTAAAGGACAATATTCGTGAAGCCATTGGTGAAATACAGCTGTACACAATCGATAATGTGCTCAAAAATTGTACCGATGGTGTAGGCTACTGCATGGCCAGCCGAGGCAGCCATTTGAATGAAATTTTTTCCATTATTAACCGGGAGGATTGTACTTTCAAATAAAAAAAGAAATTTGAGAAAATATTAGGTAGTTTTTTTTATAGCATTTTCAAAAAAATAAAATAAAAAATATGGCGGACCTTTTATATCAACTAAGTAATCCTATATAAACAACGTTTTAACGCAAAAAACTAGAACTTCAAGTTATTTTCGTTATAGATTTTAATGCTTTTACATTATGTTTCATTATAACTGTCACTTCTCTTTTTAAGTACACAAGTTGAAAAATTATTATTTAATAAAAGTAAAATACAAATAAATATGGGAAATATTGTTGGTCAAGCGGGACTATATAGTGCCCTATAGCACAAACTGACAATAACATATCTGCTGTTAATAGTGCATCGAAGAGAATTTATTATCAATTTGTAACAGTAATGGATAAGAACTTTTTTCTCGTTTTCCTCTTTGGAGCATTGGGCTTCCACAAAGCACGGTTGGCTGCCGTTACCTTTGCCTCTTCCCATGTAAGACTGTTTTACCTTTGCCCTCGGATGATTGTGCATCGCCAGGTATTTCTTGATCGACTGATTTCTAGGGATTCCACTCAAGTGCCCCATCTTTGAAATACTATCTATTTAGATTTTCCTTAAGGTATGGTGAGTCCACTTTCACTTTCTTTGCCTTATCTGCTACAGTATGGGCTCTTATGTCGAATATCTTGCATATGATTCTAAGGCATTTTTTGGCATAGTACGGTTCATGAGCAGAATTATTTTTGTACACTCGTTTTATGCCACGTGCTTGTGAGTTTTATTTTGTACTCTGTGAGCACGTATCATATTTTTGACTCAAATTATTCTTTTTTTTATTTGTGCAAACGAGTTTTGTTCTTTAACTCATGAGTACAAATTTTATACTGCGTACGAGTTAAGAATGAGCAAAAAAGAATCAAGGACGAGCAATTCATTTCAAGCATGTTGTTTGTGTGAGATAAAATGCCTAATACCATGCATTTATATGTGTGTATAATTTGTGTACAGAACCAGGATTGACAAAAACCTAGGTTATTGGGTTTTTTGATGTTTTTTTTTGGGGGGGTTTATTGGGTTTTATAACTAACAGCTTTCAAATTTCGTTCATATCGTTTATTACGTTATTTTAGTATTTATAATGCAATTTTGCACTCTTAGTGCGATAAAGGCGGATTGTGTGCTATGAACTGCTAAAACTCGGTGATCGGAGTAGACTACAATTACTTTGTTTGAACTGTGCATAATGAGATAAACGGCCTAAATATAAAGACAGACATGATTGAGTTATTCTTTCTCTTCTTTTCTGTCTCACATCGCAAAAGTTGCCAAGCATAAGTTTTTTTCCGTTACTCCTTTTGGGAGCATATGGCTTCCACAAAGCATATGGCGGATCTTTTGTCATGCCATCGGCTTCTAAGTTGGTCACCTCAAAAGAAAAGCTTTTCTGAGACGGGATTCGGACAGAAGTGGGGAAAATATGTTAGCAGTGATATGATAAATTTTTGTTTTGATAAATTTGTGAATGTAATTTCCTTTTTGAGCTAAAAAACGGACCGAATTAATTTGTTCTCCCAATACGTAAATTTTAATTATTTTTGTTCTAAATAAGCTACGAAATCTTTTATATAAAAAACCCACCCGGTACGCACGAACGCAATACGAGCACTCTTCCTACTCTGTTTGTTAATGAATGCCTGTTACTTTTGCGTGATAATGTTAGACACTAGCCAGGTTTCACCACCGTAGAACAGAATTGATTTTATATGAGTTGAATAATCTAAGCTTGGTTTTCTTGGAGTATGTATGGGTTTCTCCATATTGACTGCAGTCATCTTGCTTTATTGAGCTTATTCATAACGTCTGTTTCAGCAACCCCGTTCCCTTGCAATCCTATAAAGCAATTCGTTGGCCCTATAGCATGATGTTTTCTGTGCTCCTGTTTTTCTTGATATTTATCTCACGTCCAACAGTGCGAGCCAGCCTTCGTCTAATTTTTATTGCATTTCGAAAATCGTGTGTGAGAGTAGACAAATATCATCTGTATAACCCCGTTCTTCGAGTTGTCGTGAGAGATTCCATCTTATATCGGATGATTTTTTAGCACTTTCTTCTTCACAACACCGTTTATGGCAGCTGTTTGCGGCTCAGCTGTTTTAGTGTAACATGTTACTGTCAAACATATTCAGTTTAGTTTATAATTTAGTTTATAATTTAACCATGAATGGAATACGTGAACAAGCAAAATTGCCGTATTTGGTGTGAAGAGCAGTCAGAAGCATTGCAATAACTGTCAATTTACCCCGAAAAACTCAATGTTTGTGTGAAATTATGGACCGTACCTTTTCAAAAGCGATGAAGCCAAAAACATTACAGTGAACGGTGAGCGTTAGCGTGCAATGATTATTATTATTTTTTTTTTTTTTTTTGCCCAGAATGGAAGAGATAGACTTGGCTGACATGTGCTTTCAACAAGACGATGCTACATGTTACACAGCACGCGAAACAATGGTCCAATTGATAGGCGAGTTTGGTGAACAGTGTATTTCACGTTTTGGGCCAGTCATCCTTAAATATTGAATTATATAGATCGTTCTATCGACTCAAATAAAGGTTTTATACATTTGTCTCAATTTTATATGTTTTCTTAAATCAAATTCATAAGCTCTTAAAAATCACCCAATACCTCTTTTCTGTGAACAGACTTCACTCATGATCTCGTGCAGTACGATGGTGTATAGTAGAAGAGGAAGCGGACATTCCTGCTTTACTCCAGCGCGAGTCAGGTTTCATACTACGAAGTTTTCTTACATCCACATCGACACTTCGAAATTCAAAATTTGCATATTTTTACTATTGGTTATAGAAGTTACTAATGTCGACTTGGACAACATATGGCGTAACTATCTCATATGGTTTGTGTCAATAATAACAAATATGGTATTTTGGAGGGTAAATATCTATCATTATAATTCCAAACGCCAAAGGGTAAACACACATTTTTTTCAATCGCTATAATAATGTCGATTTTGTGCCTAAAAAAGATGTTTTGGGGTGAAGTCTGACAACCTTCTTTCACATGAAGAAATCGGCTGCTGAAAATTATCGGCTGTTGGTAGAAGCTTACAGTCAACACGCATCAACTCATAAAATGGCTTACGCTATTCAAAAGTTTTGAAGATTCCTCGTCAGCCGAAAAAGTTTGAAGATGAGTTTGAATTGGACGAAAATTGTTGTCAAACGCAAGAGGAACTTATTTAATTTTATTATTGGGAGTCACACAACAAGCCATTTTTCTACGTTTTAAACCATTGAGTTTGATTTAAAAGCAGGGAAATGGGGTCCCATATGATTTGAAGCCGAGGGATGTTGAAAGGCGATTTTACATGTCGGAAATTATGCTTGAACGCTACAAAGTTATGATATTTTTGCATCGTATTATTACTGGTGATGAAAAATGGATACAGTACAATAACCCCAAACAAAAAGATCATACGTATAGCCCGGCCAGCCAGCTAAGTCAACGCTGAAACGAATATATCTGTATTTGGTGGGATCAGAAGAGTGTTTTGTATTATGAGCTGTTGAAATCAGGTCAGAAGATCGAAGGGGAGCTGTACCAAACACAATTGATTCGTTTGCAGAAAGCAATCAACGAAAAACGACCAGAATAGTCGACCAAACACTAGGCCATAATCTTCCATTATGACAACGCTCGGTCAGATGTTGTAAAACCGGTCAAAAACTATTTGGAAAACAGTGGATGGGAATTTTAGCTCACTCGCCTTATAGCTTAGACCTTCCCCCTTCTGAACTTCTGTTTCGATGCAGAACGCCCTTTCTGTAATACGCTTCACTTCAGAATAGGGTATCGGAAATTGGCTTGATTCATTCTTTACCTCGAAACCATATGCTACCAGAGAGATGGGAAAAAGTAGTGGCTAACGATGGACAATACTTTGAATAATGAATCAATCAATTCATTTTGTTATTATAACAAACGCATTTTTTAAGCAAAAAAAAAATTGACATTATTAACTTGTACACCCAATACATTCTTACATCATTGTTGTTTTTCAATTATGAATTAAAAATCAAAAGAGAATTTCACCCCTTTCACCCATAAACTCAGACTTGCTGCAAGAAACTTGACTTAGTGGGTTGGGAGTGGTTGACTGATGTTCCCGTTGTGAAGAGCAGTGTGTTCTGCAACTTCGTATATTGCTCTTATTATTCGGATTATTTTCTTGGGTACACTTTTTCTGCTCAATGCTTTCCATATGGCAGTTCGTTTGATGGTGTCGAAGGCGTTTTTAATTCAAGGAACAGTAGGTATAGCAAATTACGCCATTCTGGAGACTGTTCCATTATGATGTATAGAGTGCTGGCCTGGTGTACGCAGCTTATATTTGGCCGAAAGCCTGCTTGTTGGTCCCGCAATATCTTCCCTATTTTGCTCTGATATATTATATAGATGATAGATAAGATAATATAAAAATCCAATTTATCTGCTTAGAATGCCAATCAAAGCTTTTTATTTTATTTTTTTTTTTTTAAGAAAAGATTTTGTTTATTTTTTATTAAATTATATTCAAATAAAATGAAGAAATTTTCAAACACTTAATAGAAAACACCTGTCTTAAGTTTTTAAGGAAATTTTTAACTATTTTCAGTTTAAAAACTTAATTGTATTTTTTCTTTTACTCGCCTCAATACTCTTAAGTATTTAAACAATTTCCATGTCTGCTTGGTAGACATCACAAGTATTTTGGTCAACCAGACTGACTGGCATGTTTGTCCCAAAGTATGTTTAACTTTTTTTTAACTTTTTTACCTTTATTTTGTAAATATTTAATGAAAATTCATTTGATATTAATCGAAAGTAAGAAAGAAATTTCAATAAGTCGAAATGAATGCCACGAAAAACGATCAAAATCGAATGTATTTTTAATGATTTGCAAATTATTGCAGGGGAGAAAAAAAAGGTTGTAAACTTTTGCGAAAAAACAAGAAAGAAACAATAAATAAATAAGAATATTAAATGCAATCGAAATACCCTACATCTTGAGTTTATTTAATAAGCGTTTAGGAAGAATATGACAAAATCAGATTCGCTACAGTAATGAGTTATCTCATCAAAGCTTTGAAACCCATTCAGCACAATATCACTGAGATTGCCTATACGTAAAAACACTCTCACCATTTACTATTTGTGTTAAAACACCTGCCTCCTGAGTCCGTTGTGAACAAGTCTTTATTAAAGATTAGTTTACACGATAATACTTTACGTACGCAAAATCAGAGAGAAAATATGATAAAATTCCATTCGTATTTTAAAAATGAGAGTAAAAATCATACGACAGATTTTTTTACGTTTACACGAGGTGTTACCATTTTTTTTTTTAACTGAAAATTTAAAAGAAAAAAAACCGATATTTAAATGAAAAAACTGCACATACTTAAAAAGTAAGAAAAAATACATAAAGTCGTATCGGTTACGTTCTGTAAACTGAAAACAAGTGAAATTGATCGAGTAAACTTTTTAAAGGCAGATCTAACCAAATACGTAAATTATTTTAAACTTTTGATAATCAAAGATTATATTTGAAAGGTGAATATGTGAAGCAATAAGAAAAAATATTAAAATCTTATCTGATTTGAAAATTATAGCAGTTTGAAGTTCCATTTGATTTAAATTTCACTCGATTTCGGTTTACAGAACATACCCAATTATCCGTTTCATAGTGTATTTTTTACTCACAACAAATTAAGTGTGATATGCATAAATGATATGATATAATGACTGTGTTCGAATTTAACACTTTTTCCGACAAGCGTGGCCCCCAGCGAGTACAACAAATTCGAATTCGCTAAATTCAGTGGTTCTAACTATTTTTTATGTTAGCTCTTGTTTTCGAGATATAGGATTGTTTCGAAAATGGGAGGGATTAAGCCACATATATTGCAAGTCGGTTCAGTTTAGTGAATAAACAAAAAACTAAAACTTTTTTTAATCTGCATAGTCGTTTTAAAAATATCCATTTTTTAAGCAAACGGGATTACATTATTACGTAAATACGTACGTATTCTGTAATGTGATCGCACTGTTCTTTTGCCAAAAAACAAATCCTTCTTAGCCATAAATGTGAGTATCACACACTGCGTGAAGTCTCTCTTTTTTAATGATCGGTGGCCAAATAGGGGATAATGACATTGCCGCTTTAAAAAGGTACGAATAAACCTCACCACAGTTGTATTAAGCAAATGTGTGATAATATTCTTACTTTAGAAATTTTAATTAAAATAACAAAATTGTAAGTAGAAAACTGCAAAATCTGCACAATTTGCAGAAAAACTGATTTTTTAGCCAAAAAACTTCAAAACTGCTTAATGCTTCAAAAAACTACAAAATACAGATATACCTAGACATTTGGCAACGCTGGTAACAACTAAAAGCAAAAGCGAAAGAAACTTTTTTATTTACTCTCTCTAAAAGAGTAATTTCCCTGTTCTCACTAAGGCAACTACATTTTTACTTTTGCACATCACTGGTTAAGATACAAGTGTAATGAAGTTTGTGTTTTCACTTTTACAAGAGCATACTTACATTCACATATGTGCAACAGAACATATCTTAAACAAATATCGATAAAGTTCATACAAAACAATATGCTTTTAAAGATCAGTGTTGACAGATGTATATAAAAGGAAAATCAACTAAGAAATACTTAAAACATACACAATGATTACATGAATTTATCAAATTGGCAACAATGCTATTGCGTATTAAGAAAATGTTAGATGAGAGCGAGAACTACGATATAAAAATCCTTTCAATGAACAATCTCTTTATGTTAATGAAGTAAAACAAAAAATTTTCACTCATGGTATGAATAAAGCAGCAGTTTGTTCGGTGTTTCGATTCTTCCTATTTAAACACTCGAAAACCGTAATTTTTGAGGATTCGACCCTGGGCCGCTTGCGTTGTTCGCGAAAAGTCTAATCACTTCACCACGTAGACTATAAGCACATTGATATTGTTAAAAAAAGCAGGTTGGGCACCTCAGTCGTTTATTACATTGCTAAAAAGAATAAACAAAGGCCGCAAAAACAACTATACGTGCTACTTATAAATAACCAAACCGACAACAACAACATTAGCAGAAATGTGATAAATAATAATAAGCGGTAACAACAAAAATAGACAGAAAGAAAACAAGTAACATATAATAACATACAACAAGAACTGAAAGAAGTGTATGTTTACATTCGAATGGCTTTATAAGAACTAAAAAGGCAATACATACTTATATGTCAACATATTTAGCTGTCATATGGCAATATGTCTACTACTAACTACTTTCTAATAGTCCCCATATTGGGACTATTACTATATTCGATTTACGCTAATAATATACCGGAACAGCTCGAACATTCCAGGACTTAGATGTATGCTGATGATATTCAGCTTTACCTTGATAGCTCTACCCTAAAAACCCTAAAAAGTCAAAATGTATTGTTATTTGTAAAAATTCCCTCAAAACTGAATCTAGTTTTGATGTTTTTCAGGGTCGTAGCAAGAATAGTATGGTTAATTCTGCTGGAAATCTTGGTGTGCTTTTCAACAATATGTTAACTTTGTCAGATCACATCAAGCGAACATATGGAAGAGTGTATAGTATACTAAGGTGCTTATTGGTTTCACAGTATTACACACCACCAAAAATAAGGCTACTTTTGGCTAAAACATATTTAATACCGACTCTGCTGCATTCTTCAAGAGTCTTCTTTGGCTGTCATTCAAAGGACACCGTAGAACTCGACGCTACTTTTAACAGCATTGTACATTACACATTCTGCTTAAGGAGATTTGTTCACTTCTCTCACTACTCCAGACGCGTCTTTAATGTTTCCTTTAATAACTATGCTTTGAAAACTTGGACAAGTTTGTTTTTCTTCACGGAATTGTAACATCGGAGAACCCGAAATATCTTCATTGCCGCTTGAGATTAATGCGGTCTACAAGAGGAAAAGTAATCTTACAAATTCGACATCGGGACGCGGCATCTGAGAGACAATCTTTCGTTTCTTTTTTTAAGTATCCGTCTCTGGTACCAACTTCCTCCAAACTTGCAGACTATTAGCAACGCAAATAAATTTAAACATTTACTTTATCAATGTTATCAAACATAATCTGCCGTAAATGTAGTTTATTTTTTAAGTCAGCGTGAAGATAGTTTATTTGGTGTAAACTCAGCTAACGAACTATTAGTTTGAACTCAGTGTAAAGAGAGCTTAGTGTGGTTGACAAGGTTGTGACTACGATCGGATTGGAAGATCTTTAGTTAGAAAGATCGGACAGGTAATTGTTGTTGTTTACAAGGAGTAATTAGGAATATAAATTGTTATTGCTCGTAAAAAGGTTACGAGCGGTGGAACACAAAACTGTATGAAATAAACAATTCTTAATTCAAAACCAAACACATTTATATTCTATTCGTTTTATTTTAACTGCAATCTATGAACTTAAAAATAAACGTTTTCAAAAGGTAAAAACGTAACAATATTATTATCAGAAACGAGGAGATTGACCACTTGGCATGTCACTCTCCTCTTGCAGACTCATGGTCACGCAGTACATGTTGGGTAGGGCACAGCTACGGTGGGATGATGAACCCACATACTGTGTATCGAGGCAAATCTGGCCCCTATATGATCGGGCTCGCTCGGAGTCTATTATAGGGGTGCTGCGACTTAGGCTGCGAACTCTTGCGGCTGTGATTACTGGGCACTGGGTGGCTGTTGCGCACGCACGATTGGGTCTGCCGTTCAATGACTATTGTGGTGGTGTCAGGATGAGGAGGAAGAAGAGACTGTTGAGCACCAGTGCCCGAGTCTTTCGGACTTTAGGACTGCTTTCCTTGACAGTCCGTTTCTGGATGGCTTGCCGGATCTGGCCGATGTGAATATCGGTAAGATCTCTTCTTTTGTACATGCGTCTGGTTGGTTCGAATCGCACCGGGGCGCGGACATATAGGATGTCCATTTTCTGGATTACTGATGAGTATCACAGTGGGATCAATACTGGACACAGGTGGGCTGGACGTGTCTGGCTACCCATCGTAACTAACTAACTAACTAACTAACAATAGTTAAAAAGATCTCTTCAGTCAATCAATTAGAAATAAGTGAGCAACTGGATCGTTAGAATGATTAAAAACAGCCCTCAATTCGATAGTTTCTTTCTTCGTATCGCTTCACCCAAACAAAGATTATTCTTGAGGCTATACTACAAAAAAACTTACGACAAGTATATCATATGCGTTATTCTGCTAAAATTTCGAGTTTTTTTTTCTGATCTTTAGTTTTCTGAGTTTTTTGATTGGAACATTTGTGCATTGATTTTTGGATCATGACCATATAGTCACCAATAAAGTAATCGCATAAATTTAATAGAAATTTAAAAACTGTTTGATTAATATTATTCAAGTTTATTCTATAGTAAGTATGAATCAATATTTCTAACATAATAATTTAAGCTTTAAAGAGTAATTTGTTCTTAAGCCGTACTCATGCGATGGGTAAAATTAAGCCGTTTCGGAACAACCAAGAGCAAAATGCAATTTGAGCTCTGTCAGCTTGTACTCTAATAGTAATTTCGATATTCTAATAAATTCTTCTTGTTCTTAAAAAGGCTTATACCACATTTAAGGGTGTAGGGTATAAAAACGTTGTTTTATAAACTCTCTTGAAAAAAAAATCTTTGTTAGTTCGCTTATAAAAACAATAAGAAAAAAGTTGGATATGCTGAAACCAAATCCTAACAACAAATAGAAAGAAACCAAAGCAAAATAAAACACACGAAAAAAAGTTTGATGACAGACTTCTTACATCCCCTACTTAATTAATGGTGGAATTAAATAATTTGTTTTTTCTTTTCGCATTTTATTTATTTAAATAAAATTTCTTAAAAATACCTTTTCCATGCTACCTTTTGTTTGGCAATTGCCTGTCATATTGGTTTTATGGGCTTGGCTCACGAAAATTGCTTTCAAAAAAACACAACATTGCTAAAGAAAAGGTTTGCAAGTGGCTTTTGATTTTAATTAAAAAGAACAACAACAAACAAATAAATTTAATAATTTTTTGTTTTTGTTTTTAGCCCAAAATTTAACAAAACAAAATAGACAAAAAGTTTTATTGGTAAAGCGTCTTAAAACATATTCTAGCAAACAACAATAGCAACAAAATAACGAAAAACTGTTTTTTTTTTTCGATTGAATTTTTATTGAGGTCCTTCACCTGATAAACAAAAAAACAAAGTCCCCTTAAGTCAATAATATTTAAACAACTTTTTCTTTTTTTTTCTCTCGTTTGTCTGCCACAATAACGACATTGAGTAAAAAAATTATTAATATTAATTAATTATTATCGATTATATGTATTTATTAAATAATAAATTTCATTATTTCAAGGCCACATAAGTTCTCATAAAAATTTTGTTCTTTTTTTAATATCTCAGAGTAAATTTAAAAATTACATTGAATATAAAATAAAATAAAAATTAATATTTAACGATTTAAATATTATAAAAACACTATTTTTTAATTTCATTTAATTTTCCGACAAAAGGCAGAACATTACTTTGGAATTACTTAAGAATTCGTTGTGACTTCCGTTGCAAGCATGCTGCAATAACGAAAAAAAAAAAACAAAAAAGTACCTTAGAAAATGACAGAAGAAATGTTAAAGTATCTGCATATGTATTAGAGTATTCACTCGAGTAATTGTTGTTTGTTTTTTATATAAGACCAGCACCCAGGGGATGGCCCCTACTCATGCAGTGCATTGTGCTGGTACTAGAAAAATAGGTTATTTGAATTGCATGTTTTTCGATTAATCGAAGAATTTTTTGGCCATTATTTAATCGAATAATGAAAATAGCCAATTCAAGTAACAAGTAACTCGACCAAAGTGTGTCAATTAATCGAGCAACTTTTGTACGTAAAATTTGAGGTGTAAAATGCCAAATGTTTATGATTATTTAGTTTTACGCTTATACAGGGTGTTCGCCAGGAAGATATACTACTTCGTTTTGCCGCCGTTTTGGTGGACGTTAGTCTTGACACTTCATATTTGGCAGTTGTGAAGTAGAGACGTGGCAAATTTATTATGGAAAAATATCCAGTAAACCAACGTGTTTTAATCGTTAAAATATTTTATCAAAATCAGTCATCGATAACGAAAATCATAATAAGTGACAAGGCACATTTTCATTTGAATGGTTATGTGAATAAACAGAATAGTCAGTTCTTGGCAGTGGAAATCCCTCTAATTATTCATCAGTCACCTTTGCGTCCATTTAAAGTGACAGTCTGGTGTGCAATTTAGTCAAGAGGAATCATTGGAACTTACTTTTTTCAAACTGAAAACGGCGTAATAGTAACTGTCAATGGGGAGCGATCTCGTGGCATGATTGAAAACTATTTAACGTCACAACTGCATGCTTTGGGCTTGACTAACATATTGTTGTCACATCGCATACAGCCAGGATTACAATGGAATTACTGCAAGACCTCTTTCGACAATAAATTATTTCAAGGAATGGTGATATTGAATGGCCTCCACGGTCGCCTGATTTGACGGCTCCGCACTTTTTTTGTGGGGATATCTGAAAAGCAAGGCTTATGCAAAGAAGCCAGAAACGCTTGAGCAATTTAAACAAGATATTCGTGATAAAATTAATGAAATACAGCATGAAATGTGTAAGAATGTAATAAAATATTCAAGCATTAAGACAGTGCAAGAATTACTTCACTCCATTTGAACTCCTTAATGTTTACAAGACCTACAAGCGACCAAAAATGGTATACAACTCTCATGTATGGTACCGTGTATAGGAGAGAGCGAAGCTACTTAATAATGACGGTAGACTAGTCAACTCTATCGATTCGTTAGAGCATCGTCGCAATGTGGTGTGTGTCTTTTTTTTTCTATCGGTATTATAACGGAATAAGGTAATTAATTCCTAACAATCACATATTTTCACTTAGTTTTTCTCGTAGAGCGTATCTCTTTCAAGAGAATTCGTTTTTTGCAGCACCGTTCGTTCGTGGAACGACTTTCCCTCGACAGTTCACTTTGCCACTTACGACATAAATACATTTTATTCAAACGTCTGGATTCTATCTTCCTTCCCGTAACCTATTTTTCTACTACCAGCACAATGTACTACATGAGTAGGAGCCATGCAGTTCTAAAAGTTTAAAATCAATTACTTTCTTACGCGAACAAGAGTAAAAATCGAATAATTGGATATTCTCGTATGTATGTATGAGGCCGAAAATGGACAACATCTCTTATGTCTTGGCAGGCTCTTCTAAATCTATTTTACAGTTTCTCGAAGGCGTGTTACATCGTAAAATCTATTTTTTATAAGAACACCGTCACCGCGTTCTCCTCAATTAGGAGGAATTCTTCACGAAAATCAGAGTTTTACTCGTAATACTCATCATTTTCAGTAAGTTCAACCCATTTGTGAAGGATTTGCTAGTGCAACAAACACGTCGATTAGACGATTCAGCACGACATCCAATTCTCAGTACTCTACAAAGCATTAAGATAGCTGTCATCTGTCTAGCCCTCCCACATCATAATCTGGCAGAGGCTTAGGTACCCGGGATTCCTGACTTCTGCGGTACCAGGAAAAGGCTCTGATCAGACTTCAGAATAAGCCTACCAGTGGATCTCGAAATAGTTCGGAATTGATCAACCAAAGAGACCGAAATACTTTTCCCTATTTATGCCGCAGATACTCATGCTTTATGTCACTCTTCTCTATATCGGCAATAACAAAACTGTTAACACGATGGTTAGTGCAAGGATCCAAAGAAAAATATGAGCTGATAGACAGTACAGCACTAAACTGTCCTTAAGCGATTTGAGTAAATCAAATTTGGTTACAATGCTTAAATCTTCTGCTTTCTTTCCTGGAAGAATTGTAATGTCGGCTTAATAATCAAGGCCAATGCTATGATTATCCTTACAAAGAGATTGAAAGCTAACATAGGTACGGATATTAAAGGATTGTTACGTTTTAATCTTTTTAAAACGTTTGACTTTTTTTAAATTGCGTAAAATAAAATAAATGCAGCGAATTTAATGCTTTACTTTATCGACTTTTATTTAACTTCCATTTATATAACTATACAGTAAACTACTTATTTAATATCCGCTTAATACACAACTCTTAGTACGACTTTATGCAACGACTACCAAACTATAACGATCTAACTAATGCATAAGGCGCCGTCTTTTATATAAAAATCAAATTATTTCCGAATGTTTTTGTAATTATCACAGCATTTTCCGTTAATTCAAATGTAATAACGAAAACCGGTACGGTAGCATCGTTCAATACGCGAGTGGTAACACTGTTAATAGCGCAGATAATGTGGTGCAGCAGATACATTAACAGTTTTGACACAAACCAATAAAATTCTATAATAATATTGTATCCTTTATTGTTTATTTTCGTAACAATATGATCAAATGATCGAAAGGTTGGACCCTTATCTTAGTCTAGGTACTATGCTTTAGATGAAGCTGAAGAATTAAGGATAAGAAGAAGGCAAAAATTTCAATAGCTTACTCAAAATTTAAATACTTGAGCTTTTCACTATAAAGGAAGGGTCTATACTAAGCTTTGTAAACTTAATTAAATAACTTGTCGTGATCACACTAAGATTTTGTTAAAATGCGTTGTTGACTATGAATAAGTTTGGCATTGGATTGATTTGGATTGATTTTGAAAATCTTGAATACTTTAAAGCAAGTCACATTTAGGAAGGTGGTGTTGCCGGATCGACTTAATGTTTTTTTTTTTTTTTTTAATGTAATGCAGTGATCTTCATTGTCAGTATGCATGATTTTTTGCACGGTATTGTATCGAACGTAAGTAAAATGTACAAACAAATTCAGATGTATTTTATTATAAATGTAAAACGTTTTTCCTTTCATTTTACACATTATCCTGTATTTACGCCATTTTTTGCACTGTATCGCTTGAAATTTATCTAGACTGTAAGAGTAGGATAAGGTGTATTTTATTTAAAATATTATTTATATTAATTTTTTTGAAAAAAGCAACAAATATATGTTGTTTTGTTAAAAAGTTAGTTGTTTACAGGCAACACTACCTTTTTCAATGTTCTTTGCTCTAAACGATATCATATTCGATCGGACTATCGAGTGAGATAGACAATACCTGCTCAATTTTAAGCAGTAGGGATAAAACTATGCACTACATAATCGGGCAAATAATGAAGTGTATGGGGCATAGGAATTATGACTTTGTAAAAATTAAATGTAAGATGTGTAAAAGGAAGCTTAAGAAGAGCTCAGAACAAATAATCTCTTTTTGAAAAACATGATTACAAATAACTCTTAAAGCACTGTTAAAAGAAATGACCCCAATCATCAAATATCTCACCTACATAAGTATAAAATAAAATAAAAAGAAAACATATTTTTCATCTCTCCTATTTAGACATCTTAACAAACAAGACACAATTAATAAGAGATTTTTTTATTACATATTTATGCCTGATTTGTATGCAGGTGCCAATGATGATGATTGTGCCTCATTAATTTATTTTTACTTGAGAAATTTATAAGCAGAGTTCAATGGAATTGATTGATTTAATTTTTTTCTAACTTTCTTCACAAATAAAAAAATACACACGCCAACCTTCAATCGAAGTTATGTTCATAAACAAATTCCAAGAATTTTTCTGCTAAGAAACAGTATTTTGTTCGAGACACTTTGAAAGTAAGAAGAAACAGAATTTGTTCAAATGAAACATTAAGATTCTTTTAAAAAATATTTTACAATTGGGCTTGTAAGTAGAATATATTGCCTCTGTCTGTCTGTCTATCGGCTCAGTTAGAGCAGGCGTATGGGCGATTTGTTTGCCCAACGCAGTGGAAAATAGGATGACTAATTAAAAACAACTTAAAAGCGTAAAATTATTGCCAACATGCCCGCTTAGACAGCAATAACAATTTTCCGTTTTTGTGTTATTTTCAAAAGAAATGGTTGAAGAAAGTAATAAGAAAAGAAACATAAAATTTTTTTAAATTAATGCTGCATTTCTAAAGAGAATTTTAAATGCTTAATATGGAAAAGCTTTAAAAATTTCGCTTTTCGAACAGTTAAAAAGCATTTAAGATATGATTTTCAATTTTTATATTTTATGAACGTTATGAAACATTTCGAACTTGACAACAATATTGCCTTTTGTTTACTCTTAACCTTTATGTTTTTGTACAGTTTCTAAAACAGAATTCTAAGAAATTCTTTAGAAATTTATTTGAATTATTTTTTTGGAATTTAACGCTTGTAATAACCTCTTTAACATTCGCATTCACTGTCATTAATTACAACTCGTTTATCTTAATCATGTGTTTACATGTGACGCAAAGACTTTTTGATAAATTTCTAGTCTTTATACGAAATGTCTGCTGGATTATATTTTCGTTTTTCTAATGCCAAGGCAAGTAGAGGATAATTAAGCAAATGATTGTCATTGTCCTTTAGTATGGTTATTTTTGTACCATTATATGCAACTTTATCTTTAAAAAAGAAAGAAAGAGAAGAATATTTTGTTAAGGTATTAAGCCAATATGAAAAGAGTTACAAAATTAAAGCACAAAAAAATTTAAAAAAATAATTCGAAATGTTTTAAAATGAATAATTGGGCACTTACTCGTATAAACAAATTTTTCTAAAAGATATCGTCTCAGACCAGAGAATAATATTTATCTATAAAGCTGGGACTTAATGAAAGTATGTAAACAAGTCGCCGTACAAGAACTAAACTGTTTATGTTAAAGACCATATTTGGTGTTACCTCTCTTTATATCCTTTCCTGAGTTTCTAAGACACTGCTGCGATACAAAAGTGAGATTTGCATACTGTATTGTATACACTTTCAACCAACACGTAGACAGAGTTAGCAAATTTGTTCATCTCGGACACATACAAAAGTGAAGATTCTGATATTTAAATAAGGAGTAGAATCGAAATGGCTACGATCACCTACAACAAAAATAAAAAAATTTTAGTACGTCGAGAAGTTAACATTAATCTATAAACAAGTACCATGAAATGCTAAGTCTGAACGGTATTCATATATGGTGTAGAAACATGGACACTTAAAGCTGCTACCATGAGTAGACTTAAATCATTCGAAATATTGTAACGTGACGTTACATAAATTTATAACTAATCCTCTTTATATTTTGACGTGGAATATATTAACAAAATCTATGTCTTAAATACACCAATATTACAAATACAACGTATTAGTAACAAATATATATGTACATGGGTGCACTAACAACAAAGCACTACATATTTACATTAAGCGAAAACACAAGCAAGAACATTTCAATTGAAAGTCTCACACATTGTTTACAATTCTCATTTAACCCATGGAATTATATGAATAAAAGGCAGGGTTGCCGTTGAAAATTTCGACAAAGTGTCATAAAAAGGGTATTTAAAAAGGGTCAAAGAAAGGGTATTCTAACTGCCATCACCAAATAAGAGTGGCAAGCGGAATTTTTTTTGCCGCTTAGCTTTTACGCTCTGCGGCCATACCTAAATAAAAGCGCCAAACTTACGTCAAAACGATAAAAACAGGGTTTTTTTAATTTTTACAATCCTGTTTATTTTGACAAGAACATTATATCTTTGTCGTGTGACTTACAGTTTGTGAAAGTAATAAAAGAAATAAAAATTGTGTAAAAACAAAATATTAAAATACATTGTCTTTTACAAATTTATTTTTGAAAGAAGGGGGTTATTTAATGTTTTACTATTGCATTTTTAGAGAAAGTATTGGCATAATCAATGAAATAATAAACAGAATTGCAATATAAATAAAAACAGAAAAAATAAATATTAATTTAATAATAGAATAAAACTTTTTACATTAACCAATAACATATAAACTTTTTGAAAATGTTTACTTTTCCCTCTTTTTTTTCTTTGTTTACACTTGTTGTCTTTTGCAACCAACTTCACTATTTAACGCTTTGTCAAATTGGATTTTCCAATTACAAATATTTGCCGGCGCGCTGCCGACGTGTTATTTCGGGATGCTCCATACAAATTGTATGCGCATGAGAAACTTTGACAGATTAAAAACGCTTTCCGCTCTTATTTAGGGATGGCAGTAAGTATGGACTTATTATGAGTTTGTTTTTGGTTCACAAACTCCGAGAGAAGTAATCGCAAAAAGTGAGATAGATAATGACATCTCTAAGCAAATCTTTGTGCTTACTTGAGTAAAACGTACTTGCAGTAACCTAACCAAGCTGAGCGAGCTTATAAAATATAATCCGTATACATAATCCGTATACATTTTTCTTAACTATTAAACTTCATTAAAAAATAATTAGTTTTTTTCATTTCCTGGAAAGTTCAAATATTCGGACATGTGCCCTTTCAGATATCGCACATTCAATTGTGATTGATAAGCATTATCTCATTTGCTTCGATATTGTAGTATCATTACAGAAGACATTTTAGCAAACAAACACTACAAAATTAAAATCCACATGATGAATGACGAATTTGTTTGTACGTCTCCTTTTAAACGTCAAGAACACGAACTGCACATATGTATATGCATTATTTGATTACTTAATTTGATTGTCTCCAGGCTGCTTTATAATTCTTTTTCCCTGATTTTTTTATTTGCATTTTTGGTATAATGTCACAGTAATTGTATAAATTGTACCATACAAATCAATAACACACACACTCACGCAAATAGAATATGTCTTTACACTTTATTCACAATGATAGCAAGCAAAAATCAGAAGAAAAAAGTTAGTTGTCTCACCTACAAATAATACTTTTAGAGCAGCTAATTGTCCATATACCAAAAATCGTCATTTTAAAGACAAAAAACGTCAATCGTCATTTTGACAAAATTTTGTTAAAAAATCTTCAAATTTGGCTTATATATGTAATTTCTAGATGTGTCTTACATATTTGTACAATGACGACATTGCTCTAATATTAAAATTTAAACAAAAAATAATAAATTGTAAATTTTCTATTCATCTTAGAAAAAATTTTGTTTTGAAAATTTCAATTGAAATCAACAAATAAATGGAGGCTCAAATTTCCAAATTATGTTAAACAAACAAATATTTTTTTTTTCCCTTAATTTTTATTTAAAATCTATCCATTTAAGGATAATAAGTAAATTTGATAGAATAAGGTAATATTATTTGTTGTCCTCCACTTAGAACAACAATATATTAATACAATTTGTGTATTTCAGCGGTTTTGATTGATACCTTTGCAGTATTTCAATATTTGAATTGCTGGCTGTTCCCCAGAGTTGTATTCCAGAGGTCCAGACTGGTTTTACAATTATTTTATAAATCATAACCTTGTTCCGCAAATTTAATCGAGATTTTGGACCTAGTAGCCAAAATAGGCGTCTTGTTTTTATATTCAAATATTGCTTTTTTGCTTTTATATGATCCTTCCATGTTAACCTCCTGTCAGTGTACATTCCTAAATACTTAACGCAGTCCTTTTGAGGGATAGGATTATTGCCCATACGTACTTCAGGGCTATTATCCTGTCGTAAGGAAAATGTGACATGGGTGGACTTATCGCTTCCACTTGTTTAACCAAGCTTCAATTTCATCAAATTCAATTTGAAGAATATCTGATGCATTGTTCGGGCAAGTATCAGCTGTTAAAATGGCTGTGTCGTCTGCATAGGTTGCGATTAAGACGTTTTCAATAATCGAAATATCTGAAGTAAAAATTGTATATAGGATTGGTCCAAAGTGTCATTAAAAAAAAGGTCAAAGTAAAATAGGGTCAAGTTTTTTGTGAACAAAAAATAGGCCTTCTTTCAATTAAAAATAAAAACAAAAACGAATTTTAACAGCTAATTAAATACATTAAACTGAAATATAAGTAATTATACATACTTAAATTGTACCGCTGTGGTTTGGTAGGTAAGACACCCGCCTACCAACCAGAAGGTCGGCGGTTCAATAGCAGGCCAGATCATCTTAAAAAAAGAAAAACGTTTTCGACCTCATAACATAAGCTAGTTAAGTTATGAGTATCACTACCATTGAAAACTTCTCTAAATGCATTTGCCGTTCGGAGCCGGCGTTAAACTGTAGGTCCCTTTCAATGAGTTTAAAAATAGAATCTGGTGCAGCTCATTGACTGAGAGAAGCGCCCACGTTCATTCATGTACGTTATGGGAATTAATAATAATAAGTAATAAATTATAAATTAATGTTAAAATTAAAAAACAATTCCCAGGTGCATTCAAATAATGCTTTTGATAATGTTTGTCACCTTTTAAAAATACTTATTCGATATTCAGTGTTGCCGTTATGGCACTAAATTATCACTTTTGACCAGGGTTGCAAAATGTGAATATCAAAATTGTACTCAGAAGCTCGAAAAATTGTACTTTTTAAGCCCCAATTGCACCAAAAATATGTTTTTTGAATTATTTTTAATTTTTTTATTTTAAATAAGAGCGGGGTTGTCAGATCTGGCGATTAATTTTAAAATTTATTTGGCGGACTAATTTTCGGTTTGGCGACATGGTGATTTTTAAAATAGTTGGCGATTGTGTTGGCTATATTTGACAAAAAATACGAAAAAAAAAATTATCATTTTAGCATTTTTATGTGTGAAATTCGTGAACATACTGTGTCTCGGCAAAGAGAAATTTGTAGTTGCCTATATGGATCTGAAAGTAATAGATTTTTAGGTTCCAGTTTACTTATGTAATTCAATTTTCGGTAACTGGCAAGGAAATAGGTACAAAAAACCTTTAAACTTGAAAAATATACAAAAAATGAGTGTTTGCTTAAAAAATTCACACATAATTCTCAAGGCTATGAAATAGAACATCATTGAAAAGGTATACTTCTCTTCTTTTTAAATCCAAAAATCGGATAGTTATCAACTAAGTTATTATCTCTTAAGTATACTATATTATAGTGAACATTGTACACTCTCAGTTTTTGCTAAAATTTTTACTTAACAGAATTAGTAAAATATATATAATGGCGAGTTTTTTTCCACTTTTGGCGGAATTTAATAAATTACTTTTTATTTATTTAAAAAATTTTTTTTGTTTAAAATAAAATGTAAATTATATTTTCAAAATGTTGAAAAAAGTAGATTTGGCGATTTTGGCGTTTTTTTTTATTTGAATGTGGCGAAAAAGCTCCAAAAAGATCTGAAAACCCTGAGTAAGAGCACAAAAATTACAAAATTGTATATAAAAATTCATATTTATAATAACAAAATTAACATCTACACTTAAAAGTTAATTTATACTTTAAAAGTATGTCTTTAAAAAACTATACTAAGATATAAGCATATGTTTAAGTGTAAAATAAGGTACAAAGAAGTCTATCGATATGCATATACAGATACTCATGAGATCAAATTGTTTTAAATAAAATATTATTTGGTATTTTAGAACTAAAACAGCAAGAATTTTATGACCTTAACAAATCTTTTGCCTGAATAAGACCGGAAACTGAAGGCACATGAGATCATTTCGTTTTTTCGTTTCAATAAATCAATTAAATGATAAACTAGGCAAATTCAATTAAAAATAAATAAACTGCGAAAGTTCATAAATTGTACCAAATGAATAACCATTGTATGAAATTGTACCTAAAAAAGTATGAAATTGTACCTAAAAAAGTACAATTGTACTGACTTTTTCAACCCTGATTTTTATACTTTTTCATGGCAATGACAATTTTAATCGCCCTTTTTTAATGTATCCTATTGTATTATTTTAACGAAATACATATATGCCACTTTTTGACTCTTTTTGAAAATGAGTAAAAGTTCCAAAATTCCTCAGGAAAATACTCAGTACACTTAGCTTTTATATATGTATGTTGTATATATACATAACATACATGAGTTATGTGAACATATAAAGCGTGTTTTTTATAGAGGAATAGAACTTTAGGTTGGCATTACTTTTTAAGATGGCGATCGACTTAACAGCTATCAAGTGATTTATTCTCAGTTTGGTTTGGCAATTCATCATGAATAGACTCACGCCTGAACAAGGTCTGCAAATAGTGCAATTTTCATTTTTCATAAGTGAATTATTTTTTTCAATTTTCAATTTATTCAATTTTCATAAGCGAATATTGTTTAGCGATGAAGCGCACTTCTGGTTGAATGGCTACTTCAACAAACAAAACTGCCACATTCGGAGTGAAGGTAATCCTCAAGTGTATGTGGAAACACCGTTACATCCAGAAAAACTGAATGTTTGGTGCGCTTTATGGGCTGGTGGAATCATTGGTCTGTACTTTTTCAAAAATGATGGTGGCCAGAACGTTACAGTCAATGGTGATCGGTATATAGCCATGATTACTAACTTTTTCATTCATAAGTTGAATAACCATGTTGTTGTTGGCTATTTTTGACAAAAAATAAGAAAAAATAAAATTATTATTTTAGCATTTTTATGTGTGAAATTAGTGAACATAGTGTGTCTCGGCAAAGAGAATATAGGACTATAGGATTGGTCCAAGCACGCTACCCTGAGGGACAACTGCTTTGATATCATATATTTGAGAGAATATCCATTTGACCTTAACAAAGAAACTTCTGTCTGTCAAATGCGATTTCAAAAGTAAATAGAACGGCGTTGGAAGTAATTTCTTCATTTTGTAGCATAGTCCAATATGACACACTCTATAAAAAGCAAACAAATATTTTGAAATATATTTAAAGAAAATCAAACTTACTTCAAAAACCAACCGTCATATTCATAAAACTATTTTCGATTCATAAATGGTTTAATAAACCTAATTTGTATGAGATTTTTTTCTATAAACCTTTTATAAATTGGAAATGGTCATATTCATAAAAATTAATTATTTAATTATTTATAAAACAACAATTTTTCAGCCATACGTATATATATGTAAGACTGTGTATATGAAGATAATTTGTCCAAACTTTCCTTTTGGTTTATAACGTATGTATATTTTACTAAAGAGTATCGTTAAGAAATACATAGAGTTTTTCATCAATAAACCCTTAAACCAATCATCAAATACAAAGACAAATAACACGAAATGGAAACAAATAAAATTTAATTAAAAATAACGTTGATTGATTGTATTATTATTTTTATTATTATTATTATTTTTTTTTTTTTTTTTTTTTTTTTTTTTTGGAAAATCTATAATAAACACTTACCAAACGAGTTAATGAAGAAAATGGAAACACAAATATTATTTTTATTTGCTTTATAAATAATTCATGTTCTTAACAATATATTATTTGATATGACTTAAAAAAATTTGATTTTTCGTTACTTTTATAAATTTAATAAATTTTATTTTAAGTTTTAATTTAAATTTAAACACATCACAGCATAAAAAATAAATGAAGAAATTTTTTGTACAACTTAAAATATATACACTCGTATATATTATGATTAATACATAATTTTTTCTGAAAATTTTTTTATAACCGAAAACGATTTTTTTAGTTTAAAAAATTATACTTTTATTTTATTTTGTTTATTAGAATTTATTTAACGAAACCATATTAAACTGTTTGATATTTATTTACAAGACATCATCAGCTTTCACAACAACAAAAATAACATCTTTGCCAAAAAAAAATAAAATAAAATAAAACAACAATTGTAGTTGTTGCTGTCAATAGAAACTAAACAAATAAAAATTCGAAAATTTTATTTTTCTTAAAACTCTAAATAAATATTATTTTCTTTTTATAACAATATTTAGCAAAAAAAAAAAAACGAACAACCAACCGAACAGGCGCACACATAAAAAAATAAATAAAATTTGAAGAAGAAAAATTAAATTTTTCTTTTTGATTTTTTTTTTTTTTTTCTGTCGTATTTTGTCTATAAAAACGAAATTATTTTCAGAACTTTTTTATGAACATTTTTGATTATTTGTTTAAAAGCGTTTTGCCGCTCTGAATGTATAAACACCGCCAAGTCTTAAAGGAAACTGTTGGCCAAATTGGAGGCCAACACAAATGTGCGTTGATACGGCCATGTGCGGCAAATAAAACAAACAAAAAAAATAAAAAAATAAATGTGAATGAATTTTTCATTCACACACACAGTCAATACCAATACAACGACACGAATATTACACAAATACAAGCAAAAGAAAAATACTGTAACTATTTTACAGTATTTATTTCATGTTAATGAGTAGTAAGGGTATCAATGCAAGTTTAACAGTTCTGTTAACATTAAACAGTTAAAGGAATTATTTAAAACATTCCTAAAGAACAGAATATGTATTTAACTTGCCAGTACACTTTATAACAGAGGTTTGGGATAAATAGTGAGACATGATCCATGTGTGTATGTGTGTGTTTTTTCTCCGTTATTCCTCTAGGGAGTATATTGACTTTTCACAAAGCATCCATTCCTTTGTTTCAGTTTCAGTAATTAAGTTGATTTTTCAAGCTAAATAGGTGATTAATCCACTATAGCCCCCTCCATATCGATTGTGTAGTGGTGATAAATATCTTTGCTCATTGGTGGTGATCTTTTGTTTTAGCATTGTAATTTTTTTCCAGTAGATGGCGTTTGTCATCATCGCCAGAGGAAAGCTGGAGGGTCAGGGGGGCTTCTTCTTTTTTTTTTAGATGTATTTGTCCGGTGGAAAAGTTGAAGCCTCTTTATTAAACGGTCGAAACGAAACTATAATTAAATTATTTCTTCATGTCCTCTGCTGGGGCTCAAACCTGGCTCACTTGTGTTTTTGTCACTTATTATGTGACTTTTTGAAACTCTATTGCGACGATTCTCTAGTGATCATTAGAGTTGCATATCCTACCATTATTAATGAGTCCTTTCGCCCTTTTATTTTTTCCTATATGCGTTTGAGAAGCTCCAAAACAGATTTAGAAGCATCGGAAGCAACGAAAAAATTTAACAGAAAATAACATATAAACAACATTAACATTCAGTTATGTGTTAGCTTTTGATGAAACATACGTTTAGTATGTCGCTTTGCATATTAAAATTATTTTGTTTGTTTATTAATTTTTCTCTTCAACGCACACAGCTAAAATTGACTACTTCTACTACTATACAAATGCAGTTTTCTCTTGGGTCAGCCTTGGTCTAAACACATCTACTTTTTTATAACAGACCTCTTCTACCTTTCTGTGTAGAGGTTTTTGCAAATACTTCGCCATTTCTGTTTATCTTGTGCTGTTGTTCTGGACGTTCTTCTGTCCAAGCCGTAATACTTGAAGGTATTCTCGATAGCGTCTTTCCACGTTGTTTTTCTTCGCCTTTTTCCTCCTTACCTAGAATTTTCTAGCCACGAAAACTTTTTTCGGCATACGGGAGTCTGGCATCCCGGGTTCCTAGCAACACGTCCGTTTATTATCGTTAGTAAGGGTTCTATTCTTAGGTGTCCTCTAAAAGTTTCGCTCTTTACTTTGCCACTTTCTGTCTTTCTGGCTATTCTTCGTAGACATTGATTTTAATTACGCTGTTTATCCGTCCAAACATAAGAGTTGCTGTTCATTTTTGCAAATATTAAGAAGGTCAAATGGAATAAAATTTTTCTTGTGCCTTTCAAGAAAAACGAAAAAATTTTATGCTTCTTTCGACAGCCGTAAATTTTGTCATTCCACCGAACATCATTAGAATGTATTAAAAAATACGGTTCATTTAAATCGGCTCTGCTTACACTACGCAATAACACTTTGTATGATTTCACTTATGAGTGTGCCATTCATATTACGCTCGACTGTAACAGTCTGGGTCTACGATCAAACAGCAAAAGTTGGTGTCGCTTGCGAAATAGTAGATAAGATTAAAAGTAAGAAAGTATAGTAACTAATAGTAACTAGGAATGGTTCTTAATATCTGGTGTATTGTGTTGAATTCTAATTCGTCTACTGTTACAAAAAACTGCAAAGATTCGCGTCTAAACATCGCCAAATATTATATTAGGACAGTTGTCCTAATGATCTAGTTTAACCATTACAGCGCCTACCATCGATAAATCGGCTCTTTATTAATGCGTATAAAGTGAGGATTGTTGGAATACCGACGAGCTCCAAGTCATTTCATATATTGCTGACCTGAACTTTTGGAGTCATTCGTACTTTTATACCCACAACGGAACTCAATAAACCACTTTTTATTTATCTAGAATTTCTGTCATTCGTTACGATAATAACTTTTTCACGCACATCAGATTTCGATAGCTTCAATTTTACAATAGTCCTTTAGTAGTTACTAATGCGACTTCAACATATGGTGTAAGTCACATGGCAAACGTAGATAGATAACAAAGCGTTTCGGTGATATGCGCTTTTCTTCAGTTGTTAATGCCACATTTCAAGATGTTCTGTAGCGATTGACCTTTCCAATGCAACATCCGGAGCATTTTCATACATTCTCAGGACATATTATAGTCAACGTAATCGCTGTATTTTATGAGTTTTACTACAGTAATGTCGAAGTATAGCACTTACAACTCAGAAGTAATGCGACTCTCCTATGCAAATCGGGCCATATATTTTCCGAAGAATTTTCTTCTCAAAAACTCCAAGCACTGCTTTTAATAGCACGGGTAGATCAAGGTCTTTTATAGAATTACATCTTTTTGTCCGTCTTCTGAGCGTCTTGCTCTACATTGCTTATTCAATCCAAAGTAGCATATTTAGTATTAACAAGCACAATTCTTCTCCTTATCTTATAGTTTCTGTTATTAGAGTCATTTAAAACGGTACCGAGGTATATACACTCATTAACTACCACAAAGTTGTTCACAGTATGATCTATGTCGGATCTCTTGTTCATTGAAACCACCAACAAAGTTTTATTTCATTTATTACCAATCCAATTTTAGCCGGTCCTCTCTTCAAATTTGTAAACGTTGCAGTAACCTTTCTTTTATGCAAATTTCAATGTAAACAAGTCCTCTGGGCATACAGCATAACAGGACTGGTCCAGAAGCAGTGTTCGTCAACGCTTACGCATCCATTAGCTAACCTTTTCAGTGCGTCATATCGTGCCGGTATTTTTCCATTCTGCTGGAAGGTTTCGAATGTAACGCCAACTCTCTAAAAGGGTGAGGCTACCAACCCTGAAAACTACCGACCAATTGCAGTCTGTTCGGCACTTTCCAAGATTATGTAGAGTGCGGTTAATCATCACCTTGTGAAATATTTGGAGTCAATACGGCTTCTGCAAGGGTCGTTGTTCTGGCGAACTGCTGGGGGTACAAATCCATTCATGATTTTGGTAAAAGCAACATTGTGGCTCTGGATAATTTGAAAGCATTTGATAAGTTTGGCATGAGGCACTAGTATCGAAACTTATCGATTATATCGATTTATATCGAGCTTTCTCAGAGATCATTCTATTAGAGTGATTATAGACGAGTTCAGGATAAATTCAGGGGCACCACAAAGCTCCATACTATCTCCAACTCTTGACTTTCTTCTTCTTCGCAGACGACAGCAACATTTTTCATTCATGTTCTTTTGATCGCAAGCGGAGTGTTTTGGAGATTGGGACAAAAAGACGGATTATGAATGACACGCTCACAAGAGACTTGGCAAAATCTCCGATTGGGGTCGTGCGAATCGGGTCGATTTAAATGTGCGCCAGACCCAATGTTGTGTTCTGGCACATAGACGAGGTGATGTGGTGTCGTCTGCAAATATGGCTAATGTTGATATTAAGCAGTCAGATGCACTTGATGTTCTGGGCATGATGGTAATGTCTGTTGGAACGATCACATTTTCCGAGTGTTAAAAAAAGCATTCATGTGCCTCTCTAAGACGGTACAGGAAATACTTCACTCTATCTGACCTTCTCAATATTTACAAGACCTATATCCGAACCAAAATGGAATACAACTCTCATGTATAAGCCGGTGCTACAAAGTCTATTTTGGAGCTTCTCGACCGCTTAAAACACAGGGCGAAGGTGCTTATTAATGACGGCAGGGTAGCCAACTCTATTGATCCGTTAGAGCGTCCATAAACACTACTCCCCTTATCCTCTTCCCTATATCCTATTTTCCTACTACCAGCACAATGCTCTGCATAAGTAGGTGCTATTCCCTAAGTGTTAGTCTGAAGTTAAAAAACATGTGTTTCTTACAGAATATTGTTCCGGTTCCAACCAATTTCTTTATCAGGATATTAAAGAGGTCACACGACAGACTATCAGTCCGTCTGAATCATCGTTTGTTATCTAATTTGTCCGAAAGGTCTTTGCCAATCCCAAATGTTGATATTGTATTAATAAAAGTCATTTTGTAGAGTTTGATGAGTTTAGCAGGAATATTACATTCAGGCAATAACAAATGCAGTCCATAAAGTCTAAAAAGAGGTGGCATGTGCCCATCTGCTTAGGACTTGAAGCAAGGTAAATATGTGTTTGGTCTAAGACCAGATTGGTAATGATCTCATTGTGTAAATGGCTTGATAGTTCCTAATACACGATGGGGAAGAGACTTATACCTCTGTCGTTGGCGCATACATTTTTGTCTCCCTTCTTATAAACCTAACTCGATTAATTAGTAAATTTATGCTCATATGAGCTCATCGCCTCCGATTTTAAATAGCTCAACTGGCAATCTATCAGCACTTACAGCCTTTTTAGTCCTCTAACATGCTATTGCTACCATATGGATTAAGTGTTAGTCATTCCATAACATCATTCATGATCTTGAAGTTCATCAGAAACTAACGTTTTAAAGAAGTGTTCACTTCATACCGCATACTACGAGTAGCTGTATTAGTCACTAAATTTCCTTGTTCATCCTTAGAGGAGGATATTCCAGTATCAAAGCCTTCCGTCTAGTGGTTTTCTGTGTAGATGTTTTTCCCTTGCTCAGTAGTCTTAAAGTAGATAACAGTTAAAGCGAGCAATAATGCATTGAAATACAAAAAATTTGTACTGGAAATACAAATTGTATTCGTACAATAATGCCTTATAACAAAGTTTATGTTTCAACCACATTCCTCTCACTTAAATATTGTGCATACAAGTGTAGGTGTTTCAAATGTGCTATGAAGTAATCATACAACAATGGTGATGGTAAAAATTCATTTTTTTTTCCAATTATTTTCTGTTCGTACTCGAATCTACAAAACAGATGAGTTACTATTGCTAGTGTTCGTTCATTAATTGAAAATCATATGTTGCGCCTACCAAGCACATATATACATATGCACGAACATTGCCTACATACTTACTTGTGTTGTATTTTAAGTTACGAACACGCTCACATACACACACATATATTGCAAAGTAACTATAAAATTTGTAACGTTATTTATACTGTTATTTAAACATGGAAGACTTTTATACGCATGTTCTGTTATCAGAATGTGTGCTAAACAAATAGGTACTCAACTTATGTTAAACAAACAGTGTTGTTAACTGCAACGAAAACAAAACGGAAGAAAAAATGATTTGCAAAACTACTTTCCTTAAATTAAAAGGAAATAAACAATTGGAGTTTATTAGAATCAACGCATTTATTAGCTGTGGTCACTGTATTAAAACAAAGTGGTCGTCACCACATTAGGGAAATCGTAATTTAAAATATTTAAATGAGTTTGAAAATGTTTATGGTTTTTATTTTCTTAAATATCAATTTAATTGATACTAAATAGCGTTTTTTAAATAATTTGTATCAAAATGGGTTAATTTCTTATACATGTTTACTCATTTTCTTTAACTCTCATGCTGTTATTATTATTTTTTTTGCAATATGGATTAAGCATGATTGTTGTTGTTGTTGTTGGTATCTCTTTTAAGTTAATATATATATTATATTATCATGTTTTTTTATTATTATTTAATTTAAGACCACGTGTTTAAGTTTTGATATGTACTGTCGTACAACAAAAATTTGGCATGAAAATTTTATGTTTTGGACTGTGGGTCTTAATTTTATTTGTTTTGATTTAATGAAACACATGGATTAAATATGATTTCTGTGACCAAAATTCGAAAATATTCGAATTGAGTTGAGAGCACCAATACAAAAAATCAATAGATTGCGGTTAACACTTTCCCTGCATCTTTTTAATTAGCCAGTCTAAAAATGTAATTTTCTGAATTATTTCATCTTGAATTATTGATCTAGAAACACATATAAAAAAAGAAACTACATTTTTTTCCTATAAATGTTTTTCAGAATGCTACCATATGGCAACAATTTATACAAACGGTAAACAAAAGTGCATATATATAGTTAGTATATCGTTGTATCAAATCCAAAAAATCCTAAGTTGAAAATATTCGAGATCGACATTTTGATAGATTATGACACACCTTAATTCTATTTGATCTTATTGTTATAGATGAAAAGATTCCTTTTTCATTTAAAAATATTATTAAATTAGGCGTTGAAAAATTATTGCCAAAAAAATAATTTAAAAGTTTCTTTTCTGGGATTGTTCTTGCTAAATGAATCACACTATCAGAGCAAAATCCAAATTGTGGAACAAAATCGTACAAAAGTCCATCTGAGCTGCAGAGGCAAAATACTTTTATGCCCCACTTAATGAGCTTTTTGGGCATGTATTGTCTAAGTCCGGTTTTGCCCTTAAATGGAATCATCATCTAATCAATACAGAGGTTTTCGACTTTTGGCAAAGTGTAGGACTTTTTTAGTAGTAGACCTTGTCGTTAGTAGTATCCTTTGTTGTAAATTTAATGTTATATTCTAATGCATGAAAACGCTTTCTTGTCAAAATTTTCTCAAAAGCTGGTATATTAGTAGGTTGCTTTCAATACATGTCTATACGAGGATATCCACCCATGAACCCAATCAAGGCAAAAAAATTAAAAAAATTTTCACGACTAAGGTTAAAGGGCCTTCATCTTTCTTCATAAAGTATTATAAAAAATAACTTAAGGGTACTTCCTCTGTATTTTTAGAGAATTCAGCAATAAACATTGCTTATTTCATCGAAATTCTTTAATATTTTTAAAAATGTATTCAGTATTTCGGGTTTTAAAAGGTTCTGTCTGTCTCCTCAATATCAGTGATAAGAACATTAAGTGCATAATTATTCGACTGTGCTATTTCTTGTTCTTGTTCTACCAAATCCACTAAAACATCTTGTTCTTTAAAATTCTCTAGATCAGATAAGCCCGAGTCTTCAATTTTGTTGAAGTTTATTTACTTTCAATTTCACTGTCTTAAATATGTCTGCCATGGTAATACATAAAATGCAAATAAAATTCCAAAAGAAAACAAAATTAAATACTTTTGTGTATACTTTTTATTATATGGCAACAAGTTAATTAAAAAAAACCGTTACATATCTGATAAAAAATAAATTAATATAGTTTTATGCGTCGTGAGCTACAACCATGTCTTCTATTCACATATTTCAATTACAAAATTTTATTATTTTTTTAAATAATTACTAAAGAAATTAACTTTTAAAAAATGTTTTTTCTGGGGTTGAATTTAAGAAGTTTTTATGATGTCTACTCTTGCTAGGACTTGGTAATATGAAATACAATTAAAAAAAATACAATTATAAAGCCAGACAAGAAATACGGGACCCAAAAATTAATGTTTCCATATGGCAACAAAATAGCGCATGGAACCTTTTTTGGTTTAAAGCACTACATAGATTAAACGATACACAGTGGTTCATTAAGACTTTTTTTCGTTACCAAAAATTATAACTTTTAAAATAATTAAGATAATTAAACAAAATTAGAAACGTATTGAAGGAGAACACTTTAGGCTTTAAAATACTCCTAAGAGGAGAGGGTGTAAATTTTACATGTGTGTTTTATAAAATAAAAAAAATATGTATCGCTATCACATACTTTTATGTCTTTAATACTCAAACCTGAACTAATTTATATTAAATAATTAAGTAATCGCTGTAATTATTGACATACATATTAGCTGACACCCAGCGTGCTTCGCTAGCTCTATTTTAATTATTATCTTAACTGTTATCGTAGTTAAAATTTTATTACCCTTTTACTCCATTTAATTCCTCTCCGGTTCAAATCCAAACATTTAAGATAACCTATAGTTTGATCCAAAAAGACACCTTATAATCTACTATTTAGCTGTATACAGTCTTTAAATAAATACACATTAATTTATATAACATATGTATATAGATATATAAAGAGTGGTCCAACCATAATGCACTATGTTAATTGTAAGTCATACCTAAGCGTTAAGTTTTTTGCCTAAGTTAATTTGACTTTTCTTTGTTTCAGTGTTTGTCAAATTCATCCACAATTGAGCAGCGCGTTAAAATTGTTGGATCCTGTAGGTCTGCAGCAAATGTGGAAAGACCTGTGCTTGCTCGCTCAGTTCGTTCTGCGGAAAATACACGCTTACAAGGTTCAATTGACTCAAGAGCTGAAGTTCACTGTCCATTTCAAACGTTGTCAATACGTTGAATTTTTAGCTGAACGAACAGAAGTGAATGGTGACTTTACAAAAAAAATCATAACAAATGTTAATTTTGTTGTTTTACAGTTTTTGTTTATTCCACTATAAGTTTTATACTGTTTGTCTTAATACAACACTTAATATTCATCTATACAACACCAAACGACCAAACAACACCAGCCAAACGATAACTAACTGATGTGTAGGTAAAGCAGCCTCTTTATGTATCTAATTGCCTACAGTTTGGAAGGTTCCGGAAATGTCTAACATCTTCTATTTTTATATCCATTTATTCAAATGTAACATAAAGATGGTCGATTTAACAGTGCTTCCAAATACGCTAATAAGCATGGCAATGACATGGTAACACTTAACTGCCATCTATACCAGAACTTAGGCATTTTTATTTTCATAACAATATTATATATAATTTTTCTTTCCTTAATAGTTTCCATTCTACATTCATTTTCCTTGAGAATAAATATAAAAAAAACTTTTCCACATAATTTTTCATCAATAAAGTTATCAAAAATGTTATCAATTTTTTCTCTACGACAAGCCATAAATGTTTGTTCATGTCAAATATTTTTTTTTTTTTTGTTACATACATGCATATTGAACATATGGATGTATAGGCCCACTTCCTCACAAAAGGACATAGTATTGGATAGAGTTGAAACGTATTTTACAAATGACAAAATACAAATGATAGGTGTCGCAATATACATTTATGATTTCGACTTGATTTAAACAAAGTTCGTACTCAGTATGTCAAGAACAAAATTTAACATAAATTGGCTGCAATATACATAGAATTGAATTTAAGCAAAAGGTATAAACAAAAATTGTCAATATTTATGTTTTTTTTTTTTTTCTTAAACACGTTTAATATTAAAAAAAAACATTTTTCGACAGATGACAGATTTATGTATGTGTACATAAATATTTTGTACCGAACCATATTGAATAAAATGTTTAAATATTTCTAAATAGCAGACTAATGCGTTTAAATGTTATTTACTCGTAACACTGTATGTACGTACAGTAAGAGTATGCTGTAAAGCATTCAAAACTTTTGTCAAGTTTTTATTATTTTATTCATATAAAAATTGATTTTTCATTACAAAAACCTATTTCATAAACTCTGCCACACACATGCCATCAATTATTTTATAAATAAATCAAAAAATTTATTTCATGCTTTAAACACATAGACGACGGCAGGCTACCGACTACAAGCTACAAAAAATAAAATATATGTGGAGAACGATAACTTCTATAGCTTCATTACCTATACACATTAACCAAAAAACGTGTATTGCAGAAAGCACTCCGGGTGAACATACACATACATGTTACTCGTATATATAAAATCGAATGTGCGTTTGTGTCTTTCTGGAATAAAATTCTAGCGACAAAATGGGGAAAAAAGAGTTAGAAATTATAACTGAGATAACAGTTAAAGAAAATAATAAAGATGTGCGTCGAAGTACGCGAGTTTTAGCTGGTAGATATATAACGAAAGGAGTGCGCATTGAAAGAAGTTACTGCAATTGTAATTTACAATTTTATTTAAAAAAAGGCACTTTTTTATGTCGTTTCCAATATATTTAAGTCGCTGACTACAATTGCCGTTAGCAGTATTTACATCAATTGTAGAAATATAACGAAAGGAGTGCCCATTGAAAGAAGTTACTGCAATTGTAATTTACAGTTTTATTTATCAAAAAGGCAATTTTTGTTATGTCGTTTTCAATATATTTAAGTAGCTGACTACACGACTACAATTGCCGTTAGCAGCATTTACATCAGCTACTTAAATATATTGGAAACGACATAAAAAAATTACCTTTTTGATAAATAAAATTGTAAATTACAATTGCGGTAACTTCTTTTAACGCGGACTCCTTTCGCTATATATTTCTACAATTGCCGTTAGCAGCATTTGTAGTCATGTAGATGTGTAGCCTGCCGTCGTCTATGTGTTTATAGCATCATTCATCAATTTTTTACCAATTTTTGTTTTGATTCAAAAAAAAAAAAAAACAGAAATCAAATTCCAAACGTTATTAAACTATAAACTAAAAACCCCAAAAAGTCTCAGCTATGAACTGATTTGACATGACGACAGATGAAATGACATTGAAATGAAAAATTAAAAAATAAAAATATGTACGTACACATGATGATTTCTGATGAAGTTTGAATGATATATAAAATATCAAAAAAAAAAAAAAAAAATGAAAAACGTTCGAATGGTTATAGTTTAACGTAAACTAAATAAATATCTTTGAAAGGAAACGGAACTAGACAACTGGGATTTGAAAAAGTAATACAGTGAACATATTGTAATGTAAGAAAAATAAGATAAGAAAGATTTTTACTTTCAAGTGTACCAAATAAAATAAAATATTCTCTACAGTTGTACAGTAAAGAAAATGTAAATGTTTTGTTACATATATTCTGGCTTTACGAACTTGTAGAAACTAATCGGAGATCTTAAAATTAGAGCTGAAACTCCTTAGCCCTGCTGTTAGGTACAAAAAAATTTTTGAATCATTGGTTCATATTACTTTTTAAAACAATAAATGCATTTTTTCACTTTTTATTCCTAAATTTATTTTCAATTTAACCAGTTTGCAGGGTTATATTGATCGCGTGCTCCATTTCTGTAATTTATAGTTTATTACTTGTACTCTGTAATTCAGATATTTCAATTTATAGGGTTTTGGATGAAAATAGTGAAATTGAAATCAATACGACAAATTTCCTTAGAAAATGAAGAAGATTATGTATCAATCTGTCACGTATGGAGTAAAAAATTTAATGCAATCAAGTTTCTACTTCAGGCTAGAATATCATATCCACACCTCCGGGGTTAAAACAATTTGCTGTTTCCAGATTCCATGATATATTGTGTTCTGTTTTATGATTTTTTCCCCCAAAACTAGAAAAATTATATGGGAAAATACAAACGAGTATGGGAGTATATATAATAAAATTTATTTTTTTTTGTGGGATTTTACCCGGGTAACAACCCATATATCGGGCAAATACCGGGTAGAATCCCATCTCTACTCATAATGCATGATTCAAACGAAGTAATGGCAGAATCATCATCTAATCTCTAATTATGAGAAAATTCCCCGAAATATAAAGAATAAATGCTGCATCCGCCGTATTCTCCGAACATTGCTCACACCTCTTTACACGGGTTTTCTTTACATGACATTCTGCTATAATAGCCTGTTTGAATTATGGAAAACATTCACTTCGTTCTTTGGCTATAAAACCGTGGATTCTCCTTTATTTTATTTTTAAGAAAAAGTGTAAGAGAAGCAAAAGCAATACATATTCATCTCGTTTAAAGGTATTTCAATTTACGGCCCACATTTTCAGAAACTAGACCGCATAAAGAGGTATGCATGTCACCGAATCGCTTGCTTTGAAGAAATGCAAAATCTGACAGGGTTTGGAAATTAGCTGAGAGGCGGTCAAAAGATGTAAGCAGTGATTTGATAAATTTGTTATTTTATTATCTTTTTGGAGCTCAAAAACGGGAGAAATAAACTTGTACTCCCAATACATAAATTACACTTATTTTTGTTATAAATAAACTACGAACCTTTAAATAAATAAAAAAAACTCACCGGAGTTTTTTTAAATAAAGGGTATCCAAAATTAAGGTATCTTTTTAGTTTTAATAAAAAAAATGACTTTTTTTAAGATATTAAAAATATATTTATTTCAGTTGATTACAAATAGGTTCCGGTTAAAAATGAAAAATTATGTTGGTCAAGTAACCACACACCCCACCCCACTTCCCACTTACTGGATCGGCAGGCTCCCAATCTTTTACCAAAGTTATCAATCACGTTTCTCAATATAAAGAGAATCTTATTGAAAAACTTACTTTTACTTTTGTGGATCTATAACCTGAACAGTCTTTAGTAACTGTAATAATTTGGATCAAATTGCTTTATTTGGAAAAATCTAATGTCACTTTGACTCCAATAGTAACACATGTTGAAGAATGTGTTAGGATAAACGATAACCGACTGTTTTCAATTTAGATTCTGATATTTAATTTAATATCGAAACGAAATAAATCGACTTACACTTGAGCAACGTTGGGATTTATTGGAAATTTATTTCCAAAACAAAGACAGTTGGGCGGTCATCTGTTCGGATAAAGCTCATATTCATCTTGGTGGATACTGGGGAGATCGATTTTTCGACTTTTTTCAAAAACCGGTTTTCAAATAATTTGAAAAATTACAACTTTTAGAAAACCGATTTTCGGTTAAAAATTAAAAAAATTCCCGGTTAACCGGTTCCTTTCTTCAAATAAAATTTATTTTAATTTTTGTTTCTTAATTCGATAAAATTGATGTTTCCCTTATATACATTGTTGACTCTGCGGGCATATTGTAGTTTCTAGCAAGTAAGTATACTCGAACAACCTTCAGCGTTTTTAGGGTCTTAAATCACATTTCTTCCTCGACATCACAACGTCCTAATATTTCATCCAGTGATTGAATTTTTACGACGTATTTCGTAAGAGTCTGGGGACTACTTGGTATAGAACCAAGTTTCCTTGCTATACAATAACGTCAATTTTATAGATATATTTCGGTGGTCAATATTAGTATTTATAAAATAATAAAAATCTAGACTTATCCTTTCCATCAATTTCCAAATATTTTCACACTTCAGAGGACATCTGTAGAAACATAAATCATGTATTTAATAATGTGTGGCACTGTGGTAAGTTATGGAAGAACCCGCTTACCAAACAAGAAGTCCTAGCTTCAATCCCAGGCCACACAAACCATCTGACAGTTTTTTTTTTTTTTTTTTGGTATCACCTCACAACGTTGCTAGCGACTGGTTATGTGGATTTCAGATGATGTGAAAGAATTCACCAACTAATACATCTGCCGTTCGGAGCCAGCGTTTGTAGGTCCCTTTTAATGAGTCTGGTTGATCTTCATTTACCATATATAAATTAAATATTTATTTAGAGAAAATGAGGAGTGTGCATATCTTTTTCGATCTACCATGGCTTCTATATTCTTTGTAAGACGTTCAAGGTTGTCGTTTATATAAAAATTTAGACAAATACTTAAAAGATAAGCAAATTTGTAAAAAAAATAAAATAAAAACGTATAAAAATTATACATAATTAAATTAAGCGATTATTCGAGTTAAAATAACCGGTTTATTCGGTATTCGAAAAATGGACATTTTAAAAAATCCGTATTCAACAAAACCAAGAAAACTGTTTAAAATCGGTCGAATAATAACCGCTCGATCTCCCTAGTGTATACGTTACTAAGCAAAGTTGCCGTATTTGGGGCTCAGAAAAACTAAACGTGGTCTTACAGAAGCTAATGCACCCATTACGAGTAGCTTGTGGTGCGCAGGCATCATTGGGCTATATTTCTTTGAAAATGAGGACGGGGCAACCATAACGGTCAATAGAGACACCTATCGCATCATTATAATCGATTATTTTTGTGCCCGCTCTTCATGGTATTGATGCAAATATTTGGTTTCAACAGGATGGTGCAACTTGCCGCACCTCTGTTGGCCGTTTAATTATCCATAATGGTGATATCAGGTTGACACGATTTGACACCGTTAGACTATTTTCTGTGGGGCACCGTTGAAGACAAGTGTTATGCCCACAAACCAGAGACAATTGAGCATTTGAAGGCCAGCCTTCGTGGTGTCATTGCTGAGTTACGCCACATATACACGAAAAGGTTCCCGAAAATTGGTCCGATCGAATGGAATACTTTGAGTCTAGCTGGCTGCGGCAGCCATATGAATGAAATGATATTTCATTTCTAATCGGAGCAATTATACTTCACAAAAATAAAATAAATTTGGCAAAGTTTTTTTTGTTTTATTGCATTTTTAAATTTAAACTTTTAAATGGCCCACCTGATACTTTTTAAAAGGTCTGCCATCTAACGTTTTTTTTTTTTAGCTAGTGCTTATTTTGTGAATGGTAACACTTAGCTCATGTCTGATTTGACAGATAATTAGTTTTATCCTTCCGCTGAACGAATGTGGTTGTGTATACGCTTGAACAACGCTGGGAAATATTGCGACATTACTTTGAAAATTTTGCCAAAAATATTATCTTTTCAGATGAAGCTCATTTTGATCTTGGCGGGTATGTAAACAAGCAAAATTGTCGCATTTGGGGCACAGAAAACCCGCACGCATACATTGAAAAGACGATACACCCAAGACGAGTCACTGTTTGGTGCGGATTTTGGTCCATAGTCATAATTGAGCCATTTTTCTTCGAAAATGAGCAAGGTGTGGCCGCTACAGTCAATGGCGATCGTTATCGAGCCATGTTGAATGAATTTTTGTTCACAAAAATTGAAGATGAGGATATTAGCAACACTTGGTTTCAACAGGACGACGCTACGTGCCACACAGCTGAAGCTACACTAAATGTTTTGCGCCCTGTTTTTGAAGGTCGCATTATCAGCCGCAGAGCTGATGTAGTTTGGTCACCTCGGAGCTGCGATTTGACACCGTTGGACTATTTTTTGGTGGGTGCCGTTAAAGATACGCCAACAAGCCAGAGACAATTGACGCTTTAAAGGACAATATTCGTGAAGCCATTGGTGAAATACAGCTGCACACAATCGATAATGTGCTTAAAAATTAGACCGATCGTGTAGGCTACTGCATGGCCAGCTGAGAAAGCCATTGAATGAAATTATTTAATAAAAAAAAAAAATTTATTTGGCGGACCCTTTATTATTTCTAAAACAGTTTTTAAATTTCTATTGTCTTGACAGCTAGTCGAGGTATACTAGCTATGATTTTGTTATCAAAGTAAGATGACAGCAATTATTAGTGATACGCAGCAATAGTCAGATTGAAACAACATGGTTCGCTCTCAGAATTTTGTATGGCAAAACATGTTGTTTTAGTGAACATTCAGGCGCGAATTTCGGTATTTTCTGTCTATATGAACACGCTATTATTTAACTTTAGCCGAGAACCCTGTGGCCTGAGTAACTTTAGATTAAGATCTGAGTGTGTTTTTTTTTTTTTTTGATTTCAGAGAAAGTAGACCTTTGACTTAGACGGTGGAAAGAAATTGCCTCACAATATTACTATTAGTTCGTTCAGGAAATATTTTATATGAGACAAAATAGATATTGAAAACATAAATATTCGTTAAATAAAATCCTTACAATGAAATCTAGAATAAAATCTTGACCCATATTAATGGCTATTTTAAAGTTGATTGTACTGTATCATCCTTTAAAGTCATATGATGATAAATTGTTTTGTGTTTCGTGTTTTTGCTTTTTTTATTCAACGCTGACTGCATTTATTTTAGAAGCCAGACAAAAGAACGAACAAGATATTAATAAAATTGAAATAGTATATCCAGCATATGGATAATAAGTTGACCAGAGGGTCAGCTCAAGATTTCTTCTCAACTTCAACTTTGTATTTATTCAACTGTCTGGACGTTGTGATGGGTTACTTTCTTGCAAGGTATCAGTTATTTACTACGAGTACTTCAATGTTTTTCAAGACGATTTGTTTGCTTTATTACAAATGTTTTTAAGTCTTTATGAATAACTAAAGAATTTTATATTTATATTTCTCTTTAAAAACTTTTTGTTTTATCTTACAATGAAATTTATTTGATTTCATTTCAACTAAATAAAAAACAGAAAAAGAAATAAAAGAAAATCGTTTAAAAACTTCTTGAATTTAATAGAATTTAAAACAAATGAATAAAACCATTTAGGTTTTCCTTAATAATCATAAGATAAACGTAAAGTGAACGCAATAAAATTTAACGTATTTATCCTTAAGCTGTTTAAAGTCTAAGAAAAGACCATTCCTTTTAAGGTATCCATAGCTATAATAGAAATTCAACAATTATTTTCTACCTTTTAAAAGATTTTTCGAAAGATTTTCTACTAAATATTAAAAAGAAAATAAGTAGAATTTAAAATATTTTTCTTTTTTAATCCAAATTCTTTATCTTTTACTTATTAAGTATTTTTTTTTTTAATTTATTTTTTAGCAAATCCCTTGATTTTTTTTTTTTTTGTCGTTAGAGAAAGAAAATTTATGCCTTTAAAAATTGCAGAAAAATTCAAATGATTTTAGAATCAGGATCCGCTGTAGAGATGATTACTGGAGTCGATAATAACGGCTCTGAAATCTATGATAATAGAACTGGAACTGGTAGCACTGTTCGAACCTAAATCTGCAAAGGAGATAAAGTATGTAGGGTTGTGTCTTTATACTTTACAAGAATATAAGAAAAGTTCGGGAACTCTTGTAAACAGCAAAAATGAAATAACGGCAAGGACGGCAAGAAAAATTCGGAAGCACTTATCGTCCCCTAAGATTAGTACTTGTCTATTCTACTTTCTATGGCACGTGCCGCTAATTCTAAGGAGCTGGTATCGAGTTACAGTCACTCAAAAAACCGTCTCAATGTTTAGCTAGTGCTAACAAATATAAGTACAACACCAAATCTAAGGAGCCAATCATTATGATTTTTGACCTTTACTTACAACTACAATTAAATATCTTTGTTGTAATATGTGCCGTTATCGAAAAATAAGCAAAATGTATGTAATAGGTCGTTGAGAGGGTTTTTTGAGTTTAATTTATTTAATAAATTTTTTAACTTTTTAAGGCTTAGTAATTGTATAGCCTCTTTTGGCAGTAAAACCTGCGGCGTGGCATACTGTCCACTAAATTTTTGCAGTTTTATGGGTCAATGCGATTCCACTCTGGTTCGTCTTTTTTGCAAAATTTTCGGTTGTTTCTGCGGCTTTTGTTGATTCATTTTAACAATGTAATAAGCGCAGGGATGCCCAAACTGTTTTTCGTTAAAATATTGTTACGTTTTAAACTTTTTAAAACGTTTAAGTTCGTTTATATTGCGGTAAAATAAAATAAAACTTTATTATTTAATTATTATTTATTATTTAAAACTTTATTATAAAATAAAACTTTATTTTATTTTAGTTGTTTTACAATCTGTCACTTTTCCATAATTCCATTGTACTTTAATACACTATGTTTAAGTACACCAAATTCGCTTTTACAACACTTTTTATTTGCGCCTTACACAGACTTTACTTCTTGACAGCCAAATCAAAACTAACTAACTCACCAGCCGCAATTCACCGTCTTTTATAATATTTCACCTTAGTTTAGAATGTTTTAGTACGGACATGAATCTTCGATTTTTCGCCGTTAATTCAAATGTTCTAAAACAACACAAAAAGTAACCGACCCATACACTTGGCAGCACTCTTAATTAGAGCAGATAATTTTAGAAGTTTTTAAGCCTTGACACAAGCCAATACATTCTTTAGCTAAAAGCTCATAATAAGCTCTGACGTGGTAAATTTTGTCTTTAGCACTTTCGTTTTCGTAACAATATTGTTATAATAGAATAGAGCAAGTTAGAAAGGCCAAGTTCAATTTGTAAATATAGTATTTAAGCAGAAAAAACTCTAAATAAAACAGACTTTGGTTTTATAACTTACATCGGAAACATCTGCCTTGTATTTATTATTAAAGTCTCTAATTCTTTAGGCAGTTCTTTCGTACGCCTAAGTTTTAGCTAGAACCCTTTCTGCTGTGTCAAAACAAATACAAAAGCTATAGGGAAAGTTCTATTTGTCCGTTGCCAAATGTGCAGATTTATCTATATTTTGCTTTTTTAGGCATTGAGCAGTTTGAAGTTTTTTTGCTTCCAATTTTCTTTTTTAATTACAATTTCTAAAGTAAGAATATCATCACACATTTGCTTAATATAACTATAGTGAGGTTTATTCGTAGCTCTTTTAATGCGACAATGTAATTAACCCCTTTTTGACCACAAAGAACGAGAGACTTCACACAGTGTATGATAATCACATTTATGTCTAAGAAAGATATGTTTTTTTTTTGGTAAAAGAACAGCAGAACAGTAATGTTATTACATAATTCGTAAATAAAACTTACGTATTTACGTAATAATGTGATACCTGTTTTGATCCCCAAAAAGATATAAATATAAAAATAAAGATTAAAAAAGTTTTAGCCTCATTTAAAAGTAATTTTATTGCGGAATTTCAAATTTTTTAGTTTATTCACTAAACTAAACCGATTTGAAGTTACGCGAATATATGTTGTTTAGCCTCCACCTATTTTGAAATAACCCTATATCTTGAAAACAAAAGCTAACATAAAAAAACCGATTAGACGCACTAGACTCAGCGAACTCGAATTTGTTATACGCGCTGGAGGCCACGCTTGTCGGAAAAAAGTGTTAAATTCTAACATAGTCACTATATTATATCATTTATGCATATCACACTAAATTTGTTGTGAATAAAACATATACTATGAAATGGGTAATTGGGTAGGCTCTATAAACCGAAAACGAGGGAAATTGAAATCAAATGGAACTTCAAATTGCTATAATTTTCAAATCAGATAAGATTTTGATATTTTTTAAAAAGTTAACACGATTTCAATTTCACTCGTTTTCGGCTTACAGAACGTACCCAATACGGCTATATATGTATTGTTTCTTACTTTTTTAAGTATGTGCAGTTTTTTCATTTGAAAATCAGTTTTATCTTTTAAATTTTCAGTTTTTCTAAAAAAATAATATGGCAAAACTGCCATATTATTAATATTAATATTAACTCGCTGAGAATTACAGCATAATGTGTTACCTGAGACAGATTATTTCAAATTGTTTTTTATTCTCTTTAATGCCCCAGTCGTTTATTTTATTATCTCATAAGCATAAAGAGTATTGCATGTTATAGTCTTCTAATTATGGTAATGATTTGAGCAACTCATGTATATCACGTTAGAAAAAAGAATTATACAGAGTTTGTCCTAGAAATTGTAAAACCTTAAGAGTTAAGTTTGTGAATATAACACACTTTAGTTCCCTATCATCTTATAGGTCACCACGCCCAACTATTGCTATCGAATATATACAACTTAATTTTGCAAATATTTAATGACTTCGGTTACATATGGCTACTTCTACATACATATCGCACTTGATCAACAAGAAGGAATTTCGGGAGAGGTGAAAAACTGTTTGTGGTTACATTTTAAGAGAATTTGAAAATCCGAATACATCATAGTAAGCAAAAAAATAATACCTTTTTTATGAAAATATACTATGGGTGGCGTGCTGTAGTATTTAGAGCGCACGCATAATAACACAAGCTAACCAGGTTCGAGCCTCTCAGCAGAGGACATGACGAAATAATTTAATTATTGTTTCGTTTCGAGTGCTTAATAAAGAGGCTTTAACTTTCGCTCCAGACAACTCCATCTAAAAAATAAAAAAGAAGCTACCCCGACCTGACCTTCCAGCTTTCCTCTGGCGATGATATGACGAAACATCAGACAAATGATCAGCAAAAAACGCCACCTACTTGGAAAGAATAACAATGATAAAGTAAAGATTACCACTAATTAGCATGGATGGATATTCACCACCACTACACAATCGATTTGGAGGGGGTTGTAGTGGATTAATCACCTATTCAGATTGAAAAATCAACTTTATTAATTAAACTAAAACAAAGCATTTAATGCTCAAATGTGGTCTCAAATGTGGTTTTTGAGATGAAAGAGTAAACGGGAATACGTTGAAATTTTTACAGTGGATAGATTTTGTTCATCAAGTGTGATATGTAAGTCAAAATTGTATATTCAACTTTCATGCCCTGTTATGTAGAATTCAAATTGGTTTACCACATTATCAGCGAATTTCGATTGCCATAACAGCGCATCAATGATAACATTTTAATTAAGAAATTGTATGGGGTGGGCAGTTTAAAAGTTGAAATTTCAAAATGCAATACAACAAAATAGGTTTAAAATATTGCCAAATTTATTTTTTTGTTGTGAAGTACAATTGTTCCGTTAGAAATGAAATATCATTTCATTCATACGGCTGTCGTGGTTGGCCTCACAGTATCCCGTTTGATTGGACCAATTTTCGAGATCTTTTTCGGCAATGGCATCACGAACTCAAAAATTGGTGCGATCGAATAGGGTACTTTGAGGCCAGCCGCGGCAGCCATATGAATAAATAATATTTCATTTCTAACAACAATTTTACTTTACAACAAAAAAATAAATTTGGCAAAATCTTAAACCGTTATTGTTTTATTGCATTTTTAAATTTAAGCCTTTAAATGGCCCACCTTATATAATATTATTTTAAAAATAAAAAAATAAAAACAATTTTTAGTTTTAATTTTATTGCATAGAATAATGGTTAAAATATTTGTGTCCCTACTAAGTATGTAATATAAAATATTGAAGAAATATATAAAATTGCCATGAACAGAGTCTGATGAATTTCTAGCAGTAGACTTCAGTATACTGACCACGCCACTCGCATAAAATCTTAATGGCATTTTGCCAAATGGAATGTTTATTTATGTTTTCCAAGGAGAAAGGGTATGTTTGTTGCAAAATACGAGTATATTAAGAAATATTTGATAAAATGTTGTTTTAAAATATTTTTGGGATTTTTTCTATCAGCCTTAGACATAATAGATCCGAAATCAGGCACAAGCAATTTAAGGTTTACTATTTCTTAGTATAATACATTATGTTTTTAGTTTTTTTTTTAACCTTTTGTAGCCCCTCCTATAAAGGGTATATTAATAAAATATAAATTAAAATTCCTCGAATAACTTTCTTAGTAATTTTATTTATTTTTCAAGACATGATTTGCTTTACTCTACACTATAGGACAAAAGTGTACACATATAATACTAAGCCTAAATCAAAAATCAATCAAAAGATTATATCCGTTTGTTAAATAACAAATTGAAAATAAAAAGCCTTTTTGACAGTATTTTTGAATCTACAGTTCTTACACATAATCTATATTAAACGCTGTGAAAACTGTTCTTAACCCATTAACGGACGCGATTTTTTCAACAACAGCATAGTAATTTTTGATACGTTACTGTTTTCGATAACTATTATTTATTACTGGCTGTAAGCAGACATTCTCTTTAAATTTAATCACTTACAGGTTGATATATATGAGAAGATCCTCCAGAGATACCGTGTAAAAACCATTATCCGAAGACATTATGTCGTCATTTCATAAGGACAAGATAATCACATAGGAAATTCTCTACCGTCCCTTCCTCCTTCCGTAGAAGTCACAGTTGCTACACTCTTTCGCCAGCCGAGAGGTATTAGTGTGTGATCTAAGAAGTAAAATTTTCATGAAATTCTTTATCACCATTTCGCACATTTGCGGCTGTACGAGTCTCCTCTCAATAACTTTACGAATTCTATCTTTGAGATCATGAGTCGTTTACGGGACATTGGCACAGACTTTATCTTCAGGCAGCTCTAAAGAAAAAAAGTTTAAAGATCTACGAGGCCACTTATAATCGACTCTTTAAAAAATCACACACTTTGGAAACTTTTCACGCAAGAAAGCGATGGTATCGTTACTAGTGTGACACGTAGCACTGTTTTATTGAAAATAAATATCGTCCTCATCAATATCCTCTACATCTGGTTATACAAAGTCATTAATCATCATTCGATAGCGCAATTCGTTTACAGTATCAGTTCCTGTAGCCTGAATTTCGAAAAAGTAAGGTCTACTGATCCCGCGAGAACAAAAACAGTACTAAAGGCTTACACGTTGATATTGCATAGGCTTTTCGAAAAACATAATTCTGCTTGTTAATGTAGCTTTTGAGGTGAAAATGGGCCACATCACTCAAAATGATTATTCGATTATCCGTATCAGTTTGATGCATTTCAAGGACCCCCTCAAAAAAGTCAGAATGTTGTTGGTGCTCGGTAGGCGTGAGTTTTTGTGCTAATTGAACTCTAAAAACCTAAGGATCTAAGTCTTTATGCAAAATACACCGTATTTTGTCATTTGTGAGAGACATTCCAAAGATCGACGGGAAATGGGCAAAGCTAAGTTTTCCATCCTTCGCATTACTAACTTGTCCCAACAGCTCAAATTTTGCCACCAGTTTTACAATTGTTGACCGAAAAGATGCTTCATGAAGATCCAAAATGTTTTAGCTTAGCAAACTGTGACTGAGAAATTTTTACCTTTTTTGTTGTAAATTTTAATAATTTCAGTTCGATGTTGAAGCGCACAAAGAATCATTTTTATAAATGGCGTATTTTGTACTTGTCATAGGTTAACTAATGACAACTGCACAATATGGCGAGCTATTGAAAATGAAACGTTTTATTGGAACAAACCGTATAATGGATGCCCTGCACCATCACCTTCAATTGTTAAAAAGTGGAGTTTAATTTTGGTCACCTAAACACAAACCTAACGTCCTTAATTTTATTGACGTTCGCGGTTTTTTTCGTTCCAGCCATGGTTAGCCGATAAGTAATATAAGAGTCTATTAGGCTATCTGTTGCAGGTATGATATTGTTACGTTCTAACCTTTTTAAATGGTTTAAGTATAGGGTCCGCCATCCAACGTTCTTTTTTTAAACTAGTGCTTATTGCGTGAATGGTAACATTTAGCTCATGTCTGATTGGACAGATAATTAGTTTTATCCCTCCGCTGAACGAATATGGTTGTGTATACGCTTTTTCGCTTCGCTAAGTGGGCCTGCGATCGACTTACAGAAGATGCCGATTTTGCCAAAAAAAAATCATCTTTTCAGATGAAGCTCATTTTGATCTTGGAGGGTATGTAAACAAGCAAAATTGTCACATTTGGGGCGCAGATAGCCTGCACGCATACATTCAAAAGCCGATACACCCAAGACGAGTCACTGTTTGGTGCGGATTTTGGTTCAGAGGAATAATTGGCCATTTTTCTTCGAAAATGAGCAAGGAGTGGCCGTTACAGTCAATGGCGATCGTTATCGGACCATGTTACACGAATTTTTCTTCACAAAAATTGAAGAAAAGGATATTAGCAACATTTGGTTTCAACAGGACGGCGCTACGTGCCACACAGCCAAAGCTACACTCGATGTTTTGCGCCCTGTTTTTGAAGATCGCATTATCAGCCGCAGAGCTGATGTCGTTTGGCCACCTCGGAGCTGCGATTTGACACCGTTGGACTACTATTTGTGGGGTGCCGTCAAAGATAAGTGTTACGCCAACAAGCCAGAGACAATTGACGCTTGAAAGGACAATATTCGTAAAACCATTGGTGAAATACAGCTGCACAAAATCGATAATGTGCTTAAAAATTGGACCAATCATGTAGGCTACTGCATGGCCAGCCGAGGCAGCCATTTGAATGAAATTATTTTCCATTATTAACTGGAAGGATTGTACTTTAAAATAAAAAAAGAAATTTGAAAAAATATTCAGTAGTTTTTTTATAGCATTTTCAAAAACAAAATTTATTTGGCGGACCCTTTATTTTTGAATTACGTTAAATAAAATAAATACCCCGTAGTTGTTGAGCTGTTTTACAACAACTATCTCTTTATTTCCACACTTTTACTTCCATTTATACAAAAATTACTCAACACCTTAATTTACGCCTAAACACGACTTTACTTTATGTGTTACAACTTTACACAATGACTTTTAAGCTATAACTGAACTAACTGAACTAACCAACTAACCAACCCATAAGGCGACGCCTTTTATAGCAAATCATCATCAATTTTGAATGTTCTTGTAGTTAAACTGTTGTTTCTTAGAATTATCAAATAATTTGAAATTTATTACTCTAAATGATAACCAGCTACCTAAAAAGGGTTAGTTAGTTAGTTACGACGGGTAGCCAGCCACCGGTCCAGCTCACTTGCATGCAATATTGATTGCACTATGATGCCAATATTAGTAATCCAAACGTACCTACATATCCGCATCCCGGTCCGAACCGAACCAATGAGAAGCATGACAAAAAGAAGAGATCCTACTGATACTCACATCAGCCCAGTCCGAGGTGATATGCAGAAACTTATGTCGTTGAATCTTCATAATAGACTCCGAGCGAGTCCGATCGTACAGGGGCCAGGTTTGCCTTGCCACTATAATAGTGTGGTTACCGAGGAGAGAACCCAGCCTCGACAATTCGTCTGTCACACAGTTCCCCGGGTGTCAGAGTGACCCCTTACGCAGGTCTGAATGTCTTGCCATCTCGTTCAGAGATACCAGGCATTCACACAGTAGTCTCGATGTCCAGTAGACACCGGAGAACGCCCTGATCGCAACCTGACTGTCCGCACAGATCCGGATATCACAATCATATACTCTATAGTACATCAACCAGTCCACTGCCTTCTTTGTCGCCGAGATCTCCGCCAGTAAGATACTGGAGTGGTCCGGCATTTTAAACGATATCCTCACTTCGTATGCAGGAATAAAGATCACAGCCATATCCGGGGATTTCGATCTATCCGTGTATACCTCAAGCAAACTGAGTCCAATTACCGGCTCTGGTGAGATGCAAACGGAGAACATTCTGTCCAGGAAGGGTTTAGGTGTACAGCGATCGCATCCAAATACCTAAAGTTGGTCGCATGCCGGTAGACCCTGTCAGATCATGCGCCTGCCATCTTCAGCCTTATAGTAGACATGATCGCCATCTGCGCAGCCATCAGATCCACTGGAAGCCAGTTCAGTAGTAAGTACAAACAAAGCCATCGAAGGAATGGACCTGAGCGCATCTGTAATCATCAGTACCGCACTCCGCAGAAACCTGTCAAGGATCATGTGATATGTGGATTTCTCAAGAGACCTCTACCATACACAAGTATGTGCTTAACCATTGTGTCACAAATTCTATTGGAATTCTTAGGATTTTGACCCCAGGACTTTCCAACGGCCCTACGACAAGTGTACAGCGTACCGTTCTCCCTTGCCGCCCTAGCACGTGTCCAAGATTACTCCCAGATATTTTGCGCTATCCGACAGCCAAAGTTCAACCCCGTGCAGACACGGTAGGAAAAACGACGGAACTTTGTACCTGAGTGTGAGTAGTACCAATTCCGTCTTTCCTGGGCTAACGTTCAGCCCACTATCAGTGCTCCACCTACTAAGAAGGCCTGGATATATTTGAAGGCGTTACGATCTTGTATCGATAAATTTTTGCGACACAGCCACAACAAATTCATCCGCATAAGCCACAGCCTTGAATCGATTAGAATACAGTCTCACGAGCAGAGCGTTAACGATCAAATTCCACAGGAGAGGGGAAAGAATCTCCTTGTGGGATGACCATTTCATATGAATCTGATCACTGACCAATGATCAGAGCCAACCTAATAGCATCCGGTGTCACATTGTTAAAGACCCCCTCTATATCCAGGAATGCGACTAAAGTATACTCCCTGTGCTCGAGGGTATTATCAATATACTGCAGAAGCGAGTGAAGCGCAGCAACAACAGATTTGCTCCTAGTGTAGTCATTTTGGTACGCAGATAATAGGTCATGTTCTATCGTACTGCGGAAATGCAAGTCGACCAACCTTTCAAAAGTCTTCAGAAGAAAAGAAGAATGACTGATAGGTCTGAAGTCCTTGGGACTCGTATGGGAGGATTGACTCCAATTCGTAATAAATACCACCATGCATACGGTTTAAGACTAAGGAATAACCTTCAGCCAAGGAATCACCAAATCAGGAATAATGCCTTCCGGTCCAGTTGATTTGTATGAGGCAAAGCAACCAACCTTTCAAAAGTCTTCAGAAGAAAAGAAGACAGGCTGAGGGGTCTGAAGTCCTTGGGACTCTAAATACCACCCTGCATACGGTTCAAGTCTCAGAAATAACCTTCAGCCAAGGAATCACCAAATCACTATTATTCTGAACATCGATAGGAATAATGCATTCCGGTTCAGGTGATTTATATGGGGCAAAGCGACCAACCATTCCAAAGTCTTCAGAAGATAAGAAGACAGGCTGATTGGTCTGAAGTCATTAGGACTCCTCGGAATAAATACCACCCTGCATACGGTTCAAGACTCAGACATATCCATCAGCATTATTCTGAAGATCGGTAGGGATAGTGCCTTTCGGGCCAGGGGATTTGTATGGGGCAAAGCTACTCAACGCCCATCTCAGCCCACTTTCCGTGATTGTGGGACTCAGAATGATCGCATGAGTTGTCCGCGTGGCGTTCCCCCATACAATGACAGCACGGTCCCCTTTCGGTCCAGCTTCCACATGGCTTCTGAATGAAATCAGGGACTACCGGTGACGATGCAAAATTATGGTTACTTAGAAAATAATTAATATAAGCAACTGAGTTATTGTATATGGAAATTTTAATTTAAATTAAAAAAAAGCATTGAATAAAAATTTCTAAATATGTATATAACAGATCTCTGTATGTCTCCTTTATAAATTTCAATAAATATTTTTCAAGAATTTATTTTTTAATACAGAACTGTTATTTATGTTTAGTTTTATTTATATTTATACTAGAAAATCTTCAACAACAAATTCGAATTTATAAAAATATTCTATGTTTTTGTTGTGCTTTTAATATTAAATATTATATTTAAATATGTTTACTTTTACAAATTATTTTACATTTGTTTTACATTTGTCTTATATGTCTGTCTCTTATGCCTTTCCACTCTATTTGATATTTAATAAATTTATCTTACTTTTGAAAATTGTTGTCTCTTTAAATCTTTAAAGATTTGTTTGTCTCAAACACTGATATTTTCTTTTTTCAATTGTTGCTGACTGGAAACCAACAAAAGAATATTAAAAATATACTTTTCTTTCTCTTTTTTATTTTGTTAGAAAAAAGTTTGGAGGAAAAGAAAAAAAAAGGGAAAAGTCTGTTCGTATGCAAAAGAGCACTTTGTAATAATATTTGATGCACTAAATAAATCATTTACAGAGGAACTTAGCCAATTTAGTTATACCCTACACAACTTAAGCAGGTTAGCATGCGTACGCTGGGATTGTGCTGTTGTTTGTAACACATAAAAACAATAATCAAACATCCACCTTAAGACGAAGCAGAGCTGTTTTTTAAATCAGATTAAGTACATCTGTGAGACTTATAATGAATTTCGTTAAAATCGTTCAATAAGTTCAGCTACTTTCTAAGCAAACAGCCTTATCTTGAGGTTAATGTACAGAGTTTATTTGCATAAACGGGCCAGCATATATTTGTTTTCTACCAAAGCCAATTAGTGTAAACATTTTACCATCAGTTCATATTTTTACACTTGTGGGCATTTCCACGTAACGTTTTTGTTTATATCCTTAAATCCTTTGGGTCGACTTCGCTCAGTATTTTATACTGAATATAGTAATTAAGCAGCACTATATTCACTAAAACAATAAGAGCAATTGAGCCAAGGGATTTGAAGATAAAGGGTCCGCCATCTAACGTTTTTTTTTCAACTAGTGCTTATTTCGTAAATGGTAACACTTAGCTCATGTCTAATTTGACAGATAATTAGTTTTATCCTTCCGCTGAACGAATATGGTTGTGTATACGCTTGAACAACGCTTCGCTAGTGGGCCTGCGATCGACTTAAAGAAGATGCCGATTTTGCCAAAAAATATTATCTTTTCAGATGAAGCTCATTTTTGTCGCATTTGGGGCACAGAAAACCCGCACGCATACATTGAAAAGCCGATACACCCAAGACGAGTCACCATTGGATGCGGATTTTGGTCGAGAGGCATAATGGGGCCGTTTTTCTTCGAAAATGAGCAAGGAGTGGCCGTTACAGTCAATGGCGATCGTTATCGGGCCATGTTGAACGAATTTTTGTTCACAAAAATAGAAGAGGAGAATATTAGTAACCCTTGGTTTCAACGGGACGGCGCTACGTGCCACACAGCCGAAGCTACATTCGATGGTTTGCGCCCTGTTTTTGAAGATCGCATTATCAGCCGCAGAGCTGATGTCGTTTGGCCACCTCGGAGCTGCGATTTGACGCCGTTGGACTATTATTTGTGAGGTGCCGTCAAAGATAAGTATTACGCCAACAAGCCAGAGACAATTGACGCTTTCAAGGACAATATTCGTGAACCATTGATGAAATACAGCTGCACACAATCGATAATGTGCTTAAAAATTGGACCGATCTTGTGGCCGAGTCAGCCATTTGAATAAAATTATTTTCCATTATTAACCGGAAGGATTGTACTTTCAAATAAAGAAAGAAATTCGAGAAAATTTTCAGTAGTTTTTTTTTATAGCATTTTCAAAAAAAAAATTATTTGGCGGACCCTTTATAAGCAAAAACTTAATTTGGAGTTACGTTAAATTTCCCTCTAACCGGCAAACCTGCATTTAGGCGGGGTATATTGTTAGTGTTTTATGCTGATTTTTTTTTTAAAGTTCCCATTATAACGATAAATATGTATAGAGAAGTACACAATTTACAATTTATGACAAATAACAGCATGCATTTGTCTATTGGTTTTAATACTTTGATCCGTAAAGTCTAGATAAAGCCTGTCAAAAAAATTATTTGTGATTTAAGTGAAACTTAAAAAATATTAAAAAAAATTTTCATGAACAATTTATGAAAAATAAATTTATTTTTATATATGTATGTAAGTATCTTTTGTTTTGTTTATTAAATTTTTTTGTAAAGGTTAGTTTTTTATTTTTATTGATAAAGATTGGACTCGGCCTAAAGGCGGACTTGCCGACTGTCAGTTCATTTGCATAAAGTTTCTTTCTCTTTTGATAAACCTTTTACTTTTTTTAATAAAAATTTTGAAGTTTCAGATGTAAAAGCTTGTTAAAATGTTCAAACGAGCTTGTTAGCTCCATTTTTGACGTTGATTTTTTTTTTTGAGTGCAGTGGCATGACACAAAATGTGTAAGGTTATTATCAACTTATGCTGGTATTAAACCATTCAAAACCGAAATTAGCAACGAATAATCGTTGCAGACATGATGTTTTAAATTGAAAATTAAATCTTATGTTGAATTAAACGCATTCATGGAATTGATTGCTACGATATCTTGCATTTCAAATTACCAGACTTCAGTAGTGGGAGATGTGTTTTGCTATTATGCAAATACTTCCATGGGAAGACCGCAAAGAAAATAAAAGGATCTTATAATTCACTAAATGACATCCGCATTGATAAAGTTAGACATATGCCTAATGTTTTGGCCCGGAGTGCTAAAAGAATGTACAAAATACAGAGGGGTGTATGTCGGAGTCACAAATGTTTTGCACGAGGTGTAAACTAAATCTCTGCTTATCAAATAATAAAAAATGTTGCCAAAGTTACCACACCAAATAAGCAAAATGTTTTAATAAAACATATTAAAAATCCTTCTTTGGTAAAAATATTTTTTTGATTTAACAGCAAGAGTATTCCCTGCTACTTTATATCGAACGTCCATAAGCACTACTCCCTCTTTCCTCCTTCCCACAATGAGTAGGGGCTATCCCCTGGGTGCTGGTCTTATGTAAAAAAAACTCATTTTCTAATTTGTAGATCAGACACGTTAGAAGCCACAAAATGTATATTCCATTAAGAAAACTTGTTCTTCAGTATTCAAATATTCTTTTCAAATAAATAAATTTTTGAATTTTAAGCCGAAACTCCTTTTACATGTAAGTACTTACATTACACATATAAATAGTTATTTGAAAATCCGATTTATTATTGCTATCAATTCTAATAGAACAAATAAATAAGATTTTATAATTGTATTTAAAATGTATAAATCTTAGTTTGGCAAATAGAAAGTAGCAATAGCATATACAGTGGAAAGCAAAAGTAAGTGCATTTGTTTAAAGTTGAACTGAAAAGTTTCTGTAAAAAAATATAAATACGCAATCAAATAAAACAAAACTACACACAATTGCTCATTATTAAGTTATTAAATAGAGAAACCCTTAAATTTGTCATACTCTTCTTAGAGCGCTTTATTTCTTGCGGCGCATTTAAAGCATTTAGACATATTCTCTGCAATATATTCGTTTCAATTACATTTTTCTAGATATTTTTTTTATCGTTAAATTGACGTTTTTTTAACAAAATTTTTTTCAAAATGACGATTGACGTTTTTGCCTCTAAAATGACGATTTTTGATTTATGGAAAATTGGCAGCTCTAAAAGTAGTAACGCTTTGTCGATGACACAACTAGCTTACTTTTTCTAATACTTTATTGAGCTCAATGTTAATAAAGAGTAAGGCCTGAAGCAGAATAAAGTAATTGTAGTGGAGCAACGAAAAATGCGAACAGAATATTGAGGCTTTTTGTATGGTTGCCAGGTTAGAGAATTATCCAAGAATAAAAAGTAAATTTTTTGACAAAATAAGCATCAAATTGTGTAAGAAATGCATATTAAGCTCCATATTTCACACTACTATCTAATAAAATTCTAAAAGTGGAGTTAATCGATTTGGCATTTGTACGTAGCTTGAAGCACGCATTAAAAATGTGTAATTTATTATATGCACTATATAGGTACTGTAAATAAAAATTGAAATCACTAAATACTTGGTTGTTTTTTTTTTGTTACGATTTTTTTTTGACGATTTTTCGGAACTGAACTGGCGACATTTTTAAAAGTTATCAGGAAAATTACGATTTTCTGCAAATTTCATCTGGCAGCCCTGGCTGTCTATCGAGGATCACCATCTTACTGATAGAGAATTTTTTGTTTGTTTAAGGAACACTTAATTTTACGCTTTACAGTATAAACTTGGTATATTCCCAAAATAACAATAAAATTTTAAAACACAGCATACACATATGCAACAACATTTAAAACAAGAAAAAAGTTACTATTGAGAAGAGAAAATGAGAACTATGCAGCATATAGTTATTTAATGGAAGTATTTGAGAAAATAGTACATACATACCTACAGTTTGTAAAATAAATATTTTCAAAGTAGAAAAAAAATTAAATTTGTATTATTTTCATTTGAGAATTCCAACAACAAATTCTTAACATGTTTATTTTATTTTATTTTATTTATTTATTTTTTTGTGCACATACCGTTACTATAAACAAATAAAATTAAAAGTTCATTACAAATAAAAAGAAAAATTTTAACGACAGATAGTATTTCTTACTACAAATTTTATTTTTCAAAATCTTTGTACGGTGGCCCAACCAAAACGCACGATGTTACTGTAAATAAATAAAAAACTTTCGGAGAAGGAGAATTTTGTTTGAATTAAAAATTTGACGGTCTGAGAAATAATTGAGGTTCAATGCTGTTAATGTGCCGAATTATCTCATTCTTTAGCTTTTGAATTATTCTTGGCGTATTGACGTACACTTTTTCTTTTAAATATCGCCAAAGAAAGAAGTCCAACGGTGTTAAAACACTTGACCGTGGTGGCCAATTAACATAGGCACGACATAAAACAATACGACTATTGAATTTGTCGGTCAAAAGAGCCATTATCTTTCCACCCTTTGTACGGTGGCCCAACCAAAACGCACGATGTTAACTGTAAATAAATAAAAAACTTTCGGAGAAGGAGAATTTTGTTTGAATTAAAAATTTGACGGTCTGAGAAATAATTGAGGTTCAATGCTGTTAATGTGCCGAATTATCTCATTCTTTAGCTTTTGAATTATTCTTGGCGTATTGACGTACACTTTTTCTTTTAAATATCGCCAAAGAAAGAAGTCCAACGGTGTTAAAACACTTGACCGTGGTGGCCAATTAACATAGCCACGACATAAAACAATACGACTATTGAATTTGTCGGTCAAAAGAGCCATTATTTTGTTAACTGTGTGGCATGTTGAAGCCGTATGTCGTCCAGATCCCTATCCTCAATTTCTGGCCAAAAGAAATTCGTTATCCGTTGGGCACGACGACAAGTCGGGGTTGACGGCACTTCTGTCATACTATTGCGAACAACAGCAATGTTTTCCGCAGAACGAACTAGGCGAGCATGCACAGGTGTTGTCACAATTCCTACAAACCCGGTTTGCTGTAATTTGCGATTCACCCGATTGTGGACACATTTGATCGATTATGTTGACCAAAAAAATCACGAAGTCTACGAAATACATTTTGATTTGGATGCTCATTTTCGTAAAAGGCTTTAACAATCTGAACGAACTGCTCAATTGTGTACCTCTCCATCAAATTAAGTTTGGCAAAAAACTTGACGTTAAGGTGTGACTCACAGTTAATAAAATTTATAAAATAAATTTATAAAATGAATATCAATAAAAAAATTATTATTTTTTTTTTTTTTTTTTTTTGTAACGTACATTGTTGCAGGCTTCTTTCTTCGCATAAGCCTTTGGCTTAAAGTTATTCCATAAAAGGAAATCTAATGGTGTTAAGTAATAAAACTACTTACTTTGTTTACACTGCCATTTATACGACAAGAAATGCGTCGATCTTGTACGCTTCTTCTCCAATTAGTAGCACCAAGTTTCAAAAGAACCTTATACACCTGGTCTCTACAACGGAGTCTTTTTCGCCTTCTCTAACATTGTCCTTCGCGTTCTGTATCAAACACCTTTCGAGTTGGTAATTTTTACCCATAGGGGCGACATTTCGGAACCAGCGCAACTATTACATTTTAATGGACCTAACCACGTCAAAGTCGGCATATAGTGCATACAGCTCGGAATTCATACAGCATCGATACTCGTTATCTAAGACAACAAGTCCATATATTTTGCGAAGAATCCTTCTTTCGAAAGCTCTCAGGTTCGCTCATATCATGATGTTACGATTGCGCACCATACAGCAAAACTGGTAAAAATTAATGTCTTGTATACGTGCAGTTTTGTTCTTCTACTTAAGGTCTTATCTCAAAAATGCTAATTAAATGCTAACATTATTATTTCTGTTTATGAAATTATCCACAACTTCAAATTTAAAGCTATTTACACATAATGATGTTCCATGGCACATGTCAGTCCTAGGAGACTTCTAATAAATTTCGATCCATTATATCGATTTCATAGGCATATGAGACAGTCAAGTGGCTCTTGTTGTAAATAGTGCTGCTCGTTATCACCGCAGGATCTCTTATTTCCTTCATTACAATATTAATGAGGCAGCACTGTAAAATGTGACCTTGTCTGAGTACTCTTTTAGTTTCAAACGATTTCCAGAGGTCCTGGCCTATCTTCACTTGGAATTTTGTTTCCCTAAACGTCATCCTACACAGTCGTACAAGTTTTGCGGGGATACAGAATTCAGACATAGCCTGCTACAATTTGCTCTGTAAAGGACTATCCATTGCATCTCTGTAATCGGAAAATAAATATTATGTATCGATCTGTAACTCTTGGGTCTTCTACAGGGTTTAACCCAATGTGAACAGTTGATCCGCAGTGGATTTTCCTGCCACAAATCCGCACTGATAGTTGCCAATAAGTTTTCCCAACTCAACTTCCTTTGGCCTGAATTTGATGATGTTGGTCATCAAAGACCTGTAGTTTCAATAGGACGGCAAGACATGCCACACTGCTTACGCCACATTGGACATTCTACATAAGTAATTTGGGGACGTGGTCATCTCGCAGTAGAGTTGATGTGAACTGGCCACCAAGAACACGCGATTTTTCTTTAAGTCGGAAGTCTATGAGATTGTGATTTTTCTATGGTCGTATAGTCCTCGCTTATTTTATAAAGTGATGCCGAGGATGAAATGAAATACGTAACGTCATCAACATAGACTTCTGTTTTACTGATTCCTTCGAATCAGTATAACATAGCTTCCTATAGCTCTGACCCGATAGTTGAACGATAATCTCATACAGTTTCCGCACCAGCAGTGCCGTATGCCTCAATTGGCAGATTCGATGTATTTTTGTCTATTGTTCCGTGCAGATCGTTTAATTGCTTTGGCAAGGTTCTGGCTTCCCTGTTGGAACCAGAAAGCGCCTATTGTTTAACACTGCTGTCCTGTTATACCAGGTTCCAAGCGCCAGGAGAAATACATATTTCCCTTTTCGTATTTGTTATATAACCAATTTTTCTTTCGGCGTTATTATTAAATTCGCTACACGTGCCTTCCCATATGATAACATTTATTTGTCGATAACAATATTTCTCTAATCTGATTTCCCACAACATTTCCTTTCGTCACGTTCCTCAGTTTTCCGACATCAAATCGCTTCGTGAAATATCATTCCTTAAGTTTCACATTCAGTTCTACGTGGATGCTACGAAAAGGCCATGTTCCCTACCAAAATCCACACTCCGTTTGGTTCGGATATCCATTAGGAAACTTCTACATAAGTGATATATACAGATGTGACCGTATGTCCTGGTGTATTTAGGGATGTCGTTATATGGGGAAAGAGAACCCCAAATAACAAAATTTTGATGTTTGACAGAGTACAATGAATCGTTCGCTTTTGTCATTTTCGTTTCACATTTCGTGATTACCAAAAATTTGGCCAACCAATTTTGGCATTTAAATCATCATGAAGTATTAAGCTATCCTGTGAAGAGGCCTTGTCCAGCCGATAGTAGAATTCATCATTTACGAGAGCGTACCATTGAATGATTGTGAGCCTTTTTCTCAATCTGGTTTCAGGTCATACCATAATGATACGGTCGTTATTCGATTCGCAAGATACGAGTATAAGTGAATTTGTTAACTTTTTATTAAGGGTTATGATTGTACCACTTTAATGCATTGTTTCCTTTCCGAAATATCGGGTGTTTTCTTTTACAGTTACACAAGTTTAAATCATAATAAAACAAACAAATATATTTTTAATATCAACGAAATGGGCTTTGTTAAATAGATAATTTTATGACATTAATTTTTAAATATGATTTCGGTCAGGAGTCCGCCAAGACTGGCGTGTACAAGCTTTTCCCAGCATATGCGGCCGTATTTCGCCACTAACTCTTCGAATGTTGATTAACAGGTGTTCAATTGTCTCTGGTTTATTGACGAAGGCAAGTTACTCTGCATAACCGCAAAGAAAATAGTCCAATGGAGTTAAATGACACGATCTTGGTGGCCCATTAACTGGACCATTACGTCAAATTACTCTTTAATTAAAAGTTTCTTTGAATAAATCGATTGTTTGCGAGCTGTGTGGCATATGGTTCCGTTTTGTTGAAACCACATGTCAGGAAGATTAATGCCAGCTAATTGAGGTACGAAAAAATTTCTTATCATGTACCAATACCGTTCTTCGTTGACGGTTACATACTAACCATCATCGTTATATGTATGGGCCGTTGACTCCGATAGCCCATAAAGCGCAGCAAATAGTAACTTTCTGTGCATGAAATGATGTTTCGTCAAAAGCTGGGACAAATCAACCAAAAATGGACTTCACCGGAGAACACAACAAGTTCGACGAACAGAACCATTATTTTGATAAATATTGCAACAATTTGTAAGAGTTTCTCTGATGTAAGCCTATCTATAATGAAATCTCAAGCTAAACTATTGGGCATACAAGTTATAATGTCGATATACACACACATATGGATTGTGTCAATAATAACAAATATGGTATTTTGGAGGGTAAATATCTGTTATTATAATTAAGTATTCGGTAGACGCCAAAGTGTAAACACACATTTTTTTCAATCGCTATAATAATGTCGAATTTTTTGTGTAAAAAAGATGTTTTGTGTGGAAGTCTGATAACTTTCTTTCATATGAAGAAAACGGCTGTTGAAAGTTATCGAGCGGTCAACATGCACCAACTCAAAAAACTTGTGAACAATGGTTTGCGCGATTCAAAAGTGGTGATTTCGAAATAGAAGACAGGGAGAGGCCTGGTGAGCAGAAAAAGCTTGAAAATGAGGAATTGGAAACATTAATTGACGGAGATGGTTGTCAAACGCAGGAAGAACTTGCATTATCATCGACAGTCACACAACAAGGCATTTCCCTACGCTTAAAAGAATTGGGATTCATTCAAAAGCAAGGAAATTGTGTCCCATATGACTTGAAGCCGAGAGATGTTGAAAAGCGATTTTGCCTGTCGGAAATGCTGCTTGAACGCTACAAAAAGAAGTAATTTTTGCATCGTATTGTTACTGGTAAAAAAAATTTATATGCAATTCCTGGCCAATTAGCCAAGTCAACGTCGAAGACGAATATCCACGACGCCAAGGTAATGCTCTGTATTTGCTTGGATCAGAAGGCCGTTTTGTATTATGAGCTGTTGAAATCGGGTAGATGATGACAGGAGACCTGTACCGAACACAATTGGTTCGTTTGAAGAGAGCAATCAATGAAAAACGACCTTAATATTTGACCAGACACCAGGCGATAACCTTCCATCATGACAACGCTCTGCCACATGTTGCCAGACCGTTCAAAGCCTATTTAGGAAACAGTGGATGGGAGTTTTGGCTCACTCGCCTGATAGCCCAGACCTTGCCCCTTTTGACTGCCATTTGTTTCGATCGATGCAGGATGCCAGAAATTGGCTTGATTCATTCCTTACCTTAAAACCGCAGCAGTTCTTTCGGCGCGGAATATATATGCTACTAGAAAGATAGGAAAATGTAGCGTCTAATGATGGCCAATACTTTCAATAATGTATCAGTGCATTTTGTTATTATAATAAATGCGATAAAAAAATCGACATTATTAACTTGTATTCCCAATAAACAAAAAGCAGCTATCAGCTGTTAAATCGATTGTCAAATAAAGCAGTGTTGCCAACACAAAGCTATGAACCTCTAAAAAAGGCACTCGATACAAAATGTTGGTCACCGAGGTAAATTCTCCATGTTTACACCAATTCAAATCACTTATGTGCAGAATTCATATGTCAAATTCCTCCACTTGTTCCTCCACCTGTGCCAGTCTATATATTCTCTCTACGTTCTAACATTCCATTGTCTAATAGTTAAAATAAATTGAATCAATCACAAATCCATTTGGACAAGCAAATCATTTTCAATCAATTATTTAAACATTTATTATGTTGGCGACTATAAATAATAAATACTAACCCTCACATAGGGCCTCGTTAAACTCATCTACAACAATAAACCATTATTGTAATCACATAATTACTTAATACAATATATTTCCCTTAAAGAAAATATATATTTTCTTTTTTCAATCACATAGCAGCAGAACCCAAATGTATTGACCCCGGTTAACTGATTTTTTTCAATAAAATACCAATAGAAAACGAAACAGTGCAAATCTACATATTTTTCTTCCATTTTTCATTTGTTTGTTTTTTCCCCTTTAAAGACATCATCACTTCATGCATAAATACATGTGATAAAATGGTAAGAGAAAAGAAGAGAGAGAAAAGAAAAAGCGCTTGACTCTTTACTTTTTTATATTCGTTTTCAGCATCTATTGATAGATTTTAATGTTCATACTACTGTGTAGACACAAATTGTATCCTTTCATTTCTTGCCTTTTCTCTTCAATATCGCCTTGCTTCCCCCACTTTTTTTTTGTCGTCTTTCTTGAATATCATTGTCCTTTTACATGGGGTTTATTTATGTTTTTGTTTACATAGTTTTTTATTTCTCTGCCCGTTTTTCGTCCGAAGAACACAGGATAGTGTTTCATGGAGTTGCTGTTATTTTAGTTTGTATTTCTTTTTTGCCAGCAACGAACATATAATTTTTGTTTTTGCTGCTGCTGCTGCTGCTATTGCCATTGTTATGGTTATTTTTTCTAGTTATATTACAACAACAACGATACTATAATAATAATATAGAACGATTTATGAAAATATTTTTGCTGTACAATATTAATTCGCTGCCAAGACACACAGATCTGCTGAAGGACACCGATTGATATACAACACTTGGGACTATAATCAGCATATAATGCTATGTTTTATTCGTACATATTTATACATATATGACACATAAATGGACTTAGGATAGGGCAATGTACCCCAATTTCAAACAACTGTAACAACGTAACAATATATTCAAAATGGGATATATTGTTACGTTCTTACGTTTTTAAAATTGAATTCTTTAAATTGCGTCAAAATAAAATAAACACCACTTTGTTGTTGTTTTACAGTTTTTATTTGCTCACTTTATCAACACTTAAATTTACGCCTAAACACGACTTTATTTTATGACAGCAAAACGATAACTACCCCACTAATGTATAAGGCATCACCTTTTATATACAATTGAAATTACTTCCGACTTTTCTTGTTCTTCCTACAATATTCGAATTATTTCCGTTAATTCAAATGTAACACACAAAGATGGTCGAATTGGCAGTGCTGCCAAATACACAAATAAGTACGGCATTGATAGGGTGACACATTAATACCAAATATACGCAAGTCCCACAAGACAGTTTTAAAGTGTATTTTCTTTTTAGGCATTTTTATTTGCATACAATATAATCCTATGATAAAGAGGAGTTTGTGAAAAAGACGCTTTATCGTGTCGGTTACTTCTGTTGGGAGTAAAGCTATGTAATTTGGGGGCGTAAAATTCATACCTTATAAAGTTGATTTATGTCGCGCTTATCAGATCAGACTCCTTTATTATCTATTATTTGTCCAAGGCATGGATGTAAATTTTCTTCTCGCGACTTAAATCAACAATTTACAGAAACGGGCATATTTTTAGTAATGCCATTTTGACAGCAAGCTTAGATGTAAAGATAGAGCAAGATAGATGTAAAACTAACATCGTATCAAAGTCGGTACTGATACTTAAACGGTCTTGCTGGTACACAGTCACCTGCTTACGCTAAAGTCTTAAGAAACTTGTGATTTGTGAATCTTTGGGTGTTTTTTCACGGACGAGTTAGCTTGTCTGGGAGCAGCATTGAGTGGACGAAAGCCGTCCTTGGTGGCATCATCAATACTGTCGTTTGAGAAGGCTATATGACTTCTCCAGGCTCACAAATTTGACTAGGCCAGAATATGATATAGGGCGCACGAAATTGCTAACTCATAACGGCAGACGATGGCTAAACTAACCGGGACACTGAAAAGTGGCAATTTTGGAAAAATGTCTGTTCTTTTCTTTCCAAATCCGAAAAAAATCGGTTAATGTTCAACCAAATTATTAGCTTATAAGTGCATGAAAGTCCGAAAAACTGGTTCAGACTTCACAGACTAGGCCGAAGCCAATGCTACCAGTTGAACTTGAAATAACAAGAGACTGGTGAACCACATTTAAAGTAAATGTGGACTTTTAAAGAACACTAATGCGATCATTGAGTGGCCTGCGCTTAGGAGGAGGAGGTTTCTGCCTTTGGAGAAATAAAACAATCGCGATTTCATTGAACGAGTGCAGAGACCAGTCAAAAGACCTTATGAAAGCCTGCTCAGATTCTAGACCCATCAGTCAGATCCACACACTTTGACTCACCTCTCTGGCCTGCCTATCAGCAGTCTTAACAGTGTCCTGGAGCCCAGCGCAGTTTGACACTGTACACATTCAGAAGTGAGGTGAGGACCTTTCTGCATATAGTAACCAGCCCTTAGGTGACAACGTCCAGTCAGTGCTCTGATAGCAGCCTGAGTGTCAATATATATGACCACCCTCTCACCAACAGCGATGGATTCACAGGTCAGCCGCTTCGTTCTGTGAACAGCAGACTTCAGCCTAGAAGACTCTATACTCTACAGAATAACCCAAGCCGCTGTCCAGCAAATAAACCCATGCACAAGTGTCTTCCTCTGACTCCGAGCCATCCGTGAAAATCGCGTAGCCATCTCTCAACCTATCAGCACTTAGCCATCGGCATCTGTCTGATAACTGTCTGATAGTCGCTGAGGCCTGGACGTATCGTCCAGGATGCACCTCAATCTAGCACCACCAAAATAGTAAAGTGAACTTATCCTATCCTATCCGCTGTCCCTTTTATCGCAACTTCCAAAGAACAAGTAATTTTATAAAGAAAATACCATAAGTGTCGATTGCAGACGTATGTATGTATTGCAATTCTACAGAGAAACGTTCAAACATCATATCCGACATGCAAAATCGCCTTTAAACGTCTCTCGGCTTCAATTAATACGGAACCAAATTTCCTTGCTTTTGAATGAATCCCAATGCTTGTAAACGTAGGAAAATGGTTTGTTGTGTGACTCTCAATGATAATGCAAGTTCCTCTTGCATTCGACAACAATCTTCGTCGAGAAATGTTTCCAATACCTCATCTTCAAACTTTTTCGGCTAACCAGGCCTCTCCCTGTCTTCTATGTCGAAATCAACACTTTTGAATAGCGCAAACCATCGCTCACAAGTTTTTGAGTTGGTGCATGTTGACCGTAAGCTTTTGCCGACAATCGATAACTTTCAGCAGCCGTTTTCTTCAAATAAAAGAAGATTATTAGACTTCCCCCAAAACACATTTTTTAGGCACAAACATTAGGCACCACATTATTATAGCGATTGCAAAAAATGTGTGCTCACACTTTGGCGTCTAACGGCTACTGAGTTATAATGACAGATGTTTACCCTCCAAAATACCATATTTCTTATTATTTACACAAACCATGTGTGATAGTTATGTCATATGTTGTCCAAATCGACAACAATAGTTACTCGTTCGAATCTTTGAAAATAAAATAACGGTGCAACGAAAAACTTTACACTTTTATTTGTGCGATATTTTATTTGTATGGCACATACGATAATTTCGTCCACTTGAAAAACAACAATGCAACATACGATAAAATTAATTCAGTAATATCTCCATAAGAATAGCGAATATCGATAAAATGTTTTACTATGTGGTGGGAATGTGACTTTAGAGTAAATATGCATCAAAATATAAATTTCGTAAAAATTTAACATACGATAATTTCGCGCATAGGGGTTGATATTTTGCTAAGTCAACTTTAAATAAAACGTTCTTTAAAATACTCAGAAAAGTTTTTCTAATCTAATTTTGTGTAAAACAAAGCCCATCTCTAAATCTAAATGTGAAAAAGAGTGCTGGAACTCATTTCGATTCTGAGTCAACAGTTACAAAAACCTCCTAGCACATCTAGGCATCTTTCGCCTACTAACCACTTCGTAGTCTCTTCTCAGCATTGCAGGATAGTTGCTATTATAAAAATGAATACATAATAGAATTTTAAATACATAGTCTCTTATATATATGCATACGAGTAATACATATAATAGACAGTGGTATGAGATTATTTGAGAATTTATAAAGTGTATATATGTGCGTATAAGCATGACATAAAATTATTTTTATTATTATGTTTTCATACAAAAATTGTTGATGTGGGTCTATATTTACGATTGTTATTAATGTGTTATCCCCATATTGGCTGGTACTTCTAGCTGTAATATTATAGTGAGTGATAAAACCTACTGACAGAAATGACTGCCAGTGGACGACTAGAGCTTATTTTTCCTAAATTTTAATTACAATAAAGACATTTGGCTGTATTTTTAATAATTAACACTACTGTATAGGGGGATTTAAGTTGGATTATTTTCGCATTAAACTGAAACTTTACTAAAATGTTTGAAATTGATTATGTTAGACATTACCAAAGTGACCAACCATTTGCTATTAAGTCCAACATTGACATCGGAGAATTGTCATTATCGGAATGGGAACTAAGACTATATTTTTATTTAATACTAGCTAAAACCCGGCTTTCATCGCTACCACCTTCTTAATTATCAACTTACACGCTATCTTATTTACACTTTTTACCTTTTTCTCCATTTGTCCCTCAAAATCCAATCATTTATTCCTTGCAGAAAAACACTGTAGGTTCTGCATTTTAGCTGCATACACTGTTCAACTAAACATATATTCATTTTTATATAGTATACGTATAATTAAGGGCCAGCCATCTAACGTTTTTTTTTCAACCAGTGCTTATTTCGTGAATGGTAAAACTTAGCTCATGTCTGACTTGAAAGATAATTAGTTTCATCCTTCCGCTGAACGAATATGGTTGTGCATACGCTTCGCTAAGTGGGACTGCGATCGACTTACAGAAGATGCCGATTTTGCAAAAAAAATCATCTTTTCAGATGAAGCTCATTTTGATCTTGGCGGGTATGTAAACAAGCAAAATTGTCGCATTTGGGGCACAGAAAACCCGCATGCATACATTAAAAATCCGATACACCCAAGACGAGTCACAGTTTGGTGCAGATTTTGGTCCAGAGGCATAATTAGGCCATTTTTCTTCGAAAATGAGCAAGGAGTGGTCGTTACAGTCAATGACAATCATTATTGGGCCATGTTGAACAAAATTTTGTTCACAAAAATTGAAGAGAAGGATATTAGCAACATTTGGTTTCAACAGGAGGGCGCTACGTGTCATACAGCCGAAGCTACTTGGTGTTTTGCACCCTGTTTTTGAAAATCACGTTATCAGCCGCAGAGCTGATGTCGTTTGGCCACCTCGGAGCTGCAATTTGACACCGTTGGACTATTATTTGTGGGGTGCCGTCAAAGATAAGTGCTACGCCAACAAGCCAGAGACAATTGACGCTTTAAAGGACAATATTCGTGAAGCCATTGGTGAAATACAGCTGCACACAATCGATAATGTACTTAAAAATTAGACCGATCGTGTAGGCTACTGCATGGCCAGCCGAGGCAGCCATTTGAATGAAATTGTTTTCCATTATTAAACGTAAAGATTGTACTTTCAAATAAAAAAAGAAATTTGAGAAAATATTCAGTAGTTTTTTATAGCATTTTCAAAAAAAAGAAATTATTTAGCGGACCCTGTGTAGATAGATTTCATCCGGAGTGTTTTCTGCAATTCCCGCTGTTGGGCAGCGATAAATAGCTAAGCTGTACTAGTTGTCGTGCTCCACATACACAAAATTCAATATCTAGTATGAAAGGAAGGTGCCACGCCTACTTACGGTCTACAAAAAACAAAAAATTTTCTCGCCTTTAAGTTAAACTATATGAATACTGCGCTGAATTCAAACCGTTTTCAGTTTTTTCCCATCGAGCTCAAATCTTTTTATGGGTTTGGCACATTTTTCGCCTAAAATTTGGTAGTTATGACAATATATTTATAATTTGAAAATGACTTGACCGATTTTAATGCAGGTACCACCAAACGCTTAGGAACAAAATTTCCGCTAAATTACTTGAATTAAACTTTTTTGTATTTTCAACAGTTTCGAATTTATTCACAACTAAGCTGCGAAAAAAATATTTTCTCGCTTAATTAGAAAAAAAAATTTTCTTCAAAAAGCACCTAAATTAAAGCTTAAATTTTGAGAAAAAAATAAGCTACAAATCATGAAAATCGGTTACCCAATGCTGATTTTATTCAACGTTAAATGCAGGTACATAGCTTTGATCAAATTAGCGAAAAATTTTTTCTTGCAAAATTAGTGGAAACTTTTTTTCTTTTATTTCCAAAAAGTTATAAAAAGATTTTAGAATATAAATTTTACATTTTAAGCATTTTAAAGAAAGCCATGTGTAGGGTTGTTAAATAACCCATAAAGGCAGCTGCCTAACTTTGACAAATGGCTATGGAAGATAAAAAATATTCTAAGAATAAGATTTTTTATTATTGAGGTAAAAACCCAGTACAAAATGCACTTTTAAAACAGATAACACAATATTTTTCATCATTCGCCAGTTGTTTCCGAAACCCAGAAAACAAATCCTATCCGATATATGATTTGATCAAAACCAGGAGTAAATATTAAAAAGTACTCCAAGCATTATTTCCGTCTTATATATTTTTATTGTGGTAAGTGTTTTATAAAATTTATATACAGAGTTAGCTTATTTATAATGGATATTTGTTTTAGATTACAGTATGTCAAGGACTTCGAATTGCAAAAATTTTCCAGATTAACTTTAAAATCACAATGCCATACAATAACTTCCCAAATTAGGGATGCTTATAAACATTACTTTGGATTTCGATTAAAGAAACAAATATTTGCTGCCTCAAATATGTTGTAATACCTGTGCAAGAGCTTTAAGAGATTGTCTTTAGGACGATTGAACCACAAAATCACAAACATGATTGTTATTTCTGCATGACCGCTACACGTGGATTTACGAGAAAAATAAGAATAAAATCATATATCCGAACATTTCGACCATTTTTTTGAAACAATGATGTTTCTTTACCTCCAATGCCTCCTAAACGTCACGAAATGGTTAATGAAGAAGATGTTTTTTCTGCTCGGAGTAAAACCAGTTAGGCGTCTATAGGTCCTACTTCATCTGCACATAGAAGTCCATCGAGAAAGCATCATTTTATAAACCATTCTGACCTGAATGATCTTGTGCGAGACTTAGAACTCTCAAAATCAAAGGCAGAACTTCTTGCCACACGATTACAGCAATGGAATTTGTTAGACAAGGACACGAAAGTCTCATATTTTCGATACAAGCAAGAAGATTCTCTGGCCTTTTTAGCAAAGACGGCGATTTAGTATTTTTTGATGATGCCGCGGGACTATGACGAAAGCTGGGTTTCCCTGAAAAGTCTAAGAAATGACGACTCTTTATTGATTCATCAAAAAAAACATATGCATCGTTTCCTACCAGACATTTCCTTTCATTATGTTTGTGTTGCCTAATAAAGTGTTACAAATTTTTTGCAAAGTTAGGTACCTCCCGTTATAGGTTACATATCTGGCTTTAATTTAAATTCCCAAATGTGAAAATTATATTTTAATAATTTTTGTATAACTTTTCGGAAATAAAAGAAGGAAAAAATTCTTATAATATTGCAAGAAAATATTTTTCGTTAATTTTGGTCAAAGTTAGGTACCTACATTTAATTTTGAATAAAATCTGCAATAACCAACCTATTTTCATGATTTATAGCCTATTTTATTTTCAACATTTCAATCTTAGTTTTATTTTAAGACATTTTTGCTGTAGACCAAAGTAATGGGTATTGTTTACGATGTCGTTTGAACTTAATTTAGAAACTTCTGCTACTGCCGTTTTCAAGATATACAAAAATTAATATTTACTTACGTGTCCAATTTCACCCACTTTTTGCGCGATGATTTGTGTTGACTACGAAGTTTTTTCTGGGCGATATATTGCTTTGTTTCAATTTCTTTAATCAATTTGATCTTTGAAGCTTAGTAGATGATTAATCTACTGTAGCTATCTCCATAGGACTTTGCGTAGTGGTGAAGATCCTTGCTAGTTGGTGGTGATCTTAACTTAAGCATTGTAATTTTTACCAGTAGACGGCGTGTTTTCCTGATCATTCGTCTGATGTTTGTCATCATCGCCGGAGGTACTTCTTTATTTTTTAAAAGGAGTTGTCTGAAGGGAAGTTGAAACCTCTTTATTCGAAACCACAATTAAATTTTTCTCTGTCATGTCCTCTGCTGTGGCTCGAGCCTGGGTTGTTTGTGTTTTTATACGTGCGCTCTAACCACTACACCACGCCACCCCCGTTGACTACGAATATATTCAGACTAAATTCAGAAGCTTTTACTTTAACCGTTTTCAAGATATTCTAAAATAAATATTTACTTGTATGAAAGGTACTAAGCAATTCCGCTTGGTTTTGGACTGATGATTTACATTGATTGGGAGTCCACTTGGACCAAATTTAGAGAATCTTGATATATAAATATACATATTGTTTGGAATGATACCGCTCAATCTGAATTATTAATATATGTATATATAGCCTATAGTTTCTTCTAGACATACAGAGAGATACTGTAAAAATTTTAAGAAAATCTGTTCAGCCGTTTGGCTGCTCATAAGGCACAAACAAACATACAAACACACATTCATTTTTATATACATATAAGATATGTGTGGTAAGTTGATTAAAGTATGGACTAGACTGAATTTCTGACAAATTTTAATTCAACTGCAACAAACTCCCACATAATACGTAAATGAGGTCTAAGATATTTCCTAAGATTTTACGTCAGTATCGTGACATCTATATGATAACGCAACATGCTCTCATTTAATACAAATGTCAAAGCAGAGCTATCTGTCTTAATAACTCGACAGTACGGTAGTAATTCGAATAATTAAGTAATAACTGGAAATAATAGCCGGTATTTTATAAAAATTAAAAGATTTCATTTTTAACGATTTGGGTCGTATTTTGTAATCAGTATACGTATATACATACAAATATGAAACTGAATAGAGTCTCACCGTTTGTTTGCTTATTTATGTACTTAATAGAGTAATAGTACCTACAGATTATAAATGTGCATAGTACACAATATGCAATATGAGGGACTGAAACTAAACCCGACCACGAATTCAAGCGGCTTCAGGTTCTCTGCTTATAAAAACTTTGAAACCCGTTGGAACCATGTGAGAAATGGTCATACAATCTTCACTCAAAATAGAGTAGAAAGGGAAATCTTCGTTTTCTGTTCAAAAATTTACAAGTGGAAAAGGAAGAGAGTTTTATAGGAGAATTAATATCTTGTTCTTCAGAAAGCGATGAAAATTTGGTCGAAGAAATTCTTAACAAATGCAAGATTTAGCAAATCAAATTCTTCGAATATAAGTGTCACCGGTTCGATTGATAGATTATTTCAAAATGTATGTATGAAAAATATCCAAAACTGGGTAAAGAAAAACACTTTTTATTATTTTAAGACATTAAACGGGAGGGCCATATATCAATCGACTCAGTACATGCTACAGAAGTAAGCGTTGAGAGGGCCTTTTTCACCATGGAATTTATTTTGTCGCCACAAGGAATAAATTCTAAAATAGAAAGTTTTAGAAGTATATTCTAAAAGTAAACTAAAATTATTTTGGAAAATTAATAAATTTCATATTAATAAACCGTTTTTACATTTTAAATTTTGAACTTAACCCGAACCCTGAACCGAATCCGAAACTGAACTTTTTATTTTGATTAACCCGAACTCGAACCTGAAATCTTGTTTTTATATGTTTTCAGTCAATATGCGAGCAATGTATGAGGTATGAACACTTTTAAGCAAATAAATGTTTTTCGGGGGAAGCAGGCAGGAAAAATATGCCGTACAATCTTAACTTAACTGACATATTAAATTAATATCGTGTTCTTTTAACAGGTTCTTACCCACTGTTTCTTTTTTTCTAAAAAGAAATTGCAACACATGCAACAGTATCAGATTAACTTTCACCACCTCTCTCTGTTGCCAGCAATCGTCTTTACCTCCTTCCAGCTTTTGCCAAAAGCATCAATTTCCGCATTTATTGACCGAAGCCATGTTGTTTTTGAGCAGTCGTGCATTCTGATACCTTTCGGATTCCAGTCCAACGTCTCTTCGGGGAGGTCACCTGCTAGTTTGCATAACATGTGACCAATCCACCTTCAATTTCGACATCTAATTTGGATTGTCACTAACTCGTCATCGCACCTGCGCAAAATGACTGAGGTTGAGATAATTCTGGGCCACCACATTGTAAATGTATGTCTCAGGCAGTGGTTTATAAACACTTGCAGTTAATTTGTCATCCAGGCTTCGCAACCATACAGTAAAATGGACTTAAAATTTGATCCAAATATTCGCAATTTTGTGGTCGTGGATAAAGCTAATGATTTCCACACTTTTCTCGATTGAGCAAAAGCCGCTTTAGCCTTGTTATACGGTTGTCCACATTTTCAGCAACGCCCTCTTCCGGTGTGATTGTTTTTAGGCAACGACAACATCTATCCTAGACACCTGTTACAATGGACCGTTTAGCTGATTAGCTGGAAAACAGAAGTCGATTACAAAGAAATGAGAATAAAACAAAACATAACCGATGGAAGCCATATGCTCTCAGGAAGAGTTATATAGAAAAAAATTTTGCCTTCATAAAATGTAAATATGTTTCATGTTTTGCCTTCAAGAAATTACTGGGTGAAAATGTTCGAAGAAAAATTGCTTTTTGAGAAAAATTGCTTTGAATTGTTAGCTTTTTAAATGGTAAAATTTTAGATAAAAAAAAGAAAAATGAGTTTCTAGTCATTAAAATAACATTACGAAAAAACATACCTCAAAACTTATGTCGCTTTAGTTCAATTTAAGCTTGGCTGAAAATTCAAACTTTATATGTCACATTTAGATTCTGGAAAGCTCTTAGTTCTGTTTAGCTACAGTCAAACTTCTCTATAGTGAATCTCAATACAATGAAGATCTCCCTATTTAAACCAGCGAAAGGCAAACTAATATTAATGCATTTTACAATTGCGGTAGTAATTTGAGTGTCACTCACTCATGCCACTCATGCACTGTATTTTTCACTTCTTTTCTTTTTACTTCTTTATTTTTTGCTTATTTCTTTATTTTTATTTTTTTCGTCTTTTTTGCCTATGCGTTTGACTACGTACGTATAAAAATAAAAGAAAAGAGTAGCTCTTTGCCTGAATCTGTTTTAAAGCTTAAAACTCATAAAATTTAAGCTCATTTTAAACCAAATGCACAGCTTTTTCATTTCAATAAATAAATAATAAATTTCCGTAGAATTTTAGAGATATAAATTTGACCCTCATGCATTTTTGTTTCCATATAATGAATTTCTTCAAACCACTTTCTGTTACAAATACTACCAACATTGGTATGCGTTTGGAGATAGGGAATAAATGTAATGTAGCAACAGATGTATTTAAATGTCTACATTTATTAGAAAATGTATTAAAAGCAAAAATGTAATTTCTTCACAATGAAGTGATTTTCTGGTCCCATGCGAATTCATAATAGCCAAGTTTGACTGTTTAAAAGTAAACCCTTACAAGTTTGTAAAAAGTGTTTCTGTATTGTGTCAGTGTTGTTTAGTATAAAATAACTGACATGACATAACAGCACCGATTGTAGCCATCACATTATTTTATAAAATACAAACTGCATTTTGATCTTTGTTTCAACAAAAAAAAAAAAAAAAAAAAAAAAAACGCTTGTGTGCACAACAATAGCAACATTTTAAATTTCGCCCTAACTTATTGCATTTTTTTAATATTTTGAATCACTCACCCGCTGTATGAGCTATGACAACCACGCCACTCATCACTATACCACCCAGAAGATTAAAAAAATCTTTGGATTTTTATAGCAGCATCTAAAAATATAAAAAGAAATACGAAAGAACATTAAACAGCATTTAAATAATAAAGAAAAGATAGTTACAATCAACCAAGCCTGACTTTATGGTACTGTTGGTGTTCACCAAACTAAGGTTTTACGTTTATAATAAATTAGGAGGAGTCGTTTTTTTATTTTTGTATTTTTAATTACTTTATTTCTAATTTATTACATAAAATTTTTCTAGGTTAAGCCGTAGACATATGTATGTCCAAGAACGAGCACGTTGTCTTCTTTCGAATGATCTCGAGCATCTTCTTGTATTATGTCAATTTTGTTTCTCTTTTTCTTTTTAGTTGTCAGGGTTGTAATTTTATGTATTTAGGTACTTTATGTATTGGCACAGATGTTTGTAAACTGTGTTCATAGGCATCAGAAACGGCGGATAGGATGATAATAATTGATTTCTTAAGTTGTTACAAATATTTTTACAAGTCCTACTTTTTTTCTTCCCTTTACTCCTCTTGGGAGCATAGGGCTTCCACAAAGCATTTCCATCTTACACGGTTTGCTGCTGTTGTCTTTGCCTCTATCCATGCAAGACTGTTTTGCCTTAGTTCTTGGATAATTGTGCGTCGCCAAGTGTTTCTTGGTCGACCGCGGTTCCTTGATTCTTGAGGATTCAACTCAAGTACCATCCTCGTAATACTACTATGATTTTTCGGAATGGCCGATCCATCTCCACTTTCTTTGCCTTATCTGCTTCAGTATGGGCTCTTCGTTTGTTAAATTCCATAGATCTATGTTGCTTATCTATCTTGCATATGATTCTAGGGCACTTGTTGATGAACACCTGTAGGTTTTGCGTGATGGTGTTAAACACAAACCAGGTTTCACTGCCGTACAACAGAATTGACTTTACACATGCGTTGAATATTCTGAGCTTGGTTCGGCTGGATATATATGAGCTTCTCCACACTGACTGTAATCATCCGAATGCCGACCTTACTTTGTTGAGCCTGTTGTTAACGTCTATTTCTGCACCGCCATTTGTTGTTATTGTGAATCCAAGATAGCAGAAGCTATCTACATACTCTATTGGCTGGCCCTATAGTATGATGTTTTCTGTGCTATTGTAGTTAATTATCATAGTTTTGGTTTTCTTGATATTTATCTTAAGTTCAACACTGCTAGTCGGTTTTTCCAGGTCATTTAATTTTGACTGCATGTTGGAGATCTTGTGTGAGAGTAGCCAAATATCATCCGCATAATCCAGGTTCAAAAGTTGTCGTGAGATACTGCATGTTACACCTCTCCTTTTTTAACAGACTTCCCTCATGATATTATCGAGTACGATGGTGAATAGTAGAGGTGAGAGTGGATATCCTTGCTTGGAATGGTTGGCATTCTCGTAAATTGCTCGTATTATTCGGATTATTTTCTGTGGTACTCCTTTTCTTCTCAATTCTTTCCATATAGCAGTCCTTTTGATGGTATCGAAGGCTTTCTTGAAGTCTAAGAACAGTAGGTATAGAGGTCTACGCCATTCTAGAGACTGTTCTATTATGATGCGTAGGGTGTTGACCTGGTCTACGTAGCTTTTATTTTGCCGGAAGCCCGCCTGTTCGTCTCGCAATATGTTCTCTAGTTTGCTCTGAAGTCTTCCCTGTATTATGACTGCTAGTATCTTGTGTATGGTATTAAGCAGAGTAATTCCTCTCCAGTTATTGTAATCTTTCAAGTCGCCCCTTTTAGGTAGTTTCACAATGATGCCTTTCTTCCAAGTTGATGGCAGCATCTCTTCCTTCCATGCTGATATGATATGAGTCCGTAGTAGTTCAGCTGCAGTTGTAATGTCCGCTCGTAAGATTTCAGCTTGTAAGCCATTTTAGCCTGCCGCTTTATTATTCTTCAACTTCGTTATTGCCTCTTTTATCTCATTTAAACTGGGAGGGCTACATGCTATGTTCCTTGTATTTTACATAGGGCTATTATTGTACATTTCGATGTCTTAATCTGTGTCCGTTACGTTGCCGATTTCTTTGGAATGCTCCCTCCATCTTTGCATCTGTGCCCCATCATCCTGGAACGGGCTACAGTAGACTAATCATCTACTTAGCTTGAAGAAATAAAGATTAGAGAAACTGAAACAAGGCAGAACAATGGACAGAATAACAGGGTAACGAACTTTGGCACACGAAATAGGACGCGCGTTGCGCAATGGAATGTACGGACTCTTCGTGGAGCATCACGGCTTGCGCAGCTCGAACATCAGACAGCATCCTATAAGATTGACTTCTTGGGTATAAGCGAGATGAGATGGAATGGTAATGACGAACTTACTACGGCGAATGGTAGTCTTGTGCTGTACAGCTGAACAAAAAACGGTGGCGAAAGCGGAGTCGGAATTATAATGTCGAAGGAAATCAAGACATGGAAACCAGTATCCGAACCGACTCGATTCAAAAGCAGACCCCACCGTATTTGTCGGGTAAAATAAAAATAACAAAGGAGATCGACTAATAAAGCTATGCCAGACATACCAACTAGTTATAGGTGGCTATATCTTCCCGCATAAGGAAATTCATAAATATATATGGACATCGCCAAGCGGCAACTCCGCAATCAAATCGATCACATATGCGTGAGTAAAAGATGGAAATTTCTTTGGCGGATGCAAGAAATAAAAGGGCGCCGACACCGGCAGTGATCAAGAGCTTATCACAGGCGAAATCAAAATCAAATTGAATTGTCGAAGAAGAAACATTACAGTCACAAGAAGAAACCATCTCCGCCTACAGCAACTCCAGGTTAACACGACCAAGAACGCATTGACCATGGCAATACGCGAGCAGTTACCAATAAACCAACATCATACATGGGAGGATATCACAGCAATATACAATCAAGTCGCTGAGGAAACACTGGGTGTAGCGCAGGTACATAGAAGAACATGGATATCAGACGATACTTGGAACCTGATCTCTCAAAGGAGGGAACTTAAGATAGACTATATTTCAAGTACTATATATACCCATATATGGTTGCGTAGGGTACAAAACAATATGCAAATAAATTTTTGTATGTTTTTCTTTTAAACTAAATAAAGTGGCTGCTTTTTGCAGGATTTGTTTCCTTAAAAAATACAAGAAGGAAATGTAGATGGACTTAAAATGAAACAAATGGTTGAGGATAAACAAGTTTGTTTATTTGTATTCAGAAAAATATAACTTTTCTTAATTTAGACTATAAAAAAATTGATAATTCAAAAAGAGTCATAAAATATAAATTTATAACAATCAAGAAAGAAAAAAAATGGGTCTATCCAACTCTGTATGTAAATGATTTATCCAAGGAATTATTTTGTTAATCCATACATCCATCTACCAGGTTTACTGGTATGAAGTGTGCGTCAAGATACAAATGTCTCCATAGGGAACATTTAATATGAACGAGCCTTAATTTTTTTTTTTTTTGTGTTGTCAATAACATCTGTCAAACATATCCAGTATACATCAAATCAGTGAACCAACAACATCATATTTTTTCATCGTGTTAAAGATGGCGAATTTTGTAAGAGAAAATTATGTTTTACGGAAAGCAATTATTTGTTGCTTTCAATTTATGAAAATGCAAAAAAGGAAAATTTAAATATTTTCAGTTCCTAAACGGAAAAAAGCATGGGTTAATCCGGGACAACCATCATCTTCGGCTGCAAAATCGGATCGGTTCGGTAGGAAGTCAGTGCTGTGTGTCTGGTGAGACCAGAAAGGTGTAGTGTACTACGAGTTCCTAAAACATGGTTAAACCCTTAATACAGATCGCTACTGACAACAAATGATCAATTTCAACCCTGCATTGATCGGAGAACGACCAGAATGAGCTACAAGACACAGCAAGATAATTTTGCATCATCACAATGCACCTGCACACAAAGCAAAAACCGGTTCAGAATACAATCAAAGCATTAGGTAGACAGCCCGCGGTATTCGAAAATCGGGTGACTAATTGGTTTGTTTCAAAAGACGAACAGTTTATTTGACGTGGAATCCACAAATTGCCTGAAAGATGGGAAAAATGTGTAGCCACTAGGGTTTTATTGGGTTTTATATTCAAAAAACTCGGGTGTGTTTTGTTACTTAAATGTTTTTGTAGTTTATTTACAACAAAAATGATTAAATTTTACTTACTGTTCGTACAAATTAATTCCGTCCGTTTTTTTTAGCTCAAAAATGTAATAATTAACAATATTATCGAAGTAAAAATGTACCAAAACACTGTTTATATCTTTTCCTCTCTTCAGAGCCAATGTCTGAATGCCATTACCGTAAAAAATGTTCGTCTTTTGAGGCGATTCACTTTAAAGCTGATCTTATATCGGGTGGCGATCTATCGATTTAAATTTGAACCAGCGGTTATTCCGAATCTGACAATACTTATGTCATTTTATTCTGTCACAAGATTCAATATATTATCTCTACGGAACAAAATGAATCGATTTACGCGTGAGCAACGTTGAGATTTATGACAAATTTATCATCATTTAAAATCATCTTTTCAGATGAAGCTCATTTTCAGCTTGGTGGGAAAGTTAATAAGCAAAAATGCCGTACTTGGAGCTCAGAAAACTCAAACGTTGTGTTACAGAAGCCAATGTAGCCATTACGGGTCACTGTTTCTATTTCTTTGAAAATGAGGATGGCGCAGCCATTACGGTCAATGGAGATTCCTATCGCACCATGATAACCGATATTTTGTGCCCGCGTTTCATGGTATTGATGTGAACGATGTTTGGTTTTAATAGGATGGTGCAACTTGGTACACATCTCATGGCACAATCGATTTATTGCGTCAAACGTTTGATACCGTTTAATTAGCCGAAATGATGATGTCAGTTGGCCGCCAAGAAGCTGCAATTTGACACCGTTTGACTATTTTCTGTGGGGCGCCGTTCAAGACAATTGAGCATTTGAAGGCCAACATTCATGACGCCATTGCCGAGATACGAACCCAAACATTCGAAATAGTTCTCGAAAATTGGTCCGATCTAGTGGGGTACTGTGAGGCTAGCCGCGCTAATCATATGAATGAAATAATTTTCATTTCTAACCGGAACAATTTTACTTCACAAAAACAAAATAAATTTGGTAAAATACGAACCATTTTTGTTCAATTGCATTTTTAGTGTTTCGGTGACATGCCGAAAAATATTGTATTTGTCGGAATACCCAGTAGTCAGAACGAGCAATGTTTGGAGAAAAAGCAGGTGCGGCATTTGAATGTTTCGAACTATTTTTAGGCAACTTTAGCGAAGTGATATCATGCGTTGTCATGCAAAAGTAAAGCTTTATCTCTCATAATGCACGATTCAAAAGAAGTACTTGCAGTCTGCTCCGACCATCGAGTTTTAACAGCTCATAGTACACAATGTCGCCTTGAACCCACTAAGAGTGCAAAATTGCAGTGTAAATATTAAAACAACGTAATTGTACTATAAAACAAAAAATGTCGTCGGAATGAACGAAAAAATGGAAGCAATTATAAAACCCCAAAAAAAGAAATCTATCAAAAAACCAAATAAAACCCGGTGGGTTGGGTTTTTAAAACAAAAAGCCCGGGTTTTCCCAATCCTCTTAGCTAGCAAAGGCCAATACTTTGAATAAAATATTTTGTACTTTCCCATTAAAAATTAGTGTTTTATTTTCACAAAAAACGTTCATTTCACTACATACATATGTATCTACGTATGTATGTACATATGTTTGTTTGAAGTCTATAGACAGCTGCACGACTGAACCGATTTTTTAGAAATTTCTACAGTATCTCCTTGTATGTCTGGAAGGAACTAAAGGCTATACAAATTTTAAAAATTCCATCTTGGCGGTGCCACGCCCATACAAACTAAATACTGTTTTTTGTTTATCTTGAGAATGGTTAAAGCTAAACTTTCTGAATTTTGTCTGGATGGCTTCATAGTCAATACAAATCATCGATTAAAAAGTGGGCAGAATTGGACAACTGGCCATGGTAACTTCCATACAACTATTTTAAAATCAGTTGAAGTGGGAATTTCAGAATTTGGTTTGAATGTGGATGGAATTGAGAACGGTTTAATTGTGAATTTTTGAATTTGGTCTAAATGACTTTATAATCAATGCAAATGATCAGTCAAAATTGTGGAAAAAAACTCCATTAAACCAGCAACGTAAGCAATTACGGTTGAATTTTTGCCAAGAACAGATGACTTGGAAAAGTGAATGGTATAAAGTAGTTTTTTCAGATGCAAAAAAGTGAAATTTTTATGGACCCGATGGTTTTAAATACTATTCTTATTGTACTTCACAAATGTACTTCACAGTAAAAAAAAAAATAATTTAAAACAATTTCAAACCGTCGTTGTTTTATTGCGTTTTTAAATTGAAATTTTTAAATGGCCCACCCGATATCTAAATTTAAATCTTATTGATTTGCTTTTTTTAAGTTTTTAGTAATAAATGCCAATTTCTTTTTATAAAACTGAATTTAGATAACTTCTTAAGATTCTTATTAAAAATATACTATTTAGTAATATGAGCAGTTTTAAATTTGATTTACGTCGTTTAGATTTACGTCGCCATTTTTCGGAACTAAGTGATTAATGTGATTTGAAGACTGTATACAGTTAAAAAGTAGATTCCACAGTGCCGTTTTCGAAGGAACTACAAGTTATCTTAAATGTTTCGGTTTTAAAAGAAAGGGGATCAAATGTTAACTAAGATAGTAATTAAAATAGGGGTAGTGAAGCACACTGGGCTTTAACAAGTCCATCAATATTTATTAAATTTAATTGTATGACAATGACAATGACAATATTTTGTCTTATTTGCATAAACCATTTTTATATTAATGAATTAACAAAAAAAGGAAAAATTTCATGTTACACGTTAAATGTCATTTAAATATTTCCTGTATTAAATAATTTCTATTTAAATATTTATGGAAGTTAGCAAATGGCGGTTCAAAAAATTAAAGCAAAGCAAAAAGAAGCAATTTTTCACTTTAATTTAGTGGAGATAGAAAATTCAAGTTATTTTTAGTTCGCCGCCTTCTACATTTCGTTTAAATTTTGAATGACATTGTATCACATGTCAAGCGTAACAGTTTTCTTTACTTTTTATATTCCAGCAGGCATACTTTTTGTTGTTGCAACAGTGGGTGGTTGCAAGCAAGTTCATCGATTTAACAACATGAATTCTTTAAATAATTTTCTTTTTATTGTTGCTGCTTTTTCCGAATATAAAGTTAAAATATGTGTCTGTATATAGGATTTCAACTTGAATGATAATTGTGAAGATTGCTGCGGCATCAGCAAGTTTCAATGGAAATTCGTCTTCTCCAGCGCAACATTCTTAACATGGTTGTGAAAATACTTTCTTAATGGCAAAAAAAAAAAAAATACAATTTAAATACATGTTTATACTTTTATAAGCTTGAATGGCAATGACTGATGTTAGTCAATTAGCGGAAGTGTGGTGGCAATGGAGTTACAAGGAATCCGTTAGAAATTTTCAGTTTTTTTTTCTTTTTGATTTTTAACGCCACGCTTAAGTAATCAACAGGTATTTTTTTAAATGGCTGTAAATTTGATTGCTTAATATTTGTCTTTCCTTAAATACGTTTGTAATGTTAAGTGGGTTGTTATATATAACCTTAAGGTGTTAATTAAAATTAAATTCAAAAGTACAAAAAATTTATTTATTCGTTTAAATTATATCAAACAGCTATTGATGATTAAATCCCGGTTTTCAAATTCATATATCTCTGTAAGTGTTAAATATATTAAGTTAAAACCAAAAGCAGTTTAAAGGTAAATTAGCTTGCTTTCAATAAAAAGAATTATTTTATGTAACAAATTCATTTCGATATAAAAAGTAAGCCTAACCCAAAATGACCCCAATTTTCATAGCAAATCAAAAAATAAACTTGTACACTTGCTTTTTATTTCAAAGACCTGTTTTAAATAGGACCCAGATCAAACTTTAGCACTTATTGTAGTCACCTTTTAATTTTTTTCTTATAGAATGAGAATGAGAATGGTGATATTGAGTAGTCTATTGCACATATATCCAGGAGGACAGTCTCGAGTTCATTTTTGCTCATAATTTGGCGCTAACTTAACTGGGTACTAGCGAAGTATTACTGCAATGGGCATGACGACATATTTCGTCATGGAAATTTGCCGTAATATTTATAATAAAAGAGATGACGGTCACTTCGAAAAGCTTCATTTTCTCATTGAAATTGTCGATAAGGGTGTCGAAGGTATCGGAAAATATGGTGGTGGAAAGCAGTAGTCATCTACTAGTACAGTACGTCCTTCTTTGACACCAAAACTATCTACACTTCCAGTCGTAGTTAACAGGTTTTCAACACACAAAAAGCCGACCATGGAATAAATTCGATTTTAATTCATCCCAGTGATTTTCTATGTCTCAAACGTCACTGCTGTGATTATGGCCCTAAATAACAAAAATTTGAATAAAGCTGTAAAGGATGGCTGCTGACATATTATGGTGTACGGAGCTCGAATGCAGTCGGAAATCGTATTTTTATTGTACGGCCATAAAAAAGATGGGAAATTATTCCCCAATAGTGGAGTAAGGACTTCTATATAATGTAAAAAAGTGCTGTCACATTCTCTAAGGAGCTATGACCTTAATCCTACAACGAATTTGTGGGTGTATATAGACTCCATATTAAGTTGGCGCCAAATTAGAAACAAAAATGAACTCAAGGCTCTCGTTCTGGATATATATAAAAGGATATCTTGGGAGCTATGAACCATAAAGACTTCAAACTTTCGACATGCTATTCTACTGTCAGCTTGCACATTAAGATAAAAAATTAAATTCACAGAAAGAGTGGGCGTGTCACCACCCATCTCAATAAACACCATATACCAGCGAAAGGCATCAATAACAGACAGGTGGCAAAAAAGGACAGGATGGGGAAAAAAGGATTTATCTCCCATTTACAAGATAAAAGACCACAACTGGAATTATACACAAGCCGCACAGTATATGAAGTATCGCGGGATTGTAAAAAGGTATATCTCCATTTTTACTCATAGCACTTTGAAAGTTGTTCAAAATATGTCCCACAGAACAAATAAGCTCGCACAAGTGGCTATCACCTGTATAAAACGTAGGAGTTATTATTAAAAGAAATAACCAGCTAATATCCCGTAAGCTGTATCTCGAGACTAATTAACAATGGATAATTAAGAATGGAGCCCATCTGCAATGAAATCATAAGAAATTTAAATATGCAAACAATAAAATTGCCTAAAACACAAAACTATACATATTGTTACCTTTTAACGTCTTTAAAACGTTTGAGTTCTTTTTAATTGCGTCAAAATAAAAAAATACCAACTTGGTGTTGCTGTTTTACAGTTTTTATTTTCTCAATTTTACTTTAAACTCTTTATCTTAATACAGCAATTTATTTATTTTGCACTTAGTATTCGCTTATACACAAATTACAATTTTATTTACGACAAACACGACTTTACTTTATGACAGCTTCCTTATAATTAAATGTCTCAAACGCTCTCAATTTCTCTATTTTATGTCCATTAAATTTGAACATATAAAATTGTGTTACCCAAAGGTGGTTGAATTGGCAATGCCGTCATATACCCAAATGATGCCTGCGGCATCATTGGACAGTACATCTTAAAGAATGATTAAGATCGTAACGTTACAGTCGATGGATCAAGGTGCTGTGCGATGATTACCGACTTTTTTTGCTCAAAATGGAGATATTTGACTTGGTTGACATGTTATTTTAAAAAGACCGTGCGTGACAGGCGATACAATGAACCTATTAAGCGGCGAGTTTGAGAGAAATTAATCTCACATATTTGAGTAGTTTATTGGCCGCCAAGATCATGCGATTTGATCCTATTAGACTATTTTTTGTTGGAATACGTGTAGCCTCTCGTCTACGGGCACAAGCTAGCCACATTTCAAGCCCTAGAAGATAAAATTACGGCTGCCATTGGCCAAAATGCTGAAAAAAGTACGCCAAAATTTCAGCTCAAGTGCGCAGCATTTTCATGAAAATTTTATTTTTAGATGTAAAAAATTTAATTATTGCCTCAAATAAATATTTGATTCACTTTTTCTGTATTTCAAAAACCCAACGATTTGAAAATCAGCCGTTCTTCTGAATTCATAAATAAAAAAAGTGAAATAAACTAATGTCATATTCACACAAAACCTTTAATCGCCAATTTACCATACAAAATCACAATTTAAAAATTGTCCAAATAGTACTTAATTGTACAATTAGTTGTATGATATCTAATATGCAACCTTATGTGAGGCATGTAGAATGAGGACTGGTAGCTTTGTGTGAAGTATGTTTAATGAGGGGTGACAACTATGTATGTGTATACAGTACAAAAAATCTATATATCTGTGCAATCTTAAGTTATAATAATTCAAAATTCCATATTCTAAGTTCTGAAATTCAAATTTGACGAACAAAATATGTTTTAGCATTTGCAGCTATCAAATGCCAATTGGTTAACGTTAATTAAACTAAGTGTGAACACCAAATATAATAGCGCAATTTATAAATTAATTGTTTCAATTAAAATGTATGTCTGAACACGATGTAATTGAGGGAAGTTAAATTTAAATACTGACATAATTCAATAAAGATCAAAATTAGGTAATTTTCACTGCATACTTAAAGGGTTGGTAGGCTGGTATTGAGTACAATAAATATGGAAATATTCAGTATATCATAGATTATACATTAAAAGCTGAAAATGTTGAGATGGTACCGGATAATTTTTCTCTTCAATTTGAGTTGAGTGTAACTCATATGAAATGTTATGTTACTATGACAACGCCTTCCTGGCACTATGCAGACTATGTAGTGTGAAGCATGCATTTTCTCAATTATCATACTGTTTTTGGGTTTGAACTAGGGAGATCTAACGGTGATTATTCGACCGGTTTTAACCGTTTTTTTTTTTTTGGTTTTATCGAAAACGGTTTTTTATATTCATTTTTCGAAAACCGAATAAACCGATTATTTTAAAACGAATAACCGATTAATTTAAATATGTATAATTTTTATATTTTTTATATTTTTTATTGAAAGTATGTTCTACGTTAGAGTATTTCTCTAAATTTAACATATAATGTCTTACTTTGATACTTTGTATGACAACCTTGAACGTCTCCCAAAGAACGTCAAAAACCATGGACCATGGTAGATCAAAAAAAATATATGCACTCTTGAGCAACAATAACTCTTTCTCATTTTCTTTAAATAAATATTAATGTTTTTTATCTGGAGGAGGATGATCAACTAGACTCATAGAAAGAGACTTAAAAACGTCGGCTCTGAACGGTAGATGTTATAGTTAGTAAAGTTTTTCAAGCGTAAATGCTTATAACCAGCCGCTAGCAATGTTATGAGGTGATACCGCTGTTGAAAATAGTCAGATGGTGCTGCCTGTGATTGAACTAAGAAATTCTTGGTGGGTAGGCGGGTGTCTAACCTTACATACCACAGTGGCACACACTATTATATATGTGGTGCATGCATTTAAGTTTCTACACATGTCCTATGAAGTGTGGAAATATTTGGAAATGGATGTAAAGGATAAGTCTAGATATATTGAGTGTCCTTAAATGCTAAACTGAAAAAACTCTTCGACACCAGGATTATCGTTATTGTGCAGCAAGGAAAACTTGATTTTTTACCAAGTAGTCTCTAGGCTCTGGCAAGTAGAACTCTTAAAAATCCACTATCAAAAATGAATCACTGAATGAAATATTAGGACGTTGTGGTGTCGAGGAAGAAATGTCCGTTAATTTCCGATACCTCTTACCTGAAGTTAGCCAGAATTTTTCTACGATGGCTGTGTTTTTGTTTTTGCGGCGAAGCCTTCTACTTTAAATAGACGTTTTTTTTTTCAATGATCGTACTGGGCTTAATTATTTTTGATTTCTTCCGCTAATTCTTTCTACCAGACTCAAGTATAGATTATGTATAATTTTGTGCCTCGTTCTCTAAGAGACGGTACCTTAAAGTGTAAATGGGCGTCTTTTTAATGATCGCACTATTTTTGGACTGGAGTATTCTAGTTTCAGTCATATAAATTGTTTAGATTTAAAACATGCTAGAATTCGAATTGTATAGTTGGTGTTGGCCATCAGTACGAGGTGCTAAAATAAACTTACCCATTCAGTGGTAGACTAGAAGTTGAGAATACAATAAAGACACCACTAAAGATCAAAATCTTAAGTTTAAAATTTCATTAATTACAATATGAAATCTGTTATGATTAAGCAACACAGTTAACAAAATTATTTAATAATTTATTAATAATATTTAAACAAAAATTTAAGGCCAACTTGAAACATAAATGTAAAATCTATTTTGGTAATATTTTCAATTTTATTATCAAATAATATTTGAATTCTTTTGAAATTCAATGCAACAAATATTATCTCTAATAACACATTTATAATATTTGTCTATAACACATACTTTGTCACATATTGTATTATCTAATAACATATATTTATAAGCATATAAACTGACATACATATATATCGTTCGTATCCTAAACATGTCATATTATATCCTGTATTTTAATCAGATAATATATTGTAATATAACTAAAGATTACAAAAAAAAAATAAATAAATAATAAAAATAATTCCCCAAATCCCGAGAAATGTCTACTTTCATACTACAATTTAACCCACATACACACAAACATCTATCTATCTTTTATATTATTAGGTTTGTGGTTAAATTTGTTTATTATTTGTTAAAAGTAAATATTTATACATATCCCTGCATACCCTACAATAATATAGGAAGATCGCCGAAATATATATTGCTTTTGTACTGATGGTTGTTAAAAATAAAAATTTAAATTAAAATAAAAATAATAACAAAAACAATTCAAGAAGTAAGTACTTGGTTATATTTATAAAAAGTATCTGCGGTTTTTTATCTGTAATTCGTTGTTCGTGTAAAAAGTTATAATCATTTTAAAATAAGTGAAATATATGAAAAAACATGCCAAGTGATGTTCCTTGGTCCTGTCATTTGTAAACTTAGTTTTTATAAGTTGTAAGAAGTCTTACCAATGAATGACCATTTGGAAAGCATAGAGCGGTTTGAAATGTAGCCAAATTGATTTTTTTTTTGTTGTGAAGTACAATTGTTCCGTTTAGAAATGATATATTATTTCATTCATATGGCTACCGCGGCCAGCCTCACAGTACCCCTTTCTATCGAACCAATTTTTGAGAACTCTTTCGAGTGTGTAGGGTCTATCTCGGCAATGGCCAACGCCTTGAAATGCTCAACGGCGCCCCACAGAAAATAGTCCAACGGTGTCAAATCGCAGCTTCTTGGCGGCCAACTGGGATCACCATTTCTGCTTATTAAACGGCCATCAACCATCCTGTTAAAACCAAACATCGTTCACATCAATACCTTGAAAAGCGGGCACAACAAAATCGGTTATCATGGTGCGATAGGTGCCTCCATTGACCGTTATGATTGTGAAAAATGAAATATAGACCAATGATGCCTCCGCTCCACAAGCCGCATCAAACAGTCACTCATAATGGATGCATTGGCTTCTGTAAGAACACGTTTGGGTTTTCTGAGCCCCAAACACGGCAATTGCTTGTTAACGTATTTACAAAGACGAAAATTAGCTTCATTCGAAAAGACGATTTTAAATGATGATAAATTTCTAATAAATCCCAACGTTGCTCAAGCGTCAATCGATTCATTGCGTTCAGTGAAGATAATATACTGAATTTTGTGACAGTAATTATTGCCAGATTCGAAATAACCGCTGGTTCAAATTTTACTATTGTAATGACCATCTGGCAACGTCGTTTTCTTAAATATATATTTTTCGTCTATCTGAAGCTTTAAAAGCGCATGTTGAACATTTCTCATCAGTTGGTTAAAAATTCGGTTTCTGCGTGTTTGCCCGTTTTATATCTCTACATGCGAAGGCAAGCAATTTTATGCAAAGTGTGGCCCATACGTAATGATATCGTACAATTCCCTCCATAATTCTATGCTCGGCAAGAAAAAAATTAACTGAGTTTTCTAAGCTGAATGACTGAATGGAAAATAAGTTTTTGCAAGTTTTTCTTTAAGGGGATGGTTCCGAGACTCGGCAGGAAAAACAAGGAAAAAAGCTGCATTACTATTTCGTTTTCGGAAATTTCAAAGTCGAATATGCTCTGGTCGGCTTCTCACTAAAAGCATGTAAGAAATTTCTTAACAGGTGAAGCAAGGTTGGCAGGCAATTTGTCGGGAGATTTCGGAGTTACTACATGCCAGTTATTGTTTTCTTTTCGTTACTCTTCTTGCGAGCAAAGTATAAGCTGTCTTATTTCAGCTTTATTAATTGTTCGATTTTATGTCAAGTAGTAGAGGAGTAGTGTACTGTAGCTCGCCTACACATATATATGATTGTGTAATGGTAGAGCTACCAGACTTAACGTTGCAAAATCCTGACATTTATGAAAAACTATTGATTTTAAAAAGAAATCCTGACAGTTAAATATATTGGGTGCTTGAACAGATAAAACCCGAGTGGGTTTAATTGGGTTACCCAGTGGGCTGCCAACCCTGCAGGTAACTGCAAATAAGGTTATGTTGAGCGTTTTGTGGGATAGAAAAGGAATTATCCATCACAAGCTGCTACAATCTAGCGAAGCGATTAATACTGATCTTTGCTGTTCACAATTTGACTGTTTTAATGACGAATTTAAGAAAGAGTTACCAGAATTGGCAAAAATAAAAGACGTTTGTGTTCCATCGCAAGCATTTTTAATAACCCTCCAAAAATTGACTGACTTTGCTGAAAAGTTTTGAGACACCAACCGTATAGTCCTTTAGAACCTTGCACTATTTGACTATCATTTGTTTCTTTTGATGATAAAAAATTAGCCGATAAATTACAGAATTTCTACACATGAGACCGCCATTGTAAACTGAATCATAATGTGATGAGTTCCACTTAAACTCATTCATCTCATTAATGATACAAAGCTAGACATGGCAAACTGCTAAGAGGACTGATGGCAGTGGTTATTTGTAATCAGCTTCATGTATGATTTATGCGTAATTTTACTCTTTGTTTTACCATTCTTTTAATCGAATTTTTGTCATATAAAATTTTACATTCGAAATTTTCTGATTTGCAAACCAAACCGAATTTAACCATAAAAATACAAAAACTACTGTTAAGCATGGAGGATGATTTAGGAATGTATGTTGAATGCTGGTGACGAGAATTCACATTTTTTTATGGCAAAGTGGACAAATTTGTTTATCCCAATTTTCGAAAAGGAAATGTGAAGCAAAAATCGCAAGAAATTTTCCATTATACAAATACAACGATCTCGAACAGACATCAGGTAGTGCAAAGGTATGGTTGATCCGTACCTGGTGCAAACTTACGAAAACTCCTGCGCAAAGCCCAGAAACTAATGTAATTGAACATCTTTAGCAGGAATTGGCTAGATGAGCTTATCAAACAGAAGAGTTTATCACACAAGTTTAGCTTAAGGCGACATTATCAAAAGAGTAGAATTCCGTAGAGCCGGAAGAATACTAAAATTTGTTAAAATCAATACCTAACCTTTATCGACTGTTTTGAATTACAAGGGATATGTAAACTATTACTATTTGTTCAATAATTGCATTTTAAGTATTCATACTTTGCTTTGATCGATTATGCCTTGAGCTCAAAAAAATGAGGTATTTTTGTGTTTCTGATGAAACTTACAGTTATTATTGAATAAAATGCTGGTTTTTTATTATTAATAAAGTATTATATTCGATGTATAATTGAGACCCCGAAGAATATATATAATTATTATTTTGTTACGATAATAAAAATGCCTAAAAACGATACACCAATATTATTAGTACATTTGGAGGTATAAAACTTAATTGTGGGATTTTAGTCTATTGGTTTGTATCGAGGCTGTCACCGTATCACCCTGTCAATGCCGTAATTATTTGTGTTATTAACAATGTTACCAATTGCGTATTGAATGGCGTTAATAGTTTAATTTCTGTGCATTATGATCTTTCATTCGGAATTAACGGACATGAATAGAAAATTGTAGTACATGCAGTAACATTCGAAATTAGTAACAATTGTATATAAAAGGCGGCGCCTTATGATTAGTTCAGTCAGTTATAGTTTGGCAGTCATAGTGTAAAGTCGTACTAAGAATTGAGTATTGAGTAAATTGGTGTATAAAGCAAATATTTAATAAGCTGGATACTGTATAGTTAAAAATTTGTAAATAAACAATTGTATAAAGTAAAGTATTACATTCATCCCATTTTTTTATTCTACGCAATTTAAAAGAACGCAAACTTTTTAAAAAGTTTAACACGTAACAATATTTTTACGTTTAGAGGACTTTTCTATGAAAAAAAAAAATCATAAAATTCATAAAAACAGAATTTTGGGTGTAATTTTTTTTATATTTGTAATTTCGATGTCGGTTGTGTGTAATTTATAATGCTGTTGTTGACAACACTGATCTTGTCATCATAGCTTATTAATACAGTTCTATGTACGATTATTTAGAGAGCCCCCGTCAATGGCAGGGAGATAACATAGCGACTGCAAAGCTGGCTGGACGACCACTATAATCCGGATGACATCTGTATCCTGCTTCATAACTTTTCAGACCTGGCAGCGGAAGCGGTAGGTTTAAAGATAAATATCGTGAAGACTAAAACTCTTCGTATTAACGCAACGTCCCGAAAATTACTTGTTCTTGGCACTGAGAACATTAAGGGTGTCCATCTATTCTGCTATTCGCGGTATATTTTATTCGCAAGCGGTGAATTGGGCTATGATATTGCAAGCCAATTGCAGAAAGCTCGTTAAACTACACTGGTGCATATTCCTATAAACGCACTTAATTTTTTTCTGTATTTTTGTTATATCTTTGTTGTTCTCATCCAAAAGCAAAATTGAAATGAGAGACAACTTAACGGTACTTTTTAAAAGTAAACAATTTTTTCTTTCTTATTTTTGTTGTTTGCCTTAATTATGCGATCAAATGTTCTTGGTGCTATTTTAAGTGGAAGATTCGTATAAACGCACACTCGAAATTTGTTTTTAAAAAAGTGACCTAAAATAAAATATTATAAATTTTAGTTTTTTTTCAACCAAAGGTACGTTTCCAATAGTAATATCTCAATTTACTGTAACTTTTCCTAATTTAATCAATAAATTTCATCACTTTTAAAGATGCCTAAGGGAACTTTTTTGTCCGATCAAGAAAAGATCCAAATTAAATTTTTTCACGACCAAGGATACTCTAATAGAGAAATTGGACGTAAAATCGGTCGTTCGGAAAGTGTGGTGCGAAATTTCTTTAAGAAAGGTCAAAATTATGGAGTTCGCAAATCAACAAAGGGTAATACAAAACTAACAAGAAGACAACTTAATCTAATAAAACAAGAAACAACCCGCAACAAATTGAATTCCACACAAATAAGGAATAAATTAAATCTTCCTGTGACTTCCAAACACGTTGCACACATTTTACGAAACGATGAAAAAACCAATGCTAAAAAAACACCATAAAGAAAATCGTCTAAAATTCGCAAGAAAATATATGAAATGGACAGATGAGTGAAAAAAAGTAATTTTCTCTGACGAAAAAAAATTTAATCTAGACGGTCCAGACTCATACTCATGCTATTGGCACGATTTGAGATCTAAAGATGTTCGGATGTCAAAACGTAATTTCGGTGGTGGCAGTGTTATGATTTGGGCAGCGTTTTCTGCAGTTGGCAAGTCGAAAATTTGTTTTGTTCCGACAAAAATGAATAGTTCGATTTATAACGAACTGTTGGAAGATGGTCTTCTCTCTTTTATGGACGAAAAAATGGATGAAGATTGCATTTTCCAACAAGATAATGCTGCAATCCATGTTTCTAAGCAATCGAAATCTTGGTTCAATGAACATGGCATTCCTTTGTTGGACTGGCCGGCTTGTAGTCCGGACTTAAACCCAATGGAAAACTTGTGTCGATACATGGCCCGTAAAGTTTATGCAAATAATGCCCAGAATGAAGGCATAAAGGCTGTGACAGAGCTGAAACTAAGAATTAAACAAGTCTGGGAGGAAATTGATTCCGATCTGCTTAAAAAATTAGTGGAATCAATGCCAGACCGTATTTTTGAAACAATCCATAACAAAGGATCATCCACACATTATTAATAATGCTACAATGGCCCAAACATTAAAGTGCGTTTATAGGAAAATACACTTAAAAATGGCTGTTAATATCGAAAATTAAGTAAAAAAAAAATAATTAAAGTACAAATGAATTTTTTTGTAAACAATATTTTAAGTGAAGTCTTAACTAATTTAATACACAAATTTATAGCCCCCTAAATATTTTCTTGTTTAATTTTTACCTTTGTTTTAAAAAAAGTAGTGTGCGTTTATAGGAATATGCTCCAGTGTATTAATATTATCGTTACGAATGAATGTGAATGTAACGCTGTCATTCTTCATACGAAAAAGTTTCAAGATTGCGTAAAACGCCGTCTGAGTATTTTCTGGCCAATACCTGTGGCTTTGCATACGCTTTGGAGAAGAACGGAACAAGAACCAATATCGATTGAGATAAAGAGGACAAATGGCGTTGGTTAGCCAACACTCTTAGCAAGCAATCGAATGGTATTATAAAAATTGTCTTAAATTAAATCCATATATGGGACGATAAATTGAGGCCAAATTGAACGGATCAAACAAGAGTTGGAGAGAAGAGAAGGCGTTAAGCACAAAGCAATGAGTTGTTCAGGAAATTTATTAAGGCTCTATGCTCCTTTTAGAATAGGGTAGAACTTATTATTATTATTTTCAGTGAATCTAGTCATAATGTAGAACTTTCTCTAAAAGGTATTCTATACTGTAGGATATAAAAAATATTCATGCTTAACAAACAATAGTTTTATAAATTTATTTTTATTTATCCTTTTAAATAAAAAGACAATTAAAGTGTTGTATTCATACGACTATAGATTTAAATCTTAATTACTAAACAATTTTTATTGTTTTTACAAATTAGTCAAACAATTAAGTTTAAGTTTAAGACAAAATAAAAAGATATTTGGTTGTTCAGGTTCATTAGCCATATTGTAGCTTTTAGTCAATCATAATAATAAAAAATTGCCCTTTTAAAAGCACTTTAAGTAGATACAATAGTTTGTATGTATAGTATGTATGTATACTTCTTAAGTGAATAAAATCAGCCTCCTTATCCTTTATATTTCCTCTCATACATTCTTTACCTAATTTTCAGTACTTTTTTATTTTTCTTTGTCATTTTTTCAGTATCAAACCAAACGAATTAATCTAAAGAATTTAATGATATAGAAAATACAAAATTAGTAGAGTAGTAGCTATTACTTATGTATACAATTAAACATGATGTTATATAGTATAGCTTTTACTACACTGACAGAAAAATAGTCATAAAGCTGATGTATTTTGACATCAATACTATCATAATGTTCATTCGATTTTGAGCCCATGACACTTTTCATTACTATGATCACTTAGTCAAACCGTCATCAAGGTCAAAATTTGAAATTATGTTGTTAATGGGATAACACATCGGCATCACAGAACTGAATAATCGATGTCAATAGATTTTAAAAAAATGTCAACAGTAAAATGACTCAGTAACATCGGAGAAATGACTCATAGGGATCGATTTAATGACAAAATGTCTTCAATGCAATGGATTTAAGAAATTACTAATCGGCATTAATTTTATGTGAAAAATAACAATGCAATGGCACACTAAAGGTAAGATCACACGATTGTCGCAATGCACCAATTTTTATCGTGCTAAATTTAGGCACAATAAAGAAACCAAATCCAATCAAATTCTCTGCAGTCACATGATTGCCGCCGTTTAAGCAAATTTGATTATCGCAAATTAGCGCAAAACGATTAAACGGAAAAAATTGTCAAACGGTTGTTCTAGAATAGGATACATCTGAGAAACATGGTTGTACTAGATTGCAAATTTTGTTTTGTTTACATCACAATAAATATAAAAAACTTAATTTATTAATATATTAACTTATCTAAATTGGAATATAATTATAAATTATATATAATCCTCTAGAGGAGGCTCTGATTACCGTGTGTCCCCTTGATAAAAAAATAAAATGAAGAAAAAAATATGGAAGAAATTTATGATGCAATTTACATAAAAATCATTAAAAAAAAATTATATTTTAAGGGATGACAATTATGTTTTATGTTTTTTCGGAAAGAAATCAATTTAAAGAAAAAAATTGGTGAATATTGCCTTCTTCAATTGCCGCACAATAATACAATAATTATTGGTGTATTTTTGGCATTACCATTGGTGCATAATTGCCATTAATACTTTCACACTATTGTCGCACCAGGGTTGCATTTGATTGGGATATATAAGCACAATAATGATTGGAGTTGCCGTATGAGCCAACAAATTGTGTAATCACACGATTGACATATAAAATAAACTTATTATTGGTACATTACAACCATCGTGTGATCGTACCTTAACATCAGAGATATGACTATTTGGCATCAATTTATTGACAAAATGTCAAAATGCCATTTAATAGCAAAAGGGTAACAGTCATTAAAATTAAAAAATAAAAGTTATATTTACGAAAGTTAAAAAAATAGATTTTTCAAGTCCCCAAGACCCAAAATAATTTGATGTATGGACTGATTTTTCTTTACTAATTCCTCTACGAGATTTTTTAACGTCTGCAGAGTTTTATGTATAAAAATAAAGGCATTCAGGGAGTCACGCACTGCCTCACTTTGTACTTTCTTACGCATTTGGTAAAGTGGGTAATGCAGGCACCATAATAGCTTTAAATTAGTGATTATCTGGAAAGTAAATGTAATATTAAGATTTGTAGTTATAGTGACACCCATAATATCACCCAATATTTATATAATCTCATGTCTCCCTACTTCACCTATAATAATTAGCACATCCACGTCTTTCTATTCCTCCTTATTTTAACTTGCAACTTGCAAACTTGCATTTTTCTACTTTTATCAAATGGTAAATTTCTGGTCACACAGTCAAAATTACCGAAAAAAAAAAAAAAAAATGAATAGTAACGAGTGGCAAATAATTCCAAAAAAATTGTTTACCACTTCAATTTGTCTGAGTTCGACGACTTATTTCTTCTGGGTTTCCGTTGAAACGTAATTCCAAGTAAATTTGGCCAGAACGAAACCGCTTTGATTGACATTTTTAAAATATAAAAAGACCCCAAAATTAATATTGAGGGTCAGTTAGTCAAGCTGGTGGAACAGTTACACAGATCTATCTAGTTTCATCAAACTCGGTACGTTATTTAAGTGAGGCATAAGTTATTCCTTTATGTGGGTCACTCTTAACATTAAGAGTATGAAAAACAGATGTTGAACGATTCTCAGAACTACCCTATATGTATATATTAATAAAAATCGGTCGAGCCCTTTTGGAGGGGTTTTGCAAGAAACACCGCGCACAACTGAACGAGAACACACAAAACACATTTCTTTTTTGTCAGTAATTCTATACTATGACGAGTTGATAACTTTTTTGGGAAAAAAAATTATTTTGTAACTGTAATGATGACAAACGTACATCAATGCGAGGTTATTTTGATTTATATGATTTGTTTTACAATTTATTTATTTTTTTCGCTTTCATTCTTTATGATATTGATGCCAAATAAGATAATGTCATCAATGTGAAAGTTATATGTTGTATAAAGTAATTTCTTGATTTGACTATGAATTTACATCAATATCCCCGTGACAAATATCGTAGTGAATCATAGTGACAAACGATGATCTGAAGCTGAATTTTGTTTAGTGTCCTACATGACTTTTTAAAGTAATTGCCTAAATATTTATAGATGACAGAAGCTTATTTTGCGTTACAAGACAACTTTTGCCTATTTTCAAAAATTATTTGAAAATCTAAAATGTTCTAATCTATACAGTTGATCCCTTAAATCGTGGCTAGGAAATTGTAGGAGTTCGGAAGACAATGCGACACAAAAATGGAATTAATGGGAAGAGTCATACACACTGCTTGTTCCACCATTTCATTGAATTACATTGAAAAACTTTACAATTCAACTTCCAATCGAATTTTCAAACAAAGGCGGTCCCAAACATTACTACTTATCCTTAATACTGTTTAAAATATAGTATTTAAGACTTAAAATGCTGTATAGTTGCTTAAAGTACTAATTACATTGAAATTACAGCTGATGGCGTTATCGTGATGATTAATTTTTTCAGTACGTTTTTGTTATAATTTTTCTAAAAACAATTAATCAAAATTCTACCTTAAATGGTACAGAATTTATTGCTATTTATTCTAAAGGGAATTGATAGGAGTCTATTACAAAGAAATTTTAAGGCCATATCTCGAATGGTTCAGATAATATTTAACATTAACCGTCAGTAAAAGAGTGGCGCTATCCTGATGACGCGCAGTGTATACGTCTGTATATATATGATACATATGTAAAGTGATTATATTGATATTAATTTGGTGACTGTTAAAAAGTTATTTTGTACAATCAACTCTGCAATCTAAAAAATTTTGTTAAAATTAAATAAATATAAAAAAAACTTTTGCAAACTGAATAGCTATAAATCTTGACCGTCTCTAAAACAAACATATTGCGAAGGTCATTTTGCAATTTTTTATATTTATTTTATGTTTTATTTTTGCCTTTTAATTCAACGCTATCTTTATTACGAATATAATTGCATTAAAGTGACATTTTATGTTGATCTGTTGGAAAAGCTATTTTATAGAATATTTTTAAAGGTTTATCTACTTAAGCCAGAGACACCGTTAATAAACAAATCAACAATTTACGATTTAAATGTTTTTAGATGCCTCATAAAACACAAAACTAATTGTCTTAAATTGTCTTTAAGAAAATATGCCAAAAAGAAAAGTAATACAGAGAGAAAATTTATCAGAAGAGCAAAAATTCAAATATAAAGAGTATTTCTCACATACCTTAAGGCAAAAATACATTAAATTAATTTAAACTAAAACAAATAAGAATATTCAAAATGGTCAATAACGACTAAAAGCTACCCTATAGCACAATGTAATTGCAACACACTTGGAAATTTTTAGGTGTTAGACCTCGATGCAAATTGTTTAACTATAATTTGACTATTTTCTTAAGATAATGGATTAAATCTAATATATATTTACAAACAAAAAAATATTCCAAATATAGACTGATGTGAACTTAATTTAGCTTCGCGGTAGATAATATGTATGACTTCTTGTATCTAAATTTCAGTACGATCGCAATAATATATTTTAATCAGAAACGTGGAAGTGTTATTTTAACCAGCTTCACAAATGAATCATATAGCAAAACGGACCAAATATAAGCCTATCTTAGCCGGGTTCAATTCCAATTATGGTTTACAAGGTTTTATCGACCACCAATTTAACATTAAATAAATTTCACTCGATCTTAAAAGGAGTATAGAGCTTCAATAGATTCCCTGAACAACTCATTGTTTAGTGCTAACGTCTTCACTTTCCTCCAACTCTTGCTGAATTTATTCAATTTGGCCTCAATTCGCCTTCTAAGAGTTCGACCATTTGCGCTTCGTTATCTCAATCGGTATTTTTCGGTCATTATTCCGTTCTACACCAAAGCGTATGATTAGCCACAGTTATTGGCCAGAAAATCGCCAGACCCAGCAAAGATAGCAGCTTCGATTTTCATAAATCACGAGTAGTAGCGTTCCATGTTTTGCCACCATACAAAAGGATGGATTCTACATTCGCATTGAATACCGCAATTTTCGTATGTAACGCTAATACGGATGATTTTCAAATCATTTCAAGCTTTCTGAAAGCGGTTTTCAATACTCCCCTGGTACTAGAATCGACGAACATCTTCAATTTGTTAGTATGGAGAGTTACAGTCTTCACAATATTTATTTTTAAGCCTTCTGCTGCTAGCGTTACGCTACGTGAACTTATTGCAAGGTCCGAAAACTATCAGCTAGGAGGCAGATGTTATTCGCATAGTCGTGGTCGTTCAGCTGTCTTTGCAGTCGACATGTTATCTCTCTGCCATTGACGAGGGCTTTCTCAACAATCGCTGCCAGAATTATATTAAATAGTAAGGGTTTCAGGAAAACTCCTTGCCGGGTTCCAATTCGCACTTCCATCGGTACGCCCAGCAACTTACCATGTCTAACTTTGTAAGATACATTGCGATATAAACCCTTGATAAGATGAATGAGTTTATGTAGAACTATCTTACATTCCAACGCAGTCCATATCACATCAGGATCCAGTTTTCCGAATGCTTTCCGGAAATCCATGTAGTGTGATTAAAGTTTTTAGCAATTTAACAGATTTTAGAGAAATAGTACCGTTTTTCCATATTCGACCGAAGGCGAACAAGGGAAATTAAGTAAGCTGTTCCAAATTTAGACTCAATTTCGATAAGCCATCATTCAATTTTCATACCCTTAACCCTTGATGTTCATTCCATGGGACAATTCTCCCTTCTCATTTTACTTGTATAGTATTCTTACGCTCTTGCTTTTAGTTGTCACTGAAACAGCGACGAAAGCACATGTGTAGCGGATGTATGTTGAATTTTTTTAAATAAATAATTTTACTCTCTCTAAGAGAGAAATTTCCATGTTCTCACTAACACAATTACATTTTTACTTTTGAACATCACTGTCCCTCAAATTCACAAGCAGAAAACACTTGGTTTTTAATTTTAATTTTAACTGCAGTGTTGCTGTAAAAGAAAACAGAATTTATCATAAAAATTTTTACATGACAGGTCTGTGGAATGTAAGGCTTCGAAAGAGATCACTTTTTTGCATGTGGAAAGTATAGGAGACAGTAGGAGAAAATTCAAGAAACCTAAGGAATCTAAAAACCGGTCTTGTGCATTAGAGGGTTAATAAGCCTAATCAAATTTCTATCATAAACCAAAAGAGTTTCGTCGCTCTAAATTGACGTAAGTTCACGTCGAAGGACTTTTCATTCATTACCAACTCGTCAGAAATAATGGGTGGTCCAACCATAATGCACGATGTAAATTGTGAGTCACACCTTAACGTCAAGTTTTATGGCCAACTTAATTTTACATGTCGGTGTCTGACAAACTCAACCATGGAAAAACACACAATTGAGCAGCGCTTTAAGATTGTTGAAGTCTTTCAAGAAAATGAACGTTCAAATCAAAATGAATTTCGTGCACTTCGTGACTAGTGTCATCAGCTTAATCTACCAAATGTGTCCACAATCGAGAGAACTGCGCAAATTCTAGCAAACCGGGTTTGTATGAAATATGGAAACATCAATGCATGCTCGCCCAGTTCGTTATGTGGAAAACATTGCTGTTGTTAGCAATAGTGTGTGTACCGATTCGTCGTCGTGTCCAACAAATAAACATCTCACAAATATCACTGATGCCAATTTTAAATAGAGATATGAATTTACACTCTTACAAGATTCAATTGACTTAAAGCTGAAGCCTACTGACCACTACAAAGAAAGTCATCTTCAGCGATGAGGCACACTTTCACCTCAGTGGATTCTTAACAAGCAGAATTACCCCATTTGGGTGACTCTTTGGAGCGGTTAATGAGCTGGAGGTGTCAATGGCGTTACTTCTTCGGCCAAGCAGTTACCGTGAATGGTGTTCGCTACCGCGAGATGATAACGAATTTCTTTTGACCATAAATTGGGAATATCGACCTTAACAATATGTGGTTCCAACAGGGTGTTGCCACTTGCCATACTGTCAACGAAATACTGGCTCTTTTTCGCCGTGTTATCTCATGTCGTGGCGATGTTGACACCGTTGGACTTCTTTCTTTGGGGATATTTTAAAGAAAAAGTGTAAATCAATACGACAGTAACAATTCAAGTGCTAAAGGATGAAATAATTCGGCACATTAACGACATTGAACCTCAATTATGTCTCAGAATCATTGAAAATATGGACCAAAGGATAGAGTTATGCCATTGAAGCTGTGGCGAGCATTTGGCAGATATTTTGTTACACACATAATTGTCATAGATCCTTCTATCATAATAAAAACTCTTAAGATAATTCTCTAAAAACTTTGTGTTTTATTTACAATTAACATCGTACGTTTTGATTAGACCACCATTTTTTATCTGAACTGGAATCCATATCAGTTCGGTATTGCGTTGTCCAAGTGAGAGCAGTGATTGAATACAGTCCTGAAGATCGGTTCGGTCAATCCAATTGCTTTGAAACTAAAAGCATTAAACATAATTCTTATACATCCACAAATGCTCTACAACACAAGTGAAAAAAGGAATTTTTTTTTTTTTTGTCTATTTTATCATTTCTATTCAAGTAAAAATATATATTAAATATTGTAAATTTTATTGCCTCATTTGTATTAAAAGGTCAGCTTTAAATAAAATAATAGAAAAAGACAGAAAAAATATAATGTACGAACAATAATTTTATGGGTCTTTCGAAAGCAACAAAATAAATAAAATGAAAATTCAAAAATGAGTTGAAAAAAACTACTAAAGCTTTTTTCTATCTACAATAAAAGGCAATAAAGAAAGTAATATTGTTATTACTGGTATCTTATATGTAAAAATTAATGTGTGTTTGTATGTTTGTTTGTTTGTGCCGTATAGACAGCTAAACTAATACATTTTAGAAATTCCAAATGGGCGGTGTCATGCCCATACAAAGTAAAAATCTATTTGCCTATATCTTCAAAATGATAACAGTAAGAGTCTCTAAATTTGGTCCAAATAGCTGCGTAATCAATAAAAATCATCAGTCAGAAAATGGGTGTTATCGTATAAATGGGCATGACTTGTTGTTTCGACTACATTTAGATTATACAAAGAGCAGAACTGAGCACCTTCATGTTTATACTGATTTCCATTGAGCCATAAAAGATTATCTATTTCTGTGTATAGCTGTCGTTACAATATGTCTACACTTTCATATTATCCAGGTTTTTGTCTTTACTCAGATGCGTTTCAGATACATTCTTCATAAAAACTTATTTTCCTGTGTCTTAAAAAATTTATACAAGAACTCATCCAACCTTGTTTGTTTTCTTGTATATCACTGCTCACTATGTTGAACTCCTGTAATTTGGATATAAAATTGTTATACCAGTATATGATTTTAGATGCAATTAGCTTTTTTTCGTTCGTCCTCTAGAGAGCAAATTGGGCTTCCACAAAGCAAAAGCAACCATTGCTTTGTTTCAGTTTCTTTAATCAATTTGATCTTTCAATCTAAGTAGATGATTAATCCACTGTAGCTTCCACCATACGATTTTGCGTAGTGGTGAAGATCCGTGCTAACTGGGGATGATCTTCACTTTAGCATTGTAAATTTTTCCCAGTAGGTGGCTGGTTTTCCTGATCATTCGTCGGATATTTGTCATCATCGCCAGAGGTATGCGGGAAGGTTTAAAGTTAAAGCCTCTTTATTAAACATTCGAAGCCACAATTAAATTTTTCTTCGCCATGTCCTCTGCTGGGGTCCGAACTTGGATCGTTTGTATTGTTATGCGTACGCTCTAACTATTACACCACGCCAGCAATTAGCTTAGACAGTATATAAAGCAATCTTTCGTTATCATAATCAAATATTATTTGAAAATATAATTTAGATATAAGCAGAACGTATAGAAATGACCTGCTTCCTGGCCAGTTTCTAAATTTTGCACGTAATTGGGGGTATATTCTAGAAGACGTAGGATGCTTTCAATAAAAAAGCGTATCAGCGAACCACGAGTGACTCCATATCTATGCGCTATAACATTCTATGGACCTACACACTGCTAGATATAGTTTCCATTTTGCCCCTAAAGAGTCTTCTCTTTTACCTATAAGTATTCTTCGTGTTTAATTTATACTTACTGACTTGGTTATATCGTTTTTCATTTGATTGTGTTTGAAATATGACATTTTTGGAGTTAATATGGCATAGTTCCTAAGTATTTGTATTCATTTACAACTTTCACTAATTTGCCGTTGAATTCGCGATTTTTATCCGCTACCACCATTTCAAAATATCATGATCTCAGACTTTGCTAAGTGGGCATGTTGCGCTCCATTCAAAGTAATTATTAATTTCTGTATATCTTTAGAACGGTTACAGCAAAATGTTCTAAATTTGATTACTAGTAGGCGGAATTGTCCAAGTGGGCATGAGAGATCCTACACTAACTAAATATTAATTTTGTTATAGCTGGAGAACGGCTAAAGTTTCTGAATTTTGCTCTAAATGACTTCATATGTTTGTAGCTTTTTTTTGCGTATTTTGAATGTCAAAAAAATTAATATAAATTATATTTTATATAAAATACACCTAATCCTATCCTTACACTCTAGATAAATTCCAAGCGATATCATGCAAAAAATGGCGTAAATACAGGGTTAGGTGTAAAATAAAAAAGTTTGACAGTTATAATAAAATACACCTGAGCCTGTTTGTACATTACGAATACGGTCCAAACAATACCGTGCAAAAAAATCAAGCAAAATCAGGATTAGGTGTAAACTAAATAAAACTTTTGACAATAAAAAATCAAACCGGCAACACCATCTTCTTAAATGTGCCTTGGAAATGAATTTAATTAATTTAATTTTACACTTTATACATAAGTATGTACATACTCGTACATACATATATAATTAAAATAAATTTTAGACGTTAGAATGCGGCTGATTATGTCAGCCGCTACGTTAACTGTAAAAAATTATTTTGCGTTTGTTTGAAGACTATATACAGCTAAAAAACAGGTTCGACAGTGTCTTCCTAGAAAGAACTATACTACTCAATGTTTGAATTTGAGCCAGAAGTGGATAAACTTGAGAAAAAGGATAAAAATGATAACTGAGATAATAATTAAAATAGATGTAGCGAAGCACGCAGGATTTTAGCTGGTACGTTATAAAAAAAACTTCAAATTTAAATAAAACATTAAATTATATTCTGCTGAATTGTTCTTCTTTTAACAATTTCAGTTAATGGTACCATATAATATGTGTTTGTATGTATAAGCGACTCAAAAATATATTTGAATATTAGTTAGAAAATAAATTCTAATTTGAAATAAAATACTTCTACAATTGAGCACAATTATGTATTAGAAATTATTTGCTATAAGTCAGACATTTTCTTTTAAGACTACATGATATATACTAACTATAAACAAGAAATCGCTTAGCAGACGACACTAACTTGGCAGTTTGTTAAAATTTATTTGTATTAAATATAAGGAAGATAACTAAATATCACAGAAAAAAGCGAATATTTAAAAACATGCTTTAATTTTTTTTTTTTGAAAATCGACTTGGCCTCTAGCGACATTGTTTGTAATCAGGCACACATATCGTTTGCTGACAAAGTAAATAGGAGGTTTTCTATACATATTTGTTTCGTAATATCAATGAAATTTCGACTTAACCCTCTGAGGGACAAAAGGTTAAATTTGATCCTAGCAACTTGAGAATTTTTATTTTTTTTTTTTTTCGAGTAATAATGCGTTTAAAAATAATGATTTTTTTTTTTTTTTTTTTTTTTTTGAATTGTCTAGGTGGCCTCAGGCCATCCTTGACCGTTTACGGTAACAAAAACAATAAATATGTTTTTATTTCATAGATTTTATTTAAAAAAAATAAAAGGCAAATTTCACAGTAAAATTGAAATACAAGCAAAAAAAACTGCCTGAACCATTAACATCACCATGTGCTAAAATAAAGATGATTTTGGCAAATGTGAATCGTTAATTAAAGAAAGAATATACGAAGAAGTCTATTGGTGAAATTCTACAAATTTACTTTTTGTAGCCTTAACATTTAAACCCAATGCTGCATTTTCAGCACGAATGTCATCAACTAGAATGCGCCATCTAACGTTTTTTTTTTTTCAACTAGTGCTTATTTCGTGAATGGTAACACTTAGCTCATGTCTGATTTGACAGATAATTAGTTTTATCCTTCCGCTGAACGAATATCGCTGTGTTTACGCTTCGCTAAGTGGGTCTGCGATCGACTTACAGACGATGCCGATTTTACCAAAAAAATCATCTTTTCAAATGAAGCTCAGTTTGATCTTGGCGGATATGTAAACAAGCAAAACTGTCGCATTTGGGGCACAGAAAACCCGCACGCATACATTGAAAAGACGATACACCCAAGACGAGTCACTGTTTGGTGCGAATTTCGGTCCAGAGGCATAATTGGGCCATTTTTCTTCAAAAAAGAGCAAGGAGTGGCCGTTACAGTCAAAGGCGATCGTTATCGGGCCATGTTAAATGAATTTTTGTTCACAAAAATTGAAGAAGAGGATATTAGCAACATTTGGTTTCAACAGGACGGCACTACGTGCCACACAGCCGAAGCTACACTCGATGTTTTACGCCCTGTTTTTGAAGATCGCATAATCAGCCGCAGAGCTGATGTCGTTTGGCCACCTCGGAGCTGCGATTTGACACCGTTGGACTATTATTTGTGGAGTGCCGTTATAGATAAGTGTTACGCCAACAAGCCAGAGACAATTGACGCTTTAAAGGACAATATTTGTGAAGCCATTGGTGAAATACAGCTGCACACAATCGATAATGTGCTTAAAAATTGGACCGCTACTGCATGGCAGGTCGAGGCAGCTATTTGAATGAAATTACTTTCAATTATTAACCGGAAGCCAAGTTTCTTCTAAATATTTTTTTTTCTTTAACTGTTTTCTTTTACAAAAATGTTTGCACAAAGAACAAAACTCATCTGAATCGATTTAGACAAATTTATACCGATAAACAGAATTGTTGGAAACAAAACGAAATATAACTTCAATTGAAAAAATTTATAATTGCTTAAATGCGAACGAATAATTTATATGTAGCTGTCCTGAGGCAGCAAAAAACTTTAGAGGGTTAAGTCTAAAAAGCTCTGGATGTGTCAGCGTAAAGATCATATTTTATTAAAACATTTTTTAATTTGATAATGAATATAATAATATCATGTTCACACTACTTTCGCTCTTTCAATCATAATTCAACACCAAACTGCATTATCTACAGTGTGTCAAGAAGGAGTTTACACATTGAAAATAAATAAGTACTTGCAACTTCATTATCAATAAAATAGCTCTTTTGGCTTCCTAATACTAATTTTTTTAATTTATTACAACAATATATATATATCTTCTAAAATCTTAAGTAAAAAATAGAACAAATTCAGTTCAAAACACATAAGAAATTTACCAAAACAAACTTTTTTCAAATATTGCCAACTAACTCTTTAAACAAAAATTAGAAAATGTGTTTACATTATATTAAGCGGATAATAAAAACATTTTTCAGACTTTTAATATTTGGTCTGACATTCTTTTGCATTTATTACACATTGTAGTAGCTTTTTCAAACAATTAACCAACTTTTTTAGACCTTATACTGCCGGTATATTTTGTCACTCTTCTATTACTGCAGTTTAAATGCTATAATGTCCTTTGGTGGGCGTTTAGTTACTTTTTTTCAAAAAACCCAAAAATTTTTAATAGAGTTCAAGTCGGGGGTTGGTGCAAAAGTGTCTATAATGCAAAATTTTTTAATAGAGTTCAAGTCGGGGGTTTGAGCAGAAGTGTCTATAACTTTTCCGAAGTTATAAAAAAGCCACATTCGCACTATATGCGAATTATTGTTAGAATCGTTGTCCTGATAAAATTTTAATTGTGTTTTGTTGCCCCTAAAGAACCCGAATATCCTAGTGCTGCTTATCAAATGCGTATTTAAAATGTCTTAGTGCTGCCGTGCTTCCATTGCTGATGCTATAAAAGCATAGCCAATCTTGAAATTTTTTAAATTTAACATTTTGTATGATAGTGTTCTTTTCTAGCGATGTTGAGAGTTTTCTCCACACTCCCATAGGCCCATTGTTGTAACACTACACTATTTTCATTTCAGCACAAATTATAATGTTATCCCAATAGTGAGACGGTTGTTAACCGTTTATAATGGCGACGAGAAAACGCTTTTCTATGTTTGCTGCAAGTAATAATGATATCTTATGTGCTGCTCTTGATTATTATTTATATTTGAAAACTGTCTGCCGAACCGCTTAATGACAATCGACAACACTATACTCCTCTTCAAGCTCTTGCAAAGTGTTCCTGTGAAAATTTGAGGGTTTTTGGCAATTTTTGCTAATACGCTCTGCGTGTTTACTTATTACGGTCTTAATGCCAATTCCCCTCTTTATACTTCAATCTTCCGCTTTTTCCAGCTCGATTTTTTACATTGTAAATCGGTTTTCTTGCCATTGAAAGCTTTTCTGATAAATCGGCTATACCTTTTTACAAATAATGATTATAGTAAATCAACTGAATGAAGCAATAGATATGTATATTTGACACTAAAAAAAATTGGTAATATTTGTTCTTGTTGTATTTTTTACTTAATTTGCAATAAACTGGAAAATTTTTGGTCATAATTCTTTGAAGATACTGCATAAATTATCTAGAATAAAAAATATGTATACAGTAACACACCCTGACATTTTATTGTCAATTAAATTTAAAAAAAGCCTATTATTTTTATATGTGCAAGCTCATTCTTGACATACTGTATATAATTAATAGACTAACACATTCTTTGAACCTCTCTTACGCCCGTTATACTGCGCTGATTTTGAAAAGCTATCTATGGGCAAAAAGCTTTTTCTGTGCAGATGTGCACAATATCAATTTTATTTAATTTGGTCTTTGGGAGTAAAACTTATATAAAATTCTTACTATCACATGGAAAGAAAAACAATCTTTTTTTCGTGTATACAAAAAAAAAAAAAAAAAAAAAAAAAGCAAATATCCCAACAGACCATTTCACAAACACAATGTAAATGAATGGTAGAATAAGCTTATCATTCGTACAACTTTTTGTAAGCATACTTATTATATGCTTATTTATATATAAAAAGAGAACAATTTTCAAATATTGTTTTAAAAATGCTTCATATGGCAATACCTTTTACAATAATACTTGCTTTGCTATACGCTTAGTTTAGATAACAGTTTAACAAATATGATTGCATATGACTTATTCTCGCTATAGTTTTGTAAGTGATTTGGAAAAAAAAAATTTTTAATTTTGTTCCATTCGTATTTTATTTGCTCCCATATTTCTAACATGTTCCCCAAAGAGTAATGACATTTTTCGAGGCATATTTTTTTGCTATTGCCAAAAAGTTGTCAATTGGAACAGGATTAGGACTTTTTGCTGTTCAATCAGTCGCCAATCAGTTGTTGTTATGACAGCCATTCTTTACATACATATGTGAATATATTACAAAGCTTACAAAAATATTATAAGTTTAAGCATGATTAGAAAAGCTTATTCTACAATTATATTTCTAAGTTTTCTGTATATTATCGCTAGGATTCAGTTTTCATTATTACACAATTTTTAATAAGCCTTTAACAATAGAATTCACAGCACTTTTCTAAGCTTAAGGCCTATTTTAGCAAGCTTATTACAAGTTATTTCTAAATCGTTTTGGTTTGTTGGGATGTATGTGTGTATGTATATTTATTTTCTTTGTCATAAAAAAATATTTTTTTTATATATATTTTTAGGCTTCACATTAAGAAAAAACTTAACAAAGCTGTTCACGCTATAATTAACGTGTTTTGCTTTGACATTTTATCTCATTTTTTATTGGCAGTTTCAAAAATAATAATTGAAAATTTATACATACATTCATATGTTTGTAAATTAAGAAATTGATAAGTTCTGAATTGTGAAAAATTATTTTGATTCCAATAAAGCATATGGATTTAAAGAGGCTGGATTTAAAGAGACTAAAGAAATATTGTTCGTTGGAAAAAGAAGCATTTTTGCTTTAATTTAGTTGGAGTTTGCTTCGCATCCATATTCTGGAAGGTGATACTTTATGTATTACATGTACATACGTATGGTTATACTTATTAGCACCTTTAAGATTATCGATATGTTCCAACCATAATTCAATTTAAGGTTCTTTTTTCTTAACTACTTACATACGGCTTGTACGGCTTTTTCCATTTCTTTTTCTCAACAGTCACTTTTTATTTCTCGCCTGCATCTTTGGCTTAAAATTTTGTTTGTACGCATATAGGATAGGATAGGACAAAATAGTAGCTTCGATCACACATAGTGGCCCGATGCCAAATGAAATTATGTAATAGAGCTAAGTCCAGAATAACCGGTCCTAACAATCTGCACATAAACTTCGTCTAGAAGTTTTTCCTAAGAAGGAAACTATCCATACAGCATACATTCATTCATACATGTACAGGAATTGTTTTTAAATTTAAAAAAAAAAAATAATTTTTATAACATTTTTGACGTGTAGTCATTTAAAAGCTTGTTCAGTGATATATTTCAATCAGAAAAATGATTGAACATACTTTTAACTGGTGTCCGTACCTAGACTTTCATGTGTTTTGAAAGAGTTTATATATTAAACACCTTTATGTTATGTGTTTTCAAAACAATTGTATGGGAAAACACTTAAAAATTAACTGGTTCAGTTCAAAAGTTGCTTAAACACGATAGTGTGAACACCATAACATGAAATGCTAGAATGCGGCTGATTGTATCAGACGCTCTGTACCCTAGTGTATATAATTCCCCATACAAAAATTTGAGAGCGAATCATCCAAGCTGTAATTAGTTCAGTTTCAATTACCCTGTGGATTACTTAAGAATCAATGTGATCTCTAATTTGTATCAATTTAACTCTCATCATCAGCTGTCAAGCATTAGAAAAAGCAAATAAAAATAACAAAAACAGAGGAAAGTAAACTAACAAAAAGTTACTTACTGTACTTATTCCATTGATTGTATTACTGTATAAGTCCGCCATGCTTTTGAATGTTCGTACAATTTGGAGTGCGAAACTTGATTTGCAGCATTACCTTGTAATGGCTTGAATTAGAGGGCGAATATCATTTCTCAAAATGAAACATAAGCAGGGTTTTCTCAACGCAAATCTCTAGACGACTGGGGAGTGTGGCAATAACAGATCTGGCAGCAGGTGAGCATTGGAATCTATGCTTGAACTTTTTATGGATCCATTGAGGGAGATTTTGAGCGTTGTTCCGCCTAGAAGAGATCCCTGATATGATAAGGAGTGTGTCTCTGTTGTAGAGCTGAAAACTGCAGCCAGGCACTTGAAACTTTAGAGACAGACAAGAGCAGCGAATGATCGCTAGAGTAGTCAGAAGGAAGAAGTAATATACAATTACGTGAAGATACCTAATTGCATGACCCTATGTAATGGTTATGAAGTACAAAAGTTCTATAAAAAAATTAGAGTGCAACGATAGGGCTTTATGTCCAATAATAGCGTCATTTGCAAAAGTAAGATTGGTCATTTACTAACCAATATAGAAGATGTCAAGCTGAGATCGTTAGAGTATTTTGGAGAACTGCCATTCAATGGCCACTAATAAGGCAGACAAGGCTTGCAAACCACCATCCCGTGCAAAGATAGCCTTAGCTATAAGACTTGTAAGACACAATAATAACAGGTACTATACCTGTGAAGTTCATCAAGGCAGAAAGAGAAATGCTTGTCGACAATCTTTAGAAAGTCTTTGTGAAGACATGATCTAAGAAACAACTTCCAAACCAATGAAATGCCAGCCTAATATGTCCTATTTTTAAAAAAGGGTGCTGCTAAAGAATGTGGAAATTATAGGAACATCAGCATTCTTAACACCGGCTATAAGATCTTAACCATCATACTATGTGAACGTCTCAGACCGCACATTAGCAGTATCATCGGTCCATACCAGTACGATTGTCGAAGCTGGTATTATTATAAACTTAATACTGCCGATACTTATCTACGGGGCCGAAATGTGGACTATATCTGAAAATTACGATAGAATGCTAAATACGTTTGAAAGAAAAGTCCTGAGAATGATTTTTTAACCACAGTGTCTTGAATGGATAACGTGAAATAACCACGAACTATATCTCTTGTACAAAGATGCGCCAGTTACTCGAAAAATAATGGGGCCAAGGCTGCGGTGGCTTAAACTCGTTGCGAACATGGAGAATAGCAAAGTGTCCAAAAAATAAGCCAGAGGGACTCAGGGCTAGAAGACACCTTAAATTGCTCTGGAATAGATAATAGATCACGCCTGCAAGCTTGGAAAGAAGGCAGCCTGGAAGCCAGCAACTATTGACAGAGAGATTTTGGGGCAAAATTCTTGTTGAGACCAGAGCTGTAACAACCTGTAACGCCAGTAATAAGTAATTCAAACTCTGAACAAAGTACTCAACGGTTTTATTTACGCTAAATATTGAGAATGCCTTTGATTCAGTTTACTATAATGGTTTATTGTATAAAGTGACCATCTCCTGTTTCATTGAATGGTTTTTTAAGTACATCATCGAGTGCAGTTAGAAGAAAAAAAAGGGAATAATAACAGAAAATCAACACAATGGTTATTTGGGAGCTGCTAAGTAAATTTGTAACTCATTTTTAGATTAATTCTAATAAATTTATTAATTTTTGGGTAAAAATTGTACGTCATTTGCCGAAGAACATTGTGGAGCGCCCTCACCGGATTTTAAGAGAAGGTAAAAGATGTCGTGCAGTGGCAGCAATTCTCGATGTTAACAAAAGTGTCGTTATAAAACTGCGCAAAAATATGGTCTCTCTGCCAACTATTTGTGCAAGTGGCCGAAAGAAAATCTTGTGCATTGAACAAGAACGGCGAATTCTTCGAGATCTGAGCCAGCAGATAGTGGCGACAGCAGTGCAAAGCCACAAAAATTTGGTTCAATTTGGCAATTTAAGCCTGCCTGTGGAGACAGTTAGGTTGGTAGCAAAAGTAAAGAAACTACTGCTCACAAAACGCCATCAAAACCTTCGCCTGGATTTCGCTCGAGCTTACTAAAGTCAAACTACGGAGAACTGGAAGAAGCCAAAATTAATCAGATGGGATCAGATGGTAGGGAATGGACTTGGCGAAAAGAGAGAAACGCTTTAAACGTTAAGCCAACCTTGAATTCCTAAAAGACTTCAATTCCTTAAAAAAGGAGACCCACATTCTTTAAAAGGATCATTACTGGAGACGATTTATGAGTACTACACGCAATCCAGACATCAGGCAAGTGAATGGTGTTCACCAAATGAGCTCAGACCAAGAAAATCACGTCGTTTTCAGTCAAAAAAAAAGGCAATGCTAACGGTTTTCATGAATTGCAACCCTGTAGTGCATCATGAATTTTTGCCGGAAGGCTAGACGGTAAACAATGAGTATTATTTGGGCGTTATGAGACGTTTGAGTGTAGCAGTTCGCCGAAAGAGGCCAGAGTCGCACAGTGCTATCAAATACCATCCAACAGCCACCAAATTCACTTGATTTGACTCCCTGCGACTTCTTTCTGTTCAATTGAGTCGAAAAACCATTACGGGGAACGCGTTTCAGCAGCCGAAAGGAAATAATGGAAAAAGTCTCAGAAAGCACTGATGACATATCGAAAACCGAATATGAAAAATTCTTAGAGGATTGGATCAATCGTTGGCATAAGTGTGTTGCAGTCGATGGGGATTACTTTAAAGGGAACAATATAGATTTAGATGACTAAACTTGTATTTTTAATGTTCTAAATAAATTCAGGAATTTCTTGCTGAAGGTATTATCTTATCTTTTAAACTATATTTGGTTCAAGTACCTATTAGCTAGCTTATGGGTTATTGTTGACATCGAACAGAGGTTTTGTCATAAGAAATCTTTAAGTCTTCCCTGTATATGCTATGATTACAAATTTTGAATTGTTCTTTTCGTCTATGAATGTGGGATATGAGTGATTCTATTTTTTTATTTTTTATTTTTTATTTTTATTTTTATTTTTTATTTTTATATATATATATATATATATATATATATATATATATATATATATATATATATATATATATATATATATATATACGAGGGCGGATTGACATTGAAGCTACCTAGTGCTAGATGGCAACAATAACACACAAATTTTTCTTTCTTAGAAATTACGATCTGTCAAACGTCAGCTGTTAAAATTTTAGCCAAATTCATCGATTAGTTTATTTGTTGTAGTCGTTTGAAGTAAGCAACTTTTGTGTTTCTTGGAAAATGGAAAAAAGTGAATTTCGTGTAGTGATTAAACAAACGGCAAAAGGCAAAACGGCGAATGAGACAAAAGAAAAGCTTGATAAACATTACGCCGAATCTGCTCCGGATTATATGGTAAAATATTAGATTGCTGAATTTAAACGGGGCCGAACAAGCACTGCAACAATACCATCAACAGGAAGGCCAAAAGAGGTGGTTACTGAAGAAAATATCAAGAAAATCCTCTATATCGTTATGAATGATCGTCAAAATTCGTGAGATTGCTGAAATGGTAAACATATCATATGAATGTGTGTCCAACATTTTGCATAAACATTTGCATATGAAAAAGCTATCGGCAAGATGGGTACCGCGTTTGCTCAGTGTTGAACAAAAACGAGTTCGACAGATCTCTTCACAGCGGTGTTTGGACATGATTAAGCGTAATCCTACTGATTTTCGGCATAGATTAATAACTGTTGACGAAACGTGGTTCCACCACAACACACCTGAAACCAAAAATCAATCGAAGCAATGGGTGGAAGCTGGTGGTAGTGCTCCGAAGAAGGCTAAGACAGCGAAATCGGCTGGCAAGGTTATAGCCACTGTATTTTGGGATGCACACGGAATATTGCTCATCGATTATCTTGAAAAGGGATCCACAATCACAGGAAAGTATTATCGTGCATTTTTGGATCAATTGATTGATGCACTCAGAGAAAAACGACCACATTTAAACAAAAAAAAGTGCTCTTTCTTCAAGACAACGCACCGGTTCACACAGCATTAGATACGATGCTAAAACAACGAGAAATCCACTTCAAATTGGTTGATCATCCACCTTACAGTCCAGACTTAGCGCCTAGTGACTTTTTCCTGTTTCCAAACTTGAAAAAATGGCTCGCAGGAAAAAGATTAATCTGAAACGAAGAAGTGATTACCGAAACTAATGCGTATTTTGAGCAGTTCCCAAAATCGTATTATTCAGATGGTATAAAAAGTTGGAAAATCGTCTTACTAAGTACATTGAGCTAAAAGGAGACTATGTTGAGAAATGAATGGTTTTTGAAAAAAAAAATGTTTTTTTTCTACTTAGGTAGCTTCAATATCAATCCGCCCTCGTATATATATTTATATATACATTTTTTTATTTTTTTCATTATTTATATATATATATATAAATGTATATATATATACGAGGGCGGATTGATAAAATATAAATAATATAATAAAATATATATATATATATATATATATATATATATATATATATATAATATATATTTAAATACAATATATATGTATATATATAAAATTAATACAAAAATTTAAAAAAATTGAATCACTCATATTCCAAATTCATATATATAAATATATATTTATTTATTTATTAATTTATATTATTATTTTGTTCTTTTCTGACAATTGCAAATCAAACATCTGCAGACATTTTTATCACTTTATTATTTGCTCTCATTTGTTAATATTTTTGACAAAATAAAACACACACAGAATTCCGTATGACGTCAAGTTGTTTAATGAAAAAACCCCGAAAAACCATAATTTAGATAAAAGCCCCACAAAATTACATATTTCGATGATGATAAGAGAGTTATTGATGGATATCCCAACATTTTGGATAGTTATTTTTAAATCTCTGTTATATATGTATACATATATATATTTCTTTGCTTTTCTTTTTCCAAAATAACAAAGGGTATCCAAAATTGAGGTATCGTTTTAATTTTGTGGCCATTTTTTCCCGCTTGTAATTTTCATTCGAAAATTTTATATTAAAACATTCTCTCAAAATGGCAAATGCTTTCAAGATATAATTAGAAAATTTAAAAAAACTTCTGCGGAGAAACTGCTCCAAGAAATCGTGACATCAAACTGATGGTTGAGAAATTTAAAAAATCTGGATCCGTTCATGATAACGGAAACAGAATTTATCAACGTAGTGGTTTTTCAACCGAGAATTAAGCAGCTGAGAGCAAAAGTGTTGAAGAAGATCCAAAAACATCCGTTCGTCATCGTTCACAGTAACTAAAAATCAAACGATTGGCATTGTTAAACATTTTGCATCGTGATCTCCATTCCAAGGCTTATAAGATACAGCTGATCCAAGAATTTAAAGCAGCTGATCATGCATTACGTCTGCAATGCGTTTCTTGGGCCATCGAAAAACAAAAAGAAAATGAGAATTTATTTCACCAAATAATCTTCACTGAAAGAGCCCAGCCCATCCACAAAAGGTACGGTTTAGTGTGGTTCAACGGTATGGTTTAACAGTATGGAGGATGAGTAGATTTTTAGAAATTGAAAGTTTATAGCAATGTGGTAACCCCACAACAGTTCAAGAACTTAAAACCAAATATTGAAAACCATAATTAATAATTTTAGTAAAAAATTGGGAGCTTACCGAGCCAGTAGGCTACTCACTTGAAAGACATAATTTTTCATTTAACCGGAACCTATTTGTTATAAACTGAAACAAAAATATTTCTCATCCCTGAAAAAATGTCTTTTTATTGTATTAAAATTCAAATGATACCTCAATTTTAGACACCCTTTATTTGTATTCACTAAAGATTTTTGTTGTCTCTTTTATCGTATTTTCTAACCTGCGTTATATCAAAGGGGTGAAAAAATTACTTTATGACGATGTAAGTAGAACACGTGTTTTAATTTTAATTATTTGCAAATAATAAGTCGGTCAAATCCGAATTATAATTAAATACATCGACAGTGTTCTACGAATCGCTGACATAGGTTAGGTGAAGTTAGGTCACGTGTGTCATCCACGATCAGCGAATTTACACGTAGGGCCTATAACCAATTGTGCTACTCTTTAGAGGACAGACCCATGAAAGAGGTCAAAAAGCCATACCTGGGCGAGTCCTAAAGATCCCCAAATAAACCTGATTCCTTGTCCTTGAGTCCTTTACGTTGTTCAAATGTGAGACGAAGTTGATCAAATTCTATAGTGACATATCCCTGAAACAGTCTAGACCACGGAAGTAACATGCATGCCAGGTGTCTTCCTCTTCAGCCTGACAGTTCCTATAGTAGCTATGATTAGAACGCCACATGCTCTGTGGCAATTTCAAAATTATTGACTTTATTTGCATGTTAAAAGGAATGTATGGGGATGACCATATGGAGGTTAATGGGCCAAAAGATTGGCTGGATCACCGTAAAAATGCAGACGATATAGCAAATGGATGAAATTTACTTTAAATTTGTGTTTCTAATAACGAACAAATTTTATTTTCAAAACTAGGTACTTTCACTTTATTGGCAATAAAATATGTATTTACCAATCGATTTATGAATAAATAGTGAAACTAGTAAATATTTGTCGCTTTATATTTTGTGTGAATTTTTAGAAATCAAAAATACCATAATTAAAAAATAAATAAATAAGTAATAGGGGATATCACTCTTTGTTGTAAATTTGCAAAAAAAAAAGTGTGAGTTTCTTTTATGGAACCTTTAGCAAATTAAAAATATTAAAACAAATAATAAATATTTTTTGAAAATTTTGTAAAAAGAAAAAATAATTTTCAATATTTTATTTATTTTACACCCAACCCTGTCTTTACGTTAATTATTTATTTAGTTAATTAAACCTGGTTCTGTTGAGGTATACACGAATGGATCGAAATCCTCGGAGGGAATAGGGGGCGGTTTTTTTATTTCTGCATACGGAGTAAGAGTATCCTTCGAACTACAGGACCACACTGCAGTATCTCAGGCGGAGGTCTCGGCGATAAAGATGGCAACGGACTGGTTGATGTACTATAGGATATATGATGTTGATATCCGGATCTGTACAGACAGTCAGGCTGCTATCAGGGGGCTCTCCGGTGTCTACTCGACATCGCGAATTGTGTGTGAATGCTGGGTAAGGAGTTACTCTGACACCCGGAGAAACTGTGTGGCAGTTGAACTGGCGAGAGTGGACTGGCTCTCTCTCGGCAACGAGGGGATTGATCACTTGGTTGGAATGCCATTTTCCTCTTGCAGACTTCTGGTTTTGCGGTACATGTTGGGCAGGGCACATTGCGGTGGAGCAGATCTGACCTTTGTACGATCGGGCTTGCTCGGTGTCTATTATGAGGATACCGCGACATAGGCTGCGATTTCTGGTGGCTGTTATTACCGGGCACTGAGTGGCTGGTGCGCATTCTAGGAGATTAGGTCTACTGTTAAATGACTACTGTATGAGTTGTCTGGATGAGGAGGAGGAGAAGACTGTTGAGCATTTCTTGTGCCAGTATCCAAATCTTTCCTTGGATGTCCGTTTCTGCATACCATATCGGACATGGCTGATGTGAGTATCAGTGGGATTTATTCTTTTGTGCATGCGTCTGGTTGGTTCAGTTCGAACCGGGATGCGGACATGTAGGTCCGCTTGGACGATACCTTTTGTTTGGGCATCACAGTGGGATCAATATTGGACCCAAGTGAGCTGGAACAGTGTCTGACTACCTTTCATTACTACCTAACTAACTATCGTTTGGAATTTGTCTACCGTGTAGAAACAGGCTTATGTGTTTTGGGCATATTGACAAAACAAAAATTTGACTGTTTAAGTATAGCAAACTTACAATGCTTTTTTGTGTAGCTAATATGCATAAGTGTAGCAAACGCCACCTTCATGTAATTTGTTTTTAATGTTCAACTAGTATATCTGCTACGTCTGCAAGACTTGCAAGACGTGTTTGCAACCGAGAGTGACTTCCCTAATATAATTTGTTTCTCAATAACTCCAAAAATACGGGTTAGATTAAAACTGATATTAGAATGACTTAAAGATGGTATAGTTTAGAATTTTTTGACATATGTCTTATCAAAATCGAATCAATCATTTCAAAGTTATCATAAGATGTATTAAGCAGCTTCTTCAAAAATCTTACATTTTAGAAAAAAAAATTATAAAAAAAAATTATCCATAGAATCTGAAATGCTGATGATTCTTGAAGTTAGGCCACCATAGCGCATCATAAAAATAAAGTGCTGATCCAAGGTCAAAAAATTGTTTGCCATTTGTTGCATAGTGTAATTTATTGAATAACACTTATCTTATCCGATTTCACAACAAAACCGCTGTATTATTAATCTTCACTTGTTCTTCATATTGCTGACGATTTTTTTTTTTTTTTTTTTTTTGTTTCTTATTGTAAAGCGTGGTTCAACCATAATGCACGTTGTTAATTGTGAGTCAACAACACAACTTAATTTGACATTTCTTTATTTCAGTATTCGACAAATTTAACCATTAAGAGGTACACAATTGAGCAGTGCGTTAAGATTGTTGAAGCCATTTACGAAATCAAATGCATTTCATGAACTTCGTTATTTTTTTGCTCAGCATAATCGACCAAATGCGTCGGGAGAATTGTGTGTAATTTTCAGCAAACCGGTCTGTAGGAAATGCAGAAACACCTGTGCATGCTTGTCAGTTCGTTCAGCGGAAAACATTGTTGGTGTTCGCAATGGTGAGGCAGAAGAGCAGTCAACCTCAGTTCGTCGTCGTTCCCAATAATGGAACATCTCAAAAATATCAATGATGCAAATTTAGAATAAAGATTTAAATTTACAACAACAACTAACAAGGTTCAATTGACTCAAGAGCTGAAGCCTACAGACCACAAAAGTGTTGTTAATACGCAGAATGGCTAGTTGGATAGACAGAAGCGAATGGTGAATTTACAAAGTGCATTCAATAACAAACGGAATTGACGTATTTGGGCAAATGAGAATCCACGAGTGTTGAAAATACAATGTATCTACAAAGAGTGATTGTTTAATACGGATTATGGGCTTCTTGAAAATGAGGTCGATCAAGCAGTTATCGTGAACGGTGTTCACTATCGCGAGATGATAACGGACTTCTTGTGGCCAAAACTTGAGGATATGGAGCTGAACGATATAAGATTCGAACAGGATGATGCCACTTACCACACAGCCAACGAAACAATGTCTCCTTTGCGCGAGAAATTCAATGGTCGTATTATCTCATCTCGTGGCGATGTTAATTCTCCGCCACGATCATGTGTTTTGATACCGTGGGACTTCTTTCTTTGGGAATTACTTAAAACTGAATTTATTTTACTGTCATTTTCTTACAACTGGCAACCAAGCTATTTTCACTATTAAGTTTTATGTATATTTATGTAGAAAAGGTTTAGGAAACTGTAGTATACTCGTATATGTATATGGAAATTTTTGTATTTAGGGAATTCTTCAGTCCTCATTGTTGACCTCATTTAAATTCAATAAAGTGAGTGTATGTAACATTGGCTGATTTATTTGTTATTGCGTATGTGCACTAGTTGAACGATATATAATAGTTTGCCTGTTTTTATTGGATGATTATTATTCTTAAAAAAATGCATTATACCGTATTTTTTTTTTTAATTTTTAGAAACAGAAAGGCGGTTATTTTAATAAAATTACATATCTGTTGCAATATCTATCATAGATACTAAGCCTTACAATATTATATAGCTTTGATACTTCTGTTTTAAGGAATTTTTAGTATAAAAATTGATATCGTATAAGTTATTATTGTATAGATACTAGAGAGATCGGACAGTTCTTATTCGACCGGTTTTAACCGGATTTTTGTTTTTGTTTTGTCGAATACGGTTTTTTCAAAATCTTCATTTTTTGAAAACATCACAGTTATTGGAATCATCAACTACAATAGTCCACATATTATTGAAACAATACAAAACATCCGCGGTGATAGCATAGCAACTGAATGTCTAGCTAAAGGTCTTCAGGTACTTAACATCAAAAACATTTACTATGCAACATTGGCCAAAGAATTCTTTAACGACACCAGATTTTTAACACTTATTGACCATCCGCACGACACCTGACAAAGAACTCAAGGAAGGTTTAAAGTATAGGGTCCGCCATCTTACGTTTTTTTTTCAACTAGTGCTTATTTCATGAATGGTAACACTTAGCTAATGTCTGATTTGACAGATAATTAGTTTTATCCTTCCGCTGAACGAATACGATTGTGTATACGCTTGAACAACGCTGGGTATCTGGACCTACGATCGACTTACAGAAGATGCCGATTTTGCCAAAAAAAAAATCATCTTTTCAGATTAAGCTCACTTTGATCTTGGCGGGAATGTAAACAAGCAAAAGTGTCGCATTTGGGGCACAGAAAACCCGCACGCATACATTGAAAAGACGATACACCCAAGACGAATCACTGTTTGGTGCGGATTTTTGTCCAGAGGCATAATTGGGCCATTTTTCTTCGAAAATGAGCAAGGAGTAGCTGTTACAGTCAATGGCGATCGTTATCGGGCCATGTTGAACGAATTTTTGTTCACAAAAAATGAAGTGGAGGATATTAGCAACACAGCCGAAGCTACATTCGATGTTTTGCGCCGTATTTTTGAAGATTATTATTATTATTATCAGCCGATGTCGTTTGACCACCTCGGAGCTGCTATTTGACACCGTTGGATTATTATTTGTGGGGTGCCGTCAAAGATAAGTGTTACGCCAACAAGCCAGAGACAATTGACGCTTTAAAGAACAATATTCGTGAAGCCATTGGTGAAATACAACTGCACACAATCGATAATGTGCTTAAAAATTAGACCGATCGTGTAGGCTACTGCACGGCCAGCCGAGGCAGCCATTTGAATGAAATTATTTTCCATTATTAACCGGAAGGATTGTACTTTCAATTAAAAAAAAAATTTGAGAAAATATTCAGTAGTTTTTTTTATACCGACATATGTTATTAGTGCATCAAACACATACAAAATAAATAAATTAATAAAAGAATATTTCACAAAAATATAAATATCAGATCAAGGCATGAATGAATCTATAATACAAAAATTAGTAAAGCACTTTATGAGAGAGCATCTGAAGTAAATAAATGTATATTTTTTTATATGATAATTTTAATTAAATGTACATTTATTTGTTTTACAATTACTGTACTAGGATATGGGAGAATTAAATTATAAAACTGTGCTCAAAGAACAAATTTATGATACTGTACTGCAGACAAGCTTTCGACTTTGCGGACTTTATATAAATTTGTAAAAGGAATTTTAAAGTTATCAGTGTTGTAAGGCGATATCGCTGTTGAAAATTGACAGATGGAAAGTGGGTGTCTTACCTAACACACCACAGTGACTCACACGCTATTAAATACGGCATAAATTTACATACAGTGCTGCTCAAAATCTAAGCAAATTTTCTTGCCGAGGCAATTCAGGACTCGTGTATTACTAATAGATTTATTCAAAAAAAATATTTAATTTTTGTTATCTTAGGCACCTAAATTATAACTTTAATAACAAACCTTTAACTCTATTCTCTACCAAGTAATACAACAACAAAAACGAAATTAGCTCCTTGAATAGCTGTTTTAGTAAAGGGTCCGCCAAATAAAATTTTTTTCCAAGAAACATGGCCCAATTATGCCTTTGGACCAAAATCCGCACTAAACAGTGACTCGTATTAGGTGTATCGGCTTTTCCATGTACGCGTGCGGGTTTTCTGTGCCCCAAATGCGACATTTTTGCTTGTTTATATACCCGCCAAGATCAAAATGAGCTTCATCTGAAAAGCTGATTTTTTTGGCAAAATCGGCATCTTCTGTAAGTCGACCGCAGGCCCACTTAGCGAAGCGAAAAAAGCGTATACACAACCATATTCGTTTAGAGGAAGGATAAAACTAATTATCTGTCAAATCAGACATGAGCTAAGTGTTACCACTGTTGTTACGAAATAAGCACTAGTTGGAAAAAAAACGTTAGATGGCGGACCCTTTACTGTGTGTAATATACTTTGTTTTTTATGGCCTCTGCCCACTGTTTTAGTATAGTTTTTATGAGATTTGTAAGAATTATTGTTAGTATTGATTGCCACTTTAATTTGAAGCTCTCCGTCAGCTTCTGCTTATTTTAAAACAACGTAGTCCAGCTCTGAGCTTACAGAATTAAGAACAATTCTATTTAAATAAAGGAACCAGTTAACCCGTTAGTTGAGAATTATTAACCGAAATCGGTTTTTCAAAAACTGCTATTTTTCTGGTTATTCGGAAACAGGTTTTTGAAAAAATCGAATAATCAAACTCCCTAATAGATACTTGCTGAACCCTATTTAAATTATTATCCTAGTTATCATTTTTTATCCTTTATTCCCATTTTATTCACTTCCGGCTTCGGAACATTTAAGATAGCCTTTAGTTCCCTCCAGAAACATACTGTAGAATCCGATGTTTAGCTACATATATGGTATACAATCTTCAAATAAACACACATTAATTCTTATATATAGTTTTTACCCAGTGTGCTTTATTCACTACCTGTTTATCCAATCCTTTCAGCTTTTTGGCTAATATAGACAGATAGTGAAGCTTTAATAATTGGTTTCCACATATAAAAATAGGCATATGTATGTAGTGTATTTATTATCCAATCTCGCCCATTTTTTGTCTGATAATTTGTATTAACTACGAAGTCACTTTCACCGTTCTCAATATAGACAAAATCGACATATACTGTTACCGTTTTACCATTGAAAAACGTTTATTTATGAGTTCGTAGATTGCATTTAAAATTATCGTAATATTTTCACGAGCAATAACAAATTATATTCATAATTACACTCTCTGCTTAGAACTTTGTAGACAACAATAATCACCCGACAGATCTTTCTACCTAAAGATCTTCCAACCTGTTTACTCTGTTTAAAATTTTGTATAACAACAACAATTACTCGACAGATCTTTTTTCCTAGAGATCTTTTTCAACCCGATAGTTGTTACAAGTTAGGTTCGATCACAACCTTTTCAACCAGACTTAACCCTTTACTGAGTTAGCTGGTTTTTACTTCAGGACTTACATCGAAAGTTTACTTCTTATAAACTCTTTTCACACCGAGTTCAAACCAATAAACTTTCTTCACGCTGAGTTTACCACACATAAGCTTATTCTTAGTTCTTAGTTTGCTGCGTACATTTGGTGAACGATGGGTGTTGGTAATGTGCAGTAAATTACAGGATGCACAACCCAATTTCGTAAAAATACTTTGTATGAAAGGTGCCATGCCAACATATCCGAATTCGCCCACTTTTAACCAATGATTTGTGTTGACTGCTTGTGCCGAATTTAGAAATTCTTTCTGTTACCATTTTGAATATATTGAGAAATAAATATTCCCTTTATATGGGCGTGGCACGGCCCAGTTGAAATTTTTGAAATAAATACAGCCTATAGTTCCTTCCAGGCATACATATTCTGTATAAATTTCAAGAAAATCGGTGCAGCTGTTTAGCTGTCTATAAGGCACAAACAAACATATATACATGCATGAGCACATACATACATACATACATACATACATATATACATACACATATACATACATATATACATTCATTTTTATATACGAGGGAAAGTTAGACATTTTTATCATAAACGTAGTCACAACATTGAAGTATAAGTGCAATTTGTTTCGTTGAGTGAGTTTATAAAATCAATTTGTCCAAAAAACTGAAATTTCGAGAGAAGTTTTTCGTTAGATTCTTTTGCACAACTTTCGGCGTGGATTATCTCAACAAGAATGTGTCGATGATCAGTTCTTTGCATGGCGATAAAGCACCATCAAAATCCACAGTATATCGTTGGTATAGTGAATTCAATAGTGATAAATCAGCGAAGATCGTCCAAAATCGGTTGTTGTGCCACAAAACATCGATGCAGTGCGTGCACTGATTAGTGCAAGACCGCCATGTGACATATTGTATGAACACTGAGTTGTAAAAAGATTTCTTCTCCTTGGATATCCAATAAGTTATCAATCGCTTGATTGATGTAAGAAAATGGTGAAAAGTTCGACTGTGGGGCAATCGAGCTAAGACCAGCCAAAGTTATTCGTGGCAAAATCATAGCAAAGCAAATGGCGGCCTGTTTCTTCGACCGAATGAGTCATGTGGCCATGTCATCGCAGAAATTCGTAAAACCAACCCCCGAAGGCGAATCATTCTCCATCAAGACAATCCGAGCTCTCACATATCTAGTCAAACAGGTGAATTTTTGAGCGTCTATATATCGAATTGATGATTCTGATTTGACCCCCAATATTTTCTTCTTGTTCCCGAATAAAATAAAATAAAACTGCGTGGTCAACGATTTCCGAGCGCCTAAGAAGACGTTGAAGCGTGTACAAGAACCATGTTTTGGAGATGTCTCAAGAGGAATGGAAAAACCGCTTTGAGAAATTGCTTGAACGAATGCAAAAGTGTGCTGATCATCAAGGGGAATATTTTAAAACACAATAAAGCCATTTTCCTTTTAAAATATTTCTTTTCATTTGCTATTCCCGAAACATAAATAGTACCCCTCGTACAAGATTACAAACCTTATCTCAAGTCCAATGTACTATTTCTAATTTATAGTCATACATGGCATGCAAATACAAAAGATATTATTAAACAATAAATTTCTAACAGGTGGTTGTTTCCCTAAAAAATAATAGCAAAAAATGAAACCTTTGCTCTCAAATAAAAAATTCCAAAATTATTTCAAACAAATAAAAAAGAAAAGAAGGAATTTCAAAGGGAAACAAATGTTTAGTTGGAGATGAAAGAATATTTATTACGGGTGAGCATTGAATTATTAGGAATTACAATTCAGTATTAAAATCGATTAAGGCAAACAACTGCAAAGAAAAAAAAAATATAAAAGAATAGTAAACCGATTTAAGTCTTATATTTGAGACTATTAAAGGCTTAAACACCTAAACAACTGGGAAAATATAAAAAGCAGACAAGATTTATATTTTGTTTTCTTTATGGATTATAATCAAATCAGAAATTACAATATTTTAAAATAAAAGCCGTCAAATATAAAGAACATTTTTACTTTAAACAACTGTACTTTGAGGATTTAAAAAGATAGTTAGTTATTTAAAATTTGCTTTAAGGGTTAGAAGAACTTTAGTAAATATGCATGTACATAGTCGAGAGCTATAAACAGGACTAACAAAGTGTATCATTAAAATCTTTACAACAAAATTTTATTTCGGGTCCGCCATCTAACTTTTTTTTCAACTAGTGCTTATTTCGTGAATGGTAACACTTAGCTCATGTCTGATTTGACAGATAATTAGTTTTATCCTTCCGCTAAATGAATATGGTTGTGTATACGCTTCGCTAAGTGGGCCTGCTATCGACTTAGAAGATGCCGATTTTGCCAAAAAAAAAATCATCTTTTCAGATGAAGCTCATTTTGATCTTGTCGGGTATGTAAACAAGTAAAATTGTCGCATTTGGGGCACAGAAAACCCGCACACATACAATGGAAAGCCGATACACCCAAGACGAGTCACTCTGTTTGGTGCGGATTTAGGTCCAGAGGCATAATTGGGCCATTTTTCTTCGAAAAAGAGCAAGGAGTGGCCGTTACAGTCAATGGCGATCGTTTTCGGGCCATGTTGAACGAATTTTTGTTCACAAAAATTGAAGAGGAGGATATTAGCAACATTTGGTTTCAACAGGACGGCGCTACGTGCCACACAGCCGAAGCTACACTCGATGTTTTGCGCCCTGTTTTTGAAGATCGCATTATCAGTCGCAGAGCTGATGTCGTTTGGCCACTTCGGAGCTGCGATTTCACACCGTTGGACTATTATTTGTGGGGTGCCATCAAAGACAAGTGTTACGCCAACAAGCTAGAGACAATTGACGCTTTAAAGGACAATATTCGTGAAGCCATTGGTGAAATACAGCTGCACACAATCGATAATGTGCTTAAAAATTAGACCGATCGTGTAAGCTACTGAATGGCCAGTCGAGGCAGCCATTTGAATGAAATTATTTTCCATTATTAACCGGAAGGATTGTACTTTCAAATAAAAAAAGAAACTTCAGAAAATATTCAGTGGTTTTTTTTTATAGCATTTCCGAAAAAAAAATTTATTTGGCGGACCCTTTATTACTTAGCGAAGTTTTTTACAGCGTAAATAAAAAGTCGCTAGTACTGTTGTGAGGTGATATCGCCGTTGAAACTTGTCAGATGGTGTGGCCTGGGATTAAACCGACGACTTCTTGATTGGTGGGTTGAAGGTGGGTTCTTTCCTAACATATCACAATGACACACACACTATTAAATACGTGGCGAATGAGCATCTAAGCTTCTTTTCTTGTCGAGGCAATTAAGAACTCATATATTCCTAATAAAATAGAAAAAACCTTTATTTCCATTCTCTACCAAGTAATACAACAACAAAAAAGAAATTAGCTTCTTGAGTAGCTATTCAAAACTTTAGCAACTTTCAGTATATGTGTAATAATAAACTTTGTTTTTATAGTTTTTATTGTTAGTATTGATTGCCACTTTAATTTTAAGCTCTCCGTCTGCTTCTGCTCATTTTTAAAGCGACATGGTCCAGTTGAGCACTTCAAAAATTAAGAAGAATTGTATTTAAATAAAAGAACCGGTTAATCGGCTATTTGAATAACTACTAACCGAAAACTGGTTTTTTAAAAATTGATATTTTTCGAATTATTCGAAAACCGGTTTCTGAAAAAAGTCGAATAATCTCTCTAGTAAGTATTTAAAAGCAATAGAAGATTGATATGAACACTTGAACTTATATTTTTAGATTTAACGGAATCCGTAGAAAAAATTTTTTTGGTTTATCTTCACGGAAATTACCACAGAATTTGTTGGCATCGTAAGTACAATTCTTCGTATTTTTCTCGATCTTTGGTCTGCAGCTACTACCTATCTGCTCTATTCGTTTCCACCTTTTTATAGTTTTTGTATTGTTGGCAACATAGTTGAAGAGGCGGTATTTAGAATTATAATTTCTACATAAAATTTTTTAAAAAACATTATAAAAATGCCACTATATTTACAGAACGATGACGTCAAATTTATATTTACTATTCGAGTTGGTATCTGCTAGCAGTTTCAGAACAGACAAACTCACAACAGGCAACAGGTATAAGTATTGGGCTATCTATGGTTACCACTTTTTGTTTGTTCATCTATACGTCACAGTTTAATAATAGACAGGTTTTTGCTTTTCACCTACATGCTGTAGTGTAGTATTGGTTAAGTAGTTGGTTTCAAGTACAATCGAATTCGAATCGAGTATTTGATACATAGAATACTTAAAATTGGTTATTAAATACTTCAGAGATGTACTTTATTGTTGTTAAGTCAATTGTAAAGGGTGGTTCAACCAAAACGTAAATAAAATTAAAAGTTTTCAGAGAATTATCTTAATAATTTTTTTATTTTTTTTTTGTAATAAAAAAGTCTATGATAATTGTATGTGAAATAAAATATTCCGTTTTAGTGGCATACCTGCATCCGTTAGACCATATTATCAATGATTTTGAGACATAATTGAGGTTCAATGCCGTTAATGTGCTGAATTATCTCATCCTTAACTCTTGAATTGTTCTTGGCTTATTGACGAACAATTTTTAGTTAAACATCCCCAAAGAAAAAAGTCCAACGGTGTCAAATCACATGCTTGCGGCGGCAAATTGATGTGAACGATGTTTGATCATAATCGATTTATTGCGTCAAATCATTGGTGGCCGTTTAATTAGCCGAAATGGTGATGCCAGTTGGCCACCAAGAAGCTGCGATTTGACATCGTTGGACTATTTTCTGTGGGAAGCCGTTAAAGACAAGTGTTATGCCGACAAACCAGAGACAATTTAGAATTTGGGTTAATGTGAGGCCAGCCGCGGCAGGCATATGAATGAAATAATATTTCACAACAAAAAAATAAATTTTGCAAAATTTTAAACCGTTTTTGTTTTATTGCATTTTTAAATTTAAATTTTTAAATGTTCCACCCGATATAAAATTAAAATTTGGTTTATACATTAAAATGTCGTCTAAACGTGTAAAGTTAACCCGAATCGGTTTTGCTATGTATACGGTAAAGTTGTTTATGCCAAGCAAGAGGTTCCTATTACAAAATTTGTTCAAAATGCTTATTTTCATTGTTGTGGCTTTTCGGTGTGGAGTCAAGATAAAAAATGGATTCCTCATGTGATTTGCTCAAATTGTAGGCTGATCCTTAGCTTCTATAGGGTCCGCCAAATAATTTTTTTTTTTTTTTTTTGAAAATGATATAAAAAAAAAGTACTGAATATTTTCTCAAATTTCTTTTTTTATTTGAAAGTACAATCCTTCCGGTTAATAATAGAAAATAAAATCATTCAAATGCTGCCTCAGCTCGCCATGCAGTAGCCTACACGATCGGTCCAATTTTTAAGCACATTAACGATTGTGTGCAGGTGTATTTCACCAATGACTTTACGAATATTGTCCTTTAAAGCGTCAATTGTCTCTGGCTTGTTGGCGTAACACTTATCTTTGACGGCACCCCACAAATAGTAGTCCAACGGTGTCAAATCGCAGCTCCGAGGTGGCCAAACGACATCAGCTCTGCGGCTGATAATGCGATCTTCAAAAACAGGGCGCAAAACATCGAGTGTAGCTTTGGCTGTGTGGCACGTAGCGCCGTCCTGTTGAAACCAAATGTTGCTAATATCCTTTTCTTCAATTTTTGTGAAGAAAAATTCGTGTAACATGGTCCGATAACGATCGCCATTGACTGTAACGGCCACTCCTTGCTCATTTTCGAAGAAATATGGCCCAATTATGCCTCTGGACCAAAATCCGCGCCAAACAGTGACTCGTCTTGGGTGTATCGGCTTTGTGTATGCGTGCGGGTTTTCTGTGCCCCAAATGCGACAATTTTGCTTGTTTACATACCCGCCAAGATCAAAATGAGCTTCGTCTGAAAAGATGATTTTTGATTCTGTAATTTTACCATGATTTTCAAAGTAATATCGCAATATTTCCCAGCGTTGTTCAAGCGTATACACAACAATATTCGTTCAGCGGAAGGATAAAACTAATTATCTGTCAAATCAGACATGAGCTAAGTGTTACCATTGTTGTTACGAAATAAGCACTAGTTGAAAAAAAAAAACGTTAGATGGCGGACACTTTAGTATTCCGGCAAAAAAGAGATCTGGATATAATCTACTAAATACTGAAGAAATTGAAAGTTTCACGAATTCATTCAAAAAGTATACCACTACAGCAGGGTAGTGGTTAAATTCTTTTCGAATCTAAATTAAAAAAGGGATATTTGTGGGTTCTAAAATGAATACAATTTCTAATGATTTGAAATTTGAGGACCACATAGTCGGCGATAAACGGGCTGCTTGAAAGTCCTTTAAACTTCTTGTTCACGAATTTTTAGGAAACAAAAACATGAAAATGTCCAAATTATTGCAGCTGATTTACTAAAAAATTTCGAACGGATGTGTGTAAATATATCCTTAAAAATTTATTTTTTTAATTTTTCCATTCCTATTTGGATTTTTTTCTTCAAAAAAGCTTGCAAATATGAGTGACGTACATAGTAAAAGGTTTAAGCCAAACTATTAAGGTTTTTGGACCGGCTATGCTAGGAGGCTACTGTTGGAGTGTTAAAAGAGAAACAAATTGGAATTTATGTCAAAAACTAAATTTATGTATAAACTGATGATATTTTTACGCTTTTTCTTTTTAATTAATACCTTTAAAATTTAATTACTAGGATTATTTAATATTTTTCACATAGAGGATCTAAAGTAGCACCAAAAATCATGTGAACTAGTGTAGTTTATAGACATACATGACATGCAAATACGAAAGATATTATTAAACAATAAACCTCTAACAGGTGATTTTATTTCCATAACAAATAATCGCAAAAATAAAATAAAATAAACCTTTGCCCTCTAACAAAAACTAACAAAATTATTTACCAAAAAAACAAAAAATAAATTAAAAAAAATGCTTAGTTTAAGATAAATGAACATTTGTTATACGCATGTAAGGTAAGGGTATTAAATCATTATGAGGTAAAGCTTTAGTATTTAAACCGATTAAGGCAGCAGCACACACGAAATAAATGAATGCAAAAGAATAGTAAAGAAACGAAAATGTTATTCTGAAAAGCTGAAACGTTTTAAGCCTGAATAAAGAGAGTGTTTTTGAAGCCCAACAGAACTAACGAAAAAATTAAATGTCAAACGAAATGATACAATGCGCTCACTCTTTCACACTTATGATCAGTATATTCTGGCAAATCAGTTTGATGACGTGTTTGTGCGACATCGTCACTGATACTTTTTGAAAGAATAGACAGAATATCAGTTCAAGAAGAAATTTGTATGAAAGTACTGCAAATTCATTGGTGAATTTTCCGTGACAATGACACAAGCAAAGGGAGTTATGCATGACAACGTTATTGAATATCATCACACTAAAGAAATATGAAATTTAGAGACATTGTCTGTTATGAGTCAACTATCAGGTGTATCGGTATAAAATGAGAATTTTTTTGTGAAAATAAAACACTAAACACTAAAACTAAAAACATTTTATTCAAAGTATTGGCCATTGCTTGCTTCACGTTTTTCCCATCTTTCAGGCAATTTGTGGATTCCACGCCAATAAAACTGTTCGTCTTTTGAAGCAAACTAATTAGTTAACCAATTTTCGACTTCTTCGAAATAATCGAAGTGCTATTCTGTTATTATCATTATTTTTTAAGTATGTCAGTTGATTCGTCTACCAAAAGACTATAATTTGATGCTTTCATGTCCTTACTAAACTCTGGTAGAAAATGTTGACCAAAAAATAGCGAACTTTTCTCAATGAATGTGCTGTAAATGCATTAAAGAAGTTACTTATAGCCAATGTTATTACAAATTGTCTGACCTGGGCTCGATCCTCTAGATCTAGCCAGAAAATGGCCAAATTGGCAACCATGCTGTTATTTGTCTTAAAAAATATATTTTCATTTGTTGTTTCTGTATTCGCAATTTATAGTCTTTCTTTCATTTAAAAAGGATGTGATCCTGATGAACCAGAGTGAACCATACAGTGGCGAGCACTTGTGGATATATGTTTGTTTAGAAAGATTCGAAACCGAAATAAAATACATAAAATAAAGGAAAGCCATTTCAAATTTGTATTTAAACTATTCAATTAAATAATAATTAAAGTAAATAAAATTAAATTTAATAATATTTAAGGATAAACTAATGCTTAATACTTAATTTATGAATAAGTCCCAGGTATCAACTTCTACATGTTTAAAAACTAAACATTATTCTTTTAATTTTCAATATTTTGCCCAGAGACCTTTTGCTTTTATTACGCTTCTGGCACGTCTTGACATACTTTCAACCAAGTTTTCAATGGTATGCTTGAGAATATTTGACGACTTTGATTGGACTCGGAGAGGACATATATTCGGAATAAGTTTTAAATCGGGTTGAGATCTGGGCTTTGCTCTGACTATTGTATTGTTTGAAACTTTTGATGTGAAGCCGATTTTTAACTATTTTGACCGTATGTTTGGGATTCCCATTCTATTGAAAAGCAACTTTTCCGGATAATCATTTTAGTCCACAAAATCGGGTAAGTTATCACCTAAGATACGAAGATAATATTCTTTTTTCATTATTTCCTCAATTTTTACCATTGGACCAGGCGACAACCCTTAACCTTCCACCTCCCTCCTTCACATTTCTTTTACTTGATGTATTTTAAGGGTTTACAAGAACGATGTCAGTAGTATTCCTTGCCATTCGACTGTAAATGATTTATTTTTGTTTTATCTGACCATATTACCCGTATCCATTCTTCTACGCTCCAGTTTTTTGCTCTTTGCACAGAGCTCTTGCTTTTTGCCGATAGTGCAGGTTATTTTTTAAAGCTGAACTGAGCCTGATTCTTTTAATCGCTTTATGTAATTTTGTTTCGTAACCAATGAATGTTCCATGGAAAGCGAACTTCGTCGGGAATTTTTTGCGTCTTGTTCGCTAATATTTTTTTTTCTTGGTTAAAGCACTGTTTAGTAGCAAATTCCCAATGTCCTTGCAATCTCGCGTGTTGACAGATTGTATTTTGTTTTTTTTTTTAAATAACAAAAGAAATCTTTCGTATTTTTATTAAAAGTTGCAAGTTGTTGAAAAATGAACGACAATTAAAAAAAACTTGCTGCTAACGTAAGGTATTTGTTTAATTTATCTGACAATAAATTAAAATAATGGAAAAATAACTGATAGTTTCCTATTTATTGTGCTGCCAAAAGGCAACTAAAACTTAGACTGGCAAAAGTGTATACAAAATTTCATTTTACTTAATATAAAAAAAGACATATTTTTTTGGCCTTTAACTGGATCAAAATAAATATTTTTAGTACAAAAACAGGTTGAATTTTACATATTTTGTAGGATTTAATGTATCCACAAGTGCTCGCCACAGATGTGTAAGTTTGCGACATACTACAGTACATTTATGCCACACGGTCGCCTAGAACTAAACTCAAAAAACACACTTTATGCTACAAACACATTCAAGGCTACCGACCGTCGGCCACACAACTACGAAAGATGCTTGCTTCAAAATTAGCCAAGTAACCAGCTACTTAAACACGCTGGTCTACAAAAAACAAAAAATTTTCTCGCCTTTAAATGAAACTACATGGAATATAGTAGTAGTTTTCAGTTTTTTTTTTCCTTCGGGCTCAAATTTTTGTATGGGCGTGGCAAATTTTTCGTCCAAAATATGGTAGGTATGTCAATATATTTCACCATAATTGACCGATTTTAATGTCACCACCAAACGTTTAGGAACAAAATTCTTTATAAATCACTTGAAATTTTTTTTTTTTTTTTTTTTGTAATTTCAACAGTTTCGGAGTTATTCACAACTTATCTGCGAAAAAAATTTTTCGCGAAAAATTAGAGAAATTTTTTTTCAAAAAGTCATAAAAAATTTCTCTGAATGAAAATTATAGATCTTAGTACTTAAATTAAAGCTTAAAATATTGAGAAAAAAACAAGCTATAACTCATGAAAATCGGTAGGCTATTGCTGATTTGATTCAAAATCAAATGCACGTACCTAACTTTGACCAAAATTAGCAAAGAAATGTTTTCTTGCAAAATTAGCTGGAAATTTTTTTCTAGCATACTCGTAATTAGCGGAAAATAGCGGATATAGTAGAAATTGTATTCCTTTTAAAAAATTTACATTTTAAGAATTTTAATGAAAGCCGTGAAAGTAAAATAACCCATAACAGCAGGTGGTTGACAGAAATAAAGAATTAATTTTTTATGACTTTGGTAGGTAAGAAATATTTTAAGAATAAGATTTTTTATTATTGTGGAAAAACACCCAGTACAAAATGCGCTTTTAAGAAAGATAACAAATTTTTTTCATCATTCAATACTTGTTTGCAAAACCAAAAAGACAAATCCTATTTGATATTTGATTTTATCAAAACCAAAAGTTAATATTAAAAAGTACTCTGAGGACTATTTCCGCCTTATATTTTTTTATTATGTTAAGTATTTTAAAAAATTCCTGCATAGAGTTAGTTTATTCATGATGGATTTTTGTTTTAGACTACAGTATGTCAAGGGCTTGGACTTGAGATTTGTTTTGCTGCATTTGTGGGGAATTAACTTTAAAATCATAACGCCATTCAATAACTTCCCAAATTAAGAATGCTTTAATGCTTTTTGGCGGCCAATAAATTTGATATAATACTTGTGCAAGAGTTTATGAAACCAATGATGGAGTGAACCACAAACCATCCACTACAATCCACTACACGTGGATTTACGAAAAATAATAAGAACAAAATCATATATCCGACCATTTCGAGTGCCCGAAGACCAGTTCTTCGAAACAATAATGTTTCTTTACCTCCAATGCCTCCTAAACGTCACGAAATGGTTAATGAAGATGTTTTTTCAGTGCGGAGTGAAACCAGTTAGGCGTCTGTAGGTCCCACTTCATCTGCATATTATAAACCATTTTATAAACCAGTCTGAATTGAATGATCTTGCGCGAGACTTGAACTCAAAATCATAACAGTGGAATTTGTTAGATAAGGACACGAAAGTATCATATTTTCGATATAGACAGGAAGATTTTCTGACCTCTTTCAGCAAAGATAGCAATTTATTATTTGGTGATGATATGGACTATTACGAAAGCTGGATTTACCTCAAAAGTCTGAAGAATGGTGACTCTTTATTGATTCATCAAAGAAAACCATACATATATGCGTATGTATTCTTTCCTACCAGACATTTCCTTTCATTATGTTTATGCTGCCTAATAATGTATAGAATTTTTTTGTCAAAGTTAGGTACCTCAATTTATAGGTTAAATATCTGGATTTAATTTAAATGCCTAAATGTAAATATTATGTTTTAATAAATTTTGCATAACTTTTTGGATAAAAGAAAGAAAAACTCTCCTAATTTTGTAAGAAAACAAATCTTCGCTAATTTTGGTCAAAGTTAGGTACCTGCATTTAATTTTGAACAAAATCGGCAATAGCCAACAGATTTTAATGATTAGTAGCTTATTTTATTCTCAACATTTTAGGCTTTAATAGAAGGGATTAACATCTAATATTTTTGTTCTGATAACGAATTTTTGTAAAAAGAAATATTGCTTTAATTTTGCGCGAAATTTTTTTTTTTTTTTTCGTAGCTAAGTTGTAAACAACTCCGAAACTGTTGAAATTACAAAAAAAATGTTGTTCAGGTAATTTATAGGAAATTTTGTTCCATAAAAAGCAAATTTGAACTCAATGGAAGAAAACTGAAAACGGATTTGAATTCACCGCATCAAAATCATTATACTGCATATAGTTTTATTTAAAAGCGTTTTTTGCTTTTTTATTTTAACGACTACAGCTACAAAAAATTTAAACAAATGTACAGTATAACTGTCCTCTTTCAGTGATGCCACCTAGATTTTTTTCGCGTTTTTAATGTATATATTTCATGTATTGCGTTTATAAAACGCCCATTCATGCATCTCATTGTATTGACAGCACTAAACTGTTTACTGTCGCCAAGAAAAAATATATAAATTAGCCTAAGTTGGCTACGGGATGCAACGCTAGTCGAGATCCGCTAAAATAATTATTCTCATATGCACACATGTATTCCATTTTTGACAGCTTGTAGCCAATGGACGGTAGCCTTGAATGTGTTTATAGCAGTAGTCATTGAATGTGATGCAGAAGAGTACGTACGAGAAGGTAATAGCATTTAATAGCACAAAAAAAAAACAAATTCTTTTTATTATTTTTCCTAAAATTAATAAAGTTTTCCGCTTTCAGTAGCTTTAGAGACAAATTTGATATTTTCGGCGATATTTGTTTCATTTTTTAATTTTAATACAATATGTCATATTGTAAACTTTTCTAAGCTGCTTTTCTTTTGCTTTTACTTCCGCATTTTAAAACAATATAATTCCACTTTATCTTCACTACGACCTATAGTGCAATAAAAGTATTTGTATTATAAACACTACTGATGTATGCCTATGAACTTCTTGCAGGCTTTCAGTTTATTAAAAACAGTCAAGGCTGGAACATCTTTACTTACTTTGTTGTTTGAAGAGGATTAATCAGCGATGAGCGGAAAATATTCAGAAGAATTTGAGCAACTTTTCAATTTTACCCGTAAAATTTCTAAAATGTGCGGCGTTGATGTTATAAGCGATGATTATAAATATAATTGGAGGACTGCTGTACTATTTCTTACAATAAATTTAGGTGTGGGATTTAGCTTTTATACCATATACATTGACATTGTCATCAATGGTACTTGGTTACCCGTGCTAATATCCCTAGCGGTGGTGGCTACAGGCATACAGGTTTATTTAAGATATACATACAAATATACTTATTTTTAATATTATTTTTATATATTTATGTATATGGTGTATTTTAAGGGCTATGTAAAGTTTTTGGTAGGAACCAATAAAACTTTAATGATATCAATACGTTCTATGCATCGTGAAATTAAAAATATTTATATTGAATATGAAAATAAGTCTTTAGATTATAAAACGGAATTAAAATCGAGTTTGTTGCGTGTGAAGAAACTTCTTTCAACTATATTCGCTGTAGTGACGCTAACGATGTGTCTAGTATTTGGTGTACCCCTATTCATGTTGGTTGTCCAGGGTAAACGGACATTTATATTGAACTTCTTTCTGCCCTACGTTGATATCGAAACGTCTTTTGGGTATTATTTGACATTTATCATGCACTCCGTTTGTGTGTTTTTTGCTGGTTTCGGTAACTTTATCAGTGATTCATGGATTTTTATTTATGTGGCTCATATTCCCTTATTATCGAATATTTTAAAATGTAAATTTCACCATCTCGATAACATTTTGGAGGCATATCCCAATGATATGATAAAATCGAAACCAGTATTACTGGATATTTTAAGGTGGCATCAAAAATATAATAAGTAAGTATTTAAGAGAGCACACATCTTTGAATTTAATTTCAAATTTTATTTCTAGATTTAGCGACACCCTTAAAACAACTTATTTTTGGGTTATCTTTACGGAAATTGGCACAGAATTTTTTGGCATTATATGTACAATTCTTTGTATATTCCTGGGCCTTTGGCCTGCAGCTCCTGTCTATCTAATCTATTCGTTTACTCTTTTCTATAGTTTTTGTTTTATGGGCAACATAGTTGAAGTGGCGGTATTTAGAATGACATCTTGTACATAAAATTGTAAAGCAAAAATGTCTTAAAATTGCCATTATATTTACAGAACGATGACGTCATTGACTATATCTACGATTCAAGTTGGTATCAGCTAACAGTTCCGGAACAAAAGATGATACTGACCATGTTGACGAACTCACAACAGGCAATGGGTATAACAGTTGGTAACGTTGTCCCATTGTCGATGAATACAGCTTTGCAAATGACGAAAACATTTTACAGCATGTCGATGCTCCTACGAGAGTTTTTAAATAATTGAAAGTGTTGAAGCAAAAGTGTTTCAATATGTGGCACCTCACCTTAGATTTCTGCACCTTCAAGAACCAGATTTTTTATTAAAAAAAAAGTCAACAAAAAAAACGAATGTAATCGCAATTTGAATAATGCACACAAATAGTAATGCACATACATACATACATATAATATATCTGAATAAAATTTTAAAATTAAAAAGTTAGAGTTTTTAAATTAGAAATTCACCCATATTCCTTGCATTTGGAAGTGCAGCTTTCGAATATAAGAAAGAGGTGATTTTCTGGAAATAGTTTTATTCCGGAAAGATTTTATTGGAATGATTTGTCAAATAGATAACAGATCGCTCAGTCTATAATTTTTTGAAAATTTTTTTCATATTATAAATATGTATGCAAAAACGTAGGTAAAGCCAGATCACCATCCTGATGACTTTAGATTATATTTCTTGGTCATCTAGATTAGTGCATTATTGGTTACTGTTTATCTGACGGACTTCCTTTATTATCAACGCTTGTATACGAATCGCTCCATCAGGAAGGATGAGGATGGCTTTCTTTAAGCTGAGATGTCTGCTACTGCACAATCGGCACACTGGCTAAAGTTTCATCGGTGGAGATATTCGAAAAATCTTTTGCGAGTGTGTTTATTGCATCAATGTTAAGATCAGTAAATGAATGCGCTAGCGACTAATTCGAATATTAACCTAATTTGGGTAGGTGAATGGAATATAATTGCGCAGAATTTGGTAGAGCTACTGATGGCTTCGCATAATAGAGAATTCTGTAACGTGTCTCTTTCTGCATGTAGGAACCGTATCGATGCTGATCATATACGCTTGGTATCAGCTAACAGTTCCGGAACAAAAGATGATACTGACCATGTTGACGAACTCACAACAGGCAATGGGTATGACAGTTGGTAACGTTGTCCCATTGTCGATGAATACAGCTTTGCAAATGACGAAAACATTTTAGAGCATGTCGTTGCTCCTACGAGAGTTTTTAAATAATTGAAAGTGTTGAAGCAAAAGTGTTTCAATATGTGGCACCTCACCTTAGATTTCTGCACCTTCAAGAATCAGATTTTTTATTAAAAAAAAGTCAACAAAAAAACGAATGTAATCGCAATTTGAATAATGCACACAGATAGTAATGCACATACATACATACATATAATAGATCTGAATAAAGTTTTAAAATTAAAAAGTTACAGTTTTTAAATTAGAAATTCACCCATATTCCTTGCATTTGGAAGTGCAGCTTTCGAATATAAGAAAGAGGTGATTATCTGGAAATAGTTTTATTCCGGAAAGATTTTATTGGAATGATTTGTCAAATAGATAACAGATCGCTCAGTCTATAATTTTTTGAAAATTTTGTTCATATTATAAATATGTATGCAAAAACGTAGGTAAAGCCGGATCACCATCCTGATGACTTTAGATTATATTTCTTGGTCATCTAGATTAGTACATTATTGGTTACTGTTTATCTGACGGACTTCCTTTATTATCAACGCTTGTATACGAATCGCTCCATCAGGAAGGATGAGGATGGCTTTCTTTAAGCTGAGATGTCTGCTACTGCACAATCGGCACACTGGCTAAAGTTTCATCGGTGGAGATATTCGAAAAATCTTTTGCGAGTGTGTTTATTGCATCAATGTTAAGATCAGTAAATGAATGCGCTAGCGACTAATTCGAATATTAACCTAATTTGGGTAAGTGAATGGAATATAATTGCGCAGAATTTGGTAGAGCTACTGATGGCTTCGCATAATATAAAATTCTGTAACGTGTCTCTTTCTGCATGTAGGAACCGTATCGATGCTGATCATATACGCTTGGGTTTAAGGACCTGACTAGAAGTGTCTGACTTAACATGGTGAGCTCTTTCTCTTTCTTTCTTCCCCAGCCTTGCATAGACTGTCTCTTTGTTTCTGAGCAAAGTTTTTTTTTGCTCATTAAATTTGTGCCAGCACTTTAAAGGGAAATTTAAAAAAAGGTTGGGCCATTTAAAAGTTTAAGTCTAGAAATGCAATAAAACAAAAATGGTTTGAAATGTTGCCCAATTTATTTCTTTGTTGTGAAGAACAATTGTTCCGGTTAGAAATGCATTATTATTTCATTAATATGCCTACCGCGGCTGGCCTCACAGTACCCCATTCGATCGGATCAATGTTTAAAAACTTTTTCGGGTGTATGGGCCGTATCTCAGAAATTACATCACGAATGCTGGCCTTCAAATGCTCAATTCTCTGGTTGTCGGAATACCACTTGTCTTTAGCGACGCCCCACAGAAAATAGTCCAACGGGGTCAAATCGCAGCTTCTTGACGGCTAACTCACATCAGAATTTCGGCTAATTAAACGGCCATCAAACGTTTGACGCGATAAATCGATTGTGGCATGAGATGTTTGACAAGTTGCACCATCCTGTTGAAACCAAACATCACATAAATACCATGAAGATCTGGCACTATAAAATCGGGTTATCATGATGCGATAGGTGTCTCTATCGATCGTAATAGTTGCGCCGTCATCATTTTCAAGGAATTGTGGGCCAACGATAATTCCGTTACACAAGCCGCACCAAACAGTCACTCTTAATGGGTGCAATGGGGCTTCTGTAAGACCACATTTGGGTTTTCAGAGCCCCAAAAACGACAAGTTTGCTTATTAACGTACCCACCAATATGAAAAGATGATTTTTTTTTTTTTAGTAAAATCGACATCATCGTGCAGTTTCTCGTTGGCCCATGTAGCGAAGCGAAAACGGAGCGGATAGTAGCGCAGCTTCAACTCTTGAACCCACTGAACTTTGTAAGGCGTCATATCGAGATCTTTTCGCAAAATTCGACGTAAACTGGTGCGCGAAATGTTTAATTTTTGAGAACGATGACGAGTTGATGTTTATGGATTCTCACGCACATTCTCAGCCGATATTTTCGAGTGCACGCACTGTACGAGCACGCTTACATCCTGGCGCAACAATAATAAAATCAGTTTCACGAACTTTAGCAATAAACTTGCGTATACCGGGCACCGTTGGTCCTTCTCTGCCATCAAATTTTGTACGATATTTTCGTGCAATTTCCAACCAATTGTCTTTGTTCTGGAAATAAAATTACAATAAATCTCAATGTTGTTCAAGCGTAAATCGATTCATTTCGTTCAGTCGAGATATTATAATAAATTTTGTGACAGGATAGAATGACATAAGTATTGCCAGATGGCCCACCCGATACAGTTATAAAAAAGAAACCGAAGTTTATGCATTTATTTCTACGTGCCCGGGTTCTACGAGCTGAGGCTCGAAAGTAGTGACTTAGATACACAAGATAAAAAAAGAAATTATTTTTCTATCGAATAATTATTGGCAATGATATATTACGAGCAGCCTAAACAAAAAATAAAATAAAAAAAAAATATGTGAAGTTTGGTAATGCTGTGTATTTGGTGGGATAAAAATGATTCCCCCTATTATGAGCTGCTAAAATCAAGGGAAATAGTCTCAGTGTTCCTGTGACGAACATAATTGCATCGAATAAAGAGAGCATTCGCCGAAAAGCTTTACAAATAAGCGACCAGACATAGAGCCGTGATATTCCACATATTGCAGGATCAGCTAAAAACTATTTGAAAAATAAAGTTTGAAAAGTATGGCTGATAATATAAGGCGGATAGCCTTATAGTCCAGGCCTGGTTCCGTCCGACTGCTATTTGTTTTGATCAACGCAGAAGGCTCTCTGGAATACACATCACTTAAGAATAAGGTATCCGAATTTTGGTTGGTTCTTTTGGCGCGGAGTTCATATATTGCTAGAAAGATGGGAAAAGGCTAACAATGGATAATATTTTGTACAAATTAATATGTATTGTGCCAACATCTCAGAATCAGTTTATAAGATTTATCAGCAACTTGTGACACTCACACTAACACTCATACTCCAGTCTTGATGACCAGTGCTTGTATGTTTTAATTGTAATGTAGTGCAGTCTGAAGAATATTCGAACATGACCAGCTGCATAAATTTCTTTCTTTCTACTTCATATTCGTAGAGATGAAATTATTATAATTAAAATAATAATAATTAAATACATAGAAGAGAAATATTATATTTAAAATAAAATTTTTACTTATAAATTTAATTACAAAGTGAGTAGAACGTATTCAGGTGATACAATTCTTGAGTAATAATTTCATAAGTATATGCAATTGTACTTACAATTGCAATATTTAATTATAGGGGATATCTATGGCAATTATTTACATTAAATATCTTTGCAATGTAAACGTTTCGTTTTTTAATATTTTACAAAAGTACCCATAGTGCACAAATAATTTTATGTTAGATATCATTCTAGTAAAAGATTTTTTAATCTCTTTTTTAATAAAAATAAATCAATCGATATATACAGTACATACACTATTGGACAAAATAAAGTGCAAATTACCTTTGTTATATTTCATCATAGAAAAAAAAGGAATCAAACTCAATATTATTGTTAAAGAATTAATTGAATTTATTAATTTCGTTTACCTTTTAATATAAAAAACATAAAGACTTAAATATTTTAACTAAACTTGTTTTGTTAGTGAGAACAGGGAAATTACTCTGTTAGAGAGAGTAAAGTTGATGTTTTAAAAAAATGTTAAAAAAAATCAACATACACCCGCTGCACATGTGCACATGTCGCTGTTTCAGTGACATCTAAAATCAAAAGCGAAAAATTTTTTTATTATTTGTCTGCGCCTTAAAAAAATTTGCGTACATTTGTCATACGTGTGCATTCGTCACTATCTCTTTGACGACTAAAGCAAGAGAGTAAGAATACGTGTGAATTGATCGCGGACAAAAGTCCCACGACAAGCTCATGACTGCTTTAAAGTACATTTATTTCTCGCAAATGGGGTGTCGTGGTGTAGTGGTTAGAGTGCACGCATAACAACATAAACGACCCAGGTTTCGAGACCCGAACATCAGACGAATGATCAGGAAGAACACGCCACCTACTTGGAAAAAATTACAATGCTAAAGTAAAGATCACCACCAATTAGCAAGGATCTTCACCAATACACAAAAAAAATAAAAACAAATGGAGGGAGCTACAGCGGATTAATCATCTACTTAGCTTGAAATATCAAATTGATTAAAGAAACTGAAACAAAGCAATAGATGCTTTGTGGAAAGCCAATATGCTAACTAGAGGAGAGACGGAGGAAAAATAAATAAATTTCTCGCAAATATTATTGATTTGCCTTTGAACTATTACACGATTTCAATTTCACTCGTATTCAGTTTAGTAATAGCCGCCTGTTTAACGGTAATATACTTAATTGAGATCTAAATGGCTCAAAAAAATTTTATTGACAGATACTTAATTTAAAAAAGCCATGACTTGGTCAGAATTTAGCACATAAATTTGTTTCCGCTATAAAAATATTTTGGAGCATAAAATTTCCAAATATACACTAAAAAGGTTTCAAATGCTAGCTAAATACGAAAAGATAATGAAAACATGCTCTTAAAACTGAAATATGCAAAAAAAAAACTGTTTTGAGCAAAATATGCCAAGATATGCACTAACAAATTGATACCAAAGTTCATAAAAACGATTTGATTGATTGCTTGAGAAAAAACATGCAATTCTATATACCTGGCTTCCCTGTATATCAGTTTTAAGTACACCAGTATACAGCTTTGTGATCAACAAACGCAACTCAAACTCTAATACGTTATATGCATCATAAAATCCATGATATTTACAGCCTGTATAAACGAAAATCTCTGACTTAACTATAAATTATTTATAATCCAGTATTTTGTGATTATAAAAAATTTGTTACTACTTTACGTTGATGGCAATGAAAATCTGTTTGGTGCTGGATTTGTATGCATATTTCTGTTGGTCATCCTGCACCATCGTAAATTTATACACTGTTCCTACGTTAGACACGAGTATTATTTAACTTTAATTTTACTTGTAATTTGTGTTGTATTTGATGGGCTTGGTTATAAATGGTCCGCCAAATAAAGTTTTTATTTTTTTTTTTTTTGAAAATGCTATAAAAAAGAAACTACAGAATATTCTCAACTTTTTTTTTTATTTGAAAGTACGATCCTTCCGGTTAATAATGGAAAATAATTTCGTTCAAATGGCTGCCTCTGCTGGCCATGCAGTAGCCTACACGACCAGTCCAATTTTTAAGTACATTATCGATTGTGTGCAGCTGTATTTCACCAATGGCTTCACGAATATTATCTTTTAAGGCGTCAATTGTCTCTGGCTTGTTGGCGTAACACTTATCTTCGACGGCACCCCACAAATAATAGTCCAACCGTGTCAAGTCGGAGCTCCGAGGTGGCCAAACGACATCAGCTCTGCGGCTGATAATGCGATCTTCAAAAACAGGGCGCAAAACATCGAGTGTAACTTCGGCTGTGTGGCACGTAGCGCCGTTCTGTTGAAACCAAATGTTGCTAATATCCTCCTCTTCAATTTTTGTGAACAAAAATTCGTTCAACATGGCCCGATAACGATCGCCATTGACTGTAACGGCCACTAATTTTTGAAGAAAAATGGCCCAATTATGCCTCTGGACCAAAATCCGCACCAAACAGTGACTCGTCTTGTCACAAATGCGACAATTTTGTTTGTTTACATACCCGCCAAGATCAAAATGAGCTTCATCTGAAAAGATGATTTTTTTTTGGCAAAATCGGCATCTTATGTAAGTCGATCGCAGGCCCACTTAGCGAAGCAAGAACGCATTGGATACACAACTATATTCGTTCAGCAGAAGGATAAAACTAATTATCTGTCAAATCAGACATGAGCTAAGGGTTACCATTCACGAAATAAGCACTAGTTGAAAAAAAGCGTTAGATGGCGCACCCTTTATTATTATGAATCCATACAGCATGTAGTAAGACATATTAACATTATTATTCATTTTGACTCATTGCAACAAGGAACAGCTTTATAGCGGTTTAAATTATTTTAAGTGGCACTTTATTTTTTTTTTCTTCTAAATACATATAATGAAATATTATTTTGCATTAAAAGTGAAGAGTTACAAAATTTAATATCGAATGCCCTCAAATCAAATCCATTATTGTGTGTGACTAAAAAAGAAATCAAGAATTGAGAAAATTTTAATAAATTCAAATTCAATTGACAATTTTTCAATAACAAGGTCATTACCAGACTATAGACCTTTATAAGAAGCAATTAAGGTACCTTTTCTGTGTTTGTCATGGTTATTATTATATTTAAAGCAAAAAGCATTTAGTTTGGGTCACTGATCATAGAAATATTAAGAAAGAGAATCTACAAGTGGAATTTAAAAAGAAAAATAATAATTCTTAAGTTCGCAGAGTAGTTTGTAACGAAGTGATTAAAATGAATTAAATATTGCTGCTTTTCCTGAATAACACTACCACTGAGAGCTTAACATTGAAAAAAATGTCAGGTAAGTTTGATAGCTCCTTGACTTGTTTAATAAAAAATATATTTTGACATAAACAGATCCTTCTTTAACCTCAGAATATTTAAATGAAGGTTTTTTTAGTTCTTAATTTCTTCTAAATAATAAAATTTCTTAGGAAGCTTCTTTTTGAACCAAAATCACTTATCTCCACGAAATTTCTTAAAATTTAAATACAGGAAATGGTCGAAAGGGACTAAATCCAAGAAAATGCTATATGGAGTAGCAAATTCATAAACTTTTGCTATAGTGACTACAAAAGTTTACAGCTAAGCATTGTGCTGTGGAACAGCACTCTTCTTTTCCATTAGATGCGGGCGATTTTGCTATAAATCAATATATATGTTTAAAAGGTAACATTTATAAGGAAATCACCATAGACGGGTGAGTCACCTTACTTATAGGTTACACTTCAATTCAGTGACTCAGACCAGACTCTTGACAATGTCCCAAAATGACTTACTGGCCAAATATTCAGGCCTACAATACTATATGCCGCTGTAGTATGTCGTGGAAAGACTAGGCAAACAACGGTTAAATCAAGGCTATGTAGAGAACAGAAACTTGCATGCTTATGCATCACAAGGGCGATGAAATCTTCTCCAACGAAAGGCAACACTGCAAGATGAGGATGCTATGACGGCAATCTCCATTCATAGGAAGGGAAGGCTTAAAATAGGCAACCTTATTGGTCATCTTAAGGGAGATCGGGGTTATGCTCTATACCTCTCAGGCGATCGATCACATGGATCCTGTGCACAGCTTTATCATCCGACATCTTTAAGAGTAAGACAAAAATAAAGATGCTTTTCCATGCAGAGCAACACTGGAAGGTCACAACGATCCACCCGGGTACTCAGAATCGGGTTACCTTGGTCCGGGTGCCGGAACATGAGAGACAGGAGGGAAATGATATGGCGGATATTTATCCCAAAAGGAGGCCTTGGAGACTTTCACTAGCCCCACTCCATATTTTGGTTTCAACAAGAGGGGAAAAGAACATTGGATCGACATAAGTGACCTGGACCACTTCAAAAAGTAACAGTGCTCATTACGGCTATAATAAGCACCTGAACAGAATGGGCATATCCAAAACTAGCACCTTCGGAATCTGTTGTGGGGAAGAGAAATCAAAGAAGCACTTAATCATTAACTGCATGGCACTGGGATACAAGAGATGTAGGCTACTGAATTCATATACAGTGGGTGAGCAGAATTTGTTGATGCTCCCATTGAAGGAGATGGTCCGGTTCTAGAGGCGTTTGGAGCCAGTAAGAAACACAATAAATCAAGGGTGTTGGCAGAGAAAAGAGCCCTTTTAGGTCTGACGTAACTTACATTAGATTGCATTACGTTAAGTGACACAGATGCATTCCAACAAAGCTGTTGGTCAAAAGACCAACCTAAGCTTTCAATGATGCACATTTTTGCAAAAAAAAACTACTGTTTAGATTATTATTTATTTTCAAGTGTGTCGTGATATACCAGCATAGACTTGGTCGGATTTCCGCTGTACAACGCCAAAGAAAAAATAATGTTAATGCATTAAACACATAGACGACAGCAGACTGCACGATTTCATTTCGTTCCCACGACCATCAGTTCCACATACCGGAACGACCCAGATTATATTGGTCTTCAGCCAAAAACTGAATTCCCATTAACAACAACAATAAAAGTATGTATTATCATTCATTTTCAATTTTCTTTTATTTTATATATGGGGGGGGCCTTACAATCGAGCAGACCATCAGTCCGATACACGGTCTGTCAGCGCTGGATTCACGTACGATGAAATATAAATAGAAATTGTAGTGGCCTCTGAAGCGTGAGAAAGTGGAATGAAGACTATGTAGCGTCATGTTGTGCATATCATAACAGTCCATTAACACAGTCTGACCCACCTTCTTTTCCGATAACCTCAACGCCAACAGACAGAACGCCACCTACACAAGCACAACAACAACAACTTCTGATGCAACAATCTGGCAATCAACAATCTGTACTCACGCCACAAACTCCGGCAATACTCCTGGAAACAACCAATCTAATACAGTTTAACCGCGACGGCCTCGGAACAAAAAAGCGGAGATAGCGAATTTTATGCTGATCCACAAATTTAAAGTAGCAGCAATCTAGGATCGCACAATAACAGTGCAATATAGACTAATGACGATATCTAATGCTGCAAACGATCCACTTATGGAGCTACAATGAATAGCAGTCGCATCCGGAATCACCGAAATAGAATTGATCAACGTTTTCATCCCACCGGTGAACAGCAGCCCGGCAGACTATTTCCCGAACATCAAGTAATTGCTTGATGAGGATAACCGTGTGGTGATGGGAGCCTTTAAAGCTCATTACGAACTCTGGCACTCCAATCTGGGAAACGACAATAGGGACATTGCACTGGCAGAACAAATCAACGACTTAACCTGCAGCACAATAAATGATGTTACCTCCACCAGAATTATAGGTGATTGCGCAAGTTCGCTGTATATACTTAACTATTGCCAACGTAGGCCTGATCAACTTCATTCAATGGCGAACAATCCTAACACTGGTACCAGACCACCTCACCATACTAATTAAAATAAATCGTCCTCCTAACTTTGATGTCTCTGATCGGCGGACCTTTTTAAACCACTGTAAAGCTGACTGGGAAGGTTTCGGAGAGTACGCGAACCGCAAATTTGGGAGTTTACTCGTTTCCACCGATACCCTTTCTGCAGAGAAGAGCTTTCGTAACACCACGTAACGCTTTATTCCAGCTGGTAGAATCCCATTGATACGCACAAACTTCCTAGCTGAAGTAAAAAAACACCTGGGGATGAGCGCGATGACATCAAACACACAAACACTGGAGTATCCAAGCTTCGAGAGCTTACCAGGGAGATCTCAAGGCTGCTGAACGACTATAAGCGTAATAAATGGGTAAATTTTCTCAATACCCGGATAGTGACAAGACGCAGAAAAGGATATTGAGGAAAGTGCGCAGCTTTTACACGTACGAAAATTCGCCAAATTATACAACAAATGAAGTTTCGAAGGTCATCATAGATGCTAAACTATCAAGAGTACTTTGCAGACTACTCAACCTATCACTGATAATACCAGACATCTGAATAATAGAGAGATTAGTTCCCGTGCTCAAACCAGGAACTGATGCAAGCTTGGGAGATTCGTATCGATTTATGATGCCTCTATCTCTGGTGGCTGAGGCCCATTACTTCTACCAAGCCTGATGGAACACCTGCAAATGACATCCTATCAGAATGAATTTCGCAAGCAACATGGCACTACCACCGCGCTTAACGTCATAGCTACCCAAATAAGTCAGGGCCTGAATCAAGTAAAGCGATGTGAAAAAACAGTAATGGTGGCCCTGGACCTGTTCAAGGAATTTGACACGGTCAATCAGGCCATTCTCTTTGAGGACATATTTAGGTCGGACCTCCTTAACAATATAAAGAGATGGCTACTGAAACTCCCGGTATCACGCCTGTACTATCCTGGTGAAGGGCAAGAATATCGATGACACTTGCGGCAGCATAAATAGCTATCTAAAGGACCTAATAAATATCTTCGCTCGGAGGAATTTGAGAGCCAAACCGTCCAAATCTTCTGCCACGCTATGCACTACATAGACAAAAGAAGTAAGACTGGATCTAAATATAATCGTGGATGGAAATCCCAATAACAAACTAGCCCAAAATCCTCTGGATAACTTTTGATAACCGTTTCCGGTCTTCGGAGCATGCCACTGCAATAAGCAGTAAGATGCGGAGTAGAAACAAGGCCTCAAGTTACTTGCCGACAGTACTTGGGGCACAGAATAGAAAACCTTGGTGGCTACATATAAGGCAATTGGCCGGTCAGTGGTAAACTATGCAGCGCCCACGTGGTAACCACCATTGAGCCCAACACAGTTGGGAAATCTACAGAGATGTTATAATGCAGCACTGAGGACCATCACCGGTTGTGTCCAGAAGACACCAGAGCAACACCTTCATAGAAAACAGAAGATCCTTATAGTCAAGGAAAACAACACCCTGCTTACGGAGCAGGACGGAGCATCCGTATCATCGGATCACGCAAATTAATGCTCACCCCAGGAATGTGAGGGCAGATCTTCGCTAATATAAAGATGAGATCCAAGGTTATCTCAGGGATCAATTCAATCTGGACACATGTAAGACATCTCTGAAGGACAATCATCATGATACGGTTGAGAGGGTGCTAAGAAGCTCTCACGAGAATGTCATCCACGGAGACCGCCCATCTCCCATGGCGAAAAACATCTTCGCAGAGAGACCAGAGTTGTCCTAGAGCAACTAAAACTCAGATTGGGCAGGCATCAATGAAGATATACCCAATATCTGTCCGGCCTGTAGAACAGGTCCTCTTGATGTCCAGCATTGGTTTGCCTGTAGTGCAAACGCAACAGTTCTGGTCGCCAGATCACTCTGGACAAATCCGGTGGAAGTAGCTCAACTCCTGGGCCTTAGAATAGAAGAAGAAGAAGAAGAAGAGAAAGAAGAGGATGAATGATAATATACAATATAGTTGGATTTTCAGATTAAGCTGCTACAACAACAACAACTTCATTTCAGGGAATGTTGTTGGCTTCATTTGTCGCCGTCATGCAAAGCATCAATGTGCTCTACACACTTTCCGAAATATTTTTCTTTACTTATTTGAAATAAAAGCTTTTAAAAAAGAAGAAAAACTCAGTGTTCGGTATGGCCGACTTTAAATTCATATGGTATTGTATTCCTTTGAATGCATTTACTTGTTACACTTGAGAGCACAATTTGAAATAAAATATTTGCAAAAAAAAAATCCCATAAAATATATTTATAAAAAGGGTTTGTTAGAATAACAAATTTACATGAATAAAATTTAACAATTTTTTTTTTTTTTTTGGTTTTTTCCTTTACAATTTAATGTAATTTTTATAAAACCACTGCATGCAAAGGCAGAAATGAATTGCTTTAAATGGTAGGAAAAAAGCAGAAAACAGAAAACATAGAGGCCAGAATGTCGTTGGTTTATTCATTTATAAGGAATCAACCAAAAATTAACACAAAATTGAAATGTTTTAGAAATTGTAAGAGAAATACAAAAATAACAAAGAGAAATTTAGAAATCGATAACAAAAGAAAAATTAATGAATTTCAACACAGACGCTGTCTCAATAAAGCAATACAGAACGTTGAATATCTCCATCAAATAAAACATATGTACGAGTATATACATACTTCTTAAACGAAGTATATATCTATGTAGGGTTAAAAGCTGACACCAATAAACAGCGGTTTTCAAATTGTATATACAGGGTGTACGCCGGGAAGGCATACTTCTTTCTTTGTTTATAATTTTTGATTACATGAAAGACGATGGATCTCATATTGAGAAATGTTTTATTTAATGTCGGCAATTATGCATAGAATACAATAACAGATAAATGCCCGCCTCTGTTAGCCTCACAAATGCGAACCCTTTTCAGCACATTTTTCATTACATTCTCACATATTTCACGCGGTATTTCATTAACTTCATCACGAATATTGATTTGTTTGATTTGCTCCATCGTTTCTGTTTTGTTTGCATAAACCTTGCTTTTCAGATATCCCCACAAAAAGAAATCGGAGCAGTCAAATCAGACGACCGTGTTGTTGTGGAAAGAGGTCTCGCCATAAATCCATTGTAATCCTGGCTGTATGCGATGTGGCACCGTCTTGTTGAAACCACATGCTGGCGAATGTTATTCCAAAGCATGCAGTTGTGGCGTTAAAAAGTTTTCAATCATATCACGATATGGCTCCCCATTGACAGTTACCGTTACGCCGTTTTCAGTTTCAAAGAAGTAAGGGCCAATGATTTCTCCTGACCGAATTGCACATCAGACTGGCTGATGAATAATTTGAGGGTTTTCCATTGTCCAGAACCGACTATTCTGTTTATTCACATAACCATTCAAATAAAAATGTGCCTTGTCACTCAGTATGATTTTTTTATGAAAATCGGGGTTGTCATGTCTCTACTTCACGACTACCAAATATGAACTGTCAAGACTAATGTTTACCAAAATGGCGGCAAAACAAAGTAGTATATCTTCACGGCGGACACCCTGTACATTTAAAATTGAATGTGTGTTTGTATATATGTATGTTTGTGTTTTATACCCACCTAAAGGGCTGAACTGATTTTACAATATTGCTCTAAATGTCTCGAGAGAACTATAGGTTTTATAAGTTTCAAATATTCAAACTGGGTGGTGCCACACCCATAAGAAGTGTATATTTATTTACCTATATTTTCAAAATGAGGATGGCGTGTTGTAGTGGTTGGATCATATGCATAACAACACAAACTACCCAGGTTCGAGACGCAGTAGGAGGACATGATGAAGAAAAATTTATTTGTGGTTTCGAATTCTTAATAAAGAGGCTTTGCCTTCCCTCCAGACAACTCCATCTAAAAATGAAAAAAGCCCTCCTGACCTTCCCGCATATCCATGGCGATGATGACAAACATCAGACGAATGATCAGAAAAACACGCCACGCTACATTGCTAAAGTAAAGACCACCACCAATTGGCAAGGATCTCACCACTACGCAAAATTATATGGAGGAAGCTACAGTGGATTAAATCATCTACTTAGCTTGAAAGATAAAATTGATTTAAAAAACTGAAACAAAGCAATGTATGTTTTGTGAAAAGATAATATTCTCCCTAGAGAAGTGAAAGAGAAAACATTTTTTTTCAAATTGGTAACAGTAAGACTCTCTAGATTTGAAGCTAATTGCTTGGTCAATACAAACCATCAATTAAAAAATGAGCGGAACTGGGTACTTTTATTACACAGTAAATAGTAATTTTTGTATATCTTGACAACAGTGTAGTCAACACAAATTATCAGTCAAAATAAAAGCTGAATTGTGTAATTTGGTGTGGCACCTCTCATATATAAAGGGTGTTCAAAATTGATAAAAATATTTTTATTTCAGTTTTTTTCAAATAGGTTCCGGTTAAAAATAAAAAATTATGTCGGTGTACTGACCCCCCTATTAGCTCGGCAGGCTCCTAATTTTTTACCAAAATTATCAGTCACGTTTCTCCAATAAACTATTGTCAATGGTTGATATCTGCTCGATAATGTTGGTTTTCAGTTTTTGAACTGTTGTGGTATTATTGCGCTGTAGACTTTCGATTTCAAAAAACCCCACAAAAATATCTAAAGGTGTCAAATTGCACGATCTTGTTGCCAAATTTACCTCTCCACGAGAAATAATGCGATTTTCGAACTTTTTTTTTTTAAAGATCCATCGTTTCTTTTGCTGTGTCACAAGCAGGGTTGGCAACCCACTGGGTAACCCAATTAAACCCACCCGGGTTTTATTGGATATTATATTTAAAAAAAAAAACCCTGCTGGATTTCTTATTTAAATGTTTTCGTAGTTTATTTACAACAAAAATAGATATAATTTACGTATTGGGAGTACAAATTAATTTGGTTCGTTATTTTTAGCTCAAAAATGATAATGAAGTAACAAATTAATCAAAATCAAAATTTGTCAAATCACTGCTTACATGCTTCTCCCACCTCTGAGCCAATTTCTGAATCCCGTTTTAGAAAAAATTATCGTCTTTCGAGGCGATCCAACTTTGAAGCCGATTTTACATTTCTTGAAAAGAAGTGATTCGTTGAAATGGTATAAGGTACTATATCCGTCAAACAGCCAATAGTCAGACGAATCAATGTGCAAAAAATACGGTGGCATATGGCATTTAGGCGTTTCTGACAATCGTTTGGCAGCTTTTGGGATATGAGGCCGAGCGTTGTCATGCAAAAGAATAACTTAATCACGTCTTTGTATTCCGGCTATTTTTCTAATAATGCACAGTTTAAATGAAGTAATTACAGTCAGCTTTAGCAGTCCATAGTACCCAACACCTTCCAGATCCTTGTAATTTTACTAACAAATAAAAAAATATTGTCGAATTTAACGAAATTAGTAAGCAGTTGTAAAACCCAATAAAAACGAAAAACCCAATAAAACCCGGTGTACTGGATTTTTTTAACCCGGGTTTTTGCCAACCCTGGTCACAAAAAGCTTCATTGATCGTAATCGCATTTCCATTTTGACTTTAAAAAATATGGTCCCATGATTCCTCCGGACCACAAACCATACCAAACCGTAACTATTTGTTGATGTAATGGTTGCTCTAAGATAACTCTTCGATTCTTCGGCGCTTCGTCAGTGACGATTATTGTGTTAAAAACTTTTGCCACTTTCAAAAATGTTTTCATAATAAACACACGTTATTTCTAAGTGTAACGTTCCATATTAACTAACCGGATTGTATGCAGAATCTGAAAACAAAAATTTAGAATAAAAATTACAATTAGAAAAAAATGGCAGCAAAATTAAAATGATACCTAAATTTTGGACACCCTTTAATAAATATTAATTTTAGAAAGAGTTTCGAAATTTGACCGAAAACGCTTCATGGTCAATACAATTCGTCAGTAAACAAGTGAGCGGAATTAGATAAGTGGCCATGGTAGCTCCCTTACAAATCAAATGCATATAGAACGGTAAAAGTGAACATTTTGAAACTTGGTCTAAATTGATTCGTAGTCAAAATGGACAGAATAGAATATATGGGCTTGGTATTTACCATACAAAAGAAATATTAATTTTTTGGATATGTGGAGAACGTTAACAGTTAAATCTTTATTATCTATCCACATCCGCCAAAAAGCGAGAGATATTTCGGAAAGCACACCGGGTGAAAGCTATATATTGGGTGTCTTTTAGAGCTTCATAACTTTGAATTGGCAACATTGCTTTATTTGACAACCGATTTAACAGCTGATAGTTACTTTTTGTTTTGTTTGACTTAAAGTTTCACGGCCGTCAATTCGAAGAATGGGCTGAAGCACAAATTGATATTTTCCATTAAAAAGTGTATCCTCCGGTGAAGCCTATTTTTGGTTATTAATGGAGTAAGAAATAAGCAGCATTTTCGCATTTTGGGAGCGTATAATCCACAAGTTTTTGCCGCAACACCATTTTGGTGCGCTTTAAGGGCTGACGGAGACATTGGTCCATATGTCTTCAAAAACGATGATGGTTAGAATGTTACTGTCAATGGTGACCGGTATAGGTACATGATTAAAAATTTTTTCGTACTTCAATTAGCTGGCATTAATCCTACTGACTTAAGGCTCCAACACCACTGAGCCACATGCCACACAGATCGCACTACATTTGATTTACTTAAAGAAACTTTTGATGAAAGGGTAATATCACGTATTTATCGAATTAATGGGCTACCAAGATGTAAAGTTATGTAAAATCACTAGTCTACGTCGATAAACAAGAGACAATTGAACATCTGAAAATCAACGCTCGAAGCATTATTGGCGAAATACGGCCGCATACCAGGTGGTATGAAACGATAGTTTTTGAGTGAAATAAAACACTTATTTTTAATGGGCAGGTAAAAATACATTTTATTCAAAGTGTTGGCCATTGCTTGTTACATATATTTCTCATCTTTCAGGCAATTTGTGGATTCCACGTCAATAAAACTGTTCATCGTTTGAAGCAAACCAATTAGTCACCCAATTTTTGACTTATTCATAGGAATCGACTTGCTGCTCAGCCAATGCGTGTCCCAGAACTGAAAGCATATAGTAGTCGGAAGAAGCCAAGTCTGGTGAATATTGCGAGTGGGTTAGCAGCTACTAGCCTAATGCTTTGACTGTATCCTGAGCCGGTTTCACTTTGTGCGCAGATGCATTGTCATGCGACAAAATTACCTTGCCGTGTCTTGTGGCTCATTTTGGTTGCTTTTCGATCAAATCATGGATCAAATTGAGTATTTGTTATCGGTAGCGATCTGTATTAACGGTTTCACCAGGTTTTAGAAGCTCGTGCTACACCACACCTTTCTGGTCCCGCCAGATTGTCTTCCTGCCGAATCAATCTGGTTTTGCAGTTGAAATTGTTGGTTGTCCCGGATTAACCCATGATTTTTTTCATTTAGGATTCTGAAAACAAATCCATTTGTCATCGGCAGTAACAATTCGATGCAACACTGATTTTCTATCGTGTCTTTCAAACAAAATTTGAGAAGTGGTTATTCAGATTTCCATCTGTCTGTCATTCAATCCATAATGGCATCCATTTTCTAGACTTTTGGATATTTCCCATAGCTTTTAAACGGTCAGAAATTGTTTGTTGTGCAACATTTAATATTTATGTCATTTGTTGCTGATTTAGAGTGTCATCTTTATCCAATAATGTTTGCAATTCCGCGTCTTCAAACTTTTTTGGTGATCTTCCACGTTCTTTGTTTCTCACATCAAAATCGATATCTCTGATTCGTCAAAACCATCTTTTGCATGTTGCTTCTGATAAAGCATGATATACGATTCTGCAGAACTTTTTCTACAAATGAAAACAAAAATTAATGCTTTTTTTAAATCGTTATTTTCTGGTACAAATTTCTCCATCTTTAACACGATGAAAAAAATGTGATGTATATTAAATATGTTTCACAGATGTCATTGCCAGCACAAAAAATAATTAAGTCTCGTTCACAACAAATGTTCCCTATCGAGACACTCACTTCATACCGATACATCTGGTATGCTGCAAGAAGTTTATGAAAATTGGTGTCCAAGATTGTAGCCGGAACCACAGTACTGTTGCTGGGCGTGGATGAAAGGTGGCAAGAACACGTCTTGACCAGATTTTGGTTATGGGTTGCGCTTTTCTTTCTCTTGCAATTTGCTGGCTTTCTGGTGGGAGTCTTTTCCTTGATGGCGACTTTATTTCTCTGGGTTGAATTCATCTTGATCTATACGCACCTTTTAGGCACCAGCCGTGGCGTCCACATGCCCGAAGTCATATTTAAACATTAATCTCATAAAATATTCTATTCAAAAAAGATTTATTATGATTTAAACTTGTGTAACTGTAAAAAAACACCCGTTAAATATATAAAAATTAATGTGTCTTTGTTTGATGACTGTATACAGCAAAAAAGCAGAACTAATTTTCTTGAATTTTCTGGAAGGTAGTCTATCTTAAATATTTGGACTTGGACCGAAAGGGGATAAAATTAGGGAAAAGGGAAAAATGGTAATTCAGATAATTATTAAGATAATAATAAAGAAAGTAGTAGCGAAGCACGCCGAGTTTTAGCTGGCAAAAGTAAAAATAAAATTTTAAATGCAAAAAATTAATGGAATATGAGAAATCATGTAGAACATTTCAATTTAAATTTATGATGCTTTTGCTCGCCTAGCCTTCCTAACACTTTTATAGACATTTTTACTTGCTTAAGCCAATTATCATAAACACGGTCGTTAAAAATTGTTCACTTTTATGGTCAATTTCTACATCAAGCATGAGAGTACAACGATAAAAATAACGAATATTTTTAAAAACATTTTCTTACCACCCAAAGAAGGGACTATAGAAACCATTTTTTATTTATTTAGGGGAATGTCTGGTTACATAAGACATATGCTTTAATTTTCAAAATAAGAGAAAAACGAAATAACTTTTTATTGAAACGCTTGAAATAAAGTCCGAAACATAACACTTAACCACGTTTCGAAATAAAAACCCAAATTCATCAATGAATTTAAAAATTTTTGTTTGATTATGTTCTATGGCGTCAACCACTGTAGAGGCTTGGAATATAATTGGCTTAGGCTGTTGCTTGTGTCACATAAAACTGCGGTTTTTTTTTTTTTTTGTTTTTTTTTTTTTTTTTTTGTTTTGTAAGCCCATGTTATGGCAGTTGTAATGTTTCCTTCTAGGCCTGGAATTGCGGCTGGCTTGGTTTTTTACCTAATCTGAGTGTCTTGAATTCGAATTTGGCATTAAAATTGGGCTATCACGTCGTGTACATTTTTCATCGCTGCTAGCAATACTGTAAAACAGTCAAAGAGATCGTGTGTTACTGATTGAAGCTATTTTTGCTTTGTGTGTGGTGAATAATTAGTTGGAAAAAAATGATATGCAATTTCAGAATCATTCAAATATGCGTATTTACATTATTTTGGTTTTGCTGTCAGGAACTTGGACAAACCGTAAATACCGACAATGTTTTGCAATAGTTGCATAACTGTTTTATACAAGTGGTCAAATGGCAGAAAGATCTATTTCGGTTTTTCATTTTTTTTTATTTTCAACCGATTAACCAAAGGTGCTGAAATTAAGTATGAAAAATCGAAAAAAATTTACTTACGCCAATGTCCCATCGGTTTCAAAACCATTTCAATGTCCACCATTACAGGTCATTCCTAGTGCTACGAGCAGTGAGTCCGAAACATCGTTCACCAGCAGTGCTAGTTTGCTTATAAAGCTGATGATGAAAACTATTAAGTGACTCAAGCTGAGCTGAATGATCTAATTCGGGATTTATATTTCACAAAGCAAAACACAGAATTACTAGTTTCACGCATGCAGCAGTGGAAACATCTTGCAATTGGGTCAATCGTAGCAAGCTATAGAGATAGAAGCTTGGAATTGGCTGCATATTTTGAAAAGAAACAATCTGTGCTATACTGCACTGATGTCGATGGCTTATTTCAAAAAATTAACCAGCTATGTGACAAAACTGAATGAAGATTATTTATTGATGGCTTTAAGTATAATTTAAAGGCTCTTCTTTTGCATAATGGAATGGAAAACCATCCATACCAATTGCTCATGCCATTAATACAAAGGAAAGTTACGAATCAATGACTGAAATTTGGACATTACCCAAATACAACGATAATAAATGGAAGATCTGTGGTGAACTTAAGGTGTGCGATTTAAATTTCTTTGCATATACTATATAGTATAGATTATTTTAAACAACTGTAAATTAATCTCTTTCAGGTCATTAGTTTGTTGACTAGTATGCAAGTTAAAAATATTATTGTTTCCTTTGTCTATGTGATAGTCGCGCTACATGTCATCATTACGTCAGAGCAGTGTGGCCAAGAAGAACTGAGATTCACCATTAATTTATCCAATCGACGTTTTTCTTCCGCCGCTGCAGATAAAATTGGGCCTTTTACGAACTTTGTCAAGGCTCCAGACAAAGATGGGGCAGCATATAAATATTTGTTAGCGGTTTTTCCTAAAATTTCATAGGCTAAAATCAAATAAAGCATATTTGTTGGCTCTCAGATCAGGAAGCTATTGAATGGTGACCATTCTTCACAATGTTTATTGGAGAAAGAATTTGCAGCCTGGAAAGCTTTCAAGAGCATCGTGAACAGAATGAAAACTACAGACGAATTGTTGGTGAATTATTGAAAAATTTTAAAGAATTAGGTGCACGAATGTCTTCCACAAAACCTAGACGCGATAAGCAACGAACAAGGGAAGATCTAATGGAAATTGAAAGAAATTATCAAGGATTTTGAAACAAAAGCATGCTAAGAGACTATTTGTGGACTCTTATACGTGAAACAAAATACAAACGACGCTCAAATAATGCCAATCACTTTTGAAAATTCATTGATATTTAAATAAACTAATGATTTTTTATGTGAAAAAACGAATAAAAAAATTTTTTTTGAGTCTCGAAAACCAATTACAGATTCAAATTCAGCCCACAAAATTACCATAGGAAAGATATTTGGCAGCTCTAGCCCAAAACCTTGTTGGCTAGTGTAACAGTGGGGTCGAATCGCATGACGTTGGCTTCCAATGTACTGCTCCAAAACTTGAGATCAACTGCTCACCAAACTCACTTCTCAAAATGTTATTGGTATCGCATTCCGTGCGGCAAGTCCATTCTTCTTCCATTTAGACAAAATAAAAGTTCGGTAATCATCCACTGACTGCAACGGTGCGATTTTTACTGTTCTTGAAGAAGTGTGGCCCAAAGATTCATTAAAATCACCCAGTGATTTTTTTTTTTGAAGGCGTATTTTGTATGACATTACTTGGTATAGAAACAAGTATTCCTTACAGGCCACTTACATCAATCTTATGGATGTATTTAAAAAGTTCCAGTGATGAAGACTCTTTACAGATTAGTATTTCAAGGCACTCAATACATTTAGTTTTATTATTTTCATCGCGTTTAACACATTTTTAAACTTAAGAACACATCTGTAAAAACATATATGTATATATGAATGTATAACTTTAAAATCAACATGTTCTGGTAGTACATATGTCATTACGACTGCAGTTTTTCTTTTTTTTGTAACAAGAACGTTTTATTCTTTTATTTTCATAGATTCAAGGCCCAAACATACAACAGATCAACAGCTGCTTCTTCTCTAGTTGTCAAAGCTTACACATAAAAATTCGTTATTCATTTACACAATATGAGAAAGAGTTGTTGCCTAAGTGGGTATATCTATCATCATTCTTTTATGGTCAAAACCTTGTGAGGTTGTCACACATAAGTATATCAAAACGTATGTATACAAAAATAATATATTATACATATATCCCTGACAGACATGTGCTTTACATACCACGGTATACTTGTGTGACAGACACGTAGTATACGTACTACTATTATATCGTCACCTAAAATGCAAAATAGCTTATCATCACTTTTTATTATTTTAATAAAATAAAAAATCTTAATAAAATGAAAGGTATTGTGACTATAAACATGACGATGAAAAGCAACACTCTCTTAATCAAACTACTTTGTTCTGTATGTACTAACATGTTATTAAGTATTTTTGACTTGTAAAAAAAAATCATTTGTTATTATGCAGTCTTACACTTCTCTTATAAAATCATTGTTTTTGCACATAAAAAATTACAAATTTTTATGCTTTAATGTGCTGTATTATTATCAATTATAAACTCAATTTGGTTTCTTTTTTTTTGTTGTGGTTGTTTGGCTCTTTTTAATTTCAGGTTATTATATGTCTAAGGCAAATTTTTAAATAAAAATGATAAATTAACTGTCATTTAAACAGAATGAACAATCAGTATTCATACAACCTTAAAAATTTATTATTAATTTATTTACTCGAATTTCGTAAATAAAGTTTAGATATAATTGTCGTTTTTTATTTGTTTTAGGTAATAAAATCAAAGCCGTATAAAAGAAAATTATTTATTTATTAATTAATTTAAATTCAGTACAACAAGAATATAAATCTTATTTAATAGTACTGGGTAGGTAATGGCATATAATAAAAATAAATATGTACACATGTATATATTAACAAAAATATGATTCTCAAAAAAAATATATATAAAGGGTCCGCCATCTAACGTTTTTTTTTTCAACCAGTGCTTATTTCGTGAAAGGTAACACTTAGCTCATGTCTGATTTGACAGATAATTAGTTTTATCCTACCGCTGAACGAATATGGTTGTGTAAACGCTTGAACAACGGGCCTGCCATCGACTTACAGAAGATGACGATTTTACCAAAAAAAAAATCATCTTTTCAGATGAAGCTCATTTTGATCTTGGCGGGTATGTAGCACAGAAAACCCGCACGCATACATTGAAAAGCCGATACACCCAAGACGAGTCACTGTTTGGTGCGGATTTTGGTCCAGAGGCATAATTGGGCCATTTTTCTTCCAAAATGAGCAAGGAGTGGCCGCTACAGTCAATGGCGATCGTTATCGGGCCATGCTGAATGAATTTTTGTTCACAAAAATTGAAGAGGAGGATATTAGCAACATTTGGTTTCAACAGGACGGCGCTACGTGCCACACAACCGAAGCTACAGTCGATGTTTGGTACCCTGTTTTTGAAGATCGCATTATTAGCCGCAGAGCTGATGTCGTTTGGCCACCTCGGAGCTGCGATTTGACACCGTTGGACTATTATTTGTGGGGTGCCGTCAAAGATAAGTGGTACGCCATCAAGCCAGAGACAATTGACGCTTTAAAGGACAATATTCGTGACGCCATTGGTGAAATACAGCTACACACAATCGATAATGTGCTTAAAAATTGTACTTTCCGTGTAGGCTACTGCATGGCCAGCCGAGGCAGCCATTTGAATGAAATTATTTTCCATTATTAACCGGAAGGATTGTACTTTCAAAAAAAAAAAGAAATTTGAGAAAATATTCAGTAGTTTTTTTTATAGCATTTTCAAAAAAAAAAAAAAAAATATTTGGCGCTCTTTTTAAAAAAAAAAATTATATATATATATATATATATATATATATATATATATATATATATATATATATACAAATATATATACAAATATATATACAAATAATTTTTTTTTTTTTTTTAAAAGAGTCCGCCAAATATATTTTTTTTTTTTTTTGAAAATGCTATAAAAAAAACTACTGAATATTTTCTCAAATTTCTTTTTTATTTGAAAATGTATATATATATATATATATATATATATATATATATATATATATCTGGCAATATTATTAAATGTAACGCAATATTATTAACGTAATATTATTAAACGCCTGCTGATCGCATCCAGACCCATGGAGAGGGAATAATAAATCAGTTTTCGCCAAAAGCATACGTTTATTTAAAGGAGTATAAAACTGAGTTCTCCATAAGCCCCTCAACAACATTGCATACGTTCTACCGCAAATAACATTGATATCATCAGTCCAACTGAGCTGGCTGTTAAACATTATACACAGATTCTTGGCATGTTGAACCATCGATATAGAGGAGTTTCCGAGAAGTAGTGGCGGTGAGTCTGACAAGCCGTTAATCTTCCCAATTACGATAGCCTTCGATTTTCTCGCATTCAAGCTGAGACCATTGGCTGCAGCCCACTTAAATATACTATTAAGATCGTAGTTCAGATTACGGATACAATTATTGACGTCAGTCCTAAAACAACTTACTCGTACATAGAGTTGAACATCAAAAGCATAGATTTGAGTCCTATAGTAAGTAATACGAGAGGGTAGGTCGTTAGAATATATTGTGTATAATAATGGACCAAGAACAGAACCCTGCGGTACAACTGTCCTCAACAAACTACTAGCTAACCTTTTATTACCATTAAAAACTGATTGACTTCTATTACAAAGATACGTATAAATTCATTTTACAGCGGATAAAGAAAAGTTAAATTTGTTTATTAACTTATGACATAGTATATCATGATCCACGGTATCGAAAGCTTTAGAATGGTCGGAAAGTACCAGAAATGATATCATGTGTTGATCTACCTTCGATCTTGAATCCTCAGCAACATCCACTAACGCTGTAATACATCCATGTCCCGATCTAAAGCCAGATTGTCTGCTGGTAAGTAGAGAGTTTTCGTTCAAATATTTACTAATCTGTGAGTGGTCTATCCTTTTTCAAATGCTTTAGATAAATACAGCAATATTGCTATGGGTCTAAAACTTTTATTAGGTTTAGGAACTCGAATTATTTTGGCGTGCTTTCTCATAAAAGGGAATTCTGAAGTAGTAAGAATTGTGTTTATCAAATGAGATATATATTCAATAATAAGAAATTTTGGATGTATTTCATCACATCCAATTGAATTAGATTTAATGCAATGAAATAATCTTTTCACTTCTCCAAGAGTGACATTCGCAAACTGGAAGCCAGAATTAACCATATTCAAAGTCTCACAACTATTCGAAAGGTCATAATAGTTGATATTAGAGCTAGGCATTGGTATATTGGCTCAAATCAAATTTAATTGATCAACATCTTAATCATAATCAGCTCTCGTGCCCTTGTTTAAAACACCCATGTCACGAATATCCCTCCATTTTCGCCTAGAAGATAAAGCAGTAGAAAATTTGTGCTGATAGAATTTATATTTTGCAGCCCTTATTTTATAGTTATAGTTTTATAGTTATTTAAATATTTAATTTATAAAAAAAAACCTTTTAAAAAATTTAATTTGAAAATATGTAAGAAAACGGATTTTGCATAATGTATTTCCAGTTGAATTTATGTTAGGGTTTCCCAGTTCATATTGAACGGAGTTGTGTTTAGTGAGTAGTAATAATATACTACATTTGTACCAAGTCCATTTTTATAGTGTACGAACAAGCTTTAAACAATGTTTTATGGCTTAATTGTAGTATAGGTTGACAGACATGTAGTATACTATGCTAGTATAGTATGCAAATTCTATGTCTGTCAGGACTACTGGAAAAATACTTAATTATTGGCATATCCACATATGTATATAAAAATGAATGTGTGTCTGTCTGTCTGTCTGTTCTCGATAGATTCAAAAACAATACATCCAATCGCCGTAAAAATTTGGGATGTTATACCAGAATATTAAAAGAGTAAAAAGGAAGCGATCAGCTTATTTCCTTTTTCTTCCGAACAACATGAACATAACAAGTAGAAAAACACAAATTTGTCAAGTTCGACTATGTGATAGTGCAGAGTATCACGATGAGAATAATAACATTCCATTAAAAATATATATATATTATTTGAGTCTATTATGTACTATATTTTAGCCGACTTGACACTGTGCAATATGATGCGAAATACTAAGTATACATTGCCATCTTAGTGAGCTTCTCCCACTGAATGAAAGAGTCTAGAAATCAGAAGTATTGACACCGTTATATAAGCCTGAAACGATAATTAGACCAAGTTCAACTGCCTTGTTAAGGACTGTCTGATTCTGCAACAGTTTTTTCGCTCAAACTTTGTATAGTTATAGTCAGACTTCCCCGGGAAGGTTATTTGCAAATTTTTTGTTAAATCAGAGTTGGAGTTCTATGTTCGTCATTTTATAACTCGAGAACCACCAAATCGATTTAAGCTCCAAAACATGAGATAGCAAGGTGTACCTCTACTGATGGTTTCTGTTCAACTGGGCGGTGCCACGCCCAGTTGTATGTCTATATCTTTAAAACGGTAATAGTAAGGTTTTTTAAATTTGGCCCAAATAACTTTGTGGTCAATACAAATCATCAGTCAAAAAGTGGGCGGAATTGGATGGGTGGAAGTGGCACCTTCTATACACAGTAAATATTGATTTTTGATTAATAATATCGATTTATTTGCCTAAAAGATACATTTATTATAATAACAAAATAAGTTGATTGATACATTGTTCAAAGTATAGTATATTGTTAGCCACTACTTTTCCCCATCTTTCTGGTAGCATATGGATTTCGCGCCAAAAGAATTACTCCGGTTTTACGGTAAAGAATGAATCAAGACAATTTCTGATATCATGATCTGAAGTGAACAGTATTCCAGTAAGGGCGTTCTTCATCGATCGAAACAAACGGTAGTCAGAAGTGGCAATGTCTGGGCTATAAGTCGGGCAAGCCAAGCTAGTTTTTGATCGGTCTTGCAACATGTGGCCGAGTATTGTCATGATGTTCGAATATTCTGGACGTTTTTCGTTGATCGCTCTCTTCAAACGAATCAATTGTGTTTGGTACAGGTCCCCTGTGATCGTCTGACCCGCTTTCAACAGCCTATAATACAAAACACCCTTCTGATCCTTGGCGTCATGGACATTCGGCTACAATTTGACTGGTTGGCCTTGCTTTACGTATGACTTTTTGCACTTGGAGTTATCGTAATGTATCTATTTTTCATCACCAGTAACAATACGATGCAAAAATAATTTCTTTTTGTAGCGTTCAAGCATAATTTCCGACTTGCAAAATCGCCTTTCAACGTCTCATGGCTTCAATTCATATGGGACCCAATTTCCTTGCTTTTGAATGAATCCCAATGCTTTTAAACGTAGAGAAATGGCTTGTTGTTTGACTCTTAATGATAATGCAAGTTATTCTAGCGTCTTCGTCAAGTAATGCTTCCAGTTCCTCATCATCATCAAACTTTTTCGGCTGACCAGGCCTCCTCTTGTTTTCTGTGGAAATCACCACATTTGAACCGCGCAATCCATCGTTTTTTTTTTTTTTTGAGTTGGTGCATGTTGACCGTAAGCTTCTACCAATAGTCGATAATGTTCAGCAGCCGATTTCTTCAAGTGACAGACAATTGTCAGACTTCCCCCCAAAACATCTTTTTAGGCACAAAATTGAACATTATTATAGCAATTGAAAGAAATGTGTGTATACACTTTTGGCGTCTATCGAATACTGAATTATAATGACAGATGTTTACCATCCAAAATACCATATTTATTATTATTGACACAAACCATATGTGATAGTTATGCCATATGTTGTCCAAATCGACATTTTCAACTTGTATACCCAATGTATCTTTGAGACCGTAATAATGGAAGGTTTTGAATTTAGTCTAAATAACTTCGTAGTTAATACACATCATCAGTTAAAATATGGGCGAAATTGAATAAATGGGTGTGGCACCTCCAATACAAAGTAAACAATAATTTGTGTATATCTAGAGAACGGTTTCTGAACTTGGCAGTCAATACAAATCATTAATTTTAATGCATTCCTTTAAATTTTTCATATAAGGAATACATTTTATGGGTATATAACACAAAGGCTCCCAGCAACGCGGGAGCGTTTGCAATAAAAATAATAAAAATATATATATACACTTGCTAAAACCCGGCGTTCGCTACCCTCATCTTAATTCTTATCTTAAATGTTAATTCAGTTAAATTTTTTACCTTTTTCCTCCTTTTGTTCCCTTCCGGTCAAAATTCACAACACCGTAGCATCTGCCGTTTAGCTGTATACCGAACGAACACACATTCATTTTTATACATATCGCTCAGTTACTACAATAGCGTCTTAACTCAAAAACATAATTATTTAGTTAATTGTTCTCAAATATGCTGAATATTGTGATGTATATTGTCTGAAAAATTATCTGAAATTCGTATAAAATTAACAGTAATACGAAATTGAAATTTAAGACAGCTCTCCTGAAAGATTTTGTTTTTTGAGTTATGACACTATTGTAGTTAATGAGCGATATATAGAGAGCTTTTATCCAGTGCTCTTTCCGCAATACCCGCTTTTTAGCTAATGTGGGTAGATAACGCCGCTTTAATTGTTGCCGTTCTCCACGTATACAAAATTCAATATTCGGAATGAGTATAAGGCGCTACACCTTCGCTATGCAATTCGTCGAGTTAGCTGGTGATGTGTATTGTTTACTACTTTATTTGAACCTATTTTAGAAACTCCTAGTATTGCCGTTCCCATGATATACAAAAATCACTATTCCACCCACTTTTAACTGATGATTTGTATTGACTATGAAGCTGTTTGGACAAAATACTGAAACTTTAGTTTTAACCGTTCTTACGATATAAAAAATCAATATTTGGTTTATATGGAAGGCACCACGCCCTCTTTTCAAATTCCGCGCAGTTTTTGACTGATAATTTGTATTAACTTCAAAGTCATGCAGACCAAATTCAGAAGCTTTTACTTGAACCTCTCTTAAGATATACAGAAATCAATATTAAGTTTACATGGGAGGCACCATGCCTACTTGTCCAACTCCGCCCACTTTTCTACTGATGATTTATCTTAACTATGAATCTATTTGGGCCAAATTTAGGCAATCTTTCTGTTACCATTTTGAGGATACAGACAAATAAACATGTATACACTTAGTATGGGCGTGGCACCGCCCAGTTTGAATTTTTTCAATTTATATATACCCTATAGTTCCTTCCGGACATACAGAGAGACATTGTAAAAAATTCATTAAAATCAGCCGTTTAGCTGTCCATAAGGCACAAACAAAGATACAAGCACGCATTCATTTTTATTTATAAGATTCTTCGTTATTCGTGTTAAAATATTCGATATTCGAAAAAATGTACATTTTGAAAAGTCCGTAGTAAAAAAAAAAAAAATTAAATAAAATAACCGTTCGATCTCCCTAGTAAGAACCGAACTAAACAGTCAATAACAATTTTTGGGTTTTCCTAGTCGTAAATGCAATAATTCTGCTTGCTAACGTAGCCTTCGAGGTTATAATAATGCGCCTCATCACTAGAGATGACTTGTCGAACAGCTTGATGCATTTCAAGGACCAATTCAGCAAATGCACTTCTTTGATGGTCAGTAGGCGTGAGTTCTTGTGTGAATTTTAGCTATAAAGCAAAAGTGTTTGAAAAATTGTTCAACTTTCAAAAGTTAATTTGCCAAGAAAATAAAAAAATGTTGCAGCTTGCGCTTAAGCAATCCCTACTTTTATTTATTCATTGCCATTGTCCAATCTTATGACAGTTTCCATAAATTAACTGAATTAATCCAAATGAATAACTTGTCATCTCCTTTTGTTTCCATTTTTAAACGGCAGACACCAAAATAATTGTCATAAAATTAAGGACAACGAAATAAATGAATTTGACAGGCAATGCCTTGCAGTAAACCCCAAATGCAATTGCAAAATGTCTTTCGAAATTAAAATCTTTTTCATTTAACGTTGTAATGTGAAAGACAAATTCACAAACTCTGTTAAAAAATTAACACAATTTATGGAAAGAAGCATGTAGACTATAATCATCAGAGATCCTACCACATTAAGGTTTTATCAATATATTTTTGAAACTAAGCAATTTTCATTTGGCTATAATGAGAGCTATGCGTTAGAAAATGTAATTTATTTCACTTTGAGCATAATGAAGTCAAGCATGATTAATTATTATTGACCAATTACATTAACGAGCTGCAAGAAATTACTACACAAATATGGTATGCAAAAAAAATAAATATTGAATTTATTTATCTTTAATAAAATACTTAAATAAAAAAAAAATTAAAAAACGATAAAGCCGTTCATTAACAGAATTTATTTCAGCACAAAAAGAAACTTCATTTGAAAACTCATTACACGACATATGGTCAGCAGTGATACAATCCTGAAACTCATACACATTTGTGTGTAACTACGTACGTTGTGTAAAGTGATAATCAGGGAAACCAGAAATATGCAATTGCATGTTTTTCTCATGCATCCTATCAAGTCGAATGTAATATATTCCGTTTTAAGATTTTTTATAAATTTTGGCATCGATTTGTTAATGCATATTTTTGCATATTTTGTTTATAACAGCATTTTTGCATATTTCAGATTTAAGAGCATGTTTACGAAATTTTTTTGTAAAAAGCATTTTTAAGTATTTTGGAGTATTTTTGGATTTTTTGTATTCTATTTTCACAGTGAAAACAAAATGTTTGTTTTAAATTCTAACTAAGTCATGACTCTTTAATTATCTGTTAATTAAAATTTATTGCGACATCTTGATCTCAATTAAGTTTATTACCGCTTATATATACGGTATATATTAATTTTCATAACATTGCATGAAGGAACACGGGCGCCCGATTCTATTTTTAGACCAGGGATGCTCACAAAGAGCGAAACACTTAAAGAAATAGGTATTCATACAAAGTATAAACATGCATAAATTTATGCAGCTTATTATTAACATTTCTCGGTGTACCAATTAAAATTTTAGCTCTCTTCAAAATCTTTTTGAAATTAAAAATGTACAAAAATATGCGCTACACCCCTCCTTCGTTGACGGCTAACAAGTAACTGAATAAAATGTGTGTCTTAAAGTAGAATTAGCCGAATGTAAATATAGAAGCCGTAAATTTAGTGGTGTCAGCTGGTCGCTTTTGTTATATGAAAAGCTATGAAAGTGCTAACTTGACCGTAATGTAATATAACTGTAACGTCCCAATCTGTTGAAAATAGAATTTGAAGGCAACGTTACGTGACATTTGTGAAGCAGTGATGGGCTCTTTGTATGTTAAATTATATGGGGGAATTTTTGCCCTTTTTTTTGGCACTTTTTGCACACAATTAAAAAGAGCAATTTAAAACAATTGAAGAAAGTAATTTATAATAGTTTGAACAAATTTAAAATATATTTAGAAGATTAACTTGAACAATATAAAGAATTATTGCTGTTTTAGACTCTTTGAAAACGCACCATCAATTTAGCGTCGGCTCCGAACGGCAAATGCACTAGAAAAGTTTTCAATAGTAATAATGCTCATAATCAGTTACTAGTTACTTGTTCAGATGGTCTGGCCTAGTATTGAACCGAGGACCTTCTAGTTGGTAGTTGTAGGTGGGTGTCTTACTATCATACCACAGCGGCACCCCCTTATTACCGCTTAACAGTCGGGTATATTCTGTAAACCGACAAATTGAACTTAATTGCGGCAATTATTTTCAAGTTTTGGTAATCAATGAAGTTATCCTAAAGGTAATTAAGCGAATTAACAAACAAAAAATATATCATAATTTCGTCAGATTTTAAAGTAAAGTTTCACTTGATTTAAGCAATTTTTGGAGTAGTTACAAACTATATAGTGCGATCAGAAAGCGTTTAACGTTCAAAATATGCTTGTATGTCAAAAACACTCACCAAAAATGCTTAGATGACATACGCAAATGTATAAAACACAAATCTTTATGGATTCAGGTAGATGAAACAACCGATGACACTGGAAAAAATGTCCCAAATGTTATTATAGGTGTTAGACATTGTTACAAAGAAGCATCAAACCAAAAATGCTAATTAACGCAGTTGTTTTGGACAAAACTAATCACTTCACAATTGCAGAACTTTTTGATGATGAGTTAAGGATATTGGTTTAAACTTGAACTAGCGGTTATTTCGAATCTGACAATTCTTTTATAATTCTACTCTGTCACAAAATTCAGTATATTATCTCCACTGAACGAAATGAATCGATTTACTCTTAAGCAGCGTTGGGATTTATTAGAAATTTGTCATCATTTAAAATCTTCTTTTCGGATGAAGCTCATTTTCATCTTGGTGGGTACGTTAATAAACAAAATTGCCGTATTTGTGGCTCGGAAAACCCAAACGTGGTCTTACAGAAGCAAATGCACCCATTATGACTGACTGTTTGGTGCGGGCTTGTTGAGCGGAGGCATCATTATTTCATATTACGCAGCCATTACGGTCAATGATGACACCTATAACCGATTTTTTTGTGTCCGCTCTTCATGGTATTAATGTGAACGATGTTTGATTTCAACAGGATGGTGCAACTTGCAACATCTCAGGCCAAAATCAATTTATTGCGCCAAACGTTTGATGGCCGTTTAATAAGCAGAAATGGTGATGCCAGTAGGCTGCTAAGAAGCTGCGATTTGACATCGTTGGACTATTTCCTGTGGGGCACCGTTAGAGACAAGTGTTATACCGCCAAACCAGAGACAATTGAGCGAGATACGACGAGCGATAGTCCGATCGAATCCGGTACTATGAAGCCAGCCGCGGCAGCCACGTGAATAAAATAATATTTAATTTCTAATCGGAACAATTGTACTTCACAACAAAAAAATAAATGTGGCAAATTTCAAACCGTTTTTATTTTATTGCATTTTTAAATTTAAACTTTTAAATTGCCCACCCTGTATAAAGCATTTTGTGTGATAATATTGCGTAAGAGTGGATCAGCTGAAATAAAGTCTCTAATAAAAACTCGCTTAAAACACAATTAAAACACAACCTAGTATTTGAAAAATGTAGTCACCACAATTACACACAGTGGCGCACAGGCAAAGTGAGTCGGGCTATATTTTTTAAAAAAATTATTGATATCTAACAAAAACTAAATCTAACTGGCATAGGTAGGTATGAAAGGCGGTACCAAAAAGTACCCCACTCAGAGACCACAGAGGCTCATTGTGAAAAAAACTGGCATAAGTATTAAGTTTTTTAATTAATTAACTAATAACAATGGTCTATAAAAACAAAAAATTTTCTCGCCTTTAAATAAAACTATATGGAATATGATGATTTTGAAGCTCTGAATTCAGGCCAAAATCGATTTATTGCGCCAAACGTTTGATGGCCGTTTAATAAGCAGAAATGGTGATGCCAGTTGGCTGCTAAGAATCTGCGATTTGACATAGTTGGACTATTTCCTGTGGTGCACCGTTAGAGACAAGTGTTATACCGACAAACCAGAGACAATTGAGCGAGATACGACGAGCGATAGTCCGATCGAATCGGGTACTGTGAAGCCAGCCGCGGCAGCCACGTGAATAAAATAATATTTCATTTCTAATCGGAACAATTGTACTTCACAACAACAAAATAAATTTGGCAAATTTCAAACCGTTTTTGTTTTATTGCATTTTTAAATTTAAACTTTTAAATTGCCCACCCTGTGTAAAGCATTTTGTGTGATAATACTGCGCAAGAGTGGATCAGCTGAAATAAAGTCTCTAATAAAAACTCGCTTAAAAGAGCACAATCTAGTATTTGAAAAATGTAGTCACCACAATTACACACAGTGGCGCACAGGCAAAGTGAGTCGGGCTATATTTTTTAAAAAAATTATTGATATCTAACAAAAACTAAATCTAACTGGCATAGGTAGGTATGAAAGGCGGTACCAAAAAGTACCCCACTCAGAGACCACAGAGGCTCATTGTGAAAAAAACTGGCATAAGTATTAAGTTTTTTAATTAATTAACTAATAACAATGGTCTATAAAAACAAAAAATTTTCTCGCCTTTAAATAAAACTATATGGAATATGATGATTTTGAAGCTCTGAATTCAAATCTGTTTTCAGCTTTTTTGCATCGAGCTCAAATTTTTTTTATGGGCGTGGTAAGTTTTTCGCCCAAAATATGGCAGTTATGTCAATATATTTCATCATAACTTGAAAACTACTTGACCGATTTCATTGCAATTATCACCAGATGTGTAGGAACAAAATTTCCTATAAATCAACTGAACAAAATTTTTTTATATTTTCAATAGTTTCGGAGTTATTCGTAACTTAGTTCCAAAAAAAAAAAAAAAAAAAAAAAAAAAAAAAAAAAAAAAAAAATTGAGCAAAATTAAAGCAATTTGACCGGTAATTGCAGGCTAAATGGGAATTTTCAAGCCCGATGTGCAGATTCTGTGATGAGGAGCTAGAAGCACCAGAGGCACATATGAGTCATTGATGCAATATACGAGGAAGCATCTAAGTGACTATCAGAAGCCCAGTAGATGGTTATCTGGGTTGGTATCAACCGACATCCTCAATTTCGTCAGATCGACGAGATTGGGGAAATATAATAGAGAAACTCTTTATGGATACAGGGCTGTACAATAGATCGACAGGTTGCAATATTTATATACCTCAAAAATAATAATAAACACTACTACCTCTTTCCTTCTTTCCTTTACAATCTATTTTCCTAGTACCAGTACAATACCCGGCATGAGTAGGGGTCATACCCTGTCAGGTTAAAAAAAGGAAAAAATAAAAGAGGTTTTGTAGCTATCTTCTGTTGGTTCCCGAAAACTAAGACTGCTCGATCGAATTTGAAGTACTAACTGGTGCATTATAATCTCAGATGCCATTACAATATTTTAGAAAATGTTAAAACTAATCAGTGTATATTTTGTAGTATGTACTAAGCACGTATTTTGCAGGTACCCTGCTATATCAACTTACATAATAAAGTTCCTAGCGGCAGCTATAGTAACTCCAAAAAGGACTTTTATACTCTCACTAAATAGCATAACTGACTTTGTTGAAAGCTTCAATTTGATACGGTGAAAATAAAAGGCTGCACGGAAGATACATTGCATCGTGATATGTTCGCGTCTCAATCAATTAATCAAGAGACAACAATTTACAATAGCGGAAATCACTCTTTGTTGTAAATTTGTAATTTTTACATATGCTCTGAAATTCAGCAACAAAGAGTAAGTTTTTTTATGGAACTTTTAACAAATTAAAAATATTTAAATAAATAATAAATATTTTTTGAAAATTTTGTCAAAAAAATATATACTTATATATTTTTCGATATTTTATTTACTTTACACCCAACCTCGTCCTTACATGATTTTTTAAACAGTATTGTTTGAAATTTGCCTACCGTGTAAAAACAATGTAGCAAATGCCACCTCAATGTAATTTGTCGTTGTGACGTAACAAAATGTAACAGATATGCTAGGTTTGCTAAGCCTGCAAGACTTGCAAGACCTGTTTGCAACAAAGAGTGATTCCCCCTAATGTAAAATTGAATAATTGTAGATTATTTATTCCCAAAAATACACTTTTATTAATGTAATAAATTTACTTACGCCTTCCGCTTAGAAGGTGTGCTTAAAATGATAAGGTCATCTTAATATTTGCTCAATTCATCAAAACTATAAAATGTTACGTATGGTCATCTTATGCAAAAAAATTCTACGTTCAAATAAGTGAATAATAAGCCGGTTTTGCTATTAGAGATGTACCGTTATATTATGTTTATTTAAATTTAAATAAGTGCAAAATTCAATGCGTTAAAATGATAAGGGCAGTGATTAATAAGCAATTAATGTAATCGGAAGATATCACAATTGTTTTTTTTTTTTTTTTTTTTTTTGAATAATTTATAATTTAAATAATATCTGCGCGGTATGGGTAGCGGGTAACCTTTGTCACCTTATGAACAAGGACAAATTGTGGCACTTCAAGAGCAGGGATTGAGTTTGCATGGAATGGCGAAGAAACTGTGTCGATCTTTGTGTGTTGTGCAAAATTTTCTCAAAAACAGAGAAAATTATGGAAAATTAAAAAGCACGGGTCGTCCAAAGATCCTGACTGCCCGTGAAACTCGGGTAATTTCACGAAAAGCTTCGAATTCCATGAAAAGTGCGGTAACAATAAAAAAGGAATTGAAATTACAAGCTTCAAAAAGCACAATTCTAGGAGCTATCACGCCCAACTAAAACTTATTCGAGCAAAATTAAAAAAAATGCCCTGTCTGACTAAGTAGCATAAGATTAAGTGAAAGGAGTTTGCGAAAAACAACATGGCAACTAATTGACATCAGATTATAAGATATTCTATACATTTTTGGGTTTGTGGGTAATTTTTTCTGATAAGAAAAAATTTAACCTGGATGGACCAATTGTTATTGGCTAGATTTAAGGAAGGAGCCCTTGTTTTTTTCCAAACGAAATTTCGGCGGTCGTAGTTTGATTGCTTGGGCTGGCTTTAGCTCACATGGTTTCCCGGAACTCTACTTTCCTTCCACTCCAATGGATAGTTTAGAGTACCAGGGCATTCTGTCTGAACGTTTGCTGCTTTATATGGCCCAGAATGCTCACAAAACTTTCACCTTTCAGTAAGATAACGCAGCAATTCATGTCAGCAAGTCGACCAGACAATGGTTTGAGAAGCACAATATTAAAGTACTTGTTGGACAACATGGTCCCCCGACTTTAGCCCCATGGAAAATCTGTGGGGATTGATTGCGCGTAATGTTTATGCAGACAACAAACAGTACCGGACAAAAGATGAATTAAAAGTGACAATCTGCAACAGCTGGTGCAAAATCGGCTCAAACGTTTAGGACAATTTAGTAAGTGCGATGCCATCCCGTATTTTTAAGATAATAGAAGGAAATGGGAACTGCATAAATTAAACATAATTGATTAATGCTTAGTTTGAATAAAAGTTTGCATAAATGAATCATTGACTTTATTATTTTAATGCATTGAATTTTGCACTTATTTACTTAAATTTAAATAAACATAATACAGTGGTACATCTCTAAAAGCAAAAACGGCTTATTATTCACTTATTTGAACGTAAAATTTTTTTTAATAAGGTGACCATACGTAACATTTTATAGTTAGGATGAAATAAGCACACCTTATTGCAAAAAAAAAAAAATGTGTTGCTATTAGACATTTGTGAAATATTAAATATATAATCCTCTTACTTAAGGTGTATAAAGGTCATAAAAGAATTGCTGCATTTTTGGATGGTGAACACATTCAAACACACAAACATAAGAATATCAAATCTCTTACTAACACCCGTAAGAAATCAGCTTAATTTTTCTAAATGCACTGGCAATATATTTTGGTTTTAGGCAATAAAATAAAAAAAAAAAACTTTTTGGACACAAAATTACAAAAGAAAATAACTCGTCAACCTGTGGCAGGTCATACGATTTGTTAAATTTTTACCAGAGACTATAACAGAATTTCAAAGCATAGGATTATCATATTTGCCTCCTACCCTGTTTCTAAACAAATCAAATATAGATTTAATGTAAGTCTTTGAATTGTTTTTTAATACAAGCGCATGCCTCTTATTTAGGGTTTTTTGTCCGGGACTCAGCCAATTTTATTTCCCGCTTAAAAATCCCAGAAAGATTTTCATATATACTAAAAGTTTTAAGGCTGAAAATGTTTACAAATGTAAAACAGTTTGTGTAATAACACCACGTGAGAGTGGAACAGCTGAAACAAAATCTCTAATAAATTTAAAATCTCTAAAAAAAATTAAAACTCTACAAACTAAAAGATACCAATTTGGTATTTGAAAAATTTAGTCGCCACAATTGCATATTGTTACGTTTTAACCTTTTTAAAACGTTTGAATTCGTTTAAATTGCGTTGAAATAAAATTAACACCACTTTGTTGTTGCTTACAGTTTTATTTTATTTTCTCACTTTATACAACAATTTAATATTCGTTTATACAGCACTTTTATTTCAGCTTAAACACGACTTTATTTTATGACAGCAAAACGCTAACTAGCTGACGTGCAGGTAAAGCAGCTTCTTTATATACCTAATTGCCTGCAGTTTGGAATGTTCCGGAAATGTCTCATATCCTCTATTTTATATCCGTTAATTCAAATGTAATGTAATGATGGTCGAATTAGTGGTGCTGCCAGATAACACAAATAAGTACGGGATTGACAAGGTGACACATAATTACCAAATATACCAAAATCCCACAATAGAGTTTTAAAGGCGCTTATGTGTGTATTCTTTTTAGGCATTTTTATTTTCGTAACAATATGTGTACAGTGGCGAGCACTTGTGGTTACATGTATTTCATTTATTACTTAAAAACGCATTTAATCCTACTAAATATGTAAAAGTCAACTATGTAAAAGTCTACTAAAATTATTTATTATGATCCAATTAAAGGCTAAAAAAAATATTTTTTTAAGATTAAGTTAAACCGAAGTTTTGTCCAAAGTTCTTGTTGTCTGGCAGCACAATACATGGGAAAATACCAGTTAATTTTCCATTCTTTCAGTTTATTGTCAGACAAATTAAACAAATACCTTACGTTAGTAGCAATTTTTTTTTTAATTATCATTAATTTATTAAAAATTTTAAAATTTGAATAAAAATGTGAAAGATTTCTGTTGTTTTAGAAAATGATATTGTAAAAATAGCAAAATGCAATCAGTCATTGCAATTGCCACCGAACAGTGCCTTCCTTGAAGCAAACGAAAAAATATTAGCGAACCGAGAGAGATACTCGGGCCATGGAACATTTATTGGATACGAAACAAGTAAAAACACCGAAAGAGATGGCAAATGCCAACAACAAAGCAGTGAGTTAGTGGACAGCACGCAGGGCCCTTAAAAGAACCGGGCTTAGGTTAGCTGTAAAGCAAAAAAAAAAGAAAAACCGTAGGAAAAAATTCAAAGGCACGGCTAAAGTTTTGTAAAGAGCATAAAAAGACTGGAAACGGGTAATATGGTCAGATGAAACCAAAATAAATTTTTTTCAGTCGGATGGCACTGTTGGTATGAAACCATTAAAAACAGCAAGTAAAAGAAACTGTGAAGCGGTTCGGACCTATTTTACTTGGTGGAAATTTGGTTCAGTGGTAAAAATTGAAAAAATAATGAAAAAAGAAGATTATCTTCATATCTTTGGTGATAATTTACCCGATTTTGTGAACCAAAGTGCTTACCCAAAAGAAGAAGTTGTTTTTCAACACGATGGGAATCCCAAATTTAAGGCCAAAATCGTTAGGGATTGGCTGTTAAATCAAAATGTTCAAACAATACAATAGCCAGCGCAAAGCCAGATCTCAACCCGATCACAGCTTATGGGCTTTACTGAAGAAATGTCTTTCACGATACGATAATGTGCCAAAAAACTAAAATGAACTTTAGGCACGAATCCAAACAAAGTGGTCAAATATTCCAAAGCACTTGATCGAAAAAAATATACAAAAAAAAATATTGAAAATTAAAAGATTGGATTAACCTTTAGTTTATCCTTAAATATTAATGAATTTCATTATGTTTTCTTTAATTATTAGTTTAGTGAATAGTTTAAATAAAAATTTGAAATGGCCCAAAGCAAAGTTGGCCAGAGCAAGCTGCATTTGTAGTAGTAGTAATAATTTTTTTTTTTTTAAATCGACAAACCGAAAGGGACCTACAGTTTAACGCAGCCGGCTGCGAACGACAAATGCATTAGAGATGTTTTCAATAGTAGTAATACTCATAAAAGCAGTTACTAGCTAATATTATGAGGTGATGCTGAAAAAACTTTTTTTTTCAGATGGGCTGGCCTGGTGTTGAACTGAGGACCTTCTGGTTGGTATGCGGGTGTCTTACATACCATACCACAGCGATACACAAAAAAAATAAAATAAAATAAATAAATATTTTTAATACGCAAAGCGACATAGTATACATACATTACTTTCATCAAAGGCTGTCGCACAACTGAATGAAATTGTTGTTTATTTGTTATTCTCTGTTGAATATTTTCGTTTTCGATTGAGTGTATACATATAGATTAATAGAATAGATTAAATGAGTACACTTCTGTGCGACTACGACCATATATATACATATGTCCCAAAGTTACGAAAAGTTATGAAATAAAACTTAGTTGAAGGTGTTTTCTGTCTAAACTATACCATACCTTTTTAGAGTAAATTTTTTGAATCATTGTAAACCCTTTTATGTTATTTTTTAGAGGGAATAACAATAAACAATAATGCCACGAAGTTTAATATGTAGCATGGAAAACTGTAAAAAAAAATTCGAAAAAGCCCAACGAAAAATGCTATGATATGTCGTTTTAGATCAAAAAAGTTAATATGTCTTGTTGTAGACGTTATAACTCGGTAGGATTTAAATGTACTTATGACCTTAAAGTCGTCATTGGCTTAGAAATGTATAACATTTGTGTAGAAGAAAAATATAAATTTTTTAACCCTGGAACCCTACCCTAAACACCCTGATAGATATTTAAAGTCGTATTATACATTTGTCTATTTGGGTTAAAAGTGCATCACGTTTTAAAACCAGCACGATTGCCGGAGGAGGCATTGTGTAACCGATGATGCATTGTGATTGCTTTATGTCATTCTTCTTCTATGGAAAGTAATGTTTTACATTGTATTGTATGCAGTGGGATTCTGGAGAATCCCAGGAAAATTTTTTTTTCTCATTTTCCCCGGGAATAGAAAAAGTGCGGGAAAAAACCCTACTCTTATTGTATGATGTTGAAAGTATTAAATTTTATTTCTTTAGCGCTCCGTGGTGCGTAACCATAAAATATCCTCAAGGCTTTAGATTACTTTTTTTGCAAAATATTATTTTTATTGTTGACGAAATACGAGATTTAAAGGAATAATTTGAAAATTAAAAATATTATTCTCTTATTATTTTATTTTGTTATTATTTTTTTATTTAAAGGGATAAAGATCATTTTTCAAAAGATTATGAGCGTCAAATCTAAGTAGATGAACACCCACACTCTCTGGTATTTAGCATATTTCAGTCTTTTAAAATACGATGAATTTAAACATTTTATTTTTATAAGCTTTACAAAATCCGTAGCACACGACAACAACTTCAGTTATACAACAACAAATAAATTTACTATATTTTTTAAGCGTCAAAATAAAGCCTACAAACAAGAACCTATTCGAAAAGAAACAATAAAGTGGAAATATTTGAGAAGTGATGCATTTTTTCTGATAGGTGCTATCGAGTACAATAAGGACCTGAATTAACATACCATCTCCAAAATCTTGATTTACGAGTAAAAAGTCGGTTTTTGTACCATCAAACACTTATAAGTTAATAACTTAGCTAAACATGAAGCGATTTTAAGATTTTTGGCGGATTTGGAAAGAGGACGAAGACACCTGTTAAATTCAGTAAAAGTAAATATTACTTATTTAGTTAATATTATTAATTAATTTAAATATAACTTAATTAAGCTTGAGGAATCTGTGTGTATTTATCAAATAAATATATTTTTTATACAATTTATTCCAAATTTTCAAAGTTTAGAGGTGCCTTTCACGCTATTTTATTTAGAAACTGCAATATTATTAGACTTATTAGAGTAGTATGTTTAGTAATGAATAAAATGATACCTACTTTTTTTGGATCCGCTGGAAATTGGCCGGTCCCATTTTTGATTTTGAATAAACCAAAGTGTATAAACAATTTAACAGACCTTGACATGTTTTTTTGAATAAACCAAAGTGTATAACCAATTTAACAGACCTTGACATGTTTTTGTAATTTTCAAAAAAAAAATCGATATCAGTGAGTAGTATACAAAATGCAATAGAATGCCTGATAGCCAAATACAAGCATTAGCTTTAAGGTTTCATTAGACGAGACTTAACATAATGATATAACCGTAATATAACAAACTAATCAGTAACCATTCTATACGAGTCCTGAACCTTACTGTATGGCAACACCTACTGGCATCCTCAATCTAATCAAGTATTGGGAAATTGTCAGTAGCTTGAAACACTATAATGCTCAAAGACGACTTCGCCGTTCTAAAGTAGCGCAATTCGAGGTTTTTAAGTATGGTAAGCCGGACTTACATTACGGTCTTTCTTACGGGCCATTGTGGACTGAGAGCGCATCTGAAAATAGTGGTTGTCATCGACACGAATGCTTGTAGACAGGCATCAGAGACGGCGGTACGCCTATGTGGAGTTCTTGATAGGTTTAGGATCTATTAAACAAACTGTAGACCGAAGGGGCACAATAGATACTAAGAATTGCAGTGTCCTACAAAAGTGCCTGGTCCAAATGATAATAATAATAACAGTAACCATAGATAGTGGAAATGGAGCGGTGCAGTGGTCATAGCGCACACATACAGCACAAGCAGCCCAGATTCGAATCTCCAGCAGAGAATATGCCGAAAAACAAATTAATTGCCGTTTCGAGTGTTTTATAAACAGAATTCAATCTCCCTCTAGACAAATCCATCTAAAGAAGCCTCCTGACCTTTTAGCTTGCCTCTGGAGGTGATGACAAACCATCGGACGAATGATCAGGAGGAAAACTTAGCAAGGATATTCACCACAATACAATCATAAGGAGGCGAGCTACAGTAGATTAATCACCTACTTAGTTTGAAAACCGACTTGATTAATGAAACTGAAATAAAGCAATGGATGCTTTGTAGAAAGCCAATATGCTCCCTAGAGAAGTGGTTATGGTTATAGTGTAACGTTAAATTACGTCTAATTGGATCTTTAGACTGACACGGCTGTAAATATATATATATATATATAAAGGATCCGCCAAATAATTTTTTTTTTTTTTTTTTGAAAATGCTATAAAAAAAAACTTCTGAATATTTTCTCAAATTTCTTTTTTTATTTGAAAGTACAATCCTTCCGGTTAATAATGGAAAATAATTTCATTCAAATGGCTGCCTCGGCTGGCCATGCAGTAGCCTACTCGATCGGTCCAATTTTTAAGCACATTATCGATTGTGTGCAGCTGTATTTCACCAATGGCTTAACGAATATTGTCCTTTAAAGCGTCAATTGTCTCTGGCTTGTTGGCGTATAACATCGAGTGTAGCTTCGGCTGTGTGGCACGTAGCGCCGACCTGTTGAAACCAAATGTTGCTAATATCCTTTTCTTCAATTTTTGCGAACAAAAATTCGTTCAACATAACCCGATAACGATCGCCATTGACTGTAACGGCCACTCCTTGCTCATTTTCGAAGAAAAACGGCCCAATTATGCATCTGGACCAAAATCCGCACGAAACAGTGACTCGTCTTGGGTGTATCGGCTTTTCAATGTATGCGTGCGGGTTTTCAGTGCTCCAAATGCGACAGTTTTGCTTGTTGACATACCCGCCAAGATCAAAATGTGCTTCATCTGAAAAGATGTTTTTTTTTTGGCAAAATCGGCATCTTCTGTAAGTCGATCGCAGGCCCGTTGTTCAAGCGTTTACACAACCATATTCGTTCAGCAGAAGGATAAAACTAATTAATTATCTGTCAAATCAGACATGAGCTAAGTGTTACCATTCACGAAATAATCACTGGTTGAAAAAAAACGTTAGATGGCGGACCCTTTATATATATTATATTTATATTTTTCAATATAATTTATTTATATTCTTCAATATAATTCAACGAAATGGTGGACCAAGTGTGTATGGCTCCTTCCATTAATTCAATTTTTGTGTTGTATTCCTAGTCACCCATCTACATACGTTTTTTATTACATTTAGGCCGGGAATATAAAGTGGTCATTTACTCGTAATGGCGTCATAATATAAATAATTAAAGTTATTATTCGAATTAAAAATTTGTAGTACAGCATCGAATTTTCGCCAGATTACAATACATTTTTTTTGTTGGTGTTGTAAAAACCACAAAAATAACAACTTGTTATTATTTGGAATGAATTTATTTGTATCAGTTACTAACACACCTCTATGCTGAGAACATTTTTTTATTTAAAAAGAATAAATACAAGAAACTACCTTAAAATAGGCTTTGCTTGATTTAAGTATACGAGGGGTACTATTTATATTTCAGGAACTGGCAACACCATAATAAAGTTTGATATTTTTTAGCATAAACGCACTCACAACGTTTTGATGTACAAGTGCTATTTGTTTTCTTAACAGTGAGTTAAGAAAATCAATTTGGCCAAAAAAATTTTAATTTCAAGAGAATGTTTTCTTTGGATTATTTTTCACAATTTTAGACGTAGATTATCTCAACAAAAAATCGATGCAGTACGTGAACTAATAATGCAAGATCGTGATGTGACATATTGGAGATAGAGGCATCCTTGCACATTAATTAAACTTCAATACATACGATTTTGCATGAACACTTAATTGTAAAAAAAAAAATATTATCGTTGAATACCCCATAATTTATCAATCACTCAAAAAAAAGATCGAGTCGATTGGTGTACAGATATGATTGAAAAGTTCAAAAGATGTGCATAAAATGGTGAAGTACATTGGCAAACATTTGTTTGCAAACATCGCAAATAGCTAATCGCATTCAAGGAATAGTAACTTATCCATGTATGCGATTGGCTATTTGCGATGTTTGCAAACAAATGTTTGCCAATGTATTACCTCCTAAAAAGACCTTTTTCATACCACAAAATGTTGGTTTTTTTTCCATTTTATTTTGAATTTCTTATTTTTAGTTTATTGAACTTTACTGACACGGAATTATTACTTTTTCATATGTTTTTCTTAAATTAAACAAATTTTTAAAACGTTTGAACATTTTAATTGTGAAATAGAAAAATTCCACGTCAAAAAAATTAAGTTGAATTCATGCCATTAACTGAAAAATAAACGTAAAAACAGACAGAAAATTTCAGACAAGAAAAAAAATTGTTTGAGTCGGCAAAAAAGTTTTTAACTGCAACAAAAACAAAAGAAGAAAAAAACCCACATTTCCAATATACATACATACATACATACATACATACGTATGTACATATGTATGAGACCTTGGCAGTGAAATTGTTTGTATTTCAGTTTCCGTTATTCTCTATTTTTCTTTTAATTTTGAACTTTTATTCTATTGGCACAATGAAGCGAGCAACAAAAACTACGTGAAACACTAAGACCTCGTAAAACGGCTAAATTATTTTATAATAAGAAATTATGGAATTATTTTCTACTTAATAATATGCAAACTTAATGCAAAGATTGAATATATTTTATAGCACAGCACAACCAAAACACAATGCACTTTAGATTGCATGAAGGTGACGTTTCTATCGGGTGTTTTTTTACAGTTTAATTCATAAAAAAAAAACAAAGAAATATATTTTTAATCTCAATAAAACGTGGTTTGTTGGATAGAAAGTTTTACGAGATTAATATTTAAATATGCTTTCGGCTGCCACGGTTGGCACGCATAAGTCGCAATCTGGAATACCAATTTTAGCGCACTTTTCGCAGCATAAGCGGCCATATTTCGCCAATAACTTTTTAAATGTTGATTTCCAGATGTTCAATTGCCTTTGGCTTATCGACGTAGGCGAATGACTTTACATTACCCCAAAAATTAATCCAATGAGGTTAAGTCACACGATCTTGGTCTAACCTGATAAAGTTTCTTTGATTAAATCCATTGTAGCGCGCGATGTGTAGCATGAAACCACACGCTACGAAAAAATTTTTAATCATATCCCTTTATCGTTCATCTTTGACAGTAACATTCTGATCATAATCGTTTTTGAAAACATATTGACCAATGATTCCACCAGCCCATAAAATGCACCAAACCATAATTTTCTGGAGAGGCAATGGTGTTCGAAAAAAGCTTGTGGATTATCTTCACTCCAAATGTAATAATTTTTCTTATTTATGTACCCATCATCAGAGAACAAAATTTTGAATGGAAACTTAATTCAAAAATTTAAGAAATTTGCAAGCATTGCTCTGGTCTAAGTCTATTCATAATTAAATGTTAAATCAAACTAAACAAAAAACAACTATCAGCTGTTAATTCGTTTGTCAAACAAAGCAGTTATGAACCTCCAAAAAAACACCAGATATTTATTGCTTTTATAGCCACTGTGGTATGTTGGGTAAGACAACCGTCTATCAAGCAGGCGGTACTCGGTTCAATACCAGGCCAGACAATATGACAATTTTCAACAGCGTTATCACCTTATGTGCACTTGTTGCTGTTTTAGTGACAACTAAAAGCAAAAGCTCATAAATATGTACGCTATGAAAAACTTCTCTAACTAATGCATTTGCCGTTCGGAGCCGCAATTAAACTAAAGGTCCCTTTCAATGAATCTAAAACAGTGTTGTGCAAAAGTAAAAATCTAGATGTCTTAGTGGGAACATGGAAATTACTCCCTCAGAGAGTGGTCGACTGTGAGTAAACGCTGCGCCCATCTAACGGAAAACTTTGTCATACCCAAGTTATTATACAAAATTGGAACTACTGAGCCATGTGAATATATCTGTGTGGTCCCCACTCTCTCGCACTTTCAATTTAATATCAGTCAGCATCATGTCGTAGTATTTTTTAATTGTTTAAATGCAGAGACCTAAACTGGTCATTCAAAACGTTCGATATCTAAAAATTCAGTAAACTTCCGAAAGTATTTATTTATCATATTAATAAAGCAATCAAAGGAGAAGTTATAGCAACTTATAGGGTCGATTTAAAAACAAAAAATGAGGAAAGATCAAGAATCAAGAAATAAGTTCTTTTTTACCAGGACATGCGTGCAGTTTTCGTGGAAATAATCTATAAATTCGGCTACGAATTCCTTGTCCGCTCTGTTCTCCGGAAAGTGATTTCACTCCAACGATGACAATATCTGCAAATACAGATCTTTTGTGATGACCTCAACGAATCTTATTTTTTTTTTTTTTTAAGGGATAAAAAAAATTGAAGGAACGTTGGTCCATCCAAGTATATAAAGTTCCAAGGAGACTATGTTGAAAAATTATATGATTTTTTAACCAAAAACCTGTGTTTCATTCAAAAAGTCAGGGACTTATTGACCCGCTTTCGTATCATTACTAAGCACAGGTAACTGTATAGCAGCTAAAAATTGCACATGATGGTACAACCTTGGATTAAAGATATCGGAGTTTGACTGATAATGGATATGCAACTGATATGAAACCAAAAAAAATATGAACTTTATGTGCGAAGACAAATTATTTAATGCTGCTTGAAATGCATGGATGTAACCCTATGTAGTGTCCATAACTGGCCATAGGTAAAAATGACCAAAGGGTAAGGATGCCTTATAATATATCTGACTAAGCTCTGCAATGACAAAGAGAAGGAAATGTCGTTTGAACATCATTTCGGAGAAAATTGAAAGCTAAAAGCAATATTCTAACAGCTAATACGGATATGGTGCGCGCCTTCATAATACCGGCTAGTTGGATGACGAAAAGTGAGTAGAGAGCGAAATAATTTGTGCAGCGGACAACAGCCAAACGAACCTTACCTAACATATCACTGTGATATATTAGTTTGCATGGCGTGGCGTTGTGGTTCGAATCCTAGCAGAACACATGACAAAAAAATTTTTATTGCGGTTCGAGTGCTTAATCAGAGACTTCAACCTCCTTCCCAACAAATCCATCTAAAGAAACCCCCCTGATCACATCAAACGAATGATCAGGAGAGAACGCCACTCACTGGGAAAATATTACTATGCTAAGTAAGGATCACCACCACTACTTAGCCAGGATCTTCACCACTATACACCATCATAAGGAGGCAAGCTACGGTAGATTTCAACTACTTAGCTTGAAAATCAGCTTGAGTACTGAAACTGAAACAAAGTAATGGATACTTTGTGGAAAGCCTATATGCTTTCTAGAAGAGTGACTGTTGCATATTACGAGTGGTTTCGTTGCGTTCTTATACTTCCTTTTGTTTATCAACAATTTTGACATAGTGTAGTGGGTGATTTTTTGTTTTTTGGTTTTTTAGTGCAAAAAAAAGATTCGTGACATGTGGCAATGCCACAAATGCCCAGTAAGGTTTGCCATTTCATCATGAATAGACTAAAAAAGAAACAATGCTTCCAAGTCATTGCATTTTATTATCAAAATTCGTGGTGTGTAAGAAATGTGTTTGGTATCGAAAATTGATCTTCAGCGACGAAGAGGCAATTCAAAAACTGCTAATGCACCCTGAAAGAAGATCTGTTGGGTGCTATTTATGGGCCGGTGGCATTATTGAAAGGTAACGTACTATGATGAACTATGGAAGAATTTTACTTGGTTGACATCTGGTGTCACATGGCACACAGCACGCTATTAAATGAACCCGTTAAGAGGCGACTTTGGTGAGCAATTAATCTCACGTTTTGTAGCCAATATCATGCGATTTGACCTCACTAGACTATTTTTTGTGCGGATTCCAGCCCTGCAAGACAATATTATAGCTGTCATTGGTGAGATACCGGCCAAAATGCTGTTTAAAGTATGCCAAAATTGGAGCACACGCATGTACAGCCTATAGCGTTTTTTTTTTTTTTTTTTTTGTTAAAATTTTCAAAACCCAAACGGTTAAAAAATCACCCGTTATAATATTCATTCGATAAAGCCAGGAAGATTTGCAACGTATAAGGAAAAGGTGTCATAGGAGAGTCTACAGCACTAAAATTATTTGAAAATCGTGATGTTGACATTGAGAATCTTCGGAATTCGTCTGAGGGCATCTCAAAGCAGTTTTAAAAGAGGACGGTCGCAAATTAATCATGAATTTCCCGAATAATTAACTGTGATTTTCAACGGATTCTCAATAATCTTGTTGCAATCGGATTTCTTTTATGGAAATAAATATCTGCGACAAAAAAGCTACGAACTTATCCAACCCAATAGTTTTTGCCAAAAAAAAAATCACTGATAACTAGGTGAACACATACATTGTCATGGCTGATGAATGGTTCTAGTTCTAGACAGGGTTGGCTGCACAGTGGATAATGCGCTCAAACCCACCCGGGTATTTATGTATTTATGTATTGGGAGTACAAACAGTTTTTTTTTAGTTCAAAAAAGATAATGAACTACAAATTTATCAAATCACTGCTTACATCTTTTCTCCACCTATGAGGCAATTTCCGAATTCCAATTCAGAATTTTCGTTGTTTGATGCAAAAGAGTGCAAAATTCGTACTTCTACTAAAAAAACAAAAAATATTGTTGAATTGAATGAAATTTGAAGCAGATACAAAACCCAATAAAGCCCATCAAAAAGTCCTATTAAGCCCGGTAGATTGAATTTTTGCCAACTCTATTTCTAGGGCAATTTTCTTTTTACTTTAGTAGTTTAAGGTAAGAACTCATGCTCTGATGCACTATGCTATGATGATTGAAAAATATAATGAGACCTGGTTTTGAGTCTTTCAATTAAACGACTATGTTTTGATTTTGACATCATGTCAGAAATCCATTACTCTTCACTAATTTAGCCATTTTTGGCAAATCAGGGTTATCATCAGCGTTGCCAAATGTACAGATTTATCTGTATTTTGCAAGTCTTTTAAGCATTGAGCAGCTTGAAGTTTTTGTTTAAAAAATAAGTTTTTCTATAAATTGTGAAGATTTTGCAGTTTTTTATTTTTAATTTTGTTATTTGAATTACAATTTCTGAAGAAGGAATTTCACCCTATTAGCTGTAGTGATGTTTACTCGTACCTTTTTAATGCGACAATGTATTTAGCCTTTCTTTGACCACCGATCACAAAGAAAGAGATATTTCACTGAAAGTGTGGTACTCACATTTAAGTTGCGTTTTTTTGCGCAGTCATTTTAGAAATATACATTTTTTGGCAACAAAACAGTGGGATCACATTACATACTACTTAAGTACGTACGTATGAGTAATATATTTGCTTCACTAATAAAAAATTAAATATTAAAAAGGTTTTAGCCTTATTTAAAGGTGATTTTATTGTGGAATTTCGGTTTTTTAGCCTATTCAATAAACTATAACGTTTTTGAGTTACGTGAGTATATGTTGTGCAACCTCCTCTACTTTCAAAATAATGGTATCTCTCGAAAACAAGAGCTAACCTGAAAAAGCGATTAGTACCACTGGATTCAACGTATTTGAATTCAGTTTACTAACTAGGCGTCAATTTTGTCTGAAAAAAGTATCAAGTTCGAGCACAAGTCATTTTATCACTTATGAAATACATTATCTGGAATGTTCTGTTAACGTAAATAGAGTGAAATTGAAAACGAATGAAACTTCCAATTGCTTTTTATTACATTTGTTCTTCTTACTTCCCTTAATTACCTTTTAATAACTCATTTGATTATCAAAAGTTTAAAATGATTAGCTTATGTGTTTTCCTTTCACTTTTTTAAGTTTGTGCAGTTTTTCCACTGAAAAATCAGATTTTGTCTTCTAAATATTTAGTTTTTGTAAAAAAACTAAACGTAATTTAACGATTCATGTACAAGTTTTACTTTTATCTTTTCTATAGGGTAGTTTTTATAGAGGTATAGAATTTTAAGTTGCAATACAACAACGATTGACATGAATTTTATTTATCCGAAAGATAATGTTGTGGCATATGACCACCACGGCTGGCACGGATGTAGTCCAATCTGGACGTCCAATTTTCGATAACTTTTTCCAACATTTGTGGCCGTATATCGGCAATAACAAGGCGAATGTTGTCTTCCAAATGTCAAGCTTTTGTGGCTTTACCGCATAAACCAATGACTTTACATAGCCCCACAGAAAATAGTCTAACGGTGTTAAGTCACAAGATCTTGGAGGCCAATTCACAGGTCCAAAACGTGAAATTAGGCAGTCACCAAACGTGTCTTTCATTAAATCTATTGTGACACGAGCTGTGTGACATGTTGCGCCGTCTTGTTGAAACAACATCTCCTGGACATCATGGTTATTCAATTCAGGAATGAAAAAGTTAGTAATCATGGCTCTATACCGATCACCATTGACTGTAACGTTCTGGCCACCATCCTTTTTGAAAAAGTACGGACCAATGATTTCACCAGCCCATAAAGCGCACCAAACAGTCAGTTTTTCTGGATGTAACGGTGTTTCCACATACACTTGAGGATTACCTGCACTCCAAATGCGGCAGTTTTGTTTTATTGACGTAGCTATTCAACCAAAACTGCGCTTCATCGCTAAACAAAATTCGCTTATGAAAATTGAAAAAATTGAAAATTGAAAAAAAGATCAATAAAAATTGCACTATTTGCAAGCGTTGTTCAGACGTGAGTCTATTAATGATGAATTGCCAAGCAAAACTGAGAATAAATCACTTGACAGCTGTTAAAAGTAATGCCAGCTTAAAGTTCTATACTTCTAGAAAAAACACGCTTTAGTTCTTTCAGGTATGGTTAGTTTCTAAACAGACTTGATTCCTACGCATTTAATGGCCAAAACAAGAAACAGAAAATGCAAGACGAAATGTCGATATAATTTTTCAAATGGTGTCTCTGAGATACCTGAAATTCGTCTCTTTAACGTTTTCATTTGCATAGGTTTGTCAACAGCATCTTCTCGACTTTTTGTAAGACCTTAAATTTCATTTCAAACATTCAAATCAAACAGCCGCAATTTGAGTTCTCACTGTAAGTTTAGCAAATTTGACTTGAAGCACGTATGTCGGCTTATGCGGATGTTTTTGTATTCTCGATATTCTCATTAAATATCACCGTATCTTACATGTATATCGTACATCATCAAGAAGACAGATTATTTTGTTTTTTTTTTTGTTTTTTCTTTTTCTCCATCTCATTTTTACACTATAAAACCGATTGCACAATCTTAATGAAAAATAGTTGACATTTAAAACCGAATGAAAAGTGAAAAAAACAACAATTAAAAAACTTTAAGAGCCCAGTCATACAATCAAAGTAGCTAATAACTACGAAGGTAGTGTGCTGTTTGGGGATACGTGAGTGCGTTGTTTGTCAAGCGTAACTCAATATTTAAAAACGATTGTCAAAAAACAAGTATTTCCTTTTTTCTATTTGTTGTTTCCATTTCCGTTATATATTAATTACATACATCGCTTTAGTGATTTACTGATTGCTGCTAGCAACAGCTACAACATTGGCAAAAGAGGAAAAATAAAATCATCAAAGAGATGTGGCGACGTCATGTGTCGAATCGTGTGATGCAAGAATGTTTAATTACCACCATCGTACTGGCAATAGCCATTAGTCTTGTTCGTTTACCAAAATGTCAAGCTCAGGATACAAAATATGGCCAATATGTGCCGGATAAAACATGTGCCGAGAGTGCTAATCTGATACAATGGACTGGTGGCCAATTTGACTTTCCCAGCACCTCCACGAAATCTTTATTTAAAAGTTCGGGTAAATTTATACCCAAAAACATTATAGCCACTAGAGCTCAAATTATCAACGACACCGTATTTCTTGCTTTACCGCGTTATAAGAAAGGTGTGCCAGCTACTTTAGTAAAGACCACCATACAACCGGGCACCTGTTCAACTACATTTAAGCCCTATCCCTGTTGGGACCTGCAGGAAGAGGGTAATTGTAAAGCTATACAATCGGTTGTAGATTTGGTGGTAGATCAAAATGAAATTATTTGGGTATTAGACACGGGCATTGTTAATACCCTGGAGACACCTGTACGCAAATGTCCACCCAAAGTTTTGGCCATATCGGCGAAAACTGGCAAAATTTTAAAAACTATCGATTTAGACGCTCTGACTTCACCTAATTCACGTCTACAATATCTGGCTATTGATTATGCATCCGATAACAGTTGTTTTGTTTATGTTAGTGATGCTGCTAATCGTGCCATTATTGTGTTTAATATACAGGCCGATCGTGGTTTTCGTATTATACTGCCTAAAGCCGTCACTACTGGTTCTCGTTCACGCGATGTCCTCTATATTGCCTTGATACGTCGCGATTGCGGCTCTACAGAATTGTATTTCACTTATTTGAGTACGAAAAAATTATTTTCACTGAAAACGGAATATTTGAGAAGCGGTGTGGCAAATGGTAAAATAATAGGTGAGTTTATTTACTTAAACATTTATCTTAAACTTTAATCAGCTTAAATGTGAAATCTAAAGTATTTATGGGTTTGACCTTTAACCTTTTAGTTATATGGTTTAGAGTATCATGCTTTAGAATTTCATTACCTCAGAATCACTTCTGATATGCACTTTTTTGTTACAATCATGAGTTCTTTCAGTTATAAATCTTAGCTTTTTGGAAAATTTTTAAACATATTATACACACGTGCACCCAAAGTGATCGCGACATACCAAGTGAAACAAGAGATGCCAGTCTCAAATCAATGAACTGCACCCGATTCTATTTTTAGGCTCATTGAAAGGAACCTACAGTTTAACACGAAGAAGAAGTTTTTTTGAGCGTACGTACTCAGTCACTATCAGTGTTATGAGGTGATACTGCTGTTGAAAATTGTGAGATGGTCTGGCCTGGGACTGAAGCGAGGCTGGTGTCATACATACCATACCACGGCAACAATTTTGAACATATTTCCCATCATTATTTTAACATTTTTCGGGTAGATTTGTAATTCATTCGTAATTTTCAAGAAAGTTTTGCAGATGAAGCCAGGTCTGAGCTATAGAATTCGGTCTTTTTTCAGACTATTAAAGATGTTTGCGGTCTAGCATTGTCAACTTTTCTGATAACCAAGTCTGGTATCTCTTTCTTTATTCCGTCATTCAAACAATTAAAATGTAAGCAATAGAGACCAAAATTGATCGTTTCGCCAAGTTTATATACATATATATGTGTTCCTGAAGCTCCTGGTCAGAGCAGCAGGTAGGTCGTCACAAATATGTTCCACTTCGATTTATCTGGAGCTAAGTATCTTATCTTTTATTTATTTATTTAGCACTTATCATTTTATTTATCCTACTCGTCTACGGTTTTCCTGCGGGACCCACTCGATAGCTGTTCTGCTAGTATCGTTAGGCTGTTTCCCGGATGTGTGCCAGATCCGTTCCCATTTTCGCCGTCGAATTGTTACATAAACTTGTTTCTGTTGTGTTATGGCCCAAAGTTTGAGTCAGAGTACTCGAAGTACCTCAAACAATGGTAGACAAATGCCTGTAGACGTTTCATGAAATATTTTTATCTTTGTTGACCTTGTGATGTGGGACAATATTTTTACCTTATCTAGCTTTACGAATACAGCGCGACCTTTTCTTTTACGTGATCTAATGTCATAATTATGCTTCTCAGATAACAGAAAAAAGACACAATTTCGATTGGGGCATCTCCAGCGATGAAAGTATGCATATCGTTAGTGAATTTGCACATTATTTCGGTTTCGCCGTATTTATGTCAAACCCAGTCAGTAACGTAAAACTCATAACCTTATTTAACTTGAACTTAATATGTGAATGTTTGTATGCAAGCAGACAGATGTCATCTGCATATTCAATATTGAGCGGTTTATCACCGTGTCGAAGACTACCATATATTAAACAGTCAGAGCGATGAGAGAACATGGCCATGGCGAACTTCTCTTCTTATGGAGACTAATTTGGTTGATAATATTTGCCTCTGTTATGTCCCAATGTCTTTTGTGCCAGTCTTGCTAAACAAGCTGCAAAATCTCATCTATTTTTTAAGTGACTGGAAGACCACAGTGATGTGCATCTTTAACAACGAAATTTTAGTAATGGAACTGAGAAAACCACCTTCCAACTTACTAAGCCAGCGATAAACTGCAGCCAAAATTGCCATCATTCACACAATCGAATAATGTTAGAATAGAAATGAATGACAGCCTCGTTGAGTCAAGGCACACTCGAGTAAAGGCACACTTAGTGGCCCGTTGTGATACCACACATAGAATCACATTCCCGCAAATCATGTCGGATACCAGCCTGACAGTCTAATGAATCTGGCTATTAGCCTGACATCTCAATAGAAATCATTAGCCAGTAAGCGCAGCTGTTGCACGTGCCTACATATAATGCAATGCCGCGTAAGGATAGACACAGTAGAAGATATGCTCCAACGATCCAACTTAAACAACTGATTAATGCGCCTACCATCCAATCTAGGCCAGGTGAGTCTAGCAATAAAGCAAGATTCCCCCTCTGCCAAGGATCTATCAGCGTACAATAAGTACTTCCACTTAATAGATAGCTTAGCAGAGGACAGCGGTACACCAACCCAACCACACAATCGAATTAGTGTTGACCGATATATGGGCAGCAGCACAATTTAGTGACAAAAAAACGCAGATATTTGTTATGTGATCCAATGTTAAAACAAACGGTTTCGACATTGTCACAGGTATACTACCATGATCAAAAAGTTTCCGGAATAACCACAGTGTGGCGGACCCGTGGTTTCGATTAGTTTTTTTTTTTTTTTTAACAGTTCCCCGTAATGGTTTTTCAAATCGATTGAACAGAAAGAAATCACAGGAAGCCAAATCAGGTGAATTCGGTAGCTGTTGGATGGTAATTTTTGCATTTTTCGTCAAAAAATTTCGAATAATGATGGCACTGTGCGACGGTGCGTTATCATGGTACAAAATCCACGAGTTTTCTGCCCACAATTCTTTGTCTGGTCTCTGGTCGAATTGTTTCACGCAAACGTCTTATAATGCCCAAATAATACTCTTTATTTACTGGCCTTCTGCCAAAAATTCGTGATGCACTACACCGTTGTAATCCATGAAAACCGTGAGCTTTGCCTTTATTTTTGACTGGAAATGACGTGGTTTTTTTGGTCTCGGCTAATATGGTAAACACTAATATCATCACTTGCCTGTTGCCTGGATTGCGTGTCATACTCATAAACCCACGTCTCGTCTCCAGTAATGATCATTTTGGTGAATTTTTGATCGGATTCAGCCTCGCAAATCATGTCTTTTGCGACCTCAACACGGTCACTTTTTTGCATGGAATTGAGGTCTTTTGGCACCAACTTTGCTGCTACATGACGGAAACCCAAATCTTTAACCAATATGGTTAAGGCGGATCCATAGGCAATGTTCAAGTCCTCCGCTATCTCTTTGATGGTAAATTTTCGGTTTTCGTCGGTTTTCGATGTCGATGCTCTGCCACCGTGTTTATCATCTTCGACTGACTCGCAACCAGTTTTGAGGCGCTCGTGCCACTGGTAAACGACCGTTTTCTTTAGAGAATCGTTGTCAAAATACTTTTCCAACATTTCCAACGTTTGCTCACCATTATATCCGTTTTTTATGCAAAACAATAAAAAAAAACTCAAATCGGAACGATGGGACCGTCACACGGGAGTTATTCCGGAAATTTGTTGATTAAGGTAGTAAACTGTTTATTCGTCACTAGCTTCTAATGGATGCTTATATAAAATGTATTCCGGGAAACAGCAAGCACTTAAAGAACTAGCTTTGTTGCTTATGACTAATGCATGAAAAAATATAAAAATCATACATAACACAAGGAACCCAAGGTTCTGAAGTCATTTTTTTTCAAATGTGATGCAACAATTCTCAGCTGTTTTTTCATTTTTCCGCGTATTTCTTCGAAATGGACTTACTGAATCATCAAAGCGAAGTTTGTCATTTCAGATTTCTTGAAAGAGCTTGTGTAGCTGTAAAAAACCTCTTTTTTTACTTAAAGTATCCCTGCCTTGTTTTTCAAAATTATTCTTTTTTTAAAATTTAAAATATATTAGAATTTTTTTAATAAATTTTTAATTTAAATGCATTTACTTTTTCTTTGTAGATCTTGGCAGTAAACCATCACGTATGGTCATTATTGGCACGGATAATGGTTCAGCGATTTTCTTTCGTAATGAAGGTGATGCTGAAGTATATCGCTGGGATACCAATACACCATTTGTCGAAACGAATTTTAAACCTGTCTATCGTTCACCCACCTGTCAGTTGGCCACACATGCTGTACCCGATTACAAGCGTAATACAATGCGTGTATTGCAAAGTAATTTTCCTGATTTTATGCAAAATCGTATTGGCTGTGGCGCCATACAACAACTGACAATGATGCAAGGCTGTTGGTAGATAACAAGAATATGACAAAGAGTTACTCGTTATATGTAAAACGCAAAGAAAAGTAAGCGAAAAGGGAAGAAGATTGAAAGGCAGTATGTACTCTTGCCCTGTTATGGTTGACTATATAAATATTTTATGTTGCTGTTGTCGAGAGCTATTTGTTGAATGGTGTGTGTGGTTTCGTTGAGATTATGTAAAAAACTGGACAAAAATTCGACAAAAAAACAAAGTTTTGCTTTCCAAACTAACATTAATATCCTTTTGATTACTGTGCTTTAGTATTTTAAAAAAAAATTTTTTTTTAGTCAGCAATTTAAATTTTTTATTATCAATCTATGTAATTACATATTGCAATTGCTCTGGCCACCATACAAATATGAATTTTTTATTTTCTTTGCCATCAACTGTTATCTCTTTACTCAGTCCGTAAAAGTATTTATGTGCCAATTTGAATTTATAACTTTTTTCACTTATTTTCTTTTTATTTTTTATTTTTATTTCTCTTATACTTTAAAAGTAGAACATGAAGTTTTGATAAATAACTAAGTAATTTATTAGAAGAAAGAAGAAAAAAATAGAAAATAATTTTAATGACCATTAACCGCAGTCTTAGTTACATAGTACGAGTATCCTTTTTTAATATTTTTATTTTTATTCTTTCTAAGTTTCGTTTTAAAATACGTTTTATAAGAGTAATTTTTTTTTTTTTTTTTTGTATTTTTTTATTTTATATTTAAGTTGGTGACGGGCTTATGTATTTATTTTACGTAATAGGCTAATAAAAGAAATTATAAAAATATAAGTGAAACTTATTGATGGTATTGATGCCCATAACAACACAACAATTCAACCTCTCTTGCAGTTCTTTAATACCTCGCTTGTGTTATACAGTCAGAGACTAAAGTTTAAATACATTTCAAAAACTTTGAGTTTTAAGAAAAATAAACGTATTACCAAAATTGTACGTATATATTTTTAATAACCTTCATAAATAAGTTAAAAACGAAAACAAAAAATATTTACTTCATCGTTAATATAACGGTAATTTTTATAAAAAAAAAATGTACGGGACTAAAGTTTAAATATACCTTGTAATAGGCATTAATATATCTAAGCAATGGATAACAAAATACCAATATAATATATGCTGGGGCCTCCCTGGCTCTCTATAACTGCTTGTAGACGTCGAGGCATAGAAACAACACAATTTTCCTTTTCAGACGCCGATGTTTCTGAACAGACTTCCTCGAGATGTTCTTTTAGTGAATACTTGCTTGTAATTGTATTGTTTTCCAATTTTCGCCCCATTAAATTCCAAATATACACGATAGGGGCTAAGTCTGGTGATTTAAAAAGGCTATAAGTACTACCGCGGAACATTGTTTAACAGCCATTCGTTAACAGAGATTGTGATATGCTTTGCATCGTTGTAATGTTGAAAGATCCAGTGAGATAACTGTATAATTTATACACAGAATCTTTCCAATTTTCCAGCAATATGTTCTTGTATAGATACTGGTGCATTATAGCATCCATAAAGCCCAAATTCCCAACTATAGGTGCTCGATTGCTCCCCCAACAAATCACATTGCTACCCATATGTATCACAGTTAGAACTAAATTTCCTGCTCGAATGGCTTCCATCAAACTTCTGCACGACAACCCTTTTAAAACAAGTTTAATTTACATTCGTCTATGAAAAAAAAAAAAATAGTTTTCCAAGATTCCATGTCCTTACTTTTGTATTTATTTGCAGTCGCCCATTTTTTCACTAATTAGTGTTTTCTTTTCGCAGAAATCTGCCTCTGTGCCCGTGCTCCTGTAATATTTTTTTTACAGTTTTCGGATGAACGTGCTTGTCTAAAGTATAAGCGATATCATGCGCCCATTTTGGGTCGTTTGATCTTGGGCTTTTACGTGCTTTTTTGAAGATATGGCTAACATTTCGATCCTTTTTGGTCTTCCGCTTCTAAGCATATTTTCTACAGAATTTTCTTTTTATATTTTTATAAAGTTCTGCACACTTGAGAATGATATTTTTAATCGTTTTCCTATATCTCGATATGACTTTCACTTTAAAATGATTAATTATTTAATTATTTTTATTATTTATGTTTAATTATTTAATTTTACTATTGGTTTTCAACGCAAATTTCAAAAGCAACAGCAAAAATGGAACTAAAATTAAGCTGTCACGACATGACAGTTTGGTATCATTTAAATAGGACTGGCACCTTAAAGATTCGATATCTGTGTGCCACGTAAATAAGGGCAAGAAATCTGATTAAACAAAATATCAAAAGTGAATACTGATAAAACACAACAAAATCGAACCAGCTATGAGAAATAGATTGAATACGGGCAAATTACTCTAAGAGACCATGGTAAAGAATATTGACCCTCCATAATAAGGTTATGTTGTCTGTTTGGTGGGATTGTTAGCAGCTACAACATGTAATTAATTTCTGAGCTTTAATATAGGAAATTTTTTAATAACAAACGGGAGAATGGAATGGTTTCTATAATGTTTCTTTGTAAAAATGATCTGCATATTCACACAGTAACATGCACCACTTAGTTCACTCTCTGAATTACATTTGCCATTCATACTGTTCAGACGATGGTTATTATTTTATGTTGACTTTTTCTTTTTTATGTGCACATTTATTTTAGCATACCGCAACCACAGAAATATGAAAAGATGTTATATTAAATATAACTTAGCGAAGTCTTTTCGGTATACTTGAAGTCAAGTTTTTCAAAAATTTGTATAGGAATCTGTCTCAGTTCGCCATGCATTTCTTTCCAAAATGTTTAATATTAGTCCGATATTCCATTAGAATATTGTTATCTAATTCAGATCGGTATTTTGAGCCGGTCATTCCAGTGTTTCAGTAAAGCTTTCTTGAAAATATAGATCGAAAAAGATGTGCACCCTTGTGCAAAAATAACCTTTTCTCATACTCTGTAAATAAATATTGATTTTTATATATGGAGAATAATCAACTAGACTCATTCAAAGACCACAACACCACAAACGCCGGCTTCTAACGGCAGATATATTAGTTAGTGAAATTTTTCACAGCGTAAGTACACATAACCAGTCGGTAGTAATGTTGTGAGATGATATCGCTGTTGAAAATTGTCAGATGGTGTGGCCTGGGATTGAACCGACGACTTCTTGTTTGGAAGGTGGGTTCTTACCTAACATACCACAATGACACATACACTATTAAATACGTGGTGCTGTTCGAAATCTAAGCGAATTTTCTTGTCGAGGCTATTAAGGACTCATATATTACTAACAGCTTTACTCAAATTAAAACATTTCATTTTTATTATCTTAGGTACCTAAATTATAACTATAATACAAGCCTTTAACTCAATTCTCTACCAAGTAATACAACAAAAACGAAATTAGCTCCTTTAGTAGCTGTTCGAAACATAAGCATTTTTCAGTACTTTGCATTATAAACTTTGTTTTTGTGGCTACGTATACCGTTTTGGCATAGATTTTATGAGATTATATTATATTATATTGATTGGCACTTTAATTTTAAGCTCTCCATCAGCTTTAGCTTATTTTTAAAAAACATGACCCATGTCTGAGCCTCAAGAATTAAGAACAATTTAATTTAATTAAAAGAACGGATTAACCGGTTATTTGAATTATTATTAACCGAAAACCGGGTTTTTAATTGCTACTTTTCGAATTATTCGAAAACCGATTTTTGAAAAAGTCGAATAATCGATTTCCCTGGTATACACCAAAGTGACGGTAAATTACATTGTGTTAATTGCTCGCGTTTATACAGAGTGATATATGATATATGTTTTTGATATTTGTATGTTGTCAGCGACAATAAAGCTGTCAGCGACAGTTGTGTAAGTACCGATGACTGTAAAATTATTCTACAACCAAAATTAAGAAACTATTTCTGTTCTCAAGATATACACTTATCCGATTCAGTCCACTTTCTTTCTAATGATTTATACTGACCACAAAGCTATTTAGACCAAATTTATAAACTCTTGCTGTTACCATTTTAAAGATACAGACAAATAAATATTTACTTTGTATGTGGGTGACACCGCCCATTTGGAATTTTTGAAATATATATAGTCCACAGCTCCTTCCAGACGTTCAGAGATAATGTAAAAGTTTTAATGGATTCAGTCGACATGCATACATACATATAATCATACATAACAACACACATTTACTTTTAACAAGTATGTTAAGTTATGAATAAGATGCGACATACTACATTGATCAAAAAATTTCCGGAATAAGCCCCGTGTGGCGGTCCAACCGTCCCGACTTGAGTTTTTTTTTTTTTTTTTTTTTTTTTGTTAAATCTGTTGTTGATATCCCCGGTAAATCTTAGTGTCATAGCTTGACATTTACAAAAGCTACATAGCCAAGAATTTATCTATCCCTATGTGTGTTGGCGATTTTTTACAATTTTGACCGTTTTGAGATTGTAAAGTACATGATTTGCGAGGCTGAATCCGATCCCACATTTATCAAAAGGATCATTACTGGAGACGAGACGTGGAATTATGAGTACGACACGCAATCCAGATATCAGGCAAGTGAATGGCGTTTACCAAATGAGCCGAGAAAGGCAATGCTCACAATTTTCATGGATTACGCTAAGATTTAACGGGAATATTAACAATGGATGTATCAACTTAACAAAAAAAAAAAATAATACTCAAAAAAAGCCCAAATCGGAACGATGGGACCGCCACACAGGGGTTATTTCGGAAACTTTTTGATCCAGTATGTAGTTTTTAGAAATGCATTAGTAATTGACGAAGTTATTAAGCTTTTGAGTAAAACAACTCATGAAAATATGGTACGAATTTTAGTAGATTCTTCAGAACCTTATATATCCATTCTCACCTGCTTTTTATATGAGAGATTATAAGGCTGTCTTTTAACATTTTATTAAAGGGTGATCCAACCAACATGCACGATATTAATTGTAAATAAAACAAAAAGTTTTGAGAGAATTATCTTGATATTTTTTATTATTATAGACGGAGCTATGACAATAATGTGTGAAACAAAATATGGCTTCAATGGCATACCTCTATCTGTCGGTCCATAATTTCAATGACTCTGAGACATAATTGAGGTTCAATGCCGTTAATGTGCAGAATTATCTCATCATTTAGCTCTTGAATTGTTCTTGCCATATTGTTGAACACTTTTCTTTTAAAATATTCCCAAAGAATGAAGTCTAACGGTGTCAAATTACATGATCATGGCGGCCAATTAACATCGCCACGACATGAGATAACACGGCCATTGAATTTCTCGCACAAAAGAGCCATTGTTTCGTTGGCTGTGTGGAACCACATATCGTCCAGGTCCATATCCTCAATTTTTAGCCACTAGAAGTCCATTATCATCTCACGATAGCTAACACCATTCACGGTAACTGCTTGGCCGACCTATCGCGAACAACAGCATTGTTTTCCGTAGAATGAACTGGGCGAGCATGCCCAGGTGTTTTCACATTTCCTACAGACTCGTTTTGCAAAATATTGCCCACAATCCTTTTGATTGTGGACACATTTGGTTGATTATGCTGACCAAAAAAAAAGCTCGAAGTGCACAAAATCCATTTTTTGAACGCACATTTTCGTAAAAGGCTTTAACATTCTTAACGCACTGCTCAAGTGTATACCTCTCTATTGGTTGAGTTTGGCAAAAAAAAGGTCAAATTAAGTTGGTTAGACCACCCTTTACATAACATTCATTAACAACGTTTTTTTAAGCCATTCAGCCAAAAAACCATTCATTTGTATTTGTAATTTATTCCATTCCTTGTACCTTTTGTTTTTTGCATGTCCAATCAAATATGTAAAAAGTAAATTTTACTTTCTCTCAGTTTTGCCAGAAGTAAGGGAAATTCCTTATTTTTCATATTCGCCAAAATGTACGGATTTTTTTCTCATTTTGCACTATTGATAAAATAAATGCAAACAAATTTATTTGCAATAATATTTTATTGTTCAAAACGCTATAGACATTACCAAAAGGAAACAAAGTGGTTGTGATTTACAAAGTTGACGACAACGATAAAAACGTATCATTTTACAAAATTCAGTCCAAAAAAACAACATTAATTTTAATTTTCCGAGGAGTTTCCATGTTGCTCAATTTCGTTCAGCATACTGTAAGGCATAATGGAGAAAGTATTGTGGCTTAGAAGAGTCTGTAACTTAATAAAAAATGGAAATATCGCACTAATGTGTATAATAAAATACTAAAGAAAAATTTTTAAAAACCAGGCAAAAAAATTTTGGTTTGAAGTAATTTTTTTTTTTTTAACCAAATATGGGAGTGCTTGTTTTAATTATCAGATTTGAACTCCACTGAAAAAATTTCACCAATTCTAAAACTTAAAATCTCTTTAAATAGCAGTACTAACGACATAAGCTTCTGAACAATGATACAGATTAAATACGCAAGGATTCCTTCCGAAACATTAGAGAAGTTGTAAAGTTTTATAATTTAATGCAGGAATATAAAGGGTCCGCAAATTTTTTTTTTTTTTTTTTGTAAATGCTATAAAAAAAACTACTGAATATTTTCTCAAATTTCTTTTGTTATTTAATAGTACAATTCTTCTGGTTAATAACGGAAAATAATTTCAATCAAATGGCTGCCTCGGCTGGCCATGCAGTAGCCTACACGATCGGTCCAATTTTTAAGCACATTATCGATTGTGTGCAGTATTTCACTAATGGCTTCACGAATATTGTCCTTTAAAGCGTCAATTGTCTCTGGCGTGTTGGCGTTAACTTATCTTTGACGGCATCCCACAAATAATAGTCCAACAGTGTCAAATCACAGCTCCGAGGTGGCCAAACGACATCAGCTGCGCGGCTGTTAATGCGATCTTCAAAAACAGGGCTCAAAACATCGAGTGTATCTTCGGCTGTGTGGCACGTAGCGCCGTCCTGTTGAAACCAAATGTTGCTAATATCCTCCTCTTCAATTTTTGTGAACAAAATTTCGATCAATAACGATCGCCATTGACTGTAACGGCTACTCCTTGCTCATTTTCGAAGAAAAATGGCCCAATTATGCCTTTGGACCAAAATCCGCACCAAGCAATGACTCGTCTTGGGTGTATCGGCTTTTCAATGTATGCGTGCGGTTTTTCTGTGCCCCTAATGCGACAATTTTGCTTGTTTACATACCCGCCAAGATCAAAATGAGCTTCATCTGAAAAGATGATTTTTTTTGGCAAAAACGGCATCTTCTGTAAGTAGATCGATCAAAGCAATGTCGCAATATTTCCCAGCGTTGTTCAAGCGTATACACAACCATATTCGTTCAGCGGAAGGATAAAACTAATTATCTGTCAAATCAGACATGAGGTAAGTGTTACCATGTACGAAATAAGCACTAGTTGAAAAAAAAAACGTTAGATGGCGGACCCGATAGTATGTTTAATTTTTATACTTTCAATTGTCGAGTGCGAATTATACTTTAATTTATACAAAATACCTAAAAATCAAAATTTTCCATGTTGTATGTTTCAAGACTAACTTTTATTTCTCAGATATGTGACTATTTTATATTTTAATAAGTTTTAAAAATATCTCATTTGCATTTTTATTCTTAGCAGTATGATAGAAATAAGTAGTTACGAAATTATACTTTCAATTGTCGCCTAGTGTAGGTGATACAAGCGATGAGCCAAGATTTGGCAAAAATCGAAAGACGATATCAATGATTTTGGGACGAAGGCATGACGAATGACTCCAAAGCGTCAAATAGACCCTAAGCAATACAACTGACTGAGCTAGTCTTCTCTTCATTTCCATATTTTCACTTTGTGTGAATAAAATTGACATTAACTGTTAAAAATTATAGAAAAAAAATTATTTTATGCAATATTTCGAAAACTAAAGAAAACCAGAACCAAATTTCTGGAGAAATAGCTTTTAGTCGATATTGTTACGTTTTTACCATTTTAAAAACGTGTATATATTAGTTCGTAGATTGTAGTTCAAATAAAATAAGTCTTGTGTTTGGTTTTTAATTAAAATTCTTTATTCAACACAGTTTTGTGCACCACTGCTTGTAACATTTTTACAAGCAATAACAATTTTCTATTCTTAATTACTCCGTCTGTTTGCAAGTTTGTAAATAACAACAATTACTCCACAGATCTTTCTACCAAAAGATCTTCCAACCCGATCGTAGTTATAACTTAGGTTCGATCACAACTTAAATTCTGCTCGACCAGAGATTAACCACTCTAAACTCTCTTTACGTTGACTTCAAACCAACAAGACTCGTTCGCTGTGTTAACTTTACTTAAACTGCACTCGCAGAGTTAACGACACATAACCCGATTGTTGTTCGCATCGATGTGCTTTTTATATGGCTGAGTAAATAATGCATCGAAAGCTCTCGAGCCTCTCGATATTACAGGTAGATTCCATTTCTTTCTTTTAATTTATTTTTAGTTCTTTTGTAGCCATGCGTATGTGAACATCTACCTCATTCAGCTCTTAGTATTTGTTGTTACTTGTTTATTGTCTGTTACTTGTTTTGTTGTTCTTGCAGCTTCTGTTTATTTATTTTAGCGATGTAATAAACGCAGAGGTGCCAAATCTTATTTTCGTAACAATATTTATATGAATACGACTGATGTTTTTTCTTACATTTTAATGACTAAAATGCGTAGCGATTTTTGTAGGAAGAATCTTTTTAATGTGTAGGAAAAAATCGGATTTGTTTTGTAAGCATAGGCAGTTTTCAAAAAAATATCTGGCAACACTTCTTTCCATTTTTTTACCGATTCCTTCATTCATCATGTAACAGATAGAATTCTTCATTCGTCTGTACAATTCATATCCGTTTCATTACAATTTCCAACATACGATTGCTGTATTTCGATGTAAATTAAATAATTTTTTGTTTCTTCTCATCTGCTGCTGCTGTCACTCATATGTATGTATTGGTATTCTCGTTCGCTCATAAAACAATAAAAGTACCATTATGGATGACTGAATTTCAATCAGCTTGAAAAAAAATATACGAAAAAAATCACTTTCAAAAAGAAAACAATCGGAAACAGGTAAAAATATGCATAGTTGATATCCTCCTATATCTACATCAGTTAAAAAAGCGTTAGTGTAGCGTATAATACGAATCTGATCAATACAAATAAAAAATATGAAACTATGGATGAGCGGTTAGCCTGAGGCATGTATTCAATAAACTACGGAATATGGAATATGGCATAAATGCTTGTATAGATGAACAATATATTATCGCTGTTGTCATTGGCCACAGTTAAACACATTAACTATTGTGTTGCAAGTAAATATTTTACTCCAAAAATGAAAAAAAGAATTGCCACTAACAAAAATATATGCTGGAAAGAATTATATCAAATGACAATAAAACAAAAGACATGGAAAAGAATGTCGGGGGGAAGTGTAACCAAAGCAAATACGTCAAATAAAACGTTTTTTTAGTATATCTTTAAGCGCCTTTTTGTCCGTTGCAAGCATTATGCTTGCATCTTGAAAAGGAGAGCATAACTTAGGTCTCAGATGAGAGTTAGTTTGAGGTTAATGGGGTCGACTTTTATCAGAAATTCTCTCTCTCTAATACATGATGGCGCTAGTTTTATTGCACTCGCCCCTTTTCGCGCTAACCTTTAAAAAACAGCTGTTAAAATTTCATGATATTCTATTCATTAGCTTGTGAGTTATTGTTCTAAGAGTGATGCTACTTTTGTTTATTTCAGAACAATGGATCAAAAACAATTTCTTGTTTTAATTCTGCACTGCTTCTTGATGGTAAAAAGTACCGTTCAAGCCAAGCGATGGGCGGAAGAAGTTAGATAGTAGGTCGCGAGTATGCTGATGGTATATGTCTTCTTGCGCACAGGTTTAGGGATATATCAAACAAACTTCGGCTTATACACACGGCTGAACGTTATATCGGCTTGTAAGTAATCCGTAGATTAGCTTGGGGAAAACAAAAGTTTTACGCTTGAACACAACTAATACCTAGAAGTTTGGATAGCGTCATATGCTCTACTGGAGGAACGGGAGAGTATAGGACAAATCGCATTAAGGCAACCCAAAGTATAGAAATCGTCACAAATTCATATAAGAACCAAACTTCGCCTTTTCCCCTCCAATGTGAGGTTTGTGTTACTATACGGTTGCGAGTCGTGGACAGGGTTGGCACCTACCAGTTTTTATTGGGTTTTTTGATGGGTATTCTTGGGTTTAGTAACTGATTCCATATTTCGTTCAAATCGACAATAAATTTTTTGTTTGTTAGTATAATTACGTTGTTTTTGTAGTGGTAATGCAATTTTGCACTCTTGATGGAGCATTATCAAAAAAACGGCCAGAATATAAAGACAGACTTGATTAAGTTATTCTTCTGGATGAAAACGCTTGGCCCCACATCGCTAAGCTTGCCAAACGATCAAAACCTTCACCCGATCTATTTTCCGAACATTGCTCCTTCTGACTATTGGCTGTTTCGACAGATAAAATAGCTTTTGGTGTGTCACCGAATCCCTTCTTTTGAAAAAATATAAAATCGGTTTTAGAGTTGGATCACCTCAAAAGACGGGACTCGAAAATTAGCTCAGAGTTGGGGCAAGATATAAGCAGTGATTTGATACTTTTTTTCTTTATTAAATTTATTATCTTTTTTGAGCTCAAAAAAGGATTGAATTAATTTGTACTCCCAATACGTAAGTTATATTTATTTTTGTTGTAAATAATCTACGAAAACCTTTAAATAAAAAGAAAACCCACTCGGCTTTTTTTCTATATAATACTCAATAAAACCCGGGTGGGTTTAATTGGGTTATCCAGTAGGTTGCCAACCCTGGTCATGAAGCACCTTAGCCAAGGACATAGAGATTCTGCAAGTATATTTCAACCGATATTTACGGAATATTCTGGCCAAACGAAATTTGAAAATGGAGCTGGATTAGCTACGTTTTGAGAAAAGCGTAGAAAAGAGACAATAGACAATGACAGTAGAAGAGACAATAGACCTGCCAATACCTGTAGGAGGCAGATTGATAAAGAAGTGAACTCTATTGGAAAGACCTGGACTGAAGTAAAAGTTTTGGCGTGAGACAAATTAGACATATACAAAACGGAAATTTTATTTGCACTATGCATGAAAAATAACGCAGTTAAATGATCCCCGTTTTCAGCTTCTAAATGCACTATGGTTCCAAATCGATTTTTATTGGCAAAAATTAAAAAAATATATATTTTTTAAATTGTTAAAAGTGAATTTATTTTCTTAATGGCAGCACTTCAAACAATCAAGAAAACATATTTAAAAAACAGTAGCAACACTGCCGGTCTGCTGGGCTTTCAAAGTTGAAAGCTTAAACACGTGTTCTTAAATAAATGTTAAAACAGTGTTACAATTGTATAATGAGCAAACCTTAACAAATAAAGTTATAAAGTATTTAAAAAATGAAAAATGTAGCCCAAAGTAAGTGGTTTCATGGTATATTTTTGAATTTTATTTTTGTTCAGCTCTCGTCGCATTTCTTGGTATTATTATTGTGTAGTTTTGTAATTTCAACATAACCTATAAGTCCAGTGAACAAATGTTGTGTTTGGGCACGAACTTGCATGGAGTTAAAGTTTGAAAGTGTTCCTCAAAGTGTGTATTTTAAGTGTATATTCATTACTCACCAGGATTTTTCAGCAAACTGCCACAATTGTCATCTTATTTTAGAGCAATTTTTGATTAACCGTACCGAAATGCTTTCGGTTTGGAAAACAAACAGGCGCAACGATAATATGCTAATAGAGTGGCTTTTTAAAAAAATCAAAAAAAAAAATTAAATACTAACAAAAAAATCATATAAAACAAAACATTATCCGACAAGCTTGGGCAGTTTTCGACAAACTCGAGCGGGTTGATCCTATTTTATTTTCTCTATCATCTGTGTAAATTTCAAAGAAATCATTTATTTCAGTTGGAATACCTTCTCTTTTGGTGGGCGTAAGGTGTGCGGGTGGTCGAATTGACTATTTTCTTAAATTTATTTATATGCCATGTCCATTAAAAGCTCTGATATGATTCTTTTAATTTATGCAAAAAAATCGGTTTGGAACCATAGTGCAATGGTGTCAAATTTTTGGAGAACGAATAATTATCAGAAATTCAGCAATAAATTGGTCAGCGCGTTCGCCGGATTTGTCAGCACTGGACTATTTTCTTTTGGGGTTATTTGAAGAAGTGAGTATATGTGAACAAGCCCTAGACAATCCTTGAACTCAAGGTTAACATTGTTGCAGAAATAAATGTTACAGCCACAAATTTTGAAAGCTGTTATGGAAAATGCTCCAAAACGAGGCCGTTATTGCGAAGCTGTAAACGGGGGTCATTTGAGAGACATTATTTTCCATATTTAGTGTAAAAAAAAATTCCATTTTTTATATTTTAAAATCTAAAAAAATTAATTCTATTCACTTCGAGATTTGCTTATGATTTTATTCTAAGTGAATATAAAATGGTAAATATGAGTTAAAAAGTTGATGTTCCGAAAAATGAATGCGCACAACACAAAGAACTCTGATGATGACTTCCGTAGCTGCGGTCGAGTTTTGCTGGTGTTGTTGTTGCATATTCCTTCACGGTTGTCAATTCTCCTGTATACATCATTGAAAAAAAACAAACTTATGTTCACTTAGAATCCAGATCAATGAGCACTTGAACTCTAGTTTGAACAAAAAATTGTAAAAATATATAAACGAAAAAGTCATTAAATTTTTAAACCCCATTGTGATTTTTGGCCAAACCCTAATATATATAGAGTTAAACAGCAGAACCAATTACCTTGAAATTTTTGCAGTGCCGTCCTAGAAGGAACTATAAATTATCTTATATGTTTGGGTTTGGACAGAAAGGGAATAAAATAGGGAAAAAGGGTAAAAATGGTAACCAAGATAATAATTAAGACCGATATAGCAAAGTTGATTAATAAATAAATATTATTCGAAAAAGAGTAAGATATTATTTTTTGTGCAAACCTCGTAAGGATAGACGATTATAATCAAAGTCATATGGTTCGTAATTAACACGACAAATAGACAACTGTGATCTATTTAACTCATAAAGTGGTTATTAGACGACTTTAATATAAGAACATACACGATAGACCCCCGTTCTTTATATCGGGTGTTTTTTTACAGTTACACAAGTTAAAATCATAATAAAACAAAGATACAACGAAACGGGTTTTGTTGAATAGAAAATCTTATAACATTATTGTTTATATATGGCGTGATGTAGTGATTAGAGCGCACGCATAACAACACGAGCGAGCCAGGTTCGAGCCCCAGCAGAGGACATGACGAAATTATTTAACTATAGTTTCCTTTCGAGTGTTTAATACAGAGGCTTCAACTTTCCCTCCAGACAAATCCAGCTAAAAAATAAAGAAGAAGCCCCTTTGATCTTCCAGCTTTCCTCTGACGATGATAACAAATATCAGACGAAAGATCAGAAAAAAAACGCACTTGCTGGGAAAAAAATACAATGCTAAAGATCGCCACCACTACACAATTGGTATGGAGGGGCTACAGTGGATTAATCATCTACTTAGCTTGAAACTTCAACGTTTATTAATGAAACTGAAAGAAAGCAATGCATGCTTTTTGGAAAGCAGCATATCCGGCAGAATTTCGCCAATAACTCTTCAGCTGTTGATTTACAGGTGCTCAATTGTCTCTGGTTCATCGATGTAGACAAGTGATTCCAATAAAAACAATCCAATGGGACTAAATCACACTATCTTGATAGCAAACTAATTAGACCATTACGTGAAATTACTCTTTTATCAAAGCTTTCAATTGTAGCGCGCTGTGTGGCATGTGGCTCAGTCCTGTTGGAACCACATATCAGAGTTTAGGGTACGAAAAAATTTCTAATCATGTCTCTATACCGTTCACCATTGACAGCAACATATGGACCAATAACTCCGCCAACCCATTAAGCGTCCTAAACAGAAATTTTCTGTGGATGTAGTGGTGTTTCGATAAATGCTTGGGGACTATCCTCACTCCAAATGCATTCAACCAAAAAATAAACCGAAATCCATTCAACCAACTGCACGATAAGTTTGACGAACAGAACCAATATTTTGATAAAAAAAAAAAAAATCAACAATTTGCTAGCGTTGCTCTATTGTAAGTCTATCCATAATGAAATGTCAACCAAACTAAGCAAAAAGCAATTATCAGCTGTCAAATTAGTGATCAAATAAAGTAAGGCTGCCAACTCAAAGTTATGAACCTCTAAAAAACATTCTCATATATCGAATGGTGTTGAGTAAAAAAATTACTTCTATCTCTTGGCTAACTTTCCCTTTTAAAAAATAAAAATTTCTTTGCCCTGACGCTGCTTTAATACACAAGTCATGCAAAAAACATTTATTAGAAATAAATCTATAAAAAGAGTAAATTTGAAGATAATTTAATAATAATAAAAATATTGAAAATACATTTAAATACAAATATACATAAGTACATACGAGTAAGTATATATGTATGTAGATACTTATGAATCAAACAGTTTGTTGAACGGATATTTACAATCAATTTTCCTCTTATCCTTCCTTTTTTTCATTTTGTTTTCTAAAATAAGCAAATTTCGTTGACGATGTAATCACATTTTAATAAAATCATTGCATGAATGCCGTGAATGTGCTAATCTTTTAACCCATTCGCACGTATTTATTTATGGTCCCATGATAAGGTCTATATGATCTTAAAGGCAATTGTTATATCATTTGAATATTTTCAATGTCTTTTGAATATTTCAATTCAAATTATGTTTAAGTCCCAGTGAATTCAAAATTGTCATAATCATAAAAATAAGGGCAGTGTAGTTGAATTTTTGAAGTCAATATAGGAAGGAATGCGTCGAAGTAGAAAATATTCATTAATAAATATGTTTGTATATACGTTTGCTTAGATTCGAAAATCAATGTTAAATATTTCTAAAATTACACTTAAGTTGTGATGACATAAGAATTTTAGATATTATGCGTTAGTGAACCCTCTTTTAAAGGGTTAATTTCATAATTTCTTAACAATGCTTTTGTTTATTATTATTTTTTTTTTTTTTCTTAGTTTTATGTAAAGAGTCAATATATCACCGGATATTGTGTTCCGTTTAATCAATTTTCTTTTACATCATTGCAATAGAAAAAATTATTTTTAATAATTAATTTTGGCATAATTTTATTAATATTTAAAATATACCAGTACAGATCAAGAAAATATAAGGGGAACAAAAACTTTATTATTTATTTCATACAGTTTGATTCAAGGTCTTATAATTTGTATGGCCAACACTAACGTATTTGGATGTTTCATAGATTATAGAGCGTGATTTCTTAAGAGTTTTTGGATTTCTATGAAAAAAAAAATTAAAAAAATAAAAAAAAAATAGAGAAATGCATGAAATCTTAATTTGAGTCGAAAAAACGATCTACTGTCAAGGAAAAAAGTCTACATACACCCTACGATTTTGAACTTTAGAGAATTAGTGACAAAATTTGAAAAGGCTGCATTACTAATGTTTAAGGTATTTTTACTTAAGATTCTCTGAAGAAAAAAAATAATATGAAAAAAACATAACTTAGAACTTCAGTTTAAAATATGGTAGTAAATCTCCAAAAGGAAAATAAATCATATCAGAAAAAATTCAGTCGTGCTACTCTACAGACGATCATTGAAAATTATAACAACAACAATAGTACCGAAAATAAACCACGAACTGGCAGATCTAAGTAATTTTCGAGTCGTGATTTACCAGTATTGTGGATTCACACATCGAAAAATGTTCAATTAAATTATTGTTCTACGAACAATAAGAAACGTTTAACAAGCATATGTAGACAAGGGTATGGATATTTGGAATATGTTATATATACCGACGAAAGTAAGCATGACATTTTCGAAAGTGATGGTCCATGGCAAACGATGCCATGAACCTATTGAGAAGCAAGTTTGGTAAGCAATATTTCTCACATTTTAGAGTAGACCATTGGCCGCCAAGATCATGGGATTTGGCCGTGCTAAGACTAATTACTATGTGCAAAACAAAGCCACAATTTCCGCGATAGAAGACAATATTGCGGCAATATTGTTGGTGAGATACATGGCGTATCATTTTTTATAGTCACAAATATTTCATTCACTTATGCATACTTTCGATGTTTTTTTACAATTTTCAAAACCAAAACGGTTAAGAAATCGCCCGTTACTTTCTCTTACACACCCAGGCAGTGTAGTCCTAAATTGCAATTCGATGTCTCTATTGATACAGGTTTTGATGGTGCAGATTTATGTTCGCATACTGAAAACATAAGATCCAATACTCTATGAAAATTCATTATTTTATTGATAATAAAATAATTAAATTAAATTTAAAAACAACTAGTTTTTTAAAATAAATAAAGTATTTTGTAAACGTTCACAACAACTTGTCCTAAAGACTAAATAATGTGCAATATCAACATTTTAGATTTAATATTTTTACTCTTCATATTTCAAACTGTGACGTTGTATACTTATTACAAACGTAACAACATGGGTGCTTTAAACTGTTTTCTAGGAATGTTTTTCAATAACATTTTTATTTACTTCTATAATTTAAAAGAGGTTTTTTTAAACGATTTATTATTGCTATGCTTTTGTCCTCTTGAAAATAATTATTTTTGTAAAGTAATTTCACTCAATTTCCTATAGGTATGTCAACCAAAAATTTTTGATCCAAAAACAAGTAAATAAAAATAAAATATCATGTCATGTTGTTGATGTTGTCGTTGCTGTTGTCAATATTTTGTTATCGGTTCATCAATTTTTTTATTCATTATTGTCATTTCAAATTCATGTGCATTATTCTGATTGTAAACTTTGTTCGTTTTTTTTCCAATTCAATTTTATTGAAAATACAATAAAATGTTGACAACTCGTTAAAGTGCATTGAAGAGTTTTTCCTCACAATAAGAAAAAAAATTGTAAAAATGAAATAAATAGAACGACAGCATTTATTGGGGAAAACAATAGCTGTCGTCAAAATGTATTACAATTATTATTATTTTTTTTTTTAACTGGAAAGAGTTTTGGTGTCATGTTCCAATTTAATATTTCTTACATTTTGATAAAGAAAAAAACACCAACAACTTTGAGGAAAAAACAAGAATATGTGTTACATAGCAACCATGTATACCCTACACTAGAGTTGAGTTCCTTGGCTCTTTTAATGTCTCTTTAGCGTAACAAAAACATGTGTGTACAACAAAAATTTCCTTTCATTTCTACGCGCGTGCGTGTGTTTCACACTCACGTTTTTTATTGTAAGTGAACGAGATACTACCTTGATTAAAAAGTTTCCGGAATAACCACCGTGTGGCGGTCCCATCGTTCCGATTTTATTTTATTTTTTCTTTTTTGTTAGGTTGGTACATCTGCTGTTGATGTTCCCGCTAAATCTCAGCATCTCCCGTTTATCGACGTAAGCAAGTGGCTTTACATAACCCCAAAGAAAATAATCCAAAGGAGTTGAATCACACGATCTTGATGGCCAATTAATTGTGTGGCACATGGCTCCGTTCTGTTGGAAACACATGCTAGCAAGATAAATGCCAGCTAATTTAGATACAAAAAAATTTCTAATCATGTCCTTATACCGTTCGCCACTGACAGTAACATTCTGACTATCATCGTCTTTGAAGACATATGAACCAATGACTTCTTCAGCCCATTAAGCGAACCAAACAGTAATTTTCTGTGTACGTATTGATGTTTCGACAAAAACTTGTGGATTATAAACACACCAATTGCGACAATTCTGTTTATTTACGTAGCTATTCAACCAAAAATAGGCTGTATCGGAAAACAAAATTTTGATTTTGAAGTTTGACGAACAGAATCAATATTTTGGTAAAAAGCTTCAACAATTTGCAAGCTTTGCTTTGGTGTAAGTCTATCCCTAATGAAATTTCAAACCAAACTAAGCACAAAGCAACTTTCAGCTGTTAAATCGGTTGTCAACTAAAGCAGTGTTGCCAACTCAAAGTTATGAACCTCTAAAAAAGCACCCGATATAATCAGCAATGAATTACTTTGAGCCTCAGCAGATATGGGAAATACGAGTATAAACGCAGAGATTCGTAGAAGTAAATTTGTTCGGGTTGAACAAACACTTCTTATATCACTTGAGGAAATTTGTTATTTTCTCAAGAAAATCGACGAAGAGGAATGTTAAAACTACCTGACGACAATACACACTACACACTTTGTCGACATAACAGTTGTCTTTAACGCCGCTCCATAGAAAATAGTCCAACGGTGTCAAATTGCAGCTTCTTGGCGGCCAACTGACATCACCATTTCGGCTAATTAAAAGGCCATCAAACGCTTGACGCAATAAATCGATTGTGGCAATAGATGTATGGTTCAAATTGATACAATGAAGAGCGGGCACAAAAATATCATCTATATATATGGGCCAATGATGCCTCCACTCCACAAGCCGCACCAAACAGTTACTCGTAATAGATGCATTGGCTTCTGTAAGATCACGTTTGGGTTTTCTGAGACCCAAATACGGCAATTGCTTGTTAACGTATTTACAAAGACGAAAATTAGCTTCATTCGAAAAGATGATTTTTTTTTTAAATTTTTGTGCAATTTCCGAGCAATTGTCTTAGTTTTAAAAATAAATTTCCAATAAATCCCAACGTTGCTCAAGCATAAACCGATTCATTTCGTTCAGTAGAGATAATATACTTTCTGTATAATATACTTTGTGATAGAATAGAATAATTCGACATAACAGCTGGTTCAAATTTAAGCCGTTAAATGGTCCCCCGATATATTTATTAGACCATTGTATACTGACATATACTGACATATTTAAACATTCCACCAATTTTTAAGTGCTACGAACCGCTAAGGCATCTTTAAAAAGATAAATTTGTATTATTAGAGAAGGTTAATCAATTTGTTACATCAGATTTCTCTTGATATAAGCATAACTCCCGAAGAGTACTTTGAAACTAATGGTTGGTTGATTTGGATGGTACCCTAGAAATAGAGCATCAATAAGTATTATTTTGCCGTTTTGCTACCACAAAATCGCATCCACATAAAAATTACGAATATTGAGGTTAGGAAGTATCACCATTGGCGTCAATCTACTATCAGCTGATGAAGAGAAAAGGGGAGCAACCAGCTCGCCTATATATATCTAAAACACAATTTTCTGAAACTGTCCAACCCTAGTTTGGATTACGTTAATCCCCAAAGTTTTTCGAATATGTTGAACCTTCTCCTGCTGCTATTCTGCTATTGTTAGCATGTTTGCCCAATAGTCGAAATGATGCAGCGTAATAATTGTAATTTTTTTGGCCAATAGACAACGTATTCTTATATTTATATCCTAAAAATTCTAACAAATCTAAGGTGAATATGAAAGACAGTACTCTATCAATTACAGTACTTTAAAACTAGTTTATTAAGTTCCGCTGTGGTCTTTCCAGTGAAAATGACGTTAAACGTTGAGGTTAGCCAAAAGAGGTCGTCACTCCCGAAACACTCTATAAAATCTATGAAATGATGATGGACGATAAGAAAATTTGAGTGCATAAAAGTTGCTGAAACTGTAGCCATCTCAAACTAGCAGGCATCGTGCATGGATTTTTATATATAACAAAACTCTACGCGATGATTGCCGCAATTGTCCACTCTCAAATATAGGCGAAAGCGCTTTAATTCTTCATAGCAGTTTTAGAGGATTTTTAGGAAAAATTGAAATTGAAAGTTTTTGCGCCGTTTTTTAACTGTGGACAAAAAAAGGATTTCTTTGACTGAACCTAACAAGGCTAAAGTAGGTCTGTTGCCCAAAGTATTTTGGGAAACACTAGGTGTTATTCCAATCGATTACTAGTGAATATTACTCAGATTTTTTGCTTACAGATTAACACAAAAACTTGGCTTTATTGCTGCAATTCATCGTAAAACATTCTATTGAAGCTTCTTCTTCTATAGTGAGAACACGTAGCACCCATCTTAATACTTTTTGAAATGCTCATCATTTCAAGTAGCTTACGCACTTTCAGCCGACGATCGCCCACATCTAATACCATTGCTTAAATTGTCTTCACCGTAGCTCATACGGCCTCGTTTAAGAAGAAATAAAATCCACTAGAATAGTATCTATTTAGAACGGCTTTAATATTGATGAAGCTAAGAGCTTTTAACTGAATTATTTTGACAGCTCTTAAAAAAAAACTAAACAACGTGGCACCTTGAATTTTAAAACATGTTGCCTCTTATATAAGGTTGCCACTTTTCATCAAAGAAATTTTTTTTTTTTTTAATTACAGGGGCCATCTATACGTCAGGTCATTGCCGTTCTCTCATTGACGGCTTAATATAAAATAGCCATATCTCGATTTTTTCTTAGTCGCTTTTTTAACGTTAACTGATTTTTTCGATTTATATCTTCACTCTACATTTTGCATACATTTGTCGTCATATTTTTTTTTCTTTTTTTTTATTTGTAGATGGGAAAGGGATCTACGGATTATCAAATATCGTCTCATCCAGTATGTGGTGTATCCACTAAAAAAAACACCTCTTCCTAAAGCTTTTGTAATTGGAGACTAAGTTAGCAGTCTCACTTTCCTTGCTTCTAAGACCTCTCAACGGATTACCCAGTTCTAACCTAAACATAATCTTAAACGTATTTCTTCTCCACGTCTCATTTTATATATTGTCAATGGTTCTGTTTCCATATATGAAAACTGGTTTGTCCACCTGAACGGGTCGAAAAAGATATTTCCAAAACTCCTATGCCATGATATTATTTGGTCAGAAAATAATTCACTTTACATTCCATTATGGCATACATCAGTTCTCAGGATCAGCGTGGCGTTCAATCTGCTATTAACAGAGTTGCTCTACTTCTTCTGCTTCCTCACCGTCTTTTTTCGCACCTCTTTCAAATCTTACATCTCACCACAATTAAAAGATCTATTGGGATAGAACCACTTGTTATAATTAAGAATTAAAGCTACATAGCAGCATGGTTTATCTACTGGGTAAATTAAAGCCTATTCTCGAATCCAAATACCCGAATATTTCAGCGTATTCGATTACAAATTATACTTTAACTACAAGCGGTTTCAGTAAGACCATTGGCAAATGGAGTTCCTGATAAAAATGCAACTTACATCCAACACTGAAATTTTGCACTATTCATAAAATAAATGCAAACAAATTTATTTTTAATATTCCATTGTTCCAAATATTGTGTTTCCCAAAAATCGCTTAAATATATAAATAAATATATTAGCAAAAGAAAACAGAGTAGATATGGTTTATAGAGTTGACGACACCAATAAAAAGGTAACATTTTACAAAATTCGGTTCAAATTCGGTTCAATTCGGTTCAAAAGAAATTTTAATTTTCCGTTGAGTTTCCATGTAGAGACCACGGCAGGCTTAATTTCATTCATCATACTGTAAAGCATAGTAGAAGGAAGAATTATGGTTTACAGTCAAACCTAAATCAGGGCGTTGAACGATGCGTTGACTGTTAGCTGGCGCTGACGCTGAAGTAACATACTCAAATAACAGCGTTAACGATGCGTCGTAAACAGTAATGTCAACTTAAATTTTCAACACAACATAACTAAAAACATAAAATTTAATAGAGATTAAATCGCTAAATTTAAAAAGAAAATAGTTAATTGACATTACTTTAATATAAACAATATCAATCCTTTGTGTATCTATAACAAACGTTTCACAGCCAATTTCACTTTCTAACGCACTGTCAAAATTGGATCTTCCAATTATAAAGCGTTGCTCCATACAATTTGTATGTACATGAGGGTTTTTGACAGATAAATTACGCTCAATGCTCTAATTTAGGTTTGGCTGTTAGTCGTGTTTTCCAAGAAAAGGCGTCTTTAAGTAAAAATCGACGGCAACAGCGCAGCTGATGTGTATGGCAAAATCCTCCAGAAAAATAAGAAGTCTGCCGAAAAAAAATTATTGGGCTTGATCCTCTTCGTGAATATACATTATGCATTGCAAAGACTTTTTTTTGTTTTTAATTAAAAACCAAATACCGGAATGTTTGTCTCAGCTACATAAATATTATAACTATGAACAAGGATTCCTTGAAAAACATTAGGCAAGTTGGTCAAAAGTATACCGAAACGATTTCGAGCTGCCATTAAAAATAAAAGGGGTACACGAAACAAATATTAAGGAGTTATAATTTTATATAAGAACTTATTTCATTTAAAGTTGCAAATCTAAATGTAAACAAGTCTTCTGGGCCAGATGGAATACCAGCACTGGTTCTGAAGCAGTGATCTTCGACGATCGCGCGTCCATTAGACAACCATTTTAGTGCGTCATATCACGCATGTAATTTTCCATCCTGCTGGGAGGTTGCTAATGTAAACCCTGAAACTTCCGATCAATAGCAGTTCGTTCGGCACTCTCCAAGGTTATAGAGAGTATGGTTAATCACCACCAAAAATTCTAAGTGATCGCCAATACGACTTCCGAAAAGGCCGTTCTACTGGCGACCTGCTGGCGTTACTTTCCAAGGGGTGGGACAAATCCATGCATGGTTTTTGTAAGAGCAAAGTTGTGACTGGATATTTCCAAAGCGTTTGATAGAGTGTGGCATGAGGCTCTAGTATCGAAACTTACTGCCTTTGGTAGTCACTTCTCTCGATTTATTTCGAACTTTCTCAGAATTCTCTCTATAAGAGTGGCTTAAATGGGTTCTCAACCGACGAGTTCAGGATAAATTCAGGTTCAGGTGCTCTGTTGTTTCTTCAACTCTATTCTTAATATTTCTTAACAACTTTATTCTTCTCACTTTTAACCCTATTGCTCTTTTGCAGACGACAACAACATTTGTCATTCATATTATTTTCATCGTAGGCCGAGCCTTTTGGAGATTTGGGCGAAAATGCAGAATATAAATGACACACTCACAAGCAACTTTGCAAAAATCTCCGAGTGGGTCGTGCGAATTGGGTCGATTTTAAAGCGCGCAAGAACCAATGTTTTTTTCTTACACACAGACGTGGTGGTGAGTTGTCGTCTGTAACTATGGGTAATGCAGATATTGAGGAGTCAGGTGCTCTTGATATTCTGGGCATGAGGATTGATTTGAGTGATTGGAATGATAACATTTTCATAGTATCGAAAGAAACATTCAAGTGCCTCGGTATTTTAACACAATGCAAGAAATACTTCACTCCATATCCGGCCCAAAATGAAATACAATTTTCATGTATGGGCCGGTGCATGAGGATTCATTGTTATGTTCCTTGGAACAATCACATTTTCATAGTGTCGAAAGAAGCATTCAAGTGCCTCGGTTTTTTAAGACAATGCAAGAAATACTTTACTCCATATCCGGCCCAAAATTGAATACAATTCTCATGTGTGGTCCGGTGCTTCTACTTTAGAGCTTTTCGCCCGTGTACAGGAGATGGCGAAGGTGCTTAAAAATTACGCTAGGGTAGCCAATTCTATCGATTCAATAGAGCTTTGTCACAATGTGGCCAGTGTTTCATTGTTCTATCGGCAATATAACGGAATATGTTCTGACTAAACAAAGGATTTAATTCCTAATAATCACATATTTCTACGTACTACTCGTTTTTCGCGTAGAGCTCCCTTTTTATAGAGTCCGCCAAATATTTTTTTTTTTTTTTTTTAAATGCTATAAAAGAAAAACTACTAAATATTTACTCAATTTTCTTCTTTATTTGAAAATACAATCCTTCCGGTTAATAATGGAAAATAATTTAATTCAAATAGCTGCCTCGGCCGGCCATGCAGCAGCCTACACGATCGGTTCAATTTTTAAGCACATTATTGATAGTGTGCAGCTGTATTTCACCAATGGCTTCACGAATATTGTCCTTTAAAGCGTCAATTGTCTCAGGCTTGTTGGCGTAACACTTATCTTTGACGGCACCCCATAAATAATAGTCCAACGTTGTCAAATCGCAGCTCCGAGGTGGCCAACGACATCAACCCTGCGGCTGATAATACGTTCTTCAAAAACAGGGCGCAAAACATCGAGTGTAGCTTCGGCTGTGTGGCACGTAGCGCCATACTGTTGAAACCAATTTTTGGTAATATTCTCCTCTTCAATTTTTGTAAACAAAAATTCGTTCAACATGGTCCGATAACGATCGCCATTGACTGTAACGGCTACTCCTTGCTCATTTTCGAAGAAAAATGGCCCAATTATGCCTCTGGACCAAAATCCGCACCAAACAGTAACTCGTCTTGGCTCGGCTTTTCAATGTATGCGTGTACCCTAAATGCGACAATTTTGCTTGTTTACACACCCGCCAAGATCAAAATGAGCTTCCTCTGAAAAGATGATTTTTTTAGCAAAATCGGCATCTTTTGAAAGTCGATCGCAGGCCCAGATTCCCAGCGTTGTTCAAGCGTATACACAACCATATTCGTTCAGCGGATGGATAAAACTAATTATCTGTCAAATCAGACATGAGCTAATTGTTACCATTCACGAAATAAGCACTAGTTGAAAAAAAAAACGTTAGATGGCGAACCCTTTAGTTGAATGTCCAACGAATCGCACAACGCATTATACAGAGAATTTGTTTATCGGTCGCATAGTCCGTTTGTGGAATGGTCTTCCAGCGAAAGTTTATCCTGTCACTTACGATATGAATAAATTAAAAGCAAATGTACATTTACACCACTCCCTCTATTCTCCTTCCTATAACCTAATTACCTAGTACTAGCACAATGCAGTAGGGGTGATCCTCTGGGGTCTGGTCTTAAGTTAAAAAAAAATATATATGTTTGATTTTTATACTTTCAATGTTTGCGTGTGAAAGATACTTTAATTTATAAAGAATCCCTAAAAATAACTTTTTTATATGTTTTAAGTATGTTAGGTTTCAAACCTAATTATTATTCTTCGGATACGTTACTATTTTATATTTTAATATGAGTTTAAATAATACCTCGAGTGGGTTTTTATTCTTAGCAACACGAACTTATTAGTTACTACAAGGGACGTGATAAGTAACTCTAATACTTGAAAAAGACCCCAAACAATACAAATAACTCAGCTACTCTACTCTTCATTTCTAAATTTTTCCTTTTTATTTAACAAAATGGATATGAACTATTAAAATTTATAAAAAAATATTTTATGCAGTATCTCAAAAATTAGAACCAATCACAAAAAAAATGAAGTGGATATTTGAATATTGCAACCCAAATCTCCTAAGAAATAGATTTAAGTTGCTCTGATCTAAAACCGTGTATCGTGCCGTGCCATAACCGCCAAAAAGACTTAAGCGACAAAAACCAAATTTTACAGAAGGTTTTTTTAAATATTTTTTGTTCTAGTGTAGTACATAAGAATTTTTTGTTGTTGCTGTAAAATCATAAAGGTACATTTTACAGCTATAAAATTTTGTGTGCTGGTGGGAATGATTGCATACAATCGATATTTATCAAAAAGCGAAAATGGATAATCATGGCGCTTACGTTTTTTTGGTGGTTATGGTTAGATATTATGAATAAGAATTTCAAAAAAAAAGCCTTTTTTGTTCATGAGATATATGTATTTCAACTAATTTGAACTTAAACCCCAAAATAAGATGTTTCTATGGATATAACCGATGTTTTTTCTTACATTTCAATAACTGAAATACACTGCGATTTTATTAGTGGAAATCCTATTAACGCTTAGGGAAAAATCGAATTTTGTTTAGTATGCGTAGGTATTTTTCAAAAAACCTACTGGCAACACTGCTCACACAGCACAAATTTTGATAATAGAATTCAATGATTTGCAAGCGTTATTCATTCATTAGTCTACTTGTGGTGAAATACCTTGATGAAAATATTGGCATTGCCACATGTTGCGAATCATTTTTTACACTGGAAAACCAAATAGCAAAAAAAAAATCACCATTTATCAACGCTAATTGAATAATTTAATTCTCTCAATTAAAATTGAATTTATAAGCCATTAAAATAAATATTTTTGTAGTGCATTTAAAAGCTGTTACTGCCTATTCATTTGAAATGCTTTGTTGGGTTTCATTATTATATAGTATGTTTAAAATTATTTTTCTTTTTATTTGTTGTGAATTGACTAGACAATTTCTGCTGATTCCTATAAATCATCAGTGTGAATAAAAATAAAAAAGATCCAATAAATTAAATGCAAATCAGACTAAAAGCAAAAGAGTTAAATTGTGTTGAGTTTATTGACATTTTAGGTGTTGATTTCAAACCGAAAATTTTTGTTAAAATTTTATGTTATTATTGTATGATTTTCTAAGATTACAAAAAAAAAAAAAATAGAAGAAAAACAAGAACATAACTTTTTTGTGTTCTATTGGCAAAAAAAAAAAAAAATTCCTGCATGTCTCGGAACCACTTACTTAATTGAAAACAAAGTAATAATGATATAATAAACTGACTAAAATTCTGTTGTTTTAGCTTAAATATAGACTATCTACGGTTTTGAACTTCCTGCATGCAATCGATAACTCTTAAGAAGTTTAAAATGTCATAAATAAGCTTATATTTTTTAGAGAAATTTTACACGAATAATTTGTTTTCGCATTCCAACGCAAATAATAAATTCGGTAAAAATAAGCCTTAAACTGACTCTGAAACAAGGTTGTCAACCCACTGGGCTTTATTGGGTATTATATTAAAAAAAACCCTGATAGGTTTTTTTATTTAAAAGTTTTCGTAGTTTATTTACAACAAAAATAGGTGTAATTTACGTACTGGGACTACATACTTAATTGTTCCGTCTTTAACCTCAAAAAATAATGAAATAACAAATTTATCAAATCTCTGGTTAAATCTTTTCTCCACCTCTGAGCCAATATCCAAATCCCGTCTTTTAAGGCACTCAAACTTTGAAGCCGATTATGTATTTCTTCAAAGGAAATGATTCAGTGACATGCATGATGCAATCAAGAGTTGAACTCATTTTAATTTTGAATACAACACTGTGTCAACGCTTTACTCAGCTGTCACAAAAATGTAACGCTGTGGTATACAAAAATAATGATCTGTCAAAAAAATGTAACGCTGTGGCACGCTGTGGTAAACAAACATATTGTGCCGTCAAAAATTTTCATAATTTTCATTTTTCACATTCAAACTACAATAAAAGTCAAATGAAAAGAAAAAAATTTTTAACATTAGAGTACAGACAGTTTTGTATCAGCTGTTATTGTTTTGGCAAAATGATACCAACTTCCAGTTGCATCACGGTGACATGGTAAAAAATAAACTCATAACTCTTTACACGGCCTAAAAAGTTTATGAAAATGTATGCCGTAAATCGAAATGCTTTTAAACAAGATGAATATGTGTTGCATTTGCTTTCCTTACAAATTTTCTTTAAAAACGGAGTATCCACGTGACCGTAGAACGAGGTAATTTGCGTTTAAAGCGAATGTGTTCCGTAATACAAACAATCCGGTTAAGCGAAATACGATGTAAAGAAAGCCTTTATAAAGAGGTGTGAATATATTGTATCCGTCGCAATAGCCGACGAGGCAATGTTCGGAGTACACGGCGGATGCGGATTTTGTCGCTTCTAATAATTGTTTTGAAACTTTTAAGACATTAGATCGGATGTTATAATGCAAAAGAATAACTTAATCACGTCCATCTTTCTCATAATGCATGAAGTAATTCCAGTCTGCTCCGATTACTCAATTCTAACGGCTCTTAGTACACAATGACGCCTAGATCCCACCAAGAGCGCAAAATTGCAATATCATCCATATCTGTCGAAGTCTCTTTTGATCATTCGAGTGTTTTAAGCATTCTGCAATATCCCAATCTTTGATTAGATTGTGGATGGTAGGATGTGGTGCTGCACAATAATGTTCCGAACCAATATAGTGTATCACGGAACCTTTTCTATCCAATGCATCCGCAGGCGAGGACAGCTAAGCTCATGAGTTTTTGAATTTTTCCACATCCATCTGGTAGTTGACTTCTGTCAAAATTTGAACAAGCTGGGTCATTTAGTTTGCATTTGACAGCCATTAATAGCAGACTACCGCGTGATTTAAGGAGAAAATCGAAAAATAAATTTCGTGCGCTCATTAAGCATTATTTTTTGCCAACCAATACTCAAGCCAAGCCCTAGCTTGATAAATACTATGGAAATTCTGCACCATCATCAGAACGTTCGGTACTTTCCGTTTTTGAACGGGCACAATGACATTCAGTAAAGTACTTTTTATCATTAAGATTTGTCAGATCTACCAAAATTGTCAAACCTGGTAATTTACTGACAACGACCAGACAATGGAAAATTGCTACCACAATGTATATTGTCAGTTCACACAACTGCAAGACATTTGTCAGAAAATCCGAAATCTGAAACATACAAATTGTAGATAGACATGGATGTAAGACATTTTCTGTACATTTTTCTAACAATATTGTTCGAGCTGATAATCGTCTAAACAGGGCTTTAATGCTAAAAACGTGGTTCACTGAATGTAGTTGTGACCGTACAAGAACGGAAAATATTGACAGTTCGGACGACCAGTTGAGGTCTCTACACGCGAAACAATTGAACAAATTCACTATATGTTATTGGCCGATCAGAGATTGAGTGTGCGAGAGATTGTGGAAGCTACAGGCATCTCACATAGCTTAATGGGTTCAATTTTAAGTGATCATTGGGTCCGTCAGTGTATCGAATTTAACACCACACCATCTGCTTCAGTCTGTGCTCTTTGTCAAATTCAATAGTTCTATGTTGCTTATGGTGTTAGGCCAGAATATCTTACATATGATTCTGAGGCACTTGTTGGTGAATACCTGTAACATTTGCGTGAATCAAGGATGTTTGTTGCCTCCATTACTCTTTGTGATGACCCTAGATGTAATACTGGAAGAAACAACTGTGGAACATAAAGGAAAACCATGGAAAGTTAACGAAAGCCGAAGATCCGAATTATGTTTTCAACAACACGCCCACAGAAAACGTTACAGACATACTTATGCTACATTGAAAGCATGATTGCCACAGATGGAGGGTCTGACAGCAGAATACCCATTGCTGGAGCTACAACCATAGAACTTCGAAATATATAGATCTCCAGCGACAAAAGTATCAGTCTACAATGCATGCGTAAAATCAGTAATGCTGTATGCATCTAAAACATGGTTCGTAAATATAACAATGGAACGGAAATTTCAAAGTTTCACGAACAGGTGTCTACGCAACATATTGAGTATTTAGTGATTAAAAAGAATCTCAAACGATTAACTTTTGAAACTAGCTTACTAAGAGAACATTAACAAACAAATAAAGAAGTGGACGCTAAATTGGTTTAGCCACACCATACAAAAGCCATATGACAAAATATGTCACGCTGCACTAGAATGGAATCCACAGAGCAGTAGAAAGCGCAGATGGCTCAGACTAACTTGGATAAGGACAATAATAAACGAAAGTGGTAAATTTTTTAATGAATTGACATAATTAGCATCAGATCAATTCGAATATTAATCATATGATAAACACTTCGCGTAAGTGTTTGGCATTGTTCAACAGTAATATGTACGATTTGTTGCTACTTTTCATAATCGAGGACGAAACGTGAACCCACCGCAACACATCAGAGATCAAACAGCAGTTAAAACAGTAGGTTTATCGAGGTGAATCAGCGCTAAATAAGGCCAAGGTGGATTTGTTACCACCAAAAGTAAATGCACATTACCTACCTTCAAAAGGGTAAAACGAATATTATGCCAACTTATTAGGCCGATTTCTTTTTCACCAGGACAATGCAAGGATGGACACATGTGAAGTTTCCATGTCAAAAATCCATGAGTTCGACTAAAAGACCATATACCCACTTGCCATGTTCTCCAGACTATGTCATGAGTGACTATTTTTGGTTCCAAACTTGAAGAAATGGCTCGGCGGAAAGAGACTTGACTATAACGATGAATTCATCTTAAAAACAAATACCTGTTTTGATGGCCTCGACTAATGGGCCATCAATTTATTTTATGAAAGAGATAAAAAATTCGAGAAACGTACGAAGAGGAAGACTATGTCAAATTATAATATGATTTGCTAATCCAAAAGCCTGTGTTTCATTCAATAAATCACAGATTTATTGACCTGCTCTCTTACTTACAATATCGGATTACCCATTAAGTTGTTTTAAAACTGCCGGTATGGCAAGGTTATCAGAAGTTATATATGTATCTGTCATCTGAAGTGTCATATTTAGTGAAAGGCTTGTCAGTTATCAATATGGATCATTTACTACGTAAGTGTGATTTAAACGTGGCCACTGATTTTTGCTTTGAAGCTCATTTCTAACACGGTAGTTACGTCAACAAGCAAAATTGGTACATATACTCGTACGGCTGGAGAATCCAAAAGTGATTGTCGAAAAGCCATGGCATCTAGAAAAAGTGACTAATTGGTGTGCATTATGGTCTGGAGGTATCATTGAGCCGTATTTTTTTAAAAATAATACTGAAAGAACCGTTACCGTCAATTCAGATTTTACTTTCTTTTTAATTTGGCGACTTTTATTGGCCACTATGATCATGCGATCTAACGGTGTTAGACTTTTTTTGTGGAGCCTCGTCAAAGACCATGTCTACGTGGATTTTTGACAAACCAACATTCGTCAAGCTATCGCCGAGACAGCGCCCGAAATATGCGAAAAAGTGGACGATAATTACCTCAAAAATTTCGTCAGCTGAAATCAATCCAGAGCTGGTCATTTTAATGATATAGTATTTCGTACATAATGGCAAGGTCTAAGCATTTAAATGAAGCCGAAATATGAATAACTTTGTAGTTATGCCCCACTCTAAATATTCACACAATTTTTTTCAAATTTTAAACAATCGTCTTTAATTAGTTGCCATCCTCATTACTAAACCACATTGCGCTTCACACTTAAATGGCTTTTCAAAATTGTTTAAATTGGCTATTTATGACTGTTTTATTAGTGGCTAACCAGAGTTTTATTTGGGCATATCATGTTTTTAATAAATAAAACACTGACATTAATTACAATTTTCTTCTGCTTTTCATAGACGGGTGGTTAGAGGGCCTATAGAAAACCAATAAATATAATTTTGAATATAAAAACTTATAATACAGCAAATAATAAATAATAATGAATTTATTGGATTTGTATAGAATATTAATTAGTTTTTGGCTTCTATTTAAATTATAACATTTCATAATAAATTATTATTGTTATTGTAATAAAGAAAATAGTTAATTGATTACGACAGCAATAAAATAGTAAATTTGAAAAAGGACTCCAACTGCGGTAAAACCATCATAAACACGGGAGTACAAGTGGATATAAAAAATAATAATAATGAGAGCAATTAATGAGAGTAATGAGAGTAATTATTACTTATTTTTACAAATATCAACAAGTTATATTATAATCAGAAGGTAATCTGAGGTCTTTAACTTTTAAAGGTAAAGGATCATTTACCTTACCACTGAACTTATGTTTGTTGTATAGGTTTTTCAAGAAGAACTTTGTCTGAAGTTTATAATTAAAATGATGATAACACTGGTCTACGAAGAACAAAAAATATTCTCTCCTTTGAATAAACTACATGGAATATAATGATTTTGATGCGCTGAATTCAAATCAATTTTCAGTTTTTCTTTCATCGGACTAAATTTTTTTTTTATGGGCGTGGCAAATTTTTTGCACAAAATATGTTAGTTATGAAAATATTTCATCATAACTTGAAAACGACTTGAACGATTTTAATACAAGTACCAGCAAATGTTTAGCAACAAAATTTTCTATAAATCTCCTGAATAATAAAGGGTCCGCCAAATATTTTTTTTTTTTTGAAAATGCTACTTTGAAAAGCTACTGAATATTTTCTCAAATTTCTTTTCGTATTTGAAAGTACAATCCTTCCGGTTAATAATGGAAAATAATTTCATTTAAATGGCTGCCTCGGCTTGCCATGCAGTAGCCTACACGATCGGTTCAATTTTTAAGCACATTATTGATTGTGTGCAGCTGTATTTCACCAGTGGCTTAACAAATATTGTCCTTTAAAGCGTCAATTGTCTCTGACTTGTTGGCGTTAACTTATCTTTGACGGCACCCCACAAATAATAGTCCAACGGTGTCAAATCGCAGCACCAAGGTGGCCAAACGACATCAGCTCTGCGGCTGATAATGCGATCTTCAAAAACAGGGCGCAAAACATCGAGTGTAGCTTCGGCTGTGTGGAAAGTAGCGCCATCCTGTTGAAACCAAATGTTGCTAATATCCTCTTCTTCAATTTTTGCGAACAAAAATTCGTTCAACATGACCCGATAACGATCGCCATTGACTGTAACGGCCACTCCTTGCTCATTTTCGAAGAAAAATGGCCCAATTATGTATCTGGACCAAAATCCGCACGAAACAATGACTCGTCTTGGGTGCATCGGCTCTTCAATATATGCGTGCGGGTTTTCTGTGCCCCAAATGCGACAATTTTGCTTGTTTACATACCCGCCAAGATCAAAATGAGCTTCATCTGAAAAGATGATTTTTTTGGCAAAATCGGCATCTTCTGTAAGTCGATCGCACGCAATATTTCCTAGCGTTATTGAAGCGTATACACAACCATATTCGTTCAGCGGAAGGATAAAACTAATTATCTGTCAAATCAGACATGAGCTAAGTGTTACCATCCACGAAATAATCACTAGTTGAAAAAAAACGTTAGATGGCGGACCCTTTATTTTTTGTATTTTCAACAGTGTCGAAGTTATTCATAACTTAGTTGCTTTTTTTTCAAAAAGACAAAAAATTTTTCAAAATGAAAATTTCGCATGTTAAGCATTTAAATAAAAGCTTGAGAATAAAACAAGCTATACATCATTGAAATCATTAAAATCAATTGCTGATTTGATTCAAAAAATAATGCAGGTACCTAACTTTGACCATAATAAGCGAACAAATTTTTTTTTTTGACAAATTAGTGGACATTTTTTTTAATTTCTAAAAAGTTATAACAAAAAAAAAAAATTCTTAAAATTCCTATGGATATATACCGCCATTATTTGTCTCATTATCACTTATGCGGCGATAATTTGGTGGAGAGGAAGCTACCACTATGAATAAATTAGGCGGGGTACAAAGAGTCGCCCGCCTTGCTATAACTGTGGCAATGAAAACTTATCTAACAGGGGTTGGAGGCCTTGATTGATTTAACACCGCTTCACATCAATGTGATAAGGTTGGCGGCATGTTGGGCGATAAAATTATTAGCCAAAGGGTTCTGAAATGCGTCGGAACGTCTGTCTATTCTACGCAGAGTGGTCGGAGCACTATCTTCAGTCCTGGATGTTATACTTTTGGATCGGTGCTTTGGCAGGAGAATCGGGGTTGAGTTCCAGCACCAGGATTATTATAGTATAATGGGGAAAACTATAGTTCCAAAACGAATGACTGTGTCGGTGGTGGTATTAATAAGCCCAACTGAAACGTGGTGATCCGACTGGGTATATCATTGGGTGTCTTCCAGGCTGAGAGCATGGCCATTGCTATATGTGCGTAGATCAACTTGAACAGTTGTCTCAAAGCTAAGACCATAACATATTCCCTGACAGAAAAGCTGACTTAAGAAAACTGTGCTCCAGTCTAGACTGGACAAATATTGCTACGATACATTGCAAAAGCTTTCGCTTTGAAATAAGGTCCAGTTGTTTTAGGTACTGGGACACTGTGGAATAGATGGTAATGAAATAATGGTAATGATGCATTGGCCAGAAAGGGTTCCATGACACCTGGAACCTTGTACCACTTACTACCATCATCAATCTAATCAAAAATTGGGAAATTGCCATATGCTTGTAACACTGAAATGCTCAAAGGGGACTTAGTCAGTCTAGGGCGGCAATCAGTCCGCAAATTGGACGTCATTGGCAGATCTGACTTGAAACTCCATTGTTAACTGAAAGCACAGATGAAGAGAATTGTGGTCACAGATGTGGACGTTTATAGACTGTGGCTACATGCATTCAGCGCATCAAATTCATTATATTCCATGTAGTTTTATTTTTAGGCTTTTTTGCTGTAGACCAGTGTAATTACAGTTATACATACTTTACAAACCAGATAGCGAAGACAATTTAGTCTTAATTTTGGGAAAAATTTACTTAATTTAAGAATTATAGTGACATTTATTTTTTTTTTTTTTAATTTTGCAAATCTTTTAATCGAATGCGAACGCGTAATTTTAACTTTTATGAGCACCAAAATAGCGACTTCTTTCGATTTCACATACACGCGGTTTACGAACGGATGAAACGCAATCGATGATTTGCATACTATATTAACTTTTACTTAGAGGACGCTAAGCCGAACACTAAAAAAGATATTTTTTTATTGAACAACATAGTTCTATTCACTATTCCAATGTATCATAGATATGTAGCTTATTGGGAAATGTCCGTTCTGAAAACTTATTATTTTCTGTAATGGAAAAGTAAAAGTAGAATAACAAAAGAAATAAATTTATTTTTTCTATACAGTTTGTCAAAAAAGTGTTTTCAAAGTGGAAAAAAATAAAATCTTATTTTTATTTACGAACTCCAACAACAAATCCTCAACATGTTTTTATTTTTGTTTTTGTTTTGTTTTTGCACACATTCCATTACTATATCACTTAAGAACTATGAAACGTCATAACTTTTAAAATGTACCCACATGAACAAAAAAATAAATTTACCTGATTTTTATGCTGACAAAACAAACTTGCAACAAATGACTCTTTATATTTAAATTAAAAACATTCCGGAAATACGAGTCTCAAAAGCTTAGAGTAATTCCGTTGTTATAAAAGCAAATCAAATGGAAAATTCACTGATTTGCTCTCACTGTTGTGTATAACATTACATCCCACGCTGAAAAAGTAGGATGAATCAAGTTATAAAGCCATCAGGCAAACAAAAAATAATTGACGAGCATGATTTTAAGCAGAGTACCAACAACATTACATCATGAGCCGCAATCCAGCACATGAGCTTTAATTTGTCAAGTGGAATTTGATTATGGTGAAGCGTATCACATGCAACCATCTGAAATCAAAAACAACAACACATAATATAAAAATACTAAAAATATTCCAACCAAAACGCGAGATGTTCATTGTAAAAAAAACAAAAAGTTTTCAGAAAATGATCTTAATATTTTTATTATGAATGAAGGATTTATGACAATCATGTATGAAACTAAATATTGGCCAAATGTTCACCAAGGCTTCAATGACTCTAGACATAATTGAGGTTCAATGTCATTAATGTGCCGAATTTTCTCATCCTTTAACTCTTGAATTGTTCTTGGCTTACTGACGTACAAATCAAATGATCGTGGCGGCCAATTGAAATCGCCACGACATGAAATAACAAGGCCATTAAATTTCCCACACAAAAGAGCCATTGTTTTGTTGGCTGTGTGGCAAGTGGCACCATGCTGTTAGAACCACATATTATCGAGATCCATATTCTCAATTTCTGGCCACAAGAAGTCCATTATCATCTCCCGATAGCGATCACCATTCACGGTAACTGCTTCACGGCTCTTCTGCCACTCTATCGCGAACAACAGCAGTGTTTTCCGCAGAACGAACGACATTTCCTAAAGTCCCAGTTTGCTAAAATTTGTGCACAATTCTCCCGCCTGTGTACACATTTGTTCGATTATGGTCACCAAAAAAATCACGAAGTGCACGAAATGTAGTTTAATTTGAACGCTCATTTTTGTCACAGGCTTCAACAATCTTAACGCGCTACTCAATTGTGCACCTCTCCATGGTTGAATTTGTTAAATACTGAAACAAAGAAATATCAAATTAAGTTGGGCAAAATACTTGACGTTAAGGTATGACTCACAATTAGCACCATGCATTATAGTTGGACCACCCTTTATTCCTCCACAGTGGCTAAGAAAAACCTCTCTCATTGGTGCATAATTCAGAAAAATTTTTCTTCCCCAAGACTATAATGTTCCTGATGAGCCTAAAATAATACTCTACTACAATGATTGGAGACCCTAAAGAGTTTAGTGAACACCATGAAATATTGAATAAGAAATAGAAGGTAGTTCCACTCAAAATTGTTTGAAAATAAACGAGATTCTTGAAGTTTGTTTTATATGTAAACATTTAAAAAAACGTTGCCACATGCAGAGAAAGGATCAATATTCCCAGAAATTTTTCACAATTTTGTGTAATTTAATCAAGCCTTTAAATTTAGAATATCATTTAGAATCTTGCAGCATAAGTACCCACGTTAATTTTGAATATATAATGTATGTATGTTTTTCAACCCAACCTATTTCAGAATAAATACCAAAGGATTCTTTTTGATTTTTTTTCTTTGTTTTCACATTTAACATTTTGTTTTGTCTTATATTACGGCTTAATAATCGAATTCGAAAAAAAATATGTAAAAAATGGGATTTTGTGACCAGTGTATGGTAGCACAAATTTCAACATAAATGTCAGTTTGCCTTTATTGTCAAATGGTAATATGTCATATAATATTTCATGGTGAAAACCTCTAACAGTAGTAGAAAATATAAATATAATTTTTGCAGTAAAATTTGAAAAACTGTCAATTATGGTAGAGAGTTGTATATCCAACAAAGGAGTTAGTGTAACAAGGATTTTGGACAAAACAATGACCAAAGAAGTGTAAATTGATATCTCAGTTTAATGGAACGACTACGATAAGTTTAAATACAAATATTACCAAGTGAGGACACACCAACAAATATAACAACAAATTTTACAACAGAGTATGAAAATGAGATAGTAAATATTAACGCATAATATACGAGTAGCTATCGCTTTTTATGACACTCGTTTTTTCGATATTGTAACGTAGTAATGTTGTAAACAGCTGATTCCTTCTTTACTACCTATTATTTGTGTCCCCACTGTGTACACTGTGATAATGATTTCAAGCATAAGTCTTATTTATGGTTTAGTACGTTAATCCGATTTTGTTTTCTTTTTCAGCGCCGGATATGGTGTTGTACACAGTCCTGAGACAATTAACAATAGAAATACCCCCATCTTTTGAGACTCATGCTACCGAAATATTTTTTTTTTTTAATAGTGAGCCATTTGTGCACGTTTGGCCAATTTTTTATTGCTGAACGCTACGTCTTTAATTTACGATAACATTTGTAAAATACCCAAATTTTCTTTTGCATAAGAGACCATAATTTCCAAAGTTCCAATAATTTCAAATTTTTAAAACATTTATTTGACAGCATAAAAGTCAGATGAAGATTTGTTCTTTGTAGGCGGTGTACAAGTTATGACATCTGATAGTTATCAACAGTTACAGTAACGGAATGTGTAAAAAAACAAACATGTAAAGAGTTTATTATTGGAAGTCCCGAATGAAAACAAAATTTAAAATTTTTCTATTTGAAAACATTTATTTGACAGACTGTATGTTCAATTTGTTATACAATGTGTGTATGCATTTGTCTATGTAATTTGAAATCCATATTCATAAAATTTAAAATGTATTTTAGATTAAATTTTTCGTACAAAATTTTCTTAAAATAGATTTCAAATACATTTTATTTTATTATGAATTTAAGCCTTATTATATAACATATACTCAATCAATCGTCCCAGTGTTAAACCAATGCTAACTTATATGGATACAACACAACTATTGTCTCAAAAATGTTTATATTTGTTCTGTTTGCTAATTGGACTTCTACCTACAACTCCACTCTCATAACTTTAGTACAATAAGTAAAGCTTACAAAAAAGATTGAAAAATATGTTAATGATGCATTGGGACAGTATATGGGGTTATTTAAAATAATACATTTTTATCTTTTTATCTTTTTACATTTTTTAATCTTTTTATCTTTTTGTATAGTCTCCTTTGACAATTATAAAAGCCTTTATGCTAGATTTTCATAATACGGGCCGACTAAACAAAAAAAATGCTGCCGTTGTTATTAACAATTTCTGCGTAAGCTTAATAGTATACCCTCCGTATAAAATCCGATTATATCTATAATGCCAAAACGTAGATGTTGGTCTGTGCAGTAATCGTATTAATAATTTTTGGCATTTTTCAACGCCTTTAGACATAATGCAATCCCATGCCAGTAAGAATCCATCGTCATAACCACTGCAAAAATTAAGTGGAAAGTGTGACGCACCGTATGAATAATGTAAAAGAAGGCTGTATGAAATAGGTGTTCGAAACAGATTCGTTATAAATTGTCGGTAGATGGCTCTAAAATGTAATATCTCTGGTAATATTGATTGCATAAGTTAACACTTTAGCTTTTTTTAAAGGTAATTAAAATGTTACCTCTACTTTATTAGAAGACACTATTAAAATTGCATTATGCTATAAAAAATTATCTACGTTTAAAAAAGAAAGAAAAATCGGAACATCGCCCTCATAGTTTGCTTTTCTATCATAAAGGGTGGTCCAACCATAATGCACGATGTTAATTGTAAGTCACACCTTAACCTCAAGTTTTTTGCGCAACTTAATTTGATATTTTTTTGTTTCAGTATTTGATAAATTCAGCCATAGAGAGCTACATAATTGAACAGAGCCTTAAGATTGTTGTAGCCTCTTTTGAAAATGGGCGTTCAAATCAAAATGCATTTCGTACACTTCGTGATTTTTTGGTCAGCATAATCGACCAAATGCGGCTCTGTGGGAAATGTGGAAATACCTGTGCATGCTCGCCCAATTCGTTCCGCGGAAAACATTGCTGTTGTTTGCGATAGTGTGGCAGAAGAGCCCTCAAACTCGATTTGCCGCCGTGCCTAACAATTGAACATCTCACTTAAGCACTGAGGAAGTTTCTAGGCAACTATCCATTCATCACCAAACAGTTATCAACCATTTGAAGAAAGCTGGAGTAACAGTGAAAAATTGTATGGACCACTTGCGATTTACTGCTAAAACGGAACGAAATCGAACTATTTCGGAAACGAACGACTTCGATGAAAAGTGAATTATCATACATAGATACATATCCCAAGTAGAACAATGAGGACTTCTCTCAATCAATGAGCTGCGCCCGATTCTATTTTTCAGCAGGGTTGGCCCCGGGTCTTTTTAAAAAAAACCAACCCCCCGGGTTTTAAAAACCCACCAGGGTTTTTTTTAAATATAATACAGGGTTGGCAAAAACTCGGATTTTTTTTTAACCCAACCCACCGGGTTTCATCGGAATTTTTTTGTGGGTTTTGTTTTTTTTATTTTATTGGGTTTTATAAATGCTTCCAATTTTTGTTCAAATCGACAATACTCTCGATGGGCTCAAGGCGGCATTGTGTACTATGTGCTGTTAAAACTCGGTGATCGCAGCAGACTGCTATTACTTCGTTTGAGCATTGCATTATGAGAAAAATGGTCAAAATATAAAGACAGACTCAATTAAGTTATTCTTTTGCATGATAGCGCTCGGCCTCACGTCGCAAAAGTTGCCAAACGATTATCAAAAATGATCAAATGCTGCAACCGCTGTATTCTTCGAACATTAGTCCCTCTGACTATTGGCTGTTTCGACCGATATAATATCTTTTGACATTTCGCCGAATCATTTCTTTTCAAGAAATATAAATTCGGCTTCAAAGTTGGAGACGAGAAGTTTTTTTGAAATGGGATTCGGAAATTAGCTCAACGGTGATGAAAGGATGTAAGCAGTGATTTTATACATTTTTATTTTGATAAATATATAAATTCATTATCTTTTTTGAGCTAAAAAAAATGAACCGAATTAATTTGAAACCCAGGGTTATCCAGTGGATTGCCAACCCTGATTTTTAGACTCATTGAAAGGGACCTACGCCGGATCCGAATGGCAGATGCATTAGTTAGAAAAGCTATTCATAGCGTTAAAACTAATAACGAGTCGCTAGCAATGTTTTGAGGTGATACCGCTGTTGAAAATTGTCAGATGGTCTGACCTGGCATTGAACCGAGAACCTCTTGGTCGGTAGGAATATGTCTTACCTAGTATACCAGAGCAGCACACGTGTGCGTCAAAGGCCAAAGAGTGAAGATTCGCAGACGGTGGCAAAGCCAGAATTAATACCAAGAAAGCTTATGTTGTGTGTCTGATGGGATTGAAAGGTAATTGTTCATTATGAGCTTTTACAACCTGATCAGAAGACTGACCAACAATTCAATTAAAACGACCAGCACTGCCAAACAGAAAAGCTGTTGTGTTCCTTCATGATAATGCCAGACCATACTACATATCTTAGATGACCCGGCAGAAACTGAGAGAGCTTGGCTAAGAAGTTTTGATATATCCACCATATAGCTCAGCTCTTGCACCTTCAGATTGCCATTTGTTCTCTGCAGCACTCTCTTACTGGTATATATATAAATTCCGTAGAGATTTCAATCAGTTTTGCTCTCAGAATACCCAGAAGTTTAACATTGATGGAATATTTAACGTTAAAAAATGTATATTTCTTAATTTGAGTAAACTCAATATATTGTCCCAATCATTTATTTATTAACAGATTTTATACTTATTTTATAAACTTAATTTACATATAATATATATATATATATATATATATATATATATATATATATATATATATATATATATATATATATCTATATATATATATATATATATTGTTACGTTTTACACTTTTAAAAACGTGTTTTTATGAGTTCGTAGATTGTAGTTAAAATAAAATAAATTTTGTGTTTGGTTTTAATTAAAAATCCTTTATTCAACACAGTTATGTGCACCACTGCTTGTAATCTTTTTACAGGCAATAACAATTTTTATTCTTAATTACTCTGTCTCTTTATAATCTTGTAAACAACAACAATTACTCTACAGATCTTTCTACTTAAAGATCTTCCAACCCGATCGTAGTTATAACTTAGGTTCGATCACAACCTCTTCAACCAGAGGTAATCGACATTTAACTCTCTTTACTAAGTTAGCTCCAACTAAACTGGTTTTTTTACTTCACGATTCACTGCACGAGTTTACTCCTACTAAACTTTCTTCACACAAACAGCACTCGCTAGGTTTACTTTACTTAAACTACACTCGCTGAGTTTACAACACATAAACTGATTGCTGTTCGCATAAATGTTCCTGAGTAAACACCACATCGAAAGCTCTCGAACCTTTCGATATTTCAGTTAGATTCCATTTCTTTCTTTTAATTTCTTTTTAGTTCTTTTGTAGCCATGCGTATGTGAACATCTACCTCATTCAGCTCTTAGTATTTGTTGTTGCTTGTTTATTGTCTGTTACTTGTTTTCTTTGCTGCTTAATTATTGTTGTTGCCGTGTTATTTTTATTTACTTTATCTCTGCTAATGGTTGCCGTTGGTTATTTGTAAACAGCACGTATAGGTGCTCTTGCAGATTTTGTTTATTTATTTTAACGATGTAATAAACGCTGTGGTGCCCAACCTTATTTAAAAAGGTACCTACACTTTAACGCCGGCTCCGAACGGCAAATGCATTAGTGAAATTTTCAATACTCGTAGTAAGTAGTAAAATACTCATAACCAGTTACTAGCTAATGTTATGAGGTGATAGATACCGCTGTTGACAAAAACTTTTTCTTTTTCAGATGGTTTGGTCTGGTTTTGAACCGAGGACCTTCTAGTTGGTAGGCGGCACTAAACTTAACTTATTACAACAAATTATAGCAAATATGAACCAATCATGTTCATGACAATAACTTAATTGTTAGCATTAGACACACACTGGGACAATTGATTGAGTCATTATATATATTCAATTGTTTTTCATTTTTAAATAGGCCTTTAATATTCCAAATACGAGTATGGTATAAACATTTTTTAACCGAAAAAAAATATTTTTATTTAATAAAAAATAATTTAAGGCTTCTGATTTACATGATACATATAACACGTGTCTAGTCTAAGCTGGACCCCTTTTTAAATTACTCATAAATATTCTGATTATTTTTGTCCTTTTTGTAAATATTTAGAAACAATTTTGGTTTTATTTATACAAACAGACAATCTAACATATTTTTGGAAAAAAGATATAAATTTTAATGTTTAAACCAACCAAACAACACATAAAACAAACCGTTAACACATGCAAACAATTAAGGCACAAACGCCATTAACAATTTCTATATACATGTGTATGTATATGTGTGATTATGGTGTCTTAACCAAAATAAAAAATTTTAAATATTTATTAACATAACTTTTTGCAAAGACAAAAAACATATAAAGCAATTATTTGCACCCTACAACACAATTAAAGTTTTAGTGCAAAATCTTAATCTATTGAGACCAAATATAGGTAATATGTCAGAAAAATTTTGATGTACTAGTACTGAATAGTACTGATGATCTAAAGCAGATTCACGCAAAGGGCAACTCTTCTCGTCTGTTTTCAGACGTACGTACTCACACGCATAGGCAAAAAATAAGCAAAAAAATAAACAAAGAGAACTAAAGAGAAAACAAATGGAAAAATACAGTGCAAAAGAGCTCTCAATTACTACCACAATTGTAAAATGCATTAATATTAGTTTGCCGGACGCTGATCTAAAGTAACTCTACTCGTTGGCGTACTATGGGAAAAAGCCTACTGCACACACGCGATGGCTGAATATATGCCTGAACAACTGTCGGCAAAAATAAAGCGTGCTTGTGACAGGGTTAATTTTAATTATTTTTGTTGTAAATATGCTACGAAAACCCAGTTGGGAGGCTACAATTGGGTTACGCTGTGGATTTCCAACCCCGGCTTGCGATGCATCAATGCCTAGATGCAGCTATAAAGAGAGAAGGTAGCCTGCTTACTGGTGGACAGATAATATCGCCAACATACGGCGAATCTGCTTAAGGGCGAGAAATGGGCCACATTTTCAGAAACTTTTTGTGCAATATCGCGCCAAAAAAAGGAACTTAAGAAGGCTATTGCGTAAAGTAAAACTCGATGCTTCATGCAAATGCGAGATGCCACTAATATTGATTGCTGAAATTCTGCGCGGTAATTAAACTAGATGTCGAGAATGCTTTTAATACGGCGAAATAAAACAACGTGTTGACGTCATTGGAAGGTTTTGACGGAAAATAGGCAGTTACTTGAGTGACTGTATATTAAGGTATGAAACAGACGCAGTTCTCAGGGAGTACATGGGTCAAGGGCGGCGATCCAAAGTGTTCTGTACTTAGACTGACTTTATGGAATGTGATGTACGCTGACGATATTGCGTTGGTGGTTGTGGACAAACGACTCGACATTCTGGAACCAAAGTGCAACGAGCCACAGCAGTGTACAGAGATGACTGACTAATGCTGGCCTGGGATTAGCGTCACTGAAGACGGCAGCGGTACTGAGAAGTGCGCACAGACAAAGGGGGCAAATGAGAGGTGGTCACACAATAACTTCACTTTAAGTAGCACTTGACAATGGTTGGCGAAAAGGCAGAGAGAGTAAATTGCGCACTCATGTGGGAGAGAAGGAGACTCCTGTCAATGGTTATGGACAACGGCGCACTCTACGCCGCCTCTATATGGGCGTGCGCGAAACGATATACGATAAATAGAATAGGTTCAGAAATGCTTTGTATTAAGGACAGTGTGCGAAGAGGCAATTACTGTAATGTCTGGAAAGATGCTGATAGATATCCAAGCAAGAGAGCTGTGTCGACTTTATAGCGTGCAAGGTTCAGCGTTCCCAGGAACAGAAAACAAAAACGAAGCGCTCAAGATCGGTTTTAGAATGGCAACAAAGGTGATAAACTCACCACAAATGCAAATAAAGATTAAATGTGAAGTACAAGACGGCACGGCTAACTGGGTTATAATCTTACGAAAATTCTGTCCGGCTACGGGTGTTTTCAGCAATACTGCATCGTTTTGGGTTGGCGGATAATCCTCTATGTACAAACCGCCCAGGTGAACTCGAAACCGCAGAACACATTACATTCGAGTGGGACAAGTTCGCCGATGAATGTAGTGCACTAATGGAGGTTTTTTGTTGCGCTACACTAAAGCCTCTTGTCCAAGACTTTGACATGATTGCGAATGTCTCAAACATGTGTCACTGACGAATCTAATAAAATTTGCCTGAACACCGACTGATTTGCACGTACGCATTAGCTAAAGCGATTAGTTTATATCATTTACGGTTGATAGGGCCTCTGAGTGAACATCCTAACTTAACATACTTAAGATTACCAACAAGGCTATACAAAAAATTTTGCTAATGGCTTTTAGGGAGTGAATGCTCTAATACGCGCCTATTCTGATAAAATATGCTACAATGCAAAAATAGGCATACAAATTTGTTTAAGCCAAACAAACGCTTTTAAGAAGCATAGAATTAGGCATTTTGTGACAGCTCTATTGCAAGTTTTCACTTAATAGGAGCTTCAGAGTAACATTAAATAGCAATCATAAGCTATTTCAAAGCTTTAAATTTGCTTGAGAATTGGCATTTGCAAAGAAATTATTGGCATTTATATTTGTTTGTACAAATGAGTTATAAGCCTTGAGGATCTGGCTTTAACTCTTATCTCAAAACTAACCAATACGCCTTGTCTCAATATTATTGGTGCATAAAATTCAAAGAAAATGATGAACAATTTTTGTGCGTTACCAACTTAAGAAGAAACTGAATATTAATTAAAGTGTATTCGACCTTGATGTAGGGTATAAAAATTTTAATTACAATACTTTTTTACCTGCCATTGGAATAAAAAGCTGTTTCTGGAATCCCCACAAATTCTTGCGCCAAAATGTCAAAATTTGCCTAGAGCTTCAAAGCATGGCAACTGCAAAAAGTTAGAATTAATTCTTTGGAAGTAAATAATTTGATTGTTTTCTTCTAAAAGGGATAAAAATGCAAAGTAAAGTCTAGAGAATTTTATTTTGTGTTAATAAAAAAAAGTTGTTTCTTATGAGTTTCTATTCTTATGAGTTTCTATGTAATATTTACAGATGAATTAAATATAAAAACGCTTTAAAAACGAAAGTGTTGTAGTAGTACTTAATATGTGTACAATATTTAGTTGTAAAGAGCCAATTTGTTGCAACCGGAAATATCTTTCAACTTTTACAGTTTTAACTATTCTGATGAAATAGACTTTGCTTGTTCCGGTCTTAAAATGAAAAAAGTTTTAAACCTGTGTAACCATTTTCTGTGAACAAAAAAAAAAAATTCATTAAACTAAAGTGCTTAAAAACTGAAATGCTGAAAGTTTAAAGACAAAGAAAATGCCAATGATGTGTTTATAGCTCTGCAAGCCAAAATACATAGACAAACGAGAACAATATTGGGCAGTCATCCAGTCAAAGTAGAGAAACTGCTTATAATTTCGGCATTTCGTTCGGCTCGTACTCTGTAATTTTTATCTAAATTTTTTTTCAAAACTGTCTAACAGATATGATTAAAAGATTAACGAAGAACTATCCGACCTTGATTTTATGAAAATTTCTATAATTTAATGCATCAACAGTTACTATCACAAGAATTTTAAAAATAGTTTATAGCTCTTGCATAGCAATAACGCAACTAAAGTATGGTCCAACCATAATTCACGATGTTAATTGTGAGTCACACCTTAACGTCAAGTTTTTGGTCCAACTTAATTTGACTTTCTTTGTTTCATGGAGATGTACACAATTGAGCAGCGCGTTAAGATTTTGAAGCCTTTTACGATCAAATCAAAATACATTTCGCGCACTTCGTATTTTTTTTTTTTTTTTTTTTTTTTTTGTTCAGCACAGTCGACCAAATGTGTTCACAATGATGCTTTTTATTGTTTAAAAGCCGATGAATCCACAAAGAGATGATGCGGTTTATGGGCTGGCGGCGTTATCGGGCCGTACTTCTTCGAAAATCAGATCGCGATATGATAACCGATTTCTTGTAGCCAGAAATTGAGGATATGGACCTGGACGATATGTGGTTCCAACAGCATGATGCCACTTGCTACACAGCCAAAGAAACAATGGTTATTTTATACGAGAAATGCAATGGCCGTTTAATCTCATGTCGTGGCGATGTTAATTGGCCGGCACAATCATGTGATATGACACCGTTGGATTTCTTTCTTTTCGGATATTTTAAAGGAAAACTGTACGTCAATAAGGCTAGAAAAATTCAAGAGCTAAAGGATGAGATAATTTGGCACATTAACGACATTATATCTCAGATTCATTGAAATTGTAGACGGATAGAGTTATGCCACCGAAGCCGTGGCGAGCTTCTGGTCGTTATTTTATTACACACATAATTGTCATAGATCCTTCTATCATAATGAAAGATATTAAGATAATTATCTGATAACGTTTTGTTTTATTTACAATTTACATCGTGCGTTTTAGTTGGACCACCCTTTAGCTGTGATTAACTTTTAGACAAAAAAAACTACAAACGTATATCAAATACCATTTTTTTTTTTTTTTTTTTTTTTTTTTTTTTTTTTGTCCAACAACTAGACATAGTCTTCAAAGAACGAAAATTTGCAACGATTCCTAAGATAATAACAGCATCGCTAAAGGAGTTAGGATAGATTCGGTGAACAGCCGGCAGCGATTCTAAGACTTGCCCACTTACGACAAAAAGGCTCGGAGAGAAATTACTATACTCCACTCTATTGTCCATTTTAGAACCATCAGTGAAGAATTTTAAGCTTTTCTTGGGGTATACGTGCTGTACTTAGCGACTGACACTAGAGATGATGTATAATAATAAGTTCTGCTCGGGATTACATGTACTTATCTTAAATAACTGTGATACAGTAAAATTATCACCATTTTGATAGTAAATTTTCACAATTAAAATTCTTTGTCCAAGAGTATAGCGTTCCATAGTTAAAATTTCCCAATTTTTTAATAAATAAGTATCAAAGATTGACATCTCAATTCTTGACATTCATCCTTTGACAGCCAATTTACTTTTTAACCTCAAATCTGAATCACAGTGTAAATATAAAAAACGTATGTATATTTCCTAAATACTAATTATTCATTTGAAGAGAAATATTAAAATGTTCTACAAAAAACAAACATGAATACGGATGTAATCATAAATTTCTGAAATAGTGAAATACCATAAGATTTCACCTTCAACAAATACTCCCCTATATATTCGTTTAATAAAAATCCAACAAGCCTGTTGCTATGCCTTGACAACAAGTTACTTCTTACCATAATCCAAAAAGAGTTAGAAATAAAATTAAATGAAAAGAAAAGCTCTAAAAAACTTAACCTTCAAGAAAATGCCAAAAAAAAAGTATATCACACGTACTTTTATGGTTTTACACAAAAATTCCCACAGCAATTTACGTTTTCTTTTATATTTAACTCACCATTATACGTAAGAGTATGTATATAGTTCTTATATTTTCAGAACGTATTAAAAGTTCTTATCCTTCCCCCATTGCTTCTTTTGGGACCACAATTGAGAAAATATTAAAAACATCTGTATGATTCTAAAGGTGGCCATAGAGATTGAGAGAGTAGGCAAATAGGGATTTAAATATGGTATACTATGGAATTCATATAGAGTGAAGCGACTTAAATCACATCATTAGATTCAGATGTGCTATCAAATCCAAAAAAAGGGGTTAACTTGTGCACACACACGCCTCCATCTCCAACACATCACGTACCGTTACTTTCTCAAATAACATTTAACACGCAACGAAACTTAAACGAAATGAAATTTAAAGATCCTTACGTTCGCATGGTAAGGGGTAAATAGAAGTAAAATATTCTTAGGAGACCTTGCATATAGGAATAGATTTATTATACTTTTCTGCTTTAAATGGGATTGGTAAGAGAGGGAGAGAAAGGCAGACGCACATTTTATTTTAGATGATAATGTTCGCACTTAATTTTTTTTTTTTTTTTTTTTTTTGCACAGGAAATCCCGACTGTTGGCTGGTGACTGTATAACGATTTATTTTTTATGGCAGCTATAAAGCTTAATTTGAGAGTGATATGATATGTGTATTGTTTGTGAAATAAATCGCAGAACTTAAATAAATAATAGATTACAACTGAAAACAAACTCGCATTTTCAATTTTGCTAAGCCATTTTTATTGTTTGAAGTAAGGAAATCAAAAGAATATTAAAATTAAGCCAGCCAGCATAAGAGCAAAAACGTATCAATCAAATTATATGAATAGCATAAGTTTGAATACACAATTGAATTTTATTTTATTTCTATGATTTACAATATTTTTAAATTAAAAACATGGACGAACAAGCGCGACTAGATGATACGCTACCTTGCAGTGAACTACTCAGAATTATAAGTTTTTTTTTTTTTTTTTTTTTTTTGTTGATATCGCTACATATAATAAATTTATCTATTTTTTAAAAAAATATCTTGCAAATTGACAACGAAGTAATTCTATATCGCTTAAATAGTCTCTATCTGCGAAACAGTTTTAAACCACAACCATCACTTTCGAGCAGAGGCCAATAACGAACAACTCTCTGAATGAACCAGCACATCAAACCATGAAAAAAAATGTAGAGAAAAAATTTAAGAAATCGTTCCATTAACTTTTAAAGAATTTTGCGATAAGATCACCATTTAGTTTTGATTGAATAGAAATTAGAAAAAACTTCGCATAAACCTCGCTCAGGTTTTGTAGAATGACGTTATTAATATTACTTATTTATTGAAAAGGCATTAACCAACTGACAAAATTAACAGGTGTTTTTACATTTAAATTTTTATCGGATTTGAATGCTAGTTATTATTTTAAAAATTTATCAGCAACATATTCTTTATTATTATGCGATTTTTTTATTAAAAAAGCTGTAATAAAATAACATGTTTTATAGGAAAAACTCTGTTAATTTGATACAAAGACATGTATAGTAGCCATTTGCTTCTAGTGTAACTTGACACATATCAACGCATGTCAACGCGCATCGACGCATATGCGTAGAAACCAATATAATCTGGCAAATTCCAACCTGGCTCAGATAAGTAAATTCTTTTTGATTAAACTTTTGAAGAAGGCAGACATATATACATACTCTACGTAGAAAAATTGAAAAATTTAAATAAATTTTTAAGGTAAAAAAAAACTATAGTAGCCCTTATTTGCTATGAATAAGGTCACCTTAATATTTGCTCAATTTATTCAAACTATAAAATGTTATTTTTGATCACCTTATTTACAAAAATTCTACGTTCAAATAAGTGAATAATAAGCCGGTTTTGCTCTTAGAGATGTACCGTTATATTATGTTTATTTAAATTTATGTAAATAAGTGCAAAATTCAAAGGTCAAAACAATAAGGTCAGTGATTAATAAGCAAATAATTTAATTAGAAGGTATTACAATTGTTATTTATTTTTTTTTTTTTTTTTGTAATAATTTATAACTTTAATAATATCTGCGCGGTATGGGTCGCGGGAAATCTTTGTCACCTTATGAACAAGGACAAATTGTGGCACTTCATGAGCAGGGATTGAGTATGCGTGGAATGGCGAAAAAACTGGGATGATCTTTGTGTATTGTGCAAAATTTGCTCAAAATCAGAGAAAATTATGAAAAATTAAAAAGCACCGTTCGTCCAAAGGTCCTGACTGCCCGTGAAAAAAGCTTCAAAAAGCACAATTCTAAAGCTATCAACGCCCAGCCAAACCTTATTCGAGCAAAATTAAAAAAAAATTCCCCGTCTGACTAAGCAGCATAAGATTAAATGCAAGGAGTTAGCGAAGAACAATATGCCAACTAATTAGCATCAGGCAAACATTTCTTTAAATAGGTTATAAGATATGCCATACATTTTCGGGTTTGTAGGAGAGTTTTTCTGATGAGGAAAAATTTAACCTGGATGGACTAGATAGTTTCAATTGCTATTGGCGAGATTTAAGGAAGGAGCCCTTGCTTTTTTCAAACGGAATTTCGACGGTGGCTTTAGCTCACATGGTACCCTGGAACTCTATCTTCCTTACATTCGAATGAATAGTTTAGAGTACAGAGCATTCTGTCTGAACGTTTGCTGCCTTATTTGGTCCAAAATGCTGACAAAACTTTCACCTTTCAGCAAGATAACGCCAGCACGTTCCCCTGACTTAAACCCCATAGGAAATTTGTGAGGACTGATTGTGCGTAATGTTTATCCAAACAACAAACAGTACCGGACAAAAGATGATTTAAAAGTGGCAATCTGCAACAGCTGGCGCGAAATCCGCTCCAACGCTCTGAACAATTTAGTAAGTGCGATGCCATCCCCTATTTTTAAGACAATAGAAGGAAACTGCATAAATTAAAAAAAAAATTGATTAATACTTAGTTTAAAAAAAGGTGTGGATAAATGAGTAACTTATCTTATCATTTTGAATTTTGCTTATTATTCACTTATTTGAACGTAGAATTTTTTTAATAAGGTGACCATACGTAACACTTTTTAGTTTAGATGAATTAAGCAGATATTAAGGTGACCTTATCATTTTGAAGCACGCCTTATATTATATATATGTACAGTAGTAGAAATAAATAATAGAAACATTTCTTTTTAACTGATTTTATAAAACATTTTTATTTTGATACATACTTTCTGAGAAATTCATATGATGTTTTATAATTTATTATTGTTCTAAAAAAAACAGCAACAATTATTTACAAAAAATAAAATAATAAATGAAAAAAAATAGAAACAAAGCTCAAAAATTTGTTATTATAACTTTAACTATTAGAAAATAACTTCAACTTATAGACAATCAAATCTAATCAAATTATATATAATCTAATAACAATAATGCTTATCCAAATAAAACATATTGTTATAGAAAAAACCGAATATCAAATACATTTTTTTTATATTTCTATTATTTTGTGCACCACTGTATATCGGTATGTATACATGTATATTTAATTATGGAAAAAACCATATTAATTTGATAATACAGACATAATATAGTACATAGATGCCATATTTAGTAATCATTTACCCATAGCACAACTTGACGCATATCAACGCATGTCAACGCATGTCTGCTAAAATCTGGTAAAATCTAATTGCCAAATATAAACAGAAAATAACCGTATTGTGCATAACTTCTTACATGTTTAGAGTGGCTCAGATAAGTGTGTTCTTTTTGATAAAACTTTTGAAGTAGACAGTAGTAAAGGATGATTTTTTTCATGATATTTGGGTTTTTAGCGTAAATTTTTTAAGTATAAAAAAGATTCGTGACATGTAACAAATTCATACTGTGTAAGAAATGTGTCTCGTAAATTACGTAAAATTACTTATCTTCAGCGACTAAGCTCATTTTTGGCTCAATGGGTACGTAAGCAGACAGAATTGTTAAATTTGGTGTGAAAAGCAGCTAGAAGCAGTTCAAAAGCTACCAATGCGACCTGCAAGATGCATTATTAAGATGGATTTGTGGGTCGGTTGCATGATTAAATCGTACTTCTTTAAAAACGTTGAAAATCGCAAAATTACAATTGGTGCGATGATTACCAACTTTTTTTTGCCCAAAATGGAAGATTTAGATTTGGTTAACATGTGGTTTCAAAAAGACGGTGCCACATGATATACGGCACGCTATACCATTAACCTTTGAGAGGCAAGTTTGGTCAGTAATTAACACCGCGTTTTGGAGCAGTCCATTCTATGTCAAGATTATGCGATTTTAGCTCAATCTGCGTGGGTTTTTTATTTAAAGAAGTTCGTGGTTTATTTACATCAAAACTGAATTAATTTACGTATTTCATGAATTTAATGAATTAATAAATTTATCAAAATAAAAATGTATGAAATCAGTGCTTATATCTTTTGCCTACCTCGATCAAATTTCTGAATCCCGTCTTAGAAAAAATCTCGCTTTTTGAGGCGATGCAACTTTGAAGCCAATTTTACATCTTGAAAAGAAATGACATGCTAGTAGTCAGAGGGATGAATGATCGGAGAATACGGCGCACAGTGCGTTGATCCCATAGACCGAAACTAGAGAAAGAGAAGGCGTTAATGAAATTTCGTACTGACAATTATTAAAGCAAAATATAGATATATGCAAAATTTTGACAAAATATGACAACGAACACGCCCACCGCCCACATATATTTAAATCAAAAAAAGTCTTTCTTAAGTTAGTTATTATCTATATTTCATTTTTTTAATAAAAAAATTTTCTTTTTAGCATAGAGGTGTATTAGATATTAATATAAATAAATATATAAATTTCAAAAAGCAACAAGTTATTAACTCATGTAATTTTGTGAATTAAAAATGTATTGTAAACTGGCGAAAATACGATGTTGTTCTTCAAATTTTGAAGTTTAATAATAATTTTAATTACTTCTGGTTTAATAAATGATATATGAATTGATAATCCATCTTATTTTTAATTTTTTATTTGTCTTAAAATCCTTAAGATCAGTAAAATTTATGAAAAATTTTCTAAATTATACACTTTTAAAATCTAAAAAAATTTTAAGTTGTAGGACAAAGTTGGTTCTATTTTTCTTTTTGTATTTGATAGAACTTATTAAATAGTTCCAAATATAGAAAGAAAAAATAGCTGTTTTTTAATTTTTTTTATACTTTTTCAAAGATTGGTAAATTTACAATTTTTATTGAAGTAAAAGCGTTTTTCATAATGCATTGAAAAAATGAAAACAATAAACAAAATTTAAAACATTTTTTCTGTTTTGTTTATAATATTGTAGAGTAATTAAAAAACCAAATTTTTAAATTTTTTTTAAATAAACAAATTTTACCCTCATTTTTCGGAAGTGTTTTTTATTATAAATTAGTTAAGTTTAGCGCCCTCGTGCGACAATATAGAGAAGTAACCGAAAAAAAATGGTTTAGTATTATATTCAGCCGATAGTTAGCTTCTTTACTTCTTCTTTACTTCCCGCAGAATCCCAATCTTATCGAAAAACGTTTTCGTACGCAAAAATTGAGTAACTGAGAGATATTTTGAGAGAGTAAAGTTCTTCTTCTACGTGCACGAAACACACCGTACTTTTTCTTCGTGATGGTTTGTGCAGGTAAACAATAGTCAGCTGTTTAACAAATAAACAATAATAAAGCAAATTTTTTTACAAATTTAAAAAAAGTAGAAAAGTTGAATTAAAACAGAGTTAAAAACTTGTTATGAACAACTAAAACTTAATTCTGGTTATTGTCTACTTAAAAAACTGTTCTTTTTTGATTAATTATCAGGCATAGGTCAAATTTATAGTGTTTGTGTTTTGTGTATATTTGCAAGTTTTTAAATAATATTTATAAACTAAATTTGTTTCATTTTACGATGGAAGAGACCATAATTGTAGACAGAAAACTCGTGGATTTTGCACCATGATAACGCACAGTCACACAGTGCCTTATTTAAAATTTTCTGACGAAAAATACAACAAATACCGTCCAACAGCTACCAAATTCACTTGATTTGGCTTCCTGTGACTTCTTTCTGTTCAATCGAATTAAAAAACCATTACGAAGAACGCGTTTCAGCAGCCGATAGGAAATAATGGTAAAATCGCGGCAAGCACTGAGGGATATACAGAAAACCCAATATAAAAATGCTTCGAGGTTTGGATCAAGAGCTGGCATAAGTGTTTTGCAGTCGATGGGGATTACTTTGAAGGGGACAATATAGACTTAGATGAATAAACTGTATGTTGAATTTTCTGAATAAATTTCGGGAACTTTCTGATCAAGGTGGTACTTATCGATTTATTTTCTAACAAAATGATGCCTTTTAAAAAGATAACAATTTAAAAGTGTTGCCATCTTCCTATCAAAATGTTGCACTTTTTCTTGTTAGAAACCAACTTTAGAGAAGGACCAACAGCAAAACGTAGATATTTATTAACTTGACTATAAAGCAGCTTCAGGCAAACTAATGCATTATGCATTTTACAATTTGTGAGTCTCCCACTCACGACACTTTTCACTGTATTTTTCCACTTGTTTTCTCTTTTCTTCCTTCTGTTTATTTTTGCCTATGCGTACGTGCGAAAATAAAAGAGAATAAATGTATTTTGAATAAGTGTATTTTGCGCCAGTTTTTATGTCAACTGAATTGTCAAAAAGTTTACGTTTATATTTGTGGTTTTTTGCGTTCCCGTACTTTTGTGCGTTTTTGTCTCTTATTGAGAGAAATTGTTGTTTACTCTCATTTTACCGAACTTTACCCAAAAAGTAAAGAAACAGACCTATTATTAATATCCGTGACGTATGATTTTTTGATTATTGTACTTAATAATGTCTATCTTTGTAATGCACGGTTCAAACAAAGTAATTTCTTTTTGCTTTAGAAGCCCATAGTACACAACGCCGCCTTGGTGCGACCAAAAGTGCAAAATTGCATTATAAATAATGAATCAACGTACATTTACAAGCAAACTAAAAGTATTGCCAAATATAATGAAATTAGGAAGCAGTTATGAAAATAAAATGTAATAAGAAAACCCTTAAAAAAAACATAATTAAAGCCGGTGGGTTGGGTTTTTTTTAATCGCGTTTTTGCCAACCCTGGTTAAAAGGCACCCGGTACATCTTTTGTAAGAACTGATACGGTAAAATTTTCCAAGTTGTTGAAAGACATTTCATAGTTTTTACTTACGGACAGCAGATTTGTGTTTGAGCCCTAAAACTAAATCAAGTTCATGTCACAGCCATAATATTCTTTATACTTGGCCCACAGAGATATTTTGTTGGTCTTAAACCAAAGCTTTTATTAAAAACAATTAAGTTTAGATTCTTCTAACAAAAATTTTACTGCTATACAAAAAAATCAAACGATAAATTCATTGACAAAAAATATAGAAAACAAATAAATTTAAAAATGAAATCTACTATGAGAGTCAAAAAAATGTTTACAGCATTGTTATTATTCACTTTTTAAAAATACAATAAATTTAAACAAGCTTTCAATATAGGTTTTAACCAATACATACTATAACTTCGTCAATTCCCATTCGATTTAAAAAATTAAGTATCATTTTATTCATAAATAAACATACTACTTTAATAACTACAAAAATATTATGGTTTCTATATAAAATAGAGTGTAAAAACGTCTCTAAACTTGGAAAATTTGAAATGAATTTACCAAAAAATGTGTTTGCTTGAAAAATATACACATATTTATTTCTTAAATTTAATTAAAGTATACACCATTATTCTTTGAAAATCCTTCAGGATTTTTAGAATCGGTTAATATTTAGCTAAGTTATTGGCTTATAAGTGCATTAAGGTACGAAAAACCGGTTTCTTACCCGTAACTAAATTTTTTTGAGCTGTTACAAAAATTCCAACATATATTTCTTGTTGTACTCGACTGTACCTTCCCAGGTATTTCTACTTTATTTCTTAATGTGGCATAGTTTTTACCTTGTACACTTTATTTTGACTCGTAAAAATATAGTATATTTAGTTTTTGTTATATAACATTAGTTATTGTTTTTTATGGATTCTGTAAAACTTAAAAAATAAAAATATAAAATATTTAAATTCATTGTATTTAAAAAGACTGAAATAAAGACTTAATTTACAAAGACTTCATTTAATTTATTTATACACTTTATTTTGACGCTCATATTACATAAAGAGTACATTAGTTGAGTACTGTATTCTACATATATATGTACATTAGTACATATAGTTAAGCTATAAATTTTATAATAATATATTTCAATAAAATGAATGTATTCATAAATTTGTATTAAATTGCAAAAAGAATTGCATTCGAATAAGTCAAAACATTTTTTAAACAAATGCGTCTTTAATAGTCAGCGTTTCTCAATAAGCCATAAATAGATTTGCAAACAGAAGCTTTTGATTCTTTTGGTAAATTACACTGGTCTACAAAGAACAAAAAATTTTCTCGCTTTTAAATAAAACTATATTTAATATAATAATATTGATGCGCTGAATTCAAATCCGTTTAAAGTTTCTTTTTCCATCGGGCTAAAATTTTTTTATGGGCGTGGCAAATTTTTCTCTCAAAATATGGTAGTTATGTCAATATATTTCATCATAACTTGAAACCGACCTGACTTAATGCACTTACCACCAAACGCTTAGGAATAAAATTTCCTATAAGACAAATGCACATTTTTTTGTATTTTAAACAGTTTCGGAGTTATTTGTAACTTAGTTGCGAAAAGAAATTTTTTTGCGCAAAATTAGAGCAATTTTTTTTTTTCAAAGAGTCATAAACTTTTTTTAGAATGAAAATTTTACATGTTAAGCATTTAAATTAAAGCTTGAAAATAATTTATATGTTGAGAATAAAATAAGCTATAAATTATGAAAATCAATTGGCTAGTGCTGATTCTATTCGAAATTAAATGCAGGTACCTAACTTTGACCAAAATTAGCGAATAAATTTTTTCTTGAAAAATTAATGGAAATCTTTTTCTTGTATGTCCAAAAGTCATAAAAAAATTCTTAGAATATAAATTTTAAAATTTATGTTGAAAGTAAAATAACCCATAAAGGCAGGTGCCTAACTTTGACAAAAATGTGTGATACATTATTAGGCAACACACAAAAATAATGAAAGGAAATGTCTGGTAGGAAAAGATACATACACATATACAGTGGTGGTTGGGGGTAGCATGATGTAGTCAGAGCGCACGCATAACAACACAAACGACTCAGGTTCGAGCCCCAAAAGAGGACATGAAGAAGAAAAAGTTTAATTGTGGTTTCGAATGTTTAATAATAAAAAAACCTTCAAATTCCCTCAAGACAACTCCATCTAAAAATATATATAGAAAAAAGCCCCCTGACCCTTCTCGTCGCATTCCTCTGGCGATGATGACAGACATCAGACGAATGATCGGGAAAAACACGCCACCTATTGGGAAAAAATTACAATGTTAAAGTAAAGATCACCACCAATTAGTAAAGATCTTCACCACTACACAAAAAAAATCATATGGAGGAAGCTACAACAGATTAATCATCTACTTAGCTTGAAATATCAAATGGATTAAAGAAACTGAAACAAAGCAATAGATGTTTTATAGAAAGCCGCCAATATGCTCCCTAGAGGAGTGACGGAGAAAAAAAAATACAGTGGTGGTCACAACATTTGCAACCGGTCTTCGGACAAAATATTTTCCCTTTTGATCCTCGAAGACTCGTCAGACCACAATATTGTTTCCCATTGTTGTGGAGTCTAATCGCATGTGCTCATACAAAGTTGAGACAAATATCTTTTTTCTTTTGGATATTGCATCCTTTAAACTTCTGAAATCATATTACCTGGCTCTTCTATTAATGGTTGAAATACCATAAATAATGGAAGTATCAGTTTTCACTTCTCCAGATATTACTTTATATTATATTTCACAAAAAAGTTTTTGATTTTCCCGTCTTAGTGTACTATTGTTACGAGGTTTTATTCCCTTATGCACCGTATGGATATTGCCATTATTGACTTTAAGACAAATTGTTGATTTTGGAATAGAACACTTTAATGAAATTTCTTTGTGTGAAATTCCGCTACGAAAATGGTGCAAAATTCTGATTTTTAATTCAAAATTGTATTTTCTGCCAGCCATTTTTCCAAAAATTCAATGCACGAGTATTATTTTAAGTAAAATTGTTATTTCTTGAACAGCTGAATGACTAATGTGGAATTTTGTAATACAAATGCCAGAAACTCACATTATGAAAATGAAATGTAATTAAAGTCATTCCTAAAGGTTTATAAGTAAAAAGTTGTTTGAGAAGTTTGAGAAGTGAAAGTTGCAAATGTTTTGAACAGCAATAGGTAGACTTTCTTGCTCAAAAATGGCTTTTTTGTTGTTGTCTTTAATTAGAAGATAATTCTTTCCGTAATAAATATACCAAAGTTATAAATATACCAAAAATCAAGGATTAAAAACAAATCAGAAAGAAATGGGTAATTAAAGAACTCGAATACAGCTTTAGTTGCACATGTTTTGACCACCACTGTATATATATGTAAAGAAAAATTATTGTTTCGAAGAACTGGTCGTCGGACAAATGAAATGTTCGAATATTTCAAAGCTTCTTTCGACACTCGATATATGTGATCATTCCAGCGAACGTCACAGTTAATTCTCATGCCCAGAACAAAAAGAGCATCTGATTTCTCAATATCCGCATTACCCATGGACACAGATGACACCACAAAAAAAAGTTACGAATAACTCCGAAACTGTTTCAAATACAAAAAAGTTTTATTCAGTTGACTTATAGAAAATTTTATTCCTAAACATTTGGTGGTAATTGCATTAAAATCGGTCAAGTTGTTTTTTTGAAATACTTTGACATACCACATACCATATTTTGGGCGAAAAATTTGCCACGCCCATAAAAAAAATGTAGCTCGATAGAAAAAAACTAAAAACGGATTTGAGTTCAGCGCATTAAAATCATTATATTCCATACGGTTTTATTTAAAGGCGTTTTTTGCTGTAGATCAGTGTTATTAGTCGTATATTGTATTTCCTTTAAAATAAAACTACTTGTACGCACGTATAGCTTATAATTTATTGCCAATATCATAAATATCCATGTCAATAAACCTTATTTAAAATTTATGTATGTATATATGATATGTATGTATGTAAAAGAAAATATTAAATAAAAATATACTCAAATACAAAATACTATACAAAATGCAGGCATGAAATGCATTTCTCATGTAATTTGCTTTACGATTTATAATGAATGCATGACTGTGGTAAACATAAAAAATTAATTTTCAGTTGTATAATAAAAATTGCATTTATTTATGTATAATACGAATAATTTCTATTCTCGCCGTTTAGGTTTTGTAAATATTTAAAAAATTTTTTTATAATATTGCTTATGACAGCTTAATAATTGACAAGTATTGTATACAAAATAAAATTGCAAAATTATTTTTAAAATAAAATTCAATAAATTCTGCACTAATTGGACAAAATTATGCAAGTGATGATATGCGAATATTTTTTTGTTTCTTTTTAAATGTAAATAAAATAAATGGAACAAAAAAATTTGTGTTACAATCAGTTAAAAAAAAGGGGGAAAATTAATTAAGACCTTTTTTTCTGAGATAGGCTACAGTTAATCTGTCGGCCAACAACGTCATGATCAAAGTTTTTTGGAATGCATGGCGTATCATCTACATCCACTATATACTTTGTAGGAAATAAAACGATTACCGTTAAATGTTATTCATAACTTTTTGACAGATTTATATTGATGATTATATTGCTCAGATCTCAGCAAATTTAGGTGCGGTGTCGAATTTAATGCTGTTTTAAAAGTTTTTCCTTAAAAATCAATCAAATTTAATAAGTTTTTAGGCAGAACATCTAATTTTTAAGGGAGATACGGTGTTATTTGTAATTGTAATGAATGTATTGCTTAACCCTTAAATACCCGAATTTGAAATAAGTATTAAATTGTGAAAATAATGTTTGTTCTGGTATAATGTTGTGCTGAAAATTACGAATTCGAGCTCCATTTTCGAAAAGAAATTGTTTCTGGAAAGCTCCAGAACCAAAAAGCGTACAGAAGGTGTTCACAAAAATCTCCATTGAAACGATCTCGTTTCTTGATACATATTTTGAAAGTGAACTTTTCAACTTTTTAGGACTAAAATCCGGATTTAAACCAATAAAGAGAACTTTTTTTCTGGTTTTAATTTGCATTAAAAAATTAGAACAATTTTTCCCCTTTTTTGCACAAAAGTTCTGACCAAAATAATTTTACTTTACTCGTTCCATTTTTATTGGTACCATTATTTTGAGAATTTTGTACTCTTTTTAACTCTTAAGCTTGCCAAAGTGTAAAGTTTGCTGATTTTTTTTTAACCTGCTTTTACTGATGACCGTTTGTAGACGGTCTTAATTATTTAATGGTTAAAAAACACTTTGTTTTCTAGAGTACGAGGGGTTTTTCGGGAACTGGCAACACTAATGTCAATAGCAACAATTTGGCAACACCATAAAAATATTTGCCATTTTTTAGCATAAACGTACTCACAACGTTTTGATGTACGAGTGCTATTTGTTTTGTTTACAGTGAGTTAAGAAAATCAGTTTGGCCAAACAATGGAAATTTTAGGAGAAGGTCTTTGTTGGATTATTTTTCACAACTTTCAACAAGAATGTGTCGATGTCAGTTCTTTTTATGGCGATAAAGTACCATCAAAAACCACAGTATAGCGCTGGTAAAGAGAATTTAATCGTGGCCGAAGTTCGGTCGCCGACGAATTTCGTGAAGGCCGCCAAAATAGGTTGTTGTGCCACAAAACATCGTGCTCGTGAACGGGTAATGCAAGATCGTCATGTGACATATTGTGAGATAGAGGCATCCTTGCACATTAACTCCACATACGAATTTGCATGAACACTTAATTGTAAAAAAAAAAAAATTTGTTCTCGTTTAATACCCTATGTTGGAACACCTCATAAGTGAAAACCATTTACTTTAGACTATCTATTTCTCATTTATAATATAATACAATATATGTATATAAATTCTCCTCATAATAAATTATGATCTTATTTTTATGTATCTATAATTTACTGCTCTTATATTCGAAATCTTTTGTAAACTATATTTGTTCTCTTAAATATAAAGGTAGTTAATCATAAATTCTTTATACTTTGAACTTTGTAACATAAAACTGAAAAAATAAAATTTTGTATTATTCTGAACACAAAACAAATTACAACTCTCCCCAATTCATTCAAAATTGAATGTCAGATAAACTAATCTGATTTAGCATTGGCGCCCAACGTGGGGCTCGAGTTGTAATTTCATTTTTTCAAATAATTAATTTCATATTGGCTTATTTATTCTTTTGGCAAAATATTTCAATTTCTGGAAACTTTCAGAGTTTGTTGTCGTATTAATAATTTGTTGTTTCGTGAACCAACAAATTCTAACACATCGTTCTACACAAAAATTTCTATTGGAAAAGAACACTCAAGGTCAAAGACAACATCAATATTCAACTATATTACCGCTTGTTATTCTGCTGCTGTGCATCATAGCTCTCGTGTTCAAAAACAAATAAATTTTATGCATCGATTTTAACATGTCGCTTAAAGAACTACAACAACAGCAAACACAGTTTATCAAAAGAATAACGAGAATTCAGGAATGTGCGAAAGGTGGAGCTAAACCAATGACGTCATCAGAGGTAAAATGTTGGCTTGAAATATTGGAAGAATATTTTAGGATGGCATTAAATAGTCAGCTTAAAATCGAGCAAATTGACGTCAATGATACTGGATGTTCTTAACTTGAAGAGATGTATGTTGCAACGATAGTCTTACTTCAAAATCAATGCTCTGCTTCGACCGATCACAATTCTACAACAGCGGATATTTCTTACATTACACCAGGTTCAAGTTCCAAGCTACCAAAGCTGAAGTTGCCATCATTTGGAGGACAATATTCAGAATTTAAAAATTTTTTTGTTTCTTTCAATCAAATCATTGATTCGGAAACATCACTTTCAAACATCGAGAAGTTCAACCATTTGTTAAATTGTTTGCATGGACAAGCTCTGGAGACAGTAAAGACGTTCCAGGTGACAAATGAAAATTATCCAAAGGCGTTAGAGAGACTAAAATCAAGGTATGATAATAGCACACTCATTTTTCTTGAAAATATTGCATCACTTTTTCAATTGCCACCTATGTCGAAGTCAAGCCCTAGCCAATTGCGTAGTATTGTTGATGGGGCTTCAGCATTATATGATTCTCTATTGTCTTTAGGTTCGGAAAAAGATGTTGCACAAGCAATGCTTATCTATTTGGTTATTTATAAGGTAGATGGACAAACTAAAAAGAAGTGGAATGAATCATTAGATTTTAAAAAACTGCCAACATGGTCATCTTGTGCAGAACTTCTAGAAAGGCATTGCCAATATTTAGAGTCTCTTCATAGTTCAAATGTTCACAGCAATGAGGGAAATAGTGGAGATAAAACAACGAAAAAAGGTTAGCGTCATAGCTATTCATTTACTTGTTCTAATTCGAATTGTCATCTTTGCGAAAGTAAGGAACATAATATATTACAGTGTGCTGAGTTTAAAAACATGAAAGTCTGTGAACGATTTGAAAAAGTAAAAGGGCTTAATCTGTGCATAAATTGCCTTGCTAAAGGGCACACTTGGTCTAATTGTTCTTCGCGTCATAGATGTAAAATATGTTCCAAAAGGCATCACACCTTATTGCATCGCAGTCGAACAAATGCTTCCAGTGAAACTAAAACTATATCTCAACAAACAATGCTGTCGTCTAACGCAACGAAATTCTGCCCAAAGGGAGCTTCTGTGCATACTCACGTAAACAACTCTGTAGGTGAAAATATTATTCTCGCAACAGTTTTAATTATGGATCGTAACGCCTTTGGAGAGTATAAAATTGGTCGTGCTTTGCTTGATTCGTGTTCTCAGGCCAATTTTATTACAGAACATTTCTCACAAACTCTTCGTTTACCTCGCAAAAAACATAATCAGGAAATCTACAGTATTGGTCATACATCGTCCCAGATCAGACTTAGTACATCAACTACCATAAAGTCCCGATTCACTAATTTTGAACTATCGCTCCCATTCTGTATTACATCACATATTGCATATCACCCAGATAAAGAGCTAGATGTTTCTACCTGGAAAATACCTTCAAACATTCAATTAGCAGATGAAAATTTCTACAAGTCACATCGTATAGATTTGTTGTTAGGTACTGAAAGCTTTTTTGATATTCTTTCTGTTGGACAAATAAGACTCGCATCGAATCTTCCAATTCTTCAAAAAACCTTATTTGGTTGGGTCGTCTCTGGACGTTATGAGAAACGTTGCTCATCATCAAATTCTTCTACATTCATAATGACGACAGAGAGTTCCATAGACGAAAACTTACAACGGTTGTGGAAACTGGAAGATCTTTCCGAAACTGTATCGATGAGGACTAGGGAGCAAAAAAATTGTGAACTTTTGTTCATTGATACAGTCAGGCGCGATACCGCTGGTAGAATAGTGGTTCGTTTACCATTTAAAGGTAATCCTAAGGAGCTAGGATCATCATATGAAATAGCTCTAAAAAGATTCTTGTGTCAGGAACGCAGACTTTTGCGATCAAATGAATTGCAGTCTCAATACGTAGAATTTTTAGATGAATATGAGAAGCTTGGACATATGACTTTAGTAAAACAATCCTACTTGAACAAACCCCACTATTTTATTCCCCAGCATTGTGTGTTTCGACCATCTAGCACTTCTACAAAGCTTCGGGTTGTTTTCGACGCTTCATGTGATACGACTTCTGGTGTATCTCTCAATAATTTATTAATGGTTGGTCCAACCATACAACCCGAACTCTTTATACTACTCACTCGATTTAGACTGTTCAAACTCGCCTTGACTGCAGACATTAAAAAAATGTACCGCCAGGTACTTGTTGACCACAAAGATCGATGTTTCCAGTATATTTTATGGAGAAAATCTCCTAATGAAGAGATATGTACCTACGCTCTTAATACAGTGACTTATGGCACAGCATCTGCCCCATATCTCGCAGTACGAAGTTTAAATTACCTAGCTGATGAATACGCAGATATTTTTCCAACAGGATCTATAATCATAAAATCTTCATTTTATGTAGATGACATGCTTTGCGGAGCCAATACAGTGCAGCAACTTTTAAAAATTAAAAATGAAGTAACCGAAATTTTGAGAAAAGGAGGTTTCGAACTGGACAAATGGCACTCAAATTATCCAGATTTCATACATGACACAACAAAACATATCAATATTGAATAAGGTTCAACAACAAGCGCTTTAGGTATAAAATGGATTCAAAATTTAGATGAACTCGTATTTTCGTTCGAATCAAAACCAAACAGTTCAAATATATCAAAACGGGTAATACTTTCAATCGCTTCTTCCTTATTTGACCCATTGGGACTTATCGCACCAATAATTATCAGAGCTAAGATAATACTACAAGAGTTATGGCTTCTTAAACTTTCATGGGATGAATCAGTGCCCCAAAACTTATACTCAGCTTGGCAAACAGTTCTGCAGAATTTATCGCTACTTCAAAAAATTTCAATTCCCAGATATTGTCTAAAATTTTCTTCTCCACAAAACTTGCAGATTCATGGTTTCTGTGATTCTTCAATACGTGCATATGGAGCATGCTTGTACGCTCGTGTTGAAGACAATGTGGGCAACGTTTATGTGCAGTTACTAACAGCGAAATCAAGAGTTGCACCCATTAAGAAGAAGTCTCTTCCAAAGCTAGAACTCTGTGGCGCGTTACTTCTTGCTGAACTTTACACAAAGGTTAGAGGTCTCTTTACTAATTTCGATTATATGGTATTTCTTTGGACAGATTCTTAAATAGTGCTTCATTGGCTCAAGTGTCATTCAGCCACATTATCCGCATTCGTAGGCAACCGCGTGTCCAAGGCCCAAGATTTAACAATTAATGCAGAATGGCGACATGTTCCAACGAAGGAAAATCCAGCAGATTTGATTTCAAGAGGATGCTCGGTCGCTGAACTGGAGGCGTCTAATTGGTTTAATGGCCCTTCTTTTTTAAAGGACATTTCAAATAACTGGCCTCAACTTAAAACATTATCTTTTGACTCAGAAGAAGACATGCGTGAGAGAAGAAAATCAGCTTTTGTACTATCTACAGGAAGCAATTACCTTCTTCAAGCACTTTCAAAATACAGCTCACATATGCAGAGCATTCGTATAGTAGCGTGGATGCAACGCTTTGGCAAATTGGCTTCAAGAATTAAAAATCCTAAATTATTTGGAACACTATCAGCTGATGAAATACATAACGCATTTTATTGTATAATATGGAATTTACAACAAGTATACTTTTCAGAAGAAATAGCATTTTTAAATAAGAATCAATTTATAAAGAGTCATATAAAAAATCTTAATCCCTTTTTGGAATCAACAAATGGATTTGAACTGATCAAAGTTGGTGGTCACCTCGAACTTGCCAATCTCGATAATTCTCGGAAACATCCAATATTGCTGCCGAACAAATCTTCCTTTGTTATGAATTATGTTCGACATCTTCACTTAGCAAATTATCATGCTGGTCCTAAGTCTCTCGTGGCTTTCATAAGATTGGAATATTGGGTTATTAATGCCAAAGAAATAGCAAGAAAGGTTGTACGGTTCTGTATTCATTGTGTGCGGTATAAACCGAAACTTCTGCAACAAGTCATGGGAAACCTACCCCCCGAAAGAATAACTCCGTCGAGACCATTTTTAAAGTGTGGAGTAGACTTTTGTGGGCCAGTAAACACTTATCTTCGAATTAGGGGAAAACCGCCACAAAAAACCTACATCGCTATCTTTGTTTGTTTTACCACAAAGGCTGTACACATAGAAGTCGTCTCAAGTCTAACATCTGATTGTTTCCTAGCAGCCTTGAAACGTTTTATTGGCAGACGTGGCTTGCCATCAGACATCTTTTGCGATAACGCAACGAATTTTGTTGGTGCCTGTAACCAGTTGAAAGAATTGAAGGAATTTTTATTCAAATCTGAAAATCAGCATTCAATAGTTAAGTACTGTTCTGACAATTTTATTAACTTTCATTTTATTCCCCCTAGAGCGCCCCATTTTGGCGGTATTTGGGAAGCTGCCGTAAAATCTGCTAAAAGTCTGTTAAATCGGAGCTTCATTAACTCACGTCTAACATTCGAAGAACTAGAAACAGCTCTAACCGGCATTGAAGCAATTCTGAATTCGCGTCCTCTGACTCCATCATCGAATGATCCAAATGATTTGGAATCATTGACTCCCGCACATTTCTTGGTTGGAACATCCCTAAAGGCTCTCCCAGAAAGAATCGTAGAAGCAGACAAAATTAATATTCTGGAAAAATGGAAACGTGTTAGTGCCATCAAACAGCAATTCTGGCAGCGCTGGAATCACGAATATATTAATGAGTTACAAACACGAAGCAAATGGCATCATTCTTCCGAAAACATCAAGGTCAACGCAATGGTAATTGTACATGAGGACAACGTGCCTCCGCAGCATTGGACTCTTGGAAGAATAGTCTCTGTAATGCATGGAAAGGACAACCACATCCGTGTAGTTGACGTTCGCACCTCTAGAGGAATTATTCGGCGTCCAATTAGGAAGATTGCGTTGCTGCCAATTTGAAAGTCCTTTCAAGGGGGCCGGTATGTTGGGACACCTCATAAGTGAAAACCATTTACTTTAGATTATCTATTTCTCATTTATAATATAATACAATATATGTATATAAATTCTCCTCATAATAAATTATGATCTTATTTTTATGTATCTATAATTTACTGCTCTTATATTCGAAATCTTTTGTAAACTATATTTGTTCTCTTAAATATAAAGGTAGTTAATCATAAATTCTTTATACTTTGAACTTTGTAACATAAAACTGAAAAAATAAAATTTTGTATTATTCTGAACACAAAACAAATTACAACTCTCCCCAATTCATTCAAAATTGAATGTCAGATAAACTAATCTGATTTAACACCATATAATTTATCAATCGCTCAAATCGCTCAATCGTTTTCTTCGATTAGTGTAAGGAAATTATTGAAAAGTTCGACCGTGGTGCTCTAGAAAGACGTGTATAAAATCGTGACAAGTAACGAGTCATGTATGCGTATGAGCCGGAAACAAAACAGCAATCGAACGTGTGGGTAATCCAAGACGAGCTAAATTCAACAAAAGTTGTTCGTGGAAAAAGCACAGCAAGGCAAATGATCGCCTCTTTCTTCAGGCGATTAGCCGAATGGGTCATGTGGCCACTGTTCCGCTTAAGCAGCACGGTCAATTCTGAATGGTACACGAGAGAGTCTTCGTGTACCATGTACTATGGTCTTCGAAGAGATTCATAAAACTAACCGCCGAAGACGAATATTCTCCGTCATGACAGTGCGAGCTCTCACTCATCTCGTCAAACAGGTGCATTTTTGAGCAGTCAAAAAAAAACATCGAATTGATGTACAGTCTTGATTTGGCACACAATGACTTCTTTTTGTTTCCGAATATCAAAGGCAAACACCGTGGTCAACGATTAGCGAGCGACGAAGAAGCAGTTGAAGCGTTCAAAAACCATATTTTGGAGGTGTCTCAAGTGGAATCAAAAAACTGCTTTGAGAAATGGTTTGAAGGAATGCAAAAGTGTATTGATCATCAAGGGGAATACTTTGAAAATAAAGAGTCCGCCATCTAACGTTTTTTTTTTCAACTAGTGCTTATTTCGTGAATGGTAACACTTAGCTCAATTCTGATTTGACAGATAATTAGTTTTATCCTTCCGCTGAACGAATATGGTTGTGTATACGTTTGAACAACACTGGGAAATATTGCGACATTATTCTGAAAATCATGGTAATGTTGCAGAATGAAAAAAAGAAAAATATCATCTTTTCAGATGAAGCTCATTTTGATCTTGTCGGGTATGTAAACAAGCAAAATTGTCGCATTTGGGGCACAGAAAACCCGCACGCATACATTAAAAGTCGATACACCCAAGACGAGTGACTGTTTGGTGCGGATTTTGGTTCAGAAGCATAATTGGGCCATTTCTTTTCGAAAATGAGCAAGGAGTGGTCGTTACAGTCAATGGCGGTGCCGTCAAAGATAAGTGTTACGCCAACAAGCCAGAGACAATTGACGCTTTAAAGGACAATATTCGTGAAGCCATTGGTGAAATACAGCTGCACACAATCGATAATGTGCTTAAAAATTTGACCGATCGTGTAGGCTACTGCATGGCCAGTCGAGGCAGGCATTTGAATGAAATTATTTTCCATTATTAACCGGAAGGATTGTACTTTCAAATAAAAAAAGTAATTTTAGAAAATATTCAGTAGTTTTTTTTTATAGCATTTTCGAAAAAAAATAAAAAATTTTGCCGGACCCTTTAAATAAAGTCATTTTCATTTAAAAAAATTTGTTATTATTTGCTATTACCGAAATATAAATAGTACACCTCGTATTATACATACAGTAGGGCTTGACTAACGCAAATGTTACTTTTTTCATTATTTTTTTTTTAGTCAGGGATAAATTATATATATTTTTTAATATAATTCTTTAATTAAATAGAATTTTTTTTTAAATCGTATATATACAAATGAATGTGTGTTTTTGTGTTTGTTTGATAGTTTATTTGTTGGTTTGGTTGTTGGTTTGTTTGACCCATATGGACAGCTAAACGCCTGAAACGATTTTCTTGAAATTTTTACAGTATGGTGCCACAAAGTAAATATGTATTTTTCTCTATCTCTAAAATGGTAACAAAAAGTCTCTAAATTTGGTCCAAATGCATTCAAATTCAATGCAAATCATCAGTCAAAAAATTGCAACAATTGGACAAGTGTACGTGGTACGTCCTATACAAACTAAATATTGATTTCATTATATCTTGAAAAAGGTTAAAGCTCGGAATTGCAAAAGAGAGCGTGGTAACTCCCATATATAGTAAACTAAATATTGATTTTTTTATATCTAGAGAACGGCTAGAGCTGAAATTTAAGTATTTGGTCCAAATAGCTTCATGGTTAACATCATCCTCAAAAAGTGGGCGGAATTAGACAAGTGGGCGTGCTACCGCCCATCCAATGTAAATATTGATTTTTGTATATCTTGAGAACGGTAATAGTAGAAGTTTCTAAATTGGATTCAAACAAAGTCGTGAACAATACACATCATCAGCCAGTTACTGGATGAATTAGATAAGTGGGTGTGTGTGCCTTGCGTTCATACTAAATATTGAATTTTGTATATGTAGAGAATGGCAACAATTAACATTGGACAAAAAGCGGGTATTGCAGAAAGCACACTGGATAAAAGCTACCTATATGTGTATTTTATACTTCGGGTGGGCCATCTATCGGTTTAAATTTAAGCCAGCGGTTATTTCGTATCTGGCAATACTTATGTCATTCTATTCTGTCACAAAATTCAGCATACGTTGGGATTTATTGAAAATTTATTTCCAAAACTAAGACAATTGGTCGCAAGCTGCAAAAAAATATAAAAAAAATTCAAAAATCATCCTTTCAGATGAAACTCATTCTAATCTTGGTGCGTACGTTAATAAGCAAATTTGTCGTATTTAGGGTTTAGAAAACTCAAACGTGGTCTTACAGAAGTCAGTGCACCCATTACGAATGACTGTTTGGTGCGGATTTTGAAGCGGAGGCATCATTGGCCCATATTTCTGTGAAAATGAGGATGGCGGAAACATTATGATCAATCGAGACACCTATCGCACTATGAAAACCGATTTTTTTGTGCCCGATCTTCATGGTATTGATGTGAACAATGTTTGGTTTCAACAGAATGGTGTAACTTGTCACACATCTGATGCCACAATCGATTTATTGCGTCAAACGTTTAATAGCCGTTTAATTAGCCGAAATTGTGATGTCAGTTGGAAGCCAAGAAGCTGCGATTACACAATTGGACTATATTTTGTGGGGCGCCGTCAAAGACAAGTGTTACGCCGACAAACCAGAAACAATTCAGCATTTGAAGTTCAACATTCGTGATGCCATTGCCGAGATACGACCCCATACACTAGAAAAATTCTCGAAAATTGGTCAAATCAAATGGGGTATTGTGAAGCCAGCCGCGGCAGCCATATGAATGAAATAATATTTCATTTCTAAACGGAACAATTATCACAACAACAAAATAAATTTGGCAAAATTTCAAACCGTTTTTGTTTTATCGTATTTTTAAATTCAAGCTTTTAAATAGCCCACCCTTTACATACAAAAATTAATGTGTGTTTGCTTGAAGACTGTATAATCAAAAGCTAAAGAACAGATACTACACTTTCAGGAGGGAGCTATAGGCTATCTCAAATGTTTGGATTTTGTACTATTATTATAATGATAATAATTGACATTTAAGATAACAATTTAGATTGGGGTAGCGAAGCATGCCGGACTTCAGCTAGTTTTATATAAAAACTTTTAAATTAAAAAAAAAAAATTCTGCTGCAAACATATGAATGCGCCAATTCTTAAAAATTTTTTTACTTAATTTACTCTTTTGGTATACTATTGTATGTGATTTGTTTATTGTAAAATTTTATTATAAAAATATTTTCTAAAAATATTTTTAGAAAATAATTTTACAAAATATTTGACCGAAAATTAATAAATTCTATGTATCCCATATGCATACATTAATGTGTGTAGGCCCATTTGAATTGCTATAAAGTTATCTGAACAAGTTTATGTAAAAGAAATTTATTTTTAAATTAAACCAACACAAATATTTAACCTTAAAAGCCAAAAGAAAATTAACAGATGTATGTAATACAATACATAAGCTCATAGAATGAGGTTCATAAGTCTACTACAAAGATTTATTTTGATGACTTCGACAAATCTTATTTTTTGGAGGGTATACAAAAAATTGGTGAAACGGTGGACAAAGTGTATAGTGGGTTAATATCCACTCTCTGTAAAAAATATTTGATATTACTTTCAAAGGCAATTTAATTAAAAAGAAACTTAAAGTTACTAAACTTGCTGAGTGGATGGATATACACGAATGACGAAATCCGACCGCATACTTAAGTAGAATCTATCGGGCAGCTGAGATATACTGATTCCAGATAGATGATATACATAAATCAAGCGGAATTTCTAAACGGATACCCGTGGGTATAAAGCCAATTGTTTTACGTCAGTACCTATCTTGGGACATTACTTAACGGTGCCAAAGCACGAGTGAATACAATGTGTCCATCAATGTCCCAATATCTATGATTAAAATCACCAGTGAGTACAAATTTGAAGCCACCTTTAGGAGGCTTAGGAGACTTTCTAAACTCCTACCGATCTATGGGTCACGGCACCCGGTTAAGAGTTTAACACCCACCGAGCCAGCTTAGCTCTTCCCACGATTTGGGTCTAAGCCACAACCACCACGTTGCTTCCACAAGGGGGTCTCATCGTTGTCGGACACGGACCACGGCCACTGTGGCTCCCGACAGCCGTGGCACCAGAATTTTAGATTTAAGCCTCCGGTCAGGCTTTGTAGCATAAATGCTACAATCAGTGTTAGTCCCAAACGACTACGGACTGGAGGCCAATAGAGATGAAAAGCTATAAACGTAAAACATTCCACAACACAACAATAAACGGAGTCACTCTCACATCGTGCGACACACAAGCACAAAAACACAACTAGTCATGAGGGCATCAATTAAATCATGGAAAATATGGTTCGGATAGAGTTTAGCACATTTACCAAAAACCTTATGACAATAAAAGCAATAATTACCAATAAGGTTAAATCGAAAATGCTGTTAGACAGTGAAAGAACAGCTAGGGCCTGGCAAACTTTGAGACAGTAGGTAATGATGGCTAAGGACCTCGCTTTCAGGAAAAGGGTACTTATATCTTCGAAATTGAACAAAATCAAACCGCTGAAAGTGACAAAGAATTAAAGCGGAATTAAAGCAGTGGGCTAGCTGGTCATTACCACAAGGATCCTATGAAATCAATATTTTATACAGCTAACTTCAAAGCTAGAAATATATTTGTTTAAAACGTATGTATGTTACAAACGTCAACACATTTACAATATGCATGCTCAGTTTGGCTGTTAAATATGAGTCATAACTTTTCATTAATTTAAAACTTTAAATATGTACATACATACGTATGTATGTACATACATACGTATGTATGTAAATATTTGTATAAAAATTTTTGCAAATTTTTGTCTGCCGGCATTCATAAAAAGAAGAGAAACGTTAAAACGAGTACGTACGTATTTATTTCCGCATACATACATACATACATACATATACATATGTATACTCATAAAGCCATGTGTATATTCATTTAAAGACCATCTTCCGTAAAATACATATATTTACTTCCGGTTGTTTACTGTAGTTTCTCTTTAGTTTTAAGCCAAAAAAAAAAAAAATTGTTTATTCAGTCATAATGAAGATGTTAACAATTTTCAGCATCACTGCTACTACTGCTGCTCTGTTACTGCAATTTGAGACCTTGAATGAAATGGCAAAAATAATGAAAAGCAACAATTGCTGCGAGAACAACAAGAACAGCAAAATAAGTATGTGAACAACAATTGCAACAGAAATACAAACAATTTCATAATAAAATGCACAACAACTACAGAGGGGTCGACTGATAATGAATTTCCAAATACCACATCTTGCCCACACACACATTAGGGGTATTCACATCACGTTTTTAATAGAGACATTGTAAATAAGTTGCACATATTTTAAAATAAATTAGAATATGAAAAATCGATCGAACAGCCTCACTATCTATTTATTGATTTTTTTCCATTACCCCTTCATATGGGAGCAAAGTAAAGTAATTGCTCTGCCTTATTTCAGTTTCATAATGGGTTTTAGTTTTCCATCTGAGCTGTAGCAATTTCTGGTAGAATTGTGGAAGCGATCTATGCTAATTAATTTAAAACTCTTATATTCAACAAACGATAAGGTTTATTCAATTTCGCGGATTACCTCATTAAAGATTTGCTAATGAAGTCGAGGTGTGTATCACCAGACTTTGTTCCGAAACTATTTAGTTTTGACCAAAACAACTGGTGTCGCATTAGCAATACCCACGAATTATTTTATAACTTTAGGACTGGTGACGAATAAATGGTATATTGTTATGATATCAAAATAGGAGTCCAATCACCATAATAAAAGAACCGAGAAGATTCAAATACGATCAAAATTTAAGAACCATTTCCAATTGTTGATTATTAGCTTAAGGGACCAATTCCAAAGTTTGGAAAACCATGGGTATGAGGCCCAGTATTATCCAGGCAGAAATCCTGACAATTTCTATCTATGCGCTGATTAATTTAAGATGTGGAACCAGGAGCGCTTTGATAAATATATAATACTGGAGTAATTCCTCCAGGGTAGCTGGGAGCCTTTGTGTTTCTAATCGTTCTCTAGATATACAAAAATTAATATTTAATTTGCATGGGAGATAACGCAACTATTTATTCAATTTCGCCCATATTTTGACTGATGATGTATATTAACTACTAAGTTATTTAGACCAAATTTAAAACCTTCCGTTCTAATCGATCTCTCGAAATACAAAATTAATGTTTACTTTGTATGGGAGGTGCTACTCCCACTTATCCAATTCCGCTCAATTTTCGACCGATGATTTGTATTGACTACAAAGTTATATGGTCCAAATTTAGAGACTATTACTAATACCGTTTTAAAGATATAGACATACAAATACTAATTTTATATGGGCGTGGCACCGCCCAGTTGAACAATAATGAAGCCTCACAACAAATTAAAACTTTCTACATATGCTTATCATATACACAGTTTTAAAAATGTTTTCTAACTCACACAAAGTTTAAATGCTGTAACGAATTTCATTTTCAAGTAAAACTTATGGAATACAAACGTGTTCACTTTAACGTCAATAACTCCTATGGACCTACAAAAACCCAAGTATATGGGAAACCCTGGTATTGATTTCACCTTTCGTTTAAGGATTTACAAAATAAAATCGGTTGGCGAATTACAGAGAAAATCAATTACAACGCACTTTATAGTCTTTTTTACTCGTATATATATAGATATTATAGTCAGGCGGCACTGAACGCCCTTTATTCAGATATACACGAAATTGGTTTACGAAATTTGTATGCCTGTCTACATTATGGCATTCACGAACGGGGTAGTGATACTGTGTTGGGTAATGAGATCGCTGACGAACTTGCAAAGCGAGGCTCGACCACTAAACTTTTGGGACCAGAACCGTAGTGGGGAATTAACTAGTTGACAGCCAGGGAAAAGATCGATGATTGGGAACATTAACTCCGTTTGCCGTTTCGGGTACAATGATCGGGTCTGGGGCAGGAGAAGTAGTTGCTGAGACCCCCTACCTATAATAGGGAGCTACGACACATGGGCAAGGTAATTATTAGGAAACTAAAATGGTTTCCTGATGGATCACTACTATCTAAAATATTACCTCTTTAAGCTTAATGTGGCAGCTGACACAGAGTGCTGCCTGTGCAGGAAGGTATTGCTTTGGCGAACATTCGTAGGCGAACGATTATGGTGACCTTTATTTGGTCTAAAAAGATTCGTCGGCTATAGTTATTGGGGATATTGAGGGTATTTTTCTGGAGACCGCTGCAATTGGCGTTACCGGACCTAGCGGACAGTCATTCGTCTATATATATTGACTCGATGGAGGATCGAATGATCTGACCTCGTAGTGATTGACACAATAGATCTTTTAGGCCTCAGTGCTATAGCTAGTTGAGCCTCGCTGACCTTGATAATATTTACCTAAATGAAAACTTCCGGGACACTCATTGGATTGAATGTTTTTCCCTTAAACTGAAGAGATTTATGAAATATTTAGCATTCTCAGTGTTTGAGCAGATAAAGTTGCATTGCTGAAATTATTCCGATCAATACCAAAAAGTTTTTATCAGAAGAACTTTAAGGATTTGAAAAGGTATAAGCAGAAGTGTTTTATATCTAAAAAGAGTTACCTTTTTTTGGCAGAATACACAAAAAATGTGTTCAATTCTATTCAATTTTAGATTAAGAGACCAAAAGTCTAAGGTGAACGAAAAAATCTATCTAAACTTTCTTCAAAAAGTTTAACATTGTTTCGCAAAATGATGCCTAGAACTTGCAAATATCGAATCTAATGATCAATTTCATATCGAACTTCAGCAGAAATAAGGACGTGGACAATATAATTTTGCATTTCGTTTTTCCCTTTTTTATTTTGCAATCCTCTATGAACACCCTAATATATATTCCACTACCATTGATTTCATCAACTACAGACAATACATTACTTTGATAATGATTTTGTTGGTAGAATTGCAACAAACCGACAACAAACACGTTAAATAGTAAATGATGCGTGATATTTTAAAGATTTTTCTTCTTTCATTTCTTTCCGCTTCTTTCCTTTTAGATTTCGCTTTTTTCTCTGAAATACCATATGATTTAATAATTCAAAACGAAATATTGAAATTAAATTTTATCAACAATAAGAAGAAAACTACTTATAAAGGTAAAAAATTAGATTTTAATGTTTCATTTAATTAAAATTCATAACGAATCAAATACCTCGCTAGTTTTTCAGGCTTTAAATAATACTGGATAAAATGTATTTTAAAGTCTTAAGTCTTCTTCTCGTAGTTACATATAATATTGTAACGCCCTGTTGGGCGTATGATCCACCTGATACGATGTGCAATAAAAGTGTTATAGCCAATTTAACATTTCAAATAAGCGGCAGTAGTCTATTGTGGCCCTGTGAATCAACAAAAAATATTTACATACAGTCGGGTCGTTATGTACCGCGTAATGTTATTGTAACGCGTGCTCAACTATTGCGTGATATAGCGTATGTGGCTCTACCGCGCTACAAACAAGGTGTACCTTTTACATTGGGTAAAATCAATTTGAAAAAGGGCAAATGTTTGACGAAAATCGCACCTTATCCCTGTTGGGCTATACAAGAGGAAGGCAATTGTCAGGCTCTACAGTCGGTTGTTGATATTGCAGTGGATCATAACGTAAGTAGAACTAATTTAAATGTATATTGTAGATAACAAATCAATTCTGATCTGATAATATATGCCTTAATATATGCCTTAATTTAAAACTTTAATTATATCGGATTCTGTTTTCTAATTTACACAAGTTTAAATCATAATAAAACAAAGAATATATTTTGAATATCAATGAAACGAGCTTTGCTGGATAGAAAATTTTGACATTAATGTTTAAATATTATATCGGTCATGTAACCGCGACAACTGACATATACAAGGCACAATCTGAAATACAAATTTTCACAAGCTTTTCGCTGCACATGCGTCAATAACTCTTCGAATGTCGATTTCCAGGTGTTCAATTATCTGTAGTTTATCGATGTATATCCCAAAGAAAATAAACGAATGGGGTTAAATCAGACGGTATTGGTGGCCAATTAGTTGGACAATTACGTGAAAAAGTGTCTTTCACTAAATCAATTGTAGAACGTGCTGCGTGGCATGTGGCTCCGTCCTGTTGGAACCACATGTCAACAAGATTAATGCCAGCTAATTGAGGTACAAAAAATGTATATACCGTTCACTACTCACAATAACATTCTGGCCATCATCGTTTTTACCGACATATGGACCAATGCAAACTTAACAAAAAGCAACTATAAGCTGTTAAATCGGTTGTCAAATAAAACAGTGTTGCCAAATCAAAAAACACTCGTTACAAAGACTAAAATGGTGCTTTTTTTCTTAAAAATATTTTGTTTTTAAAGGTAATATTCTTAAAATGTTGCCATCATCCTATTAAAATCTGGCTTCTTTTATTAATATGAATAAAATAATATTAAAATTACTATGACAAAAAAAAAATTATCATACGAGGGTGAACTTTTCTTCTCACAAAAACTGCTATAATTTCGTTAAGATAAAAAAATTGTATTAAAAATCGACGGCGACAGTACAACAATGCTTGAGAGCAAATTTTTAGATACGAACACGATATATTTTATATTTTTAGAAAAAAAAATTTTGTCAGAAGAGGCCATAAATTAAGACAACTTGTGCATTCTGATAAAGTTTTTATTTAAACCTTAATATTTATCTTTATGCTGAATATATTTAAGCGACAATTAAACTACATTGTCAGTATGATGTTCTCATCGAGGAATCATCACCACGATACCAGTATCAAATCGAAATTTGTATCAGATTGAAATTATCGTAAATGAGAAATTTCGTTGATAAATACCCGTAACAATGACACAAAAAAAGAAAGTTATGTATGGCAGCTTCATTGTAATGAAATTTAGCAGCATTGTCTGTTTCGAGTCGACTATATGCTTAACGTTGTAGGATTTTGACTGCTACACCTCCTTAACAAATAAAGCACTAATGATTTTAGAATGATTTAGAATTTCCATTAGGACTAGTAAACGGACGCCTGTAAGGCAAAATCCGCTTCTGCCATCTGTGAAAATTTGTTTTAAAAATTCAGGTATGACAACAACAAAAATTCGTCATCAGTCACCGATGATTTACCATATAAATTTCAGGGTTTGTCACGATGATTCACTATGATGTTCGCCACCGGTATATCTGCCACAGAATACAATTGATTGAGAGTGATCGATATTTACACTAATCCCCCATTATAATTGTATTATTATTGTATTAAATTCGATGTTTGTATGGCCTGCCTTGGCTGATTTAAATGACATGATGCTTTTTAAGACTCATTCATAATTCCCGCAGCATACCAACTGTTACAAGGGGTAGAGCTGCAAAACAATCGATAGTACTATCGATAGTATCGATAGTTTTGTTTTTGGCTGACCATCAGTAGTTTTTTTTTTCACTATCGATACTATCGTCTAATTCGAAAAGTAAATACGGAGGTAACTAATGTAGTAAAAGTACATTTTGCAAAAAAATTTTCGACGCAGGTTGTTTGCCGTCCCCACAATTTTATAGTTATATAGGGACACAGTTTAACAGTTTCTTAAATTTCTATTTATTAAACTCAAATAAAGTAAAAGTATGAACTGTAACTAAAATATGTCTGTACATACGATTTTGCATTTCAGCCAAACAAATTAATCTTCATTTCGTCAGACCATAGTATGTTGTTCTAACTATTACAGTACAGGAGTTGTTGAGAAATAATACATTTCGAGGACTCCTACCCATAAGTCTAGCTTCCATAAGTTTTTTTTCTTATTGTGCGACTTGAAACAGGAGAATAAGTTCATTTTTGAGACCTTTTGATCACTTATAGAGATTAATCTTTGAAGTACGAATTAAAAGTTTATCAAGACTGACAGTTGTTCTACAATTTCTTTCCATAGTCTCTGCAGTTTTCTTTCATTGGATTGCACACTTTATTTTTGAAGTTATTCATGATTTAACCAATTTTCGCTATATATAAGGATTACTCTTCCATAAAAAACTTCAATATATCAAATATCATGACATACTGGAGAAAATAAAGTGTCCCTATTATTTCTTTCAACACTGTATATTTATTATTATTCTTAAACATTCAATTAAATTTTACATTTTTGTTGCCACAAGTAGAGTTTAAAAGAATACGATAGTATCGATAGTATCGATAGTTTTTTTGCAAACTATCGAAACTTTCGAGTGGGCCGACTATCGATAGTTTTACAGCTCTAACAAGGGGATTTCATTTAATTAAAGAGCTGCACTCGATTCTATTTGTAAACTCTTTGCAAAGGGCAGTTTAACACCAGCTCCAAACTGCATATGCATTAATTAGCAAAGTTTTTCATAGCATATGAGTCCCACATGCTATGAAGTGATGCCACTGTTGAAAATTTTAATGCCTGAGCTGGTCTCCCGGTTGGTAAGCAGTTGCCTTCCCTACCACATCACAGCGGTACACAAGTTTTTAAGATTACGTTTAAAAAAATCTTTCTAGAGCGGGGAATTGTGGGGTGGTATCTGTTTACACCTTTAACATATTTGACATACAGTGAGCGTTAAAAAAAGTAAACACCCTTATACTCTAGAATTTAGCTTATATTTCATACTTTTAAAATGCGATGAATTTAAAAGTTTTATATTTTTTAAGACTGTATTTACAGCTTTACAAAATCCATAAAAAACAACAACAAAATTCTTACAACAACTAAAGTTATACAACAAAAACCAAAAAAAACTATGTTTTACGCGTCAAAAATAAGTGTACAAGGCAAAAACTTATGTATACAACAAGAAAAAATGCTTTAAACCTGAGTTACCGGCAAAAACCGGTTTTTCATACCTTCACGCACTTTTAAGTTAATAACTTAGCCGATTTTAAAATTCTTGGCGGATTTGGAATGAAGAGGAACAGAGCTATTAAATGATATATAATTTACTTAAGTAAACTTAAGCAATCTGTGTTTATTCCTTATTTAACCGCATCAGCCAAAAAGCAGGAATATAATGGATAAACTGGTATTGCACAAAGCACATCAGTTAAAAGCTATCTATAAACATATACTATATAAAAATTAATGTTTGTTTATTTGAAAACTGTGTACAGCTGAAAAGCGTTTTATACAGTGCCTTTCTGGAAGGAACTATAGGCTATCTTAAATATTAGGATTTTTTCCGGAAATGAATTATATGAGGAAAGAGGACAAAATAATCAATTAAATTATTAATTTTTTTTACGTTTAGAGAACTTATCTTTGGGAAAAATTATCGTCCGAATATTTGTTGGAGTCACTATATGTATATATAAATAAAATTTAATATCGCACAAATGAAGATAGAAAAAAATTTCTATATTTTTTGGCAAACAAAGTTTATGCATAGAGAGTAGCATAATGCAAGAATTATTGCGCCTGTAATTATGATCTCAATGCAAATATAAATTTTGTGAGATTTTTCTACAAAAAAAAGAAACAATTTTAATAAGCTTGCGTTTAAACATAAATTGTTTCCAAATTTAAAATATGTTCATGGAAGTATTTACAAAAAACAAAAATTGAAACAAAAAATTGCACAATAATAACAATTACAGCAATTTTTAATGCAAATATTTATTTTTGCGCCCTTTCTGCTGCCATTGAATTGGTAATGACTTACTTTTATACAAATTTATTAAAGTCATTGTTTTTTTGATAACAATAATATGAATATGTATTTTTTACATAATTTTTTTTTTAATCTCAATCAAAGTAGATTTGGAAAACAGAATTTCACAAAAATAAAAGGGAAATGAAAAATAGCCTTCAATGTTTTATGCATTTCAAAGAGGATTTTAAAAGGCCATTTCCTGGAATAAAAACGACATAAAAATGAGATGTAAGCGAATTGTTGCTTAAAATTCATAGTTTTTCTGGTTTTAATTCAGCAAAAATGTTTACAAGTGGCTGGACATTCGCATGATAATGGTTGAAAAAAAACAATCTTTATCTATATTTATAAGGCATTTCTTGAAAGGGCTTTTAGAATTAGAATTTCTTTTTTTAGCTGTAGTATGGGCTAACAAGAATTAAAATAATGAATTTTGTACACTACACTCCCTTGTGGGTAAATACACTATGTATGCAATTTTAACAAGTTAAGGTAATATTTTTAGGTTGTTTAGATACGAGGATTGCTATGATGCTAGGATGTGATATTAACACTTTCATAGTTAAAAATAGCCATAGTTTTGGCTTTTTTTAAGATTCATTTTTAACAATATTCAAATATAACTATTATACTCTATGGTTAAAAGTAATCTCGAACCGTGCAATAATGAATATATTCCCAAAAACACCGGAAGTATTAACTATGTATGCTATTCTAAAGCGTAAAAACTTAGTCAAGACGAATCTAAATTTTATTGGTATATACCTTCACTCACCAGGAACGGTCTATGAGCCAAATTATATTAATCAAACTAAGCACGATGTTAGTTGTTGTAGTTGTAGTAAGTTCGTACTTTTGAGGGAGGTCGGTCGCCAAACATGTTGTATAGTGACTAGGGAGATCGAACGGTTATTATTCGACTGGTTTTAACCGGTTTTTTTGTTTTTGTCGAATACGATTTTTTATTCCATTTTTCGAATACCAAATAAACCCATTATTTTAACACGAATAACCGGTTAATTCAAACACGTGTAATTTTTATACGCTTTTATATTCTTTTGGAAAATTTGCTCATCGTATAAGTATTTTTCTAAATTTATAATATAAAGTCTTATTTTACATATATGGCAACCTTGAATGTCTTACAAAGAAAGTGAAAACTATGACAGATCGAAAAATATATGCATACTTGATCAACAATAGCATTTTCTCATTTTCTGTAAATACATATATTTTGAGTAAAGGTCAACAGTACTCATTGAAAGGTATCTACACACGCTGTGTCCCCACGGCAGATGTATTAGTTACTGAAGTTTTTCACAGCGGAACTACTCGTAACCAATCGCTAGCAATGTTGTCAGATGCTGGTATTGAACCGATACTACAGTGCCACACATTATTAAATATGTGATTCATGTTTCTACAGATGTCGTCTGAAGTGTGCAAATGTTTGGATATCGATGAAAAGGATAAGTCTAGATATTTTGATTGTCCTTAAATACTAAGCGGTAAAGGCTTTTAGGCACCAGGAGTTATTAACCACCTTAAATATGTCTATAAAATGGACGTTATTGTGCAGCAAGAAAAACTTGATACTATACCGAGTAGTCTCTCGATAGCATATAAAACTCTTACCAAATACGCTGTAAAAAATGAATCACTGAATTAAATGTTAGGGCATTGTGATATCAAGAAAGAAATGCGCTTTAAGACTCTAAAAAAGCTGAACGTTGTTCAAGCATACTTACTTGTTAGGAACTACAATGTATATGAGGGAAATATACAAATTTCACCGAATTAAGGAACAAAAATTTAAAAAAAATTTATTTGAAGAAAAGAACCGGTTAACCGGTTACTTGTTAAATTTTTAACCGAAAATCGGTTTTTTAACAGTTGGAATTTTTCGAATTATTCGAAAACCGGTTTTCAAAAAAAGTCAAATAACCGATCTCCCTAGTAGTAGCTGAGAAAATAAACTGCAGTTATTAAGCGATCCTCAATCATCTTCAATCAATGGGAGTTGCCAAAAAAATGAGAGCCTAAATGCCTTCAGATTGCTTCTCAACATAACGCTCGTTATCGAACAACACTCGGTCATAAACAGCGCTTTTTGTACCTAATCGTTACGGGAGATGATCAATGATGCCTATTCATAAATATGAAGCAAAGAAAGGGCTGATTGGCTGCAGGAGAAACGCTTGACCCGAGAGTGAAGCCTAACCTCCACTCAAAGAAGATCATGATCTGTAATTTTTTTGTGAGACACATGGTGCACTGAAAAATGCTCGAAAAGAATGCCATGGCTACATACATACATAATTGTCTTACTGTTTCACGTTAACGCCAGGCCCTATGTTGTACCGCACTCCAAAACCGCACTTCAAAACCTCGAGTGGAAGGTCCGTTAGCATTGGTCGTATTCTCCGGCCCTTACACTAATCGATTACAATGTTTTCTGCTTTTTGTCGAACCATATGGGAGACGTTACTTTCGACAGTGGAGAATACACACTGCCTAATTAGGAGACATGCCGATAGATTCGGCATCCCCTCCGAAGAGGAGGTGGAGACTGTCATTCACCTTATGTGTCAGGGTCCGGCCCTTACTACCAGACGACTGAAGTTTTTGGCCTACCATTTCTTGCTATCTTTGACTGAACTCTACAGAATAAAGGTCACTGCAATAGCGAGATTTATTTTGGAGTCAAAATGGTTTGCTATGCAGACTGTTTGATTCCCGACTTAACATCTACGCTTATGGCATCGCAATGGGCCAAATATCTAGCCTAAGTGGGACTCCTTCTCTCGAGGTGGGTCCACCACCATACTTAACCTAACCTAACTTCTTTTATATCACACCGGGCGATTTTTAGCGAAACGGCATCTACAAATTTGTCGAGAAACACTCATAGCGCGTAAAGTGTCAGCCTACTCTTCTGCCAGTATCCATTCTCTATTGCTCTTGCCGATTTACGAAGTTTCTCTGATTTATTAAGCACCTGATTTACATATAACGCTTTTGTATGCATTTATTTGATATAATTTTAACTATGTTATCCAGTCTTAAATCTTCTCCCAAAAAGGGATTGGAGTCTTACAAACTGCTCAGATCATATACTATGTAATGAATTAAGTCAAATTGAAGTTTACTTCTTCATGCTGGCGCTCTAACCAATTTTTAATATGGCGAATTAGTCGAAAAGTACAAGTTATATTTGCTTTTAGTCTTATTTCTGCAACAACAATTGCTGCTTCAAAGGAAATCACTTTAAAGCCACTTCATACTGTCAAACAACACCTTCTCTATAGAGTAGGCATTGTAGTGTTGATTCCAATATTCGTGAGGTTAGTAAATGGCGGCTTTGCTGTAAAACTACCTATATTAAGCATAATTCTTGCCAGAGTGTTAACTACAACAGTGGCCTTCTTACACGCGTAATCAATTCTATCAACCAAGAATTCCCGGATTCCCCTCTGTGGATGTAACCTCTACAGATACCACTTTACTCGTTAGAATTTCGAACTTTCTCCTGCTGCTAAGAAGCACCTAAGAAATTCTTTAATAATTCATAACACAAGCCCGCTTTTAATGCCAGGTTTGCCTACACAGACACATCTTTGCAACTTATGTAGCAGCCTGCTCCGACTATGTGAGAACCGGCATGATCACGGCACTTCTTACCGCATTGTAGGACAATAATAAAATAAATCACAATATACAGTTAAGAGTGAAAAAAAATGTCGGTAAAATGCTCGCCACGAATTCGGTGGCATACCTCTATCTGTCGGTACATATTTTCATGACTGAGACATAATTTAGGTTCAATGTCGTTAATGTGCCGAATTAACTCATCCTTTAGCTCTTGAAATGTTTTTTGTGATTTCGCAACTACCTGTTCTATGACAGCAATGATCGTTTATATTGTTCAGATTACGAAATTTTTTGCCTGTTTATTTATTCTCTTCGTGGATATTACAACCAGAGTTGCTAAAAGAAAAAAAATCCTACCAAAAATTTTCCTAAAATGTACCAAAATCAACTGTATCGCTAACCTTTATTCTATAGCCTTTCAATTTAAATATTATCCAGTATTTATTGATATTGCTTTTGTAATTCCTGAAAAATTGTTTTTATTTTATTTTTCTATAAAAAACTTAAAAAATTGTAATAAATTAACAATACTAAAAAATCTTGCATAAGAATCATACGCTTTGTTAACATTATTCCAAACGGCAACCATAATCACAACAAAAAATAAGTGTGTGAGACACAAAAATTTTTCAATAGCTGGTTAGCCGTCAACAAAGAAGGGGTGTAACGCATGTTTTTGGGTTTTTTAAATTTTAAGAGCTTTTGAAAAGAGCTAAAATTTTGCTTGGTACACCAAGAAGTGTTAATAATAAGCTACATAAATTTATGCATGTTTATACTTTGTATGAATACATATTTTTTTACAGCATTTTAACTTCAGTGTATTTATCATTTTAAGTGTTTCGCTCTTTTCGCGCAGCCCTGCTCTATGGCCATACTAGCTTCGAAAACGGACATGATTTAGAACAAGGAACGCGCGTAAGCTACTTAAAACAGCAAGAGCGGCACAGGTTTTCAAAGATTTTCTAAGATTCAATCTATTATTCATGGTTCTCTGCGTAATCGCAAAGAATGCACTTATGGAGTGAAAGCCATGTTCTTACAAGATCATTACGGCACGCCTAACGACCCTCAACAGACACTTGACTGTCATTCAGTGCTACATCACTATAAGAACTTCGGACATCACAATGAAGGAGAACTTTTGTAATCAATTGCCTGCGATAATTGCAGTGGTGAACATTATCAGAAAATTTTCAGAGAGAAAAAGTAATGGGCCGACATTATGGACATAATGACACAAATGGTCAAATGTTTATCGCCTTGACAATAAAAAAGTCAGCAGGTAAATAAAAGGGTAGTTTGAAAAGGCGTAAAATTTAAATTTATAAGTACAGACAGGAAAAATAAAATAAAGATTAGAAATATATGGTTTGAAAAGCTATTAAATTCAAATTCATTTAATATATACCGTGTGTGCCGCTGTGGTATCGTAGGTAAGACACCCGCCTACCAACCAGTAGGTCGTCGGTTCAATACCAGGCCAGACCATCTTAAAAAAGAAAAACGTTTTTCGACAGCGGTATCACCTCATAACATTAGCTAGTAACTGGTTATGAGTATAAGTACTATTGAAAACTTCTCTAAATGCATTTCAATTAGTTTAATTAAAATAGAATCGGGTGCAGTTCATTGACTGAGAGAAGTCCCCATGTTCCTTCATGGAATGTTATGGGAATTAATATATATAATATATACCGTAAATGAAAAATAGATACCAGAAATATAGACCTGAAATAAATATACAGACCGGAAATATGAAGTTTGAAATGCTGTTAAATTTGAATTAATTTAATATAAACCGGAAATGAAAAATATATACTGGAAATATAGACCAGAAATAAATATGCGGACCAGAATATCAAGTTTGAAAAGCCATTAAATTCAAATTTACTTAATATAGACCGGAAATGAAAAACACATACCAGAAATATAGAAAGAAAATAAAAATGCACACCGGAAATATCAGGTTTGAAAAGGCCGTTAAATTTAAAGTAATCAAATATGTATGTCAAAATTACTGACAGGAAATACTTATACGCACAAATTAAATATAATTTGTACATAAAAAGTAAACGAAGTTTAACGACTTGTTAAATTAAAAATCATTAAATACAGATCGAAAAAAAAATAAATACCTGAAATTTAATTTATTAAAAGACGTAAAATTCATATTCACTAAATATACGACGGTAGTTCGAAATCTTAGCCTAACAATGAAAAACAAGAGCTGGATTATAAAAATTATTTTATTTTTCAATATAATATCCTGAAACTTCAATACACTTGGTTCAATGTTTTTCTAGCAATTCTATACCTTGATTAAAATAATTTTTTTTAACCTCCTCAAAATAATCGTTTACAGCTGCATTTGCATATTCATTCTAAGTAAAACGTTTGGTAGAAGACAGAGGAAACTAAATCGGGAAAATAAGGTGGTTGGTCGAGCCATTCGTACTTCAGTTTATTAAATTTTGCCATTGTTAAAACACTCTTGTGGGATGAAGAGTTTGTCTTGATGAGAAATTATATTTTTGTGTTGTAAACCAGATCGTTTTTCTCCAATTTTTAAATTCAGTTGATCCATAAGGTTACAACAATATTCCGAGTTTATTGTTTTACCTTCTCGAAAATAGTCGATCAATAAAATACCTTTGTAATCCCAGAACCGTTGCCTTGACCTTACCAACCGATGGAACTGTTTTTACTTTCTTTGGTGCACTTCCAGCTTCAGTCCATTGTTTGGATTATTTTTTATCTCTGGTGTATAGTGATGGATCCATGTTTTATCAACAGTTATGAAACGACGGATCTTAACATTTTATCTCGCTTAATTCGATACAAACAAGCTTGAGAAATTCACATTCGAATGCGTTTATGGACAACTGTTAAGAAATAAGGCACCCATCTTGCAGAAAGCTTTTTCATCTGTAATTTTTTATGCAAAATTAAATGCAATCGATCATTTGAGATGACTATGGCATTACCAATTTCACGCATTTTCACTCGCTGTTGTTTTTGGACGTCTACTTCAAGGTTCATCTTCAATGCTTGTACGACCACGTTTTAATTCGGCAACCCAATTTTTTACTGTTGCATATAAAGAAGCACTTTCACCTATCACATCCACCATATCATTATGAATTCCCTGTCCCGATAAACTTTTCTTATGTAAATGTTTAATCACAACACGAATTGCTAATTTTTCCATTATAAATAATCACAGAAGCGAATTTTTTGAACACCGGTTACTATACGAATGAGCTGACAGATCTAAATGAAATTTAAAATGTGTTCATATGACGGATGGAAGTTACAATTATACAAAGCTTTTTGCTGTTTATACCGTCATTACTATGTCAGGATGAAAACATTTCGTACTGCCCTTGTACACCGGAAAATTTATTAAATATAGATCGGAAATACAAAGTACAGATCAGAAATATGTTGTTTAAAAATCTGGTAAAGTTCTGTATAGTATTCTGCGAAGTAAAAACTATTGATTGGCTCGCTTACGGTGTTACTACCATATATTCAGGGTTTGTATCTTTCCTTAAATACTACAAATTAAATAGTAAACGAATAACTTTCACATTAATATGACATTGAAAAAAACTACGTTAACAATTTCATGCATACATACGAATTTATGGCCTATTTTAGTAATAAAAATGAAATAAAAATAAAATTCATTTTAAATCTATTTTAAGAAAATTTTGTATGAAAAATTGGAAATGCAATACATTTCAGACTTATTTTATATTTTATGAATATGAGTGTAAATATTAAAATTTAAAATTCTACTGCATTTGTAATAATTAAGAGAAAAAGCTACACAAACTCTTGTTATTTATTCCAATTTTCCTTTCATTACCAAATACATTTTCTTCTCAATTAAAATCTTAATTTATTGTTTAAAAAAAATCTATACGAAATCAGACACAACACATGTTTTCCATTTTGTCGTTTCGCAAAACAAACAAACAAATAAATTTAACATTTTAATTGCATTTTGCATTTTCTCACTTTTTGTCTTATTCATTACAGGGTCTAGTGTGGGCATTAGATGTGGGTATTGTCAATACATTGGAACAGCCCATACGACGTTGTAATCCAAAAATAGTAGCCATCAATACAGCCAATGCTAAAGTGGTAAAAAGTATAGATTTAAGTGATTTGCTAACTGCCGAATCACGTCTACAATTTCTGGTAGTCGATTATGGTGCGGATAATAGACCTTTTGTGTAAGTACTACTTTTTAATACAATTATTTTATGAAATTTTAGACTTATAACCAGTGAAACCACAACTATGCTTTTAAAGAAGTCTTTTATGCGCATAAAATATGCACCAAAAATCTGAAAAAATGATCTAAAAATCTTTAAAATATGCTCTAAACAAAAATTTTTTCTTTGTTAATAGGAAAAAAAGTTTTAATCTGCAATCGTTTGTATGCATACATACATATCGTCATATAAAAGGCGAAAAGCCTTAAGTTACAAAATATTCTAAATCAATCTTTTTATTGATTATGATGCACCCTTTCGGAATACCCGTTATTGTTACTTGTCTGAGTAAGGACTTTATTTTCATTTTTCTATTAATCTCTAAAAAAAATTGAAAATTCGGTTTGATGCAATAAGATTCATATAACATATAATTCAGAAAAGTAGAAATTCTGTTTAGGCTGTAAAAATATTTTATATTTTATTTTATTTTTTTTAAATGCAAATATACTACAAAAAAGTTTAAAATGCTTTTGAAATACGAATAAATTTAAAAAAAAATGCTCTTAAAGTTTAAATATGTAAAAAATTCTGTTATGAGCAAAATATGCTGAAATACGCGCTAACAAATCGATGAAAAAATTTGTAAAAATTCATGAAACGGATTAATATCTTACATCAGACTTGATTGATTACAGGAGGAAACACATATAATTCAATGTTTCTGGTTTCCCTGCTTATAATTTTATTTTTTCTTTTGGCGATTTCATGATTTTTAGTTTCAAAATATTTTTCTGATGTTTAAAAGCAAAAAAAAACTATAAAAATATTGCAAACACAATAAATAAGCCTCTTATAGGTAAATTTGTCTTTCTCAAAATCATTAGATGAAAATTTACTTCCAATTTAAAATGTTCTGTGATAAATTTCCCCAATTTAAAAGAAAACCAATTTTAAATTTACGTTTTTATTATTGGCAAGTTACCTTTTTCGAAATAAATTGCGTTTATAATTTGGACAAATTGTGGACGTTTTATCGAAATGATACATTACAAGTATCATTCTTTTGTAAATTTTTCTTTAGTTATTGTCTTTTCTTTACTTTTTTTTATACTTTACCTAGTAATATATCATTTATTTGTATCATCATGTTTAACATAAATACAAGGCGCACAAATTAATGTATTTTAGTGTATACTTTTAGGAGCAAATATATTGTATTGTGTGAACTTTGATTTATTTTCTGCAATGGCATACAAAAAAAATTTTAAACATTAATCATGATAACAATTCAATATTTTCATGCATGAATACACATACGTGCGCTCAGGAGACTTATGATTATAAAAATATAACAACTACAGGCAGACGAATTGAAAGGTTAAAGAAATTATTGATTGGAGTACCAGCTGTGATGGACTGCTGACCCCTTAAATAAACCGTTTTCTTTTTTGTAGGAGTGAAATGCAAATCATTTAACCTATGCCACCATGGAAAAGAGAGAAAGTAATTTGAATTCGATTATTTGAATAGTAATAACTATCGAATAAAAATATTTTCTAATTTCATTTCTTAAATACATAAACTATCTTTGTCCAAAAGCAATATTTTTTACTTTAATAATAATATTTTATTAAATTTTTTTTATAATTTATAAAAACACATTTCAAAATAAAGTTTAGGTCTCGTTTCTCTTTTACACTATAATTTCTAACTAAACAAATGCTTGAACTTTGTCCTTCACTTAGTATGAAAAAAAAAAAAAACTAAAAACTTAATGATGACCCTTATCTAATGCAGGCCCAAGCTACAACTACAAAAGGCAGCGAAAGCAGCAGCAGCTATTTTAATCTAATATTCATGAGAAATTTTTTGTTATTTACTTCTATTGTTATCCTTCAACCCTAATTTTATTTTCTTCTTCTTTTTTTTTGTTACAGTTATGTTTCAGATGCTGGTGCACGTAGCATTTTAGTTTACGATATAATCGCTGCCAAATCATATCGCATCGTATTGCCCAAAGCAACATGTCCAACAAATGATGTCCTCTATATTGCTTTAGCAACCCAATACGATGGCACATCGACTTTATTCTTTACATACCTCAGTTCACCAAGGCTCTATTCAATAAAAGGTGAATATTTACGAGTGGGTCAGGGTGCTGGTTCTATCGTGGATGTTGGTGCAAAACCGTATGGCAAGCAAATGGTATTATTGGGTGCAGATGGTGGCACCTCGTTGTTTTTCCGTTATAAGGGAGAAAACGACATTTACATGTGGGATACAGAGACCTGCTTTAAATCAACAAATCTTCAGGAAGTGCAACGTGGCGGTGATTGTCGTCTTTCAACACAGGTAATATAAATGCAAACAAATAAGAAGAGTTCACAGCTATATCAACAACAATAGAGTGGATAATAATTTATTATGCACATACAAGTACTTAATATGTGAATCTCTCATGCAACATGTGCAGAGTGTGTTACGTGTACAAATGTGGGTAAATGTTAGTTTCTTAGAACACAGTAGTATTAAGGACTTTAAAATAAACAAATTCTACAGTTGCAAAGCACTTTTGCATGGATACTTAAAAAATAGACACTCAAATGGAAAACTAAGTGAGCTGTCATTACATTTAGAGATTATATACTCCTTTATATAAAAGGATATTGTTTATATCCTTTCATTAAGGAATCTGTTAATGCTCTAATCGCTAAATTACGAGTAACTATTTAGTTGTTTATTGCAAAACAAGATTATAAGAATTATTTTACAATCGACAAGCATTTTATTAAATTCTCTAAATGCTATCTAAATTGGTTGGTTGCAAGCACCTGGTGACGGTTGTGGCTATGGCGTTATGTTAAGTCACGTCTAATTGAACCTTAACTCACATCTACGATTACGATTATGGCATTAAGTTATGTTCACCAATACTGTCTCATTAATACAAAAGGAGCTCACTAGAATAGCGTTTTGTCACCAAGGTTACGTTAAGTCACGTCCACCAGCACAGTTTCATTAATTAAAAGGCGGTCAGTTGACTAGCGTTTTGTCAGTCTGTCCACGACCTGCCTCTTTGATAAAAAGAAGAATTCTATTGGGTATACAAGTTAATAATGTCGATTTGTTTGCTTGAAACTTGCATTTTTTATAATACCAAATTAATTGATATATTATTCAAAGTATTATCCATCGTTAGCCACTACTTTTTCTCATCTTTCTGGTAACATATTGATTCTGCGACAAAAGAACTGCTCCGGTTTTGGGGTAAAGAATGTATCAAGCGAATTTCTGATACCCTATTCTGAGAAGAAGAGTATTCCAATAAAGGCGTTCTGCATCGATCGAAAAAAATGGTGTTCAGAAGGGTCAAAGTCTGCACTATAAGACGGGAGAGCTAACTTCCCAACCACTGTTTTCCAAATAGTTTTTGACCGGTCTTTCAACATATGCCGAACGTTGTCATGATGAAAGATTATTGCCTCGTGTCTGTCCGAATATTCTGGTCGTTTTTCGTCAATTGCCCTCTTCAAACGAATCTGTAGTGTTCGGTATAGGTCGCCTGTGATCGTCTGCCCCGATTTAAACAGCTCATAATACAAAACACACTTCTGAACCCACCAAACACAGAGATTTACCTTGGCGTCATGACTATTCAGCTTCGGCGTTAATTTGGCTGGTTGGCCGAGCTTTAAATATGACTTTTTTCCCTTTGGGATATCGTAATGTATCCATTTTTTATCACCAGTAACAACGCGAAGCAAAAATTACTTCTTTTTCTAGCATTCAAGCATCATTTCCGACATGCAAAATCGCCTTTCAACGTCTCTCGGCTTCAATTCGTATGGGACCCAATTTCCTTACTTTTGAATGAATTCCAATGTTTTTAAACAAGGGGAAATGGCAAACCATCGTTCACAAGTATTTTGAGTTGGTGCATGTTGACCAACAATCTATAACTTTCAGCAGCCGATTTCTTCAAAGTGAAAGATAATTGTCAGACTTCCCCCCAAAAACTATTTACGCACAAAGTTGGACATTATTATAGCGATTGAAAAAACTGTGTGTTTACACTTTGACGTCTATCGAATACTGAATTATAATGACAACTAAGGTTTGGTTGCCATCCATAGTAGAACCATAAAATTGTTAGCATTTTTTACAAATAAAACCAATAGAAAATTCCAGAAGAATCAAGTAAGGTCCCTGAATGTCAATGTCTTGTTTGTTGAATTTTTTGACTGCTATAACGTAGTAGATCAGTTCTCATTATAAGATCCTACGGTCAAATAGGAATAATACATGGGCTGAAAAGTCCCGGGCCTAATAAAGAAAACACTTCTTCTGTTCATAATTAGCTTTATTCATCAATGTAATCTCCATTAAGAGCAATGTAATCATTCCAGCGCCGCTCTAACACTTCAATACCAATTCTTGTAGAACAATTTGCCTTTTGCTTCCAAATAGGGCTAAGTTTTAGCGATAATTCTTCATTCGTGCTAAATTTCTTACCGCTGAGAACCAAATCTGGCGAATACGGTGGATGTGTGAGCAATTCGTAGTCGAATGTAGTTTTGCCATTGTTTTAGAATCATCAACACATTCTTGTTTTTGGTCAACAGTGAGTAAACGCGGCACCCACTTTGAACAGATCTTGCTCATAGTCAAATGCTCATGCAATATAGCTAACTCACGTAACTTCACTTTTCGATCATTCATAATAATTTTGTAGATTTTTTGATGTTTTCTTGTGTTGCCGCCTCATTTGGACATTTACTGCGTTCTGCATCATCGGTGTCTCTACAATCACTTTCAAAGTCAGCAAACCAACGTTTTATTGTTGTTTTTGATGGATGGGTTCTCCATAACACTTTTCAAGCCATTGCACCGCTTGAACGGTATTTTTTCTTTTCAAGAAGCACAAAATTGTTGAAGAGAAGAGTTGTTGAATTGAAGAGTTAAAACACAAAATTGTTTTTGATCCATTGTTCTGAAAACAACAAAAGTAGCGTCACTATTAGCACAATAACTCACAAGCTAATTAGTAGGATATCTTTAAATTTTAACAGCTGTCTTTTAAAGGTTAGCGCGAACTGAAAAAGGGGTGAGTGCTATAAAACTAGCGCCATCTATGTGTTAGGCAGGGGGCTTTTCAGCCCATGTGTTATTATCTTTAGATTTTGAAATACAATTTATGGTTTCTCCATCACAATAAATAATCAACTTACTCGTTATTACTTGTAACTGATTTGAAAGCAAAAAGCAATGTCACAACAAGCATTACTCGACCAACCTAATAATTTTTCTTGTTCTCAACACTAAATGGACTCAAGAAAAAACGTAGTTAAAGGCTATATCGCAAGTAAAACTCAAAAATGCTAAATAAGGCCTTTAAGATTTGAAACCGTTATTTCGAAGTGGATAAAATAATGACTAATAAATAAACATATAGTATACCTTTGTAGAAAAATAAACGGTCACCTTATTTAATAAACAAACCTCGCTCTGACTCTTCAAATAGACATTTAATGGTAAAAAAAAAGTAAAAACTTTCATGAAATTTTTTTTAACATATTAAATCATAATAAAATCCATAAAGCAAATTGGTTAACTGTTACATAGGATTATGAACTACATACATATATCGAGTGGGCCATCTATCAGTTTAAATTTGAAATTTTTTCCAAAACAAAGACAATTGGTCGAAAATTGCACTAAAATGTCGTACAAAATTTGGTCGCAGATAAGGACTAACAGTGCCCACGTTTATTGCTAAAGTTCGTGAAACTGGTTTCATTGTTGATGCGCAAAGACGTAAACGTGGTCGCACAGTGCGTACACCCGAAAATATTGAAGCTGTGGCTGAGTGTGTGCGTGAGAATCCATCAATATCAACTCGCCATCGTTCTCAAGAACTGAACATTTCCCGCACCAGTTTACGTCGAATTGCGAAAAGATCTGGTATGACGCCTTACAGAGTCCAAGAGTTAAAGCCGCATGACCACCCGTTTCGCTAGATGGGCCAACGAGAACCTGCACGATGATGTCGGTTTTGCCAAAAAAATTATCTTTTCGGATGAAGCTCATTTTCATCTTGGTTGGTACGTTAATAAGCAAAATTGCCGTATTTAGGACTCAGAAAACCCAAAGGCAGTCTTACAGAAGCCAATGCACCCATTACGAGTGACTGTTTGGTGCGACTTGTGGAGCGGAAGGATCATTGGCTCATATTTCTTTGAAAAAGAGGAGCGCACCATGATAACCGATTTTTTTGTGCCCGCTCTTCATTGTATTGATGTGAACGATGTTTGGTTTCAACAGGATGGTGCAACTTGTCACACATCTCATGCCACAATCAATTTATTGTGTCCAACGTTTGATGGCCGTTTAATTATCCGAAATGGTCATATCAGTTGGCCGCCAAGAAGCTGCGATTAAACACCGTTGGACTATTTTCTGTGGGTGACCGCTAAAGACAAATCTTATGTCAACAAACCAGAAACAATTGAGCATTTGAAAGTCAACATTCGTGATACCATTGCCGAGATGCCATTACCCCATACGCTCGAAAATGTTCTCGGAAATGGGTCCGATCGATAGGGTACTGTGAGGCCAGCCGCGGCAGCCAGATGAATGAAACAATATTTCATTTCTAACCGGAACAATTGTACTTCACAACAAAAAACAAACTTGACAAAATTTTAAATCGTTTCTATTTTATTGCATTTTTAAATTTAAACTTTTAAATGGCCCACCTGATATTTGTAAAATAACCCGTATAAATAAGTTATCTGCACTTACAACACATATAACTTTATTTTAACGTTTTCAAGTAATACCTCGTTTATACTCTTGTCTTTTGTTTCCTTTTCTGTTTTTTTCTAGGTTTTACCTGGTCATAAACGTTTTATGTGGGCTTTGGAAAGTAATTTTCATGATTTTATATCTGAACGTACTGGTTGCAATGGTGCTTCAATTATTCTACATCCGGTGGTAGGTGAACGCGATGACTAAATAATAAAGTTGTTTGTTGCAAATGGCAACAAATCTTTTAAATACTTATTTTGAAATTCTTTTTATGTATATTTTATGATTTTTGTATTAGAAAACTTTAAATTAAAATAAGTTTTTTATAACTTTTTCATGATAATGTACATCATCGTATATTTTTGAAAAATAAATTTATTACATATTTTGTACGTATAAAATAAATTAAGTTTGTAAGTGAAAAATTTTTTCTTAAAATTGTGCTTTTATTTTATGAAAAAATATTTTCTAGTATTGGAATGTTCTTAACAGTTTTGGTTAAATAACATTTTCGTCGTAGACTGTGCATGAGCGCTATTTTGATATGAAGACAAGGTACTAGGCAATAAATTTGACAACTTGTGAAAAATCTTTCTTTGACTGCATTTTGAAAGAAAGAATATGAAGCCTGGAAAGCCTTTAGGGGAGTTATTCATGAAGATTCAGGTCACAAAAAATAAAAAAGTTAAGCTCAGTTAATGACTATATCTTAGGGAAAATACGAATAACTCTGATGCAATTTTCCAATTGTCGTAGTTGTAAATGATGAACATTAGGGGTGTTCTTATTTTGAAATATCGTATTTTTATAAATCCCATGACATATTTTTATACCTTTGTATTAGAAAAGTAAGTATGTAAAATTTGGACCGAATCTCATAAGCGAATCCCATTATTAACCTGGATACGACTTCAAATATTCAACAAGTAAATATGGGCAAACCTCAATTTTTACATATATACTCGTATTTGTCACTTTTAAATCGCGTCTTTTCATTATTTTCTTGAAAAAATACTGAAAGAAAAAATTTATTTTAATTTTCATCTTAGGTTAAGTTCGAAATCAGGACACACCTTTTGCACTTCGGGTTTCTGTATAAAAGTCCAAACGCCGGAAGAGATGTTACCATATCTGGCTACGACTCTCACAATTCATTTTATCTACGCCATTCTGGCCGCAAAACTCCTGAAGGCCAATACGATGAGCTATTTGTCGCTCACAATCACCTTGTGCAACTAGTGAATGAACCTACACATATATCGTGTGTAGATGGGCATCAAAATAACACTCTCTACCTTTTCCTTACTTAACACCCTGAAAAGTATGAAGTTGAGGTTCTTGCACCTCTCGGTAACTCAGATCATTGTACCATTTCTGCCTCTTTTTCGTTCTCCGCCCTTCATGACGTCTCACCAACGGCTAAGAAACGCTCTGTTTGTATCTACGAAAAAGTAAGTTGGGCTGAGCGCAATGATTTCTGTAGGCATTTCAATTGGAAACTTTGTTTCCTTGACTCAAATGTCGATGCCGTGGCAGAGATGGTCTCTAGAATAATAAAGCTGGGGTGGATATATTTATTCCATCCAAACAGATTTCGATTAAATCAAGAAATAAATCCAGGTTCAATCAGACATGCAGATTGGCTGTCAGAGCTAGAGAGGAAGCATTCAGGAATCGGCGCAACGATAAATGCGACCTTACAAATTCGCTACGCAAACAGGCGAGACTTCGTGTGCCGTAGTACTTAGGCGTGAAAAAGCGCCTTCGTGCTAAAGTTCTTACTTTTCCTAGGGGAAGTAAAAGCTTTTGGCTCTGATAGCGGGTTGACTATCAAAGAAAATTCTAATCCTTCGCACAGACCCCCGATCTCTAAGCATCCTACAAACCTGCATAATTGCAAGAACCTCCATCTGAAAAATGTTAGAGACCTTCGGTTTAAAGGATTCTGCAAAGTCGGTGTTGCAGGCTGCTGAAAAATTTTGTGAAATTTACGGAGACGATGGTGTTACTAAAAAATTGCACCGAAGTGGTCTGCTTCGTTTTCTGATAATTTTGATGTTAAAGTTGCACCTCGCTCTGGTCGACCACTCACTAAAAAAGTCGATGAAATAGTTGAAAAAATATAGATGTTGCTAGGGAACTGAGCATTTGTCACCAAACAGCTATCTACCATATAAAGAAAGATGGATACGCAAAGAAGCTAAATGTTTGGGTGCCACATAAATTAACAGTTAAAAATTTAATGGACCGAGTTTCAGTTTGTGATTCACTGCTAAGACGGAACGATTTTGAACTATTTGAGAAACGAACAATTATAGACGATGAAAAGTGGATCAGGTACGACAATAAGGTGCGAAAAAGATAACAAGCGAAGCAAGGTGAAGCTTTGCAGATTTTATCATCAAGAAAGATAATGCTGCGTGTGGTAAGATTGGAAGGGAATTATTAATTAGCTTCTAAACCTGGTCAAATGATTGATTCTGATCTTTACTGCCAACAATTAATGAAACTGAAGTAAGCATTTAAATAAAAACGACCACAATTTATGAACGGAAAAGGTGTTGTATTCCATCATGACAATGCCAGTCCACACATACTTTTTATGACCCGACAGAAACTGAGAAAGCTTGGCTAGGAAGTTTTGATGTATCCACCATATAGGCCGGATCTTGTACTTTCAGAATATCATTTGTTTTGATCTCTACAGAACTCTCTTAATGGGGTAAATTTAAATTCCGTAGACGGCCGCCAAACGGAGTTGGATCAGTACTTCACTCAGAAATTCTTAATGGTAATGGCTTTACTCCAAAAATGGCAAGAGGAAAATGGCTCTTCTTTCGAATAAATATAAAAACATCCCGAAAAATTAGAGAGAAATGGTTGCCATATCGAATAAAACATAAATTTTAAAGTCTGAATTTCTAAAAATCTTTGAATGCTCATAAATCGGTAAATAAGCTTAAATCAAAAAAATTGTAAAATTTTCGTGGCATTAAAAGATTATGGAAAAATGACTTCCCGTTCAAGTAAAATATACATTTTTAAGTTGTAATATCTAGAAAATCTTTAAACGCTCATATCTCGTCAAATCTTAAATATATTTAACATAACAAATTAGTAGAATTGGACATACCCTTCTATTATCATAAGAATTAGAAAAGCTAACCTCTACAGCGTTAGTCTATAACGGCAAGTCCAAATTGTTCAGCTATGCCATGGAATGCTCAGAGAGTGATAAGTATATCGCTGATATTTTCAAAAATTTTGGTCATTCTCTATTACAAAAAAGATTTTACAGCAATATTCTGTACTGGCTCTTAAGCTAAATCGATGCAAACCTGACTTAGAAACATTATCCCAGTTCCCATTTGCTTCAGAGCAGCAGCTATTATCTGAACCCTCTTGATTAAATGTAAGTTATGGAAGGTTTCATAGGACATGGGTTGCCATTAAAGATATCCTAACATTGCACAATGGTTCCTGCCATAGGTCAAAAATAACAAAATCATAGTCTAATTTTTTCAATAAATATGGCATCTCTATTTCCATATAAAACAAGCCTTATAAAAGTATATTAGTTTTTGTTTCATTTCCACCGTTTCCGTTAAAAATAGCCTAAAAAAACATTGAAAATTAAGTATAAGATAAACAAGCTTAAAACCCTTGAAAGTTGCTCCATATTATTTTGAACCAAAACTGTTCTTGAAGAGGGACGTGTTTATTTTAGAATAATTTTATTGTCATTGGCTTGTTGAATATTTATTTAAAAAAAATATTTTTTCCAGTGCCATTTTTATTTTTACTCGAAAATTTATTGTTACGTTGTTAACTTTTTAAAAATGCTGATTAATGAGTATGTAGATTGCAGTTAAAATAAAAATAAATTTGTGTATGGTTTTCAATTAAATTATTCTTTATTAATACAATTTTGTGCTTTACTGCTCGTAACCTTTTTACAAGCATTTACAAATTCCCTTAATTACTTTCTGTTTACACCCTTTGTGTAAAACAGTGATACTACACAGATTTCCCTACCTAAAGATCTTTACACCAGTTATGTGACAACGATCACACAGAGTTTATACCAAAACTCTCTCCACAAATTGAGTTCGATCACGACCTCTTCAACCAAAGTTTATCGACACTAAACTCCCTTTACACTAAGTTAAAACCAATAAACTCTACTCACTGAGTTTACTTCACTTAAACTGACTTCACTTAAACTGATTGTTGTCCGCATCAATATGCTTTTTATATGGCTGAGTACATGACATTTCGAAAGTTCTCGATCTTCTCGATGTTTCGATTATGGTTTTCTTATTTACATTTCTTTATATTCAGTCATTATACAGACATCCGATGATAAACAACTTGTTTGTTTCAGTCCCTGTTGTTTTGTTGTTGTTTGTTATTTGTTTCGTTTTCTGTTTGCTTTGTTGTTGTATGTTTTATTATTTGTAGACAAGTACATTGTTTTTTTTACCTTTTTCTCATTTATTTTAGCGATGTAATAAACGACAAACCTGATTTTCGTAGCAATATTTTAACTTCAGTAAAAATTCCAATTGCATTTCCCCTGATTCCCCCAATCGGACTTTTTTATTATTATTAGACAATGTTTTGAGATTCTATATCGTTAATTTCAGCTGCTACCTAATGCATCTCTTTGTGTTATCTTCTACGGATCAAAGCGATCTCTTTGGTTTTGAGATAAATTTCGAAATAACGCTATGCGACAAAATAGAATGAACTAGTAATACGTGGAAAGTGATAAAATGTTTCTACTTGGTACCATCGGGTTCAACAAGAATCTGTTTTTGAAATTTTCATAACACCTCCAAAATCTTGAGTTACGGCTAAAAACTGGTTTGTCGAACTCCATGCACTTACATGCATGCTAATAAATCACTTGAATATTAAGTGATTTTAGGTTCCTCATTAAATTTAGAAAGAAGACGAACAGACCTTTGGAATGATATATACTATTTTTTATGTAACATTAAGGATTCGAGCAATTAAAAATTAATTTTATTGGCATCTGTTTTTGATTTTGGTATTCAAATTTATTTTTAATTTATTTAATATAAAACAAACTGCATAAACTATTTTCTCACGTTTTTACTTGCAAGGGGAAATAGTGGGTGTTAGAGGGCTTTATTTAGGTATCAACCACACCAGTTTTAATTATAAAAATTTAAATTTACAACAACGAACTTGTATTAAATGTTGCGTAAAAAACAAATTTAATGGTGCGCGAATTTTGGAAATGTAATGCTAAAGTGTTTCGGCAACGATTCTCTAAAGAAAAAGGTTGTCTACCAGTGGCACGAGCAGTTCAAAAGTGGTCGTGAGTCAATCGATGATGATAAACATTGCCTATGGATCCGTCCAAAACATTTTGGTTAATGATTTTGGTTTCCGTTGTATAGCAGCAAAGTTGGTGCCAAAAGATCTCAATTTCATGCAAAAAAGAGACCGTCTTGAGGTCGTAAAAGACATGATTTGCGAGACTGAAATCTACCCCAGATTCATCAAAAGGATCATTACTGGAGACAAGACGTGGTTTTATGAGTACGACACGCAATCCAGACATCCGGCAAGTGAATGGCGTTCACCAAATGAACCGAGACCAAAAAAACCATGTTATTTTCAGTTAAAAAAGAAGGCAATGCTCACGGTTTCCATGGCTTACAACGGTGTAGTGCATCATGAATTTTTGCCAGAAGGCCAGAAGTAAACGAAGAGTATTATTTTAGCGTTATGAGACGTTTGCGTAAAGCAATTCGTTGAAAGAGACCAGAATTGTGGGCATAAAACTCGTGGATTTTGCACCATGATAACGCAGCGTCGCACAGTATCATCATTGTTAGAAATTTGTTGACGAAAAATGCAACAAATATCATCCAACAGCCACCGAATTCATCTGATTTGGATCCCTGTGACTTCTTTCTGTTCAATAGAGTTAAAAAACCATTACGTGGAACGCGTTTCAGCAGCCGAGAGGAAATAATGGAAAAATCGCAGGATGCACTGATGGACATACCGAAAACCGAATATAAAAAATGCTTCGAGGATTGGATCAAGTGCTAGCACAAGTGTGTTGCAATCGATGGGAATTACTTTGAAGGAGACAATATCGATTGAGATGAATAAACTTGTATTTTTAATTTTCTGAATAAATTCCGCGAACTTTTTGAACAAGATGGTATTACAGTGTTCACTGTGCTTTACGTTGATATTCTAACTGGAAATATTTTAGGCCACCGACTTAATATATGTAAGTGGAACCACTGTGCATTGGTTCTCTTAAGACTTCATTGGGTCTTAACAAGGTAAGCAGCAAATAAGCCTTTATTGCGGTATAGAACATAAAAGTAGAACCACTAAATATTTAAAGCGATTGAATAGAAATTTCATATCGACCAAAATTTTAACGTCAATCATAATTCTTTTAGATTAAATAAATCTTAGCATTATGCAAAAGGGTGTTATTTTTTTCAAAGCCAACCACTTGAGCACGTGATGTAATTATTCAAAAAAAAAGGAAATTCAAAGCATAATCCCTTTGACATTTGATGTAAAGAAATTTGTATAGCTTTCTAAAAGTCATTTAAGATTTTTTTCCAATCTTAAATCTATCCATCCATTACTTGTGTAAATAAATGATTTCTTTTTTTTTTTTTTTTGTATGTGTGTTTTCTAAGCGACACATTTCTTTAAAAACAGTCAGTGTTTCTTATGAATTTATCAGCAGAAAGAAGCATCCAATACCTTTTCTTTTTGTTAAATATTTGTTAAATGTTAAGAGAAAAAAATATCAAAAGTTCCAATACAAGAAGTAACTGAACTAAATTCAAATACACACATAAGTATCGTTTTCTAAAAAAAAATATTTTATGGTTTTCTATTGACACACAATAAAATCTAAAAACTACACAAAATATGAGTGAAAACAAATAGAATCAGAGTAAATTAAAGACCATATTAGAGTATTGAAAGTAAACAAGTCGAATATTATATGCCCTGCATAGATAAGAATTAAAGAATATTAGAACAATCTGTGCAAAATATATATTAAAAAAGATGGCTTACAAGTTTTGTTCAAGAACCCATAGCTTTCTTTCTTTTCAAAGTACTTTCACTAAAGTATACATACATATGTGTGTGTGTGTCAGCTATACGAGCGACGGCTAGGGATTCTCAAAAGATATTCACAGCCCGGGCCAACCAATATGCACGATTCGCTACAAGACTTACTGCCTGGCTTGTCAATTTCCTACGTACTAAACCCCATCCTCGATCGAAATTCCTCCTTCAAATCTTTCCACGGGACCACAATCAAATATTACTTCAGTGAAGTGGTGATTCAGCGAATACTGCCTTCTTCTCTTTCTGCAGAACTTGCTATGATTTCCTTTGCGAAAGCACATACAAAGTTCCAGTTTTCAACTGAAGTTAGAATCATTCGAAGAATGTCTGGCACAATAAGGGATCAAATCGCTCTTTCCAGGGAACACCTTTAGTTCTCGTACCGCGAGCAGTCATAAAAACTAGCCCCGCGGCTTCAGTCATATTTGGATCTTCTGGACACACATCATCGTACTAATGCATATATTTCAAAAGGTATGCCCTGAAGCATTAACTGCCAGGTAAAGTTCCATCTTCCTTTCAAAAACATTATCCTCCAATTGACCAGGGTACGTTGACCCCATTCTTCTAGAAACATGCTTCTTTTCAATATCCGCCACTAGCTGTAGTGGCATCAGTCCCGCAAAAACCAAAGTCGCGTCTGTAGACACTGTTCGGAAGGCAGAAGCAACTCTGAAAACACATCTTCTGTAGACTGCCACTAACCCCACACTATAGGTTTTCTTGAGCATAGCCTAAGCCCATGTGGTGGCTGAATATATGACAATCGATCTTACCAAACTAGTCAACAATAGCTTCCTCTACTGTCTTCGATCGCCTATGTTTGACAAGTGCACAATATTTCCTCCTAACATATTTCAGGTGCTCCTCTGTTGTCAATCATGATTCCCAAGTATTTAATTGCCTGTTTAGAGGTTATAAGCCGATTTTCTTTTTACTGCTTACCAGTAGGACCTCAGTTTTGTGATCGGCAAGTTTTAGACCTGCACTCCCAATCCAGCTTCTTACTATAGCGACCGCATCATTGCATGCTCTTTCCGATATATCGCGGATAATGTCAATAATCTGCCCACTATTAGGGAGTTCGAGCCTTAGTACAACATCATATATAGTCTTCCATAGTACAGGGCCCAAAATCGAGCCCTACCGAAACTACATATGACTTTCAGCCACAAAGAACTTTGTTCTTAAAATAATCCGAGACAAGCTCAATCAGGTATTTCGGCACGTTTTTCTCATCGGCACGTTTTTCTTTTTAACGTGTAAAGCTAGGATCACACGATTGTTGCAAATGTACCAGTATGACACAATTTACATTGTGCTTTATTGTCGTAAAATATCCAAATAATCCCAATTAAAAATAAAAATATTGGTACATATTGAAAACTTGGATTGTAGCACAAGAACACAATAAATATTGGCGCATTTTTGATATTTTTATTGCCGCATTATTACTTATTGGACGGTCACACGATTGCCGTACCAATAATAGATACATTGCGACAATTATGTGATCCCAGCTTAAGATGATGATAACGAAGTATTCCTTGACACCTTGAAGCCAGCGGTTGCCTCTGATGGCAGCTTTCGCTATATTTATGACTTTCTCTATGGCTACAACTATAGAGCTTGCATTTCGGAAGCCAAATTGACTATTAGATAAACCTGTGTGTGTGTTTGTAACGCGATTTTTTTTTTTTTTTTGTTACTTCTCTTGGGAGTCTATGGCTTTCCACAAAGCATCCGTTGTGTTGTTTCAGTTTCATTAATCAGTTAATTACAAGCTTAGTAGATGACTAATCTATCGTGACTCATTTCCACGTGATTGCTGATCCTTAGCATTGCCATTTCTCCCCAGTAGTTGGTGTTTCCTGATCATCCGCGTGATGTTTGACGTCGTCGCAAGAGGTAAACTGGAATGTCAGAGAGCTTCCTTTGGATGTATTTGTCCCCAGAGGGGTTGGTCTCTTAATTAAACACTCGAAAACTGCAATTGAATTTTTTCATTATATCCTATGCTGCGAATTCGAACCAGGCGCGTTGGTGATGAATGCGGGTTGTAACGCGCCATCTCAGACGATTTTTGTACTCCTATTAAAGCTTTTATTGTCTTAATCATTGCAAATCATCATTTTAACGTAACCTGCAAAAGGCTTGGTCTATGACCAAATAAATACGATAAGCAAGTGTTGATGTTATCTGCTAAAGTTGACAGGATTGATAGTTTAATAGTCATAATAGCGTCCATTGTAAGAAATATATTATGCAGTCTTACGATAATTCTGTATTTATCCTCAACTCGTGTGTTGAGATTTCATCTACAACACTCTGCAAAAGCTTAATATACAGAAATAAAAAGAAATGATAACCAATGTCAAAGACAACCAGTTTTGCTGAAAGAGCACTGATCAATCCAAGCAAATGCATTACAAATATCTGTAGTCACAACCTAACTTTCCCCATCGGTGAATGGACTGTTTACACTTTTATGTTTTTTGAAAATTGTGAAAACTTTACGGTCACAGCTCACCAAACTAAAGCATTTTTGGGCCGTCGTGAAGCACCTTCACTGCCAGCAATTGTAAAACTGGTGGAAAAATTTGAGCTGTTAGGACAAGTTATAGATGTAAACAATCGAACTTACGTTGTCGTACAAGAATGACTATGAACATTGATGTTATATTGCATTTGCATAAAGACTTTGGTTCTAAGGCATTTAAAGCTTATTAGTTAACACAAGAACTCATGCCTTCCGACCATCAACAATGTTGTTCCTTTACTGATTGGGTCCTGAAATGTATCAAACTGATCCGGAATTTCATTGAAAAATCATTTTGAGTACTGAATTGCCGCATTTAAGGGTTCGGAAAACCCAAGAACCCAAACCACTTCATATTCAACTTGTGACTGTTAGGTGCGGTTCTTGGTATAGCGGAGTTATTGCACCTTACATTTTCGTTACTGCGACTGAAGCAAGACAACGTTCATTTCCAGCAAGACTTCAGTATGTGTCACAAAAGTAACGATACTATCCTTAATAAGGTCTATGTCAATGGCCCTCAATCGATATAAGACCTCAAAAATTGAATTCACAAAATTATCGTGGATATATGTACATATGTATAGGCGCAAAGGTGGCGTGGTATAATAGTCAGAGCGCAGATATAACAACACAAGCAGATCAGGTTCGAGCCCCAGCAGGGGCTTTTTTGGTTTTGAGTGCTTAATAAAGAGACTTCCACTTCCCTCCAGACAACACCATCTAAAAAAAAAGACCCTTGATCATACATCTGGCGATGACGACAAACATCAGATGAATGATCAGGAGAAAGCGCCAGCTACTGCGAAAAAATTACAATGCTAAGTAAAAATCACCACCACCACTTAGCAAGGATCTTTACCACTACAATATCATATGGAGGCGAGCCGCAGTGAATTAATCATTACTTAGCTTGAAATATCAAGCAATAGATGCTTTGTGAAAAGCCAATATGCTCCCTAGATGAGTGACAAAGAGTAAAAAATATACGCAAATGTGTGAAGTGGTGATGTGAGATTTCATAAAAATAATACGGTTCTACAAGCGTTTCTGTGGCAGCCTTTTGGCTGATATTGTTTTTCATTACACTCCTCCTTACAATTATGTAAACAAAAATCCTACGATTTCACTTAAAAATACTCGTTTTTTGTCTATTAAAATGAAACCTCTTATTACAAAACCCTGTACTTTGCTGACATATGTCTCATGCCAGAATATAGTTAACCGCAATAACAAAGATATTGAGTAAATCACTAACAACATTTTCTGTACTTTTCAAACATTTTATCAGTCGTTGATGTTTACAACCGTCCAGAGCATCATTGACCTCTTCTCAGCTTTTTACTAAAAAGCCTGTCTTACTTTTAATCTTTCCTTTACTTCAAGTAGACGCAGCATTTGTCATTGTCAATATTTCAATTGTTTTGAAGTCTTTTTCTAAATCTGAAATATCGAAAAAATGTGTAAAAATCGATTGTAGCTAATCCGGTTTTTTACAAACATTTCGAAAAACTGAGTATATTCTTCGATTATATGTACGCAGCAACACATATTTAGTATTACAATTTTCTAAAACTAACAAATTATGGCCAAAAAAATAAAAAAGAAATCTTATATCAAATAATGAAGTTATCGCCAAAAGAGAGAGATAAAAAGGGAGAAAAAGAGATCAAAGTTATTTTTCGATATATAAATACATCTGACGCAAACGGTTATCATTTTAGATAATTTGGTTGCTTGAAAGTATTTACAGCAGCAGTCAGCGACACAACGTTGAACAAATAAAAATCAAGAAAAGAAATAAAAAATCAATTGAATTTTGAAACTTATTTGAGGAAAAATAAAATTGAATTTAGAAAAGAAAAATAAGTAAACCAAGTCCCTTAGTTGGTGGATTTTTTTTTTTTTTTTTCTTAAGTCTTAAATCTCTATTCGAAGATTAGAAATGAAGTGTATTTTGGTGATTTTATTGGTAAGAAACATATTCGTTGTGATGACTAACAAAATGGCGTTGCTTCAAAGTGTGAAATTTTTGTTAAAGATAACATTTTTGATATCAAATAATTAAAAAAAAAATACATGTATACATACATACATATGTATTTAAACCAAAGTTGGCAACCCATTTCTAACAATTGTTTGGTATTTTCTGCGACGTGAGGCCGAGCGTTATCATGCAAAAGAATAACTTAATCGTGCCTGTCTTTATATTCCAGCAGTTTTTCTCATAATACACGATTCAAACGAAGTAATTGCAGTCACCGGGATATAGCAGCTCATAGTACACAATTCCGCCTTGATCCCACTAAGAGTCCAAAATTGTATTATAAATACTAAAACAACGTTATTTTTCTAACAAATAAAAAATATTGTCGAAATGACAGAAATTTGCAAGTGTTTTAGAACCCAATAGAACTCGGTTGGCTGGGTTTTCTTAAACCCTGGATATTGCCAGCCCTGATTTACGATAAACTCATCTCATGTGATGATAGGACTGTGCATAATGACTTTGCGCATCTCCTGCAGCGCCGTTAAAATAAGAATGACTCTTTCAGAACATTTTGATGCTATGCCAGGTTTCAGGCAAGACGATTCTTTACCATGCGTCCTCTTCAATTTCTAGAAAAGTGTTCAGCTCCTTGCATACGTTGACGACATCGACATCATTAGAAGCACCAAGCGAGATGTTACTTCTGTCTTCAGTGCTATCGGAAAAGCGTCTGCCAAGATGGGGCTGGCGGTGAATTAAACCAAGATGAAGTATATGCTGTCATACTAACCTTGAGCTATATAACGGCATGGACATTGCTCAGCAAATTAACATAAAAAATTTGCTTATACTTCTTATATGACCCAATATGAAACGGTAAAATTAAAAGTTTCCCTCGTGAAATCCTGGCACTTGAATGCATATTTCTCATACACAAGGCATAAAAAGCTTCTATCCTTAATATTTATATTTTCCATACTTACAGTTGACAAATATCGACTTCAGGGATAAAGAATATAAATAAAAATTGCTTATAAGTCACGCAAGAATGTGTCTTTCATATTACGCCTCCCCAACCTCCATTAAACTTGACCTGTGGTCAAATGATTAAGAATACGAATTCAAGTTGAAAATAGAAGCTTATTCAGAAAAACAGAGTAGAAAAAGAATGCCATCTCTGAAAAAATTGCGTATAATGACTTAGTTTCAACCTGGGTAATCAGATTGTTTGATTCCTGCTATCTTGCAAGATGGTAGTCGACCATCCTTTCCGATTACATTTTTTTTAGCATTAAACACTCATTCAAGATAATTCACTATTCAAAGTAAATGTACAAACGAGAAAGAAAGTATCGTTATTCTATATTATTTCGCTTCTTTTCATTCGTTTAATTTCAGTTCCCCTATATGGTTTTAAGTGTATCAGCTGTAAGTCTTACTGATTCCGTGTTACGAATCCAAAAACAGCCGCGAGAGACAAACACCTGTGAAGGACGCCAATCTCCTGGACCTATTTGTGAATCATGCGATCTATTATCGACTTGCGTAAAACACTCAAATGGTTGGGTTAATATACCCGTAGAGACTTGTGATACACTAAATGGTTTCTATTGTAATGCCCGTCTGGCCAGTTGTAGTAATACGACTGGTCCATGTCATCCCTTTAGTTCGGAGGGCAATTTTCCATGCACATCTCACGGTGTCTTTCCCGATCCATATGATTGCCAGAAATATCACATGTGTTATTTTGTAGGACCAACTTTAGTTTCAGCCAAAGTGGATTGCGGTGGCGATAAGGCATTTAGTCCGGCTACTGGACAATGTTCTTTGAATATAAATCATGCGGTGTGTCATGAGAAACAATTTAAATGTCTTAATGCTGGCGATGTTCATGCCTGGCCTATGAGTCCAAATATATTTTACATCTGTAAGGCTACATCGAATCAGGATGAACGTGTTCTCTATCCCACCCTATATCGTTGTGCAGATGGTGAAATCTTTGATGGTTATTATTGTCGTGCAGCTAAACCAAATGAGCAATTTCCAAGCAATCCACCTATTAAACCTAGTGATCCAGTAACTTCGGCTCCATCGTCGGGTATAACACCTACTACTACGGCTCCAGGCAAGCCAAGAGTATGTTCTGAAACCGGCTTATTTGCCGATACAGAAGACTGTCACAAATATTATTATTGTTCGGCTATAAGTGGTAATTTAAGGCAATTGCAATGTCCTATGGGTACCTTTTTCAATGAAGCCACTCTATCGTGTACTTTTGGCGATTGTGAAAACTAAGAAAATTTTAATTTTAAAACCAATAAATTGTAAAAAAAATTCCGGAAAAATTAAAAGTAAATAAAATTTTTTAAAAAAATTATACGAACGATGTTTTTAATTTTACAAATTGATGTTTTCAACTGTAAAAATCCCGGTATGTTTTTAGGTTCAAATAATGGGCTGACAAAATGGGGCCATTACAAAATCCTTCTATTTATCTCTTGTTTGGAGAGCACAAATACAGGCTGTTCTTCTAATATTTCGCCTTCATATTACACATCTAGATTTCCTTCGTATAATTATTCGTTTTAGTTAGATTTGATGTGATGGTCATAGTGAATGGTGGGATACTACAGATAGCGGATGTATGATGAATACCTGAGATTTAAGCTTATAAAAGCGTAAACTTCACAAATTTTCGTTTTGCAAGTGATGTGTGGAGATTGACATATATGGTTCAGTCGGTCAAATAATTGGCTTATTAAGTTCATTCTATTGCGAATGTTAGCACTGCATTCGCCTGACCATTTAAGCATGCTTCATAGACAGCTAAAGCACGAATTTACTTCCAAATTTTTTTTCGTAATTGGAACTCCTGCAATATTATTAACGTTGATTTCAATAATTTTTATCTTGGAGATGTTTGTTTGCCTATGCGGAATCCAGATTGTCTTGCACGTCAGAATGCTGTAAGCTAGAAGATAGATGCCGTCGGCATATTCGAGGTTTTTCAACCTTCTGTTCAGATCCTAGGCTCTATCCATTGGCGTGGTTAAGACTCAATATAACATACAGTCGAGGACATGGGTTAGAAGCAGTGGGGAGAGGACATATGCTTTTACAGTTCCAGCTTTAATAGGTACTTGTCTACTGACGCTGCTATTATTAAGTATCAGACAGGCAGTTACTATTCGAAAATTTATATTGCAACTAGGCCTAATACGAAGTGCATTTATACCTTGCATATGTTTTGTGTAGTTCGTCTCTGTCTTTATCGCTGTATTTTTAAAGGGTGGTCCAACCATAATGCACGATGTTAATTAAGAGTAACACCTTAATGTCAAGTTTTTTGGGCAACTTAATTTTGTTTCAGTGTCTGACATATTCAACCATGGAGAGGTACACAATTGAGCAGCGCGTTAAGATTGTTGAAGCCAATTACGAAAATGGCCGTTAAAACAAAGGGCATTTCGTGCACTTCGGGAGAATTGTGCGCAATTTTCAGCAAACCGGCTCTGTAGGAAATGTTGAAACACCTGTGCATGGACTGGGCGACCGTTCTGTGGAAAACATTGCTGTTGTTCGCGATAGTGTGGCAGAAGAGCCGTCAACCTCGACTCGTCGTCGTGCCCAACAATTGAACATCTCACGAACATCACTGATGAGAATTTTAAATAAAGATTTGAATATATACGCTTACAAGGTTCTATTGACCATTTCAAGAGTCGTCAGTACGCCGAATGGCTAGTTGAACAGATAGAAGTGTATAGTGACTTCACAAAGAAAATCATCTTCAGCGACGAAACACACTTTCACCTCAGTGGATTCGTTAGCAAGCGGAATTTCCGCGTTTGGGCAAATGAAAATCAACGAGTGATTGTTGAAAAGCCGATGTATCCACAACGAATGACTGTTTGGTGGGGCTTATGGGCTAGCGGCGTCATCGGGCCGTACTTCTCCGAAAATGAGGTCGGCCAAATAGTTACCGTGAATGGTGCTCCTACCGCGAGATGATTACGGACTTCTTGTGACCAGAAATTGAGGATATGGACCTGAACGATATGTGGTTCCAACAGGATGGTGCCAATTTCCACACAGCCAACGAAACAATGCGCGAGTAATTCAATGGCCGTATTATCTCATGTTAATTGACCGCCACGATCATGTGATTTGACTCTGTTGGACTTCTTTCTTTGGGGATATTTAAAAGAAAAAGTGTACGTCGATAAGTCAAGTACAATTCAAGAGCTAAAGGATGAGATAATTCAGCACATTAACGACATCGAACCTCAATTATGCCTCAGAGTCATTGAAAATATGGACCGACGGATAGAGGTATGCCACCGAAGTCGTGGCGAGCATATGATCTATACTCTGTTTCAGACATAATTGCCAGATATCCTTCTATCATAATAAAAAATATTAAGATAGTTCTCTGAACAATTTTTGTATTATTTACAATTAACGTCGTGGGTTTTGGTTGAACCACACATTCTATAATTAATGTGGATAACTGTCAACCGCGTTGAACAAGTTCTTTTTTCAGGTCTTTAGTTCTCTGTATTCTGCGCATAATAACCTAAAGCAAACTTTGTTTGATTCTAGAAAAAAATTACTCTACATTCATGCAGACGTTTGATGGGTAAGAAGGTGGGAGCTTCGACCGAAATATACACTATGGCTGCATAAGGCGGATATATCGTACATCCAATTCTATCGAACGGGTTGGTAGTTTGCTGAAGGGACTTGCAGAGGGAGTATAACAACAAACTACTCGGAGAATACAGAGAACTGAGTGTGATGAAGAAAGGTGCTACTAGAGGAGGCTTTGAATGTACTTACCTATGTGATCCCATCTTTACGTCAAGAAGGCGGTAGTACCGTAAGGTTAACTGAGACGGGTAGCTGGAGATAATTGCCTTATGGTCAGGCTAGTCTATTATTACGACAAACTCAGTTCACTGACGGGACTGATCACATTATATCGACAGTGACGTTCAATTTCATTCACTCCCGAGAATGGGGGTCATTCATTGGACAGCTTTAATACTACGGTCTACACAGATGGATCTAAATTGGACAGTTGTATTGGGGCGGGTATCTACTCTCACAGAGTTGGAACTCAGAGATCTATGCGGCTTCCTTACACTTCCAGTGTCTCCAAGCGGAAGTACCGGCAGTGGGAGAAGCCTGTACGTGAATATTGCTATCCTTTCGGATAGCCAAGTTGCACTTCTGTCATTGGAATCAGCTGTGACTATTTCTAAACTGCCGCAAATTTATATGCATTAATATCATCATTTTATTTTCCGTAGTAAAGTTTGCTGTCGTGATGCAGAGCAGTGATGTATTTACGAACAGGTCGTACCGTGAAACCACGGGTCGAAGCTGGATTAATCAGACGAAACAAGTCGCTAGGGAGAACCTCAACTTTGTTCAGTATGAAACGTGAGGACGCTGGCAGATTGACAGCGATGATAACTAAATTTAAATTAGTGTGCAAGCAGCCGGGATAAACAATAATAGCCAAACATACCGCCATAGTTGTAATCAACCTGTTCAAGAATCTTGAAAAGTTCAAACTAGATAACATTAATCGACTAATGAAGTATTTCAATCATGAAAAAAAGCGGTAACGTAGCCTTGTAAAGCCTGTAAGACAGTTCAACTATGTGAACTAAGCAATTCGTAGAGAATGGTTATTAATTTGATGTGATAAAAACTGCATCCATAATAACACACTTAAAAGAAAAGCTATCGTGAAAGCACATAACCCTGTCTTATGCGGTAAAAGGTTTCAAATAAATCAAACATTTTTCCTTCGTATAGAACAAAATAACCTAAAAAAAAATTTTTACGATTAGATAGGAAAAAACTTTCATTTTAATATTTCATTAAAGAAGTTAACATTTTCCGAATGTACAACTTTTCGTTTTATCATTGTAGTAAGTGCCGGTAGGACAATTTGTCGAAACTAGTAAACCGTCAACACAAACGAAATACGAATAACAATCGTATGGATTCATAGTTAAACCACTGCCGAGCTTGCAGGTTTTAATTTCGGGAACAGCTGTAGGTGCAGGTGGCGGAGCTAAGGTTGGCGATGTATACAGTTGGCACTTATTGTTGACAAAAACGTAACCACTACTGCAGCTATACAGTAAAGGATAACGCACTTGTTGCGAGCCAACACCGTTAACATGGCAGACATAGAATATCGAAGGATCTGTAGGCCAAGCACTCATTTCACCAAGTCTAGTGCAATTATATTGAGGTTCATAACAAATATCACTATTGCTTGGAAGAGAACATGTTTTTGAAGCGGGAGAATATGCGGTACCTCTAGGACACACCAGACGTTCGCCCTGATTATTGTTATTACAAACATGATAGTATTTACAATCGTAAGGATCCGGAAAGATACCAGCATTTTGACATTCAAATTTAGGTCCTCTATTCGGTAACTTGCAGCTCTGCTGAAACACACAACCACGCGTTTCCTCGTCACAATACATATTATGATTCGTATCACATTGAGAAATTTCTACTGTTGTCCAGCTACCACCTTGTTGAGTACAAAATGCTAATGTCGTGCAGTCTTTACAAATAAATTGACCATTACGTATGGTCTCACAGGGATTATTGGAAATCACAAAAGGATCTATAAGTTGCGAATATTCCAATGCAATGGTTAAGTGTACTAGAAACTGAAAGATGGAAGATGTGAAATATATCTTCGTATATTTATTTGTCATTTTTATAAACTTACTAGCACCGGTAGTATACGAAAATTCATGTTACTTTCTAACGCTCTCTATCACAAAGTCAACTTCGAAATGTGTGTATTTTATATTGAGTTACTTGTTTTTATAGCTGTTTTATTTTTTATGGATACAGTATTTCCTTTGTATAACAGATAGACGAGTTGACATTCTCTTATCGAGTTAATTAATTGTTGTTAAAAATATACAAAAAATCTGAGCAATTGATTAACAAGAAAATTATATTTTTATTATACCCCATTTACATTGAACATCTCTGATTTTCTTTTAAATTCGATACAAAATAATATGAACAGTGTCCTTTCGTACATGGTTTTTAACGATTTAAATGAAATATAATGAGACAAATTTAGTCTGATAATTTAAAGCTTTTTAAGGGAATCAATTTTTTAATAAAAATCAGTGTTGTAAGGAAATTGCCCTATAACTAAGAAATGACTTGCCCATTTTTTTTTATTCTTTCAACATAGAAGTATTAATATTTAATTTTTTATAAAGCCTTGTAAAAGTGTCAAGTAGTAGTAGAGTTAAAAAATTTTTTAAAATTTTAGGAAATTAGTTTAAATAAAAATGTAAGTGAAATTTTGTTACGTTGACTTAAGAGCAACAAGGTTCTAGGTTTAGATAGCATTCCAACTGAACAAAGCCTGTCCTAATATTAGTGCACAGATCAAGCATTTGGGTCAGTTGTGATTGTTACCAAGCGAGCTTAAAGGTGTAATTGATTAAATTTAAAGAAAATGCAAACTTCACCTTCGGGCATTAATATATACCAAGAGAATTTCGAGCTCAATTATATCAGTACTGAGATACAAGAAGACTGACAGGCTTTATGCCTTAAAAGTCATTATTGACCATGGCAATAAGTGTCACGACGATTACCATTATATATATAATGAAAGCAAGACAAACTTTTTGTCAGTTTGGAGTTCGCAAGCCATTTCTCGGCGAGTAAAACTTAAGGTATTCGATACAAATATGAAGTCAGCTCTACTCTATGGCTGAAATTAAAAAATGCTAGTGTTTGTATTTGCATTTTCAGTTCATTCGTGGAATAATGCATATCTTCTATCCCAACTTGATCACCAGCGCTATGGATAGATAGAAACAAGACAGTTGCCAGTTGCAAGAAATATATGATAATGTAAGGGAACTGGATCGGATTTATTCTGCGAATGCCTTCAAACGACATGACAAAAAATGCTATCGATTGTTTAATTGGTTTTCAGTAATACAAAGAGTAAGAAGTATTCTAAAAACTGAGGTAGTGTTCTTTTCACCTATTATTTTAAGTAATTTAAATGGCAACAACTTGTAAACTTTTAATAAGAAGAAAAATTTGATCTACAAATTTTTATCTATAAATTTGTTGTACCTTCAACTAACTACTTTACTAAACTACGCTACTAAACTACTTTACAATGTACAACGATAGAAAATTACCTTTTACCAAATTGATCCTATTTTCAAACTTGCATTACTTCAAACCAAGCAAGCTATTTAAATAGTTAATATTAAAAGCTATTGATTGTATATTGCTAACAATCTAAAATTTAAAAACAGATCATATGTAAGTATCAATAAATAATATTTAAGTTTGTATTCTTTAAAACTTACTACATATTCTTAGCTCCGCAGGATAATAACAAAAGATAAGAATGCTTTCAGAATACTTCATTGATTCTTGATGAAATTAGAATAAAATTGACGGATACCACCATGCAATATATAACACGTTTTGTACTTATTTTACAGAATTTTTATGTTTCTTGTTTTAGGAACATAGGTACACTGTATATTATGGTCTCTGTTTTTGTGAAGTATTAATATAACTTAAAATTAAAATTGCAATTTCATTTAAGTAAATGTAGTCCAACTACTACTAACTGATATCAGTTGTATTTTGTAAGTCTTTTAGACTTTCCACGGATTCGTCAGCCTCGTCGGCAAGGCCAGAATCATTTTTAGATGCCTCTTCAAATAGTTTTGCTTTAGCTCTTCTTGATTTTATTAAAATGCCATGACCCGGGCAATCATGATCTTCAGTGTAGCACTTTTCACGACAGCAAATACGGCACAAGCGAAATTCACATTTGAAGCCCATTGGATTTGTACACTGATCGCAAGTCTCTAGATTACGTTCATGTTTCCCCTCGGGTTTATTGGGACGACGCATACGTCTACGTAATTTTTTCATACGTTTACGTGAAATCTCTTGTCCTTCATGATCGAAATAGTGGCGTTTTTCACGGTTAGGGTCTTCGGCTAAGCGCACTTTTTCAGCTAAAATTTGTTTATGCACATCCGGTGGTACTCGTATATATGGTTGGCAAAGCCAGGGCGGCAAAGCCAAGTTTAGACCTAAAGACTCTTGCTTTATGCTGGGATCAACTTCTTCCATTTCATATAATTCTAGGCCTTCGTGGTAGGGCTCATATTTGGATTTAATTTTCTGAACCACATCACGGAACTTTTGCAAATCATTAGCTACAGCCAACTCTTCACGTAAATCATTATTCGGCTTAAGATTCATGATATGATGAAAGATTTTAAATAAATGCCCTCTAATGTAAGATATGGGGCAGGGATATTTTTCCACATAGCTTAAATAGTCGTCAGCCATTTCCCAAGTTTTGGGCGATATACCACAAAATATAGCTGGATTATGTAGATTACCTTCAGCTGTCATAACACCATCTACACCGGTCTCTTCTAGACAACGTTTAATATCCTGAAGACCCAGTATATTTCCATTAGCAAACATGGGAATTTTTATATTTTGCCTCACATCTCGTATATAACTCCAATCGGCTACACCCGTTAGAGGCCCTTTCTGCTCTCTGGTCCTGCCATGAACTGTTAACAATTGACAGCCTGCTTTTTCTAACATTTGGGCATAGCGTATGGTTTTTTGTCGATCTTCGAAAATACGTATTTTACACGTTACGGGCACCTTTAAATTTACATGCAACGTACGAACAATCTCCTCCAGCAATTCCCATTCATCTTGCAAGAAGGAGCCATAATGACCACGTCGTGCTATAGCCTGTGGACATCCCAGATTAATGTCGACAGCATCACAATAATCCTGAGCTAAAAGAGCAGCATCTAATAGGGTCTGGGCATCATTGCCGCAGAATTGTATTATTAGCGGCCGGTCTTCGGGGCAGGTTTGCAAGGCATCTTTACGATATTTTGGATCATTGGCAAACAGATTACTATGGAACATGGGCGAATAGCACAGGTCAGCTTTATATTTGCGGCACATTATACGCCAGGCCAACTCACTTTGATCTACCATAGGTGCCACTATGAATTTTGGTGAACCCAATATTTTGTTATAGAAATCATAGCCACCCAATTTATCAAACTTTGGGTTATTACCGTCATCACCATGTACTTGATTAATGTCTGCCATAATTTATTTATTATTTATTGTATAAAAATCCACTATAAAATTAAAAGAAAAATAAACAAATTGCAAAAAATCTCTGCGATATTCACTTTAATTGTAAATAAAAACAGGCACACGTTCCTGTGTGACATTTACAACTTTTAGTTGGTTGGAATGCGCACAACAAGAGAAAGTAAAAAAAACACTCAATTGGTTGTACTAAAAAACGCTTTTTTATTTACGTTTTAATTTTCACAAAAACCAGTATTTGAAACTAATTGTTCTGGTGCTTGTTTTCACTCTTTACAAGGTAATTTCCTAAAAACAAAGGATTCATTCGTTATATTTTTTAAATAAACTCTATAAGTATTTGCTGAGAATCACTTTTTTGCTAGAAAATTGGTGCATAATCTTGTTAATTTGTCAGATAAACTCTAAAATTGATGTTATATTTAATAAGACATAGTTTATGTATCACACGTGCCGCTGTGGTGTGGTAGGTAAAACATCAGCCTACCAACAAAGAGGTCATCGGTTCAATACCAGACCAGATCATCAGATAATTTCCAATAGCGTTACCATCTCATAGCACTGCTAGCGACTGGTTATGAGTATTTACGCTATGAAAATCTTCTCCAACTAATGAATATGCCGTTCGAAGCTGGCGTTAAATTGTAGGTCCCTTTCAATGAGTCTAAAAATAGAATCGGGTGCAGCTCAATGATTGAAAGAAGGAAGCCCCCCTTGTCCTTCTTAGGATGTCGCGGGAATTATATATTTATCTTATGTATTACCTGCCTATTACTATGCACAGCAATAACACTTTTTTATATATCCGCGTGTGTTTGAACCTGTGGTGAATTTATATTAACGTGTTTGATACAATGTCGTAAGTTGAAGAACTGCTTCTGGCTTTAATGAAATTGGACTGTGAATATTTGCAAACATCGAATACATTGCAATATCTGTACCTCAAGGTCATACAAAGTACGTCACAATTGGGTCTAGAAGACAATAATGTGTTTTGTAAGTATGTTTTTCTAAATACTAGGTGTACTTAAATCTTTTAGGTTTACTGTATATTTTTGTCGAACTGCTAGCTTAATTTGAATAACTATGGGTTTCTAATCATTAATTGTAAATTAGGCTTTAATATTGTTGTTTTGTATTATTTTGTTTTTGTTTAACTTTAACTAAGTTCGAAGATACAAAAATTTTTTGTACTAAAAAAATTATTAATCTTTCCACTCTTAAACTGTATACTTCCCCTGACATTTTGACATACAGTCAGTTGTAAGCAAACAGTAATCAGCTGTTCGATATTTGGTAAGTGCAAATGGCAAAATTTTATATTTTCTTCCTATAGAGTTACTTAATTCGTAATATTTCCAATAAAATATATATGAATTTTTTTTTAATTCTTTAGAAAAATGGATTTCATACATGAGGGCATTGCGCTAGGTGTGGATCTCCTAATTTTAGGTTTGTGTGTTAAGGAATATGTCAGCTATAAAAGAAGTGTGAAACTACTTAAGGTTGGTATTTATGAATTAATTTTCATTCAATTTCTAAAACAAAATATAATTCTAGGCTGCTCCACAATTAGCTATAGACCATGATTTAAAAGATTACGTTTCTAGACAAAAAGATAAGAAAGTACCCTATGCGGTGATACGTGGTACTGTTACACCAATTGGTGTTCCCATGCGCAGTGTAATGTCACCATCTGTAACCGGTGTATTGCAAGTGATTAAACTAAGGTAAGTGTACATACGACTGACCCTGCCATCTATAGACACATGTTTTTAATTATTAAGACATTGATGCTGAATCAACATGCAAAATTAGAGAATATACAGTTTTATTGAAATTTCGAAGGTGTCATAGCGCTCACAATGGTCTTTCAAAATCGGCTATTTAAAATATATACTATAAACCATTGCGATTTATACTGACTTCATAATAACGTCAATCCACAAACTTTTTGTATTGAAATGGAGCATATTAGGATAATGGAATTAAACATTTGTTTCGTACTCTTTGCATAATAGGACTCAAACGTTAAGTTATTTGAATAGTAGTTTTGAAAGCGGGTAAGCCACAATGAAAATTACTAAGTGTATGGTGATTAGAATTTCCCACCATGACTACTAAACCCTAGAAAGATAACGTACGTCTATCAGCCGTATACCTTTTTAATTTTTTTTTTTATATTTTTGTCGTTTCTTATGACAAAAAGTTGTTATGCTCAGTATTCTCAGCCATTATCAGTAGCTTTCTAGTGGTAGTAGTTTTTGTGGTACAAGTTGATTATATTTCTGAGAAATAGCAGAACCATACCTTCGAAACCTTAACGAAGTTCAAAAGTATTTTGTGTCATATGCGAAAACCATATATCTGGATAATAGAAATAAGTACAACTCTCGCATATAATGAGAAAAATTAAAATTTTATTTTTTTTTTTTTTTTTTTTTGATAGAGGTAACTTATTCATAAACACATGAATGAATTTAAAAAAGATCTACGTTTTTACTTTTTTAAACTTGTTTTAGAGTCCTTTGAAAACGGATGTTTATCTTTCGTTAATTTGTGATAGATATTATTTTTTTAATTGCAATTCTCATTTATCAAACTTTTATGTTATCAAAAAAAAAAAAAAAAATTATTTACGTAGTGATCTCAATAACACTTTTATAAATTGTTATTTTTTATGTCCTTAAGAGGTTGCTAAAAATCATAAGACTCTAAGACGTAAAAAATAACATTATATTTCTAGGGTTAAACTGAATCTTTTGTATTTATTTACATTTAAACTATTCTTTTTTTTCATATAACTACATACATATCTCACATTCTGTTTTTAGCGAACACCGAGTCGCACGAGGCTTTGCTGGTTTCTGGTCCGAGCAACGAAAACTAATACACGTTTCATCAAATGAAATGCCGTTTGAGCTAACCAACAATGGCGCTGGTGTTGAAGTTGTCGATGCCCTTGCTGCAGCTGTACTCGATATGGATGTTGTCTATGATAACTACGAACCATCATCACTCTCATTTTTTGATCATATATTTGGATTCTTTTCGGGTATTAGACAAAAAGGTCTGCAAACCACTGAAGAAGTGCTCAGGGATGGTAGTTTTATAACAGCTGTTGGTGAACTAGAATTAGATGGTAAAACCCTACGTTTGCAGCCGTCTCCGTTGGGCCCCCTATTTCTAACAACGTCTACGAAATCAACTTTAATTAAGAAATTCGATGAAGCCAAAAATTCTATGTTATTCAAAATATTTGTCTGTGGTTCCATATCGGCTGTACTGATTACTCTAATAGTACGTAAAATCTATGTAAAGAAAAAACAAGAACGTGATGAACGTCGCATACGCGAAGCTCTGGAAAAGGAACGTAAAGAGAGACGTGCTAAGTCACGGCCAATTAATCTAACAACTGATCAATTATGTGTTGTGTGCAATATTAATCCTAAGGAAGTATGACAGTTGTATTATGTTGTTTATAAGATGTTCATGATTTACTGCATTTCAGGTTATTATACTACCCTGTGGACATGTGTGTATATGTGAAGATTGCTCGGAAAAAATTAAAGTTACTTGCCCAGTGTGTAGAGGTAAAATAAATACAAGGGCTGCAGCTTTTATAGCATAAAAATGTGATGCTTATAGGAAATAAAAAAAAAAACAATAGTAAAATATTTCTCCTAACAAACGACAAAAAAAAGATATAGAACCTTAATAAAAAAATTTATTTATTTTAATATACTACGTAGAAGAAATTCGTAAACAAAAAAATAAAAACAAAAACTGAACAGCACATAAGCTTTACATTAGTTTTGATATCTGCACTTGATAATGCCTTCTTTAACTAAACTACTAAAACATCATGTCATTATATTTGTATTGATCCTTTAACATTTCTAAGAAAACTTGATATTTCGATTCATGATATTGCTTGGTACCAAACTGTGGTATACGTAATTTGCCTATGCCACCCATCGCGGCCGAAGCATCTTCAAGACTATCATAGACTTTGGCAGCGCAGGCACCCAACATTGCAGAGCCAACTAAAACCATTTCTTGTTCATCGGGTATTAAAGCGGGCAGTTGACAAATATCAGCATGACATTGAACATATAAAGCATTTTTGGCCAAACCTCCACAAAATAACAACGTGTGAAATGGTACCCGTTTATGTTCGAGCAACTTATCAATAATGTGTCTTGTACCATACTGCAATTGATTTATTAATTAAACAACATAATGAGACAATAAAAATAGATAAAACCTACAGCTAAAGCCTGTACAAAGGCTAAATACAGAATAGCTAAGGACTCTTCATCTACATTCATATTTAGGCCACATATCTGTAATAAATAAAAATGTCTATAGTTATATATTGTAGGTTCAAATAATTTCCTTGTATTTAAATTATAAAAATAACTTTCATATACTATAAATCAAGTGAAAACGTGTGAAATTGTAAAAACACTTTCTTATTAAGTACTTACCATTCCCTTTAAATTCGGATTAGCTACAGGTGAACGATTTCCATGAAAATCAGGCCACACATGTACATTTTTAGTTAAATAACAGACATCTGTTAAGCCGCGTTCTTTAGCTATAGTTTTTAATAATCTATTAAGATATGTGTAAATATGCCTGCAAAAGAATATAGAGAATATAAAGAATATAGCTGTAAAAAGCGCACTCGTTCTCATTTATACAACTCACTCATTTTCACTTAATTTCATTTTTATGTGCATATATTGAGGATGTGTTTTAATAACATGATCCAATAATAGGCCAGCTGCACTTTGACCGCCTTCATTTAAGTAAAAGCCCGGTATAATTGCACTACGATAGGGACCCCAAATTCCCGATGCTTCACAGGGCTCTTTAGTTAAACTCATGTGACAGGTGGAGGTGCCACATATTAGTGCTAGTTTGCCCTGCAGTTCACAATTATACTCAGTCGAACGACATCCAAACATACCTAAAGCACCAGCATGAGCATCAATTAGAGAGGTGCCCACTACAGTGCCTGGCAATAAATCCATAGCTTCTGCTGCTTCTTCGCTTAAACCATTACCAATTGGCATACCCGGTTCTTGTATATGTCTACCAATAGTTTCTGCTTCATTTTCGAGTAACTCTTCTAGGCCGATTTCTCGAAAGAAATCTTTATTCCATTGCATTTTTACAGCATCATAATTCCATTTACAAACTACCGAGCACAAAGATCTCGCATCACAACCCGTACTACGCCATGTTAGAAAATCTGGCAAATCAAACGCCCGCCACAATTTCGTCCATGTCGAGAGATAGCAATTATTTTTCAACCACAACAGTTTTGGTAATTCCATTTCAACTGAAACTTGTCCCCCAACGTATTTGAGAAGATCATGTTTGGTAGCATTGATTTGTTCAGCTTCCTTATGGGCTCTATGATCCATCCATAGGATAATATTCTGTTTTGGCTGACGACTATTGCTTACCGACAACGGTTCACCATTTTCGCCTAAGACAACTAGTGAGCAGGTGGCATCAAATGATATGGAAACTATTTCTTCTTTAGCAACTTCACTGGCAACATTCTGAAAATAAATTTTCGAAATTAAATATAAATTATAAAAAAACGTATAGTTATACATAAACGTATAGTTATAAAAAGCATAGTATACTTAACAAAAACTAATCTATCTGTATATGTATCTAAGCTCCAAATTTATTAACAAATAAATCAGTTACGTGGCTATAAGAAACTATTTGTCGGGATTAAGAAAAATTTTAGTTCCTACTATTTTCTTTAGTTTCTAGTACCAATTCTTGAGAGATCTTTCTTGATTATTGCTTTGAGGATTTAGCATTTCTTCGGTATCAAATTTGAGTAATTTTTTCGCCAGAGCAATTTCATTTATGTGCATAGCATGTCCTTGCCCGCATAACCATTGTATTTTGATTCGTTTATCTATTGTTAATTTCTCCACTCAATTTACATTGTTCGTTATTTATTCGATGGTACTGAAGCGTAGCAGATCAGCACCATTTAGCAGCACGAGATGGCTTTCCTTCTTAATTGTTTGCTTATACCAAAGTAAGGCTGATGTTAGCAAAATAGTGTTTTGTTTATGGGGGTGCCAAGATAGATAAAATCGTTCACTACTTCGAAATAGTTGTTACTAATATTAGTATATTTTGGCCCAGTCTCATAGATTCCGTGCCCGTTGATAACTGAATTAACTTAGTTTTATATTCCAATAAATATCACAGCTTACTTTCGCCGACTCCCTTTGGATATTTAAGAATGTTATCGTTAGCATCTGCAAGTTGTATGTGTCTGTTCTAACAACTGCAACATAACACAGTATTTTGCTTTCCAAAAAAAAAGATCACAGGGTCGACAACAATTACGATGTCCGAAACACCTTGTACCAGTTTTGTTTTCCATTGTATCGATGCTAAGGGTCAATTTGTTTATTTTCTTTGGGATTTGGCGTAATGTGAACACGCTTATCACTTATCTGGTCTGTTAATGTAAATTCAGTACAAAACTAAACTGAATTTGCATAGCCGTTGAAATATCATCTGTTTTGTTTTCTTAACCCTTCTGCATCCCTTAGATACGTGCCATTCCTATGATCAAATGTTTTTAAATCGTGCTTTTTAAATCTTGCGAGGGGAGGGAGGGGGCGGTGGGCAGGTAAGGAAAAAACTAAATTTTATTATTTTCTTTTAAAAGCATAATTTTCGTCACTATAATGGATAAATTCAAGTTTAACGTTCATATCTCATAATAAAAGGGAAAAATTTTGCGTCTGAAAACCAAAGTTGGCCAAATTGACCCAAGGCGTGCGGAAGGGTTAGGGATTGTATTTCATTACATAAAAACTTCAATTAAAAACAAATTAATTAAGTTTATACGAATTCTTTTGCCACATTATATAAAATGCAATTTCTTTAGACTGCATATTGCATTGTTTGGTACAATGTCCTACACTAAGAAGTGTAGGTCAAAATTTTTCTTATCTACTATATCACCTAATACGTTAGGCTTAACGAAATCTACAACAAATACAATATTATTTGCACTTTTAATTATAATAGAAATTATTGTTTAAAATACCCACCCTAACACAATGACAGACAGCATTCCATATATCCTCAGATGATTGTTCGAAATATTCATGTTCCGGATTCCAAATACGTATATTTTGAACGGCTTGTTTTAATACCTTGCCATCCGATGAAACTAAAGCAGCACGCGCTGATGAAGTGCCAACATCCACACCAATAAAATAAATTTTTGGCATTGTACTTATGCGTTGATTGTTTAATTTTCGTATTTTTTAAGTAATTTTAATAATACCAGCAGCAGCATTGACTTGCTTTATACGATCGGCTGTCTTATCAGCTTCACTTACAGTTGCAATTTAAAATAATGAATAACACCAGTATAACGACTCTCCAGTGTATGATGTGGAATATTTTTAATGAAATTATAAAATAGTAAATAAAAAAAACAAACTGCGTCCAATTATCTTATCACCAAATGAATATTACACTAACTAAAAACAAAATCAAAAAGCATTTAACAACTATTTTAGTTTTGAATGGAAGATAATTTTGTTTAATAAGCAACTTTCGATTTGTTTTATTTTTTGTATATACATAGATACTTACATAAATAAAATTGATTTTATTATTTCCTTTTAAACTTATAAAATTCTCTATAGATCTCAATTAATTATAATATTTACACATTTTTCTTATAGCGTGGTCAACATTTATTATTTTATTTGATCTTCTGCACCCATATGTGTATTTTTTTTAGAACGTAAATGTTTGAAAGATCAGTGGGGTAGTGCATTTAAAAAAATCAACTAAAAAGTTTAAAACGTGAGCTCATTTACATATATGTTTATGTTTAATTGTACGTATATTCACAGTACACGAGTTTGCATTAAGCTGCGAGTAGTATAAGTCCGTCTTGTCGTCTACCTTTATGATCTCATTAAAGTCGCGTACCTTTTTTTTAACTTAAGCCATTTTAAAAGAAACTACTCATTATTAAGCACTCTCTTAAGCGTGCTCTTTAAATGCATAAATTGATTCAACCCATTGAGAAATCTTTATGCATGCTATATATTGTATAGTATACAACCTTTATTGTATAATCAAAGCTTGAATTATTACACTAGACAACAAAATAACGATTTTATCCAAAAAACTTAACATATAATTTGCTGTAATTATTTTAGGCTTTTTTCATTTAAATTATTTAAAAAAATTTAACATTGAATACATAAATATGAATCATAAAGCTCTATAGCATGTTTATACGAGACTTACTATTATTTTGTTTGCTGTTTGAATTACCAATACGTATTACTCCGTTCACATGACACAATTGTAATTCATTTTGATGGTTCTTTTTTTTATTAATTTTATTTATTGTTTTGTTATTTGCCGGTAAACTGTGTTTAAGAAATTGGAAAAAGGTAAAGAAATTAAATAAGCACACCCGATAAATATTAGAGATCGCATTGGTTTTTAAGTAATCTACAGTATCACTGAAACTGAATTGCTTAAAATTTTAGTGATTCGCTCTTAAAATTTTGCATGAGGAATTATGTAGTTCAGACCATAATTGGTGTTTGTATTATCAATGAGAGAGTGAATCACGAAAAACATTTTCGTGTGAACATGGCATTAAACTTTATTATCTTATCTAATTTGATTCATTTGATGATTTGATTTCGATTTGAAGTGAAAATCTTATAAACTTGAAGGAACTGTATTGTGAAATACGACTTTTAAAAATTTATTATCGTAAAATACGTCGACACATTCGTATATTATTCAAAAAGAAATAGCTTTCGAACAGTATTGTTTTTCAAAATTGAAAGTGTTTCGGTTTCGAAACCTAATGTTTTAAAATATTCAATCACATTCTTATGCAGCATTGGGAAAACCAACATAAGTAAGTATTATTGGATCGGCGGACTAACAGTTCCTTCACTGTACTGCTTAAATCACTTTTCATAAAGCCTTTAAATTGATAGTATTTAGTTTCTTTTTGCCAATTTGAAAAAGTTGAGTTCCATGTTGGAACGGGCTTTGTTTTATCAAAAGTTGTTATCGTCGCTTTCGATAATGAGTTGATATGATTGAGCTTTTTTAGTTTGGGATTATAACATTCGTTATCAAACTATGCAATAATATGTTGTTATTCGTTATTCCACGTTCGATTATGTAAGTAGCGATTTAGAGTGCTCTGAACATTTTAGATTTATTGTAGAAAAAATTTTGCAAAAAATTTTGAATAACCTGTATTATATTTGTGGTGAAATAATATATTCGTTGAAGAAACGCAACTTTACCACCGCTTGTAAAGGAAGCGTAAAAACATTAGCGTTGTTCACGGTAGGTTATTTATCAGGTTATATGTCTTATTATCAGCAGCAATACATCTGTTAAAACTAAAACCAACTGTACAGACCATTACCCTTGTTTACAAATTATGTGGTTATTTACTTATTTGTAGTGTTGGAAGGTCATTTTTTTACTAGAGAAAAAATGCCGTAAATAACGTCATTATTGTGGCATAAAGGATAAGTCAGGTATATAAATATAATATATATAATAATATATGTATATTATTTTATAACACTTGTTTAGTTATGCTACTGAAATGAAATAAAGAAAAAGAAGCTTGAAAGGCCTTAAAAAAGTTATTTATGGATTCTTAAACAAACAACAAAATAACATCAACTCGTATGATGTTGTACATAAATTGGGAGTCCATACTCTTACCTAGATTTTATCCATTCTATTTGTAAGACTATCAGTGATGAGTTTGGAAAAATATTTCATTAGAATATTTCTATAATGGAACAAGTTGTTCCAATGTTTTTAACATTTCCTAGTCAAATTCCTGAGCAGATTAATATCTACATTCTTAAGCCTTGGTCAAAAGTTTTTCAAATGTCTATTGTCGACCTCTGTTAATAATTTCAAAGTTAAATTTTTCTTGACTTTTAAAGTTACTACTGGATATGTGTAGCATTAAGCTGTGCTGAGTTCCGTGGCACGCTGACGTGCGGGGAAATGAGACTGCAGATTAGCTGGCGAGACCGGGCGCGGCTAAGGGCGTTGAACTGGCGGATACGTCTGTTAGACCACCGCTTGGTTTTTTTGTGCGTAGTAGATAGCTGGGGCCTTCGTAGAACCAAAGAGTTGTGGTGGAGCAGAGAAGACTGCAGGGTATCCAGACTACTTTGGCCGAAAACTTGACCGCTCTAGGACGGTATGGATCCTCAATCTGAGGAGTGAGTCTCTTAGGATTCATAACTTCCATAACTCCGTGCCTAATTTCTGTAGGGTTTGCGGCGATACAGGGAAGCCGGATTCTGTGAAACATATCGCCTGCCATTGCCCGGCTCTTCTAAGGTTTCTGGGCCAGGGCTTCTGCAATGGCCTGGGAGAGGTAGTTCCAGCCAGGATATATGACCTGGTGTGTTATTTATCGGCTTAGACTGGTTCACAAGGTGATGTCAGATTGTCTATATGGACGTCCGTTGTTAAATACTTCTACTTCTTTTTAATGAAGGTACCTCTTTAAAAAGGCATATGACTGAAATCTGCTTGATCGCAAAATAAGCGATCGGAGATCAGCGTAGGAAAATCATAAATGTGAGCCCTATAATAAAGCAAATATACCGATTAAGAATATCGCGCAAAAGTTTCATAAAAAATATGGGGTTCTTAAAATTTATTTGTAAATTACAAATATATACACGCATATATAAAATTGAAATTATAAAAAAAATACCTTTTATATAAATGGTTTTACAAAATAATACGTTTTTTCAAAGCATAACAGCGTTTGTAAACAAGTCCACTTATCATTACAATATGTATAAATATAAACTTTTTATCTACTTTATATTTTTAAAATTATCAACAGATGTGTGTTAAAAGTTTTACCAGTCTGTATACACTTAGTTTTTTATGGTAATTTTAAGCATTAACAAATAAGGGACGGGGCGAGAGCCCTTTAAATTTATTTATATACATACATATGTATATCATTGTCGCAAGCAAACTTTTATATTGTATATAGAGGCCTTAATATAAAACTTTTATTGTTTCAAGCTAAAAGGCTCCAGCTATTAAATCCGAACCCGATAAAATACAGTCTGATGCAACAAATATTTCAGATTCTGTTATCTTCCCTACTAAATTACACGCTGCTATTTCGGCATACGTAATGCCGCCCACTACAAATATCAAAATCTGACGTTTCTTCAGTGGTAATAAATCCTTGTATTCAGTCAGTTGTTTTCCACTTTGTGCCAGAGATTTCAAGTCTTTTCCATTCAGTTGTATATTGTCTATCATGGCTAATTTTGAGATGAAATCATCTGCACTTGTAGACTTTAACAGGAAAGAAGATATTTGTGCAATTAACGGTATATATAAACGATTGAATACATAACTCGGGCATGTAGATGCTTGTGACGTTGGCATCTTTTGTGGGGTAGATGTGGTGGCAGTAACCTGACTTTCTGATTCATCTGCTCCCGCTGCAGATATCATTAGTTTCAAACGATTTGCGTTAGCTTGAAACGGAGTCTGTTGAAATTTTGGTATATTCAATGGTATATTCGATAATAACTTAGAAGCGGTTTTATTGATAGGCGTAACATTGTCTTCTACTATTTGCGGCAGTAGGCCGACTTTCGTTAACTGTTCAAAAATAGTTAAATAATTTAAACCAAAATAATTACAATAATTACGTATAAATTGTGTCATTTCCTCAGTTGTTATGCCAGCACATACATGCAGTAAAGCTAACAATCTTAACGTATTATATTTTTGGCCATCTGTTGTAAGAAGTTCATCAATGTCCTGCAGAATTTTCTTTCTTGATACATTATTTAGAATATCCTCTTCTAGTGCCTGCACTCGCCGAAAATTTGAACCTAGCATTTCAATAACTTTTTCACTGGCATTTAAATGTCTCAGTAATTTGTTTTTTGTATCAGTGATTTTCGGTAGCTTACGATTAACATAATCGTGTATTTCATCTATTTTCATATTATTTAGTTTTTGCAGTTCCAAGCTAATCGATTTGGCTTGTTGACGTATTTGACTACTTGCTGCGGAAAAATGTTTATAACGGTTCTCGGCAAATATCTCATCCTGCATTGAATTTAAACGTATTGTTGGTGCTTTTACATTTGTTATACTTTTACTCGATGATGACGATGATGATGATGTCGATTCTGGTTTATCTCCTTTCTTAGATGGCAATGAAAATATTGATAGCTTTTGTTGTTGTATTTTATTTTTAAACATTTCTAGTTCCAATATACCGGCATTATTAGAGAATACCTCCAATAAAAGTCCAGAATAAATAGCCGGTGTTAGTAGAGGTGAAGCATAGTCTTTGTCACGATCAACTATCAAAAAAGCCGAAAAATCACTATCCTTTCTATCTTTATTTAATTTTGTAGGCAGAGGTCCAAGTTTGTTAAGCATTTTTACTATATTCGCTGAATGTTCTCCATAAGTAAGTATTAATTCTGGACGACCACAGAGTATTTGCAAAACCCTTAGCGACTGAGCTATAGGTGTTAATAAGGAACAATTGTTTCTCATAAAAGCGGTGGAAAAAACCTACAAGAAATATGTTAAAGGTAACATTATTAAATTAATAATTATAAATAAATTAGAGTTAAAATTCGCTAGCCACGAGCGGAAATGACTATTTTTATAGCACTGGGATAATAGCACAATGCATATACTTACATTAGGCATTTCCATACACAAAACACCTTCGTCAAGATGTATTAAATCCCAATTGTAGCGATGCAAATCAACTATACCATAAAGTCCCTCCTTTTCCAAGAGCTTGGGAAAATACGTAAAGCATGATGGAATACAAATTATATGAAAATATTTGAAATGTGTATCTTCTGATAGTAAAGATGGTTGAGATTTACAAATTAATTTGATTTGATTCAAGACACGATTGAATAATGATAAATCACTGCGTATCATATACAACTGAACCTGATCCATTGAAGAGCGGATAATTGCATTTTGTGCGTCTAATTTAAATATACGCTGAATTCCTTTGAGCCTGTAATAAAACAAAAAAGAAAGATATTGTAAGCAAATTGAATGTGTAATCTTCACCAAATGACTCACTTTAGCCAAGAGGCAGCGCAGATATGTTCCATGGGCTTAATAAGTTGGGGTTCAATAATTAAATCCTTTTTTCCTGGTATTGAACATAAAATTGCTTGTAATTTTTCTTGTGCTATAAGCTGAAATCCTTGTAATTTTTTATCTAATGTAGAAGACTGCATTTTTTTAAAATAAACTAAGTAAAAACTAAAAAAAATTTACACAAGAGAATATACAGACTAAATTACTAAATTAAATAAAAATACAAAAAAAATCTATCATGAGATAATTATTTTGAACAGCTGATTATTGTCTTGATACTTGTCTTTGTTTTGGATTTCTACCGTTATGTGGGTAGAAGCAGAAGAAGAAGAAATTTGTGCACGTTGTCATCTTTTGTTTACATTTTTTTCTGTTCCATGTATATAGTCTGTGATTTCATGTTTTGTTCTATATAAAAAAATTTTTTAAATGGTTCGCATTAAAAATCGGTAATTTTTTAAATTTAGAAAATATTTTCAATTTTTTTTACTTTAAACATAAGCTCTACACCACACATGGTAAGATCATCAAAAAGCCTTTGGCTATCAATACACGACATTACCAGATTAACATCAGAATAATTCACCGGGTAGGGCAAATGAAAGTGACTTTTAAAGAATGAGAGACGATATTATCTAAGCTTGTTTCTTATGACACATTCATGTGCTTACATCCAGCAGTTGCTACCAGGTCAAGTATTCGAGCATTGTTAAAGCCCACAAGAAGCGTAATTCTCATCCACATGTTCTTAAGTTGACTGCATTATATTAATCACATAAGATTAACATCGATCCGCTCCCAAGCAGCAACTGAGTCCGTCAATAAGAGAATCCCCCAATTACACACCACCCATGTCCACTCTGTCCGCAATTACATTTCCCAAATTTGTGCTTCATCCAAACACGTTTATTAAAGTAACACTAGAATCAATTTCTTTCACATTCAGCGACACCTGACATTCCTGGGATTCAATGTACTAAACACACCCACAATGAATCTTATTTCGTTCGCCTAACTTTCAGTGACAATTCGAATATCCCTACCAGACTTTCGATGAAATTCAGCCAGTTTTCCGACCCTACAATGGCAGATCATTTAACATTGTGGTGCCAGGGTTTGTCGTTGAAGCCTACTATTACTTTTTAATATGTTCTTTTTATTTACAGTTATGTTGTTGTACAAATTATTCCATATAACGCGCAGACAAAAGTCTTGCACATCAAAGATCAGGTTTTATCCAAATGCCTTTTAACTCATGTTCAAAAGTATTTTGGTGTTTATGGTCTTGCTCTCTTGGAACACGGATTTCGAGTTAAATATTGCAATGAACGTACCAAAATTGCTATAATACGTTGTTCCCATTATTCACATAAATTTCTTACTAGTATATTACCCTTAATAACTGTGGTAAGCATTTAACTGCATGGTAGAAAAGAATGAAGAAAAAAATTTATTCATATTTTTACAGATCGGTGAAACTCGTGCCAAATTTCGTACAATTTATACGGGAGCCACGATTATGCAATGTAATAAATTTATAATAAAACATCAACAACAATTTTTGGATCGTATGTTGGGACAAATAGAATCTGCAAAAGAAAGACAGGATATGATAAAACGTGTATTAGAATTTGAAATAAACTAAAGCTCAATAATTTATTGTTGTTTCATTAAAATTAACATACACACTAACACATATTACTACGTATAACTATTGCTACATAAATTTTGGTATGTAATAAATAATGTTGCAACAACAAATTAAACTTCCACTAAAAATTTTCGTGACGAAGACGAAGTTTTTCCCAGCCGATAGAAGCACTGTTTTATTTTATGCTGCAAGTCATTAAATGTTAGTTTATGTTTTTTACTATAAACGTTAAGATATATGCCTAGAACTACTACTAATCCAGACCATATATACCTGTAACATAAAAGAGAAGCCCTTATTTAATAACATTACAAAAAAATACCATAATTACATTACTTACTGTATGGTAAAAGGTTTACTGAAGAACAAAAATGAGATTGCTATGGTAACGGCTTTACGAGCTGTAGTTACTGTTGCTGCTACTGGTGCTCCACTGCTTTTTACTAAAGCCAAAACAAAATGTATTCCTAAATAGCCTGACAGACTAAAGAAGAAACCATATCCAAAAGATTCACGAGGATGCTAAAGCGAAATTTGAGAAAAATAAAAATGTTTATTTTATATAGGGCTAAAGTGTATAGTTTATATCTATGTAAGTATGTATGGGTATATATCGTCATATGAATTCCAAAAATGCCATTAATTATATTTCGATAATTTTACAGAAGAAGCAAAAAAGTTTCTAAAGTTGATATTAAATTATTTAGGTTAAGCTTAGAATATCATTGATAAGAACGTTGTTTTTAATTATAGAAGTGAAAAAAATTAAGGTAACATGCATTTCGGAAGGGTGCATATAATGAAATTTTTTTGTAACTTTGGGCTTTTTGGAATTAATATGACGATATGTACTGATTAAAAAAATATCCATATATATTACCTGCAAACAAAAAGCAAAACCATTAAAGAAATTTCCAGTAATCATCATAATGACAAACAAATAAACAAATCCCAGTCCATATGAATATAAAACTACTTCGCTGCTTGGAGCACGATAATCACGCATGGCTTTTTCCTGAACATTACCAATAGCAGCATCACACAACAGTGCTCCCGATATCATAGCCACACCAAATACATTAAAATTTGGTGATATTTGTGAATCGGCCAAAGTAAACCAAGCTAGACCCACACACATTGCCAAAGCAGCCCCAAAATCCAACGGCCCATAACGTTTACCTTGTATTAAAATACTGCCTATCATAACGGGTATAAGTTTGCAACACTTAAATATAACTTGTGTGGGATAATTTAGATAACCCAAACTTGAATTCGATAGGCCCATTGTTCCTAGTGTTAAAGCAGCAAGCACTACATATGTATTCATTGGAATATTTCTTTGCATAGCCGGAACGCCACTGCGTTTAGCCTCTAGATTACGTTCCATCAAACCAAAACATATATAATAACCGAATTGAATCAAGGTAAGGAACCAACCATATGACTTGAAACCTTCTTCGGTGAATATCAATTCTTGCAAATAACCATATAACAAATAAAGAATGAACACACCGGCACAACTAAGTAGAAATTGTGTAGTTTTATTATAATAAGTCAACTCAAAGCATAATATACGCATTTCCGGTGGTTCTCCACTATCTGCCACAGACTGTTTACGTTGCGTTGTGGTTCCAATTGAACCAGCAGAGCCTGTTGAACCATTCTTGTAGCTGTTTATTTGTATCACATTATTATTAGTATTACTCATAGTAATTGGTATATAATTTCAATCTATTTTTGTGTCCACTTCCTATATACAATTAAAAAGCACTACTTTAAGTTGTACATTTGTAAAAATATGTTATACTTCTTATTCTTATCGAACTAATATACCCAATTGATAATAAATGCAAACGTCAACAAAAACTATTTTTATTTGTTTACATTTGTAAAAATTCTAGCATGCAATAAAAGTTTTACGAAATAGAGTACATATTGATGGCGTGGTGTAATACAGAGTTGCATGTCAAGAATACTGTAACACTCCCATTTTAAAAATTGTTACAAATCTGATTATCAATTTTGTTTTCAATCGAGTATTTCAATTTTCGTTCAAGAAATCAACTAATTATAATTGGTATGACCTGTTTGTAGGTGTTTTTTTCAGCGAACACATTTTAAACAAAAAAAATGTTTTCAAGTTGATTTAATTTTGCGTTCCGCTTAAGTCACAGCTTTAAATTTTGTCAAGTATTATATATAAAAACAAAATCAAGAAAAACTTACTAAATATATAGTACCCTTTTTTGCAACTATGCTAAAATAAATGGCGTCCTGGAATTTTTTCCACTTTTGACAGCTTGTAAAGAAAAGTAATTTTTAAGCACGTCGTCTGAACTTACAATAAGAATTTTGCAGAAGTTCAAGCAAGAATTTAATAATTTGAAGTGTTTTTTAAAAAAATTGTAAAATGGACGGACCGCAGCCCCCAAGAGGTAAAAAGTTCATTTAGTGTGTGATGTTGTATCCAAATAAACGAAAAGAAAAATGTCGTACGCCCCGGCTATTTAGTGTGGTGGTAGTATATCAACAAATACAACCTAAAAATATTTTTTTTATTTTAATTTTCCAGATATTAGTCTGCGTAATATCATAGATAAATTGGCCGAATTTGTTGCACGAAATGGGCCAGAATTTGAATTGATAACAAAACAAAAACAGCAAAATAATCCCAAATTTGAATTCCTGTATGGCGGAGAATATGCGGCCTACTATCAATACAGAGTAGCAGCCGAACAAGCTTGTAAGTTTGTTTGTGTGGCAAAATACACAATACAAAAATTTATTGTACAAAATAATATATATTTTATAGATTTAAAACAGCAATCCTCCGGAGGGGTTGCTACAACATCACAGGGACCTCATTATGCACAAGGACCGCCACCAAACCTAATGCATCATGGCGTTGGGCAAATACCTCCTACGAGTAATCAACATGATTCTAACAATTCTTTCAATATGAATCAACCGCCACCTAACCATCAAATGTGGAATACTAATACATCAGCGCTCAATATCAACTCTAACGCAATTGCACCACAATCTTCATCGAATGGCGGCGCTCAGACAGTGGCCATTAATTGTACAGCACAAATAGAGACATTAAATATTCAACAAAATACATTACGTGACCAAATACGTCAATCAGAAGCAAACCTTACAGCACAGCATACGGTAATTTTATAAAATTTAAATCTTTTTTTTACCTTTTAAAAATACTACAACTGTAATGAATTTTGTTCAAAGAAGTTAGGTACATACTAATATTTTCAATTTATGCAATACCTATATGGGAAGGTTTACGTTTTTGCACATAAACAATTTCTTACGAATGCTCTTACTCTGCTCACATTCGTTTGTTTATCTAGTCGATATTTGTTTAGTTTGGGTACAAAACGTTTTAAGTACAGCACAGTAATTTCCAAAATGTTTTGCAATTTTGTTATAAAAGTGTCTTTTTCTTGACGTAGAGGATTCGTTTCTATAAATTTTAAATCTTCGCAGGAAATTAAAGTTTTCAAGCCCATCAAATATACATATATACAGTTAAACTTTCCCTAAAGTAATAAATACAAAAAACTTTGCAAATCTTATTGGCAATTTTTCAAAAATTTATTCTGCGGTTTTATACATATATATGTATAAGTATAAAACTTATTTAACAATTGACTAATTATATCAAGAAAACTATTTTCATTGAAACAAAAGTGATTATTCTACAAAATTACGCTATTGCTTGACCACAGGTTCATTTAGTTTAAATGTTATGTAACTTGGTGCTGACTCTAATGTTCTTAAAAAATTTATGAAATTAGTTTTAATTCTCGATATTTGTTCTATTGCTTTAATGACAACAAAAGCATCTATTGAAAATGATGTAAATATTAAGAAACATGTATTTCTCATAGTTTATAATGTGTAATATATGAAATGCCTAAACTGTGAATCTGATGATAACTCTGTTATTGCAAACATGTTCGCTGATTTTTTTTTTCTACAACTTATTCTAACTCTACATATTCCAACACTACTTGCTATCCTTACGAAAATCTATCAAACTCAATAGTTAATTTCCCATTAATCAACTGTGACGAAATCGAATTTGAATTATCGAAACTAAAATCATCTTTCAATCATGGACCTGATGGTATACCGAATTGTTTACTGAGAAACTGTGCATCTACCTTATCCAAACCCTTATCGCTATTCTTCAACTTATCCATAAGGAATGGTTACGTCCCTAATCACTGGAAAGCGTCATATATTATTCCTTTATTCAAGTCGGGATGTATGACAAATGTCAAAAACTATAGAGGTATTCCCAAGCTTAATTCTTTTCAATAATTACCAAATTCTTAAATTATAGTTTATCAAACTTGATATCACCTCATCAACATGGATTTAGAAAAGGACTTTCTACTAATACTAACCTTTTGCAGTTTTCCACCATTATTGTGAATGTATTTGTAAATAATCAACAAACAGATGCTATTTATACTGATTTTAGTAAAGCTTATGACAAAGTTAACCATAATCTCCTCATTCAAAAGTTATATATGTTGGGCTTTTCTCCAAATAGCTTGAATTGGATTAATTCTAATCTAAAACATCGATGTCAAAATGTAAGAACTATATACCTAAAACCATAAATGTATCTTCCGTTGTGCCACAAGAAATTCATCTTGGTCCATTTCGCTTTTCATTATTTATAAATGATCCACCAAGAGCCCTGAAATGCTGTAATATTTTAATGTTTGCCGATGATGTAAAAATTTTTTATACATCCAACAATAACTCTGATCATGTATACCTGTAATATGATATAGATAACTTCCACACTTATTGTACTGTTAATCTAATGGATCTCAATACAGATAAATGTATACACATGGGGTTGAGTAAGTTCCTTCTTGGATCTTGGTGTTATCCTTGATGTTAAGCTAAGTTTTAACACACACATTAATATGATAGTCAATAAGGCTAGAGGCGTTCTTGAGATGGAAAAATGAATTTTCTGATCCTTATGTTATTAAACTGCTATTTACTTCGTTAGTTAAATCTATACTAGAATATAGCTCGGTTATTTGGGATCCTGTTTATAGCATTCACATTGATCGGATCGAATGCGTTCAAAAGTTTCTATTATTCTGTCTATGGAGCTTGCCATGAAATCAACAATTTAATCTACCATCGTATCGTCATAAATTAGCCCTTATAAAGTTACCCACCTTAAGCAGAACTATGTTTAATGTTTCATTCTTAGTTAACGTTATCAGTGGTGATGTAAACTCTGAATTTCTATTGGAAAGCATATTTTTAAATATACATCACAGACCGACGACATCCGCTGACTAATAGATATGTTCGAATTTTAATGAGCTTTACTATTTAATTGATTTTGCTTTGAATTTAAATACCATTAAACGAAATATAATTTTCCTCAATTACTAATTTTTTCTTTAAAATATCTCAATATGTATTATTTGTACTTTTACTAAAGTCTATAACGAATTAGTTTGTAGAAATAAATAAATAAAATAAATAAATGAAAATCATATACAATCGACATCATTGAATATATAAAATGTAAAATTAAACGTTTACAGATTTTTTCTAATGATCATGGCTCAATTTAATTGATACTATACTTCTGCGAAGGCTTATTCAACCGCCCTTAGCCAATCTGTTGTAAATGTTTGATAACATTTAGAAACATTTTTGCTTTTCCAATAATCGACAACCCAATTCGGTTTACTATACATGTTCTGTTAAAACATATTAAGTGCTGTATAATTATACGCATTTAGTTTTTAAGCGTTCAGTTTTCTTAAAGTTTCCATTATGCAAAACAAAAAAGAATAGCAACTAAATAAAGCCAAATTACTTCGTCAGTTTATTATTTTCAATTCAAAATTGGCTTTTTAAATTCATATTTTTAATTATAAGCATATGTCTGCCACAAGACATCTCCGTCTTAATCATTTAACCGGTCGTCCACGGCATCTAAGTATTCCACTCTAACGCATACCTTGTGATGTTCATATGAGCGCTTCACCTATATTTTCTACGTTTCATTTGTTTAAGTATGGATTCCTCGTTAATTATATGCCAGTGATTTGTATTGCTGATGTTAGGCCAGAATATCCTGTATATATATCTGAGGGACTTGTTGATAAATATTCTAAGCTTGTTCGTCTGGATATATGTATGAGCTCTAAACTGCAGTCATCTGTTAACTCTGTTTTTGCGCTGTCATTCCTTGTCACTGTACTGCCTAAATAACAGAAACTCTAAAGGTTCAATTCGTTGACCCTGCAGAGTTATATTATCCGTTCTAACGCTGTTAGTTATTATACACCTCTATTCTGCAATTCGACTCGAATCAAAATTTTCTCCGTTTGGCAACTTCAGTATTCTTCGTTCCGTTTCGTTTAATTTCTATTCTTTTTTATTGTGTTTATTCAAAATTATGATCGTAGCAATGTTTTTCTAAGTTGTTAATTTTGCGGCCGAGATTCTTCCAATTTTTGTTTTTCTGCTAAAATTATTAGAACACTATAACTCCTATTCTGCATTTCGTTTCGTATCGAAATTTTTTCTGTTTGACAAATTTGGTATTCTGCGTTTCGATTCCGTTCAGTGTGACGAAGATTCTTTCGATTTTTGTTTTTTTTTTTAATCCAATTTTTTTTTATTATATTATTTATTTTTATTAAATAAAAAAATGAAAATATACGAAATGTAAAAAAAGTTATAAAAATATGCACTAAAACCCAGCGTGCTTTGCTACCACTATATTAATTATTATCTTAACTACTATCTTAGTTACCACTTTTTACCTTTCTTCCCCATTTTATTTCCTGCCGGTTTAAATTCAAATATTTAATATAACCCATAGTTCCTTCCAGAAAGACTTTACAGAATCTGTTTAGCTATATACAGTCTTAAAATAAACACATTAATTTTTATATAGTATACTATATGTATACAGATAGCTTTTACTCAGTGGGTGTGATTTGTTCAATACCTGTTTATCCAATTTTTCCCGCTTTTTGGTTGATGCAGGTAGAAGCGAAACTTTAACCATCCTGACCATTTTCGTTGTCTGTAAAACCGACGCATCAGTTATTTGTTGATTACATTAAAACAAGAAGGATAAACTTTCGCATTCTCTCTGTATATTCGTGATTACTTAAATTAATTTGGTTAATTCAGTTAAGTGTGCGAAACATTACAATTTTCACAATTTTTTAATATCTTAAGGACCTAGAACCAAAAGTTTAAAATTGGACTGAGAAAATAGTCGGGAAAGTTAATTGTTCTTCTCCATATATACAAATTCCATATTTGCCATATGTGCCACGCCTATATGCCATTTTTAATATGATGATTTCCAATGTCTACGAAGTCATTTAGACCAAATTCAGAAACTTACACTTAAATCGTTGTCAAGATACGCGAAAATTAATCGCCCCTATTATGAGTTGCATTCGACAAACGATATTCGTTGGCTATCAAATATCGACTATGGAGTGCAAAATTTGTATTATAAGTTGGTTTTACTGTCGAAAATTTCGTTGTGGATTGAATTTTTCAACGAACACAATTTTCCTTCAACGCTGCAAATAAAATTGAAAAAAATTTTTTGAAAATTTAAATATTTGCAACTCTTTTTTGTTTTGGTGGACCAAATACCACTAACTGAACTATTTTCGTTAATTTTATGGTTTGTAGTGTTTTTCTTCAACGAATTTGCGCCATAATACCAAATGACAATTCGTTCAATCAGTTCGACTACAGTCGAAAATCCACTTTAGTTCATAATAGGCACCAATATTTAGTTTGTATGGAAGATACCATGCCCACTTGTCCAACTTTTGACTGAAGTCATTCAAACCAAATTTAGAAGCTTTAGTTTTAACCGTTCTCAAGATTTATAAAAATATATATTTAGTTTGTATGAGAGGTACTATGACAGCTTGTCCAACTCCGTCCACTTTGAATCTGACGATTTGTATTGACTAAAGACTCCTACTGTTACCATTTTGAAGATATAGGCAAATAAATATGTAGTTGCTTTGTATGGGCGTTGCACCACCAAGTTGGAAAATTTGAAATTTTTATAGCCTATAGTTCTTTACAGACAGAGAGAGAGAGAGAGAGAGAGAGAGATACTGTTCACATTTTAAGAAAATCGGTTCAGCCGTCTAGCTGTCTATAAGGCAGAAACAAACATACATACATACAAACACATTCATTTTTATATATAAGATAAATTTATGCTTGTTCTTTTCCATCAAAAAGACAAACAAAAATTGAGTGTTTTCTCATTAAACTGACTTCGCTCATAATATCATTCACCACGATGATGAATACGTGAAGTGATAGAGAGTCTCCTTGTTTTACTACAGCGTTGGTATGAAATGATTAGCTGATATCCCGTTGTAGAGAACTGGATATTTTGAATCCGCGTTCATAGCTCTAATGATTCGAATCATTTTCTGGTGTACTCTTTTTATTCTTTCCATATGGCAATTTGTCAGATGGTATTGACTTTTAGTCATATATTAATGATATTTTTTTTAATATTAAAAAATCTAATAATTACCTCCCTCAAAAGCGAGTGGTTAAACTACTTTCTACAATTACGAAAACTTTTATTGGTTGTTTACCGTTTAGCCATAAGTTACTTAAAAATCTGTCTTTTTTTATGCGTCTTTACAAAGTTAAGCAACATAAATGTTTTGAATGTTTTGAACATTGTTTTTCAATTTTTCTACTCTAAAATGAATGCTTCTATTGTTTTTACATTTTATTCTTTTTCAAAATATAATTTACATGAAATAATATTCATTTCAATAGACTGTGTATTTATTTGACATTGTTTGATTCACTCTTTTTTTTACATAAGTGCTAAAAATTGTAAAAAAAAACATTGTTGTCGTTGTTTTTCAAACACTGTTGTCTATGGGAAGTTTTGTTTTCTCTATGGCAAGAAAACGGTTAAAATTATTTAAGTATATTTTTTATTTATTTATTTTTTATACTACTACTTCATTTTTAATGTCTACATTTAAAATTTTACTTTACTTGTATATTTTTTATAAAAAAAACCAAAACTCGAAATATCCCAAATTCAAATAATCTCTGCTACAAATACATACGATACCATATACTTACCAAAATAAACAAAAATTATTATGACAAACCATAAAAATTTATGTTATCTGACCAACAAAAAAATCATTGTGAAAAAACCCAAAAAACAAATGATACTGAATTCCAAAAAAACTATAATAAAAATACAATGGGACATTTAGGCACTGATGTCACAACAAAAAAAGCAAATTGATGAAGCTATTGAGGCTGCACAAAACTCACAACTGGAAAAGAATGCAGAAGAACAAAATATTTCACTAAAAGAATTTGATGGTATTCTACAGCCTATAATAGACTCCTGCACCAAGGACAGTATTTCACAAGGTAAATATAAAAGCAATAACAAACATTTGTTACTACTTTTTTAACAAAATAATTATATAGTAGTTAAAACTTATTACTGAAACAAAAAAAAAAAAAAAGAAAATTAAGAAAGAAAAAAATATGGATGAAAACCATTTAGGTTTTCATCAAATTTTAATTTTTTTATTCACATTCATTTTAAAACCTTTTTGTGCTTAGCAAATAAAATAATATATTTAATGTTGCAATTTTAGGCAAAAACTGGATATTACAGCACTCATCCGACAGCGCTAAAAACAATGTTGTTTTACAATATCTTTTAAAAAAGTATGCGTCTGTTTATAATTTTAAATTCAATTTCTATTTTGATAAAATTTTGTTTGTATTCTGTATATTATTATAACCGTTTTACAAGATTTTATTAATTGTATTTATAACTCTTTTTACAACATGATGTGATGAGTATGAATGAGATTAACATATTCACATACAAACACACCTGGAATCCTGTCGACGACTTTTTGTTTGGTTATATACTTTTATGATAATAATAATGAGTTGTAGAATGTATCTTTTTTAATTTACATTTTATAAATGACGTGACTATACTTTATTAATAAGTACCGACTTGACTACATACCAACCAGACAGTTACAATTATTTTTATCATCTACAACTCTTTGTTTCAAGCACGAAAAATGCTCGACAAGAAGAAACAACAAAATATTTTGTTAATTTATTTTTAGGGCTTTGGTCGATGGTACAACATTTCAACAAAAATTGCATCTTATTTATTTAATTAATGATATTTTGCATCATTGGTAAGTATTTTTAATATTTTCAACTTTTTTATAATATTATTACATTTCAATATTTTCGGAAAAAGAATTCCATTGTTTGCCACAAAAAATTGTTCAGTTTTGAGAGCTTTTTATAATTATTTTTTATTTAGTAATATTTGTACAATTATTTAAAAAATTATATCGCTCATTTACTATAATAGTAAGTATTCAAAAATATGGGGAATAATATGATCTATATTTTGTACAAAATTCTTTCTGATTCGTACAGAATTAAGAGCACAGGAGCAAAATATTTGTTCCTTTATCAATGCTAAATATTAGGAAATCAAAAGTTTAAAACAGCTCTCCTGATTGAGTTATGACACTCTTGTAGTAAACGAGCGGTATATATATACATATTTTACCATTTTGTTTAATAAACTGTCTTGCCCAAACATTTTAAATTACATTTTAATGGGGGGATTGTGGAAGCGGATTTATGAAATGTCGGCATTTCAATATTAACCATGATTACGCAATCCCCGCTTTGGTTTTTTTTTTTTCGTAATATCAAAAGCGAAGCCATAAAAAAATGGTTGTATATCCAAAGAAAAATATAATTGGCCTTGTCAAATAGACCTACAAATTTAACATATAAACAGCTTTTTACGAGCTTTGGAGCCATGTTCCTACAATACAATCTCTCTCTACCATTAATTTTTGAGTAAATATTCTTAAATATTCCGGAATACTTTCCTTTTGTCAGCATCTGCAAAAATTTAATTCGGCTCATTTCTGCCATTGTTTACCGCTCGATTCTCATATATATATTGCTGTATGATTTATTGATTTATAGGACTCAGTTTTACCATTTCAGCTGTTTTACACGGAAATATACTAATACCACTTTACACTTGATTATTTCTAACAAAAAATAGAACAATATCAACGATTCACAAAGGCAAGCTTATTCGTTTTCCTGAAATATTCGGACAAAACAGAAAAAACCTATTTTTATTGATTTTTCATCGAACAACACACAAATTATTTTTTAAATATGGTACATCGATCTTATCATTTTTATGCCATAACGTCAAAATATACAAAGTATAAAGTTGCTTTGTTTCGAAACGCTGCAACATTATAAAATCTAAATAGCGCAGTAGAACTGTATACTAACTTTGTATTCGTACATTTCGAAACAATTTTATAGGACGATAAACAATATTTCTTTTGAATTATGAATATTTTTTTAAAGGAAAATCATACTTAATTTGAATTATAATTAGAAAGAACTATACTAATTACGGTTTATTACAGTGTTCGTAAAAACGCTAACGACTTGAAGAACAGCCTGGAAAATGTTGTCATACCCATGTTTTGCAGTGCTGATTTGAGTAAGTACTAAAATGTGGTTCTTATAATTAATTTCTAATGATTAAAAACAATTTTTTTTTTTTAGTTGCTACCACAGAACAGAGAGCTAAACTGACCAAATTGTTATCATTATGGGAATCAAAAGCAAAATTTTTTGATGCATGTGTCATATCAAAATTGCAGTCACCGGATTCCTCTATGCACGAATATAAAACAAATTTACAAAATTTACATCATGAAGTTACATCTAAATTCACTCAGGCCGTTAAGGCGCAAATGGATAAGTATGAGACTACTTACTAGTTAGACTTGTGTATCATAGCACGATAATTATGTAAACAAAGAAAAGAGAAAACAAATTTACTTTATAAAATTTAATTACAGCTACCAAAAGCAGCATAAGATTTTTATCCAACATGCTACTCAACAAATTACACAATTGGAGCAACAGAAACAGCAGTTGGAACAGCAAATGTTGGCTGCAGTAATGCCAAATACATCAGTTATGCCACCAACAGCAATAAGTCAGCAGCAGCAGCAACAACAAAAGAATATACCCTCTTTAATGGCTCAAAGGGTCGCAATGCCACTAATGGATGATAGTGATCACTACAATAGCAATCAACAGGCTCAGGCGAATATTGACAGTAACGTGCTTTATCCAAATAGCGCAGGAAACAATTTCTTCATACCAGACTTATCAAAACCGCCACCAGGTTTTATGAATGACAATACCAGCGCAATGACTCAAATATCACCCGCATTAATGCAGCAACCAACACAATTTTCTTCTATGAACAGTAACATTCCAGTAAATCAAAATCTTAATAATCCTCCACCAACTTTAATGCCGGCAGCTGCTGATATTCTGAGCAATGTCAGTAATTTAAATGTGGACTTATTAAATGTTAATGCTGCTTTGCAATTGGTACATCAACAACAGCAGAAACAACAACAGCAGCAGCAGCATCAACAACAACAACAGATTGTATCGTACGAGCAACAACAGCAACCGTCATCGATTGCGGATTCCTCTACTTCTGTTAAGGATAATGACGAATGTATACCCCCACCACCAAGTCTGCAAGTAGAGCAGGAGGCCGATCAGCAATTATCATCAGCATCATTCGAGTACTATGATTTACCTGCTGGCTTGATGGTACCTTTAATACGACTCGAAGATTATAGATATAAACCTTTAGATCCGGCTGATATACGTCTGCCGCCACCAGCACCACAAAGTGAACGTCTCACAAATGCTTTGACGGCTTTCTATTCGTTGCCAACCCATGATAGGCCTAGAGATAAGTGAGTTTTTTTAATTAAATTTTATTTTGTTTTTATTTCTTCAAACTCTTAATATTTCAGTGAGGGCTGGGAGAAGCTTGGCTTATATGAATACTACAAGGTTAAAAATGCGGCTAAGAAGCAAAAGGAAGAAGAAATTAAAAGTGGTATACGAGAAAAATCACGATCACCTTCGCCCATTATTTTGCCTAAACCAGTGCCTAAAAAAGTCAATAAGCGTTGCTATCGGTTAGTTTTTTTTTAAATTTTATTGTTTTATCGAAAGAAAATGTATAGAAATTGTTGTTATCTAATAGCTCTAAGAGTCGTAGTCGTTCTCGCTCACCTTACAAATCAAAGTCACGTTCAAGATCTCGATCGCCACAACTACAACGTTCCTCATCAAATCGCAGTGTAAACAGCGGTGGTGGAAGCGGAAATAATGAAAGAGGTCGTAATAATCGTCATAATAGACAAAGAAGTCGATCCCCGCGTCGCTCTCCACCACGCGATAGAGAAAGGGAGAGAGATCGCGATAGGGAAAAGGATAATAATGATGCAAACCGTTCAAACGAACAGCGCACTACAAGACGTGAACGTGAGCGATCTGTAACACCGCCAAGTTTCTTGTAAGTTACTTTATATCTGTTTAACACATATTTATTTGCAATTGAAAATATTTATTCTTTTTTTATAATTATTTAACAGCGCGAATAGTTTCGCCAAACCTAATGAATTTATTGAAGAATCGAACAAAGGTCATCAAATGTTGATGAAAATGGGCTGGGGAGGCACTGGTACCGGTTTAGGTACAAAAAACCAAGGCATTGATCAACCCATTTCAGCTGGCGAAGTAAGAGATCGCAAAGATATGTATAAAGTAGGTGTTCAACGAGTAGAATGAATTATTAAAGTTTTAAAATTTTAATCGTATTTTTTATTTTTTTATAGGGTGTTGGTGTTAATGTGAATGATCCTTTTGAAAATTTTCGTAAAAATAAAGGTGCGGCTTTTGTACACCGTATGCGTGCTCGTGATGAAAAAAGTTAAATAAGAAATTTAATTTTTATTACAAAACTTACGTATTTATTTTATTTCTTAACCATTTCATTTTTGTAAAAATACAAATTAATTTCAAGTTTTTACAATATAAAGGGTTAATGATCTAAAAGGTGCTACTCTTGTTATGTGGGGCCTATTTAGAATGGATATTGTTTTTACCCAAAAGTAGAAGAATAATGATAATGAAAATAAAAGAATTATGTTTCGAAAAGTTTTTGGGTAGTTAATGGTCTTTAAGTGGCAGAAGCTTTGGCTGCGAATAAATGTTTATCTACAAAGAGACTGTCTTAAACAATCAGGGCTGCCAGACGAAATTTGCAGAAAAACGCCAATTTTCCGATAAATTTTAAAAATATCATCAATTAAGTTCGGAAAATCGTCAAAGAAATCGTATCAAAAAAACAAGCAAGTTTTTAGTATTTTCAGTTTTTTTGCAGTACCTATAAAAAACATAACACATTTTTAATGCGTTCTTAAAGCTGTTTAGGAATGAATACCTGAAGAGACTGTCTCTAACAATCAGCGTATTACTGTGCTATTGGCATTGACACATACCTCAACAACGAGAGCGTTTGTTTACCAAGTTGCAGCAACAAGCGGACGTATGTTCTTACAACGAGTGTTTCGCTAATATAAATGTGATTTATGGACAGCCTGTCTGTAGGCTTAGTCGAGAGCTCTATTATAAAAGTGGGATGCATTAGCCCAATCACTTAATAATCGGACACCAAGATTATCAAAAGCAGAAATATTTTCTAACTGTATTTTAGTTTTTCATCTGTACTTCAAACAGATTTATGAATATAATTGAAAACAGATATGATCATGTTAAAAAATTTTTAGTAAATGCTTAAGACTCTTAAAATTATCACATTTAACGAAAATAAGAACAATAACCAAATTAAATCTTTGTTAGGCTTCTATATAATATGCTGAGGTGGCAGCTTTCACGTTAACCTTTGCCAGGTCCACATATAAATGTTCGAGGAATATCAACACCAAGTTGCCGTTCATACATCTGATGCATTGTCTGTTCACATTTAACAGAACGAATAATATGGAAAACGCGGAAAGCAAAATATTAGGTATTATTAAACATCTTTGCACTTACCTGCTTTGGTAGCATCTTTTGTATATGGCCTACACTCTTATATGGTTTGCTATCAATGTTCGAGTACACACGTATTAAAGGCTCTTCCAGCTGTACTTTACTTAAAGCTTTTGCAAATGGCTCTACTGCCGACTCCATAAGAGGTGTATGGAAAGCGCCACTTACTGCTAACCGTTTCATACGTCTTATTTTTAAAGCTTTTGAATTTTTCTCTAAAAATTCTACGGCCTCCACATTGCCAGCTATGATTTTACAATGCGGGTACATATAATTGCCTACTCCGCAATAAGCCTTTTCAACACACCATTGCAGTGCCTTAGCGCAGGCCGCTCCTATATCTGTATACGGAACATACAATACCATGGCCATAGCTCCAGCAGCTTTGTCACAAGCCATTTGCATAGCATTTGCTCGTACATGTACGAGTTTAAGAGCCTTATCAAATGGTATAACACCGGCAAAAACTAAGGCGGTCAGTTCACCTAAGCTAAAACCAGCAGTTGCTACACAACTCTCAATTGCTTTTAGCCGTTCCTCTTTCAGCTGTTCTAAAGCGGCTAATGAAGCCACCATTACTGCTGGTTGAGCATATTCGATGCGATTAAGATAGTGAGTTCCTTGTCCCGGAAACAAAGCGACTAATATTTCTTTATGATCAATTTTTGGCCTTATCACCTCGTCGGTAGCGCGCATATTCCGTAATATTTTTGCCTAACTTGTTGTGGCATCTTCATCTTGTCAGGACGCAGGGCAAGATTTTTCATCAACTTTGTTGCTTCTTAGACGGCTTATAGATGATAAGCCTTTGAAATTGCTTCTTAATTGTGCACATAAACTAAACACGCTATTTTATTAGAAGAAATCAGCCAGAACAAACGAAAGAATGAATACCTCTGGAAAAATAACGATATTATACATAACACAAGTTAATTTAGAACGGACATAACTAAAAATTTTAAAAAATTGCAGGAGGTAAAATAAACTTAACCTGAAAATAAGGTCACCTTAATATTTGCTCAATACATCCAAACTATAAAATGTTATGTATGTTCACCTTATTAAAAAAATTCCACGTTCAAATAAGTGAATAATAAGCCGGTTTTGCTTTCAATGCGTCAAAATGATAAGGTCAGTGATTAATAACCAATTAATATAATCAGAAGGTATCACAATTGTTATTTATTTATTTATTTTTTTTAATAATTTACAATTTAAATAATATCTGCGCGGTATGGGTCGCGGGTAACCTTTGTCACCTTATGAACAAGGACAAATTGTGGCATTTCATGAGCACGAATTGAGTATGCGTGGAATGATTTTTTATACATATCTAAAAAACGATTAGAGTAGAAGGTTCTGATTTGGTTTAAAAAAATTCTTAGATAACACAAACCATCAGTTAAAAAGTGGGCGGAATCGGATAAATGGGTATGGTACCTCCCATACAAATTAAATAATGATTTTTGAATGTTTTAAATTTCGTTTAAATAACTTGGCAATCAATACAAACCTCATTTAAAAGAAATATGGATTTTTGCATGTGTAGAGAACCTGCCTTTATCAATCCACATCAGTCAAAAAGCAGGCTCCCAGCAACGTGGGAGGGATTACTCTAGTTGTTTATAAAAACTTAATTTTTTTGAGAATTGCCGTAGTTTTTTTCATTTTGTAATGGTGAATTTTAGGATATTCTATTAGAATACGCCAAAATCTAAGAAATGATTAGTTACGTCCGTTCTAAATTAAGTTACCGATATATAACATCCCAATCAAAATGTTCTCCAACTGTATTTTAGTTTTACATTTGTATTTCAAAAAGATTTATGAATATACATATTTAAAAATTGCAGAAAAAGGCTCCTCCCTAAAGTATAAAAAAACAAATACGCTTATGTTCAAAAATATTTAATAAATGCTTAAGGACCCTTAAAATTATCACATTTAACGACGATAACGAAAATCATCAAATTAAATCCTTGTTAGGCTTCTATATAAAATGCTGTGGTGGCAGCTTTTGCGTTAACTTTTTCGAGAACTGGTATTAAACCTTTGCCAGGTCCACACTCAAATGTTCGAGGAAAATCAACACCCTGTGGCCGTTCATACATCTGATGCATTGTCTGTTCCCATTTAACAGGACGAACAATCTGGAAGAAAAAACACAGATTTGAAGGCAAAATATTAGGTATTATTAAACATATCTTTGCACTTACCTGCTTTGGTAGCATCTTTTGTATATGGGCTACATTCTTATAAGGTTTGCCATCAATGTTCGAGTATACATGTATTAAAGGCTCTTCCAGCTGTACTTTACTTAAAGCTTTTGCAAATGGCTCTACTGCCGACTCCATAAGAGGTGTATGGAAAGCGCCACTTACTGCTAACCGTTTCATACGTCTTATTTTTAAAGCTTTTGAATTTTTCTCTAAAAATTCTATGGCCTCCACATTGCCAGCTATGATTTTACAATGCGGGTACATATAATTGCCTACTCCGCAATAAGGCTTTTCTACGCCCTTATCAACACACCATTGCAGTGCTTTAGCGCAGGCCGCTCCTATTTCTGTATCCGGAGCATACAATACCATAGCCATGGCTCCCGCAGCTCTGTCACAAGCCATTTGCATAGCATTTGCACGTACTTGTACGAGTTTAAGACCCTTATCAAATGGTATAACACCGGCAAAAACTAAGGCGGTCAGTTCACCTAAACTAAAGCCAGCAGTTGCTACACAACTCTCAATTGCTTTTGGCCGTTCCTCTTTCAGCTGTTCTAAAGCGGCTAATGAAGCCACCATTACTGCTGGTTGAGCATATTCGGTGCGATTAAGTTTATCCTTTGGTCCCTCTAAGCAAAGTTTCAACAGATCATAACCCAAAACTTCATTAGCCACTTCAAATATGCGTCTGGCTTCTGGAAAACGCATAAGTTTACTGGCCATGCCAACATATTGAGTTCCTTGTCCCGGAAATAAAACGACTGATGTTTCCTTTGGATCAATTTTTGGCCTTACCACTTCATCGGTAGCGAGCATATTCTGTAATATTTTTGCCTGACTTGTTGTGACATCTTCATCTTGTGGTGATGCATGGGAAGATGTTTCATCGACTTTGCTGCTTCTTAGACGGTTTATGGATGATGACAAGCCTTTGAAATTGTTTCTTAATTGTGTACGTAAGTTAAACATGCTATTTTATGTAAAGAAATCCACTAGAACAAAGGTGAGAGTACCTCTCGAAAAATAACGATAATATAAATACAAGTGTTAGATAAACACGGCCCCCGGCAAGTGGTAAACAGCTGACGGCCAGCATAACACAGTTGATAATTTAGTGAGTGCATTATTTTCTTAAGTAGACGGTTGTTGATTTTGAACATTATGAAATTCTCTGGAAATTTAAATATATTGAATAAAAAATAAACATGTGATTTTGACTTGTGCAGCTAAATTTAAGCATTACATCCACTCGAAGCCAATTTAAATGAATTTGTTTTCAATTTTACTATGAACATGTAGCTGCACGGTAAATACGATTCAAGTCAACGGTAACTCTGATTTCATTTAAGTTTATTAAAATTGTCGGATCTGGCATCACTATAGGCTTAAACACGAAAAAATACCGTTTGGAACAGTTATAACGGTTTTAAAAGTCAAGTAACAAATTAAAAATAAGCAAAATAATAGTTGAGTGTACCGCTTGGTTTTGATTTGTGAAGTCCTGTTTTGTCCTAGTAAATGTGTCTTTTCAGTCTTTGTATTGTTACTAGTTTGTACCATTTTATTATGTTTATCTATAATAAAATTCGTTCAAATTTGATGAAAAGGGAGAAAACTTAATGTGTTAACAAGTAAATACTGTGGTGAAAAGTCTTAAAACTGATGTATTAAAAATGTCCTACGCTGACAAAGTTTGTGATAAAGCAGCTCTTATCGAATTACGTTCTGCTTTTGAAGTACAGCAAGAACTGGCTTTAATTTCTACCCTTAAATTGGAAATAGTTTGGGATGTGTAAGTACAATTTTATAATATTAATTTGATATTCTTAGAGTAGATCTGTTAAGCTGCTATTTGCTTTTGGATTATGCTGTAAAATCTGTTTTTAGAGGTCACCCCGGCTGCTTGGTGAACAATGCGCACTTCCTCACCGTACAAAAATGCCTTTACGTTCTTTCTCTAACTTTTTCATATTATATATTGCTGCATATTGCAGTTTTATACATTGCTGATCTTGGATATAGTCTAACACGTAAAATATCCTGGTATCTTCTTTTTTTGTTTTGGTGAACTTTATAACCAAAAATTTTTTAATTAAAAATCAATTTTAATCATGTTATTTGCTATTATATAGAACTTTTTCGTTTAGTAAATCTTTTTAGCGTCAAAGAACGGTACAAGGTCTGAGCTATACGGTAGATGCAGTTGATTTTTGGAGACTCATCAAATTAACTACTTCTTTCAAACGGTCAAGTTATGATCAGTAAAGATCAGAATTGATCGTTTCGTAAATTTTTTAGCATCTCATAATGAATAATTCTATTCTAGCACTCAACATAACCTTGTTTGCCGCTAATCTAAGCTTCTAAATCGTTTAATAAATATCACTAGTCTTTGACCATTATTTTTTCGTTTTAATATTTCTGAATTTAACTTACATAGTTTTTTATTGGCACTCAAATTTTTAAAATAATATCACATATGTATGTATGTATAAATGTATGTATATATTTTTATATCATATTTCAAATTGAATTTCTTTTTAGCATAGGACCAGACCAATCGGATCTTTTAATGAAAAAGCTTGAATGTATGTTTCCAAATGATAAAAAAATGTATCCGTTAAAGACAGACAGACGGAGAGCTAACAGATACAATAGGAATGTAAATGAGATAAGAAAGAGATTGTTTCACAATATTTGGCAACAAAGTAAGTTTTTGTTTTTTAAAGGCTCAATTATATGTGACTTAACATAATGCCATAACCAAAATTCAATTGAATGGTTATGGCCTTATGTTATTTCACCATTAATTGAACATATTGTTGTCCATAAGGTTGGTTGGTTGTGTTTCGACTACGGCGTTATGTTAATTCATGTCTAATTTGAGCTTAGTGATATAAATATACCGTTAAACTATTCATGTTTGTGATCATATTAAATACTTTGTTGAGTATTCTATGTTTTAGAAGTAGAGTTTTTATATAAATATATGTAGAACACTTGATCGAGATTATAATGCATTTGTTTTATTTCGATGTGTATTGTTTAATTTGCATTAATATGTGGTATTAAATTCTTTCTTTAAGTTTTTTAAGTCTCATTCCTAAATGCTTCGATTTTTTGCAGGAAAATATACCAATGGGACATTATTGCACTCTATTATATATATAATAGTCACTCCAGAAGAGGATATAGAGACAGCAAAGTATTCTCATAACTATACGATTTATCCTATATTTCGTACTAGGCGTTGCATAAGTAAGAAAATTTTTATTCAAATTACTTTAAATAGAAAAAATATCGTTTTTTTTTCTATTAGATACTAACAGCAGCTCTGGCTGCTGTATGATATTTATTGACGAAAAGTCGCGTATATATCAAAACTGGAATGATTTTGTGAATAATAATGAATTGCCAATTGGTACAATGATAGCACCTTCAAAAGGTTGCTATACATTAAATCAAGATAATGTGGTAATAAAATACTATTCGAAAAGCAAATTTTTCTACTAAAATTATATTTATAATTTGTTGTATAGGTTGATCTAGAATACCATTTCACACCGGCATTTCACAAAAAAAGCCTCACTACTGTGGACAATTTCGTTACTTCTCTATCACTTATTGGTCTGGCAGCAACGTTGTTAAATCATGCCTGTTTAGGTATAACAATTGCAACTAAAACATATCAAACTATACGAAACTATCAAAGAACTTCTGATAATGTTACACATGGAACATCAACGAAGTTTAAAAAAAGTTTAGTTCTAACAGATAATGTCATAGGTTTGACGTCATCGGTTGTTACATTTGGTGCCTATATGACAGTACCACCTGGAAATTCTGTATCGTTAGTAAGTACATGCTTGAATTTAGCACTCTTTCAAAGATTATGTACATAAGATATTAATCATAGAATAATACCATTGTTTTACACTGGCAACAGTAGTTTATTATCTTCAAAATAATAACAACAATTTTCTAAGTGTAGTCAAAAAACGTAGTTCTCAAATGGCTAAGGCGATTTCACTTCACATGTCTCGGTTGTTGGAGGATTTTTTCCTTCTGTTTAAATTTTTAACAATTGTGTTTATACTTTGAGAATTTATAAAAAAATAATATCTCTTGTCTTATTTTCAGGCTACTAGCACTGCACTGCAGTCTATAAATGGCGCCGTAACGCTGATTAATTCTGCAAACTTCATATTAACAACGTATGATTTATTTACTGTAAGTAATGATTAACCACAATTTTATTTTTAAATTATTTTTACTTTTTATTGCCCAAGACCCTTTATCATGGAAAGACTATTACTTTTTATTATAGAATCTTTACTTTTGACATAATTTAAACTCAAAAATAAATTTCATATTTTTGCCAAACTTTTCATTATTATTTTAAGAAAATACGGTACTTTATAGAACTGATGATCATATATCGCAAAATTATGCCTGTATAATAAGTAAAGCATAAAAATAAGTAACGGTACTTGTAAGTACCGTCGGGCAATAAAGGGCTAAATGTTGATACTCTTAACTATTATTTACATTAAAATTTAAAATGAAAATATTTCTATTTGATGGAAATTCTGTGTGTTTGTGTTTGTCATTGTCCTTTGAAACCAATTTCTTAATTTCTTTAGAGATACTTTATGGAGGAGGAAAATTTAGATTTCAGCGATGCTTTGGCTTTTGGTACTTCATTAATTTTGTTAACGAATTCCATAAATAATATTTCTATAACATCTGAAATTGGAAAAGTTGGCGGCAATGAATTACGTAATTTATTACAATCTAAAATTAAGTAAGTTTATTCAACTATCCTCCGTAAAACACAAATTACAAAAATATTATTTTTTTTTCGCTATATATTCGCAATTAGAGCTGGTTTTACAAAAATATCAGGGGAAGTGATAAAAAATTCTGGTCAAAATGCTAGTAATTGTGATCTTTTGCGCCTAATCAATGATATACCATATAAAGATGTACTCTGCAATATTCATACAATCTACAATAATCTGACGAAAACGGGATTTTTAACAACACTTTCAGTTTTAGGTGCCGTATCATTAGAGATTTTGCCTGGACTTGTGATAAATGTTGTCGATAAAGAAATTACAGAATTAAATTTGACGGAATTAACAAAATACTATGGTTGCAAGTTTGCTGAACATATTTCTAATTCACAAAATTTTATTGATGTTCTGAATAGTATAGGGGTGTATTTTTCGGCGACGATAGCTCAATTTTTATTGAATCAAACACGTTTATTTATTGAAACATGTGCCGACGTAATTGATGTGCAACAGAATGTATTTATAACAACGGAGATTGTTCTTTATAAAATATTTTCGTTTGTTTTAAAAAATTATAAAAATTACACTTACGATTTTTTGGATCGAAAGAGGGATGATATCATTTTAGGGGTTACAAAATATTTTCAATCTTTAAATGCGAAACCAACAAGTGAAAATAATAAACATTGTTGTGATATTTGTGGTGGTTATTTTAATTTATTTAAAATATGATCTTAAATGAAGAGCTCTTCAACTCATCATTGGCAGCAAAAGGTTTAACTCATAATTCACTCAATAAATTAAGATAGATAATATATATATATAAATATACTGTATTTTTAACTTAATTTTTGGATATTTATATTAAAAGAAATGCCTACAAATATATGTTTTTAATTGATTGACAAATATATGTACCTTCTAATAACTATATAAATGATGATTTTTTAATAATAATGGTGGTTTATATATAATTGTGATACACCTTTATTGCGGTCGGTTATTAAAAATGTAAGTACAGCTCATTTTAGGAACTTTGGTAACTTTTTCAAAACGTAATATTGAGAAAACTAAACTAAAATTATTAGCCGATACAAGTTTTTAGGCAATTATTTTTTGCTTATTTCGTACAGTTTATGTTTAAATATTTACTAATATTTTAAACGTATAAAAATACGCTTCTGGTTATAAAGAAATTGATTGCGAAATCATTGAATAATTTGAACTTAATACCTTGCCTAAAATATTTGAGATGTTTCTTAAAAACAAGATTTCGAATTATGATGATTCTAAAAGTTTGTTTTAGTAATAGAATACTATTGATTGATGTGAGCTAAAGCTACCACGACCGGGTCAAATGATCCATTTTAAATTTTTTTGTTATAATTTCTTGAAAATAACATTATATATATTAAAAATTCATTAAATATACTAACTCTTCTCTATTAACTAAGATAGACGAAAACATTAGAGTTTGTTCTGTTCCATAGAGACTTAACTTGTTAGCACTTCGAAATGTTTGGGAGTATCTTTATACATATCAACCATACAAATGTACGTATATCGAACATCTCATGCAAATGCGTTTGGCATGCCGAAAGGCACGGACCTACTCCACCTCTAGGCATTAATTCAATTTTAAATATTAATATATATTTGAATTTTATTTATAATAATTATAGAAATAGAAATTAGCCTAATCCTGCGGTTACACGATCAAGTTTTATTTGCTTGTCAAATTTACTAAAATTGATAGCTGTGACATAGGTGGGACGTAACTTAAAATCAATTTGAAAACAATTTCTTTGCTTAAAATATGTTCGCTGAGAAAACAAATGCAAATTGTACATGATAATTATGATCGACTGTTTTCTTGAATGCAACTTGAAAACTCGATGGAGAGTAAATTTGATTATCAAGTTGGTATCAAATTTTGTAGTTGTGAATGTATTAGTATATAAATGTGAGTGTACTAATAATTGAAAGGTAAACCTTGACGTGTAGTCCCCATGTAAGTTGGTTACGGGCTACAACGGTAACCGTGTTGCTGCTAAAATAATTATTCTCATATGCACACATGTATTCTATTTTTGACAGCTTGTAGTCGATGGTCGATGGCATAATGAACATAGAGTATTATTTGAGCGTTATGAGACATTTGCTTGAAGCTATTCGCCGAAAGAGACCAGAATTTTAGGCAGAAAACTCGTGAATTTTACACCATGATAACGCACCGTCTCACAGTGCTATCATTATTCAAATTTTTTTTTACGAAAAATGCAACAAATACCATCTAACAGCCACCGAATTCACCTGTTTTGGCTCCCTGTGACTTCTCTGTGTTTAAGCGAGTTAAAAAACCATTACGGAGAACGCGTTTCAGCAGTAGAAAATCACTAACGCACATGGAGAGGGATGTACTCTTGGCTACGTAGCTTTTGCAAATGTCAAGCTGTGACGCTAAGATTTAGCGGGAATATCAACAACAGATGTTCCAACTTAACAAAAAAAATCGTAACGATGGGACCGCCACACGGGGGTTATTCTGAAAACTTTTTGATCAAGGTAGTATGTAGTTATTCGTGGTAACTCTAATTAAAAAAACAATAGAAATGGAAGACATTTCCATAATAAACTTTCAGTCTCTTGAAATTTTTCATAAAATACCTTCAAGGCTATACGAGTTTTTATTTATAATTCGTATACAAGCATTTCAAGAAACTACTTTCATGTGTAAAGGCCGTGTTAACTGCGCCTTGATCATCTCTTTGGTTTCTGCAACCGAAAAAAATGGTAATATTGTGTTCAAATATTTAATCTGTCGTTTTGCAACACTGCCTATAACGGCAAACAGCTGGTCAATTCAATACATTCATCAATAAAAAATAAAAACAATACAGTGTAGTTGTTTTCGTGTAATATGTCTAGCCGGTATAAGGAATTCTTAATCTTATTTATTCTTCAGATATTAAAATCTATACAATGTAGTTTTGGTAATACTTATTTCGCCATAGAACAATGTCCCGGCTCAGATGTTCCCAATATCAGACATCAGACTCAATTTTATGAAGTATCATTAATATTCTATTACACCACTTGGAGCGAAGACAGTGTGGATGCGTTAAGGCAATATAATGATGTGGCAGAACATTTTGGTGACAAGGCATATTTTGCAACAATTGATTGTTGGCATTTAGAGTGTAATTGTTCTAAGGCTTTGACAACAACTATTGGATCAGGATCGCCACATAAGTGGCCAACTTTAATGCTGTATTACGGTCGACGTGGGCAGTTGAAAATTCAATATAATGGTCTGTTTACCTTTAGAGATATGGTGCAGTTTTTGGAAAATGTAATGTATCCTTTGGAGCGCGTAGAGAGAATAGAGGAATTGAATAAAATGAAAACATTTGCAGATGCTGTTGTACTGGGTGTGTTTAGGTCATCAAACGATTTGGAATATAAAAATTATTTAATAACTGCCTTAAAATGGCTAGAACATGATCCTCTGCGATCTTACCGCTTTACTGTAACGTTTACAAATGATATTTTTAAAAGAAATTCAAATGATAGTGGCGTTGTCAAAATAACGCCAAATTTATATTTCTTGGGTCATAAGGCTTTAAAATCATTTGTAGACTATAACGACTCAAAATGGAATTCTAGTAACATTCTGCGTTGGTTGCAAGGCGAATTCCATGACGAACTCAGTTTACTGCACGGCTACACCACACCTATTATGATTGCCCAGAAACTAAAGAAACAACCAGTTCTGGCCATATTTGTAAATCAACCTAAGCTTTTCTACTCATATATGGAGAAGTACGTTGATTCTACTCAACCGTTTACCAAAGAAGTGAAAAACTGCCAGCGTTTAACGAAAAGAGATTATTTAATGAAAAATTATCTTCGATCTCTAAAAAATTTCAATATTTTGGAGAAATTTCAAACATTTATGAATAACCATCATGTAAGCCATATTACTAATGATGTTATTTTAAAAAACTTACAATACTACTACGAAATTAACTATTATTTAAATGATTTGTTTTATACAGTTTCATATTCGCTTAACACTAAAACCTACAAAAATGTTAATCCAGAAACAAAAGAAATACTGAATTTTTTCCACACGACGAAATGTTTGCAAAAGGTGATTGATATGCAATCGTCCCTGCAAATTGGTGTGGTAAAACGATTAAAAGCTTATTTGGCTAATGAACAACAATGTTGCAATAGTAATCGTACATTAACAGTTGTTTTACTGGATTCTAAACGATATACTGATTATTTGGCTGGACTGAACATACAAGTAAATACTCAAAGTATGGCTAACGTTTTTCTTGCTGATCAAGAGTATGAAAATATATATGTTATGGATGATGTTTTTGCCATGTATAATTTAATGGAATTTGTTAAGAAATTTTATGGAAATGGCTTAACAAATTATTATAAAGACGAAAAGATGTCACCTATCAAACCAACACCTTACGACATTGTCATAAAGCCTCTAAGTCGTCAAATGTTTTTAAATAATTTACAGTTTAGTCACAATCAATCTTTAGTAGTTTTGTTTTATTCTCCCGACTGTGCTCTTTGCGGCAACATGCAACATTCCTTTTTACAATTATCTTTAGCGCTGAGGCATATAAGAGATATAAAATTTATGCGTATCAATGTTTTGGATAATGATTTACCCTGGCAGTATAATATGCCATTCTTACCGGCACTATTAGTATTTCCCGAAAATCATTTTTCTGAATCACGTATGTTTCCCATGCATTTAAAACCGGATGTACGCAATGTCTTTGGGTTTATTTTAAGTCAACTTTCGCCACACCAACAGGTTAGACTTGTCTTGGCAGCTTGCCACGGTGGTTCTTTGCCAAAGTCTCATTTGCATAGTTGTTGGCAATTTGCAAAAACAATATTAATGCAACATATTGGCAAGCATTTGCAGTATTGGCAAATGTTCGAAGCGGAACGTAGTACAATATTTGAACAGTTACGTGCCTTTAAGGATATGAGTTTAGATATACAGCGTAATTTAAGATTGTAATTTGATTATACATATATAGCCTACTCATAGTAAATAAAAAAATTAATCTATTCGATAAATTAGCGTTCACATGATGTTTTTTATTTCACTAGTTTCTTTAAATGTAAGAAATTTTACAAGTTACCGGATTGAAAACGAAAAACAAACATTTGCAGTTTTTTTTTTTTTTTTTTTTTTTTTGTTTAAAACAATGTTCTTTACTGTATACAATTTGTAAAAAGTCTTTTCAAAACAGAAAAAATGTTAAAAACTAATCTTCATCACGTGGGCAGTTGAAAATTCAATATAATGGTCTGTTTACCTTTAGAGATATGGTGCAGTTTTTGGATCTTTGCCAAAGTCTCATTTGCATAGTTGTTGGTAATTTGCAAAAACAATATTAATGCAACATATTGACAATCATTTGCAGTATTGGCAAATGTTCGAAGCAGAACGTAGTACAATATTTGAACAGTTACGTGCCTTTAAGGATATGAGTTTAGATATACAGCGTAATTTAAGATTATAATTTGATTATACATATATAGCCTACTCATAGTAAATAAAAAAATTAATCTATTCGATAAATTAGCGTTCACATGATGTTTTTTATTTCACTAGTTTCTTTAAATATAAGAAATTTTACAATGTTACCGAATTGAAAACGAAAAACAAACATTAGCCGTTTTTTTTTTTTGTTTAAAACAATGTTCTTTACTATATACAATTTGTAAGTCTTTTCAAAACAGAAAAAATGTTAAAAACTTATCTTCATTTGAGAATTCCAACTACAGATTCTTAACATGTTTTTTTTTATTTGGACACATCTCGTTACTGTATCCCTTAAGGACTTCAAGACGTCATAGCTTTTAAAAAAAGACACACACGTTACAACACTAACAAAAAAAAATGTTTTTACCTAATTTCTTTGCTGTAAAAAAGTATTTCTAAAAATAAATAAAATAAGAATTCAAATAATATCTTATTGGAATTTCTTAGAATTTTGGTCTTTTACGAACAAAGTGTGGGATTTTTTATGAATGCTATCGTATGAAAAGAGTCATATAGTGTTAAGCAATAAAAAAAAAATGGACAAATGTGCATCAACTGACTATATTTCATTGAAAACATTCAGGGAATACGAGTCTCAAAAGATTGGGGTATATCCATTGTTTTAAAGGCAGATCAACTAGAAAATGCCTTGATTTGTTTTCAGGGCCGTGCACAAGATCATATCTCGCATACTAAAGTGAAAAAGGGGCTCTGACTAAAGTGTCAGAAATTGTTTTCGGACTTCCATTTTTTGTACGAAAACTTCTACCTGGATAGAACTTTTGTAATTAGCAATTATTCTAGCCACTAACCGCTGTTCTATTTTTCGAGTTGAATCGCCATTTTTAGCCTTTTGTAGAACTGCGTGTTTTAAATCAATAGATAAGGGCTTTATTTAACTTTTTATTTTTCATTTTAGCACGCACATAATCTTTAAGTTTTCCACATTAATAATGTTAAATGAAAAAGTTTTCCTACTAATGCACGCTTAATTCGGTTTTTTCGGCTGGCGCAAAAGTGAGCCAAAGCAATTGAATTAAATAGGTCGGTATATTCTGAATAAGAAAACCGAATAAAGTAATGCTTATTTATCTTACATTTCAGGTGCGGGGTCAAATCATGGTTTGGGTTGGGTTCAAAATTTAAAAACTACAAATTTTTTACTAGTATGAAATTTATTTATTTAAAAAAATCGTTTAATTTTATAATTAGTATACTTTGTTACGAATTTTTCTTTTAAAATATTTTTGATGGTCAGGTTACGTCGACTAGTTCGGCCCTCAGGGCAGATTCTCAACCCTATTTGACCTTCGAATAAAGAAGAGAAAAAAATTGTTCTCAAAAATCTTCATCTCAATCTTACCACTAGCCACCACATGTATGCGAATAGGGAGTGTGATGTAATACTCCAATCGTGGCATCCACAAAAAATGTTAATTTGCAGACCCCTTATACCACCTTATCCACCCTACTAAACTTTACCAATCCATATTATAACAATTTACTAATACTTTCCATTTTATTTAATCTTTATTAAACTAACATTGCATTCTTCTAAATTACCAATGATAAAACAAAAATAAATAAATAAATACAATAATACTAATCAAATAATTAATTATTTATAAAAGAACTTGACTTAAAATTTTTAATCTGATAAACTAAATATTCTAAACAAAATTTTCTTAAATTTTTTCCTCTATGATTTTAAACTTATATATTCTTTTTTATATTTAATTAATATGCTGGTAAATCAATCTACACAGCAAGGAGCTCCCTACGAGTGTAACCAGAAACAAAATCTAATTTCCGAACAAACAAAAATTTTCTTTAATATATTTTGTCTATTCACAAAAACAAAAAAATAGCACCGAAAAAAAAAACAAAATTGTAAAAAAATAAAATATACAGATAGAAATAGAATAAATAAATAAAAATAAATAACTAATAAAATAAATCAATAGTATTAACTAATTTTTAATTATTCACTGGGGATAGGATATATATATGTATATATATTCAGACAATAAATGAATTATTAAAACAAACTTTTGATTGTTTACTCTTCCTTTCCTTTTTGCCAAATAAAAATTTGACACTAGTAATTATATACGCCCTATAATTTATGAACGGGTATATTTCAAGTAACTAATAGTTTCTTTCTCGTGGAATGCGTGCTTCTATTTCTCTAGGAAACACTTTTGATATTATATAATAATCACTTTACCACCGAAATGTATAATAATATATACTGTTCTTATTTTTTTTCGGGAAATAAAGTTAAAACTTGTATTTAAAACTAGGGCCTACCTGGTTCCGTATCAAATGAGTGTACCACACGGTTTCACAGATCAGCTACATAAAAAAACAAACTCATTTCACACTCTTATGACGCTAATCTTTCATAGATAAATACTCACGTAGGCAAATATTAATATCAATAAAATATATAAAGAATTTCCTCCAGTTTTATTTCGTTAGCAAGTATTTACAGCCACTGATGAAATCAGCCTGGACAGGAGTAGAACCACACTATATTTTCACTAGTCGTTCACTCTTATTATCTCATACAAAATAAGGAAAATACTGCGGCTTATTACTTTTTTACTTTTTATCAGAAAAAAAATTAACTTAAATCTCAACCGCAGTGATCGAATTCTCAATGTATAATGACCCAGCGTTCAAATAAATTAATCAGACTACTGATCCTAACGGCGTACATAACGTTTTCCTAGTTAAATTCTAGAAATTTACCTTCTAAATATATTCTAGTGTTAGGTCTATTTACCTACTAATTCTCCTTTCCCTATATATTATATAATTATTCAAAAGTTCCTTGACCTCTTCCTTCCTTTTCAACTCCTATTCATACTTCAGACCATACTTTAAACCATGAATTTATCAGAGTAATTTCATTCAATATTTGAATATTAGACATGTAAATATTTGTTTACATAAAACTTATGTATTTTTCCAAATAAGTTTTTGATTATATATAGGAATGACAATATTCTATTCTCCATTTCAGGCCTAAGAAGGTAACAAAACAATTTAGAATAAAGTACAATGCGATCACGACTTTGAATTTTGCCGTTCAACCAACATATTTTAGATACCCGCAACAACTTTTAACCTTTTGTCGCTACAAAGAATAAATTTTAAGACTATAAGGCCCTCTCGATGCTTGCTTACGGTGCAGGTACTACGAATATAATCTGAGCCGTTTGATATAATAATGGTATTCCCGTTTTTTGCTGCTCCCAAAATAGTAAAATGTTTTTATTTACTTTATCTATTGTAGCTTTTTCATTTCTTTGTGATGACGTCCAAGTCGCATGTAAAACTTTCTACGGGTTTGTGGAGATGTCCACCATTAGTTACAATTGTATCAACATTTAGATAATGGGTTCATTACGGATGGCAACTGAACTTCAGTTGCGTTGCCTAACGGCAACTAGAAATTTGTAGTTGTCTATAAGGCAATTCAAAATAGATTTTTAGTTGCTAATTGCCATACGTAAGGCGATTTTTGACAACTGGCAACGCAACTAAAGATTGATCGCTATCCATAATCCACCCATAAGCTTTTTTAAAAGTATGACCATTTCATTTGCTGTTTTGACATTATATTCAATACATACATTCAAATGTCTCTTTATATGCCCAACGACTGTTTAAAATTTTTGTAGAAAATTTTAGACGTGCCTGGATTTTTATCTATAATTTCTGGATCATCTCTCTTTTGCCACTTATATTAGTCATATTAGATAGTTGTACTTGGTTTTTTATCTTCGGACGATGGCGAAGTAAAAGAGGCTTTTCGATGTTCAGAATTTCTTTCTAATTTCTGTCCATAAATCACTAAAAATTTTTAGGTTTAACGACAATAATATGGTGCTCTACATCATTCACAATTCCAGCACCATGTTTTACTGTCATTGATTCATATATATATATATATATATATATATATATATATATATATATATATATATATATATATGAATCAATGACGGTAAAACATGGTATATATATATATATATATATATATATATATATATATATATATATATATATATATATATATATATAAGCATATTAATCTAATATACACATTTTTGAATTTATTTCAAATTTCTTCCTATATTTTAACCGAATTTACTATAATTGGAGATTACATAAATTTTAAATTTTTTTAATTCAAAAAATGATTTCTTTACTCATTATTGAAAATTATTCTGAATGTTTTAATAAATTCGATTGATATTTTTCCCGTGCATCCTTTAGTGCTTCTAACAGTTGCGAAAATGTATCGCGTGCTCCGTCATAATCCAAAATACCAATACAACTAATTGAAGCTTTCTTATATATAATATAAGCCAATTCACGTCTTTGAAAAGCAAATACTATAGGAATTTGCTGATCGCTGCATATAGTTTTAATATTTTCTATTGTTTGATCTAGGCTAACTGCAAAGATTGTTGATGAAATGTACATATGTTAAACATACATATGTTAAATCATATTTAAAAATATATAATATTTACCATCTTCTCCTTCGTTATGTTCACAGTCTGTAGCTATAATAACTAATTTCACTTTATTGATACGTAAATAGTTCTGAGTTTGACGAAATCCAACAACCAAACGTCTATGTGCTCTAGCTTTGATTTCGTTTTGAGCATATGCTCGCCGTTGAAAAAAATTTAAATCTCTTACAAGCTGTTCACAATGTTTCTTTAACTCTGGAGTTGAGCAGCAATTGCAATATCTGTAAATATATTTTGAAATTGATAAATTCGAATATTATGCTATCTGTAACTATATATACAAAAATAAGTTGTCCTCTGTTCGTCATTTTATAACTCGAGAATCACTAAACCGATTTACAAACCAGTACATGCGTTGAAAAGGTAGACTTTCAATGATGGTTTTAGTTCAACCATATAAAATAATAGTAATATTAAGTTTCTAATAATAGGTGGCACCTTCCAACGTCCTTAATTTGGTCTAAATAATTTTGTAGTCAATCTACGTCATCAGTCGAAATATGGCCGAATTTGAATAAGTGGGTGTGGCACCTCCAATACAAAGTAAATATTGATTTTTGTATATATAGAGAACGGTTAGAATGTCAGTATCTGAACTTGGTCTAGTCAACACAAATCCTTAATTCTAATGCATTCCTTTTAATTTTTCTTATGACGAATACATTTTATAGGTATAAAACAGAAATGCTCCCAGCAACGCGGGAAGGGTTACTCTAGAATATATATATTTAAATAATTTCCCAATCATAGCGTTTCAATGTTAGTAAATTACCACCGAAAATTTAAATTTAGCTTTAAATAGTAATTATATATATATATATATATATATATATATATATATATATATATATATTTTTGCAAAGTAGTATGTTGTGTATAAAATTTCAAGAATAACAGAAAATTAATTCGCTGAAACAACAAAAAATATTTGATGGTTTTTCTTTATGAATGTCGTTGCTTATAAACAATTAGAATGGCGATAAATTTATTTTCATCACAATCCAAAAGTAATCCTCTTAACAAACTCTTTAAAAGAAAACCAAAATGAAACAAAACTGAACTATCTGAACTGCTGGCAGTATATATGTATGTATACCGTGTTAGATATCTCTTGAGACCTGAACAAAGTCATAAAAATGGCATATTCCGCTATGTGATGGTAATCGAAGGAAACCTTAAAACCTTTCCAATCCCACATTGCGGTATAAAATTAATAGAACAATAAAGCATATGCCATATTTATTACTTTTAAAAAATGTTTATAACCTAAAGTACACATGTGAGTATGATGATCCTGAAGAGGATAATAATAAATATGTTTGTTATGTGGATCATTTAAGTTTAATCTTTCAAATGAATATATAATTCATGTTCGACATTAACCATGTAATCTAAGCAAAAGAAATTCTTAATTTCAATTCGTACATTTTGACAAATTTTCATAATTAGAAAATGTTTGAACTTACGATCGAAATTTTCTTGAATGTAAAATATTCGTCTTTACTGTTCCTTTAATTTTACTTTCATCAGTCACTCTTAATTGTTCTATCTTTTCAATTGACTCTTTTAGTTGTTCCTCCAATATAGCGGTCTGTTCCCGTTTCATTTGACGATATTGTAAAATTGATTTCTTTAGGCGACTTGGTTTTTTTCGTTTACCGTTCTCTCTCTGCTTTCCTTTTCTCACTTTTTGTCGTGTTTCACGTGTGTCTACGGCGATACGTCTGCGAATTTTGTCCTTTTTTATCAAACCCGTTCCACGTCTGGGTTTGTTAGCCTTTACAAATTGTAGAAGATTAAAGTTGTTACCGGCTGCCATACGTTTGTATTTACCATTGCGAATTCTTTGAAAGGAAGCTGCGGTACACGTTCGACTGGAACATTGCTGCATTTTTTCAAAGGTTGCATGATCAATAACATTAAACTTATCTGACATTTTGCAAAACGGAATGTTTAGATTTTTATGACTAAAATCTCATCTAATTGTTTTGAATTTATCACCACAATGTATATTTTTATCACAAGGAAAAGAAAATTTTTAATGCAATAAAAACAAATTTGTTTGTCTTGTTTTATACAAGTGTTGGAAGTGATTAGTGACAAATTAGTGTTATAAAGTGGTATGAAATGAAAAATTAGATTAAATGCAACGGAAAAAATGTTTAAAAATATTTTAAAATATCAATAAAATAAAAACCTTACATTGATGTAAAAAATAATATCAAAAAGTCGATTCTTCATCCAATGTGTGTATGTATATATAGAAAATTTCGAAATCTTTCGAATAAATCTTTAAATCATTAACTGCATCTAAATAAGCCCTCAATTTAAAAAATGTACCATTTGATAAAAAACTTGAAAACCAAAGAAAAAATATTATTTTTCCATGGGGATGGGTGTAGTAATTAAAGCGCCCGCATATAAAACAAACGGCCGAGGTTCAAATTCCTTCCAGACAAACTCAAACTCTGCGTCTCCTGGGCAGGAAATGATTCCACGTCTTAAAGATTTTCTGCTGAAATTTCGTTGCAAAAATAACTAGGAAAAATGAAAAATATGCCTTTAGATTGTGTTTTCCGGAGAGAAAAACTTGATTCAGACGTCCCAGATGGGTATAAATACTACTGGATAAATTTACGAAAGGAGCCTGACTATTTTTCAGACGAAATTTCGTAAGAAGCATTTTCTGCTCAGTAAAGCGTTTCCTAGTACAAAAATAAATTCAATAGTGTACACAATACTTGTCTAGAATAAATTAAAACGATTTTTTTTAAGAAATCGGGGAAAATATGATGTTCCGCAGTATAATGGCTCTGTTCATAACAGTCACCAAACGCGCATTTTGTTGGGGTCTCAAAATATATCCCAAAATGCTATGGAAATCTTGTTCACCCGGTTAGAATCAAATGAAGTAACATGCTTCGTTAAATCTTTGGTGGTAACAAGCTGCGGTAACTGCTTTTTTGGAGTCGATCGCAGAAAATGTCCATTTAAATCTTGTGCACAGTATGCCACAAAGAATTTTTGCGGTTATTTTTAAAAATCAATCATAAAGTAATTTGCTTACATTATTTAAGCTCATTTATATAATTTTATATATATGATATATAATTTTATAATTTTGCACCTAACAAAAAATGAATTTTTTGTGATAACTTTGAATAAAATTGAGTTATTTTTGAGAAACCTATCAAATTTTTTATTGTTTTAATGCTACCCTAAATTTGCCATTATTAGAAAATTTTAAACTCACCGCTATAAATAAAGGCTGCTGAAAAAGTTAGTGGCTATAATATTCCTCTTAAAGTAGAAGTATTTATTATACTTCAAATCAAACTTAAAATTATAATGACAATTTATCTTTACATATTTCAGTGAATTGTGTTATTACCATTTGCTCTTATGAATTGTATAATATTTCCTTTAAAAACATTAATATTTCCTTTCATTTGAATATAATTTGGTAGCATATTATATAGCTTCAGTCCCTTGAAAAATGGTTATCTTTGCATTACTGCCGTCACTATTTGTAATCTAAGCAAGTTAATTGATTACTTAACCCTTTCGGTTATTCTATGCCCTATGGTATAGCAACTTTTCAGTGCCATTTTTATACAGAGAACTTATAAATGCTTCATACTTTTTATATTTGAATATTTTTGCTGTGGGTTTTTGTAAAAATTAATGGGAATAACTTTCTATTAGTGAGACCACTACATTGTTAGGATTCTGAAAGCGAGCGTGCCTATAACGTTTCGTAATTTACAGAAAAATATTAAATTATCTATATATGTTATGTTACGAAAATAAAAATGCCTAAAAAAGTAAATATATCAGCGCCTTAAAACCGTATTATGAAATTTTGGTATAATTGGTAATTAGGTGTCACCCAGTTAATGTCGTACTTATTTGCGTATTTGCAAATTGCACTTCCAATTCGACCATCTTTGTGTGTTACATTTGAATTAACGGATATAAAATAGAGGATATAAGAGCGTTTGAGATATTTCCGAAACTTTCCAGGCTGCTTTTCTACGTCAAATGGTTATTGTTTTTTATCATAAAATGAAGTCGTGTTTCGGCGTAAATAAAAAGTGTTGTATTAAGACAAACTGTCACAAAATAAAGTGAGAAAATAAAAACTGCAAAACAACAACAAAGAGGTGTTAATTTTATTTTAACACAATTTAAACGAACTTAAACGTTTTAAAAAGGTTAAAACTTAGCAGTATAAAAAAATCATATTTTTGTATGTAATAAGTGTACTCGGGAACTGATTTTAACCATTCTTTTTTTGTTGGGAAGCTTATCAGGTGTAGATATAATATAATTTTTTAATTATATAATTTATTAATTAATAATATATATATATATATATATATATATATATATATATATATATATATATATATATATATATATATATATATATATATATATATATATATATATACATAATACCCATATACATATAATTCCCATAACATTCCATGAAGGAACACGTGGACTTCTCTCAGTTAATGAGCTGCATACGATTCTATTTTTAGATTCATTGAAAGGGACTTACAGTTTAACGTCCGCAACCCTCGCCTCAAAAGATGCCAATAACTCGGAAATACCAAAGTTATAGTAATGCAATTTCGTATAATAGTACAGAGTACTATAAACAACATTTACGACACAAATTGGTGTTCTACTCCCATTTATAGGAAGCTGGGTAGCAGGAAATCTATTTATAATTCGCGCCGGTCGACAATAATTAGTAGATGTCAATACGATGGTTTATAGCTACATATATAACACGTATGTTTGTTAGTTTTTGTTTTGGAGTGTGTACAACAACTACAACTTCGTTAGCGCCACTCATGAGTCGGACCTCTTATTGTTACTCTTTGACCATGCTTCTCTCTGGCGAAGTGTGTAAGTGAAAGACACATTGAGAATGTGTGCTCAGCTTAACTGATCAGCAGCTTTTTGTATATGCTTTGACAGGTTCGTATAAAAGTGTCAATTATCATCCAAAACTTTGCAATGGTACGAGACTTACTGTAAAAAAGTTAATGGGTAATGTTTTTGTAGCCGCTATTTTGATTGGAAAATTCAAATGTGAAGACATTTCGATTCCACGCTTCCAATGATACCATAGGATTTGCCGCTTAAATTCAAACTTGTACAATTTCCAGTGCGCATTGCCTTTGCAATGACCATTAAGAAGGCGCGAGGCCAGTCCTTGAGAATTTGTGGGATAAGCTTAGAATTTCCTGTATTCTCACTTGTACGTTGCCTGTTCTTGTGTAAGTAAACCATCTGTAATATTAATGTATTCAAGAAGTCAAGAAAAAGGAAAAACAAAAATATTGTTTACCGTAGAGTATTACAATGAATATATAATGTGAATTACAACTGTTTTGGGGAATTAAAAAATAAATTTTGGGCGGGACGAAGTTCGGTGGGTCAGCTGGTATTTTTATATATTTTTTTACTGCACTTTCTTTGATTGATAAATTTGTTTAAGTAATTTATAAGGTGACCTCTGCCGGTACTAAGAACAATAAGTTTTATCCTGTACCTAGTTTAATAGGAGGCGTGGTGTAGTGGGTGGCGTGGTGTGGTGGTTAGAGTGCCTGCGTACAACTCTGACAGCCCAGGTTCGATCCCCAGCAGAGGACATTAAGGAAAAAACATAAATGGCGGCTGTTTTAAGCCTATAAGCTTTTTTATAGGCTAGTGCAAAAAATAAAACAAACTTCTTTTTGCTTTATTCCAAAAGTACAATTTATTTACTTATTCCTGCAACAGTGTTAAATATGAACTGCTCCATTTCTTCCAAAAAACCTGCTGAATATAACACACCCTTTGCCATCGGTTTAAATGGCTGATATTTAACTCAGTCATATCAGGCTCTAGAATTGTTGTAAGTGGTGAGCCTACTAAAAAATGGGCTGGAGTTAATACTTCGAGATCATCAGGGTTTTCCGTTATGGGACATAGAGGTCTAGAGTTTAAGATGGCTGATATTTGACACACTAATGCTTGAAGTTCATCGAATGTTAAAACTGAAGAGCCCACTACTCGATAAAAATGATACTTTGCGGACTTAACGGAAGCCTCCCAAAGACAACCAAAATGGGGCGACCTGGGAGGAATAAACTTCCAATTTATACCATCTTCCAAACATTGTTGATGTATTTGCTGCATATTTTTTTGGTAAAAAAAAAACTGACGTAATTCCGCTAATTCATTTTTAGCGCCTACAAAATTGCCTTCGTTGAAAAACAAACAAAAATGCATATGTAGCATTTTGATGGTGGTCGATTTTTTATTTCCGATTTACAATAAAATGGCCCACAGAAATCTATCCCTGTGGTGTAAAATGCTCTATTTGGTTGTACACGATCTGGTGGTAGGCTACCAGTTATGTGTTGAGAAATCGTAGGTTTTAATCGAAAACATTTAATGGATTTAGAAATTATAGCGCTTACTGTTTTCCTACCACCAATGGGCCAATAAAGTTGCCGAGCATTTGCCAGTAAACACTGCGGTCAAGCATGTAATAAACGTTGATGATAATACAATACAATTGATGCCGTTAGAGGGTGGAGTTTCGGAAGAATAATTGAATGCTGCGCTTCAAAATTTAAAAATGAGTGTCCGAATCTATAAATGGTGTTAGCGAATATAATGTGCTAGTTGGTAATACATTTTTATTTGCTTTCAGAGTTTTGTACTCGTTTGCGAAATGTATTAGTTGTATATTACGAATCCTAATTTGTGTACCCAATTTTATTTCTTTTGTGTCTCCGTTGTATTTAATACCCTCCATCAAGCTTTATTGACGAATGCGAATGCCCCATGTAGCCTTACCAGTTTGAATGAAATGAAATAGCCAATAACAAAATTAAAGAATAATAAAGCCGCAGGCGAAGATGGCTTACAAGCGGCAGTCTTACGGGATCAACTTGGAAGAAAGGCATTATTGTGAAACTACCTAAAAGTGGCGGCTTGAAAGATTACAATAACTGGAGAAGAATTACTCTGCTTAACACTATATACAAGATACTAGCAGTCATAATACAGGTAAGGCTTCAGAGCAAACTAGAGAACATATTTCGAGACGAACAGGCAGATTTCCGGACAAATAGAAGCTGCGTAGACCAGGCCCGACCCTACGCATCATAATAGAACAGTCTCTGGAATGGCGTACACTATACCTACTATTCGTAGACTTCAAGAAAGCCTTCGATACCATCAAAAGGACTTCCATATGGAAAGCATTGAGAAAGGAGTATTAAAGAAAATAATCCGAATAATAAGAGCAATGTACGAGAATGCAGAACTCTCGGTTCTTCACAACGGAAGCATTAGCTAACCATTCCATACTAAGGTTGGAGTAAAGCAAGCATGTCCACTCCCACAATCGTACTCGATGAGGTCATGAGCGAAGTCTGTTCACAAAGGAGAGTTATAACATGGAGTCTATCACGAGAACTCGATGACCGGAATTATGCGAACGATATTTGCCTACTCTCACACAAGATTTCCAACATGCAGTCATAATTAAATGATCTGGAAAAACTGGCTCGCAATGTTGGACTTAAGATAAAGATCAAGAAAACCAAAGCTATGAAAATTAACAACAATAGCACAGAAAACATCATCAGGTAAACCAAGCTCAGAATATTCGACGCATGTGTAAAGTCAATTCTGTTGTACGGCAGTGAAACCTGGCTTGTGTCTAACACCATCACGCAAAAGCTACAGGTATTCACCAGCAAGGACTTAGAAGCATATGCAAGATATTTTGGCCAAACACCATGAGCGACATAGATCTCTGGAATTTAACAAACGAAGAGCCCACTCTGAAGCAGATAAGGCAACGAAAGTGGAGAACAATCGATCATACCTTAAGAAAAAATACCAGTAGTATTACAAGGATGGCACTTGAGTGGAATCCTCAAGGATCAAGGAACCGCAGTCGACCAAGGAACACCTGGCGACGCAAGAACTAAAGCAAAACAATCTTACATGTAAAGAGGCAAAGACAACAACAGCAAATCGTGTAAGTTGGAAATTCTTTGTGGAAACCCTATGTTCCAAAGACAAGTACCGGAGAAAAAAAAATTTAATAAAGATGTATAAAGCTGAACAAAATGTATTATTCTCATACGGCTTACTGGCCAAAATTCACTTTTGGGAACACAATATAAAAAATTACTTTTGATTATTCATTACGTAGGTTTAAACAGTCAAAAGGTGAAAAAGAAATATTTCTAAAGTAAAAACAAAAATAAGTTCCGAAAGGGTTAAATATTCTGGAGCATTCCACATCTTAATTTTTTTGACATAATTTGCAGTATTTAATTCTAGTCGTCGTCGTTTATTCAGCCATTTTAGTGTGTCAAGTATTATTTAGCTCGAAATCAGGTGAGTATTGAAACTAAAACAAGGTAATGGATGCTTTGTGGAAAGCCATATGCTTCCAAGAGGAGTGACAGAGAAAAATAAATTCCATACGTATATGCGTTGCTTTAAAATGCTGTTTATCAGTAAATATGCCTACAACCTTAAAAATAAGCAAGTTTTCTTAGCATTTATTTGTAATATAAAGAAAAAATTTGTATTTTTTCCATCAGTAAACTCCTGCCCTTCTTCTTCTTCATTGTAGAAATCATCTGCGAGATCTTCATTTGTTGAGAAAGATTACTAAGGGGTAATCGACGGTTATATTCCTTTAAATAGCAATTTTTACACTGCCACTTAAATTGGGCCAAATCATTCTGGGTTCCTGTGACATCAGTTGTTTATTCTCTAATTAATCCGTAATGATCAAAAGTAGTACCTGCTTCTGCTAGTTCATCTTCTCCATGTCTAGAAACCTTCAAATGTCTCGCTATATTCTTCAGTGGCAACCGATATTCATAAGCATTTTTCTTACTGTTATATATACATACTAGAAAACTTTTGAAAAAACAATTTATTTTTATATATATAGATAAGAATAGATTTATAAATAGTTTTTACTCGGTATGCTTTGTGCAATACCCCCTTATCCAATTTTCTTCCGCTATTTGGCTGAGGTAGATAGATACGAAGCTTTAACTGTTACCGTCCTTAAACATATAAAATTACATATTTAGTATGAATAGGAGCTGCCATGACCACTTATCCAATTTCTGCCAGTTATTGACTTATGAAATGTCCTGACTAAGAAGTTGTTTAAGCCTAATTAGGAAACTTTTACTATTACCGTTCTTAAGATATACAAAAATTAATAATTCCGCCCACTTCAAAACCGATGATTTGTATTGGCTATCAAGTCATTTAGACTAAAATAAGAAACTTTCACTCTAACCGTTCTCAATATATAAAAAAATTAATATTTACTTTGTATGGAAGGTACCATGTCCACTTATCCAATCCCGTTTATACATATTTGCTGCAGAACTTAGAATACCTTACTTTGTTTAGATTCTTTCCAACCATTCGAATATTGATTCTGTCTATGCGATCTTTAAAGACCACATATTTATTATTTAAGAGGTATCTTTCTCTTCTTTCCAAATCTGAAAAGAAATTTAAAATCGGGTAATATTCAGCTAACATATGCTATATATCTTAATATATGAGCTTATAAGTGTCTGAAGGTCCGAAAAAGCGGTTTTTTAGCCGTAACTCGAGATTTTGGAATACAAATTAATCCGGTTCTTTGTTTTAGCTCGAAAAAATTATTTTATTTTAAAAGATAATGAATTAACAAGTAAATCAAAATATTGTCCATTATAGCTAACAACTTCTCCCAACATCTCAGGTAATTTTCGAACCACGTCTCGAAAAAAACTCCTCGTCTTTTGAGGCGATCCAATTTTGAAGCCAATTTTCAATTTCTTCGAAAAAAGTAAAGCCATAGCCTACCAAATCATGTTGTATACGTCGAAACAGTAAGTAGAAGAAGAAGCAATGTACGGCGAATAGGAAGGGCGCAACAAGATATCGCATTTGATTGTTTCTAAATTTTTTTTGACAATTTTTGCGACGTGATGCCCAGCGTTGTCACACAAGATAATGACTTTATCATGTTTGTCCTTATATTCCGTAATTTTTTCATAACTTACAGCTCAAACGAAGTAAATGCAGTGTGTATCGTGGTTTTAGCAGCTCGTAGTACATAACGTCCTCTATGTCATAGTAATTGTACTAACAAATAAAAAGATATTGCAGAATTACCCGATGGGCTGTTTTTTTTTAACCCATGTTCTTGCCAACCCTGCTTAAAGCTGAACAAGGATGTCGATTTTTTTTTTTATTACACAAATTTTCAATTACATAAGGTTCTGGGTTACGCACGGATATTTCTTAAAATTTGGAATGGTAACGAATCAACGAAAGCTTTGTGACATCTGACAATTGTTTGGGATTATCTTGATAAAATTTGCTGTTGTTTGCGGTACTCAATTTGTCTGCACTTTACTTGGCGTTTTCATCTCGAATAGAAATGTGACCATTGTACTTACAATAAAATGCAGTTTGTTTGTATGACGTTTATTTTATGTTATTTTTTATTTTTATATTGGTTTGCATGTTATAAACATTAGTTAGTGTTAGTATTTGTTAATAAAATGATGATTATCGTCCTTAAAATGGGAAATTTTAATTTGCCGATTTTTTATCTTCAAGTGCCGACAATGCCGATTTTTTATTTCAAATATGCCGATTTTTAATCAAAATCATCTAGCACCCCTGCTTATAAGTTATAATAAAAATTCTATGGTCACAAGCAATAACAGGCTAAATCCAAAACTATACTTTTAAGAAAAATCCCTTTTTATATATAGAAGTATTTCGGAAAAAGTTGAGAAAGTGCATTAGAAAAAATTTATTGCATAATTTAAATTATAAGATCAAAAAGCATAATGTAAATATTTTCGTAAATATATTGGGGCGCTCATTATAAGTGTAATTGGGCTTCAATACGATTTAGGTCAAGATGTTTTTTATTAATAACTTTTTACAAAACATTGTTAGAGAAATGGGGATTTCGCGCAAATAAAGTTTCGTTAGTAGAATATGATAACATACATAACTCATATTGACTTAAGTCAACTTAGACGGTTATCGATTGTGACCAGAGAATTATAGTATATAATGGTTTATACATTAGAATATAGCGTTGTGGTTACTGTGCTTGATATAATACTTTTAAATGAAGTATTTGTATCTTGTTCATCTGAATCCATATCCGATGTGCGGTTAGTATTGTAGCTATTATTGGCTTCCTTGGCCTGTTGAGCAGCTAAATTGAATTGTATTAAAATGATCAAATAACTCGTTATACCTCCACTAATCTAAAGTAGGAAATTTATTAGATAAAATAAATAACTTAATTTTTTTATTTGAATTTATTGCAATAGTTTACTCCATATAATGTTTCCATATCCAAGGAAAAGAACCCGCATGCGCTAAAATCTACGGAATGGTTTAGTAGTTTAAGTGATAAGTGGTTAATCTAGAATTAATACATATTATAAAAAACCATATACTATCTAGTTTTGTAATAGATACAAATAATTATTTTTCTTACAATTTCATAGAGTTCGTTATTATCGGCAACAACGCCGCATTTATGCAAATATATGCCAGTACGTTTTGATTCCATAGATGTTTTCCAACTTAGAAAAATCAAATAAACACATTTACCAGCTGTATAAATTAAAAACATGGCTGTAATAAAAGCATTTTTAGCCGACAAAAACAAAGATGGTATATCCTATTATAAAATGGAATATGAGTATCAATATATATAATGTTACATAGTATTTTCCTATGTAACTCACTTGTCCTTGGGTTGCACAATATAGGAAATACAGCTGAGCTGTAAATATTAGAAATCCATATGCCATTAAAACTAATATTGGATAGCTCCATAATTCATTAAGCATTTTGCCAATTTCACATAATTCGTCATGCAGTTGACAAAAGTTATTAAATTTTTCCTCCACTTTCGCTACATTGCTCAATTGACTTGCATATAAAACCTTAGTTTGACTATTTTTCTTGACCGAAAATTGATTGAAATTATTAAAAGATGATGACACGGTGGCGAAAAAAGGATTAATACGATTTTTGCCCATTTTACATTTAGTCACATCAACGGCTGCACCTCCTCGATTTAATTCCTTGTACAAATAACGTAAATTTTCTTCTTGTACATCGTTTATTATTTCGCTCATTTTATCATCACTTTTTCCCGTCTCGTCTCTTTTAAACGCAGTAGTTCTACTATACTGTTCATGCTCTACGACTAAATCGTTAAGAGCATTATTTATGGCCAAAAAACGTTGTTGCAATGAGTATAATGTTGTGGCAAACCAAATTTTATCCAATGAATTGTATAGCGTTGGTAAACAAGAAAATACCCATAGTAATGATTTCCATTCTGTATGATCGATAAGGACTATATAGCTTGACACCATTATAGTGAGTTCGAAAACAAATACTAAAGCAATCATAATACTAATACGCTTGCGCAATGTTTTATTATTAGTTATACAACCCTCTTGCAATAGACGTTCATCAACATTGCGTATACGATCATAAAGTTGCCCTAAACGATTTTGATTGCGAATGCTGGTTAACTGATCGGTAGACATCATTACAAGTCCAATGTAAGTTAGAAATATACCGATAACAAATGTTAGAGTACCTAAAAATATACATAAATATACAAAGACATACAGTAGAGTTGTATAATATATTATTTATCGTTGATCTCATGTAGAAAAGCCCTAACTCGTATTTTCTTTCAAAGTTGATTTTTCAATCTTTACTCCTGTAAATTTGCAATGAAATGAGTTAAGGTCTTTCTACATGAGGCCAACGATATATTCTCATGGATCCTAGAAATCCTTGTGCCATCGCATTTATTTATAGCGGCGGACGTCCTCTTCTACTATTGCCTCTCGGCATCCACTCTATGACATTTATGTGGTTGTTACGTGATCATATGAGGGTGTGGCCAATCCACCGCCATCTACGTTCTCTCTTCTCGAAGGCTATACACCTTTGGTCGGAGCCTATTATTGGATTTATAAAGCCTTGGTATTGATATTCTGCGTGTCTCTGAAGATAGCGAAAGGTGGATTTTTCCAAATGGCACTATAGTTTAATTTGTGCGATTTGAAATAAAAAAAAAAAAAACAAAGGCCGACAATTACTCAGAGGCTTTCATATGGCCATTGATGGAATTGTGAAGCGTGAAAACCGCCTGTATTAGTGATAGTGCTGGTTGTGATGTAACCATTTCTAAAGTTCTTTTGGCAATTAATTGTATAAGATAAAGTGGCGTAGGCCATTCCACAGATTGCTTGACAATAACAAACAGGCTATTCTTGTGGTTGATACGTGTGGCCAGAATTCCGTTTGTCGTAATCTTAATGCTAGTGTTAACTGATATGCGATTATTTGGAGAATTACCTTGTTCACCATGCACACAATAAAATATTATCACGCAAAGTATTAGAATTTATTAGGTTTCTTACTACTCCCTTTGTCAGGTCGTCGGTTAGCGTTTTATTTTTCCACAATTTATAGATGTTTGTACTTCTGCTTTCAATATATCCACTATGCTTGGTGATTTCTTTGATTTGAGCTGGTTAATGGAGCTGACGATCTTATACACGGTTAACTATTTTTATACTATTTTTATACTTTAACTATTTTTATACTATTTTCCTTGAGTCGTGCCAAACCTTTCAAAATTATTTTATTTATTCTATATTTTTGTATACTTCACACTTACTCTGCGAAGTTCTCAATGTGTTATCCTGTTCCGAAAATGAAAATATTAACCAATTGTATAGGGCGATTATAAGAACCATGGCCAGTAGAACAAATATTGAACCAATTGTAGATTTTTTTAATTCACGATAATTTTGAAATATTTGCAAATTATACGGATAAATTCCCAAAACTTTACACAATAGAAATAGGTGAGAAAAATATAAAAGTATAGATTGCACTGAATACTGCGACATTTTAACACAATATGTTGTTTAGACCAATGGTTAGATAGTAATAAATACCACAAAATCATGTTATATAGCAGAGAAAAAGCACTTTATATAATTAAAGATATTAGAAACCATTTGCTAAAGATTATAATCAAATAATAATTATATATGTATATGTTGAAATTGAAGTATTTAATTTAATTAAAATGACAAGGGGGTATTGGTTTTATATTCTCATTTTATTAAATACATAAGACTGAATAAATTGTTATTTTATAAATTTTTATTTTCTTTTTACAAAAAATTTACCGATATGTTTGTAAATTATAAAAACCAAAATATTGTTATATGAAACCAAAAAAAATAAAATAATGGTTAAGATGAAGAAAAATAGTAATTAAACGTAGGTGATTTTCGAAAAACCTATTTAAGGAATATGAAAATGATTTTTTAAGAAATGTTAACGGTTTAGTTTCCAACCAACAAAATAACAATAACAGTATACAATTTATGTTTAACGGCGTTTTCGTTGCTCTTCACGTTTACGTTCCTCCTGAAAAAGCAATAAAATAAAAATTTATATTACAGATTTGTATAAAAATATTATAAAGTAAAATTCTTACAAATAGCTTCTCTTTTATGCAAATTTAAATATTCTTGAAATTATAAATTTAAGTTCTTATGTAAGTATTAAGTTCTTAAGCTGGAAAATAAAGTAATGATGTTAGAATTAACATAAACCAGTAGTGCAACTTAATTTAATTTCAATTTTTTGACATCGCAACTGAAGTTTGTCTGTTATCCATAATCGACCCAATATTCTTGGGTTAGGTTGAGTTCCCCACAAGTTAGCAAGGTCACTAGGATTCCCTATGAACCATTGTGATACCCTTATATTTTCATGCAAACTCTAAGTTGCACGTGAAAAATAAAACCAATTGCTCTTGTTAATACGAATCAAAGTTGGGTTTATTGCATTGAATTTATAATGCGTTATCGTTTCCATTACAACTAAACTACTTAGCATTAATACAGCAATAATCCAGCCACCACTAGTATCAGATGGAAATAACCACTAACTCAAACAATTTTACTGGTAGTGGAAATTGAGTGCACTAAATGAAGCGATTTTAGTGGTAGTGGAAATTAAGTGGTGGAAAATGAAATCCAATGCCATAAACCCAACTCTGATACGGATGAAGAATGTGTAATTTATGTGACAACTGTGAGAAACGACCGGTAGGTACTTCTAGAAAAATTTGACCAGATTCATCAAGACCTCTACCTCTACCAAGATGCTCTCGTCTATGCTCCTATAAAAACTTATCTAAACAATTTCTACAAGTCATACGTTCCAATATGCATTTCGGTGCTCTTATGTAGAATTTAAATGTTACAGCAGAAGGTAAGAACAACAGAATCTATAAGTATCAAAATGACTCTTTTTTTTAATGAAAATCAAACACAAGCTCGGTGCTTAGCGACTTACTGTTTTTGCAAAAAGACATTTTTAAAATGAGTTAAGAGCTTTTTATACAACTGCTTGTAAAGCCGTTATTTCTGATGCTATTGCATTAAATCTTTGGGAAAACGTGCATTTATGTGAAATGTGTTGTAATCGCTTAAAAACTAAATTTCGAATAAATACGAGTTATGGCCAGTCTACAGCGCAGCGATATGTAAGGGGTGTTTTTTATAGACGTATAGAACTTTAAGTTGCAATGAAACAACCGATGGATTACTCGATTGACATGAATTTTGTTTATCTGAAAGATAATTTTGTGCATTACATTTTAAACAATTTCTGGCATATGACCGCCACGGTCAGCGCGGATGTAGTCCAATATGGACGTTAAATTTTCAATGACTTTTTCCAAAATTTGTGGTCGTATATCGGCAATAACAAATGGTCAAGCGTTTCTGGCTTTACCGCACAGACCAATGACTTTACATAGCCCCACAGAAAGTAGTCTAGCGGTGTTAAATCACAAGATCTTGGAGGCCAATTCACAGGTAAAAAAGGAGAAATTAGGCGGTCACCAAACGTGTCTTTCAATAAATCTATTGTGGCACAAGCTGTGTGAAAAAGTTAATAATCATGGATCTATACCGATCACCATTGACTGTAACGTTCTGGCCATCACCGTTTTTGAAAAAGTACGGACCAATTATTCCACCGCCCATAAAGCGCACCAAGCAGTCAGTTTTTCAGGATGTAAAGGTGTTTCCACATACACTTGAGGATTACCTACACTCCAAATGCGGCAGTTTTGTTTGTTGATGTAGCCATTCAATCAGAAGTGCACTTCATTGCTAAACAAAACTGGCTTATGAAAATCGGGAACAACGGTAATCTCGTTTTGGGCCCATTCGACGAATCTACGCCGGACGTGAGGCTATTCATGATGAATTGCCAAATCAAACTGAGAATAAATCACTTGACAGCTGTTAAATCGGTCGCCATCTTGAAAAGTAATGCCAACTTAACGTTCTATACCTCTATAAAAAACAATCTTTATATGCATGTGAGCTTTTTATAAAACTGCTTGTGAAACCGTTATTTTCGATGCTATTGCATTAAATTTTTGGAAAAAGGTGCATTTGTGTGTAATGTATTGTAATCGCTTAAAAACTCAATAAAAACTCGAAAAAATACGAGTTATTGCCATTCTACATGAGAGCAGCAATATGTATATGCATATGTCCAATAATGTAGTGCTCATCGATTATAACCGAAGGATCCTAACCGGATTCTTGACAAGGGCTAAGGGAGTCTTCGACTTTTTCCTTGTCAGAATACGCATATTATACAAGTAGCGATATTAGACCTCCTAAATTCCGTCTACTCCGACGCCATCAAATCTATCAAATTCGATATCGCAAACAAAAGTGTGCGAGACAATTTACGATAGTTATTTAGTTCTGCTAATCAACTATTTTTTCACCATCAAATAAAGAAAAAATTTACTAATCTATAAATACAATACATATGCAAAAAGGATTAAAAATAAGTATATCAGTTATACAGTAAATGTGAAAGGGAAACCTTGATACAATATACATATTACTTTATAGATTTCAAATATTTGCATACAAATGCTCATATGAATACTTAGTTTTACTAGTTGTCTAATATTGTTTTTGTACAAAATTTACCTTTTGTGTTAAAATAATAACCAAACGCCTAAACATGCTTAAAACGTCAAAGAACAGATCCAATGAGTGCTGTACAACGTCGTTATTGCCATTACGTACTTTTTCAATAATATTTTGTGTATCGAAAAGTACAAAGGCAGCCATAACGAAAACGCCAATATAAAGTTGACTCTGTAACATACAACAATCCAACGATATAAGAATACTAAATATTTAATCATATGTCCGTTGAAATACTTACCATTTGTACGAAGAAAGATTTAAAAAACATGTTCATGATACTGATTAGGGTCATGGTATTAATAACACTGACCAAAATGCCGCCCAAAAATAAAAATTGACCACGTTCAGCTAAAAGGGCTGCCATTGAGAGCGATGCAAAAGTTATTACGGTTCCGACTAAAGCTGTTACTATTATTGATGAATTAATGCTAACCACATATTGTAGAAGAGGACCCAAAGTTTGGCCAGAACAAAAACCAAACGAATATAGCATGGCAACGCGATTATAGTAGTTTTTTTCATTATCCTTGTAAAAGTGTAAACCCAAAACTAATAGTAAAGAACCTACTGCTGCTATTACGCCCAAGTCAATAATATTTTTCATTTGTAGCAGAGCACCGGTGGCTGTTATTGCTGCTGTACCGCACAACATCATATAAACTTTTGCGAGATGTTGACGGACATGAGGTTCACTGTAACAAAAAAAATATGTTAATGATATATGTATATTCTTTAAGTAAGCAAATTAAAAGGCTTTGTGCATATTTATTATATTTAATATTATTATCGATAGAACATTGAAACACAGCATTATAAAGATTTTTCTAATAGTTAGACACCTTGAGAGTTTTTCTGGAATTCATCGGATAAGAAAAAAATCAAACTTCAAAATCCTTTTAAAGCTTAAAAACATTTGCTTTGGATGAATAAAGTTTATGTATAACTTCGGTTTAGGATGATATATACATGTATATGTATGTATTTTTCCATTCCGATTTGATAGCCCTATATTGCATTATATCAGATACCTTAGAAATGTTTAAAGCCGTTTTTTGGAGGCCAGTCGATAGCTCAATGTACCGTATCAGACCGGAACTATCTGAAGTGCAACAACATTCTCTTAAGTAGTGTCTTCTCGTAACTTCGTAGACATAAAGTTTAGTTGGATGATCGAGCAGATACATACGAGTCTGGAGATCACGTCAATAGTCCTGACGCAACTTATCCTGAAATAAATTGGTTAGCTAAACCAACGACACTGTGTTCCAAATAGGTACTAATCAACAAGTGAACTGATTTATACATATATGTATATTAGTAGAGCGAGTATAAATGAAATCATACTGTCCGTTATTAGCAAATTGTTTGCCTCTAGGTGTTTTACAACTTAATTTGCTAGCGAGGAGTAATTTTTATTCTCGAACTCTTTATACATTTTGGAAAAGAGTTGTTTTAGCGGATGAGTCCAAATTTAATATAAAATTATCGGATGGATGCGTTAAAATTTGGCGAGAAAACACGAGCTTATTTCGCCATAACCTAATTATCTCATTCAAGCATAGTGGAGGCTCGGTAATGGTTTGGCGTTGCTTTTCAGCATCATATATAAATATATAAATATTTTGCAGAAAAATGTAAAGCAAAGTGCAGAAAAATGGGCATTTCAAGAGATTTTATCTTTCAACAAGACAATGATCCCAATAATACAGCGCTGAATTCTCGACTTTGAATTCTGTACAACTGTCCCAATTATCTCAAAACGCCACCTCAAAGTCCAGATCTAAATCTTATTGAGTATTTGTGGTTAATTTTCAAGAAAAATTTGAAACATAAAGACATTAGAAACGTAAACGACCTGAAAGTAGCATTGAGGACGGAATGGATTAAAACATCACCACAATTAACTTCCAAACTAGTGGAATCGATGCCAAAACGTCTCAATGCTGTCATAAAGCAAAAACAATATCCAAAAAAATATTAATTTTAATCCTTATGCATAATATTCTTAATTTTATTGAAATTGTTACTATGTACGAATATGGTTTTTGTCTTCTCTTATGTGAATACTTCGCCATCTAGCGGTCAATTTATATGATACCTACATTATTTTTACTTGTATTTTGTCATGAAACAATAAATAGACAACAAATTTTAAAAAGTTTACTTATGCGTTGAATATATTGTAAATTTTCTTATTTCCGTCGGGTGTACGAATATGGGTTTTGCATACTGTACATACATTCAATCAATATTACAGATTACAAATTTCAATGTTAATTATTATACTAAAAATGGCTATTAAAAGAACTTTTTATGAAATTGCTACTGCTTTATTGATATTTGTTTTATGAGGACCACGTCATAGGCCAGTAATTATTGAACGTTGAACCCTTTGTTTTACAAATAAGTTATGATTTTTATGTAGTTGATGTTGTGAAATTAACGTAATTAATACAATATGTGTATGTAAGAAATTAACACAATACATTTACTGAATACTCTACAAATGAAACAAATTGGTAAAGGTCAGTGACACAAAAATAGCTTTAAAAAAAGCAAATGGGGTGAATTGCACTTGAGCAATGATTTTTCGAGACAATTATTAAAATAGAAAAATATATACGTATACGTACAATAGGTATGTATGTATGCGTGTTGCGTTAAAAATAGTATAACAAAACTATATACATACATAAATCGTCATTTCAAATGCAAGCGGACGTAACATTTTTATTTATTTTTACAAGGAAGCAAAACACTATATAGTATCAGTAATAATAAAGAATTCTTTAAAACTTTTTCAAAATTTACTTATAGTATGGAGACTTATTTATTTTAAACAGCATGCTTTTCATACAAGAGTGCAGTTACTTGGAGTTACGTCCATTTGATTTTTTTTTAATAAAGTCGTCATTGATTGAGTTTGATAAAACGAACCATAATTAATGAAAAACTCAATTTCAATATTTTGTTGCAGTTACGTCCGTTTGCAATTAAGGTGACGATATGCACATACATATATACATGTACGTTTTGAAATTATATACATAGGTACTTACTATTTCTGCCCTAATCCATTAATAAATTGATTAAACCTATCTGTCATATATGCCATTATTTTAATTTCCTTATTATGTGGCGGTTTATCCCTTAAAATGTTAATTTGACGACTTTTTTAGAGATCCTTTTTATTGCGATTTTTTTTATAAAAAAATTTAAATGAGATGCTATTTTTGGCCAGAACTTAAAATTTTTGATTTTTTTTTTTTTTTTTTGACAAAATTTCTTGAAAATTATTGTTTGCTTTGACGTCTGTTTTAATTTTTGTCCTTTTTTAAAAAGTATATTGATTTTTATAAATTTTTTAAAGTGTGACACTTGTTAATAAAAAATATTTGTGTATTTTGATTTCTTTCTAGATGTTTTCACTTGTGTTTTTTCTTTGCAATTGTGACTTTTGTTTTTTTCGTGTTGTATTCAGTTAAATATATTGTGGTGAAATAGAAAGGAAAAGTAATGAATGTGGTGGGGACACGTCAGTTGTTGATATTAAGGCGAATTTAATAAGGTGGTGTTGCCGGTTCGGTTGAATCATTTCTTTTTTTGCATCTAATACAAAGTTCAGTAAATGTCAAAAGTTTTGCTTATGTTTACATTCTATGCCTATGTAAAATTTCAATTTTGTATTTACAATTTTATTATAAATTCGAGTTTCTCCTTAAACAAGGTGGTTGCAAGATTTTTCTGTGACTACAATTCTACAACTGTAACAATTTTGTCACGTCAATTGTCAAAATCAATTGACTTTAATTTAGTAACGGTCAAATATATTGAAAAGAATTTTTTTAAAAAGCGATATAAACACATTTTAAAAATTATTCTTAAACGTGAGTCAAAGCGATACATTTCTGTACCGGTATTGTACCCATAAAATTATCTTAATAAAACTGACTTCTTAAAATTAAATCAACTGTTTCACTTAGAAATTCATGTACATTTTTAATTTGATATGCTGCGGATAGATTTAATGAATTTTTTTTGAAAAATTCATTTTAAAATACCCACAATAGAGTATTATACCAACTTCGTAATCATAAACTGAATAAAAAAAACCTTCAATAAAACGGCTTGTGCATCTGTAATTTTTGAAATTTTTTAGAAAAGTTTAACCTTTCAGAAAAATGCATATTCGTGTTAATTGGAACTTTGAAATAAAAATCCTCTGAAAAATACTTGTAATAAAACATTCCTTAAATACTAACTCTACACAACATCCGGCGTTGAACAGAAATCTACAGTGTATGTCAACTTAAAATCGTATAATATGGTTTTGAAAAGGTATTCATTCATTTAAGGCTATTTTTTTATCACAAAATATGGAAAAATTGTAATTTATCCCATCGAAATATAAAAACATTATGTAAAACTGTCAGAACGTACAATATCCATGCGTCATTTAAAATCGTACAGAAGAAATCAGAGGTGTTTTCAGTAATTTTGAATACCAATTAATTAAGAGACTCTTCAGTCTAATTTATCGTCAACATATTGGTTATCTAAAGTTTCTTTTAAACTTATATGTATTTCGAATGAGTTTGAGTGAAAAAAGTAAAAAAATTAACTGAATAGAAAATGAGAGGCAATTGATAAGATTTCATTATAAAAAAGAAAAATTTGTATCCAGATACGAAAAGAAAATCGGATAAAAATTAAACTAAAAAATGTTTTAAATTAAAGTTAACTCGTAACGATGAGCGCTAGATAATCAGAAAATAAAGCACAATCCCAGCTTTTAGCCCCATATGCATTTGTAAACGCAAGTAAGCCTGTCTACGATTTAAAAATTATTCCAGCTGTCATAGACCAATTAATGGAAACAAACCGTATATTAGTTACCTAAATAGACTTAGAAGAATATTGTTTACCAATGACGATCTCAAATAGTCAACCACATTCTGAAACGATATACATAATATTTATTGAAAAGTAGAAATTTAATATATTTTGCTCTCATGGAGAATAAATGGCGTCGATAAAACTTAATAAATTAATGCCAACTTGCGATAAACTGTAAATCATGATGAAATAGCACAAATATTTTTGGGGTTGTATATCAGCTGCTGAAGTGGGTAACTTATTATTTGTTAAAGGCAATGTAAAAATTGGTCTATCTGAGAGTTGAGAAGCACAATTTAAAAAATAGTGTGAAAAAATGAGTACCTCGAACACTTTTCAGTCGCACGTTGATAAGGACTTAAAGCAATCTTCCCATGTTGGTACGCTTCGGACGCTATATAACTGTCTAAAAGTAAATGAAACGCTGTCAGTCACCAGCTATGAAAGCTGTTGAATATCTGTGGAAAATACTAGACAAAAAATATTCAACATAAGGGAAAAACACATCTAGATGAATTGAATAACTCCTTAGATGTTAAAAAATCTTGTGGAGTCTATACTTAAAAGGCTCTAAAAAGTAGTAAAGAATATCCAACAAAATATTACAATTATTTCACATCAATATTTTTTATTTTTATGGTTTAATTATAAGTTTATATACGAGTACGTGTACGATTTTAAGTGAAGCGTGAATTTTTAAAATACTGTTTTAAAGAATTAAATATTGTTAATTTGTTTTTGTTGAAATATGTACCTACAAGTTTCTTGCTCTAATTATTTTTGTGCCCTTAAATTTGTATAATAAATTTATATTGTCTGTTTAATTTTATGTTATTTAAAAAATATCTGCTGTACGATTTTAAGTGACATTCACTGTATATAATTACCCAAAATACATCATAATCAAAAAGTAGATTTTGTCGCTCACGTTATTTTGGATTTTAGGTGACGATATACATATGTATATTATAAATGGGAGATAAATTCAATTTTTTTCCCGATCGTTTCAGTCTTTTGAAGTATCCCGCTGAGTAAATTATTGAGATGATAACAAATATCCCAGTAGTGAAATTCATAGTGAATCATCGTGGTAAACGCAAGGAAGGGTAAAGCATTGATGACTGTTGATGAATTTTCTTTAGTGTCATACATAATTTTTTAAAGTGGTCCAAATTGTCATAAATGACAGAAGTTGATTTTATTATGCAGGCGTCCGTTTATTAGTGAGTCCTAACAGACAATATCAAAAATCATTGTGCTTTATTCGTTAACTAAATTTCCGTATTAAGTCGTCATTCAATGACGTCGTCATAGATGGGTTCCTTTGTTTGTGTCATTGTCACGAGGATTAATCAATGAAATATTTCATTTATTATAATTTCATAGGAATTTTAAATTGATACAGATATTGTGACTATGTTTCATCGATGGAAATATTATAGTGACAATGTCGTTTAAATTCGTCACGGGTGTAATTCTTTATGGGATACAATGTGCACCGTAACAATAGAATGTCATGTCGAAAGTTTGAAAACCATCTCTTATAATTTCCAACATATACTGTAATAACTACGTGTTTCGAAGGAATGGATGAATCAAAAATTCTCCTTTTACCTCTTATTAGCTCCAAGTAGGACTTAAAAAACGGCTTTCATACAACACATTTTAATGGATGATGAATGTCAGGAAACAAAGAATTTGAAAGCATTTGAAGAAATCAAGCATGTGATTTCAGAGGAGTTATTAGTTTTGGTCGTTTCACCAGATTTTAACGTCCTCTAAGTGATTCCAATAAAATCAATTACCTTTTAAGCGTGATTGAATGACAAACAAAAAAATTTACAAAACATATATGTAGATAGCAGTCTATATGTACCTCCTTTTAAAAAATCTCTTTGCTCCATTATTTTTAAATTTAATAATCGCTACCATAAGCCGGTTTCGGTTTCAGGTCAATGGTCCAAGTCAAACTACTCTACAATATTTTTTTTTATTCAATATTCTAAATACTTACGATTTTAAACTTTCCTACGGAGTCAGATTAGCATAAGCCACTTTTGTCAGTAAAAAATTATAAAAGAGGTTATTATAAATCACAATCCATAAAGATCATATGGGTAAAGAATGTTAGGTCATGATAAACAATTTACAAATTTTATATACAAAAAAGTAAAGTTTTTACAATATAAGTATATACAATGTATGTATTTTTATTAAGACTTAAGTCTAATTTCTATACATTTAAATTCTATATATAAATATAATTTCTTAACGTTCCCTTAAAATTTCCAATTCTTCTGGTAAAGCATAGATTCTAAGTTGTTTTTCAATTATTAAATCTTGTAGATGCGATAGTTCCTGTGGTACATACGTAGCACCATCCAAATATAATGCCTTGCTCCAGGGACATTCGTCTAACGCAGTGAGTAAACATTTTTTACTTAAGTCAAATGAACAGTTTTGATCGGATAAGCAACGTAAATAACAGCGCCAAAATAACGAGTTGCGTTGCAGGGAAGAGTACAAACTCGAAAACATTGATGACGAGGAGGAAATTGTTTGATTTTTTTCCGAGGGCATTAAAACTTTAAAAAGATTTAAAATACGCTGACGCACTAGAATTTCGTGATAATTAATATCACTTTGCATGGTGCCGGTGGCCAACATAATGTACTGTTGCTGTTGTGTTGTGGAACAAGCTGCAAACAAAGTATGGATAAAACGGCAACGTGCTAATGCTATAATATATATAACCGACTTTATGGAGGGATTTAGTTTGATAAAACCTGCTCTAAGCTTATACCAGGGTACTGATTGCTGACAACCCCATTTCTGTAGAAAATATAAATTGTTTGGATACTCCTTTAAAGCTGTATGTACAGTTTGTTGTATAAGCTTATGGGAAACGTAACTATTACCCTTTGGCAACTGTAATATTTTGATATAAATTTCATAAATTTGCTCTCTTAAGTAAATATGACGCTTATTTGTTTGGGATTTAAATACTTCCAATAGTTTTTGGAGGTACTCTAAAGATTGTTGCTTTTGCTGTAGACTGTAGCAGAGTAGACAATAAATATTTATTAAGCTAATAGTGTATTCATTCATAAAATATTGTTCCAGAAGCATAATTTCAACATTTTGTTCTACTTTAATTATAAGATCGAGTTTTTCCTTCAGTTTACTTAGGGATTGTAATTTTCGAGCATTTGTTATAGTCTCTAGCTGAGTATAGTCCAACTTAAGAGCATACAGCGATAGTATCTGGGAAACTTTGTCATATTGCTGCCACTTTAGGAGAATTTCCGCATATACCAAGTACACGTAAGCCAATTCTGATTGTAGATTTTCTTCTTTATTGTAGGCTTCCAATAGATTTTTAAATATATTTTCTATATTTTCCGGTGAAGACTCTGCTACAAATTCGTAGAGAGCAAATTCCACATACAGTTGAAGACTATTACGATTGTTACGCTGTTTTAGCAGAGACTTGAAACGTTTACGACCATGTTGTATAAGCTCAGGACTCAGTTTCTTATTTAATTTTCCAGTTATCAGTAGAAAACGTTCAAAACGACACCAAAGTTGCAAGAAAATTAATCTCTTGCCTTCGTCAAGTTGTTCAAAAGATTGTGCGCAATTTATGAGAAGGTTTTTTAGACATTGGCTGTACAATTCATGGGCGATGGTGTTGTTGAGAAAACTTGGTGTACTTACCATTTCTTTGCTTAATTCATATAAACTTTCGAAAAATTCTTCGTGATCCCCGGAACATATATAGTTGGTATTAACGTATAAGGCCAATAAATCCTCTATAGCATCTGTATCACCTTGTAATTGAACCGCTAAACTGTGTGTTGTTATAAAGGGGAATTTAAGTAATTTTAATATCATTATAAGTAATTTAAAAGAATTCTCTTGCGATTTCAAAGGGTACACATAATGACATATGTCTTCATTAAATACTATACGCTGCGGATCGCAACATTTTTGATTATCCCCCGGGTAGGGTAGAAAATTAAAACTTTGCCGTAATTTCTCTATTCTCAGCCATATTTCATTCATAGGCAAACCAGATTGTAGTATCAACTCCTCATATTCCACAAGAGTTTGTTCATCTTGAGCTCGAGGTTGTAAATCCTCTAGTAATTTAGAACTTACGGCTACATTTAGTTCAATAGCCAATTTGATAAGAGCAAAAAACTGTTCATTTAAACCAGCTTGTCTTAGAAATAGCGCACAATTGTAGAATAACTCCAACATCACTTCATCGTCCACTTGAACATTTGCACTCTGTTTGCGATTGTGAAACATTTTCTTCATGCATCTCTCGTAGATTTGTAAAACTTCAGGTACTGTACAACGTGCCATAGTACCTTGTGTGCACATTATCAACGCCTGCCACAGTGTAAGGCTATAGGGGTCTTTAGCTATTAAAGGTTCTAACATTTTACTCACATCGTGCGAGGTATAGGCCTGAGTTATTATATCTATGTAGACTTTGTATAATTCATCCTGGTTGGGATGATATGTTAGGGCTTTCTGCACATAATCCAACTTCTTTTCTGCCACTCTTAGTCGTGACCACTTGTAGGGGTTTTTATCTTGCAGTTGTATTAATTCAAGCCAATTTTTTAAATCCTGGCAATTTTCCATAGTTTTGCGATTTAATTCACCCATCTTTGATGTGTATTCATTTTCATCCATAGCATAAAATGGCTGTTTAGAGGAAAATTCATTCTGACCACCCCCGCTTTCAGCCCTATAACGATAGTAACGCTTTTGCTTAGTTTTTTCACTTTGATAGTGATGCTTGCCTAAGGTGTGATAATAAACCCGATATCTAGGACATGCTGGTTTATGCAATGTTTTAATTGTATTATATTGTTTGGCTCTATTTTTGTCCACATAAAATTCCTCTTGACCCGTAAAATCCAATATTGGCTCGGCTATTTGTATAGGCTCCAATGATTTCTTACGTCTACGTTTCTTTTTTGTTTCCTTACTTTTACTTTCCCCATCACTTGAATTGGAGTCTTTTTGTTTATCCTCCTCACTACTACTGCTGCTGGAGTTATTCAAAGATTCGTCGCCGATTACTTGCGGTTTCGAGGATTCCTGGGATTGTAATGCCGTTAAATTTTTGAAGTCTATAGCAAAGCTGTTATTTTCCAACCATTTAGTTTCCTGTGATATTGCAGATGAAGACTCGACTGAACTGCTTCCGTGGTTAATATTTTTATCATCCTCGGAATAGGCCGGAAAAAGTGACATTCTTGTTATTATTAACAATAAACACAACGGACTCGATGCAAAACTTATTTACATTTGTGATTATCATTCATTGTGAATTAATAGCACCAGCTGCTACTATACTTTACTAATAACAGGATGTCTCAAATGAATTGAATGCAATATTCACTTAAGGGGCACCTTATATGTGTGGGCCAATTTTTTTGATGCAAAGTTTAGGTCGTAGCTCCCCCCAGAAATGTTCTCTGCAACAACAACAAAAGAAAACATTGTGGAAAATTTTAGGCAGATTTCATATGAACTTAACATACTTTGACAGCTTGTGGGTAGATGCGACACACCTTCCCCGAAGCAATCTATTCAAAATCTGCGACAATGTATTTTTTTGGTACAGAGAACATTTCTAGAGGGAGTTATAATGCAATTCCGCATTTTTAAAAATAAATATATATTAATTCCCATAACATTCCATGAAGGAACATGGCGACTTCTCTCAGTCATTGAGCTGTACCCGATTCTATTTTTAGACTCATTGAAAGGGACCTACAATTTGACGCCGGCTCCGGACAGCATATGCATTAGAGTAGTTTTCAATAGTAGTAATACTCATAACCAGTTACTAGCTAATGTTTTGGGGTGGTACTGTTGTTGAAAAACTTTTTCTTTTTTCAGATGGTCTGGCCTGGTATTGAACCGAGGGTCTTCTGGTTGGTGGGCGGGTGTCTTACCTACCATACCACAGCGGCACTTTAAAAAATAAGGCGCACCCTAATATACAGCCACAACACAGATAAGTACATCGATTTAGAGCCTCATTAGAGTTTTATTATGATTTTATATGTTTAAAACTAAATAAAATTTTTTCATACTGGTACTTTCAACACTGTGTTTTACGGATGAAGACGAATTGGCTTTTATATGTTGTTTCACTGACATGTTTCAGTACACTAATACCGTGTTCGCAGAATACTTTAGTAATCTTTTGAAACTCGCGGTCGAAAGAAATGTGGCTGGTTTCACCATCTGTCTCACTATGATTTTACAGTTTTCCACTTCGTGTTACGATATGCGGCGCTCTTCTCATCTCTTATTTCATCTTCTCTTGTGCTTCATTAAGCGTCTGTTCGTCCTTCCATTGACTCTATCATAGCATTTTCATACTATATTTTCTCTTCAGAAATAACAAGGGAAAATGTTTAATTGGACCAAAGTGGGTTGAACAGTAAGAGCTTATTTGTTATTGTAAATATTATATTTTAATAAAGATGTTTTTAAGTAATTAAAAAGCAAAGTTTACATACTTTATACATACATATAAAACCAATTATTTTTCAATACTCTAAATGTTAAAAATAACTTCAGAATTTTACAAATAGAGGTAAACCGCGAACCCATATAAACAAATGTATTCATAAGGTTAACTTTAATTGTATTTTTTATCTATCTGATTGCTTTGTATTACGTTGACAGGCTTAATATTAATTACGCCAGCTTATTAGAAGTAAATTATAGAAAAACCTTAAGAACTATAAATTATTTTATTACGTTCGTAATCGCAATTTAAGACATATTAACTTATAACTATTTAAATTTTTATTGTAAATGAATTTATTATAATAATTTTATTTATATATATGTTAACTAATATATGGGATATACATACATACATACATACATATATATATATATATATATATATATATATATATATATATATATATATATTTAACATTACATATATTTAACATATATATATATATATATATATATATATATATATATATATATATATATATATATATTTAACATTACATATATTTAGCATGTATATATATATATATATATATATATATATATATATATGTATATCCCATATATTAGTTGAACTGCATTCAAATCTTCTTAATTATTTCGCGTTTAAAGAAAGGCGGGCCTAAAAGTTAAAACTTCGAACTAAAAAAAATATTTATAAAATTTGAACGTTTCACTGGTAAAGGGCTGCGAGCGTATTTTTATATGGGTTATTTAGTCCAGTGTGTAGTTTCCAGCTATAGTAATTTCGTTCTTCACAACGCTGCCCACCATAACTTCTTTTTTTGAAATTTCAGACCTACTTTATTAAAATTTTTGTTTTGTTTTGTGCAAGTAAATAACACGGTGCGACACATAAACACCTGGGATGTGATGCTATTTTTCTAATAGGCGCTATGTACTACAAGAATCTGTATTTGAAAATTTTTAAACACCTTCAAAATCATGAGATACGGGTAAGAAACCGGTTTTCTGTACATTTATGAACTTATAAACTTATAACTTATTCGGATATTATCCAACTTCAATTTTCTCATCGGACTTGGAAGAGAAACATACCTTTTAATTGATATATGTTTCGTTTAAGTAACCTTGAGAATTTCTCAAGCAATCGGTAGACGATGATATTTAAAAAAAATTCGAAAAGAGTTTATAAAAATTTTTAGATTAATCCTGGTGGTGGTAATTGCAATGATGAATGTACTTCAAGAGTATTTTTTAAGCAGCACAAAATTTCAGCAAAAATATTCAGAATAAATGTCGACCTAATAAAATATATATGTAGATAATAATGTATATATATGTACATATATAATAGTGTATATATATATATATAATAATGTATCCTTAAATTGATAAATATGTGTTGTAACTTTTAAAATATTTATGATGTGATTAATTAATTTTTTACTAAATTATCGACGCTGCCTTTAAAAAACAATACAAAACCACAATAACTTCTTTTTCCACCATATTTTCTAGTATGCTAAGCGACTTTGATCTGAGTTGATACCTGAAAATATAAAGTATGTGCCCGTTTTTCAGTATTTAACAAAATTTGTGAATTCTAAAAATGTAGTATTCCAGATAAAGAGATTTGTTCAGTAGGTTTCGTTGAATTTAAGCATTTTATTAACACAAAGAAAATTTTATACTAAACCATCTAAAATAATGATAAAATTTTTTTAATCTTTTATTCTATATACAGTCTTATTTAACTTAAAAACTTATACAATTTATTCTTTATAAAAATATTTATTATTATTTTTATTTTATTTTAAGGATCAAAAATCGATAATTTATACATTTTTTTTAATTGATTAAAATTTCGCCTAATGAAGTTTTCTCCAGATGTTTGAAAATGATAATTATTTTGCAACGATTTTCGGATCCTTTTAGAAAATTCAATAAGTAGCTTGAAAAAGTGAATAAATATTTAAAAACATTTTGTTTTAAATAATTTTCAAGTAAAGAAAACTAATTGTTTTTGTTGTTGTTTTATTATTTCTAGCTAATAAATAGATACAATTATTTGAATTTTAATAAATTTTAAATAAACAATTAATTAATTACAGAAATGAAATAATTTATTTAGTTTAATTTCATGATATATTTTGATTTGATTTCATGATGTAAAATATACAAAAATGACAGTTTTTTATATTTTGAAAATTTTTCTACTTTGAGCATAAACTTATCAGAATGACAAAAACCGTATGTATTGTTAATTGTAAATTAAATGCTTTACTTGGCTTATTTGATTAAGATTCAAAGCTATGTTACCAAATGGTAAATATTTAAAATATTGGAATAATATGATTTAAAATGATATTTGAAATATTTACCCTCATTGTGTTTGGCATAGATGTTGACAAAATTCGTTACTTTTGTAATAAATTAACGAAACATTTTGCTTGTTCTCTTTAATTTGAAACAAAAATGTCAAAATACACCAATCATTTCTTGAATGTTAATGAATGAATTTTGGCTCATATAAAAGGAGATTTTGAAAAAATTACAAACTGCCAAATATCTCTCAAACAAAAAAAGGCCAAATCAAATTCGAAGTTCTATAATTTCACAAAATCTCTGAAATAATATCGAAATTTAAATAACTATAATGCATGTTAACGAATAATAGCATTGAATTAAATAATAAATTTAAGCATGATCATAGAATGTTAACTTGGATGGTGGAAGCCTGTCCAAAACTTAAAAAAAACATTAATCTCATTTTAAAAATATATAAAAAAAAATTTTAAGAGATTTATTTATTCTCATTCTAATCTATAAAAGAAATCATTTAAATTTCATAACAAAAAATTTTTTTTCAAACCTTAAAATAAATAACACAAAAAAGCAGGAAATATGGACTCAATTTATACTTCTTTCTCTGCTTAATAAACTAGACATAAAATTCATAATCTAGCAACATCTAAACATATAAGGATGGTATACACAGTTAGTAATCCATTTAAACTTATTTGCCTTTTACTTTTGTTTTATGAGAATTTACAATTTCATGTAAAAATCAAAATTACCATTCAAATGAAATTGAATTTTGTAATAATTTTTTGTAAAACAAACATATAAAATGAAATGAATAAACTTGAGAATTTAACCAAAAGGAAAAACTTATTTCTTAATTAGACTCTCGCAACTGCTGCTTAAATTTGGCAACGATTTAAAAAATAGTCGACTTTTGTCAATATGCTGATGGCTCTGTTGCTGTTGTTGACTATGGCTATTGTTACTATTTCGGTTACAGCTGCTGCTGCTACCGTTTTTAGGAACCATAGAGCTGTCCAGCTCATTAGCCATGTCAACTGTGGGCACAGAACGTCGCATTAGCATTTGATGTTGCGGTAGATTTTGTATAACGGAAGGTGAAAGAGGTGATTGTGGCAACTTCATGTCGAGCACAGTATGTCTGTTGTGTTTTGCTGCACATGCCGCCGACTCAGAGTGCTGTTTAACTAATTGACGCAAACGTTGTGGTGGCGGTGGTGGTGGCTGTTGTATGTTCAGGTTTGTTGTTCTATGCTCCGTTGCTGTATGACACCCTAACATGGGATCACAAGCTTCGACATCTACACTGCCCAGCAGTTTTGTATCTGAATACCGTCGCAAATCTTTGCCTAAATATTGTTCTAGCTTATCTGTGGTGTTGGTAGTACCATCAATGTCAGGCGGTGTTAAAATATTGGAATTGTGAGCACCATAGTCGTGTTTCGTATAGGATCCACTGTCGAGGTCTAAGTCTACAGAATCATTAAGTATATCACGATTTTCTAGGAATATTGAAGAGTTGGAATAACGTTTTGTACGAGGTTTATAGACGAATCCTCCTAAACCATTGGCCACAGCATGTGAAACTCCAGAGCTAATGGATGGTGCCTTATGATCGCCGCTACCTTTAATAAGTCACACAAAATTCAAAATAATAATGTTATTGATTAGCCCTATTAAACCAATTAACACTTACCACTAAAACTACTCAGTTGTAAGGCATGTTCCCGTCCCGTGTCTGTCGATAAACCATCAGCACTTAGATCCTGACGTGAGCCTACGCATAAATCATTTACCGACACTCGGCTAGAATCTTCAGAATGTTCCAGCACATTGTGTATAGAGTCATGGAAGGGTGTCATGCTGCCCGAACCTTGTGGACAAGGACGGAACGAAGAGATCTGTGAAACAACATCATCTAGAGCATAGTCGCGATCATAATTATGCTGCGAGTGTGTGCACTCAATATTGGCTGCCACAGCTACTTGACCGAGTAGTGGATGCATATTGTGATGATGTTGCTGTTGTTGCTGATGCTGCTGTTGTAAAGACGCATGAGTATGATGATGAAGATGTTTGCCGCCCAATATACGTGATGGCAGACCACCCACCGACGTTTGTGATATCATGGAATCAACATCTAGATCTGCATGTTGTAGCATATGATGCGGTGATGTTGGCAAATTGTCACTGCCATCTGCCACATCCTCTACTTCGTTCACTTCAACTGTGGAAGCGTAATTATAACTAGTTGTAGGTCTTTGATTTGCAACATTCACATCAATATTAATATTGACACTGTGAGGCGTTGAGTTTGCCATGTGAGACTGATTTGAAGTGTCATTGTTGCGTTGTTGTGCTAAGGGTGAGGGTGGTGAATTTGGATGAACCTTTTCAGGGGCGTTTTGTATAAGCAATATTCTGTAAACAAGTAATGAGAAAAAGACAAAGGAAAGTAAATTAGTGACACAGAGACACCTACTTATTATTATCACGTGTAATTAATCATATTTATGTATTTGTTATAGTTGTTTTTTCCAGACATGTTTTAAATGGCCGACCGTTATTTGGTCATTGATTTAATCTCTTACCTATTTCTAGCTTTCCAACGATGACATAAATGTAAATAGGCCTTGCATTGTATGTACATAAAGACAATACCTCCTGTTAGACCAACAGCTACCACAGCTAGTTTTGTCCAGAATGGCCATTCTATTATTGGTGCGTTTAAAACGAAAAAATAATGAAAGAAAATTAAACATTACAAATTGTTATATGAGCGAGTATAACTAACAACATAAAAAGACATACAAAAATGCACAGAAGAAATAATAAAAATCAAATACTTAATGGATATGTGGCTGATGCTATTAGTTTTCGATTTCTGCTATTGTGCATTGAAAACTTTAATAGATATTAAGGGATTTATTTTGAAATTGGCAGAAGTAACTCTTTTCAAACAATCAATGTCACTGCAACCAAATGTGATACGAGAAATCACTTTGCCGTGATAAAAGGTGGAGACTTTTCAATGACTACACAAAATTATTTATACATACTTCGACTTAAAAATACAGCTACGTATGCCACTTTTAAAAACATGATCTTAATCCTGTTCTGGATACATATTTGACAATACTATTTAGTCTTTCTTGACATGTCCAGAACGATACTGAAGAACAATAGAAGCATAACGCAGCCCTGCCTAACACCTTTAAGCACATGCATTCTGCTGCTAAGATGGTTTGTCTGTAGGTCTTGATAATTCGCTTACTTTTATAGGGTTAACTAGTTTTTTGTCATAAGCAACTTTTCGTTTTTTTCTTTTGCCACTGTCAACATATCAAGTTTTGGTGCACGTCATCAAAAACAAGAAAATCAACTATAGAGTATCCCGCAACATTCTAAAGTTCACTTTATTTAAAGAAAATATATTTCTTATGATAAAAGTAAAATTTTAAAATTGTTCAGAAGGTTCTAAAAACCAACACGTTTTTAGATTTATCCACGTATTTCTATGACGTCATTAAAATACACACATGGAAAGTTTAATACATTTGCTTTATGTATAAATAAAGGAATTGAATCGAACACACCTTTTTATTTTTATATTCGAACAAGACTAAAAACGTCATAAAAATATGTCAATTCGGGGGTGTAATTACATAAACTATGTCACAAAAGTCTAAGGACGACTCTTAGAATTTAAAATATATTTTCAAAAATTAGCACTTATGGATTATGGAAACTCGGGTATTTTCACGAATTAGACCAAATTTAGCGTTTTCGAAAGAGATACAATATGTAGTGTGGCTTTGACGATTTTTGCAACACGGCGCCTGACGTTTTCGTGAAGGAGTATGGTTTGGCTTTGTCGATGAAGTCTTTTCAGTCGAGTAGTATCCATCCTTCACGCGGTATAGTTGTGCTATATAAAGCTCTTTATTGACGAGGTATTCGAGAGTTACCAAAGTACCATACCCTACCAGTTTTACAAACGCAGATCATGGTCCTTGGGTGGAGGTAATGCTAGACTCTTGTCTTTGTCGCATTTAATTATAGGAATCATTTCTCATCTTCCGTGACCATTCGGTACAAAAATCGCTATTTCTGACAGCGTATTGCTAGAGGGCGAGTGGGATGTTTAAAAGCAATTTATGTAAATGTGATTTTCTTTGTTCTTTTTGTTAAGCATCCAGGCTCTTAGTTTTTCGTTAGATTCTCTTGAATAGAGACGAGTGAGATTTGTTTTTGATCGCAGTTCATTTTTTCGGTCAATTCACGACTTGTTTGGTGACTGTCCTTCGGTGTTGCCAGAAGTAGGGGTAAATCCATACAGTTAGGATTCTGCTTTAGTTACAAAAAATTTTAGATCTACTGTCAAATACATACTATATGTAGATATTTTGTTATAAACGAGGTACTACTACATTGCGCATGCCAATATTTTTCGTCAATGAAATTTGAAATTATGGAGCTAAAAATATCCATCATGAAACGATTTATATATATATTAATACCCATAACATTTCATGAAGAAACACGGGACTTCTCTGTCAATAAGCTGACCCGATTCTATTTTTAGATTCATTGAAAGCGACTAACAGTTTAACACCGGCTCCCAACGGCAAATGCATTAGTTTTCAATAGTAGTAATACTCATAACCAGTCACTAACTAATGTAATGAGCAGTGTTGCCGTTTTGGTTGTTTCTAACCAAAATTAATTATTATTTTTTCATCAATGCATAGATGTGTACTTTTTTCTCATTTTGGTTACTTTTTTCTCGAAGTAAAAAATTAAAGATAATAATATCTTTTAGCGTTTATTACCCATGTTATTATTGATTGTATCACTTAAAAAACAAAATTTTTGAGGCTACGAACGAATCGAACCAACTTCGATACTCTCTTCTAAAGTGTAATGTACTCTGATCGAAACAAATGGTAGTCGGATGGGCAAGGTCTGGATTATAAGGCGGCTGAGACTATTTTCTAAATTGTTTCAACTGATCTTGTAGCGTTTTCCAAAGCGTTGGATCTATTTTTCATGGATTGGATGTCGCGATAACTTTTTTAAGACCTTCCAACAACATTTCGGACATGAAATATCGCTTTTCAATATCTCTTGGCATTAACTCGTGCTGGACTCAATTCTATTGCTTTTTGATTAATCCTGCTGTTTCCAAATGTTTTGTTTGAGTAGCTTTCTGTGTTTAAAAGTAATCTTCATATAGAAATGCCTTCAATTCATTATCTTCGAAGATTTTTGCTTGATCTGGGTGGTCTTTCTTTTTCGTGTGTAAGTCATCACTTCAGAACTGTATTAATAATCACTCGCTCGTTGAAATCGATGGAATATATTTAGGATAAGCGTTATTACTCCGTAAAGAGTCTAAGTTAGAATAAATAACAGACATACTCATATTTTACTTCAACACTGCTTTTGGGTCGAGTATTTAGCGATTTATTAAGATATATGTTAGTAAAGGCTATTATATTAAAATTATCCAAAAATTAATTTTAAAACCTTATCGTAACCAAAGATATGAAAGAACGATATTTTCTATTGCGCGAAATTTATTAATACATACATAGTTAAAAAGTTCAGCACAAATGGGAGAATATGCCTCATCAATTATTGTACCAAGTGTTTTTGACTGGTCTATATTCAGTCAATACTGCTATAAAATCAATACATGTAGTATATTTTAATGTTTTTTTGTATTAAAATTAGGATTTAAAATTTTGGTTATTTTTTGGTTAATTTTTTATTGAAATTTAGTTAAAAAAATTCGAAGTTGTGGCAACACTGATAATGAGGTAATACCGCAGTTGAAAATAACGTCAACTCAAAATTAGAGCATCCACCAACTCAATCCTATTGTACACTTGGACAGTATTTAAAGATACAGGCACAAAAGCAAATCTTTTAACTGTTTAGCACCTTAAGTTAATTCTAACGGAAGAATGTGACAATTATTAACCCAAAAAACTGGCAAACAGAAAAACTGCCTAACAGAAAAACGGGGTTGTAAAGTTAAGACCATGTCCCAGTAAATATTGAAAAACTTTTAAAGGATTGTTTAATGTAGTCGTTCACAGTGTTGCAAACTAAAAAGTAAAGATACATTTGTTTTTAATTTTTTGATATTTCACTGTGAAAAATTAGTTAGGTTTTTATTGCCTTCCTTAGACTTCTGTGGCATAATGTATTTTTTGTATTATATATAGTTTGGAACAAGATTATCCTTTCTTTAATTAATCTAACTTTAGCTATATATATGTATATTATGCTATAACTCGTATATATTTATAAGAAATTTTACATGTTTGTATGTATGTATACATGTATACATGTATATCATTAATCTTTGTTATCCTAAAATACTTGTATGCACAGACATTTGTAATACAATTTTAGTCACTATTATTTATAATCAATAAAATAAATGTTTTTTTTTTTTGTTTTTTTTTTTTTGCCTTAATATATATTTTAAGACTATAATCCATTCACTCTATTTATTTCATACCTATGTGTCCATGTTGTACATCTTCTGCTGCCCGTTCAATTAGTACACAAAGAGACCAAATGACACACAAAGCAGCAGCACAATGAAACAATACCGAACAGCACAATCGTCTTCTTTCAATACCAGATATATCAAGGCTACGCCACTGTAATATAAAAGAACAAATAGAAGAAAAATATAAAATATTATATATATAGACGAGTTTATTTATTACTTATTATTTATTATTATTTATAATAAATAATTTGTAGTTGTCTTATAAATACGAGTGATATCTAGTTGTAGAATCGACGTTAAAATTAAAATAATACGCTTCTATAGACATGTAGATAGATATTTGCACGACAGTGATTTCTGTGTCAAAGAATCATTAGAAAAGACAATAGATGTTAAAGGTTTAATTTGGTAATTTGAGGCAAATTAAGCACAAAAATAATGAAGTGGTATAACATTTTAATTACAAATCCTACGAGGGCAGTTTGATTATATGGAGACATTTTTTTTCTTATTTACTTCACTAGTGTAATAACTCAAACAACATGATTTTTTAGTTAAGTATTCAAAAATATGCAAATATGCGGAATATTGTGGTCTATATTGTGTGCAAAAGCTTTTCAAGATTTCTGCCCAACGGCAGACACCATGAATTAAAAGATGTTTTGTGTTCTACTATGTATAGTCACGAAATATCACCCTTGTAATCACCCACACACACTAATCAGTGCGACACCGCCTGCAGATGATGTCCACTTAACCACAATCAGCCACTGACAACATCCCACTCTATTGTTCCTTATATAGAAAGGGGCAGAATGAAAGCCAACATCCCTGATACGAGTAGATAGATGTGTCCCCCTTCTGGATATAATTGACTTCGTTTGAAAACGTACAATCTGGTCCTAGTCAGTGCAATACAGTAGCACAAAATGTGCACAATTGTTTCAACCTCCGGAGCTCTATCTCATCAAGGAGATATAGCCTATTAAGATAGTAGTATCATGATAGAAAACCCACTATCCTACCAATGTCAGCTTTACGTAATATATTAAGCCCTTCTTCTAACCGTTTGGCTGTCGCCGTACACGTTCGCACTTCCAATGTGCGACCCTGAGACAGCGTTTCCAACTGTTCACTCTCGACATGATTAATTCCACAAAAGGTCACTGGATCGATAAAGTTCGTCGCGGACCCTGCCATCGCCAATCAAACAGCAGTTTCATTGCTAGCGACTACGGAGTGAACTAGGAACTAGGAAAGCACGACCTTGTTCGCCGCACCGAATTGTTAAAGGTAGTCAAAGCACGCTTTGAAAAAGGCCATATTTGGTAGTAGGCACATTAGATATTCGAAAAATTGGGTAAAAGATGAAATTCTGGGGGAATCGGACCTATTGAGACGGAAAGCTATTTTTCAAGGCGGTATATCTCGGTCTTTTTTCCACCCCAATAGGTCCGATTCCCCCATAATTTCATCTTTTACCCGATTTTTCGAATTTCATATTATTATATGCTTGTATAAAAATACGATTTGTGCTATAACAATAAATGTTTTACATTTTCTTTAATAAATATTTTAGAAGTTCTTCATCCACATAATTTTTTTAATTTTAATGTTCTTTAATTATCTTTCAAATTAAAACATAACAACATCTAAAAAAATTTAGCTTCGTAAAGTTAAATTCTTTTTGTACTGTTAAATTATTTTATTTCTACTGTTATTAAAATGAATATAACTTACGAAGCTAAATTCACACTTATTCATGTCAAATAACAGTAATTGTTAAAATTACAAAAATGTTTAAAAAAAGAATTTAACTTATGAAGCTAACTTCACACCCTTTGTCAGTCTTAGATCCATGCGTAAACCACCTCAGGCTCCTAGTCGCCGTGATTAGGTATAGGAGTCATATGGTCTGTAATCAAACACAAGACCATACGATTCGGAACGCTGCCTAGAATAGTCATGTCACCAAAGTTCCCCTAGTTCTAGCCCTGACACGATTTTCATCTTGAAAGCACTGTTTATAGCACACCGCCGAAGTCGGATAGATGCGCATGGCTCCAGTCATCGCAAGAAACTAAATCTGGGGAGTATGCTGGATAGGATAGAAGTTCGTAACAAAATTTATAGATTACTGCCGAAGTGACTGCACACTTATGCGCCCGTGTATTGTCTTTTTGATACAGCTTTCTTTCTTTAAAGTTGAATTGCTTTAAACCAATATTGAACCTATCCAAAAGATTAGATGATTGACTCCCAAAAAAAAAAAAAAATATATATATATATATATATATATATATATATATATATATATATATATATATATATATATATATACCCAGACCCATTTTAGCCTTTTTTGGTACCCGTTCACAAGAAAATCTGTGTTTTCTTTGTTCTTGTGTCTCTGGCGTAATGATTTAATATTTTGTTCACATTGCAAATAATGGTGAAAAGTTAAGCAGATTGCACCTAAACATCACTAACACTTATTTGCAGTTGACAAACATTGAGAAACCCTTCGCGTGGAATATTTCTGGCGTGCTGAAGAACGAGCTGAACGTTTGACATCACAGGACAATAGCGAAGTTCAGTAGACTATTTCTTAACTATTGAAGTCAATACATACTTACATTAAATACAAAATCAATTTTCAGCTAATTGTCTATAGACTATATCGCTCATCTACTTCAATTGCGTCATAGCTCTGCGCATATTTTTGAATACATAACGAAACGTAATTTTTTTTTTAGTTAGGACACTATCGAAGTAAATGAGTGATATGACAAGGCAATGCATTCAATGTACCATAATTTCCTAAGTAGTTTAATTGGTCATGCAACATAAAGTTATGGATTGTCATAGTCACATTTTGTTTCTCCGTCTCTCCTCTAGGGAGCATATTGGCTTTCCACAAAGCATCTCTTGCTTTGTTTCAGTTCATTTAATCAATTTGATAGTTCAAGCTAAGTAGATGATTAATCCGCTGTAGCTTCCTCCATATGAATTTTTATTTTTTTTTTTTTTTTGTAGTGGTGAAGATCCTTGCTAATTGGGGGAGCTCTTACTTTAGCATTGTAATTTATTCCCAGTAGGTGGCGTCTTTTCCCGATCATTCGCTTGATGTTTGTCATCATCGCCAGAGGTATGCGAGTAGGGTCGTCAGGGTCGTTTGTGTTGTTATGTGTACGCTCTAACCACTACACCACGCCACCCCCATAGTCACATATTCTGAGAATATTTTTTTAATGCTCTCCACAAACGGAGCAATTGTATACGGTATAGATGATATGTAATGGCCTAATGTTTTTATTAGCTTATAAATGATGTCCTTTCTACAATATACGATATACAGAAGTATGTAGATAATTATTTGGAGGCATTTAAATGGGACATTGCCCGTTTCAATTTGAAGCTAAAACATTCTTGGTGAGAATATCTTCTCTGTGTAAAGAGTTTGAATGACACAAGGTTTTAAATTCTAATTACACCTTTTTTGGCTAACCGACGTTTCTTATCACTAAATTTGAAATCACCACTTTTAAATCGTGTAAATTATTTACACGATTTTCTTGTCTTACCCAAAGATTGATCTCCTTAAACTTTCGCTTAAATATAATACTTTACTGCAGCGGTTTACTTAAATAATAATAATCAAATTCGCAATTATTTTATATTCCAAATTTAATTTTTTTTTTTGTTTTTTTTTTTTTTTTTTTTGTTTACGTTTTCACAGATTTTTGCATATCGAACAAAATATTAAACGAGGATACTTTCACATTACACATGGTAGCTTTTCCAAATTATTTTAATTGAAATAATATTAAAAATATGACATTTTTAATAAATTTAATAACGAGCAGCAAGTGCTTGTAATAATTTTTATATCGTTTCAATAAAAAATTTATTCATCCGGCTTTATAAAATAAATGAAAGTGATTTTTGTTGTTTCTTAATGCTCGTACAATAATAAAAATAATAATTTTAATCATTTACAATTTGCTTAAAATATATACGAGATAAAACGACAGATCTTAAGTGCCTGAATGAAATTGGTGTCAATTACAGTGCTCGGTATTAAAAATAATTTTTTAAGATTATTTATCACCGATAAATTAAGTAGTTGCGAAGTATTTCTGTAACATTTTTTTATACAGGGCATACAACAGGGATTAGTCACCAAACGTGCACAGAATAAAACATTGTTTCATAATTTAAAGTGCGGACTGTTTTTATGACTGAGAAAATAAATTCGAATTATCTAAGACAAAAACCCATTTATTTAGCTGTTTAACTTTGGCATGAAAGTCCATGACTGACTTTCCTAGAAACCCGTGCGATTTTACAAATAAAAATCTGATATGCTTCACAAAAAGTAACTCTGATCTCACAGAAACTATTACTTTATGAAAATTTGCAGATTATCAAATCGTACAAATTTGTCAAAAATTCTATCTTTTATTCACACCGTCACACATTCTGAAATCACGTACAATTTTTGGCATATCGAACGACTGAATCTGATAGTCAGTCATGACCTTAATAGAGAAGTGGTTGAGAGCAACTATTGGGTGTTCGAAAAAAAAATGAAACACCTTTTTCTTATATTTGAAACGGGATTTATTAAAGCAAAAAAGTGCGTTCTGATCGATAACATTTTGCCATTTTTGGGGTAAAGCCACTATTTCATCGGCGAAAAACTGATCCAATTGTGTTTTGCATGCCCTTACGGAATTTAAACTTATACCATTAAGAGATTTCTGTAGAGTTCGAAACAAATGATAATCTAAGGGTGCAAGTTTCGGGTTATATGGTGGATGTATCCAAAACTCAAAGTTTCTACCGGCTTATCAAAGATGTGTGTGGTCTGACGATCAATTCCGATCGTTGCTTGCTTAAACCTCAATAATTGTTGACAGCAAAGATCAGCATCAATCGTCTGATCAGGTTGTAGAAGCTCATAATAAACAATTCCCCTCCAACCCCATCAGACACACAGTATTACCTGTCTTGGTGTCAATCCTGGCTTTGCCGCCAACTGCGATCTTTTTCGCATATTATTCACATCAGAAATGTTTGCAAATGGCAATTAGCGCCATTAAATTTTTCATTGTTAATTCATGTGGAACTCAAACATCGAGCTGCTTTGTGTATCGAGCTTCTTCAACTGTTTGGTGATGTTTGCTTTGTGCCGGTCTTACTCTATTTTTTCCACGAGTTATTCTACTTTTATAGTGATCGGTCGACTAGAGAGATGTACATCCTTAACATTAGAATTATCAGATCGAAAACGAAAAAACTATTTCGCTGCTGTTTTTCTAGTTACAGCTGCGTTAATGTAAACTTTTAAACCTACGACCCATTTTTACCTTTTTTATAATAGAAAAGCAAATTATAACGGCAATGTTCCGAATTTTCACTCATTTTTAAACGTAAATAAATTTTCACTGAATAAATCGATTTAATTATTGTCTTCTAACAAAGTGAAGCGATAGATATCACCTTTCGAACAATGTTGAGACGTTTTTACCTTTTTAAAACATTTAAGTTTTATTTAATTGTGTTAAAAAAAAAGTAAACGAAGCGAAATTGTTGTTTTATACAGTCTATTACCAAATTAATTTTATATACAATGTCTAATTTATTTAACTTCCAGTTAATACACAAATTTATTCAACACTTAACTTAACTCTTAGTACAACTTTACTCTATGACTGTTAAATTTTAACTGACTAACTGGGGAGAATAATGTCGCGGCTTACATAGTTCAGTGCTGTTAGTTTTGAATATTATAGTAAATTACATAACTTACTATTCAGGTGTTCAATAGTTATATTGGTAGCACTGTTCAAATAGATACAACCGTTATACAACCATTATACTCATTTTAGAGCCATCTACCGACAATTTGTAACCGAAGTTTCTTAACGCGAATCATAATTTAGGACAAATATTCCAACATTAAGAACAGAAACTACTTTCATATGGCGATGTCATGGTTTCAGGCCACCCATAGTGGTCTTTTTTATATTTTTAGGTGTAATACAAATTTCAAATCTCTAATTATGGATCCTGTATTATCAAATTTAATTGATTCAGCGGTAAAATAGTTGAAAAAAAATATTTTATTTTTGAAAATATGGTGCGCTAAAGTTGTTAGGCTGTATAATAAATCTACAAGTTTTATCTTCTCTAGCAGTTACAAAGTTAAAAGCCATTTTTCGAATACTAGGCTTTGGTAGTTCATTAATGAAATAGTTCAACTAAATGATTCATTACAATAAATGATATGAGCTTGTTGAGAACATTCTTACTTCTTCGAATACTGGTCTTGGGTAGTTCACTAATAAAGAGTTCAATGGAACGCTACCATCACTGAAGTTGAAAATAGGAAAATAAATAGTATTATAAAAAATTCTGTGATTGACAAGCTATTAAAGAAAATGTTCGTTTTTAGGGTGTTCAAGTATACAAAAACTATAAAAAAATAAGTTTAAAATATAATTGTTCTACCAACCTCATTGAATGGTTTAATTTTTGTGTGCATTATAAAAGGAAATTTACATAACTCGCAGGAATTTGTTTCGGAAGCTGTTAGCCACTGTTGTAGACATGCCTGATGTACATATTTAAGACTGCCCGAACAATAGCAGGGTGTTAAAAGCGGATTCTGTGGATCACTTTCACAATGACAAATGCGACATATATCACCACTGCTCTGTGATGCTTGACTGCTGGCTGAACCAAAACTGAAAGAGAAATAAAGATATTATTATAAAAATAAAATGCAATATATTTTGGAATAAAATTTTTCGCATAGAAAATATAGAAAAAGAAAAGTAAAACTTTTTAGTTTATTTAGCATATATTAAATGTTAACTTATTTTAGAAGGTAAACTGACCAGTACATAGTAACTTGTCAAAGGGAAACACTTAATTTTGTTAAATATTAATGAAGTTAAATGTGGCTACAAGTACACTACACAAGTGTACAATAGTACAATTTATTTTTTTAATAATTGCGTGTCAAATAAAAACTTGTACCTAAAAAAACAAAGTACAAATTAAAAAAAGCCATGATATTGAACTTGAATATGTTACAAGTATGATAATAAAAAAAATTTAAATTAATAAATTCTTATAAATTAAGATAGTTGTTGCCCAACACTGCTTGTAATAGCAGGCATAACAAGACAATGACGTATAAGACATTTGTCTGAGTTTTTTTTTTTTTAAGGAAAATCAATTCAAAATCAATTTATATTACAAACCGAATAATAAAATATAACTACGAGTAAAAAAAATACAAATACAATAAAAAGTAATGATGGCCTCCATTAATTTCAATTGGGTTATACAAAATATTTACATTAAATTATGTAGAGGTAGGTATGCCGCAGAATTTACAACATGTTCTCATTAGGGTGGCACATTATACAATGCTAAAACTACTGGGTTACCATATAGCAATGATGGTTTTTAAAATACTATATTTCAGCTGCCGCAAAATACCAACTGCCAACTGTCAAAGAATTCAGTAAAGTTTTTATTTTATTAGGTATGGCAAAAGTAAAAAAAAAATATCCGCAATGTAAAAAAAACAATTTTTTGGATAAGATAAATTTTTAGCTTAGCGGATATGAAAACAAGCAAGTTTGCTATTATTTTTAAGGTTGATTTAGCTTTAATGCATACGCAAAAGAATAGAATATTTAGAGCAATTTATTGCATAACAGCATCATCGAACTTTATTTCTTTTAAATGAAAAGTAAATCAGTGTAAATCGATATTAAATCGATATTAATGTCAATTTTTTATTATTATTATTAGAACACGACAACATTGGTACACAGGTATCATGTTATAGCATTTCCTTCAAAGGTGCTCATTAGGATTCTACTTAGATGTATAAACCATATATGGTCCACTCCAGTTCGTATACGAAGAAAGCAAGCTCGTTGACCTTGACGCTCTTGTGTTGACCATATAAAAACATTGCAAATTATCACCAAGCAGTCAGCCGAATGGAAAACAGCTTTAAAACTCGTATTTACTTACTACAGTACAGCATTTGCAAAGCGGCGTAGGGGAGTAGCAGCTAACTGATAGGGGTTATAAAGGCACAATACGACGGTTTTAATTGCAGGTTATCTACAATGATAAACTTTCCGACAAAATTAATACTATCTCTAGCGTAAGTCTGGCCCTCTTTTTTTTTTTTTTTTTTTTGTAATAATAAGAAGAAGAAATAAACATTGGTAAGGATAAATTTTGGATTACCTGGCAGCGACCATTTATTACTTATTACCTCTTGACTATTTACTGTGGAACTACATCAAGTCTTAGCCTTTGGTAAGAAAGCACCTGTTTTGTTTTCGAATATCGAGACTAAAAGCTAATTTCGTCTATTTAAATAATATTTTATTCCAATTAAGTGGTTTAGGCCACGATTTTTTCTATGGAAAGTCATGACCTTACTCTAAGCTAACAAGCCAAACAATTTGAGCAAGCTCTAGACTCAGATTCGAAACACTATTGTCAGCGTAGACCGATTGCTTAAAGCACTGTCAGAAAACCGAGATGACCCTTTAAATGACAATAAAGTATTTTGACAAAACTTAAATTTGGAAAGTGGAGTTAATTGATTTGACAAATGAAGCATTGAAAATAAATTTGTTATCTTACAATTCTGTTGAATTATTTGAATCTCATAGCTTCCAAACATTTTATATAAAATCGGTTTATTCTAGACTCCGGGTATTTTAAGTTACCCTAATATAAAATATTACACACTTGTACAAATAGCAATGAAAGTAGTAACCATACGATTAACATATACCAATATATTATCTGTACGGGTTCTAAATGCTTAATTGTCATTACCAATGTGGTTTAAGCATTGGTTAATTGTTCTGTCAGCCCGACTGACATCATACAAATTGTTTGTTATTAATTTAAAATATTTTCTGGTTGTTGTTATTACTATTATTTTTATATATATATATATATATATATATATATATATATATATATATATATATATATATATATATATATATAAAGCGTGCAGTTAATTTCCACATACTGAAACATTTAAATCAAATTTTATTGATTCGTTTTTTGAGGTTGTGATAAAAATCACAAATACTTCTATATATCCAGCGAATCTATTTTCAAGTAAATCGTGCTCAAAGGGAATTGTTATTTAAATTCCTGTTGAACTTCCCAATGGAAAAATATAATTTAAATTATTTTTTTAAATAAAAATTTAGGTAATTTATTTGATTAATATTTTAAAAAATCCCATTACTCATTATAATTTTATAGTAAATATTTTAAAATACATAATATTTTGTTATTATACAAGTAAACATTGGCATCAGTTCAGATTTTTATTAAAATCTTGGAATGAATACTAAAAAATTTCTTCAAACAACCATGAATCATAAATAAAAATTAAGAATAATTAAAATAAATTTAGAAAGTTTTTTCTTTATTTAAAATAAATTTTCAATAGTTATTTTTAATTTTAAAATAAATGTACTATGAGCGTCAGAATTAAGTACACAACACTATTCTGTAGAATTAAGTCTGATACGATACGATAAATATAAACATACAAACTATATTTTTTAAGCTTTACAAAATCCATAAAATAACAACAACAAAATTCTTACAACATCTAAAGTAATACACAAAAAAAAAAACGAAATTGACTGTTCTTATGCGTCAAAATAAAGTATACAAGAAAAAAATTATGCTACAAAAAAGAATGAAATAGTAATACATGGGACGTGATACCATTGTTTTTAAAGGTGATGTCGAGTATATCAAGAATCATATTTTGGAATTTTCGTTACTTTCGTTCTTGAATTACTGGTAGAAACCCGGTTTTTCGTACTTTCATGCACTAATAACTTAGTTAAATGTTTAAAAATTTAAAAAAAGTGGAACAGATATATTTAATGGTGCATACTTTACTTAAGTAAACTTAAGGAATCTGTGTTTATTTCTCAAGCAAACACATTTTTTGTTCAATTCATTTCAAGTTTTCAAAGTTTAGGGACGTTTTTACACGCAATTTTATTAAGAACCATACTATTTTTGGATTTATTAAAGTAATATGTTTAGTTTTTTATGTTTTTTAAATCGTTCTTAAATTCTCTACTTAAATCTAAAAGACAACAACAAAAGCTGTAAAGCAAAAACAAACTCAAAAGCCCATATAATTAATTTTGACGCTCAAAGTATGTACAATGTACATACTTATATGTATCATGATAATAATATGATGCTAAAGTCTGATTGTGGTGTAACCTTTGGCATAAATATCCTTTATAAGCAGATTATCTTTCCACATAATTCTGATCGTTTTTTAGTACGTATTCAAGGTAAATACACCTTTTTAACCGTACAACGTTGTTGTATGGACTTCTAAACAAGAAAAACAATAGCTTTTCCACTACGATATGATAGTTTAAGAAAACAGATCTAAATATCTTGACATTTAATTGGACTTTTTTTTGCTTTTTGGAATCTTCTCAGTCTTCTTAAATAAGAATTTCTCGAATTCCAAAACCCAATATAGCATGCGTGTGTTTAAGGCGTATTGCTGTACAGCACTGAAACATGGCTATTAGAGAAAACAATACGACAATAGTTGCTTGCAGCAAATTCAAATGGTGGTAGTTACAAATCCTACTCTGATTTTATGTTTAAATATTTTTCAAAAAGATCTTATAAATTGTCTGCTGGAATTTAGATAACGTAAAGAACCGTTATTTGACAAACAAAATTTGTACCGTTTCTCAGTTATAGCTAATTTTTTTCTTAAGCTTTTAAGGAAAGGCCCAATGAGTGACTACTATTTTTCACTGACTATATAAAGAGAAAGAAATATAAATAGATCTGGCATACACTTCAAAAGCCCCATAATGACATCTGCCATGAAATTCTCGAATGTAGCCTACAAGGTTCTAGAAGCCAAAGAACAGTCCTCAAAAAAATATTAAAATCTCTAAACGAACTGCAATTCATAGCAATGGACAGAGATAATTGAAGATTCTAATGGATACGGGCTATGTTTCTGATGAAATTTGCTGATTATTAAATAGCCAAGAATGTAATATACACGAGTTTTCTTTTTTTTACAGTCAAAGTGCATCGAGAGCTCTTAACAAGGGTAGTTTAGATTAGGCAGCTGTCCACGGAACAGCTCATTTGGATCTAAAGAATTGAACCCGTTGTTCTACCATGTATTCATATTCATAGCAAAGCCCTCACAGCTTCTGACCGGATTCCCTCACCCACCTAGTCAATTTGATGAATGTGTGAATTTTGCCCAAACCTCCCATTACATGAACCTTCTCCGACTAAAGAAAGACAGCCTTAAGTCGTCAAATTTCGGGCAATGGCCAAGAAGACGTTCCGTAGAATCCTGATTTTTTTCGCCTTTGCAGCCCTTGCAGAAATCATTATATGAGATCTTAGGGTATGTTTAACAAGAGTCGCTATGAAGTTTCTTATATATGGTCTAGATAGTTTCAATAATTGTTCTATTCTTCGGCCATCCAAGTGTGCCCAGATTTTCCTGTTCTCGCCACAGATTGGTTTATTTGCCATGTAATGCAATATCCGCGACATCAGGTGTCTGTTCCTCTCGATTCATTAAGATCAATAGTGGTACCTGCCTGTGTCAATATATCCCTTTCGGGATTACTGGGTCAATATATCTACCAATTTTCAAGCTTTCGTATTTTATTTGTTTTCAACTCGTTGTTATTTAAACAAAATTGCATCGGTAATTTGTTGAATTGCGTTTTTTTTTTATATAATTTTTTTTTGATTTGTAAATTTAAAAAATCAAATTGGGATTATATGTGTCAGAATAAAAGGATGATTTCAATGTTTCTAAGTACGCAGAACTTTTTGCTATTTCGCTAAGAATATGCAAAAATTACAACTAAAAATATTTCTGTGTTCAAAATACAACTCGTCTTGCTAAACCATCTATAGACGGCTAGCAATTTGATATCTACTCTCTCTTATGATCACTTTGCTGTCAGTAAATATGAATCTATCTTTGTTGAATATCTCCTAATATATTAATGGCCACTCCAGGGAGGGTCAGACCATAATTTTTTAACTAAAATACAGAACAAGAAATACTTAACCAACAACAACAATAAAGTATAAGGTGGTCGCATGGTGTAGTGCCTAAGTGCTTGTATACATAACCTAGCAGCTCTAGTTCGAATACAGGCGATGGCAAGGAAAATTTTCATTATGGATTCGAAAATTAAAATAATTAAGAAGCTTCGATCACCTATAGATAATCCATCCAAGAGTATCTATTGGGAGACATTCTGTCATGGTTTGAATGTAGTTATTTAAAATATGTTCAGCAAAGTTCACACCAATAACAACAATTTCAGTAGATGAGTGAAATTTGTTTAAAATATTGATTCCCCTCGTCTCATAGCCTTTAAAGCAAGTAATTTTTTGTTTTTAAATTTATATTTACTTGAATACCATACAAAGGCAAAATAACTAATAAAAATGTAGGCTTTAAATCGAAATGCCTTACAGTTTGTCTTGAAAAACGGACAGTCCCCGATATTTTTGTCTCATAACGAGGTAATTTTTGCCATGAAGAGGCATGAGTGTATATTGTAATATTCCAATAAAAACTTAATCAAATTTACCTCTTTTCAAATTGAGTTACAGAAACACTTTTTACTCACAAATCGAAAAACAATAGAATTTTTATTTTAACACTTTTCGTTGCGACAACTTTTCGCAAATAAATACAGAAACGAGGCACTGATTAAAACAGAATTGTGGAGACAGTAACTACATTAGAGTTTTAAAACACTTTCATTTTTTCCTAATGAGTAAATTAGACAGAACAAGACTTTCGAATACAATACAGTTCTGTATAATACAGAACAGATGGTCACCATATGGTCGTGAAAGCCGGATTAAAGTAAAGTGTTGGTATCCTATATTCATTAAAAGGACCACAACTGACAAAGTTTGAAATCCTGGCATGTTCGTAGTTACACAACCTACTGTCTTAGGTCAGAAACAAGATTTGTAACCATGATGTGTATCAAGTCTACATTTCTAGCAAAGTTTGGAAAATAGTAAAACTTTTTACCGTGGTGCATTGAACAGATGCATATATACATTTTAGTTAAAAAGTGCTTTTAAACAGACCTCAGACTTTGTCCCTTATAAGTTCCATTGATACTTTTGGGTCGTACAAAATAAAATTTTGACTACCAAAGACATTAAAGAAAGGTTGAAACTTGTTTTTAATTTTAAAACCAAAGATAACTATGAAAGGACTTCGATTTTTAATGGTGGGGGATAAAGTTTACATCTCTAAGAGTTTTATCAAAAATAGTTTTGTCCGTTAAGCCCTTAAAAGACAACAAACCAAATCTGTTGGAATTTTATATAAAGTCAATATACACTTTTTTCAAGTAAAGGGGTCGCCATCTAACGTTTTTTTCAACTAGTGCTTATTTCGCGAATGGTAACACTCAGCTCATGTCTGATTTGACAGATAATTAGTTTTATCCTTCCGCTGAACCAATATGGTTGTGTATACGCTTGACCAACTGACCACCCAATGCGTTTTCGCTTCGCTAAGTGGGCCAGCGATCGACTTACAGAAGATGCCGATTTTGCCAAAAAAAAAAAATCATCTTTTCAGATGAAGCTCACTTTGATCTTGGCGGGTATCTAAACAAGCAAAATTGTCGCATTTGTGGCACAGAAAACCCGCACGCATACATTGAAAAGCCGATACACCCAAGACGAGTCACTGTTTGGTGCGGATTTTGGCCCAGAGGCATAATTGGGCCATTTTTCTTCGAAAATGAGCAAGGAGTGGCCGTTACAGTCAATGGCGATCGTTATCGGGCCATGTTGAACGAATTTTTGTTCACAAAAATTGAAGAGGAGGATATTAGCAACATTTGGTTTCAACAGGATGGCGCTACGTGCCACACAGCCGAAGCTACACTCGATGTTTTGCGCCCTGTTTTTGAAGATCGCATTATCAGCCGCAGAGCTGATGTCGTTTGGCCACCTCGGAGCTGCGAATTGACACCGTTGGACTATTATTTGTGAGGTGCCGTCAAAGATAAGTGTTACGCCAAGCCAGAGACAATTGACGCTTTAAAGGACAATATTCGTGAAGCCATTGGTTAAATACAGCTGCACACAATCGATAATGTGCTTAAAAATTGGATCGTTCGTGTAGGCTACTGCATGGCCAGCCGAGGCAGCCATTTGAATGAAATTATTTTCCATTATTAACCGGAAGGATTGTACTTTCAAATAAAAAAGGAAATTTGAGAAAATATTCAGTAGTTTTTTTATAGCATTTTCAAAAAAAAAAAAAAAAAATTATTTGGCGGACTCTTTAGTTAAACAACAGACCTCGTAGAATTTATTTAAAAGCATAATGTCGTCAATGATTATGTCGACACTAGAGGGACTTGGGTCTTATAAATAGAGTATCAACTAATTAAGTCAATAAATAAATGTTAAATTTTAAATTATAAATTAGAGTTTATTAAATATTCGAGTCAAATTATACTCCATTAGCTATTGTAAATATAATTAACAAAGGGAGGTACTATTGTAATACGCACAAAAAAGAAAAACAAAAACAAATAAAAATTGAAAAGAACAAAAAGCACCACTGTGTGTGTAATTTGTCATCACCATGATAAAATGACATGACGATTAGTACTGCAAATGCCAACTGATTCAGATTTAATTGCTTAGAATTCGGGGTGTGGTCTTACATTTTTTTTTATTTTTGCTCATTTTCATTTTTACAAAACAGAATTAAAAAAAAAAGGAAAAAAAATATATTGCGCACACAATTATTTTATACGATATCATTTATACTCGTACAATATATGATGGTTTTTGTTAAATTTAATTAAAATTAATTGGTAATACCAGGGATTCATTTAGGGCTGGTGTGCATGACAATGACAAAACTAAAATATTGAAAAACTAAATGCAAATGCAACATACGAATGAAATACTACACATAATGAAAATTAAAGATGAAAGACATTATTTAATGTGAATATGAATGTTGTTATTGATGACAATGATGGTGGTGTGCTGATTACTTATGTTGATGATGACTACTCATCGTTGGTCCACTGACAAAAATGAATATGTGGATGACATTATCCATCGATACAATTCAATGAATGCAACACAACTCACTATTATAAAATTTTGTAATATGATGATGATATGATGCATAATGTAATGCAGTTAAATAATGAAAAATATATGTTTTAATTACAGGCATAAATTATATATGCATGTGAATTTATGAAATTATTTCAAATGTGTTTCTAATAAAATATTTTGCTGTCTTTGTGACGTGTAGTTAAACTTAGACTTAAAATAATAAATAATAAATATTACACTCTTGTTTTTTGTAATATCATATTGACAAATTGCTATAGGTTTCTGTGGTGTTATATAAAGGTTGAATTTTTTAGCTTGTAAGACCTTTCAACAAGGATGGCTGACTTCATAAATGCAGTACACAAGGCAATAATGTCATTTTAAAAAGTTTATAAACGCTCATACCGATTTTCGTTTGGTAGAATGGAAATGTGCTATCGAATCCCTTAATACTTCTTTATGCGCTGGCTAAAGCCGCAAATGAACTTTTTATAGAATTTTCTTCCTCGTATGTTTCAAATGTTTACAGTATACATACAATATGTATTTACTAACTACATATATACATACATACTGTTCGAAAACCTTCGGTTAAAAATTGGCGGTAGATGGCTCTAAAACGTAATATCTTTGGTAATATCAATTGCATCGAGCAAGACTATAGCTTGTATGAAAGGTGACATTTAATGCTTGACTTTGATAGAAGATATTATTAATAATCGCATTATTCTGCCAAAAGTTTTTTTCTCCGTCACCGCATCTATTACCTTGTGTCAGTTTCATTAGTCAGGTTGATTTTCAAGCTAAGTAGATGATTAGTCTACTGTAGCTCGCCTCCATATGATTGTGCACTGATCCTTGCTTTGCATTGCAATTTTTTCCGTGTAGGTGGCGTTTTCTCCTGATCATTCGTCTGTTGTTTGTCATCACCGCCAGAGATAAGATGGAAATGTCAGGAGGGCTTTTTTTAGATGGATTTGTCTTGAGGGAGGTTAAATTCTATTTATTAACCACAATTACATTTTTTTTCGTTATGTCCTTTGCTAGAGATTCAAACCTCGGCCACTTGTGTTGTATACATGTACTTTAAATACTACACCACGCCACCCTCTCTTTCAAAAGTAATTTACCTTTAAAAATGAGTGAAAATTCGGAACATTACCTTCAAATTTTGCTTTTCTGTTATAGAAAAGGTAAGAATAAATCTCTGATTGCGGAGACGATGCTGTAACTAGAAATAAGTCCAGCAGCCAATTTGATTTACTCGTTTTCAATCTGATAATTTTGATTCTAAAGATACAACTCACTCTGGTCGACTAATCACTAAGCTGGAAAAAATGAAAAATGTAATGGACCAAATTTCCATTGAAAATGCACTGCTAAAACGGAACTAAATCGAATCATATCTAAAACGAATGATTACGGGCAATGAAAAGTGGCAAAGCCAAGATTGACACCAAGACAGGCAAAGCTGGTGTCTAATGGGATTGCAAGGGAATTGTTCACTAAGAGCTTCTACAATCTTGTCAAACGATTGATTCGGATTTACAGTGTCAACAATTAACGAGATTTAAGCAAACAATTAATTCAATTAAAAAGACCAAAATTGATCAACAGAACGACAGACTACACACATCTTTGATAACCCGGCAGAAACTGAAACAGAGATTGGCTAGGAACTTTTGGTGCATCTAGCATATGGCCCGGACCTTGCGCCTTCAGATTATCTTTTATTTCGATTTCTGCAGAACTCAGAAGTTATACACTGATGGCCAAAAATTACAAAATATTATCTATCGCTAAAGCACATTTAAAAATAAGAAAAAAGTGTTTCATTTTTGATCAAACTTGTAACGGAACTTTTTGGAACATTCGATATATTCATATAACCCAAACTATATAACAAAAATTTGACAACTGTTGCGCATTTGAACATTTGACGCATGTTTTAAAAATTGTATTAATTTGGATATGAAAAAAGTGAACGCTGGTGTTCTTAATTCCCGTTCCGGATTTTCAATGTCAAAGATATATCTCACTCTGGTCGGCTAGAGAGAGAAAAAGTGAATAAAATTTTGTCAATAAACAGCGGAGGCACTAAAATTCAATCGCATGACAATTTGAAATCATTTAAAAAAGACTGGCTACTTAAAGGAATGTGATTGACCGAATTAATATCAATGGTACACAGATATAATGTAATGATATCAAAACGTTTTTAAAGCGGATTATTACAGGCGATAAAAAAATGGACTAAATGGACTTGGCTAGGAAGTTCCAATGCATTCATCATATAGCCCAATCTTACATAGCCTGACTACCACTTGCTTCTGCGTCTGCAAAAAACCGTTGAAAATCACTTGGACAAATTTTACGCCGATAAATCACAGAAATTCTACAGTGATGGCTTCTGAAGAATGGCTAAAGGTCTAGTTGATAAGTTTACGTGAATACTTTTTATATGATTTAATATTTTTACTGAGTAATATATTTGTGTGTCATGAATTTAAATATATAGTTTTACATACGGAGTACTTTCATATGCAAGCATTTGTCGTTAATACATATGTATATTCTGTGTTTGCAATAATTATTGTAAAATTATTTAAATTTTCATTATCTGTTCGTGCAATATATTGGATGCAAATAAGGAAAAGGGGGATGGCGAAAAGTAAACAATAGTTTTAGTGCAACAACAATAAATAAAGAAAACGTGACAATAGTTGTTAATAGTCGCTATTAATGGTTAATGATCTTCTCTCTAATGAAATGTTAAAAATTCAATTTATAAAAATGCATTTTACGTATATATTTAATAGTTTTACAGTCTGTAGATACTCATACTCATCATGAAAATAGCCAGAACAATTTAATGGGAGAAGTAAATGGAATGGAAGAAAACAAACAAAAAATCACAAAAGTTGTTTCGATTGTTTTTGTAAAAAACCTGAATGGAATAAAACAATTGATTAAGAAGTTTTAAAAACGAAATAAAAATGCAGAATACATATGTATTTACTTTTTTTAACTTCTTATTTTTTAAGATATAGGAAGCTACACAATTTGTAGTCGATTTAAAAGCATTTTTTAAAGTTAGAAGTTAACTTGTTATTATCTAGGCTTTGAGTTTGCAAACATTTTTAATAACAAACAATATAAAATAGTATAATAAGGTGATTAAATACGAGTAAATTTAGTTTTTTTTTTAATTATTATATTTCAACAGCTGTTTTAGCTGCTAATATAACATCCATCAGTTAAAATATTTTTTAATGTTTGCAATTTCATCATGCATCATGTTTCACGCCGACTAAACGTGTGAAAATTATTAAAACTTCAGCTCAATTGTAAATACGCAATTAAGTTGCGTTCAAAAAGCCACCTTTTCAAACGACACCAGTTTTTGGTACGAAGAAGCAGTGATTCTATTGGACCCTTTGTAAATTTAAAGGCCTAACTTAGTCTGGTAGTCGAATAGTTAGAGAACAGCTCTCCATATAGATACTACAGGAACTTAGGTTCCTGCCCTGTGACCTAAGTCCAGCCATCGGATCATCAAATGCCGTCGCATTTGTTATATGGTGGTTCCACTAAAAACCTACCTCCTTCTGGGACTCTGTACACGCACTCCAGAACTACGATGGTATAACTTCGGAGCGAGATTTCCTTTACTACACTAATTAGTGCCCTTCAGTATCGTTCTCCACGTCCGGAATTCGCAGCGTATGATATCAGAGTATTTAAGGATTTGCTCTCATCCTCTCGCCCAAGTCTAGCTTCATAGTACTCAACACATGTTCAGTATACCTGGCTATCGCATTTCAGTTTTCATCGTTGTGCAATTTTCCTCAGTGCGTAAGCCGATCGTGGCCTCGAGTCTAGCTCATACTGTGCTCGACTTCTGACAATGAAAGAAAGTGTGCTCCGCATTGTCTGTAGCCGAATCTTCGTATAGCATCTTGTGTAGTAGAAGTGATAGTTGAGTTGTGGTTTAGATCTATATTGCAGGGAGAGTTCCATAGCAATCTATGCTGTCAGTAATGCAGCAGAAGTTAAGCTATTACTCAGTCTTTAACCAACGATTTGTTGCTATACCCAGACAGTAAAGTCCTTAAGCGCAACATGAATTGCTCTTATAAAAGCTACGGGGACGTTGGCAAACTAAATTTATACTGTTCGGTGTTAAGAGCACCAAGATTTTTTCGAACCGGACAACATTGTTAAATCTGAGCTGTGTTTTAACAAGATATCTACATAAGTAGAAGAAAGCTAGAAGTTGATGAGAAAAATTTTATGACTAATTGGCCGCTAATTATATGGGACGTAACAACTCATAATGAACCCCAGCAGATCTGAAACCTTATTGGTGGAACATCCACCATCTAAAATCCGCCGTCTCTGATGCCTGTAAGCGTAGTCTACGAACATCTACATCCATGATCGTTATCAGAGCAATGTCCAAACTTCGGACTGATCACCGCCTTTGTGTGCCTAAGCCTCCTTTGAGCGTTACAGTGTTCCTGATTAAATTGCGGTTCCCTTAAGGCAGCTTGATGTCGGAGATTATATTAGTGTTCTTACCATTGAGACCAATTTCCAGGTTAAAAATCTCCAATGGACATGAACTCAACCTGGAAGTCACTTCGCAATCTCCTTAGTAAGAGTAAAGAGTTCAGGTCGAATTCACTCCACCCTAAGCCAACTCCACCGGACCAACAATCACTGTTCGTAACTTCAGCATAGATCCTAGACATGACATCCAGAGCCGAAATAGATTTTCCGACCAGCTTGCGTAAAATGGACAAACGCCCCGACGTATTCCGAGGCTCTTTGGCGTAAAATGTCACCACCAAATTTGCAGTCACTCTCATCACATAGATGTGAAGTGGTGTTTAACTAATTAAGGCCTCCAATGCCGCTGTTGAACATATTTTCATTGCCCTACTTATACCGAGGCGGGCGAACCTTGTAGGCTACCTAATTTATTCATAGTGGTAGCTTCCTCAGCCATTTTCCACCAAGCTATCGCCACAGAACTGATAATCGGTCGAATAATGGCAGTATATATCCATAGCGTCATTCTCGCTCAAAAGGCCTTTGTCGACTTATTCAGAACAGAACCTCCCTAGAAAAATTGATAATGATAAAAAAATACAGTCACATGAGAACTAGTATTTCCTTGTAAAAGATACAACAACCCCTTTTTGAGAGATTCACCGACAGTCTTTCTTAAGTGCACCAAATTATAACACCTAGCTTAGAGTCACCCTCATGATTCCTAACATAATAGCGGCTTTAAATTAGCTTTAAATTAATAACTCACACTGTTCATTTTTTAGTTTCCGGCACTTCTGTTCAGCCTTGAAACTCCGAGCGCTAATAGATACACCTTTACTACTTCAATTTTTTTCATTAAGCAAAAAGGCATTCAGATGAAAATTTTAATTTTTTTTTTATTTATTTAATATTTTTATATGTATATGTACATATATAACTATTCTCCAATGTTGTTTTAATTTTATACATTACTACACTCATTCCTCTTTATACGGCCTTTCTTTATATGACATTTCACTATAACGACCTGTTTGAATTATGGAACGCATTAGCTTTGCGTCGCAAATTACCTCGTTATACAAAAAAAAATCGTGGATTCATCCTTTTTAAAAAAAAAATGTGTAAGACAAGCAAAAGCAACACATATTCACGTCGTTTTACGGCATTTCGATTTACGACCTACATTTTCTGAACCTATCTAAGCCGTATAAAGAGATATGAGTGTATATGACATTGTGCTTTCATCAGACCTGTCTTACTTAACCAACTCACTGATAATCTAAATAACATTTTAAACGTATGCGAATTTGCTTTCTTATGTTTTTAAATTGCGACATATTTAAAGAACAAAAAAATAAATAAAATCATAATGAAATTGAAAACTGTTGTACAACAGCAACAGAAAAAAATAAAAAATATGGAATTATTCGTACCAAGGTTGACCAACAATATAATCTAAAGTATCTTAATAATTAGGCATTAAATTCATAACAATTCAGTGCTGTTGGCTTTTGGAGTTGAAGTTATGAGCTGGCTATAGAAACTCTATTTAAGAACAACAACTTAATCAAGTATAAAGGAAATCATTCATCTATCCATTTATCGATCATACTACCAATCAATCATAAAACCATTAATTCAAATTTAAATGCTTAATGGTTGTATTTTTCTTCGTCGTTACGTACATACATATATATGTATGTATGTATTTACGTACGAGAACGTAGCATTTTTGAATGACCGGCGTTTGTGGTGTGGTGTTGTGTAGCATGTATGCCTGCTGTTAAAGCGTGCCGCCTTATAAAATGGAAAGCTTAATATGCATTTGCATTAAATCTATAAAATACTACTCTACTCGTATTATAATGATTGCTGATTTTTATTTTATTTTGTTATTATCATCAAAGAACAGTCTGTCAAATACAAAAAAGATTGCAATCTTTACGAGGTTTATTGTTACGTGATATTTCAAATAAACCGACAACCAACAGACAAGAGTGTCAATTTTTTTTTTTATAAGATACTCTCGTACAGTGGTTTTGTGGAATATTATTACGATACAGGTTGATTGATTGATATTTCTTAATATCTACTCGTATATATATAAAAGAGGACAATAAAATGCGTTGTAATTAATGTTGTCTGAAATGCGCCATCCGATTTCTATTGTAAGCTCTTAAGCGAAAGGTGTATTCAATACCAAGGTTTTTATGTATACGCGTTTTTTGTAGATCCGTTGGTTCGCAAATTATTGACGTTAGAGTGAACTCCTTTGTATTGCATAAGTTTTACTTGAAAACGTAATTTGTTACATCATTTAAACTTTGTGTGAGTTAGAAAATATTTTAGAGAGTAGCTTCACTATTGTTTGGTGAGTGGCTTCACTATTCTTCAGTGGCTTCACTATTGTTCATCAGGGTGCTACCATGTCCATATAAAATTCGTAATTATATGTCTATATCTTTAAAACGGTAATAGTACGACTCCAAATTTGGTCCAAATAACTTTGTGATCAATACACAGTCACAGTTGGAACGGTAATAGTGGATGGTCTAAATAACTTAGTAGTAAATGCACATCATCAGTCGAAATATGGGCAAAATTGAATAAGTGGGCGTGGCATCTCCAAAACAAATTAAATATTGATTTTTGTATATCTAGAGAACAATTAAAATCAAAGGTTCCGAATTTAGTCTAAATAACTTCTTAGATAGTACAAGCCATCAGTTAAAAAGTGGGTGGAATTGGATAAGTGGGCATGGTACCTCCCATACAAATTTTTGTATATCTTGAGAATGGTTAGTGTTGAAGTTTCTAAATTTGGTTTAATAACTAAGCAGTTAAATTAAGGCCTTTGGTTTTCATAATTTAAAGATTTTTATTTAAAATTTCACTTTTAGACTTCTACAGTCGAACACGACCGTATTGTAAAAAGCAAGATTTCATTGATGGCAAATGGAATAGTATGTAATTCTATCTTACGCCCACTGTTTTCTTTTCTTTATTTTGAAATACTTAAATTACGTACCTTTCCGGAAGCATATATTTTTAAGTCGATAAGACAAGATGTAGAACTTCTTGTATTTTATATGACTAACTCCAACATGGTGACATAGTTAGCAAAATTTAGGTTAATATCTCTGGTAATATTAATTGCATCAGACTATATCTTCTTCGAAAGGTTACATTTTAAGCTTTACTTTGTTAGAAGACATTATTAACACGTATTATTCTTTGAAAAGTTATCTACGTTTAAAAATTAGTGAAAATTCGGAACAAGAACAGGTAAGAATGCGTCGCAGGCTATTAAAAAAATTTGTGAAGTTTATGGAGGCGATGCTGTATCTAGGAAAACAGTAGCGAAATGGTTTGCTCGTTTTCGATCTGATAATTTTGATGTTAAAGATGCACATCGTTCTGGTCGACCAGTCACTAAAAAAATTGATGAAAGAATTGATGAAAAAAACGACCGACAAAAAAAGGCATTCATCACCAAATGGTTATCAAATATTTGAAGAAAGCTGGAAACACAAAAAAGCTCTATGTTTGAGTGTCACATGTATTAACAGTGCAAAATTTAATGGACCGGATTTCCATTTAATATTTAATGCTAAAACGGAACGTAATCGAACCATTTCTGAAGCGTTTGATTACGAGCGGTGAAAAGTGGACGAAGCAAGGTGTAGCTTAGAAGACGATAGCAAAGCCAGGATTGACACCAAGAAAGATAATACTGTGTGTCTGGTGAGATTGGAAGGGAATTGCTCATTATGAGCTTATAAAACCTGGTCAAACAATTGATTCCGATTTCTAATGTCAACAATTAACGAGATTTAAGCAAGCAATTCATTTAAAACGACTAGAATCACATGATCAACAGCATCATATCACACACATCTTTGATGACCCGCAGAAACTAAGAGAACTTAGCTGGGAAGTTTTGATGCTTTTGAGATCTCTTAATAGTGTAAATTTAGAGGCCTACAAAACGCAATTTGACTGGTTTTCGCTTAGAAAATCCAAAAGTTTTACACTGATGGAAACTCCCTCAAAATGGCAAAAGTTTATAGATCCAAACGGCACATAACATACAAACTTGGTTTAATAAAGCTTGTTCAGTATTAGAAAAAGATGTTTCATTTTTGACCAAACGGCACATAACATACAAACTTGGTTTAATAAAGCTTGTTCAGTATTAGAAAAAGATGTTTCATTTTTGATCAAATTTTTAATCGAACTTTCAACAACACGTGCATATGAAAAAATTTGTTTTATCAAATGGCACACTTTACGGTCGCCATAATCATCCTACAAAGAAGACTATTTGCGTGGAGGTGGTTCGATGTCAGTGAATGTGTTAAGGACAACCAGTGGCAGTCGATTTTGCACAAGAACTTGGCCTTCCTCAGACCATAACTGTGCGAATTCTGAACCCTGAACATGTACGAAATTCAACTGACACAGGAGCTAAAAGTAAACGACCATAGACACCGACGTGTTTCGCTGAGCGGTTGGAAACTGATACTATTTTCATTTAAAATTATTCCAATGCACATGCGATTCAGGAACTCCTAAAGCATCCCGAAAAAGTCACTGTTTGGTGTAAATTTTGGGCTGGCTGGCGGCTTCATAGGTCCATGTTTCTTTGAGAACAACGTTGACCCGCATTTAATGATATCGACACTGACAACATATGGTTATGCTCATGCTACTTTGGTCATTCTGCACAAGCGATTTGAGACCATGATTATCGCACGTGAAGGTGATGTCAACTGACTACCGAGATGGTGAGATTTGACCCCGTTAGATCATTTCTTGTAGGGTTGTCTTAAGTCGCAGGTCTTTGCGAATAAGTTACAAAACACAGCAGCTTCTAAAGCCAATTGTTCAAGTTTAGTCAGATTTATGCGCCAGTCATGAAAAATTGTCAAATTTTGACAAACAAATAAAAAATCTCGATGATATCTCATACACACTTTGTTTTAAATAAATTTAACCATTAAATGTCTGAAATTTTGTTAATTTTGTCTGCATATGGTATATGATACTATTGCATAGTATTCCTACAATCTACAGTTATTAAATAAATATCATTTGGCAAAATTGCTTAAATTATTGGTACAATAGATCTTTCTAGGTCGCAGTGCCATGTCCAGTTGGGCCTTGCTTAAATTACATAAACACGTATGATGTAACTTTAAATTAAATTTAATTAATCAGACATTTCTGGATTAAAAATATGAACCACTTAATGAAAGACTCTTAAATATCCGAAAAGTAGCAACAAAGTAGCAGACAACAATTAAACGAAAACTTTTTTATAATTTCAAACCCGAATATTCCGACCAAAACAAATAAAGCAATGAAAGAGCCCTTTCTTATAAAATTCCTTAATTTGTAAAAAATAATAAAAAATCAGAGTTAGAAAAACAATGTAAAACATTTTTTCGATAATTTTTTAATACATCCAAATGCCTCCTTTGCAACTTTCCGAAGGCTAACGGAAACGTATCGAGTAAATGCTCGGAACCTTCAAAATTCTTGATCTCAATACTACACAGCGTTCATGGAAGAAGGTGTAACAAAAATATTTTAATATAAAAAGTTAGATAAATTAAAAAAAAAAATAGTACCTTGTCTGACAAGCAATTTTCAGTTGTGAGGAATCCACCAATCGATTCAATGTAAAAGGAACACAGAGCTGGCAAATGTAAAGAAAATAGTGCTTAGAAAAACGTTTGTTATCTTTGTACAAACTTTACTCTATGCCGTCAATATTCTGGCCAGATTTATCAACAATCCATTACTCATACGAAACAGTTGGAGCGTTCAGAAGTTCATCCTATGAAACAATTTTGGACTAAAGTAAAATTAATGTAGCCAATGTAGCCAAAGCTGCAAAATATTTGTACTTTAAATAGAATAAGGCAGTGGAAAAATTGGTAAAAAAAAAGGGTGTACAATTGTGCGTGGTTTGAAGAATAAAATACCTACGTACGCCTTATCTCGTAGATATAGAATTTTTTTGAAAATCTTTGGACAAATACCATTAGTGTGTGGTATTAATTTGATTTTTATTAATTTTTTTTAATAAGATATTAAAAAATAAAAACGTAAAAAAATTTTCGTTTACATGCTTTACTTACTATACATATATATTAATATTTCCAATTTCATAATTTCTATTGTTAATTTTTTTCCATTATCGCCTTTGGTTTATAGAAAAAGAGACACACATGATAACTTAGAAGTGTACATAGATTTTTTTCATGAGCTTGTCTGTATAAAACATTAGTACACACTCCTTAGTAGGTATATTTGAATAAAAATATAAATTTGTACTAAATACATAAACAAATATGTAAATGGATTTGTTTTGACAAGAAAATATAACAGAGTTATAATTTTTAATGAATTTGTTGTGCTTAAACCGAATGTTTATTTTTTATTCTCTTTTCATAACATTTGTCATTCATATTCATCTTTTTTTATTTCTTTTTTTATAATTTATAAAGTGTGAAATAAAAAAAAACAATATTTTATAATCTTATCATTAAGAAATAAAAGCCGCAAATACAAGTAAGAAAAAAATTAAATAAACAAATATAGTACAGAGATCACATACCTCTTTACTAGAAGTACAACACACTATACTCTACTCATACTATAAGTAGTAGTAGTAGTACGAGTAGTTCAAATATAATGAGTTATTAGCAACACAAATCGCCTAGAAAAATAATAATAAGAGTAAAGACAGAACTGAGGCATACGATACAATGGTGATTCCCTTTACAAGTATAGCTTTATATATACACTGGTTGCCAAAACTAAAGCAACCAAAATCAATCACTTACTTAATGCAATAAAACATTTTAATTTTTGAGAAAACTTGTAACTTTTTCTTCGCAGTGTTACAGATATTATTATAGTCTACATATTCCAAACAAAAAATATTCATCTTCAATTAACTACGTGGAAATTTTTTCACTTTTCTCAAATTAAAGCATTTTTATCTGGTCAAAACTAAAGTAACATTATTGTAACATTAATGTTTACAAAAAACAATAATTGTTTTTGCCGTTATATTTTGCATATTTTGCTTTATGGTCTTATTTGACATTTCAAAAAACGTTTTTATTAAAGTTTACTTACAACACCACTTGAAAAACTTTCGATTACGAGTAATTTTAATATAAATTATGGAAAACGGCTAGAAACAAGTACTCTAGTCTAGTGGTTTGTCCCAAAAACAAATTTCCAAAAAGTTTTCAATATGTAAATGAGTGATTTCTAGAATATGACGATTTCGAACAACTGGATCAGTAGTGACAGTATATTCTGGAGGTAGACTGAGGAAAACTTCACATCGTACAGACAAAAAAATAATTCCGGGAAAAAAAGAAGCCTTCTGTCACATCAACTGAATTAGAGAGAGATTTGTCATTGGATGTAAACTGTAGAACTGCAAGAAGACGAGCTGTAGAAGCAGGTTTAAATGCTCGGAAACCATCGAAGGAACCATGTATTTCCCAGAAAAATCGCAAAACCAGGTTAGCTTTCGCAATGGCCCATATTGGTTGGAGTCCTACTCGGTGGAGTAACATATTGTTCTCAGATGTATCCAAATTCATTATAAAAGGTTTAGACATGAAAAACTTCACCGTAAGGGAACGGTAAAACATGGTGGAGGCTCAATAATGGTGTGGGGCTTTTTTCATTTGATGGAGTTGGACCAATTTACCAAATAACTGAGAAAATGGATCGATTTGTTTATAAAAATTATGTTGGAAAAGGTAATGCTGTCATACGCAGAAGAAAACATGCCACATGCCATTTGGTTTTCAAAATTTGTTAAGGAATGGTTGAGTCAATCAAAAAAGTAAGTGTTCTCGGGTGGCCAGCTCAATCACCAGATCTTAACCCTATTGAAAACCTTTGGAGCATCGTTGTCCGCAAAATAAACAGGGATTTAGGGACAAATAAACACACCAGAACGCATAGAACAGCATTTCTAAACATCAAATTGAGAGGCTAATTGATTCAATGCCCCGTAGATGTGCTGATGTCATTAAAAATAATGGTTACGCTATTGACTATAAATTTAATTTATAAGTTTGGTTACAGAAATACAAAAGTAGCTTTAGTTTTGACCACAAGAATTTTATGGTTGTTTCGTTATTTTGAAAAAAAAAAATAGAAATATTTTAAGCAAATGGATTGTAATTTGTTTGCATTTACGTTTAATCTGAATAAAGTGTAAACATAAAAACCAAAAAACATGCAGTTTAAACCTTTTTAGCGCTACATATTTGCTAAAATATGAAAGCGTAATGTCAGATGCTTTAGTTTTGGCCACCAGTGTGTATATATATATATATATATATATATATATATATATATATATATATATATATATATATATATATATATATATATATCTGACATTACGCTTTCATATTTTAGCATATATATATATATATATATATATATATATATATATATATTTATTTTAAATATACTTGTTCATATCAAATTTTGATAATATTTACACAATTGATAAGTGTAGTACTATTTAAATATGTTAAGATAAAGGGTTGAAGGGGCGATGTTATAGAGAAACTAAATGACAGCAGGGCAAATATTTTTGTGAATTAAAGCACTTTAATTTGAAAAAAAAAAAAAATACAAAAATATTATCGCTAAAGTGTTTTTATTGGAAGTGTGCCCAATTGACAAAATAAAAGAAGCAAAAAAAGAAAGAAATTAAAAACTGGTTTGTTATCGAATTTACCAGTTTTATTCATATCTAAACTAAATTGAATTTTCTTTAATTTTTTTATTATCTTTTCGCTTAGTTTATAATTAGCACAATAAATCACAATGATTTTATACATTTTTTATAGAAATTGTAAATAAATCAAAGAAATGTGTCTTTACTCGATTTTAATTACCTACAATAGCACTGAACCTCTGTTTAGACCAGAGATGTCCAAGACGAAAACAGTTATTGTGTTGGTGACCGAATAAAAATTGCACTGTATGAAGTGTTGTGAAATTAAAGCCATCGGTTTTGAATAACATTTTTGAACAACAAACATAAAAAAGCAAGCATAAGAGACTTTGTACATTGCCATAAGCACTATTAATCATCAAAACTTCTTCCATCATGTTCATCAAAAAATAATAACAGTACACCAGCTACTCATCTTCATCCGGCTTTTTCAGTTTAAGATTCGCTATATATTTCAATGACATAAATGCTCAGTAAGTTTTGTTATTTCACCAAGAATTGACTAACAAACTAATCAAAATTCGTGCTAAGTGGCAAATGTGTTTCATAAATTACGTTCATTTTATGATCGTCATAATCGACTCACCGAACAGGCTGTTCAAGCTATTGTGATCAAACTTTGCACCAGTTTCACTTTATTGGATATCGATCTACCAACCCGTATAGGAAGAGTGCGTACAGAGGAGAATATTGCCACTGTATCAGCCAATGTCAATGAAAATCGTCATATTTCAATTCGTGTTCCAGCTGTCAACAAATAGGCTTGTGTTATTCGATCATAAATGTATGCAGATCGTTGATCTTACCAATAATAAAAAGACGTCTGTTTTAATTGTATTTTTTCATTTTTAAATTATTTAGGTTTAATTAATTTTAGTTTAAGGGAAAATCGAATTTTCTTATCTTTTAGTGGACGCAAACTTACTTGCTGCAGGGTCAAAAAAAGAAGAAATCTGTGGCTTTGTCTATTGCAGCACTGTGGGATAAGATAACTTGCTTAGTAAGTAACCAAGTACTGAGTGCGCTTTGGTACTTGGTATTTGCTGCAAAAAAGAGGAACAACTCATGAACCACAGATATTTTACACAAGGACCTCGTTATAAAACCATACAAAGACAGGTGCTGCAAAAACTAAAACGAGGTGGCATACTACAAAGTCGTTTGTGTGGTGAATGGACCTTAGAAAAGTTGGATGAAGATGCATTTTTCTATCAGCCTGAAAGATGTACTGTTTGGTGCGGTTTGTAGACCGGCAGCATCACTAGATCGTACTTCTTCAAAAACGATGAAAAAGGCAACATTACGCTAAATGTAGAAAGTATCGTGCGTCGATTACCAAATTCTTTATTGCCCAAAATGGTAGAACTGGACTTGGTTGACATACGGTTTAAACAAGACGGTGACACATGCCACACGCCACGCTATACTAACAATTTATTGACAATCGAGTTTGGTAAGCAATTCCATTGGCTGCCAAGATCATACGTTTTTGTGTGAAGTGTCTCGTGTACAGAAACAAGCTAGTCACCATTCCAGTTCTGGAAGACAACATTGCAGCTGCCATTCGTAAAATACCAATCGAAATGCTGGAAATAGTATATGTTGGCAGACTTTATATGAAAAAAGCTTTAAAAACTAAATGGCAGGCATTATATTATCGCCCTAAATAAACATTTCATTCACTTTTGCAAACTTTCTGTGTTTTTTCCAATTTTCAAAAACTTAAACGGTTAAAAATTCAGCCGTTAGATTAAAAATTGGTATTAAAGAAAATTTTTAATTTAACTCTGTTGTATAATAAAATTGATGTTGACAAGACATTATACAATAAAACACTGAAGCTTGTAGGCATACATATATTGTAGGCTTGGGTAATTTATGAACCATTAGTTGAATTATTTGACTCAGTTTGAGTCATGAACAAATTAAGAAGATCCGCTCTTTTTACTTCAATAGTCCAATTTTAAAGGGATAACAAATTGAGAAAGCCAAAGTAAACCCATTCTAAAGAAACTAATTCGGTAGTTTAAAATGCGACAAAGTAGCACAGTTGAATAATTTAGTATTATGAACAATATGAACTAGTTTATAAAAAATTTACCATTTATAGTTAGAAAGCTGTTTCCATTACAATTTATATTGTGAGTAGACTTAACATCGACTCGATTAGACATTGAACGTAAGACGAGTGTAATCGTTGCCGCTAAACTGCTTTGGTAGCTTGAGGTTTAAAAAAGTTAAGTAGTTCAAATATAACTATTTCGAAATGAACTATTTAAAAACGAACTAAATGAGCTAATTTACATTTTTTTTCTTTTTTTTAAAAGTCCTCACTTTGAAAAGATTAGTGGAGATGAAGTGAAGTTGTTCAACTAGTAAAATAAATAAAGAAGCAAAGGAAGTCCTTAACTTTTCAAATCTATTACTTTATGAATAAAAGTCAACTTTGTTATTTAAAAAATGAACTACTGAATTAGACAAAGCAAGTAGTTCATCTTAGTAAGCTGAACTGAAGTGAGCGCTTAGTCAAGATTCGAATTCAGCTGTTATACAAATATAATTAAAAACCTGAAAAAAATCAGTGATTTCTTAAATAAACACATGGCAAGTTTTTGTATTGAGTGTAATTTAACTTTAGATCGGTTCATAAATAATGCTTGCAGAGATATTTCATTTTATAACAAGTACGTATTGATCAAGCTTTAATATCAGCCCCTTTTCAAATATCTGCCACATTAATATTGTTTTTCCACTATTAAGTTTTTTCCAGTACCAATTACAAGTACGCAGTATGCGAATATGTATGTATGTATGTATGCAAACATTATTAATTTGCCATAATTTTCTTGTCGATTGCAATAATCTGCTTTTTATTTCCTTTTTTTTTGTTGTTGTTGCTCTACATTAAAGCTGGCTGATTATCAAGTGTGTGTATTTTTTATTAAAATTTATTTTTATAACATTTTTTTATTACTACACCACTCGTTTTTAAAGAAAAAAAACACAATATTGTTGCTTTAATAAGAAAGAAAAATTTCGTTGTCTTGCGAGGCCGGATTTGACAGTATAAACACTTACATGTGCCTGTGTGAACCCCTAGAACGTTTGTATAAATATTGACAGATTGTTCAAGTACACACCCAGTAAATAGTACTTGTTAAAGACTGCTTAAATGAGTAGAGTGGCAGAATGAATGAAAGAATGATAAGCTTTGCTAAAAAAAAATGGCAGTATTTGATCAAATTAAATACTGTTAAGAAAATTCAAATTGTATTAAAAAGGTAAATTTGAGCTCATAAAGAGTCTAAATGAAGATTTCAATAATAAAGCATGTAAACGAATTCTTTTTACAAATTTAAACGCGAATATTTCGATCAAAACAAAAAAGCAATAAAAGCACGGTTACTTATAAAATTCGTTAATTTATAAAAAATAAAATATCTACCAAGTTTTTAGTTTAAAGGGAAACAGTGTGGGGTTAAGGTGAACATCAAAGTTAGAAAAACAATGTAAAAAGTTGTTTGTACCATAACCAAATGCCTCTTTTGCAACTATCCGAATTATCCGAATGCTAACAGAAGCGTCTCGAGTATTGCTCGGAACCCTAAAAATTTCTTGGTCTCAATACTATACAAAATTCATGGAAGAAGATGTAACAAAAATATTTTAATATAAAAGGGTAGATAAATTTGGATATAGTTCCTTGTCTGGACATAAAAGGAACATTGAGCTGGCAAATGTTCAGAAAAGAGTACTTAGAAAAACGTTAGTTACCTTTGTACGAATTTTACTCTATGCCGTTAACATTCTGGCCTGATTTATCAACAATCCATTACACCTACGAAACAGTGGGAGCGTTCAGAAAAAATAGCGTAAGATTTGTTGAACAAGAGTAATCCATCACATTGTCTCGAACTTCATCCGATGAGACATTTTTGGACTAAAGTAAAATTAAGGCTTCGAAAAATGTCCAATGTAACCAAAATTGCAAAATATTTGTACTTCGAGTAGAATAAGGCAATGACAAAATGTTAAAAAAAGGTGTCCAAAACTTTATGCGTGTTTTGAATAGTAAAATACCTACGTATGACTTAGAGATAAGGCGTAGATATAAATTTTTGTTATTGTTTTAAAATCTTTGGAGAAATACCTTTAATTTGTGGTATTACGAGTAACTTGATTTTTATAATTTTTTGTTAACACGAGTAAGATATTGAAAAATAAAAATGTAAAAAACTTTTCGTTTACATGCTTTACGAGTATGTATTGATTATTTATGATTAATGTTTTTAAACAGGATTTTTAAACTATAGTATATAGTGGGCCATTTAAAAGTTTAAATTTAAAAATGCAATAAAACAAAAACGGTTTGTAATTTCCAAATGTATTTTTTTGTTGTGAAGTACAATTGTTCCGGTTAGAAATGAAATATTATTTCATTCATATGGCTGCCGCGGCTGGCCTCACAGTACCCCATTAGATCGGACCAATTTTCGATAATTTTTCTAATGTATGAGGTCGTATCTCGGCATTTGCATCACGAATGTTGGCCATCAAATGCTCAATTATCTCTGGTTTGTTGGCATAATACTTATCTTTAACGGCGCCCCACTGAAAATAGTCCAATGGTACCAAATCGCAAGTTCATGGCGGCCAATTGACATCACGATTTCGGCTAATTAAACGGCCATCAAACGATTGACGCAATTAATCGATTGTAACATGAGATGTGTGGCAAGTTGCACCATCTTGTTGAAACCAAACATCGTTCTCATCAATTACATGAAGAGCGGCCACAAGAAAACTGATTATCAAGGTGCGATAGGTGTCTCCATTGACCGTAATGGTTTCGCCGTCCTTATTTTCAAAGAAATATGGGCTAATGATGCCTCCGCTCCACAAGCCGCGCCGAACAGTCACTTGTAATGGGTGCATTGGCTTCTGTAAGACCACGTTTGGATTTTCTGAGCCCCAAATACAGCAATTTTGCTTATTAACATACCTACCGAGATGAAAATGAGCTTCATCCGTAAAGATGATTTTTTGCATTTTTATTATTTTTTTTTTTTTTTTTTTTTTTTAATTACCGACCAATTCCAATTAGAAATAACCGCTGGTTCAAATTTAAACCGATAGATGGCCCACCCGATATATAAAAAAATTAAAGAAATTGCACACCAGAAAGCTACAGTAGGCCAAGTATTTCAATATGGTGCTATACCCTACAATTTTAGGAAGAACAAACTCTTTAGAGACACGATATTAATCACATGTTTTAAACTTAATTTCAAATTTAACTTAAGTAAAATTGCTAGATTTTGAAACAATTTTCAAATTTGTACAAAAAATTATTGATTTTTCTGATTTGTTTGTAAAACTTTGTATGACAGTTAAGATAAGTTATGAACTGTAAAATTTTTAATAATTAACTTTAGAAAGGCTTTTGAAAACTTATTTGGACCAAGTAATGCTATTATTGGAACAACGCCGATCAACCATTTGAGAACCTTATTCTCTGAACCGAAATAGCTGGGCACTCACAAAGTACGTGTGCAGATGTCTCTGTATAAGTCATGCGGAACCTACACCGCTCATCCACAATATTTTCCAAAATACACTGCTGGTATCTAAGACCGCCCGTTAAATAGACCCATTAGTACCCTGAGCTCGGTCTTATTTAGCAGAAAAAGCCCTTAAAGTCTACCAAAAACACTCCACCAAAACAGAGCGAATGAGACCGGAAGTCAATCCTTCCCAAAAATCGGCTCAGTCCAAATAAAAACTCGTCAAGTTCCCTCTCCTGTTCGCTAACATTCAGTCTTTCATTCCCAGGATGGCCCTTGTGACCAGTGACCCAACATAGAATAACGACATTGGTGAACGCCAAGTTCATTAAGAGCTTGGACCTAACCTAACATCAAAAAGAGATATATACCAAATTAGAACGAAAATTAGACGACCTAACGAAAAAACATTACAAATCTTTTTATTTCTCCTTTTAGCTCAATAAGCGTATCCCAGCTATGTTCAATAGCTTCGATACCACGTTTATAGTAAGAAGTGTCTAGCTCCTTAAAATAGCCATTCTTTGGAGTCAAATATACAAAATTCCAAAGACCATAAATCTGGAGAATAAGGTGTGTGATTAACTGAGATTGAACATTGCAATAGTGGGTGGAGCACTGATGCATTGCCTTTATAAAACAATCCTTTCTTTTTTAGCCAACGGCTACCTTTTTTCACTCATCCTGCGATAAGTTAGCATATTACTCTCCTTTGATTGTTTTTAATTTTCAAAGAAAATCCATGAAAATTATCTTACACGTGACCAAAAAACAGACACCTTAACCTTACCTGCAGATGGAAATGTCTGCCTTTCTTTGACACTTGCAAACACCTCACCCATCTTATACACAGCTATCTAATTTCCAAATTTTCGGTAAATGTGCAATGTATATTTAGCACTTTTTGAAATGCCTATCATTTCATATTGAAGATTTTCTTAACCATTTCTGGCGTTGAAATCTTAATTGTTAAACGGCCTTGTTTACACTCCGTCCCCCAATATTTTATAGTCGTAAACGAAGAAGCAGATTCTTCATAAGTAGAATCTAACTCAGGTCGTCTAATTTAGGGACCGCCCTCCTATATATTTAAACAAAAATTATGCTACACCTATAATAGTTAGCTTTGGATATCAGATTACACTTGGAACCTGGTTTCTCAAAGAAGGGAACTAAAACTGCAGCTGAATAGAAACAATACCTTGAGTTAGCAATACCATTAAATGGCAAAACAAGTAAAGAAAGCTGCAAAAAGAGACAGAAGAAAGTTCCTGGAACAACTGATAACAGCGGCAGAAGAAGCAGCTGACCAGAATAATATGAGACAACTACACCAGATGATTAAATATCTCACTAATCAAAAGTGTAATAGGAACCAAGCTGTTGCTGATAAAAATGGTACACTAATAACGAACAATGATGCACAAGCACAGAGATGGATAGAACAATTTAATGAAATTAGCAACGTCACGAACACTACTGAGGACAGCGAAACAGTTGAGAACATAGATGAGGATGAGATAAAAGGCCCAATCTGAATGAGATAAAAGAGGCGATTGGTAAATTGAAAAATAATAAGGCGGCAGGCGAAGATGGACTATCAGCGGAAAATCTACGGATTGACATCCAAACCACAACTGAACTTCTACTGCCTCACATCACATCAGTATGGGAGGAGGAGAGGCTGCCTCCTACGTGGAAAGTAAAGTTACTAAAAAGTGGCGACTTAAAAGACTGCAATAATTGAAGAGGAATTACTCTACTTAACACCATATATAAGACACTTGCAGTCATAATACAGGGGAGGATTCAGAGCAGAATAGACAACATACTGCGAGACGAACAAGCTGGCTTCAGATCGAATAGAAGCTGCGTAGGTCACGCCAACACTTTACGAATAATCATTGAACAGTACATAGAATGGCGTACCCCCCTGTATCTATTATTCGTCGATTTCAAGAAAGCGTTTGATACCATCAGGCGAACGGCTATATGGAAAGCATTAAGAACCAAAGGAGTACCCCAGAAGATAATTCGAATAATTAAAGCGATGTATGAGGATGCAGAACATTCAGTTCTTCACAACGGAAACATCAGCCAAACATTCCACACAAATGCTGGAGTTAAACAAGGATGTCCACTATCACCTCAGCTATTTACAATGGTACATGGAGTCTCTCACGCCAACTCGAAGACTTGGACTATGCGGATGACATTTGTCTATTCTCGCATAAGATTTCCAATATGCAGTCGAAACTGGAGGACCTGGAAAGATTGGGTCGTAGCGTTGGGCTTGAGATAAACATCAAGAAAACCAAGGCCATGAGAATAAACAATACGAACATGGAAAACATGATGCTACAGGGTATGTAGATAGCTTTTGCTATCTAGAAACTACAAAACAAACAAAAGTTTTCTTTAATCTATTACAAAAATGTCGACAAACGACTACGACTCGCCAACCACGATAAGGGTGAATGACTACAAACGGTGGCGCAGAAACAGACGTAGATAACAGGCTCAATAAGCGAGAGCGGCATTTAGACAACTGCACTCAATATGGAGAAGCTCACATAGATCCAAACGAACTAAGCTCAGAATATTCAACTCATGTGTTAAATCGGTACTGCTGTATGGCAGTGAAACCTGGCTTGTATCGAATAACACCACACAGAATCTCCAGGTATTCATTAACAAGTGCCTCAGAATCATATGCAGAATATTCTGGCCTAATACCATAAGTAACACAGAACTGTGGAGCATGACTAATGAGGAACCCATACTGAAACATATAAAGGAAAGAAAGTGGGGATGGATTGGTCACACCATCCGAAAAAGTCCAGAAAGTATCACTAGAATGTCACTCGAGTGGAATCCTCAAGGCTCAAGAAATCTTGGTCGACCAAAAAACACCTGCAGACGCACAATTATCCAAGAAAAACGTAACATTGGAAGAGGCAAAGTCAACAGTTGTAAACCGTGTTAGATGCAGATGCTTTGTGGAAGCCATATGCTCCCAAGAGCAGTAACGGAAAAAAAATAAATAAATAATAGCTAGAATTTAATAGCATATTGTTGAAATAAGCTAATGCTTCAACAAACTTTTGCTACCGATTATTTATATAGAAGTATTTCTGCGACATATTCGTAATTAAAATGCTTAAGAACCTTATAAGATATTTCTGTGTCAAAAGCTTTCAGAAGCCTGAAAAGTATTTTATTAAAAAAACAACTTTTTAATTCGTTTAAATTAAGGTTAAATTTCAAATCTTAATACGAATAAATTTGTTTATTGTGTCATAAACTCAAAGTGTTTAACGACAACTTGACTGACCTACCCCATGCGGTTTGCTATTCATTATTCTACGTACACAGCATTCAGAATCATAAAAGCGACAGTTTGTTTATTGCCAGCCAACCGGCATACACTATTTAAATAAAATAAATGAATTTAAAGTGAAATGTTTGAAGATTATATTCTTGAATAAATAAAAAATAAATTAAAATGTTACAAAACGATAAACAGAAATTTAAAATGATTTGTGTAAGAAAGTAGAAGCCAAACTAAACAGAAATTTATGAATGTAATAAAAATCTTAAACAACTAAAGAATCTTTCATTAAGCGTTTCCTATCTTCAAATTTAAACTTCAGTCCCAGAAGCGTCCACCTAAAGAAAAGCTCGCAAGACCGTATTTTTCTGAACTGGTGGCATTCATTATGGGAATCATTAAGTGTGATTTCTCCCACAAGAATTTAAAACGTAATAAAAGATGGGGATGGTATGATGGTGTGGGAAGCAATATCATACTATGGCACCTGTTAGTTGCAGTTTTAAAATCGCGTATGAATGCGGAGAACTACAATAGCGTTTTGAAAACGACTTTTCCCTACTTCCAAAACTTATTTGGAAATCCGTAAATGGTGGATTCATAGCCATAAAGCTGACGTCCTTGAATGACCACCTTACTTGCCCGACCTAAATATCATCAAGAACGTCTGGAGATGGGTGGCTAAGAAAACACTACAACACAAAAATGGAATCAAAGAAAGAGTCAAACACACTTGGTCCACCATTTCGTTGAATTATATTGAAAAACTTTAAAATTCAATTTCCAATCAAATTTTAGCATAGTTTTTAGTATAGTTCTTCTAAAAAAAATTAATTAAAATACTATCTTGAATGGTACAGCAGTCATTGTTGTTTTATTATTAATTGATAGGAGTCTACTACACAGAACTTTTAAGACCATATCTCAATTGGTTCAGATAATATTTAACGTCAATCGTCAGCAAAAAGGGATGCGGTATCCTGATGACGCACAGTGTATAACACATAACACTTTGACCCATAGCATGGGTTACGCTGCCTTTGAGTGCCGTGCTTTGTGCCCTATTCGACTTAAAAAAACCTCACAAGAAATAGTATAATAGGGTCAAATCGTACATTCTCGATGGCCAGTTTACATTGTCTTCAAAGTGACATGAAGTGACTGTGTGGCACGTAAAGCCATCCTTTTGAAAACACATGTCGTTGGTGTCCGTGTCAACCAATTCAGGCCAAAAGAAGTTGGTAATAATAGTAAGATACCAAATTCTCCTACACATTCTCATGGACATCAGCGATGTTTCGGCAGTTATTGCGTTTTGTCATCGTACAGGTACATTGTTTACTAAACCTGTAGACTCAAATTTATCCACTATACTCATACATTATGGCGACAGTAGAATGGTCAAAGCGCGCAGAACGTTGCCCCAAAAGAATAACCATTTTGATATAAAAGATTTATGTATATTGCTGAACGCTATATCCGACAATGGTGGTTTAACAAAACAAACTGAATAAATGACAGCCAATTCGGCAGATGTAGTTTTAACAATATGACCGCTCTTAACTGTCAAATTTGATCGAAGGAGAACTGATCAACTGGTGAATTTACTCATACAGAGAATTTCGGCAGTAGTGGAACTACTCTGCGTCCATTGCCTAGTGGGCAAGCAAGCGGTCTATCTGGGGTACAGTGGATCACAGGAAAGCAGTTATTACTTTTAGAAGGAGGTAGCATTTTCGCAATAATTGCTCCTGGAATGTCCGGCACTATTAAGACAGAAGGTCGTGTGACGGCGCCTAAAAATGCTAATCTAAGGCAAGTGCGGTATCCTATATCGGTCGCTTCGTGATCAAAACAAATATCGTTATAGGATTTTTTAGGAATTTTCTTTTCTGATAGCACTATGGGTCGGTCTATTTGGCCTAAGTAAGCTAATATTTGGAGCGGTAGCCGATTTTAACCTAACCTAAATGCCAAAGATTTAAAGACCCCATTACAAAAGACTTTTCTAAAAAATAATAAAAAAATATCCTGCGTTTCTGTGACGAGGTATAACACTAAGATAATTTGGTAAAGTTGTGGCTTTCGATAAACAATACTTTGGGTAGAAGTACAGCAACACATACAGTTTTAAAATAGATAAATATTCAGATTACGTTACAAAAAAATGGGGCAATAATTCAAATTTTGTGTTTAAAGTATCATTTGTTATACTATTTTATTCGAAAGAAAAAACGATTTTCACACCATTACTAAATAATCAAATAAAAAAAAATATTTAAGTACAAGCTAAAAACAGAATTAAATTTAAAGGTTTAAAGTATCGCACTTTAAACCGATAAACAAAGTTATTAATTTAAAGGAAAAAAATAATTAAAATATTTGTAATTAAATAAGAGAAACAAAACCAGTTTATCTAATTACTGACTATTATTTAATTATTTCTGTTACTTTTGTTGTCGATTATATTAAATTCTTTCTTGTTTACTTTGTTAATGTAAAATAAGTAAGAAAGTTATATAGTTTACTTACAGTGACAAACTAAATTATTGTCACAGTAAGTTCTTTCAACTTCATGGGTGATTTAATAGTCTTATATTATAAACTAATATATTTCCGTGATAAAATGATAAATTTCCCACTAAAATCACTATACTTCATTTCAAAATTGTGTATTTGTCGATATCTTCAAATGTCGATATCTTCAAATATCTTTTATATCTATATCTTCTGTGCCGCTGTGGTATGGTAAGTAAGACACCCGCCTACCAACCAGAAGGTCGTCGGTTCAATACCAGGCCAGACCATCTTAAAAAAGAAAAAAGTTTTCGACAGCGGTATCACCTCATAACATTAGCTAGTAACTGGTTATAAGTATAAACTTCTCTAAATGCATTTGCCGTTCGGAGCCGGCGTTAAACTGTAGGTCCCTTTCAATGAGTTTTTAAAAATAGAATCGGGTGCAGTTCATAGACTAAGGGAAGCCCCATGTTCTTTCATGGAATGTTATGGGAATTAATAACAATAAATAGAAATCTTCAAAATGGTAACAGAGAGTTTTTCTAAATTGGTCCAAATAGATTTAAAGTCATGAATCAAATAATAAGAGATTAGTTTAGTTAGTTTTTCTCTCTTTCGATGAGAGTGTGCGTGACGTAAGCATAGTCGTCTGAATGACTTCATAATCAATACAAATCATCAGGCAATAAATAGGCAGTATTGGACAAGTAGGCGTGGTACCTCCAATACAAATAAATGTTGATTTCTGTATATCTTGAAAACGGTTAAAATAAAAGCTTCTGAATTTGGTCTGAATGACATCCTAATCAATACAAATCATTGGCATGATACCTCACATATAAATTAAATAGTAATTTTTGTACATCTTAAGAACGGCAATAAATTTTTCTACAACACAATGGAAATAGATATTTTCGATGACAGCCTGGCAGCTATAAGTCAGTGTGGGATTAGTTTGTGACTACCAGAAAATTCAGTCATTCAAAGAAATAAAATATCTGATGAGCTGGATAGACAATGGCCTTATTGAGCATATCAACATCTGATCTTGGCGAGCATGTCATGGTATTTTTGCCAGTCTCATTTCTGGGCACTCATAATTGAGCGAATGATTGAATAGGATTTTCGAGTAATGTCTTCTGTAAGATGGATTTCTGTCAACCATCTTTACTTTGATTGTCCAGCCCTACGAGAATGGGTCCTAATATCAATGTGCTCATCGTTCATGTCTCACATAAAGTACGGAAATCTTTCAACTGAACATGGTTGAAATGAGCCTGTGAGCGCCTACAAGGCATCTACCACAAAAGATACTCGAATGGCAAAGTAGTGCTGCACTCTCTGGCCGTAGTAGACCCCCTCCCTCCCCACTTAATGAGGGGCTGAGGACTCTCTAAACCTCCGTGTATTATTTGCACAACATTGGTTGCAATGCACCTCCACATCGAGTTAAGAGTTTCAGCAGTTAGGTGCGATTCAGAAAGTAGACGAATTAAGCCTTTCGTCCCTGGTCAGACCTCGAAGGAAATTTTTTACTATTCTAGCATAAGACTCAAGGTGTAATGGTTCACCAAGGTTCTATTCGAGCCACCAAGAGTTAGCTCTAGGAGAAAGCAGTATGAAGTTTTTGGTGAATTCTAACATGCCTAATAAGGTTTTTATAAAGGGTTTAGGTGGATTATTTCAAACTACAACAAAATTTGTTGAACTTTATTAATTGATAAAGTTAACCCTTTCGACCACAAAGTTGCTAACAAGCAACTTTATTACTTATCCGTTTTATTTTAAACAAAAGTGGCCAACTTATATATTTACGCAGTAAATAAGTTAACTGTAGTTCCAAAAATAGAAAAAGCATCAAAAAATTACAGTTATGAATCTATTGACTTAATTAAGCTATTTTATTTAGTGTGAACTCAAACGAATTTCACGTTAGTAATTTTTAGCCTACTAAAAAAATTAAATAAATATATTAAAAAATCATATATCTAAACACAAAATACATAATTGTATTTGTAAAAAGTAAATTTTAATAATAAATTTAAATTAAATTTTAATAATAAATTTAATTTATATTAAACAAATTGTATAGTATCGAATATAATGGCCCAAAGTTGTTTATAAACAACCTTCAATAACTATAGATCTAACAAGCCCAGTAATATTAAATTAAATTAAATTCGTAACTTATATCTTAATTCATATCTATATCTAAACATATATCTAAAGCATGATTGACACAACTGATGGTGCATTTGCAAAAATATGGCGATCAAATGAATACAGCACAAAAACAAATTTGAATAAATACATTCTCTGAATCTGCAATTTACCAAATTACACTGACAGAAAGACTGATAATTTATTAAGAGTTAAAGGAGATTGCAGATAGATTATTGAGAGCCTATGACTACCATGAGGTAGCTTGAAAACTCTTTTCAAGCAAGTCTTATTATTATTGATTTGCAAATGAAAATTTGTTTTACAGCTGTACTAAGTGCTAAAATCTATCCAGACCAAAGTCAATTTGCCAACTTTCATTGAATTCTAAAAAATATTACCGAAAAACATAGATTATATGCACAATTAATCTTAGAAACTACTTAAAAAATAATTTCTGAGCATCAGTGTAACGTGTAACGTGTAAGATGGGTTAAAGAACGCATCGATTGTAATGGTATAATTTACAAAAACAAATGTTTTGACTGCGTTGCTCCCTTTACACAGACTTTGTTGAGTAATTGTGGAAAAATTCTACTTTATTTTATTGATTTTCACTAGAACGTAAACATGTACAAACATTTCATACTCGGCATCATAACATTACAAATTCATTATAATAATTAATATATCGTTGTTGTGGATGGTCATTTCACATTGACTACTCACTAGTGTATATTCATTCCATTCGTTTAAAATAAAAATGTATAATTTACGCTCAATTATTTACTGTTTTAAATACTAAAGGTGACATTTATTTTAAGTGCAAAGTATCGATTTGTTTACGATGAAAAAAAAAATACTTAAAAGATAATAAAACTTTTCATATAGTTACTAAAATAATGGGTGATTATTAGAAATTTAAAAAATTTCCCTGAATGCTATTTAAAATTATATATTTGCTTTTTAAATTGGGTAAGATCTTAAGGGTCGGAAACAAAACTTGCTATGTAAAGATACTTCTAAACAATGCAGTTTTGGCATGAGCAGTCTGCAATTTGTATGTTTTAGTGACATTTTTCAATTCTGTATTGAATAGTACTGACGTTTGTAACTTTACTAAATTTATTACTTCTGCACAGATAGAAAAACCGTCATAACGTTGATGTATATTGACATCAATACTAAGATAAGTGTGTTTGTTTTTGACCCCATGACACTTGTCCTGTCAACCTTCGAACAAATTTTTTGTCCGAGTCGAATGGGTGAATCCAGCTTCAGACGACAAAATTGAGTTAAGAACAAATAGGGACATTAATAAAATAGAGTAAAAAAAATAACAAAAAATTTATGAAAAACAAAATTTATTATTTTTCGAAGGTTCTGAAATTAGTACACCTGACCGTCTATGTGTGAAAATTTACTAAATCACACATTCTAGCTACTTCTCCATTTTAGGAGATATACTGGCGCAACATGACTAGACTCATTGGATTGCCATTTGAATATAAATGCATTCGCCAAGAATGTGTCGGTTTGGTGGCTTTGTAGTGTTCTGTAGAATCAAAATAATGGCTCAACGATAGCAAATTATTTTTAATTTAAAACAAAATTGTACACAATTAAGTACAGTGACCTCTAATGGTTTAATGATAAGATTCATGCTTAAGCTAAAGCAATTTGTCAATAACGATTTAAATGATTAAAAACTGGCGTTGTAAAGATGAATAATTGGTGACTTTGCTTGCAAAAATCGCTTGCAGAATTAGTGAAAGTAGATCAAGCGCTACTGCACTATAATTACACAAACAGTAAATAAATTGGATTTTACACGTACTATAAAACCAACAGACGGTAAATAACAGTTAAGCACGTCTTAAACGATGGATCAGTAGCGCCAAAAATATTAATCTGTTTGCGATGCTAAAATCTAAAGTGCAAGAATTCGTAAGTAAAGCCCAACCAAGCAGTAAAATTGACATACATGTAAGACTGTTATCTATCCATGGTGCTATGTTCTATATTCTATATTTAATGCCACTAAAAAAATTATAGGAGAGACCGGTACCGCAAAAAAACATAATACTATTGTGCAGTGCATTATAAGAAAATGGCTAAAATATGCAATTATTTTTCACCATAACAATGTCTCGCACTGTAAAATCCTAATAGGAAAACAATAGGTGGAAAGTTTTACTTCAACAACTTTGTAACTCAAATATTATCCCTATGGGTTAATTTATAGTGCCATAACTGGAATATGAATGATTCAACACAGAACTAAGCATTAAAAAATTTGATTGTTTTGTTTCTGACTTCGGAAAAGTAGTATGTATATAAAAGTAGGTATAGTCATCAAAGGGTTAAATATCCCTTTCAGATATGCAACTTTAACTTATTAATCACGTTTTTGAATTTTTATTTATTTGTTGTTCACACTAAACAATGAATTTTTTGCACAATATTTGAATATAATAGGACAAGAATAAAATTTGCAAAAAAATATTAATTAAAAAATTTTAAATTGATTGTCTGGTTATTAAACTATAAATAAACAATACAAAACACAATAGTAATAACTACAAAAAAATTAATAAATATATTTTAATTTATTTCAAAATTATATTTTAACTAAAAATTAAATTATATTAAGAAAATATATTTTTTTTTCGAATATGACACATAATCCAGTTGACTACTTAATAAATAACAAACAAACTAAACAGAAGAACAGAAAATATAATTTTCCATATATATGTTGTATGTATGTATATTTCCAATATTGCATCGTTATTTATTTATCCAGAATTAAATTAAATTGTGGATTATTTGCTTCCTTTTGTTGCAATTGAACACACAGTGGCGAGTAAAATTGGATACATACCAATTGAAGTTTGAATTAAATTTAAGAAAAGTAGTTCGACTTTTTATTTAAAACAGCCAACAGAAAATAAGAGAAGATAACAAAAAGAAGTTCACTGGCATTTGAAATTGGTTTTAAGTTTTAGGCAATTTTATGAAAAAAGTCAATGTATTCAATTTTTTACGTTTAAGCTCATCCAATCTAAAATCTTATATATAAAAATGAATATATGTTTATATGGATGTATTAAAGCATTGTATGATTGATTTGTTCTAGCATTTGTACACTAACTAGTACATTATTTTGAGTACTGTTTATGATTCACTTTTTATTTTATGAGGGAATAGAGTAATATATTAAAACAAAGGGGAGTATTTGACAAAAAGTTCTAATTAAGTAAAAAACATTCGAGTATAAGAATATAATAATATGAGTGCAATACAATGAGTGAATCGATTGTTTTTCAATATTTTATTTAAAAATATAATATATTTCAAATTTTTTACCATAATTATTAAAAACAAAAAATCATAACAACTAGTATACAATAAAGTTATTTATGGACTTATATAAAATATTAAAGATAAGAGTCGCAATTTATTGAGATCACTACTCGTAGTTTTATATATTCAAGAAATGACCACTCATCTCCCTAAGAATTTTCTGTTTTTTTAAACATGTTGATTTTATTGAGTTCCATTTTCTCAAATCAGATAATTATTTCAGATATACCACTATCGAGCTGTACGCTGGACAATGAAACAGTCATACAAAGATAGCTTCTGTTTATAATGCTGGAATGTATACCCTAGAATTATGTATGTTTTTTATAAACAAGTAGTACTGTTCAGCTGTTTACAATGTTGTGCTAAAGCAAAATTTACACATGCTGAAAAAATATGCTTTAGTCTTTGTTATTCAATTTCGAATTTATCTTCACACACTCATAAATATTCAAATAAAGAGTAGGATATATAATTGTCTGGGTCTTACCCTTAGGCAGCCACACAAAACCATAGGGAGAAGTGGCCGCACAAAAACAGAATTAAGGCGAATAATTACGAACGAAACCAGAAAACCATTTAACGAATTTCGATACAATATATCGGAGAGGTACAGATGAATAATTTTGGTTGATGTTTAATATTTATATTAAAGATTATCCAACTGGATTGCAATAGTATGTTTGCCATTTGAAAATTTGAGTATTTTATGTTTAAAAATTTCAAATAATTTAAACTATTTTTTTCCGAAATCTAAAAAAAATTATTCAAATCACTCGAGTCACTGGATTCAAACAATTGATTTTGTATTATTTTCATATAAACAAATTGCTTACTCACTCGATTTGATTGAAATCGTACACTTAAATGGAAATACTCGCAATGATTGAGTGAATGAAAAACTCGATTCAGTCAAAACACAAATACGATCTCATTGTTGACAATACACAAAGTAACAAAGGGTGTGAAGATAGCTTCGTAAGTTAAATTCTTTTTTTAACATTTTAGTAATTTTAACAGTCACTGTTATTTAACATGAAAAAGTGTGAAGTTAGCTTCGTAAGTTATATTCTTTTTTCAACAACAGTAGAAATAAAAGAATTTAACTTTGCAAAAAAGAATTTAACTTTACGAAGCCAAATTTTTTTAGGTGTTATATTTTAATTTGAAAGATAATTAAAAAACATTAAAATCTAAAAAAGTAATGTGAATGAAGAAACTCTAAAATATTTACTAAAGAAAATGTAAAATATTTATTGTTATTGTACAAATTGTAGTTTTATAAAAGCATACAGTAATATAAAATAAATTTATTTGGCCATAGACACATTAACTATTCGAAAAATCGGGTAAAAGATAAAATTCTGGGGGAATCGGACCTATTTGGGTGGAAAGGTATTCCATCAAGGAATTCACTAGTTTTTACCCCATGACCCAAAAGTCCTTGTGGACCGAGATATACCCCGTTGAAAAAGGCCATATTTGGCCATAGACACATTAACTATTCGAAAAATCGGGTAAAAGATAAAATTCTGGGGGAATCGGACCTATTTGGGTGGAAAGGTATTCCATCAAGGAATTCAAGAGTTTTTACCCCATGACCCAAAAGTCCTTGTGGACCGAGATATAGCCCGTTGAAAAAGGCCATATTTCGCCATAGACACATGGGGTAAAACTCTTGAATTCCTTGATGGAATACCTTTCCACCCAAATTGGTCCGATTCCCCCAGAATTTTATCTTTTACCCGATTTTTCGAACAGTTAATGTGTCTATGGCCAAATATGGCCTTTTTCAACGGGCTGTATCTCGGTCCACAAGGACTTTTGGGTCATGGGGTAAAAACTCTTGAATTCCTTGATGGAATACCTTTCCACCCAAATAGGTCCGATTCCGCCAGAATTTTATCTTTTACCCGATTTTTCGAATAGTTAATGTGTCTATGGCCAAATAAGGCCTTTTTCAACGGGCTATATCTCGATCCACAAGGACTTTTGGGTCATGGGGTAAAAACTCGTGAATTCCTTGATGGAATACCTTTCCACCCAAATAGGTCCGATTCCCCCAGAATTTTATCTTTTACCCGATTTTTCGAATAGTTAATGTGTCTATGGCCAAATATGGCCTTTTTCAACGGGCTATATCTCGGTCCACAAGGACTTCTGGGTCATGGGGTAAAAACTCTTGAATTCCTTGATGGAATACCTTTCCACCCAAATAGGTCCGATTCCCCCAGAATTTTATCTTTTACCCGATTTTTCTAATATCTTATGTGTCTATGGCCAAATATGGCCTTTTTCAACGGGCTATATCTCGGTCCACAAGGACTTCTGGGTCATGGGGTAAAGACTCGTGAATTCCTTGATGGAATACCTTTCCACCCAAATAGGTCCGATTCCCCCAGAATTTTATCTTATACTCGATTTTTCGAATAGTTAATGTGTCTATGGCGAAATATGGCCTTTTTCAACGGGCTATATCTCGGTCCACAAGGACTTTTGGGTCATGGGGTAAAAACTCTTGAATTCCTTGATGGAATACCTTTCCACCCAAATAGGTCCGATTCCCCCAGAATTTTATCTTTTACCCGATTTTTCGAATAGTTAATGTGTCTATGGCCAAATATGGCCTTTTTCAACGGGCTATATCTCGGTCCACAAGGACTTCTGGGTCATGGGGTAAAAACTCTTGAATTCCTTGATGGAATACCTTTCCACCCAAATAGGTCCGATTCCCCCAGAATTTTATCTTTTACCCGATTTTTCTAATATCTTATGTGTCTATGGCCAAATATGGCCTTTTTCAACGGGGTATATCTCGGTCCACAAGGACTTTTGGGTCATGGGGTAAATACTCGTGAATTCCTTGATGGAATCCCTTTCCACCCAAATAGGTCCGATTCCCCCAGAATTTTATCTTTTACCCGATTTTTCGAATAGTTAATGTGTCTATGGCCAAATATGGCCTTTTTCAACGGGCTATATCTCGGTCCACAAGGACTTTTGGGTCATGGGGTAAAAACTCGTGAATTCCTTGATGGAATACCTTTCCACCCAAATAGGTCCGATTCCCCCAGAATTTTATCTTTTACCGGATTTTTCTAATATCCTATATGTCTATGGCCAAATATGGCCTTTTTCAACGGGCTATATCTCGGTCCACAAGGACTTCTGGGTCATGGGGTAAAAACTCTTGAATTCCTTGATGGAATACCTTTCCACCCAAGTAGGTCCGATTCCCTCTGAAATTTTATCTTTTACCCGATTTTTCTAATATCTTATGTGTCTATGGCCAAATATGGCCTTTTTCAACGGGGTATATCTCGGTCCACAAGGACTTTTGGGTCATGGGGTAAAAACTAGTGAATTCCTTGATGGAATACCTTTCTACTCAAATAGGTCCGATTCCCCCAGAAATTTATCTTTTACCCGATTTTTCGAATAGTTAATGTGTCTATGGCCAAATAAATTTATTTTATATTACTGTATGCTTTTATAAAACTACAATTTGTACAATAACAATAAATATTTTACATTTTCTTTAGTAAATATTTTAGAATTTCTTCATTCACATTACTTTTTTATATTTTAATGTTTTTTAATTATCTTTCAAATTTATATATAACACCTAAAAAAATGTGGCTTCGTAAAGTTAAATTCTTTTTTGCAATGTTAAATTCTTTTATTTCTACTGTTATTGAAAAAAGAATATAACTTTCGAAGCTAACTTCACACTTTTTCATGTTAAATAACAGTGACTGTTAAAATTACTAAAATGTTAAAAAAAGAATTTAACTTACGAAGCTATCTTCACACCCTTAAAGTAACAATGAGTTGAGTACAATGCAGTGGATTACTCGTTGTGGGTAGCAAGGACGTTCAGTGCTTTAGTGTGTATGTATGTATGGATGTTTTTTTGAAGGCTTTAGACAGCTAAACGGCTGTATGTCTGAAAGGAACTATAGGCTATATAAAATATATTTTTATTTGTCTATATTCTTAAAATGGTAACAGTAAGTCTCCAAATTTGGCCTAAATACCTTTATAGCCAAAATCAAATCAAATCAAAGTGTGCGGAGTTGGATTAGTGGGCATGGTACTTCCCATACAAAGTAAATATTGATTTGTGTATATCTTGCGAACGGTTAAACCTTCTGCCCTCGGATATGTGCCATTCCTATGATCAAATGTTTGTAAATCGTACTTTGAAATGTGAAGGGGAAGGAAAAAACTAAATTTTATAATTTTCTTTTAAAGCACAATTTCCGTCCCAAGAATGGATAAATCCAAGATTAACGTTCATATCTTAAAATAAAAGGGAAAAATTTTGCGTCTGAAAACCAAAGTTGGGTCAAATTGAACCAAGGAGTGCAGAAGGGTTAAAGCTAAAGTTCCTCAATTTCACCTGAATGGCTTCATAATCAATACAAATCATTAGTAAAAGGTATGAGGAATTGGATGAGTGGGCGTGGCATAACACATACATAGTAAATATTATTTTAGTACATCTTAAGAACGGTAATAGTAGAAGTTTCTAAATATGCTTCAACAATGTCGTACACAATACACACCATCACTCAATAACTGGGTGCGATTAGATAAGTAGGTGTGGCACCTTCCATTCATATTTATATAACTGAAGCTTCGTTACATATCTACATCATCTAAAAAGTGAGAAGGTTGGTTAAGCAGGTATTGTACAAAGTACACCGAGTAAAAGCTATACTATATAAAAATAAATGTGTTTGTTTCAAAACTTTACCGGGAGGAGATAAAATGGGAAAAAATGGTAAAAAAGTATAAAAATTATAACTAAAACAGTAGTTAAGATTATAATTAATAATGGGGTAGCGAAGCACGCCTGGTTTTAGGTAGTAATATAATAAAATGCAATGAATTACAGTCATATTACTTGTTATATAGTTTTGAAAAAAAGCATCAATGCAAGCAGCGAGTAGCTTTTTTCAAAAATGTTTACATTCTAGTTGAAACGAAAAAATTCTCAGATTTATTAGAAAACCAAATTGTGCAAATGAAAAATAATAATTATTTTGCTCTTCAAATTAGCAAGAAATTAGGAATTAATGACCGAACAGTGCTACAAGTACGTAAGAGATGAATTATAAACACGCCATAAGCAACAATAAGTCCACTGTTATCGTTATTTGGGAGAGACACCAAGGCTTTGGAGCTTTTGTTATCTTCCAAACAGATAAAAACGCCGAAACATAAACAAGCTAGTACGTAGATGAACAGCTTGGAGAGCTCTTCGTAAAATTGGCCTTATATCAGCAGTAAACTGGCAACGTCCTATTGGATGCTTAAAAAAGCACAAAGTAAAAGTAAGAAAAATTTATGACAGCGAATGTCTGATGGTGTGGGCTTATTTCACTAGTTGGCATCTCGGTTCCTTAGTAAACATTGCAGGTATTATGAAAAAAGAAAATTATCTGCGCACAATAGTTCAAACTTTTGTAAAAAAAAGAGCGCCTTTTCAAAAGAAGTTATATGTTAAATAGCTAGAGGACCGGTTTATATATCAACCATAGTAAATAGGCCAGGGCAAAGCCAGGACTTAAACACCATCGAAAATTTGTGGGCGTTATTAAAAAACGTCTTGCTCTTAACGATAATGATCCATCAAATCTAAATGAATTTTATTAAAGAATACAAACGAAGTCGGCTAATATTCCTCGGCGGACCGTACTAAAATTGTTATAAAAACAAAAAGCCTTTGAACAAAATCTGGAAAATTCGAATTTTTATTAGAATTGGATACATTATATTTTTATTTTTTCATAAAATTATCTTTAAACTTCACACCAAGTTTCAATATTATGTATTGAACTTGATTTGTATCTATTGATTATTGTATTATTGATTATTTGTATCTATTGATTATTTATACATATTTTTTGGGTTTTACTGCGCTTTTAATTCAAACTTCATTGATATGTATCCAATTCTGCTCGTCACTGTATGTATACGTACATATTGCGACTATTATTAAGTTTTACTAATAAGAAGACTTTGTATCCTGGAACATTGAAATTAAATATAGAATAAATACATTCTTAAATTTAAAAATAATATCTTCATAAGAGTATAATTAAGAAATAGTTAAAACCATAGCTAAATAATTAATTGTAACGATTTATAAGAATTCTGTATTTAATATGTATTTAATATGTGAAGGAAAAATTAAGATAAGGTCAGTTGGGTCTATCAATTACACGAATAACCAAATAGCAATATTTATTTATAAGAAATAGACTTACAATTAATATTACAAGTTAATGGAATTATATCGGCAATAGCAACAAAGGCTTTTAGCCTGAAGTAAATTAATCATAATTAATTAATATTATATAATATGTATGTGTATAATTATTAAAACGTGTCTTCTAACTTAAGAACTTTGACAGTTAATAATGACCATATTGTTGGAACTACATCTGTCGAATTGGCGGCCATTTACTCAGTTTGTTTTGCAAATCACCAAAATGGGTGTTCTGTTCGGGAAACATACGTAACGGTAGCCATAATCGTCCTACCGAGATGACTATTTGCAGTATAATGAGTCCACCGATTCAGTAAGCAATTAACCGACACCTGCACAAAAAAGCAAGATCTGCTGTCGATTTCATGTCACTCACAAGAGCTAGGTTCTTCGCAGACCACAACTTGTTGAATTTTTCGGCGTAACTTAGGCCTGCACCTAGCCAATAGCTGAAGGTAAACGATCATACCCAACAACGTATGTTCGGTGAATGGGAGCCAAAGAGCAATTGAAAATTTATCCACGTTTTTATGAATGGGTACAAAAAATAAAATTTGCGAATTCAGGGACTATACCAAGACACATAAGTGCCAAAAGCGTCTATTGCATCGCAAAAAGTTACGTTAGAATTTGGGCTAATGGCGTCATCGGTCCATATTTCTTTGAGAACTATGTTAGCCGATGAATATCAACTTCTTTTGACCTAAATTGCACGTAGCTACATGCCACATTGAATGTATCACACGACCTATTTGAGAGCATTGTTGTCTCACGTGGAGTTGATATAAACTTGCCCATCGATATCGTGCGATTGGACCTCGCTAGAACTTTTCTTGTGGGTTTTTCAAACAGAGGTATCACCTCATAATATTGCTAGCGACTGGTTATGAGTACTTGCGCTATAAAAAACTTCTCTAACCAATGCATCTATTGTTCGGAGCCGACACTAAACTGTATGTCGCTTTCAATGAGTCTAAATACAGAATCGGGTGCAGATTGAGAGAAGTCCCCTTTGTTTCACTTGAGACGTCGCGGGAATTGTGTATGTATGTAATATCTCACGGATACTTTATTTTAGTAAAATTTTAAGACAGTTAGCGCTCAACAACCGGCGTAATCAGTAAAACTTCCTATGGGTTTCTTTGTCGGCTCTATTGATCTATGGACGCGTCTACGAGTGGATAGGTTATGGAGGAGGTGATTGTAGAATCTCCAGGCTGCTATAGTCCAGACTGGACCGCACGTTAACGGACGAGGGTGTCTTTCAGAATTCTAGTAGGTTTTCTGACTGACTGACAATAATCAGGTTGCAGGACACAGTCCACTGACTTCCTTTCTATGCCTTAGCCATGATCTTCGGAGATGTAGGCTCATGCTATTAGGGCGGGACTTTTTCTGTGGCCTTAGTAACGTTCCGTCTACCAGGATCTCTAACCTGAAGGGATTTTTGTCAGGCATAAGTTAGCTGGTGAATGCATTCCTAGTTTAGGGGAAGTATTTCTGAAGTTTATTTTGCCCTTACTTACCTTCTATCTTCTTTCTCTTAGTTTTCCTACTCTCTTTCTTCTTTTCGGGATTTTTGATTCCGTTTCTCTTTTCGCCTACCTTTCTACTATAGGTATCCACAATGGACATGTTTGATACCTCACAATATCTTCTAATGTAATATCTAATTACCGCAATAAAATAGAGCTAAAAGAAACCTTGGTTCGTCTTTATGATCATTTTTAAGGTTATTAATTAAAAGTCGTATTAAATGTAAACACGTTTCGTTTAATCTATTTGCTTTTCTTTATTTTTGCTGAATAAGTCAAAAAAATTTTTTTGTGACAAGACTTACCGAACATTATAGGGTTGACTAGTTGTGCCAGTACTCCAATCGGCATGTTCTATGTCTGATGAATTCTTTGTTGTATTATCGCAGGGCATTATTGTTTTATTATTATTCTTGTTGTTGGTCGTTTAATATTCTATTTATTTATTTTATTCAATTTATTTTTTGTTTTTTTATTAATTTCTTTGTTGTTTAATTTTTTCTTTTTAATTTACTTCGCAATTACAAAAGATATAAATCAAAACAGGAAAGAACGAATGTCTGTTTTAACGAAAAATCCGATTTGTTTTATTTATTCATATTCATTTTATAATTTGTGTTGTTTAAAAAACCGTCTGTTTATAATTTTTTAAAGAAATTCTTCACACTAGAAAAGTAATAAAAAAAAGCACTTAAAAAAATATTTTTAAATCCTTTTCTATTATAATAATGAAATTTCACAGTAAATTGAATTTATTCAACACGCATATGATTTTATTGATAAAAGTTTTTTTTCATTATTTATTCAAGATTAGTGAAAAACCCCATGATTTTTCCATTTATTTTCAGTTGGTTGATTTTGTACATTTCTTAGTTTTTTGGTTATTTTCGTATTTTTGTATTTTCGTATTTTTCATTTTCATTTTGTTGTTTCTCTTTTAGCTACAATTTTTGTTAGTGTTATTTTGTTTTGTTTTGCTTTTCTATTGGATTTTTCCAATATTTTCATTGCCCATTACATGTGTGTATGTTCAGCAATATTGTTGTTGCTATTGCAGCTTTCTTTTTTAAATAATACAATGAGTAACTGAGAGTATGTATGTGTATGTATGTAATATGAAAACATACTATACATGCATTTGCACACTCTATTAAATAACAATAATAACAACTTCAAAAAATTATATTTATTCGATTTTTGTTTTCCTTTGTTATAAATTCTATCTTGTACAAAAGACAAAGAAAAGTATTAATAGAAAACGGAAACCTTACATTCATACATATTGCAAACAAGAAAAATATTGGCATTAATCAAAACGTCTTATATATAAAACGTATTTGTTTGCATCAAAAGCAAAAATGCATGTTTCCTTTTTGTTTTTGCCATTATTTTTGTTTTAGCAAACTTCCTTTTCAATTTCTCTTTGTTTACATACACACACACACACAAATCTATGCGGACGTACATATGTACATATTACGAAGTATTTTAGCAAAGAAATCACAAGAAAAATGACAAGCCAAACTACACCTTCAATCATTCATACTCAATTTATACATAGGCACAATAACAACAACCTCAACATCATTATTATCCTATAATGCATACGAGTACTGCCATTAAATGATTATAATAATGATGTTTTTATTTTTCTTCTTTTCTCTCTCTTTAATAATAATGAAGAAAATGTCTGCATGAAAGGGCGTATAAAAAGAAAAGAATAATATAATACATAAACAAATTGCCAATATGTAGGCAATACACATACTATATCTACCATTTAATTTCAAAATGAAAACATTTTAAGCAAAAAAGAACAAAATAAAAAATTTTCTTAATCAAAATACAGAAAAATCAAAATCATATACACACATAAACGCAGAAAAAGTTATGATCTTTATAATTTATGCATTTTCCTCCTCTCTGTTTTACACTTTTGCTAGGAATTTTATTTAGCAGGTTTTTTCAATTTTACTTTAACTTTATTTTGTATATGATTACTTGTTTGAAGTTAAAAAATTATTATCACCATAAATTATTTTTTTTGCTTCTCATTTCTATGTTTTTGTCCCGAACTCCAACGCCACACGCACCGCTTTGACGACACTTCACAAATGAATTGATATCTAGCCAGACGGAGAGAAATGAACGATTGAATGAATGAATATACTGGTTTATACAATGAACACTTTGTTATGATTTCAAAAAGTAAAAATAAAACAAAAACCTCAACATAGGACAGGGTGAGTCATGAATGAATAAAATTATTTATAAGGAAGAGTTTAAAAACTGCCAGATCATTTGACCAAAAACTACAAAATCTGTAGTATAAAAATTGTATAAAAGCCTGCGGTTACACGATTAAGTTTTTCTTGAAATTGTTTCACATAAATTGCTTGTCAAAATTTAGTAAAATTGATAGCTGTGGCATAGGCGGCACGCAATTTTAAATCAATTTGAAAACAATTTCTTTGTTTAAAATGTGTTCACCGAGAAATACAAATTGTTCATACCAATTATGAACAGCTGTTTTCTTGAAGAACAATTTTAACACAAGTCCCAATTCATACTCGTCAAGTGTGACTCGCCAAATCTTAAGTTTTTAGGTAAAGGATGAAAAGGGTATTAAAAGGGATACAAGTTCAAAAGAAAATCTAAGAAAAATTGACGAGTGTGAATTGCGACAAAGCAAAATTGATAATCAAGTTCGCAGCAAATTTTGAAAATATGAGTGTGTTGGACAAAAAAATTGCGTGTATTAAAAATTTAAACGCTAAAATTGAGCGTGTGATCCCCGGGTAATTCATGAATTATTTAAAAGTAGTGACTAGGCAGAAAAAAGATAAAAAACTTAATGTTTAAGAAGAAATGCTCGCACTATATTTTATAGATTTTTTTTTTACCAATAACAGAAATCTGAAGTAGTTTCCTCCATTTATGTTAAATTTGATGAATATTTTGCGAACCTGAATGCCGCTTCCTAAAAAAGCTGTAGGGCTTGTCCAATTCGATATTTCGGGACTAACCTTTTTACAAGGTTTGCCACTTTATTATAAGTGGTTTGACGCCTGCCGAACGTATGGAAATCATTTAGGATCCGTTTAGCAATAAATTTTTCACGAGAAAAAATATCTTCTCTGATAAGATCCTTTTGAGTAAGTGGTTACATAAGCAAACAAAAATGTTCAACTAACTATATGTGCATCCATTTTTTAAGATGATTTATAGCATTGGCTCCCGAACCACTTTAATAAAAGACAACCAAGTTGCTATTAGATAGGCACTGTCTGGGTATGTTACCCATACTTTGCTCAAAGGCTACGAATTATTTAAGCCTATGCTGCATAATTGACAGCATTGGTTAAAAGGCAATTCCACATCAAGTAAATTTATTAGCTTTTAACTGTGATTAAGGTCTTATCCACAACCACCGTGTGTACACTCCAAGTTTAAACACTCGGACACGGTGTTATGCAATAGAAGCTTGATCTTTTCACATAAACTTTTAAAGGCTAATGTGGTTATTAATAACTCGAAAGTAAAACTTAATATAATACTAGAATTTAAAAGCCTATATCTCGAACTAAGCGGTAACGCTATGTTTGCCATTAGTTTTACAAATATTTAAAACTTATTTATTGTAAAAATGGAATAAGTAGTACATATTTGTGAACCTACTCGGTTTCGGTATACTCCATTCTATTAAGGACCGATTTTTCTGGGTTTTGCTGACTTATGCTCGTAAATATTTCTATCTTCTGGTAATGCTTTATGAAATAGAGAAAACTCTTATCTGGCAATATTTTGTCCATGGCTGTGATAAACCAAAATAAAGAAAAAACAAACCCTTCAATTTTTTCATTTTACAAACAATAATAGGGTTTTAAAATGTGTCAGCAGCTATCCTACGAGGGCCTAAAAGCAATTGCTATCAACGATGCAACAGCTAAGGAGAATCTAGAGGATATAAAATATCAATTTCGAAATGAAATTGGTTCGGCCCGTAATATGTATCGTATACGGACAGTGGCCGATTTAATTGATTGCCTGGAACGGCATGATGCGCTATCTGAGTTCAATATTGAGCCTTTAAGGGAAATTGCCGATGAGTTTAGTCACTCATTGGAGGAGGCAATAGCGTGTTATCATGTACCCAAAGAGGTGTCTGGCGTTCAACCCATTAATGAGTATCGGGAGATGCGTTTGGCTCATGAATGTCGAATGCGTTTAAATATAGGTGGTGGCAATCAGATAAACGGTGTTAGTACGCATAATCGTACCAGTAATACCGCAGCATCTATGGTATCAAATGCAGTAACTATTCAGCAGCAACCAGTATTTGCTCAGCCTATAAGCGATGAGAAACGTGCAGCCATTTATAAGTTAGTAGCTCAAAATATTGGTACATTTTGGCGTGCCTTTGGTCGTGAACTGAATGTTAATCAGGGAGATATGGATGAAATAGAAATACAATATCCCCGCGATTTAAAATCTCGTGTCTATAAGCTTTTCCAAGTATTCGAAGAGGATGAAACTGTGGATCCTAAACAGCATTTATTGTTGATATGTCGAGCTTTGGATGATTGCCGTCGTAAGGATCTACGTCGTAAAATTGAATCTATTATGTCCCACTGACATCAAGTGCCTTTAGTCTATTAATGGTGGAATCTAGTTTAGTAAAGTTAATTTTATATGTATGGTTTTAGTTATGTACATATGTATAGGATTATATAAAGATTTTAATACATTAAACCATAGAACACATAAAACAGCCTTTAAATAATGGTATAACTTTAGTCATCATGTATAACTATCATCATCAAGTGGAAAATTACAAAAAATTAAAAAGCCTCTGAAATTTTTTTTATTTCAAAACTGTCCAATTCAGAACGTTATCGTTCTACTCAAAAACGATAGAAATTTTCTCTTAGAAAATCCAATTAAAATCTTAATGAAGTTTTTTTGGGATCTATGCATTCTCACTGTTAAATTCTCTAGCGGAATAGAGGATTTTTAAGCTACAGAGTTCGAACATTTTACTATTTAACTTAAAAATCAATTTCCAGTTGACCTAAATTTTCTGGTAGAAAAGGCGATAAGGTTTAGAAATGTCGGAAATCGCTGAGTGCGATATCGGCTGTTTTGAGTGTTATCTTAATGTGGGTTTGTCGACATGTGGAGAATATATTTGCGGACAGCTTGGCAAAGAATGGAGCACGTCTGTAGCTCTCTCTTTTTCTAATATTGAAACTGTATGGATACCGAACTTGTGTGCTTAGGTAAATGCAGTTGGGACGGCGGAACTACACTCTAGCGAATAGATTAAGAATTTAAACCTATTTTACGTTTCGATCAAAAATTGGTATAAACAAATAAACGAAAGACGGCAATACTGTTCTCGAAGGCATACAGGAACGTATGAAATAAAAAGTGAAAAGCACGTTTTAATAAAAACTCAAAATTTAGTGCATACGCAAAGGAAGAAAGAAAGAAAACAATCACTTTTTGTTTGTTTTTTTTTTTCACGCAAATAAACAAGCGTAATTTTATTTTTTTACATTTTGTATATTTTCGTTTTGTATTTAATAAAAATAAATATGTATAACAAATTTTAATAGAATAAAAAATTTTGGACTAAAAAACAAAAATCGAAAGATTCTCCGTCACAATTTAGAAAAACGTAGCTATGATCGTAATGCAGAATACATTCAATTCGAATAGAAATATTCGCAGAATAGGGGTGATTATTACAGATTGTATATTTTTCCAGTGCGTGAATGCTTGATCTGGAGTTTCTGGCGCAATAGGCCTTTTTAGGTTGCAGTTCCATGGCCAGTTGAGCCTCTCCGACCCTTATAAACAATTATAAATTTCACCCGACACACTGAACGAGCCATTTTTATTTACCTTCCAAAAAGTGGGTTGTATACATTACCTCCCACATTTTTGATCTTTTGTGTGATCACGTATTACTTACAATCAATGTACAACAAACAATTGTATAGAAATTCTTGTCTTTATACATATTTTTATTCAAAATTTTTATTAGATCAATTTGTTTGATGTGTGTTTAATGTTTTTTTTTTGTTTTTTTAATTATAATAGTAATAATAATTTTTGTTTTATATTCAAATATTCATTTACACATATATTTTATAAAATAAAAGAAAAAACAGACAAAGAAATAAGGATGTTGGTTTGTTTTCTATTAGTTGTTAAAGTTATATTTTAATACACAAGAGATGTTTTATAAACGCAAGTTAGATTACCAAGTGTTGTTTATTCGTAATCATTATTTCTTTTTATTCATCAAATAATTAAATTAACTCTTTAGTAGCACAAAATAATATTTTTGCCAATTAATTGGTTTTTATCTTAATTTTCAATAAATTGTGCTAAAGAATTTAAGACAAATTTTTAAAAGGCCGGCTTTTTTCTCTTTAAATGTAAAACAAATTTTCTACAATAAAAAACATTGATTAAAATTTGATTTATGATTCACAAACAACACCTGCTTTTCTTTTTCCCTTGTTTAATTAATCGTAAAATATTAAATTTCTATGTTGTCGGTAATGATTGATTTTGTTTTGTTTCTAAAATTTTCAATTATTGTTGGATTCGTTGAATTTATTTCATTTTTTAGTGTTTCGGCTTGCGTTATAATGGAGGATCGTATTTAGAAATTTATTCGCACACACACACGCTTGCAATTCATATTCTGTGTTTCACTATATAAATAAGTTTAGAGTTGCTCAAAAAATGTGTTGGTGAAGTCAAGCTTCCCTTTAGATTACAGCTTGTGTGCATTATGTGCGAATATATTCTCAGATGACAATTATTTAATGGCTATTTATTATATATATTATTCATTTAGTTGTTGTTGCTAAGATTTTTATATGTTCAAGTTAAATTCATCATCATTTACAATGTATAAACAGATTTAACATTTGAGCCCGTTTTAACCATTGTGTCTTTGTGCAGCTGATATTGCAAATTTTGACGGCCTAAACGTAAAGCATCTCGCAGTTTATGACCAATCTCTAAAGCAGCTTCTTCATTGTTGCCATTGGCAGTCCAAATAGCTGAAAAGAAAAATAAGTGAATAAATTAATGAATATTCGTACTTATCGTAAAAAAGGCGAACAAAATTTTCAAGTGAATTTTACCCCATGAACAAAAAAGAGTGACAAATTTTACAAAATAGTACGCAAAGGCAAAAACATTTTGAAACAGATTTTAAGTGAATTTTTTTTTTTTCTCTATAAGGACTATTGTAAAAGGAATTGCTGCATTTGATATTTTTCATCAATTAGGCTGCGCAACTTTTAAAATATTTCGAACAACGCGAATGCGTGATTTGGTGGCGATTGTCACAAACACATTGTATTTGAAAGGATCTTTTTTACTTTATTCTCTAACTTTTCTCATTTTTCTAAGCAAGCTGTACTTTTTACTTTCTACAGCTACCTGTGTAAACCTAAGTTAATGTATGTCGCAAACTTCGGAATAAAATGAATTATTTAAATTTCGAAACCAATTCAAAGAAAGCTGAATTAAAATATATATATGTATGTATATATTTACAAAAAATCTATAGTTAATACTTACAAATTTTATTATTTTTATTACGTATGTTGACTACTGCACCACAAATTTGATCTGAATGATCAAAGGCTTCACCAATTAAACATAAAAGCTAAAATAAAACATAAAAACGCTTAAGTTTAAAAGTTTTTTCACCACACACTGTCAACATTTTTTATGTTAGAGAAAAAGCAGTTCAAACACTTACCACATCCAACCATAAGTTATCCAATTCTGGCTTAGGACAACGATTTAAAGTGATAACCCAGCGACCACCTTGTTTATTAGCAGCATCTTCCCACATTGGTCTGATACCTTTTTTGAATAGAGAATAATCGCTGCCAGGTTTAATATCGGATGGTGGTTTAATGTGATTGTAAAGGCTGTAGTAAATGACATGAAATAAATAACGTTTAAAAATATACTTAGAATTATTTGCATCTATAAAAATTTCAATAATCATTTAAAAATGCCACGTATTTCAAAGTGAGGTTATTGAGGTTTTTATGTGGTTACTACACAGTTTTCTATGCAACAAGTTTATCAGACGAAAATAAGACAAAACTTGTATACCAAATACCTCCAACCAACACATCTAATATAAACGTAAAATTTTAATTACAACACGCAAGTTTATTACGAAATCGTTTTGTTGTCATTGCAATATCAAATATTTTCAAAATGATGACGGTGTAATTAAAAAAAGCAAAATATAATGTTTAAGATAAGATCGTAAATACCACATTGATCAGAATTAGAAAATGCGATTAGTTATTAGTGGTCGTATTCATAATGAAAATTTAGCAAGTGTCAAGCACTGCTGCTATCTTTGATAAGCTCAGATCAACAAACTTTCCAGCACTGTCACAAATTCGACACAAAATAACTTAGTCAGTGTTTAGAGATTGTCGATTTGAGCTTAGCAAGTGTATTAAAATTCATATTTATGCCAGACACTTGATAGATTTTCATTACAAATATGGCCGTTAGTCTTTTTATGAGTAGTTTTAAGTTTGTATGAAAATGTTTTAAAGAGTACAATTGGCCTAAAGGTCTTCGAGTGAAACAGGAAATTCGTTGAAGACGCACAAAAATGTTTGGCAACTTTTCCGCTGCATCACAAAGTGATAATAAACGCTGTTTATTTAGGCCTGTTGGATTATGCAATTTCATTTATTTTTACCTATATTTTACAACTATAGGCCCACTCGCTGTCACTAACCTAACTTTTATGGTCGCCCTCAATCGTAGTGTAAGCACTTTCAGGATTCCAGAACACCCATTTTTAGCCCATAGTATGACGTGAAAGCAAAGTAATACTTAGCTCAGATTCATTACAGCACCATTATAATGTAGCTTGTATTACAACGTACTATTGATACTGCAACTTAACCCGTTCTTATGAAATTAGAAGACCTCTTCCCGATAATCGACTTTTGGGCAAAATACAGACTAGTAATCACATTAATGAAAAAAATCACTTTTTGACCACATTATTTGTTTGTGGAACTACCTCCGGAAGTACTTCCTGTTAAATACAATATGAATCCAAATCAAATGCCTATAAAACCCACTCCTTTTTTGGACTTATTTTGTATGAGCAGTGTGATCATCGTCTAAGTGCTTGATGTATGTATGTGCAATCATTAATTATACAGTTTCTGAACGCAAATTTTCAACACTTTGTTCATATATAAGTCAACTTACCTCCAGAAATCTTCAACAGTATCGAAACTGGTTATTTCATTTTGCATATCCTCCCACGATTTTGTACGATCATTTTCTAAATACCATAAAGTCCAAGTGTTTTGTAAAGGATGTTTAAACAAATGTTCAGGACGTACTTCTTCTTGTTCTTGTTTAGCACTATTCTCTTCTTTGGCTTCAGGGCGACCGGCAGCTGGTGTAGGTTGGGTAGGAGCTGGTGTGCTCTCCTTTTGTGTAGTAGAGTTCTAAATAATGAAAAAACAAATTGATAAAAATTTGTGTTAATGACTTTTATGGCATTTAAAACAAAAAGAGAAAACAAAGAAATTTAATAAAAAGTAATAAAACAAAAATATTTCTTACATTAAACAAATTTGGATTTGCAAAATTCTTCTTTCTATGAAAGTCGCTTTGAAACATCATGACACAAATATTTAAAAACGAACAAAATATTATATGGCGAGAATGAAGAATAACACACAGCAAAAAAATATATTTTCCGTACACAACGAGTAATGGAGAGGCACCCCAAAACACTGCACAGAAAGAGAAAAGTGAGATATATGAGTTTAAAAAAAGTGTTGATCGTTCAGTTTTTGTTGTTGTGTTTGCTCCAGCAATTAGTATTTGGTTTTAAGGTGGGGTATTTTGGATTAAGAAAAGAGAGCCCACAAAATAATACTCTTTTATATAGTCAACAGTGTAATGCACACTCATACACAGAGTTGCACGCGTTTAATGAAAATTGTCTATAAGAGGAGGCAGAGTAAAATATGTCATAAAATTATTACAAAAGCAAAACAATGCCTATGAGCTGAATATGGGTAATTAGTTTAGTAGCAGAGTCAAATGTATAACAACAAAAGTAATAGAAAGATCACTAGACCAAGAGCAAATATGTTAAATATATACGAGTGTGTGTGTGCGTGTCAATAGTTCAAGTGCCACCAAAAATAGAAAGTGCCTCCAGAGTTACAATTTACCACAACAGCTGGTGGAAGTCTACAGGAAACCCGAAAAAATGTCTCTTGCTAACGTTTAAAGGCCCGCGGCGACGACGTCTTTATATTTATTTTTTCTCTTTTTTTCACTTTTGCTTTAAATTTGTTATGTTTTTGTTAATTATGCGGCAATGCTTCACTGCCAGTTTCACGTGTATTTTACTGTTTCTTTTCTCCACTTGTTATTGTTGTCTTTGTCTTTTGTTCTTTCTTTTATGCTTTAATTTTTATTTGTCAGCCTTTCTTTTCTACTTTTTTCACGATTTTCCAAAACTTGGCGTATATTTTTTCTTTTTGCTTGTGGTTCTTTTTTTAAGGAAATTTCTTTTTTGCGAAAAAACAAACGAAACAAACTGAATTGAAAGGAAATTTTTATTTAACTGATCTCAAGTTTAGTATTTATAAAAATTTGTCTTTTTTTAGTACAATTGTCACAAAAAGAAAAATAGAATTTCAAGGTAGACTTGATTTTGTATGTATTAATTTTGTTGTTGTTGCCGTTGTAGTATTACAAAAAAAAAAAAAAAAACAGTAAAAAAAATTAAACTTCGCTTTCGTTGAAGTACGATATCATGAAAAAATTGTATTAAATGATCATAAAGAATTAAAGCAATAAACAAAAAACGCTACACTTATTCTGCCCACCGCAGTTCACAAAATGATGTTTGATTTTAAACTGAATAATCATGTATAAATACCATTGAGATTTAGCAACAAAAGCAAATGTCATACATACACAACAAATCCAACAATAATTTATAAAGCACTCAAAAAACGCAGAACCAAAACACAATAAATGGTGCTCATATGATAGAAAAATTTAATTTTTCGTATCCGATTTTTGTCATACTGAAACTCTTCGTCCATACACAGGCTCGTCAGATCTGGCGATATCTCGCCAAACGTGGCGATTTTAAGTTTTTTTGCGACATAGCGACTTTTAAAATAGTTGGCAATTTTGTTGGCTATTTTTGACAAGTATAAAAAAATAAAATTATTTTAGCATTTTTATGTGAAAAATTCGGGAACATAGTGTATTTTAATGTGACGATTATAGATGGCAGCGAAACTTAAGTTGTGTTCTCGGCAAAGAGTAATTTGTAATTGCCTATGTGGATCCGAAAATAATAGATTTTTGGCTTCCAGTTTACTTATGTAATTCAATTTTCGGGAACTGACAAGGAAATAGGTTCATAAAGTGGTACAAAAAACTTTAAACTTGAAAAATATGGGAAAAATTATTGTTTGAAAAATTCATACATACCCCTCAAGGCTATGAAATAGAACATCATTGAAAAGGCATCTCTTCTTTTTAAATCCAAAAGTCGGATAGTACTTAGCTAAATTATTAGCTTATATGTATACTCGAAACCGATTTTCAACCATAAAAATTATTTTTTTATTTTATAGCTTTAGGTGGTAAACTATAAACTATATTATAGTAAAAATCGTACACTTAATGCTAAAATTTTTGCTTAATGGAATTAGTAAAAATATATTATGGCGAATTTTTTTCCACTTTTGGCGAAATTTAACAAGTCCGAACAAATTATTTTTTATTTATTTAAACAATTTTTTTTATTATTTAAAAGAATGTAAATTATGTTTTCAAAATGTTAAATAGTTGATTTGGCGATTTTGGCGTTTTTTTAATTTGAATTTGGCGAAAAAGCGTAAAATGATTTGGCAGCCCAGCCCATACACATGCTTATATTCCCACTCTTAACATGCCAAGTTATGACAGCTATGAGTGAGATTTATTTTGTGTTGGCTAATTTGTTTGTCTGCTTTGTTCGTGTTTCGTTGCTTGGCTGTTGCTTTTGCGCCTGTTATTTGTTTTCCGAAGTTATGTCTCTCTCACTCACACAGTTTTGAATTTTTTCCTGAAGTCTGTATGTATGATTTGTATGCAGTTTTACTGTTATTGACAGTTTCATGCATTGGCTTATATTCACACCAGTGTGTAAGAAAACCAGAAATGTCTCACCAAAGTTACAATATTTGTAAATATTGACAGTACACTAGTACTTTAAAAGCAACCTATCGACTAGACAGATCAACCGTACTTAGCGATGCCAGATTCTGAAGAGACCAAAAGAGTATATTAAAAAAGAGTAAATTTTGAAGTATTTTCAATTTCTATATCAGAATCCAGCAAAACTACAATCGATTAATATTTCATTGTAAAAATCTGAACAAATAGCTTCAAATTAATTTTACATCTAGTTAAAGAAATTAATCATTATACATGCATATGTATGTATGTAAAAAGAACACTTTTAAGATTTCTTTCATATTTTCAGAATACAGTTTGTAAAAGAGCATGTATGTCATCCCTAACCGTACTTTAGAATGTTTTAAAAGCTTTGCATCTGTGATTGCACTGCTCTGCTGAAAAAAGCAATATCACAATACACAGGCAAAGAGTTGAGTTATTTATTTGATTTTACTTTTATTTTTGTTTGGCCATATTTTTTTCTTCAAAAAATTATTTCTATTTTTATACTTTATCAGTTATTGAACATTTATTGTTACTGATTTTTTTTGTGATGGTTTATAGTAAACCTTATATTTCGAATTAATAGGTACATTGGGCAGATAATAATAATTTTGGAAACAATAATAAAATGATTTCGGATGTAAGATAATGGGGGCCTATACAGAAGCTCCCGTTTAAATGTGTTCCCAGTTTTAATGCACAAAAATTGCTGGCAACAATAATATTTCTATATATGTATGTGTTTATTGCCTTACAAAAGAAATGTTTCGCTTAAAGGTGTCAGTTTTTACAAACGAAATTGTATCTTTATAAGAAAATCAGTCGCTTAAGTGCATTAGAAAAAACAAAGTTTTTTTTAATTATTTGGCCAGACGGTTTGTAACTTAAATCTTGCAACAATTAAATAAGAAAGACAACACAGATAAAGGAAAATATTTGCTATTTGAATTTTTAACTGATTTTTAGCAAGAGTGAATAAAAAGAAAAACTAAGTTTAAAAGAGAAAGACATACAGTGGCTCACACTGAAAGTCGGGCAACTTACTACAAGAACTTTAGGTGTACGTTACAGGAGTAAAAGTGAACTTTTAAAATTTTTTAAATTATATTTAATAAAGCATTTATTAAGTAACAACAAAAAGAAAAAATCCTAACACAAAATTTTGTAAAACAAACCAAAGTTAGAAACTCCAAATTTGTGCTCACACTGAAAGTCGATCAGACTCATATCGAATTATAAAGTAAAAATTATTATTTTCTTGCATCTTTTTAATTTTGCATAGCCTCCTTAAGACGTATTCAACTAATTTTTTTTCACACATTAGGACTTATCGGACTTAAGTTTTCCTGAAGTGCGACTTTGAGTTTTTCTTTATTGCTACACAACCGATTTAAATCGGGACTTTGTGGAAGTTGTACAATTTTGGTGCAACTAATTTGGGATTATTTTTGATTTGGCTTGCAATCCATCGTTTGTTAAATGGAGTTAACTTCCTCGCTTACTGTCGTGAACCCTGACTTCTACTAATAGCAGCGCATTTTTACATTACTTTACTTTTTTGCTAAATCTTAAAATTTCGTCTTTTCCCACTATCGCTTAATTGTTGTCAGTCAAATATTGCAGAATTCTTGCATTAAGTGACTTTAAAAGGCGGTAATTGTCGCAAGTCCGATTATTAATTTCTGATTTTAATAAATGTTTAACAAGACTTTCCCTTTTCGCTCGAAATTTAATTTTTCTTTATTCTGACTTCGTTGTATAAGGGCTTTTGAATGAATACTTCGCTATGTAGAGGTTATACATATGTAAGCACTTGCAAACACATTTATTTGAATTTCGTTGTTTCAAAACCAGGACTTTCCCATTTTACTTCATTCTGATTTCGCTGTACAGAGGCTTTTGAATGAATATTACGTTACAGAGAGGTCTTATAGCTCAGAATTTCTTTGCTATAGCTATAGTGCATATTTTTGTATGAAAAACTTTGCTTTAACCCTAGATTGGTATACTTAAATTTATCCCTTTATCGGTAAACTTCGTTGAATCGACGAATATCAATTTTCCATTCCTATAATAAAGTAGCTATTCATATTTTTTCAATGAAGACAAATTTATATTGTTCTTTTAGATGCTTTAAATAATAATTAAAAATATTTTCATAAATTCTTGCTTTATTTAGTTAATTATTCTTTAAAAAAAGTTTCTTCAAGCGACTTGATATATATTATATTGAGTTTTTTGTTATAACGAAGTTTGTTATATCGAAATTTCACTGTATTTATTAATCTTAATGAACAAATATTAAGAAAAAATATTGTAAAAAATAGAATCTGACCAAATTTGTTAATATACACTTATAAAATATACAACAACCATTTCAGATTGTCAGATACCCGAATTTTTGATAGCTGAAAAAGACATCATTCTCAGAATGGAGTGCCAGATTTTCTGACAAATGTCTTGCAAGCGTGTGAACTGCCAATATATATTGTGGTGCCAATTTGTCATTGTCTGGTCATTGTCAGCATATTGCCAGCTTTGATATTAGATTTGACAATCGTCTAAGCAGAGCTTAAACAGCAATGGTAAGTAACAATGACAATTTTCTTATATGTAGTAGGATTGTTCGCTGTCCAAATTAACTTATATTTTTATTAATATTATTTATAATGGTAGTGTTTCGTTTTATACATACAAAATAAAGTGGAAAATACCTTTTTGATATATCATCGGAGAAATGAAGTCAAACTCAATATTATTGTTAAAAAATTTATTGAATTTATTACTTTCGTTTACATATCAATATAAAAAACATAAAAATGTATATATTTCATTTCAACTTTTTCAACTTTTTCAGCAAAATAAGAAATTGAAATGCTCCTTACCTACGATTGGACAAAATAAAGTGCAACTGTAGAATATTGGATAATGACCGCAGAAATATGCAGTGATGTTAATATAATCAGAACTAAGTAGCTCCTCCTCTTAGGTATACTTAAGGTCAAGTTGTTAAAAATTTTTATAGAATCTCCTTCCATTTGACTTGCATTTCTTTCCAAAATGTTATATATTGGAAGTTTGTCATCTAGTATGATCCACAGCACTTTAGATTGATGCTCTGAGCCGCTCATTCCCGTATTTTGGTATAGTTTTCTTGAAAATATTTCAAAGCGACCTTGCTCGTATGCTTGAGGTCATTACACTTTTGGAAGATAAAGTACCTCAAGGTCATGATCATAACACTATGGTTAACACAATGCTTTTCAGTCATTTTTGTTTTGCTTCTCACCATTCGACTCGCTCCAGAAAAAGAAAAGCAGCTTCACACCATGAGACTTCCACTATCACGTTTTATAGTATATGCAATTTGTTTAGAACTAAGTGTTTGTGAAGGCTCACACCATACTTTTTTAACAGTTTCAGTTTATATTTTGACTCATCTGAACAAATCATTTGATTCCAATATTATTCTGGTACAGTTATATACACTTGGCAAAAGGCTAAGGATTTTTTATATTTGAGACTCGAAGTAATGGTTTTTCTTTGTGTAAAAACTGTTCTGGCTAAGCCTTCTTCGTATAGTACGTGATAAAACATTTAAATTTAAAATTTCCTTGATTTTCCAGGAAGAAAAAATAGTTATTTTTTGGCTAGGATTATTATGCGATCATATTTACGCTTTTGTTTTGAGTTTTCGCCCAGACATTTTTTAAACTTCATTTGATTTTCTAGTCCTGAAGAGTTCTGAGACTGTTTGAATTTCTAATATGGATAAATTCTATTTTTTGGATAATTCTTTGATTTTAATTTCATTTTCCGTGTCTTTACTAACAGATTCCTAATAGTTTTCGACAAGTTGTGAGCTACTAAGAGATGATTATTATATATTCCTTTATATTTCTAAGGTTATTATCCAATATTTTGCAGTTGTACTTTATTTTGTCCAACCGTAGGCATGGATCATTTTATGTTGATTTGCTGAAAAACTTTAATTAAAATATATAAGTTTTTATATTTTTTATATAGAAATGTAAACGAAATTAATAAATACGATTAATTTTTTAACAATAATATTTCATTGATGACTGTATTTCATAAGGTGTATTTCAAAGGTAATTTGCTCTTTATTTTACTCGGCAATAACTGTAAGAAGTCGAATATTCTTTACTTTAAGGTTTTAACTATTATGCATAGAGCCCAGAATTATTGATTCACATAATATTGCAAGTAAATTCGTTTACCCATGCTGATCAATCTATGTATATATACAGAGGATCAAAGTAATAATTGAACAAAGTAAGAATGGAACAACAAAAATAATTAAATACAATAAAATCACTCCGATATTAGTATCAAAGTAATAATGGAGCATTTATGCAAAACATGGTAAATTCGCCATTTGAATTACGGTAAATTTATTTAAACTTTTAATTTGTGTCGTTAGGTTTTGTTATAAAACTAAAATCTACATTTTGTAATATAATTTAATTTTTTTGAACTGCAACAAGTGCAATAATACCGCGAAGTAAGCAGACATCGATTGAGCAGAGGGAAATCAATTTTTGACTATCAAAAGAGGGTACATCTATACCTGACATTAGTGTAATTGTTAAGCGAGCACCAGCAACTATTTTTAACATCATCAAGTGCAATAAAATATCACTTTATTGCAACCCACTCGGTAACCCAATTAAACCCACCCGAGTTTTTAGGTATTATAATTAAAAAAACCCGGGTGAATTTTTTTATTTAAAGGTTTTCGTAGTTTATTTACAACGAAAATAAATTGAATTTACGTACTAATTTGGGACTACAAATTTATTTGTTTTTATGCTAAAAAAAAACAATGAATTAACAAATTCATGAAAATAAAAATTTATCAAATCACTGCTTAATCTTTTGCCCACCTCTGAGCCAATTTCCAAGTCCCGTCTCAGAAAACCGTTTTTCGTTTAAAGCACTCCAATTTTGAAGTCGATTTTGTATTTCTCCAAAGTAAATGATTCGGAGACATGCTAAAAAATAAACTCATGCAATGTAAAGAAAGCCTGTATAAAGAGGTGTGTCGGAGAATATGGCGGATGCGGCATTTGATCGTTTCTAATAATTGTTTTGAAACTTTTGCGACGAGGTCGGGTGTTCTCATGCAAAAGAATAACTTAATCATATTTGTCCGGCCGTTTTCTCATAATGCATGATTCGAACGGAATGATTTCAGTCTACTCCAATCACCAAGTTTTAGCAGCACATAGTTCACAATGCCGCCTTGATCGCACTAAGAGTGCCAAATTGCATTATAAATACTAAAACAACGTGATTGTTTAAACAACAAAAAATATTGTAAACTTTAATGAAATTTTGTAACAGTAATAAAACCCATCAAAAAACCCGTAAAACCAAGTGAGTTGTTTTTTATTAAGCCCGGGTTTTGTCAACCCTGGTTCATAGTCATATAAACGTTGGTTATTGCAAACAACAACAAATACTTTGCGAGTGCTCAAAAATTGGCTGACAGAGAAGTACAATAATTTGGAAACAAGTCAGTCCTGATACAGTAAGAAATATGCCTGGTAAACAATAGTACCATACACGAGTAGCCACAGAAAATCTATTTGTGACTATGAACGTTTGTCAGTTTGATAAAAACGTGGTTAATAAGGATATTTTATTCTGGGAAAGTCATATTTAATGCTGAAAGTTAATAATTATACTGATTAAAGTAAATTTAAGTTTTCGTCAGTTTTTTATCCATATCAGTCAACGAGCAGGAGAGATTATATAAGCGAGTACAACACAAAGTCTTTCAGCAAAGCGGGAGGATTGTGGATGATTACAAAATGCCTATTATTGACATTAAATTGTTCTGAAATGAGAAAAAACTTGAATTAGCCCGCTGAGCTCTGAGTAGACATGTCCAAAGAATAAAAAATTCCATGACTTCTGCAAAAGCTGCAATGATAAAGAGGTAGGGTCAACGGAGCATCTTTGTAATTTCCCAACATTTAACGATAAATACTGTCTTTGCTCGATAGGAGATTACGCAACATACAAAGTCTTGCAATAGGTGACCTAGACAAAATCCGCGCCTTTATAAAATCGGTTGGGTGGCTGTCGGGAATTGGCTAAGGGATATGACGTCTGTGTGATAGTGGGCATATAAAAATGCAATGGGACTCACTATATATGAAATTGTACAAATATCACTATAATCAAATATATATTAGGTTGCATACAAATTTTTATCAAATATATATTTTTTAATTTATTTATGTTACTAAGCAAAAACAGTATAATATATATTAATGTAGGGTATATACAGCACGCAACAAACACATTCATAACAAGTGCTTGCATATGTTCTACAATATACAATTAACCATAAAAACACATTTCCCTACTAGTGTATGCTTGTGTCGATTCTGTACAATAGAAATCAATACAATAAAAAAAAAAAAATATGTAAATTTGTTACTCTCATTTCTGCGAAATGTTTTTCAGATTCCAAAAAGCATCTTTAAATGTTCGCAGATTTTCTTTAAACATATTTTTTTCAATTATTAAAAAAAAGATTATTTCACCACTGTTATTTATAAAAAGCACTGAATAAATAAATAATTACAACGTGGATTGACCGGGAAGAGCGGTATGGGCACCCAACACATCATTATTATGTATAAAATTTCACGACGTCGGCAGACGGCCATCAATACACTATTTTTTCCCAATTGAAATAAGATTAAAAATATGTTACCTTTTCGTTTTCAGCCAATACCATGGTGACGATGAATTGAAGTTTATTGTTTTACAATAAGAGCTTTGTAAAAATTATACACTTTTTTGGTGTACAATTAATGGAACAATTTGCTTTGAATAATAAAGTTGTCAATTTAATTAGTTCTTAGCCCCTTTTTTTCTATTAGCAAAAACTTAATAGACGATCTAGTAGTAGCCGCAGTTTGACACATGTATTCAAAGTGAACAGTTGTAGAAAAAAGTAGCAATTAGTGCGAAAAGTAGGGTTGATATATCATACTACAATTATATACACAAACAACATATTTATAATTTTTTAAATTTAAAAGCATTTCTCAAATAATAAAAGAGGGTAAATTTCTTTTCGAAAATGTTTGGTTTTGTTTTTAATATTATGGATACATATTTTTCTCCTTACGACTATCGCTCACAACAATGTTGTATTCTTATAACGGTACTGCCAGCACCGTTTTGTTACCATTTCTTATTGGAATTTTATCATTGCCAGTTTTTTTTCAAACAGTTGAGTTAGAAGAAAACATTTGTTGGTGGCTTAAAATTAAATATAAAAAACTTGTTTTAATTTTTTTTTCAACAAAGGCCCACCTAAACTATGTATGTGTGGGGTGGATGACTTTTATCGGGTATATCCTCAAGTTCTGTTTTTAATTTTTTTCCTCTGAACACTGACAGAAAACTAAGCCTGTCTTATCTTGCAATGTATAGTAGTACATTCATTTGGCCACATTTAATTTTTTCCTTTTACATTCTTCTCAAGATACCAAAAAGTTCTTTTCTATTTTTATTATTTTCTGTAGACTAACGGATAAACTAAAAAAAAAAAAAAAAAACGAAGCAGCTAAAAAAAATTAGTCAATCCGTTGGCGTGATCAAATGTTTTAGAAAAAACATTTGAAAGAAAAATTAATGATTCAAAATAATAAATGCGATTATGAAAGGCAAAATGGGTTTGAGAAAATGATTAAATTTGACTGAATAAAATGGAAAATCAAACAGAGAAATCCCGCAGTTGTTGAACCATTAAAAAAGTGGTTAGAAACATTTTCAACTTGACACCTAGTATGGCCATAAAGCCCCAATAAGGGCATTTTAAAAATTCGCCATCAATCAGGAGGGCGCTTCGAAGCTTTAAAAGAATCGTCTAATGTGCCATGGAATGAAGGAAAAATATAACCTACCAATGACGAGGCAAACTATTGCTAACGTTTTAAATATAACTTCATGCATTAGAGAGAAAAAATAAAATTTTAATCCCCGGTTAACGATGCTTCATAAGGAAAGAAAGCTTATGTTTGGAAAAAGGAACAAGTCATCGAAATATTACTGGAAAAATTGATTTTTTTCGGCAAAAACATTTAAAATTAAGAGAAAAACTTCGTATGGATTCAAGCTTCTCATATGTTTTATTATTAAGATAATGAATTCAAAATTGAATTTTAGAACTCCTTGAAGATGTTTTTGTAGGGAATAGCTCACGACTCAGTAGAAATAAAGACTGGTAGCAAAGGTTACTTTCTTGCCGTCTTTGTAGATTGCCTTTGCCAAAGGCTTCCGCATTCTTCCTTATAGTTGGATTAGCCGTAGCTGATGGCAAGGTCCTCCGAATTCTCCCATGGTAGTTTATTACATCAATGGTAGTTTATTACATCAATTATAAGGGCCTCCGCATTCTTACCTATAATTGGACTAACCGTAGCTAGTGGCAAGGGCTTCTGTATTCTTCCCTATCATCACAGTAGTTTTAATACCCATTGTATTTAAACAGAATAAAACCTAATCCTGATTGTGCCATTCTTCTCAACTAAGACAGTCTCTGTAATCGCTGCAGACGATACCGTCTAATTATTCATCCAGACACACCAAGTCAGTTCCTGTATTCGCTCCAGACGATGCCACCTGATTATTCAACCGTTCCAGACACACTGTACCAGTAATCGTCCCAGATGATACCAGACGAGATCTATAAGTAATAAGGCCTTACAACCTATAATTTGTGGCTTCGCAATAAAAGTTTGGTTCATGTTTAACACGAAAGTAAAAATGGTCGTGTTTTATTACAAAGGACGTAGGCCTTTAGCGTCGAACCTGTACAAACTGAGCATTACCCCAGCTGGAAACACAAACTACGTTACAATACGGAAAAATTTTACATAAAAGTTTACTTATTTTTACGAAAATAACAAAAAATAATAACAGGGTGTGGCAAATCGAATGTCCAGCACTGTATTTATTTGAAAAATTTGTTTGTATTACACTTTCAACACGCAATCTTAGTTAAGGCTAACATATACATATATGTATAGATCGAGTTGACTACCCTACCGTCATTAATAAGCGCCTTCCCCCTTTCCTGTATGTGGTCGAGAAGCCTCAAAATAAACTTTGAAGCACTGGCCCATACATAAGAGTTGTATATAGGTCCCGTAAATATTAAAGAGGTCGGATGGGGGTATTTCCTACACCGTTTCAAGAAACCTAGACACTTAAATAATTTCTTCGACACTCGAAAAATGTAATCGGACATCGCACTGAACTTTCATGCCCAGAACGTCAAGACTATCTAATTCCTCAATTTTAGTCTCTCGCGCAGTATAATCGTCACTAGTCGCACGACCCCACTCTGAGATTTTCGCCAAGTCGCTTGTGAGCGTGTTATTCATATTCAACCTTTTCGTCCTAATCTCCAAAAGGCTCTGCCTCGATCAAAAGAATATTAATCAACATATGTCGTTGTTATCTGCGAAGGAGTAGATAGGATTGGAAGTAGGAAGAAAGTCATTAAGAAATATTAGAATAGAATAGAAATGAATTTATCCTAACTCATCAGATGAGATTCCATCTATATCCACTCTTAAAGAGCGATCTCTCGATATAAATCAAGAGAAGTCAAAACCGACACTGAAGGCAATAAGTTTCGATACGAGCGCCTCTGTCAAACCATAAACTTTGAAAGTACGAGTACATGAAGAAAATTGAATTCCACCTGTTATCGATGGAAAGCACAGTTTTTTTTTTAATACTTTTATTATTTAACTTACCGCTTTTCATTTGCTTATGACCCCGAATATAATAGGTCTGTTTGCTTACTTAAAATTTTTTAAAACTTGTACAAATATTTAAAATTTTACTGGATTGTGTTTGTTTACATAAATACTCAGTAAGGAGAGAAGAAAAAAAGAGAATAAAATGACAGTTCGATGCAAGATAACTTACTGGTTTTTGCTGGATAAATTTTTGCGAGTAAAATATTGTAAGATAAATAAAAAACAGCTGATAGAAAAGCACAGGTGTAAAAAACAAAAAAAAAAAACTTTTTAAAATAAATTACAATTTATTTCTTTTAATAATAAAAAAGATTAAGCGTAAACTTATTTATTTATTACTTATTTACTTATTATTATTTATTATTATTTAATACTTATTTATTTATTGTTTTTATTTTTATTTTTCAATCAGCTGTTTTCACTATCTTATACTTACTTATTTCCGCTTGCGTACTTTTTTAGATATTTTTATTTTTGAGAGTAAATTTTTTCTTACTCTCTGTAAATTTCTTACTGAGTAATTTTTACTAGTCTTTACTGGAAAAGTACCCAAACAGACCTCATATATTTAAAATTAAGTATTTTTTATATTCACATGAAATTCATGATACGAAATTAAAATCCATGAGAAGAAAATTTGTATTCGGAAATTTTCACTTTGAAATTCATGATTAGGCTGAATTAAAAAAAAAAAAAAAAAAAATAGAATCAACTTCCTCTTGCAACGTATAATTTTACTGATTTTAAGTAGCTTAATGCAAAAAAAAAAAAAAAATAATAAATAAATAAAAATAATTTGGATTTTTTATTTATATATGATATATTAACCCAGAAATAATTAAAATTATTATTCACATCAGAATTAAGAGTACAACCTCAAATTTCGAAATATTACAATACATTTTTATTTATTTTTTTTTTTTTTGCAAAATCCACAAAATTAAATACATTAAAAATTTTTTATTTGGAATTTATTTATTTATATCAGTAACAAACATACCTCTATGCTATTTTTCTATTAAAAATTTAAATAAAAACCATCTTAGGATAGCTTTTTTAAATTAAATATACAGTGAGCTAAAAAGCTAATTATTATAATGCTTATAAAATTATAACAGATTTGGGTGAAATAAACAAAGTAACTTTACATTTTTATTCACTCTTTTCTTATGCAAAATAAAAACAAAAAAATTCAACATTATTAACAGATATGTATAAAAATCATATTGAACATAATAATTCCCTTAACGTTTCATAAAGGAACTTGTGGACTTCTCTCAGTCACTGAGCTGCACCCGTCTCTATTTTTAGATTTATTGAAAGGGACCTACAGTTTAATGCCGACTCCGAACGGCAAAGCATTAGAGAAGTTTTCGATAAAAAGTAATAAATACTCATAACCAGTTACCAGCTAATGTTATGAGGTGATACCGCTGTAGAAATTTTTTTCTTTTTCAGATGGCTTGGTCTTGTATTGAACCGAGGACCTTCTGGTTGGTAGGCGGATGTCTTACCTACCATACCACAGCGGCACCATATTGAACATAAAATAACTTAACAAATTTAGTCTCAAAAGTCATGGTACCATTATAAAAATATAAATAAGTAAAACTAATTTCTTTGATTAAATATTGTAATTTTTACTTGTTTAATATTTCGTGGAGTTTCCTTTTAGTTTTACTGTTGCCTTTAATCGGTCTGGCATGAAATGGACCAGCTTTCTAGTCAAATCAGGTGAAATTTTCTTCCATTCTTGAATAAGAGCTGTCTTCAGATCAAATTTGTTTCTTATCTGATGTTTTTCCAGATAGTCCCACAGATGATCCATATGATTATGATCAGGACTTTTGTGAGGAATTTCAAGGATATGGGGTGTATTTGTAGATGGGTGTATTTATATTTTGACGAAACCGGGGTGTGCTTGGGATCGTTGTTCTGCTGAAAGTGAAATCAGTCAAGCAGTGCCAGTTTTTCTGCACTTTGGTGTAAATTATTTTTTAGAATATTTAAATAAACTTAAACTTATTATGATCGATTATAACTAAGCTGCTACACCTGAAAATGACATGCACCCCCATAATATAACGCTTCCATTTTCATATTTCACAGTTTTGCAAGTATTCTTTGCATGGATAAACTTCTTTGTTTCTTCATATACGTAGCTTTTCATCAGATATATTGCATTTTTACTCATCCGAAAAAATAACGTTGTCTTAAAAATCTATTTCTTAATTCACATATATTTTTGCAAACTCTAGAAGTTTTTTCGATTTCTTTCGTTTACAAGAGCTACTCGCGATTTTAATATCTCTACGAACTGTTTCGGCCAAAACTTTTTTGTTAAATGACTTTTAAACATCAAACGCTATTATAGTTACCATTTCAAATGGATTTTTCTTAATAACACAATGCAACAAATGGAAACAAATTTTCTAACCTTGGATAATAATTTTGATGTGCTATGGTCGCCTAACTTAAAAAATCATCAGCATTTCAGATTCTATGGATGTTTTTTTTTAAATTTTTTTTTTCTAAAATTTGAGGTTTTTGAAGAGGCTGCTTCACATATCTTATGATAACTTTGAAATGACATTCGATTTAAGTCATTCTAATATCATTTTTTAATATAGGGTGGGCAATTTAAAAATTTAAATTTAAAAATGCAATAAAACAAAAACGGTTTGAAATTTTACCAAATTTATTTTGTTGTTGTGAAGTACAATTGTTTCGGTTAGAAATTAAATATTATTTCATTCATATGGCTGCCATGGCTGGCCTGACAGTACCGATCGATCGGACCAATTTTCGATAACTTTTTCGAGTGTATGGGGTCGTATCTCGGCAATGGCATCACGAATGTTGGCCTTCAAATGCTCAATTGTCTCTGGTTTTTTGGCATAACACTTGTCGTTAACGGCGCCCACAGAAAATTATCCAACGGTGTCAAATCGCAATTCTTGGCGGCCAACTGACATCACCATTTCGACTAATTAAACAGTCATGAAACATTTGACGCAATAAATCGATTGTGGTATGAGATGTGTCGCAAGTTGCACCATTCTGTTGAAATCAAACATCGTGCACATGAATACCATAAAAAGCTGGCGTAAAAAAGTCGGTTATTATGGTGCGATAGGTGTCTTGGTTGCGCCGTCTTCATTTTCAAAGAAATATTGGCCAATGATGCCTCCGTTCCACAAGCCGCACCAAACAGTCACTCGTAATGTGTGCATTGGCTTCTGTAAGACCACGTTTGGGTTTTCTGAGCTCCAAATATGGCAATTTTGCTCATTAACGTACCCACCAAGATAAAAATGAGCAATTCTTTTTTTGTTTTTGTTTTGGAAATAAATTTCCCAACGTTGCTCAAGCGTAAATCGATTCATATCGTTCAGTGCTGATAATATACTGAATTTTGGGACAGAATTGAATGACATATGTAAGTATAACCAGATTCGAAATAACCACTGGTTCAAATTTAAACCAATAGATGTCCCACCCGATATACTATCTAATAAAAATAATTTTTCTTTCATATGTTTTTTCTTAATATTCTTTAGGTTAAATATCACAAAAAAAACAGATTTTTACCTTCGTAAAAAATTGTTAATATGGCAAAAGTAAATCTTTGCACTATGTTTCCAAACTTGTTGAAAGAATTCGTTAAGTGTTTAAAAAAGTATTTGTGTCGAAACCGTCAGAAACATTTTGCGTAAAGTTGGATATCATGGCAGAGTAGCGCGATGTAAAACCTTCATATCTGCTACGAAAAGACAAAAGCGCATTGAATTTGCTCATAATTATATAAATAAGCCCCTGACTTTTGGAAATAAGTTTTATTTTCAGACGAGAATAAGTTCTGCATATTTGGTATAAAAGGTCGTCAAATTGTGCGGCGAAAAACAGAAAATGCGCTTGTTGGTATAGTAACACATGGTGGTGTGGTGAAGTTATGGTGTGGATATGCATGGCAGCTTCTGGGGTGGGTAAGCTAGTATTTATCGGACCTACAATGAATAAATATCGATATCTGGATATTTTAAAGAGAAGTTTGAAATGCAGCAAAACAAAATTTGCCAACGTCGTTTTGGTTCCAACAAAATAACGATCCAACAAAGCATACTGCGGATATTGTCAGACTTTCGTATAATGTGCCAAAAAGACTTAATTTACTTGTCGTGGCATTTTAAATCCCTTATCATAAAAATTGAGAAGAATTTTTGGTTATTTTTTAGCTCTTTTAAGTGCATACGAGTACTTTTGATAAAAAATACATGAAAGAATTTTTATTAGAACTCAACGCCCATGATGTGTATTTAAATAATTTCTAAAAAAATTAAGGTGAACGCAGACTTTATGGGCTATGTAGATCAACGAAAACTTCTTCTATTTTTGTCCATTCGGTATATGGGATCGAAGCACAGTGCGATGTGTTTGCGTTTGAAAATTGCATTAGACCTACCTTTTCACTTTCTAAAATAATTAAATTACTTTTACCAATACTTCTCGTATATGTTTCTTATTACATTATATTTATTTATTTTCCTTCTTCAGTTTACGAAAATACATTTCAATAAATTATTTTTTAAATGATGTATGTTTTTTTTTGTTTGCTTTATCAATCAATAACGTAAAATTAAATGAATAAAATTACATTAAATAGTATTTAACAAATTTTCAAAATAGCTTTTAATTTTTTTTTTTTGTTTATTTTTAACGCTTTAGTAAAATTATTAAAAATTTTTTAATTAAATCTTCTTACAGTTTGTTTTTATTACAATATTAACAATAAAGTAATTTTATGTTTTTATCTATTTTTTATTGTTTATTAAAGCCATTGGATGCTAAACAAAATATAGTGATAAATTGTTTTCTACCTTCTGGATTCACTACAATAAAAGGGAGTAAGTAAATTTAATTTTTAAATATATTTAATTTTTTTTTATTATTAATCAATATTTTCTTTTTATGGTTAATTGTTTAGAAGAAAGTAGGAGGAGTTCTTTTTTTGTTATACATATATAAATTGCATTTATTTAATAAGTTGATCATATTAACGTAGAGTAAGGAGTTTTATAAACAATTTGATTGTTTTTTATTTGTTTAGATTTTAATTAATACAAGAATTAGGATTTACGCTTGAGGATTAAAATAATTGAAAATTGAAAAAAAATGAAAAAGGAATTAAAAGAGAATAAATATAATCCAATAAATATGAAATAAAAAATATACATTAAATATATTAATAACTATATAACCCAGGGTTAAGGGAAAAAAATATATATATAAATAAAATTATAAAAAAAATTATTTAAAATAAAAAGTAAATTTAAATATTAAAGTTTTTATAGTTTTTTTTTTTTTTTTTTGTGAAACTTTTATAAGTTTCTTGTGCATTTTTGATTTTTGTTTCTCGATTTTTTAAATATTTTTTTTGTGTTAATTTTTAAATTTTATTTCTTTTTTTTTCTATGAAATGCAGTTTTTTTGTCTGTTTTTAATTGATAATTTCGTTTTTATAAAATTTTTAAAATTTAGATTCTTAAATTTATAAAAATTGTTTTTTTTTTAATATTGTTCCATCGATTTTTAGAATTTATTTTTATTGCTCCAATTTGTTGTTTCTTTAATGTTTTAGCTTTATTGAAAAAGCTCTCCGTTTTTTATTGTATTTCATTGTCAAAAGTTGTTCTTCTCTTACATCAATTTTTGTTTGGCGCATTCGGGGCAAATAATATCGGGTCCGTCGGTTATAAAACCACGACCGACTAGACTAGTCTTGCAACTGGCACATACAAAGCAATCATGATGCCAATGGCGATCTTCAAATGATATAAAACGTGTGCCGCCAATGCCTTTAAAACAAACGGGTAGAGGTTAACCAAGACATTACTAAGAATTTGAAAAAAAAGTATTTAATAAAGCTTACCAGTTATAGGCTTAACACATGATGTGCAACGTTTGGCAAATAATTCACCGAAACAATCGGCACAATAGGGTTTCTCATCACGACTAGTGAAACGTTGTCCAGCCAACGTTATATTACAATGAGTACAAGTAAAGCACTCACGATGCCAGGGTTCATTTTTATAAGTAACACCGCCAGATGTAATGACCTGTTTTAGTAAATTAGAAAAAAAACGATTTCATAAATAATTAAAAATATACGTTTTAAGTATGTTTGTATATATATATATATATATATATATATATATATATATATATATATGTAAAAATCGTCGACCGATTTTAATCAAACATATACACGGGATAGGTATTGACTGGGACCTATATGGTATGTTAACTTTGGTTGAAATCAGAAATCGCATGTGACGGATAAGTAAGCCCAAATTCGCCTCTTTTGTATGTACATATATAGGTAAGTTGTTCTATGTTTGTCATTTTATAACTCGAGAGTCAGTGAATAAATTTACAAACTAATGCATTATTGAAAAGGTCTACTTTTACTGGTGGTAAAAAAATAGGCGAGGCGATGCTTATATAGATATTTATTATTTGATATCAAAACAAGGGCGTAAGTGTGCGGGCATGGTACATCCCATATTTATATATTAATTCCTATAACATTCCATGAAGGAGCATGGGAACTTCTCTCAGTCAATGAGCTGCACCTGATTCTATTTTTTAGCTCATTGAAAGGGACCTACAGATTAAAGCCGGCTCCGAACGGTAAATGCATTAGAGCAGTTTTCAATAGTAAGTCATACTCATAACCAGTTACTAGCTAATGTTATGAGGTGATACCGCTGTCGAAAAACTATTTCTTTTTTAAGATGGTCTGGTCTGGTATTGAACCGAAAACCTTTTGGTTGGTAGGCGGGTGTCTTACCTACCATACCACAGCGGCACATCCCATAAATGACTTGGCAGTGAATAAAAATCATCAGTTTAAAAGTGAGCTGAATTATATAAGTGGGCGTGGCACCTCCCATACAAGCTAAATATTGACTTTTTGTATATCTAGAGAGCGGTAACGGTAGAAATTTCTAAATTCGTTTAAACAATTTCTTGAACAAAACACATAATCAGTCAACAATTGGGCAAGATTGGATAAGTGGGCGTGGCACCACCAACTCACACTAAATATGGAATTTTGCATGTGTGGAGAACGGTAGCAATTTAAGCGGAAGAGATTAGAGTGGGTATTACATTTTAATAAAGGGCTAGCGAAGCTCACAGGATAAAAACTTTCTAGGTATATACATGTGTATATGTAAAAATTAATGTATTTTTAAATGTATGTGTGTATACATGTTTTTTTGAACTCTATATATAGCTAGAAGGCTGAACCTCTTAGCCTTGAGGCCGGAAGTAGATGAAATGTAAGAAAAGAGTAAACAAATTATAATTAAGGTAGTATTAAGATAGTGGTAGCGAAGCACGCCGGGGGTTAGCTAGTACTGTATAACATCTTACCTTGTTACACTTAATGCATCTGGTAGCAAATTTCTCTTCATAACAGCCAGCACAATAGATTTCTTGCTCCCTGGGTATGAATGACTTGGTGCCAATGGCTGTTTTACAGACACAGCAACAGAAACAATTTTCATGCCATTGCCTGGTCTTGTATTCCATTTTCTTTGTGCCTAAAAAAAAGAAAAACCATATTAAAATTAGTGGAATGAAGTGAAATTTCAAAATAAAAAATAGTGTACAAAGAAGTAAAGCTCTATTGATTTAATTTTTAAATGTGAAGTAAAATATATAGGGTCTTATTCATAAATAATTCTTATTGAACACTTAAAGCTAATTCTTCAAGTTATTAAACATCTTTTGTCTTAAAAATCAAAACCAGCGCATATTTTTATTTAAATTAGCAGTATTTCACTTTATTGATTTCAATTTTAAATGTATGGGAAAAAAGTAGGGTCTAATTCGTAAACAGTTGTTATGGCATGCTTAAAACTTACAGCAGTTATTCCACCTTACGTCTTTTTTATATACCATAAGCTACCATTATGCCGCCTCTACTAACCAAGATGCCAACAGTGGCATTACATTATAACATTGCTAACGATTGGTTATGAGTATTCTCGCTATAAAAAATTAATGTATATGCAGTTCAAAGCCGGCGTTAAACTGTATGTCTCTTTTTCAATGAGTCTTATAAACAGAATCGTGTACATCGTGTTGATTGGGGGTAGTCATTCTTGTACTACTGGGGATTTCACGGGATTTATGCAAGCAAACTACCTACTGTAACAGCTTAATAGCACTTTTGTGCTTTTATGCATACAGTTTTTGAGATTTCTTTTGATAAGCATAAAGTTTTATGAATGACACTTACAATTTTTATATACATGAAAATTTAATACTGCAAATTAAAAACTAGTTCTAGTTATCACTTCTCGGTTTTTAAAAAAACCACAAGCTAACATATATATTTCAAACTTAACAACCCTGTTTTATTGCTACATGCTATAGCAGTATTGCAGTTTTTTGAGTACGGTTTTTGATATTTCCCTCTATAACCATTTTATAATTTTTTTTTGTAAATTTTTATGAATAAGACTGCAAAATCTTTAATTTATTCTTTTTTTGTCTTTAATTAATTTTCTTTATTACAATATTTTATCTTAAATTATAATCCCTTATTTAACATTATCCATTATTTAACATTTTTCTTACATTTCTGCAAATTTCAATTGCTTTTATTTCAAACGGTTGGCAGTGATGGGTGTTTGTCTTCATTCCTTTTGAATTTTTTCTCATATTATTGTGAAACATGATTTTTATAGTATTTTGTCACGCGATATACAACGAAAACCGTTTTTTCAAAGAAAAATCTCATCAATTGAAATAATAGATCATTAAATAGTTACAATAACGTTATAATAATAAAAAAAATTTTTGACATTGAACCATTGACACATAATTTTCTTGTTATTTTTTATAATAAAAAAAAAACTTATAGAATAGAAAAGAAAAAAGTATTTGAAGTTTAAGTTTAATAGGTTTCAATAAATGCACTTGTTTTTATATAAATTTCACTGGTAATTTTTTTGTTGATATTTGCTTTACGGTCGTATAACACCATTGCACAATGGGTGTAAATACCAAAAGGATGAAAATTTTAATTTTGTTTATTTATATTAGTCTGGAGTTGAAGTTGTAATTCGCTGTTAGCAATCCTCTGGGAACTTATGTTATAGTATTTAAATGTATTGGGGCAAGATTCCACACACGAATATTGTTCATGAACGTTAGGTGTCATTAGAGGAGATATGATAATCCTTAAATAGATTCTTGAACATGGGACCCGCAAGCGTCGTTCTACTGGTAACCTGCAGGCGTTGCTCTCAGAGAGGTGGAACAGATCTATTTATGGTTTTGGCTAGAGCAAGGTTTTGGCTCTGGATATTTCCAAGGCATTTGATAGAGTTTTGCACGAGGCTTTCATTACGAAATATTGGTTTTGCTATCGGTAGTCACTTCTCTCGATCTATATCGAGCTTTCTTAGAGATCACTCTATCAGAGTGGTTACAGATGAGATGGGATCTCATGTGATGAGTTGAGGATAAATTCATGAATAACGCAAGCCTCTGTTCTTTCTCCCACTGTATATCTAAAATTTTTTAACGACTTTCTTTTTATCACTTCCAACCTAAATACTCTTCACCACCAAAATTTGGAATTCATATTCTTTTAATTCCGAGTTTCTTGGAGATTGGAGCGAACAGGCAGAATATACATAAGTGCCACACTTACAAGCGACCTGGAGAAAATCTACGAGTGGGATCGTTTAAACAGGTTCGATTTTAACGCAAGACCCAACTTTGTTTTCCACAAACAGACGTGATAGTGTGGTGTCATTTGTGACTGTGGGTAGTGAAGATGTTCTGGGCATGATAATTCACTATGATATTCGTTGGAACGATCACATTTTTCAAGTGTCGAATGAAGCATTCAAGTTGGATTTTTGAAACGGTGTAATATATACTTCACTCCATCTGACCTTAATATTTACATGACCTATGTATATCCGACCCAGAATGGAATACAACTCTCATGTATGGGCCGATACTTCAAAGTCTTTTTTGGCGATCCTCGCCCGCGTACTGGAGAGGGCGAAGGTTCTTATTAAGGATGTTAGAGTAGCCAACTCTATCGATTTGTTAGAGCATCTTTGCAATGTGGCTTGGGTTTCATTGTTATATCGATACTATAATGGAATGTTTTGGTGAAATAAAAGAATTAGTAGGAGTCATCCTCTGAGTGCTGGCCTCAAATGAAAAAAAAACTAATATTGAAATTAACTACAGAGCGGGTAACACTATTATTAAAGTTCAATTAGATCATTACAGATCATTGGATTGGTTCTTGAGAAGAATAAGCAACTGGTATATTGTGAGTATGGGCCCATCTGTTACGAACCCAGAAAGTTCTGTTCAAACTTGATTGATCGGAGAATTAGGTCAGTGTTAAAACTGCCCGGAATACATGTAAGAAACATCATAGGGACTATAACTGGCCACAAAGACCCATATAATGTATTTTACAGACGATGTAATAATAAAGATGCTGAACATATTCTTTATCATTATATGTATTTGAGGACTTAATTCTGATCTTGCTTGGTCGGAGTAGCTTATACGATAAAATGTAGACAAGTTTACATTTTCATATTTTCGATTGGATAGCTGACGAAAAGTGCCCAACAGACACTCTATTTCTAGACTCAAAGCGGTGTACACAGATCATTGGACGATAGAAACACACGTGCTGTAGAAGAGAGGGCGACAATCTGTCACTTTCTCTGTGAATGCCCAGGTCTGGCGGTTAGACGATTCAGGTACTTTGGCGTGCCTTTCTTCTATGGCTTGGCACAGTACGCAAACTTGGATCCTCTCGATCTTCTCCATTTTATAAATACATAGCTGGGGGTGGCTGTAATCCCTATTTCTCTTTTTTACCCATTTTGAGTGGTTCAACACCTGTAGTCTAATTTAGTTTCAATATGCCACTTTGGTGTTAATGTAGCTGATCACGTTTGAGATTACCCACTAACTAACTAACTAACTCATCTACTTACCTACCTTAAAATCTAAAAGTTATTATAAACCATTTCTCACTAATCATTGCTATTAAAAGTGAATCAAATTTGCCTTTTTATTATAGAATATCTCCTTGGGGAAGAGAGAAAAATTCTTTAGAATTTATGTCGTCTCGTCATTAAGCATTTAATTTCAAACGTTTTCCCTCTATAAGTTTTCCTTTTCTCTTTTTTTTTTCAAAGTTATTTATACATTTTTCAATATTTTTTTATTTTATTTATTGTGCTACTGCTTTATTATTTTTAAATATTTATTTGATGTTGTGTGGAAAATCAAATTGTTTTTCGTCTGAAAATAATCAGTAATTATGATGTTATTATGTTAATTTGTAAATAATTGCCAAACATTTAGGCCAACGAACTTTATGAAATTGATTAAAAAAATATTACTTGTATTCATTCATTTATTAATTTGTTTAATTATATTGAACATGAAAAGAATTGTATATGAACACAACAATTACAGGTTGTTACACTTAAAGACAAAAAACATGACCTACAGTATGAACTGGCTATAGAAAGGAAATACGTTTTTATGTCAAAAATTATGAATCGAAATTTTAAATAAAAAATTGAAATTTATTTTTCTTTTTTTATTTAATGTTAAAAATAAAGTCGTATAATCATTAGACTCCCAATATTTTACACAAACAAAAGCTAAAAGGCGTCGAAAGACAAATTAGCATGAAATCGTTTATATACCGAATTTTCACAGGCGATTAAAAGTAGAAATTCGCATATGAAGTCAGATCAATCACAATAATCGACACCAGGGAACGATATACAGACATAATATTCTGCATTTGGTGGTAACAAGTGGTTGCCAAATATTACAAATTTAAAATCAAGTGTGAAGTGTGCAGAGTATCAGTCAAAAAATATAAAACGCAAAACAGAACAGAATAAGAAACCTAGAATGAAATTATTATTATCTTATCTTATTTTCTATGTCCATGAGCTGCCTTCTAACTATTATTTATTTCGTCTAAATCAGAAAGGCGCTGTAATGCACTTCTCTTTAATGCATCAAATATTGCCCTCAACCTATCTGTGACCTATAAATGTTTTCGATCAAGAGGCAGAGGACCAGCAGCTGGTCCTCGCAATCCGCCTTATATTTTCTTTTTAGTATACTTACTTATTTACTTATATGGCCTCAGTTGAGCAAAAGCCGAGTATATAGAAGATTAAGCGCAAGCCAACACAACTGTTGTGCTAGTAGTGCATACAGCTCAGAATTCATACAGTGTCGATACTCGTTATTTAAGACAACAGGTCCATAAGCTTTTGCTTACAAATACAAATAAAAAACATCGTTAATAAAACCGATACATCGATTTTTTTCCGATGTTTTAAATTTCTATCATTTAATAACCAAATATGAAATCAGAAGTAGTGAAACGGCGAAAAATTTTAACGCGTTATGGTGAATCATCGTGACAAGAGCTGACAATGGTAAATGGTAAATTAGATTTTCTTTATTTTTTTGATGTCATACATGACTTTTTAAATAATTGTCCAAATTTTCATAGATGTTAAAGTTTGATTTTATCTTGCAGACTCCGCGCATTAGTGAATCCTAACAGACAATATCATTGAGAATAATTAGTGCTTTATTCGTTAAAGGAGTGGAACACAAAATTCAGCATCGTTAAGCTTAAAGTCGCTAAATAAAAGATAATGTCGCTAAATTTCAATATGTAGTCGGTTTATAACAGACAATGTCGCTAAATTTCAGCGATCCATACTATGGAGACATTCAATGAAGTTGACATTCGTTCGTCACTGTCACTGTCACTGCCACTGTCACAAGGATTCACCAATGAAATTTTTCATTTGTAATAATTTCATGAAAATTTCCACTTGTTACTGATATTATGACGATGATGATTCATCGATGAAAATATCATAGTGACAATATCGCTCAAATACGCCATCGGGTAGTTGAAGTAAACAACGCAAAAAATTTATTAAAATAAACAAAAGAGAACAGAGAACGATGTCGATGTATCGGCCATCAAAACATCGAGGCTTATGAACGATACATCGATGTTTTCTAAACATCGATACATCATTTCCATCCCTATATACTTTGCAGAGAATATTTCTTTCGAAAACTCCCAGAATGGCCTCATCTGTTTGTGTTATGATTCACAATTAGGCACCACACAGCAAAACCGCTAGAATTAACATCTTGTAAAGGGTGGTTCAACCATAATTCACGATGTTAATTGTGTGTCACACCTTAACGTCAAGTTTTTTGCCGAGAGACCATTAACTTCATCTAGTCCCCCATTCACCACCAAACGCAGACTCCTACTAAATTCTCTGAAACATTGATATATTTTCCCTTAAATTCCTATGTCGATATCATCGGCATATGGGAAAAGCAGGTTGCTCTTGTTGTAAATTGTGCCACTCGTATTCACCGCAGCATCTCATACTTTTTTCTCCATTACAATATTGAAAGGAGCAGCATGATAAACTATCTCCTCGTCTGAGTCCTCTTTCAGTTACAAACGGTTCCCAGAGCTCTCTGAACTGTTTGCATCCGCTAGCGTATTCTACACAGTTGTAGCAGTAATTGTTTTAGCATGTTCACCCATATTGTGTCATTTCTGGTGTGTGGCGCTGATCTACGCTTTTTACGATTACTCTTTATCTAATTCTTTTTTCATTCTTTATTGACTGTCTTTCTAGATCTCATCTTTACTTATTCTTTGTTTTGCTTTCCTACCCTTGTACAATTCACTTCTCTTTAGCTATCTTTAAACTTAACGTATCGTGGGCTTAACCCTTTGGTCAGCCCAGATTATGTGAAACTATTTTCATTGCCATTTATGTTTTAAATGTTCATAGTAAACAATAAAAATGTTAAAGAATGTAGTGGTCTTTGACAATTGGAAGGCAACAAAGGCGAGTATACCAGTTCTTGGCAGCGAATGTGTTGAAAAACATCTTTATGTACAAAACAGCTTTTTTTCTTCTCCGTCACTCCTTCTAGAAGCATAGTGGTTTTCCACAAAGCATACATTGCTTGGTTTTAATTTCGTTAATCAAGTTGATTTTCAAGCTAAATAGACGATTAATCTATTGTAGTGGTAAAGATCCTTGCTAAGTGGTGGTGGTGATCCTTACTTTAACATTATCTGATGTTGGTGTAATCACCGCCAGAGTTAAGTTGGAAGATCAGGGGGCTTTTTTTAGATGGATTTGTTTGGAGGGATATTGAGGTATCTGTATTAAACACTCGAAAGCGAAAGTATATTTTTTCGTTATGTCCTCTGCTGAGGACTCGAACCTGGGCCACTACACCATGTCACGTCCATAAAAACAGTTGACATCATGCAAATGTATGTTCTTTTTAAACTCTTGTGTCTGTGTTCAAGTTTAGAAATTGGAAGAAATCGGTGAGAAATCAGTTCTCATCCATTTATTTTTGGTATTTTCCTAGTCATATATGAATTTCGTGACGCGTTACTATGACCATTCAATTTTTTTTTTTTTTGCAGTGTTACTCACTGGTGCTGATCAGATAGTTCATGTATCGTTAAGAGCAATCTCTGATGAATACAGTGTATGAGCTATGATATCTCAGAATTTGCAACATGTGCTTTTATGTCGTTGAAAGATCTTATATTTTTTTGGCATATCATTGAGATTTTACAATTATAACTGGTCATAACTGTGTTTAATTAATTACTTCCCTATTAAAGGCCTTTTTTCGTCCACAGTGATTTTAAATAAGATAAATTATCATTAAAAACATGTCATGTTCTTGTTAAAAAACACACACTTTTTGAGATATCTCTCTCTCTACCAAAATGATGTCATTTTTTAAATAATAGTTATTAAAATTTTTTGAAAATGTTTGTGATTCATCTCTTTTTTTAAAACAAATTTGGTAAAAAAATAGAATAATAAATTATTATTAAATTATTGTTATTTCTTTGACACTCTGTATATAATTACAGTGGGCGTATGGTACATACATATATTTTTTCAAACTTAAACTAAAAAAAAAAAAAAACAACTATCGTCCAGCTTTGTTTTTTTTTTTAATTTAACTTCAACTATTGTTAATTTTTTGAAATAAATTTTTTGACTGATGTCATTGAAACCGTTTCCAAATGAATCACATCGCAACAGTGATTTACCTGCTTTTGTTAATTTTGGATCACCCAGACGACAATAATCACCGAGGGCACAATAAAATTTAAGATTTTCCTCACGTGCCGAGGCATTTGGCAGGAACATACTTAAGACGGCAATATCTTCATTATTTTCTTTGGCTTTCTTTATGCGATCCGCACCGATCGTTTTTGTTTGCAGATGTAAACGCGATTTCATACGCGATGATAACATATCAACGTCGGTCATTTTTATTTGATTTTTTATTTTTATTTTATTTTATTTGTTCTTTAATTTATAACTTTATTTAAATGTTTTATTTGTTTTTGCTTTTGTTAATAAAAAAAAAAAAAAAATAATTTGATTAATTTTAAGTGAATTTTTTATATGCGATTTTCGAAAATTTTATCTAAAAGCGTTAAGAGCTTTGTTATCAGTAAACAGGTTAACATCGTAATTTTATTGAAACAACTTAACATAGTCTCTCAATTATTCAAGTGTAAAAATAAAGTTTGTACTCGTTGGTTTTTTGAGTTTGAGGACCCAATATATAGAACGACTTGAACAAAATAATAAAAAAAGTATTTAAGCTAGGCAATACCATATTGTCAAATTTTTAACTTGTATCTTAAGTATCCAATAAGGTCTAAGAATAACTGACTCTCTATAATTTTACAAAAATTCAATGTTAGATCTAAATTAGTACAGTTCAAAATTATTACGTGACAGATTATTATTTCCTAAGAATAGCCTTGTAATGACGTGTATGAAACTTCAGAGTTATATTGCGATAGCATTAACCAAGTACAGTCCAATGTTTGTAATTGATTTAATGGCTGATAAGAAGATGTATGTAATGTAATATATAATGAAGGTTGGATCAGGCCCAAAGCGGCTCAATACGCCAAGATACTAGACCAGCTCTTTCAATGGGAGTGTTAATAAGTTCTGCTATTACCTATTTCCCAGTGCGACACAGTTAATGATTAAGTGGATATGCTCGTTCTGTACAGGTACTTGTTACAGGCGTAGTTAGTCGTAAGTGATTCCGAATGTTTCCTAGGCTTTTCTTATCCAGTTGTAGGGCAAAGTCTGTTTTTATAGCGTCAAAGCTCAGAAACGTTTTGGAATGGTCAGGCCACTAGTGTCGTTTTAAAATGTTCCAATTAAAATTTAATTCAAACTTTTAAAGTCTTTTCCACCATTTAGTTTGCGTGTAAAAGAAAGTAAGATGACTAAGTCTGTAGATCATTCAATCAATCAATATAATATAGATATAAAAGAGTTATCCTAGCGATAGGCATAATTGTATGACATGTAAAGGAAACAGGGGATACATCTCAACACAATAGAAACAAAAAAACAAGGGATATTTTCTGGTGAATGTGTACTAAAGAAGAATAAGATGGGTGTATCGGTGTCATGTGTGTCGCCAGTGTTGCCATATTGTTTTTAGAAAAACTTAAAATTTGGAAGTAAAAAACTGATTTTCAAGTGAAAAGTCTTGTCAGAATGACAAATTAAATGTGGTATACATAAATGACATTATATAATGACACTGTGTTCGGTTTTCACACTTTTTTTGCGAGAAGCGAAGCTTTTAGCATGAAAATCGAATTCGAGTACGCTGAATCCAATGGTTAACTCCTGTCTTCGAGATATACCGTTATTTCGAAAATAGAGGAGCTTGTAAAACCTTTAGAAAAACACACCTTTTTTGACCTTAATGTGAGTATCACGCACTTTGTGAATTCCTCATTCTTTATGATTAGTGGTCAGAAAAGGGGTAATATCCCCTATTTTCGTATTAAAAATGGTACGAGTAAGCCTCACTGCAGTTATATTAAGCAAATGTGGTGAAATTCTTACTTCAGAAATTGTTACTAAAATAACAAAAATGAAAGTAAAAAACTTAAATGTTAAAAACTGCAAAACCTGCACAATTAATAGAAATGCTTATATTTTAAACAAAAAACTTCGAAACTGCTATATGCTTAAAAAAACTGCAAAATGCAGATAAATCTGCACGTTTGACAACGCTGGGTGCACAGAGCACTTGACAAACTCCAGCAACATGCCTTAGTATACAACCCACAGGGAAGTAAAAACATTGAAGGCCTAGAAGACCTTGAGGAGGTCAACATTGGCGGAGATAAATGGCGTAGCAGAATATATGACAACATTGGTAAACTGATAGAACGTGCTTAACATCAATAAAATTTGAAACTCCTTATTGTATAGAGGCAGCTTATAATCCTTGGACTACGAGCAAGGAATTATTATTATTAAGCGGTCTCATTCACATCGATTAACTTCAAAAGGGCAAAACAATTACCCTTTACGATATTGGCTTAATCTCTGTTAAAGAAAAAAAAGCGGTGCCAAAAAACCGATGCAAGCGTGTAAGATCATTAATATAATGACTCACTCAAAAAATAGTGATTGAATTATCAAACTCCCTCGTAAATTAACATAACCTGTTCGATTTTAAAATTAATTATTTTACCAAAACAATATTTTTTAATTTATAAAATTTTAGTAAATGATTAATAATTTTCTCAGACATTAAATAATGTTTATTAGAAAAATAACATCAAAAATAACATGTTTTTTTTGGGAATATATTCTTTTTTTTAATTCTGACGACTAGTGGTCTACACTAACGTGCCATCATCTTAAAAATAAAAAAATCACGATGACATCATTAGAAGAAAAAACGCGATATAATGGAAGATCATTAAAAACTGTTTAAAAATAAAAAAAATTAAATAATAAATTGTTGGTTTTTTTTTTTAACTAATTCTCTATAAAAAAAGTAAAAGTTATTAAAATGAAATTTACCTAAAAAAAAAAATTAATCTAAAAATTACAAAAAACATTTTTTTTTCAAAAATAATTTTAATTTTAAATACAATTTAATGAGAGGAAATAAAAACCATTTTTGTTGATGGCAAAGGAAATTGAAAAGACCATTTTTGTAAAACAAAAAACATTTTAACTTTTTAACTTTGTTTTGTTAGAAGCTTTTAAGTAGTTTTTTATGTTACTTTATATAGCTTTTATAAAGGGTCCGCCAAATAATTTTTTTTTTTTTTGAAAATGCTATAAAAAAACTACTGAATATTTTCTAAAATTTCTTTTTTTATTTGAAAGTACAATCCTTCCGGTTAATAATGGAAAATAATTACATTCCAATGGCTGTCTCGGCTGGCCAAGCAGTAGCCTACACGATCAGTCCACACATTATCAATTGTGTGCAGCTGTATTTCACCAATGGCTTCACGAATATTGCCCTTTAAAGCGTCAATTGTCTCTGGCTTGTTGGCGTAACACTTATCTTTGACGGCGCCCCACAAATAATAGTCCAACGGTGTTAAATCGCAGCTCCGAGGTGGCCAAACGACATCAGCTCTGCGGCTGATAATGCGATCTTCAAAAACAGGGCGCAAAACATCGATTGTAGCTTCGGCTGTGTGGCACTTAGCGCCGTCCTGTTGAAACCAAATGTTGCTAATATCCTCCTCTTCAATTTTTGTGAACAAAAATTCGTTCAACATGGCCCGATAACGATCGCCATTGACTGTAACAGCCACTCCTTGCTCATTTTCGAAGAAAAATGGCCCAATTATGCCTCTGGACCAAAATCCGCACCAAACAGTGACTCGTCTTGGGTGTATCGGCTTTTCAATGTATGTGTGCGGGTTTTCTGTGCCCCAAATGCGACAATTTTGCTTGTTTACATACCCGCCAAAATCAAAATGAGCTTCAATGAGCAATTTTCGCACACATTCTGCAACATTACCATGATTTTCAAAGTAATGTCGCAATATTTCCCAGCGTTGTTCAAGCGTATACACAACCATATTCGTTCAGCGAAAGGATAAAACTAATTATCCGTCAAATCAGACATGAGCTAAGTGTTACCATTCACGAAATAAGCACTAGTTGAAAAAAAACGTTAGATGGCGGACCCTTTACCAATTAAAATCTATTACTAAATGGTTTCATTAAGATTTTACATTAAAACGAATTTCCACGAATTTTAATTCCATAGAAATCGTTAAAAATGGTTAAAACAACACAATTGAGAAAAATGACAACGCTAACTACGTGTGCTGCTTAATAATTAAATTGAGAATGACTAAAAAGATATTTAAAATATTTTTAAATTGAAATGTTTTAAGTTCTAAAAGTAATCTTAAAGTGTTTTTCGGCAATTTCCCTTCAAATATTAAAATGTCCGAAGGCCACAAAATAGATATTTGTTTAACCAATCACCTTTTCGTTTGAGTCAGTCAGTGCTGCACATTTGTAAATAGGATATAATGGCAAGGAGCTAAATCTGAAGATTATGCTGGATGGATGAAGTATCAGCTTGAAGATATATTCATAGATTCTTAGCCTTCCTTTGTGTAGGTTTATCTGAAGAAATCAATTCATTTTATTATTCTTTCGTTTCAATTGTATTGCAATGGGTCCAGGTTTTGTTGAAGCTTAAAAAGTTTGAACAATTGCTGCAACCCTCAAGCTAAAGTTTTTTTTATATTCATATTCAGGGTGCGCCAGTTAAATGAGGTCATGCGTACATGAGACCTGCACATTAAGTTACAAATGTATGATTTATTTACTTATGAAGACTAGCAATCTAACGGAAGATAAGAAGAAACATTCGGTTATAGCTGCTATTCGTGCAAACCACAGCAACCTATAAATTTCCAATATTTGAAAAGTCGCTCGTCCTTCAAAAGTTAAATGCAAGTGATGTTATCATGGAAAATGCTGTTAAGCGAGAAAAACGTAAAAAGGATTCAGAGAAATTACGGACGTTAGACATAGGGCCATTACAGGTTAGGATTAAATGTCTAAAAATCTTCATGACCACATTATCCCAAACTTGTGGCCAACCAGCTCAACGGCTCTTAATCCATTGGATTATTATGTGGGATCGTTGTTGAAGGGGAGACCAATAAACACATCCATAACACAATAGATTCCTTAAAAAACGTTTATATTCTGACATTTAATTCTGGCATGCAAATTATTTTGCCAGGTGTTTTATGGAATAAAATTGATTTTTTTATTGCCAAAAACAGTTGCAATTCACATTATATATTTATTGTAATACTCTACGATAAATTAATAATACAGATGGTTTGACGACACTTGAACAGGCAAATTACAATTGTTCGTGAGAGAATACTGGAATTTCTAAGTTTATCACACAAATTCCCAAAGACTGGCCTTGCGCCTTATTAATTAGTCATTGCAAAGGCAACAGGCACTGGAAACTGTAAACGTTATTCAAAAGGCAAATCTGATGGTATAATTGGAATGCATGTAATCAAAACGTCTTCACCTTTGAATTTTCCAATCAAAATAGTTGCCCATTAACTTTTTTTTACAGTAAGCCTCGTACCATTGCAAAGTTTTGGCTGATTGATATTACGTAACACAATAATAGTCGCAACCACCTATTCTTCACTGGTAACAATATCAACAGACTTATATGAAACCAACTCACCAGGTATTTTTGATTGTACAGCGAAATTCAAGTCATTAACATCTTTATTCTTGGCTGCCAAAATTGCTCTTACGCTCAATCAACCCTAATTTTTATATTGCTTTGCTATGTTGGGGAATACACTGTTAATCAAGTCGCCTTTCGCTGGTTTAATACGAAAAAAATTTTGTGGCAACGTAATCAATCTAGTTTCATTAACCGGCATTGGGTATTTTCCGAGTTATAGGTTTCTCTTGAAGGGGGAGAATAAAAATGAATTTTTGCTGCGAATATCGACATCGACTCTATGAACTTACCTACCGAATTTCATTCCCCTGAGACCAATATATCGCTAAATATTCAATTTTACCGATTTGCCACGCCCACTTTTGGCTATATCGAAAATTTTTTTCTGCAAACCATCTACACTTGATAAGCTTTCAAAAAAAAAGAATGGTTAAAATTGGTTCAGTAGTTTCCGAGTATACTTATTACACACAAAAACGTGAAGTTTTTATATACATATATGTAGATTTTTCAGTTTAAGCATCAACTACATTCAAAAAAACTTGGTTTACAGTCAGTAATATTAAAAAAAACACCCGCTTTTAATTTTACAGGCAATATGTCCTCATTTCACAGACTCATCCTGTAATTGGTGATGCCTCGATTATTTTGCTCACTTTTATTCTCCATATTATTTTCATATTCTCATATTGCCCATCTAACGAAGTTGTTATGTTATCTATTTTTTCTCTCGTGAATATTACAAGCAGGGTTGCTAAATGAAAAAAAAATCCTAAAAAGCTTCTTGAAATGTTACAAAATCAATTGTGTTAATGTGCTAACTTTTATTATATTCACCCCTATTTTGCGTTGCGATTCGAATTGAAATTTTCTCCGTGTTGCAAATTTGGTATTCTACGTTTCGTTTCCGTTCAGTTTCTTTCGATTCTGAATTACGATCGTAGCTACGGTTTTCTGAGATTCTTACGATATTTGTTTATATATTTGGTTAAAAATTATTATTATATTAATAAAGTTGCTGGTGATGCCCAACGAATGCCATTACTACTTTTCCACATACAAGAGAACAAAGACTTAAAATCACTAATATTAAAACATAGGTACTTAAATAAGTGTAACGATTGGAAGCCATATAAACGCCGCTATAAAACAATAAACCCAAACGGCGAACGAATTTTTTACCCGTCAACAGTCTCCCTCAGTGAACCAAAGGTTTTTTCCAGATTAAGACTTGGCCATACAATAACTACGCACCAATATTTGTTATTGAAGGAAGGCAAACCAATATGCATTTCATGTAATACCTAGCTCACTGCTTAAAATACCATCAAATGAAAACATGCAAAAAATTATTATCTTTTTAAAACAATGTAAACTCCTAAATAATATTTTTAATTAGTTAATATATAAATGTATGTATATATAGCTAAATAATATTTATCATGTCCAGAGTTGAAGGCCTTGCTGTTCACACTCGTACTTTACATTATATAATTTCATTTATTGTATTATATAATCTTTAATAAATAAATAAATAAATAAATAAATAAATAAATAAATATTATCATTTATTTCTATTCCATACGTTCCAGTGCTTTTGTGAACGTTATTGTTTTCTACTTTTTCTTCCGATTCCGTTTTTTTGTGGAGGTGTAATCGAAACGTAGAATAGGGGTGATTATCTTTTAATTTTAATGTTGGACTGTACTACTGATATTACTTTAATACATCATTCCTGGAAAGTTGTTTTTGTTTTATTTTCTTATTTAAAATTTAATTTTAATTTGTAATAAATTAACAATGCTACAAAATCTTTAATAAAAAAATGCATAAGCTTAGTTTTCATCGTACCAAATGGCAACCATAACTACTACATCAAAAGATATGTGTGTTAAACAAAAATTTAATTCAGTAGCTTGTAAGCTTTCAACAAAGTAGGAGTGTAGCGGAACTTTTTTATGTTGTAAAGATTTTATCTTAAAGAGAGCTAAAATTTGTTAAAACTACACTGAGAAGTGCATGTTTACATTGCACATAGCTGCTATTCGTGCAAACCTCAGCAACCTATAAATTTCTAATATTTGGAAAATTGTTCTCTCGTCAAACTACACTGAGAAGTGCATGTTTATATTGCGTTTAAATACCCATTTCTTTACAGCAATTTAGTTTTAGTGTATACTCTCATTTAAAGCTTAGCTGCTATAAACCTTACTAAGTTAGGTCATTATTTGACCTAACTTATTTGGTAGTTTTGCGATGAAACTATTTTATTTGGCTTATATAGCCCAGAATATTTCATCCACATTTAAATCGAATTTAATTATATTCAGTCCACAATTGGACATCACTCTTAGTGAAATAACATATTAATTGACTGTAGGGCTTACTGCAACTGCATTAAAAATCAACAAAATGAATATTAAAGCCTATTTTATGAGCCATAAAACCTAATTTAAATACTTGGTTAATTTTCTTAGAATTATAAGGGGTATTTTTTATAGAGGTATAGAACTTTAAGTTGCAATAAAACAACGGTGAATTTTTTTTATCTGAAAGATAATCTTATGGCATTGCATTTTAAATATGATTTCTGGCACATGACCGCCACGGCTGGCGCGGATGTAGTCCAATCTGGAGGTCCAATTTTCGATGACTTTTTCCAACATTTGTGGCCGTATATCGGCAATAACACAGCGAATGTTGTCTTCCAAATGGTCGAGCGTTTGTGGCTTTACCGCATAGACCAATGACTTTACATAGCTCCACAGAAAGTAGTCTAGCGGTGTTAAATCACAAGATCTTAGAGGCCAATTCACAGGTCAAAAACGTGAAATTAGGCGGTCACCAAACGTGTCTTTCAATAAATCTATAGTGGCACGAGCTGTGTGACATGTTGCGTCGTCTTGTTGAAACCACATCTCCTGGACATCATGGTTATTCAATTCAGGAATATAAAAGTTGGTAATCATGGCTCTATACCGATCACCATTGACTGTAACGTTCTGGTCACCATCGTTTTTGAAAATGTACGGACCAATGATTCCACCAGCCCATAAAGCGCACCAAACAGTCAGTTTTTCTGGATGTAACGGTGTTTCCACATACACTGAGATTACCTTTACTCCAAATGTGGCAGTTTTGTTTGTTGACGTAGCCATTCAACCAGAAGTGCGCTTCATCGCTAAACAAAATTCGCTTATGAAAATCGGGAACAACGGTAATCTCGTTTTGGGCCCACTCGACGAATCTACGCCGGGCGTGAGTCTATTCATGATGAATTGCCAAACCAAACTGAGAATAAATCACTTGACAGCTGTTAAATCGGACGCCATCTTGAAAAGTAATGCCAACCTAAAGTTCTATACCTCTATAAAAAACACGCTATACTTTAATGCTTCTGGTGTATATGCTTATAGCCTATAGTTTAAGGTAAAATTTCTGTTTTTAATTTCATGTCTAATTTATGTTTTTTTTTATAGACCAATTAGTAGTGACCATAAATAGTATTTGAATAATTATCTTGTTATTTGAGACAGACAATAAATTAATTAAAAAATTAAATTATTCCACAAGTATAAAAGGAAATCTCAAGCAAATTTCAAACACCATCAACATTTGGGTAACCCTAAATATTACATATTTGTATACAAAAAATATTTAACATTTTTTAAAATCATTTCCTTTAATTTTGTTTAAATTAAAAACATTTTACAGAAGTTTCAATTAAAATATTATTGTTATTAATCATAATATTTATGGAGAAAAAACAAAACAAACAAAACCTATAATTAATTTATTTATAACAAATCAAATACGACAAATGGCTATGATTACAACACAAAATAAAAAAATCGAAAAAATAATTACTATGAATGACAAAGTTGTTTAGCCTACAATCGAAACAAAATTCCGTTTTTTCTTATTTTTTGTAACACTTGTTGTAGTCAAAAGATTGTTGGAAATGTAATGGCTTTAACCATAAGGCATTTTATTTCGTTCTTTATAATATTTTGATATCATTTAAAAGCATATGAGCATTTCTAACCACCTATTTAAGAGTAAATATATTATTATATTATAATAACAATGTATGTTATTTAGATTATATCTCATAAAATAGATAAATCAATTTTATATAGACCATATTGTAGCGTAGGAATATGAATATGACATTTACGCCATTTTTGAAAATACGAGCATATTATTTCGTATGCCTTCCTTTCTATTGAATGTTATATAATGTAAACCAAATCAATGCGAGGGTTTTGATTGTAACGCTTTTTGTATATAATTTTGTATACTCTACACTAGAAAACTATAGCTGTATATAGCGTTTGAGCTGATGTTTGTTTTACATTTGAAAATATCAATCCTTGAACCACCTTTTATTACATCGATTCAATCAAAATCATTTTAAAAATAAAGGAGCCTATCTTTCAGAAAGTCCACAAAATGGTATTAGATGATCATTGGCTGAATTAGCTAAATTGATAGGTGTTTAAAAAGTGCTTAACATAGCATATTGATCGAAAATTTAGAGACAAGAAGGCTGTGAACATGAGAGCCGCAGTTGCTAATAATAGAACAAAGACAGCGCCATGTAAATGTTTCAATAGAGTGTTTGGCGGTGTTACACAGCGATTTTTTCATGAGTTGCATTGCGAAAAGCTTAATAACTCCGTCAATTTCCAATGGATTTCTAAACTGTAATCTAATTTTATTCATAACTTAATATAATTCCATAATTAATTTATCAATAGTATGGTTCCTATATAAAATAGTACGCAAAAAAGCACCTAATCTTGAAAAATGTGGAAAAAATTTTATGAAAAATTTGTTTGCTTGTTAAATACACCCAGATTCTTGAAGGCTACTTAAAAGGAATATATATCATTTAAAAGGCCTATTTCTATTCTTCCCAAAAATCGAAAATAAACTTAAAATCGGGTAATATTCAACTAAGTTATAAGTTTATAAGTGCATAAAGGTCCAAAAACCGGTTTTTTAGCCGTAACTCGAGATTTTAGAGGTGTTTGAAAATTCCAAAAACAGATCGTTGTCCTACTCGACAGCGTCTATCAGAAAAGTAATGTTATTTCCTTTCATTTTTGTCGCACCGTGTAATTTGTTAAGTTATTGCAGCGTAATTAAGGAAAAAGGCCGCATTCATTTATGCCAAAATCATTTAATTAAATTTCGAATGGCATCGTCTCGCACATTATTCGCCCGATTTTTTTTTTTTTTTTTGTTTGAATGTATCTGTGTCGCAAGTGGCAGGAAAAACTTTCGCGGGAAGATTTTTCCACAAATGAACGTTGCAACTGCCGACACAAAAAGCAATACATTTTGACACGAGCGCTTTATGCCTCTGTCAAACGCCTTGGAAAATATCCATCTCTCGGAGAGCACCGTCAGTAGATCACCAGTAGAACGGCGTTTGCGGAAGCTGTACTTGACGATCGCTTAGCAAACCGTTGGGCTCTAAATACTTAACAAAGTGGTAATTAATCATATTCTTCATAACTTTGAAGAGTTCCGAACAGACTGTTGTTGAGCGGTAGTTTTCATGGTAGATAGTCTTGCTATTTTTAAAAATTGGCGTTACATTAGCAGCCTTCCAGCAGAATAGAAAAATGCTGGCGCTATATGAAGCACTGAAAAGTTTGGCTAATGGACGCATAGCCGTCGAAAAACACTGCTTCAGCACCAGTGCTGGTGGTATGCCATTCGGCATAGAAGAATTGTCAACATTGAGATTTGCAATCTCTTTTGTATTTATAAAATTTTCTATTTAAGTCACTTATCTTGTAATTTTATAACCCTTTATCATTGTGCTGAATTTGCTGATGATCGATAAGTAATTAAAACCCTAGAAAATTCACAAAAATTTAGTAATTTTCTGGGAAGGACGCCGAATAAAGTCAACATTTAAAACAGATAATCATTGCACATTTACTATTTTTTTTCCTCCGTTACTCCTCTAGGGATCATACTGGCTTTCCACAAAGCATCTATTGTTTTGTTTCAGTTTCTTTAATCAATTTGATATTTTTAAGCTAAGTAGATGATTAATCCGCTGTAGCTTCCTCCATATGATTTTTTATTTTATTTTATTTTATTTTTTTGTGTAGTGGTGAAGATCCTTGCTAATTGGTGGTGATCTTTACTTCGGCATTGTAATTTTTTCCCAGTAGGTGGCGTGACTTTCCTTATCATACGTCTGATGTTTGTCATCATCGCCAGAGGTATGCGGAAAGGGTCAGGGGGGCTTTTTTATTTTTACACATTTACTATAGTTGTTCCCGAATAAATTTTTGGTTGGTTGCAAGGGAGAGGACCATAGCTTCATGTCCACAGACATACACCTAATCCAGCATTGGACCGTTGTGCCCTGGCTAAAAATATAAAAGCAGTACTGTAGACATACACACTTAGTGACTTTGATCCAAAATTTCTAAGGTGAGAAATTTCCGGAATCGTGTCGCTCTCCAAGAAACGCAGTATATTTTTGGCAAAGGCCGGACAGTTGCATATGAAATGTTCGAGGGTTTCATCATCCTCCCCACAAGCTCTACATACACTGTCCTCCGACACGTCTATGCTGTTCAAATGAGCCCGAAAGCTTAAGTGTCCTATAAAGATGCCCAAAATGCTACTCAGGTCCCTCACACAGTAAGCCCTTTGTGATGTTCCATCTTGGATTCCGCCAAAGTGAGATATGCACATGTAAAACCCAATTTTTCAACTCGGATCTAGCCGCCAACTCTGTTGTCCTAATTAGCAGTTCATTCGTATTTTTGTTCCTTGTGACCCCATGGTGTCCTAGCACCCATAAAACATACACTGTGCTCTGCACTGCGAATGCATTTATGGCCCTCTTACAGTCAAGCACCGTTCTACACTTTGTCCCATTGCATTTTAGACATTGAAAGTTTGGTTATATCAATAAATTTTTAAGTTGAAAACCTTAATAACAGTGATTATGGATAAAATCTGTTCTCAATAGTCTATCGATCTTTATTACTTGCTCTTGAATTGGATTGCTCTATAATTACATCTACCTGCCATACAAGAAACTTATCATTACAAGAATTACACTGTGGAATAGGTTACCACATGGTCGGACTTTGCAAACTTTAACTTCTTTTACATGTTTTTTTTTTATTATTTATTTGGAATTTATGTCATTAAAGTATTTCTATCTGTTAACTATATTTTGTTTGATACGCCTCTGCAATTTTACCTGGTTTTATGATTTTCTTTTATTCATTTTTTTCCTCTTGGAGATTAAAAATTTTGTAAATTTTTTATAAATAACCAGCAGGTTTCTTAAAATAATTTTTACAGCCGGAAATTTATTTTTATTTAAGATATAAGCTTTGGGAAAAAATTATTTCGTGTAATGCGGGTTATGTACGCTAGTGAGTGGGAAAGAAGTTATTAATTTTGTGAAAATATGTTTGCGACTGTGAAAACGATACGTTCATTATTGCTCGTGAAATCAAAGGTTTCCTCTATCATTTGACTACTTTGTGAGCAGCAAACCTCAGACTGAAACTGTTCTCATATATTACACGATACTCCTCCAAAAGTCTATTCATATAAATTCTGAATTTTAGAACAAATTTAGTTTTTCGCCAAAATAAGTTTTAATTACTTTCTACTTTACTCACGACCATGGGTAGCTGATTTCGTAAAAATTTAACATTAGACGTTAACTCATTAGTTAAGCTCAGATTGTTAATCCAATGTGCTTGCCTTATAAACGTCCTTTCATACTCAATCACGTGTGAGAAACTTAAAAAAAGGAATTGGAGCTCTACTGTCAAGTCAAGAAGTTCATGTTCAAGTTTGGCCTCGTTCGATATTGAGTGCAAAGGTACTCAAGTTATAAAAGTGATGACTGGAGATTATTATATGTTGCAATAGCGTAAAGCGGTCGAAATAGTTTAGTATCTCAATGAGGCCCTTTAGCATAAGCAGCTGATAAGAGTTTGCATTTATAATAAGCTGGTGCAGATTTTGAACTATAGTTGTCATCTATTATTAATTTTTGAAAACTACAAGTGCTAGGTTTTGTTTGAACCACATTGAGCGATTTTGATGCAAACTAAAGTTCAGTAATACAATGTGGGCGTGGCACTAATATAATGTTGAAAATAAAATTTAATAAAAACATTCAAAGCAGTTCCTGTTCTTAAATTCAAATATTGCAAAGTGTGTGTGAGATATTCTCTATATGGCATTATGTATGGAATATAATATAGCAAAAATATCCACCATGGCTTCCCTGGGTGTTTCTCTGGCTCATAAATCAGGCTGAATTTGGTGTAATGTTGTATTTGAGGGCTGCTTTGGCGATATGGCGGTATTCGCGTATACCTGCGACTTAAGAAAACCACAAAAGAAAATATCGAACGGGTTCAAATCACATGATATCGGTGTCCTAAAATCGCTGGTGCAGAATGTCTAAAGTTGTATGAGCTGTGTGGCACATAATGCAGTGCTATTGAAACCACATGTCGTTGGTCTACATATCATCCAGTTTAGGAAAAAATATGTTGGTAATTGTCATCCTATAGTACTTGCCAATATCGTTCTTTAAGAAATATGAAATCCACAGTCCGAAATCCACACCAAATTGTGATTTTTTCGGGATGCATTGGTGGCTCTGAGGTCTCATGTGAATTAATATCATTCCATATTTCACAATTTTGTTTGTTGGTATACCCATTCATCCGGAAACAAGCTAAATCGCAGAACATGATTTTTGAACGGAACTTTGCCTGAACATAAAAAAATTTTTATAAAACAGTTTTATCATTTCAACGTGTTGTTGAACACTGTATGTTACCAAACTGAATAAGCGATAACCAATTCAACACATGTAACAACAATAAGACCACTAACAGCATTCAAATTTTATTACTATTACTCTTTGAAAGGGGTGATAAGGGGGTGATACATTGGCAAACGTTTGTTTGCAAGCATCGCAAATGTTTGGCAATGTATTAGGGGTGATAGACTGGCAAACATTTGTTTGCAAATAGCCAGTCGCATTCATGGAGGAGTAAGTTAACCGTGTATGAGATTGGCTATTTACGATGTTTGCTAATGTATCACCCTTTTAAGACGGAAAACTACTTTTTTCCTGCACAAATAGTAGTAGATTTTGTTTTTAACAAAGTTGTACTCGTAGTGAAAATATAAGCCACCATAACCAAATTAATTCTTTTCTATATTTGTTTATTTTAATTGTACACAATAAATAAAATTTATAAAAATACAAAGCTAGTGGTCACCTAAGCCATAAATAAAATGAAAATTTCTCTTTTTTTTATAAATTTGTTAATATTAACATTGAAAAAAATATACAAAATAATATTACAAAAACCTTAGTTAAGTCTCTAATTATCAGTTTCAATAATTTGCATTATTTTGGAGGTGACAATATTTGCAGCTTATGCACGGTGTGTGTAAAAAAAAATTGTAGTGATTTATGTGTCACTCAGACCGGGTGGGGGTATTGGTTGCAACTGTTGCCAATTGATGGCTTTATTTGTTTTACATGGCATTCGAACAATGTTGTTACAAACAAAAAACTATAATTTCTTAATAAATTTTCATTTTGTTATGCTATTTTGGTCATAATAAATGCATTGACATGCTTTAACTACATATCTTCAATTATAATATATTAGGGAGGATCATGGTTATGTGCAATTAATAAGAGATAAGCAAATAATGGTTTTTTTAATTAAACTAAAAAAACATTGCAATTTAAAATTGTTTTTAGATGTTTGTGTATTTTTCTTTTTTTGCTCTAATTTTATGCTATAGCTTTTGAGCCACCCTAATGCTTTTACTACAAATTTCATTTATTATTATTGACGGCTGCTACTCTCATTAACAAACTCGCTAATGTCTTGATTGCTGACAAATCTTTTTCAATGAAAAGGAAAATAACGATTTTACTCGTACTTCCAGTTTAAATGGCTTATAAATAAAGCTTTAAAAATCGATTTATTGATTTAGTAATCGGTTGAGCGATTAATGTGTTCGATGATGAATCAATGCCAAAAAAATATATATATATATAAATACGAGTATATATATATTTTAAAGGAAGTATTTAAGAATATGTGTCAAATGTTTCTTTCTCATTGGCTACTTGAAAAACCGATTAAAATATCACAACATTGAAAAAAGATTAGGCATAAGTAAAACTTTTCAAATTTCTTTAAAAGCTCGATTACTCAAGTAATCGTTTATAAATGTAAGCAATTTAAAATAGTCTCAAAAAATTGTATATACAATAGTATATCAGATATAATGATTAGTATAACTATTTACGTTATTTTGAACTTTATTCGGGTAACTAAGTTACCAACAAGTAATATATTTTTTAATTCAAAAAATTATTGTTTACTTAAGTAAATGTTTATTGTAAAAAAATATTAAAATTGACAATATTAGTGACATTTTATAAAAAGAGTTATCATATAACTATAATCGGTTACTCTTTCTTAAAAAAAAGAATCAATGCTGAAAGTATTGAGATCATTGCATTGTGACAAATATTCTTGACAAGTTTTACTTTTAGGGTAAAAACTAATCTTTAATTGGCAGGCATTTCAAATTCGATTCTGTAACGTTTAGGGGTTAAGTTTTCACTGAACGTTTGTGTGAAAAGAACATCGTTGTGGTCCATCAAAGAAAACAAATTCAGAAACATTAAAAATTTGATTTTCCCAGTACTTGTCTTTAGGCATTAGGAATACCTTACCAGAGAGAGTGCAGATGCTCAGATGCCATTAGATTCATAGTAAGACTTGATAATATTTCTATAAGACAGACACACCATACTCTACATTTACGTAGAGTACCACACACTAGGTGAATCTGTATTTTTTGAAAAGCCTAAGGCTTAATGCCTTTTTAGAATACATTTGGTATTTCTTTCAAAATAACATTTTCGGATTTCTAATATTAAATTTCAAACGTATATACATATGTAATTAAATCTGATATAATTTATTGAAAAAATATAAAACTAAGCTGAAAACGTTTGTTTAGCTAGAGCCGCTATGCTGCCTCACAGCTAATGTCAGGTCAAATTAAAGCAAAATCTAATTTAAGTTTTGTTAAACGATTTGTCAAATGACTGATACGGAAGCAGTATTTTAGTAGTATTAATCGAAATGTACCCATTTTGCAGCGGAAAATTTAACAAGTCAGATGTAAAATAGTGAAATACATGCCGTGTAACATGGGCTTTACAAAACATTTCAACACACACTTTCGAAGTGGTAGTCATTTAGTTATTTCATCCTACGTCGCCTTAGACTATTCTTTTTGGTTAGTATTGGTAAGTTTTTTTTTTTAAATTTTTCTAATAGAAACTTACATACGGAATACAAATTGGCACAAGAAAGCATTGAAGCATTTTATGCCATGTTAGTTAGTAGATCACTCTCTCATTCATAATTCAACCCCCAATTATGTGTCTAATTACATAATTTCCCATACAAGTTTTTAAGAGCGAATCATTACTAACAAATTGGATTTCAATTACCCTGTAAATTACTAAAAAAATTTCTATTTTTATCGCAACAAATCAAAAATAACACAAATAGAGGAAAACGTAATGTTGCCAAACGTAATGTTTTTCTTAGTATATGTACTGATGCCATGTGTAAGGCGTAATTCGTGTAAGTAATTCAAACAGTAAATCATAATTTGTTAGGCAACTGTCAAAGCTGTTTAAGATACAATTAACTTTCGATGTGTGATACATTACAAAACTAAAATACAGGGTGTCCGCCGGGAAGGTATATTACTTTATTTTGCCACCATTTTGGTAAAGATTAGTTTTGACAATTCATATATGGCAGTCGTGAAGTAGAGACGTGGCAAATTTATTATGGAAAACTATTCAGTAAACCAATGTGTTTAATCGTAAAAACATTTTATCAAAATCAATCATCGATTACTGTGACGAAAATCATAAGGAGTGACGAGGCACATTTTCATTTGAATGGTTATGTGAATAAACAGAACAGTCGGTTCTGGGCAATGGAAAACTCTCAAATTATTCATCAGTCACCTTTGCATCTATTAAAAGTGACAGTCTGGTGTGCAATTTGGTCAGGAGGAATCATTGGATCTTTGAAACTGAAAACGGCGTAACGGTAACTGTCAATGGGAAGCGATATCGTGATATGATTGAAAACTTTTTAATGCCACAACTGTATGCTTTGGGCTTGACTAACATGCGATTTCAACAAGACGGTGCCACATCGCATACAGTCAGGATTACAATGGAATTACGGCGAGACCTCTTTCCACAACAAATTATTTCAAGCAATGGTGATGTTGATTGGCCTCCACGGTCGTCTGATTTGACTGCTCCGGACTTCTTTTTGTGGAGATATCTGAAAAGCAGGGTTTATGCAAACAAACCAGAAACGCTGGAGCAACTCAAACAAAATATTCGTGATGAAATTAATTAAATACCGTGTGAAATGTGTGAGAATGTAATGAAAATTGTGCTCAAAAGGGCTCGCATTTGTGAGGCTAACAGAGGCGGGCATTTATCTGATATTGTATTCCATATATAATTGCCGACATTATATAAAACATTTATCAATATAAGATCAATTAATTCTCATATAATCAAATATTATAAACAAACAAAGTAGTATACCTTCCCGGTGGACAGCCTGTATATCCGTATCTTCTGTATTAGAATACAGAACTTCTAAAATTTCAAGTACATCATGTCTGCGGCCTTGATCGATAAAAATTTTCTTTTTATATTTTTGTAAATTTATTTATAACTTTTTTTTATTTATTTTTTTAATTGGAAAATATTCAAACAAAATATTTAAAGAGGATTGAAAACAATCAATTGTATTTATTGAATGCCAATTGAAAACTCAATTAAGAAAATTGAGTTGAAATATGAAAACTAAGCGCAGTCTTAAGTTTAAATGAAATATCAGTAAAATATTATAAAAAAGTAATAAAAATATCTGGTATGAAATAATTTATTGAAATTAAACACAATTTGACCTTAAATTGTTTCTTTAAAAGACAACAACAAAAACACAAACAACAATATTTATTCTTAATATAAAAAAACACCTACAAAATTGTTACAGCCAGTGGCACTGAATTGCTGAAGGAAATGATTTTTTTGCTTCGCTCCATTTTTGTTTTTTGATTAAAAGTTAGTTTAAATAGATAAAAAAACGACAAATTCTGTACAATGTGTTGTAATATGAGTTGATATTGAAAAAAGATAATAATTAAGATGTTATTGTTGTTGTTGTATTTTTTTGTCACAACAACATATGTTTCACATTTATTGATATGATATTGAACTTATATTTTACACAAACTACCCGTATCTTTATCATTTTTTATCTATTTTGTTAACATTGTGCAGGGTGGATTCACAAAAATTGAAATAAAATTGAGGAATTAGAGTAGAAATTCAAACATCATACAATACTTTAAACATAATGGTTTCGAAGGTAAATTTCTTTAAAATTTGACTTAAAAATGGTAATTTAATCTATTTTTACTTTTATATTACACTTCCAGAATGGTATTCTTCAGAATTTAAGTCACATATATGTACACATAGAGTCATAAGATTGTCTCAAAACTATATTAAAAACTATTCATGCACAACATTCGTTTCTGCATGGGCGATATTCGCTGTAACTGAACTCTAAATCGGCTTTTCCTGCGATGTAGGTTACCACAGGTATCATTTAACCGAAAACTATGTTTCGTAGAGCCCCATGGTTATGGTAAAAAAAAAATCTGTTATATGTTGTATTCGGATTCGTGATTATCCAGGATAAGGTAGCCTCTATTTACTTTTAAAGTTCACAACTAACGATATAAAACCGTAGCAACGATTAGAAGTGGTTGCAAGGTTATAAATAAAATACGTGTCTAAAAACCACACAGGCCCCTACTCTAACTAAGAAACATCGAAGTGACAATTTAGGGAGTAGTACATATTTCTTAATCAGCTGTTGAGAACTAAAAGTCCTCACTCTATCACAGTCAGTCAGTCTCCCTGCAATTTAAATTCCCATGGGAACGATGTGCATTTTGCGATTGGCCGACCTCATCTACTGGCGCCGTGTTGTTAGAAATGAGTCTGCTCAGATCACAAAAGACCGTTTTTATAGTACTCGGATTCGTGACTAACCCAAGTTGTAATTTTTGAAAAAACTCGATACAAATCATGACAAATTAACGAAAAACCAGTGTATGACCCCACTTTGGGAAGTAAATTTAGTGGATCCACTGTCGTAACTGTTCTGTCGTTAGCTGAGTAAACTATTTGACTGAAAATGGAAAAATACAAAATGGAAGTTATCTATATTTTTCAGGTTAATAGCATGTTTCCATTTGGGCAAATATTCATGATTCGCTCTCTTACTCTTAGTTAATATCTCAAACACTACTGAAACAACATGGTTCGTTATACAAAAATTTGAGAGCGAAACACCTCAGTTTAAGTTGTTTCAATTTGAATCACCTTCCGGAATATGAAGAATTTAGTGTCTTCTCTTTTTTTTATCGAAAGTTTATCTAAACTAACCGTCAAAATAGTAAATGTGAACAATCATAAAACAAACAAACATTAATATCACCTACACACATAAGCCTCAATTGGCAATTAAGGGATTTTAAGCAATTAAGACCTTAACTGAGCTCAATTTATAATACAAAAGCACGATTAATAAATCGCTCAATTAGTAATTAATTGCATTATTAATTAAGATTAATTTACAATTCAACCCTGTGTAAGTATGTAGAATGAGGAGTGGCAGCACCGTATGATGTGTGTTCTTTTATTATTTTGTTTCAAAATAATAAATTTAAGTTTTCACGAGTAAAATCTGTCTTAGCCAACTTAATTTGGCTATATGTGAATAGTAAATTCGATTCGATTCAATTTAAAAGCTAATCAATTAAAATCTATGTCTGAACATGGTGTAAAATTCTTAAAAAAATAAACTCGGAATGGAAAAAGATATAAAAAATATATTTAAATTTTTTTCAAAATTTAAAATTAATTTTAAAAACCAAAAGGAATCAATTTTCCTTTAGTTGACATATATACGTCTGTATACTCAACAGTGCTGTAAAATCGTCGTGTAAACATCATGATTCCTAATCATGATTAAGAGAGCCAATTAAGTAATTCGTTTCATCTTGGAAAAGCACTATAAGGGTTTGCCACTGCATTTACAGTCTTTTGGCGCCATGAGCAACTACTAGATTGAAAATGAGGCGCTACAGAGAATGATTAATGGAGGAGTAAATATAAAAGCGTAGGGTAAGTACTTGTTTTTATTATAATAATCAGCAAGAACTCTTATTGATATCTTTCCCTGTAAGAGTAGTGATAATTGGTTGCTTTTCCACGCCTTTGCCTTTCGAATTGGGTGGGTGAATAAAGGTTTTCCGTTTATTTGGTTTTGTTCATAAACAAAATTGCATCGACTGCTAATTTTTAATAAAAATCATAAAAGCGTTCGTTTTATAGTTTAATCGCTGTAGAGAAATTCTATATTTTATACATAATATATGCCCTGATAACATTTGTTTTATAGGTCATATTGCAAATATAGCAAAAATCAATATTTAAGTTATTCAATACAAATCTATTTTCATATTCTAATTGCAAATCTATAAATAAAAAAAACCACAGAGAGAAAACTATAGATAATCATGTAAAATAAGTCATATTTGGATACATAATATGACATACATACTTGTACATACTCATCGTATGATACAAGTACTTTCATGGCAATTGGAAAATTAAATGTTTTTATAGCGCTCGCTTACAAAATTACTTCAACAACCTTAAATATGCCTATTATGTAAACATGTTTATGAATATGATTTGTTTATTATTTATTTTGAATATACAAAATTAAATAAATATGAGAAGAAGAAGAAAAAACATAAAATATTAATACAAACATGTAGAAATTTAATTAAACATTAAAACACGCATAATATTCAGACTGGTATAACTAATATGAATATGATGGTATTAAATCAATAAACGAACCTCCTGTTTAATTATTCATGAAACGTTTTTATAAGTTCACAACTTTCAACGCCAAATCTCAGTAAACGAATGATGGATTATACATATTTAATAAAAAAAGTGAGGAAAGAAAACGCGAAAAGAAGTACGAATACTTGCACTTTCATTTTAATTTGTACTTTTTAGCTTTTAGATAATGGGGGTGTTGCGTTAATAACAGTGTACTGTAAAGTCCTATTCCTACGTTATTGCTAATTTTTTTTAGTGCATTTTTGTATACATTTAATGCCATGTTCACACGAGATTTCGAATTATTTTGTTCGCTATTTGAATTACATAAGTACACGAATTACCCAGTTTACATACATTGGTTTTGTCAGTATATCTTCCATTTTTTTCTATTCTATTTTTTTGTACTTTTTGTTAAATTGTGTTATTTGCGTGTTAACAATGGAAGGAAAAAGTAAGAGAAAATAAAAAAATATTATTTCAAAGACATATAAGTAAGAAAACGAAAGCGAATGGAAATGGAATGGAATCATATATTTTGTTCATATTTTATGCTTGACAACTGGTAATGACAAAAAACCGATAAAAAGAGATCGTATTGATATTTTAGCGATTCCCCGGGTTATGGAAACTGACTTACTGACAATTGGGCGATTCGCTCTGAAAAATTTGTATGTAGAATTATGAAATTCGACTCATATTAGGAGTGAATTATGAATGAAAGACCGAATTACGAAAAAACGTTGAAGTATGAACGTGGCATAAGCTTGTTTCAGTTTTTATTTGTTTTTAATTCAAAGCCAAATTCGAAACGTTTGAAAAAATTAAAAATATAATGTCATATAGAAATTAACCGCAGATTTTGACATTAGTTGGTGTTGCTATCTATATATCGGTCAACATTTATTCGCTTGTCTCATAAGAACTCATTTATGAATGGACAAAGGCATATCTTTAATTTGCCGATTGTTTTAAAAGTTATACTGATTTTAAGTCATATATTTTATTCTAAGAAATAAATGCGATGAGATTACTGATAGTGAATTCTTAATTCTGTTCCGGAAATTTCGGTTCTGGTCGGCCAGTCGCTGAAAAAGTAGATGAAGTTTTGCAACTGGTGCAGCAAAACTGTCAACATTAAGCATATAACAACACTTGGGAATTATTTAAAAACAGCTGGTTACTTAAAAAAACTCCATGTGCAAAAAATACTTTGATTGATCGAATTACCCTTCAAATGTGCAACAAAATGGAATCACATTTAAAGCGGATCATTGCGGGAGGAATAAAAAAAATAGGTTAAATATAAGAATGTTAAATGAAAAAATCATTGTTGAAGGCACAAAAGAATTTGAAGCCTGGATTAACAGTAAACAAGGTTATGTTAAGTGTTTAGTGATATTGTAAGGTAGTTAACAACTATAAGCTGCTACAACCTCCCAACTCGAACGTTTGAATATATTAATCAAGAAAAAGCGGCCTGAATTTGCTACACATTTTTGATAAGTAAAAATTTGTATTGTAGCTGATTTTCTTCACATGATATAGTTAAATCATACAAAAAAGTTAATTTTTTTTACTAAGTTTTATAAAAGTAGAAGCTGTTTTTGCAAGAAATATGCCAATAAAAAACTTATTTTCTAGATAATATTGTAGTTTGAAGGAAAGTTTACTAAAATCATGTGCCGTTTTCTTAGTAAATTAGAAAACTAGTCCATTTAAAAAAATTATTATTAAAAATGCAGTCCATCTAAATGTTACAAACAACATATCTACTCGTTTAGAATATAATTAAGAATTTGCAAAAAGTACTTTTACAAGGTACTCTTGTGATAGAGATACTATTTTCGTATAAGCTAATTAATTGACTTGGGTGCTACCAAACGTATAAGTTATTTTAAAGGATAATAATATTAAGTAAAATATAGGTAGAATGAGTACTATTTTAACTCTAAAAATATACAAAATAAAAAAAAAAAAAAATTTCGTCTCGTTCTTATGAAATTTTAAATAGCCATGAAATAAAAAGTTGAAAAAAATCATTTTAACAATACGTGAAAAAACGCATTAAAAAATTCACTTATATTATTATTATTTTTAAATACGTTGTTAACCAAAAAAAGAGGTGTTTAAATGCTTATTAATAAATATTTCCAATAACAAAAAAAAAAACAATAATTTGTTTATAATAATTTAAGTAGTTTCGCACATAATTTTTTTGAAATCGAAATTAATATTATTTTCGAATTTTGTTTATTTTGCTTTAATTTGTATTTTTTTTTCTTCTTAAAATTCTTTATAAATTAAGTATGAAAACAAAATATATTTTTTTAAATTTACATTTTGAATGTTTGTAAAGCACTTGCACACGTTTAAAATGATTTTTTTGTATTGTATTAATTATTTTATTTTGGTTTTTTTTTAATAAATATTTAATTTATTTTTGTTATTTGATATAGAATACGAATATTTCGTTGATTATTTTACTTTTAAAACTTCAAATTTCCGTTAAAACCTTCTACGCTCATTGAATGCCGTTTGATTACTGAATTCATTCAAGTCGACTGGTACTTTTAATCACTGTTTGCCTGTGCTTTATGGGCTTTACTTTGTTTTGTTTATTCGTTGTTTACTGTTTAATCGACTTGTTTTGTTGTTTCTTGGCTTGTTTTTAAATTGTATTGTTGTTTAATATTAGTGTTTATGTTGGAATTGTTGGTGTGTTGTTGCTTCTCATAAAGTATTTAATTGAAGAGCAGTTAATTTAGTAAATATTTTGATGGTTGTTGTTATTGTTTATAAGTGTAAGCAGTGTTGCCGCTGTAAAGTTTTAATACTTTCATTAAAAATCTTTTAATGTGTTGGAAAACTCAAGCATTTTAATGAAATTTTTTTCATAAGAAAACCACTACGCAAGTTATTAATGTGTTTTCGTGTATCAAATCATTGTTTTAAGGTTAAGACATTGCAAATGTAGCTCAAACGTTTTATCGAAATATTGGAATGAATGCAAGATCGAAAAACGTACATCAGATGTTATTTTTTTGTTCAGTCTTTTCTTTAATTACTGTGGCGAGGTCTGTCATGAGTTTATGAAGCATTTTTGAAGGCTAATTGGGGTCTATTTCAGAAAAGAAATGCATAAAGTTCCTTGAAAGTGTGACAGAAGATTAATGGTTTTTGCGTAAAGATAACGCTTCTGCTCATTGTATCGTCGTTTGCGATAGAATTTTTGCCAAAAGCAATATCATAAACAGTCCTCAGCTTTATATTCTTTGTATTAAACCATCGGTAACATTTTTCTGTTTAAAAATTATAAAGTCCATGATATTAGAGTATGAATAATTTAAAAAAATTTTGAATATTCTTAAAAGACTATAAATTTGAGCAAAATGACGATAAATTCGTCATGCACGAAATACTACTACATTGGGCATGACGATATTTTTCGTCATGGAAATTTGTGGTAATATTTTCAACGAATTAATTTTTATGTAATGGAACAAAGTTTATTTCCCTGTAAACAGGCTAATATAAAATCTGCTCTCTTTATTTCTTTCATATTGTTACTACGATATTGCCTTTTTTATTGATTGATTACTACAAATATACCACCTATGGTAACACTTTTATACCAGTTGCATATTGAGAGAGAAAGAAAGAGTGGTCTTTAAAACAGATGTTAAGTATCGAACCATAATAAAATGGTTTCATTTACAATATTTTGCGGTTATTTGATGATTCGATTAAATAATATTATTCGGGCCCTTCATACAATATTTTGCTTAAATCGTTATAAAAATCAAACAGAAAAAAACAACGAGATGGCAAACGTAATAAAAAAAGATTTAATTTTCAGTTTAATGTGGTGAGAGAGTAATTTAAGTCGTTTTGTGTTGTTTATTTTTGTTATTTGTCCACATACCTCTATACAACGCACACATGCATACAAACCCATATATGTGTGTGTTTCAATTTGATGAATGAATTTGCTGAAAAAGCATTAACTTTTGTAATTGAGAATTGAATTACAAGCAATCAACATCTGATAGTCGTTGTACGGCATTATTACAGATAAATTTTAAATGAAAGTGTTAATATTCATAATTTTTTGTCGGAAAATTTGTTTAAATATTTATTATTTTGAAATGATTTTTTCATGTTTTGATTTATTTATAATATTTTTTTATTTTTTCACTGCCTATAAATTTGCAAGTGGGTTTTCTTGTATGTTTGTAAGCATTAAAGTGAAAATATTTCCATCAAATTATTATAATTAGATTGCCCTTCTAATAATTTATATATTATTTCTTTAAATTATTTATAGTTAATGAAATGTCAAGCTGTTTTTTACTTGTTTTTTAATTTTTTGTAATTAATTTCCTTAAAAAACGTAATTTTTTCTAAAAAAAATGTTGTTGTGCTATAATTCTTAATTGTCTGCAACCAACGCAAAAATGATTAAAAAAGCAAAATCAGCAACAGGTTCCAATTTACAACATTGATGCAACAAATAAACACCAACAACAATTATAACACAAAACCTGAGGCGCAATTAAAGAACACGAAAAAAAACAGAAAAGTAAGGTATTTTTGAAAATGTTTCCAAGTGTTTACACTGGCTTTGGAAAAATATGAAACATTTCGTAGTTTTTTTAGTACACAGCTAGAATTGATCAATGCTATCTAATTGTGGCCATTAAAAGTCGATCATTGAGTGTATCGGAATATATCTTCGCTATTTCATGCACTGTTTTCGTATCAAACAAACCACGAGTCGTGTGTTTTACATGCGCACTTCCTTTTTAAGCTTTAATAGGCCGAGACATATGCCAATTTTCGTGGAATATGAAAATTGAAATTTAAGGTTAAACTGTTTAAGTGCAATGGCTTCTTCTTGCTAAAGGCTTGAAAATTTTCTATGCTACAGGTGCACCAGTGACTATATTGGTTACCAATAAGCACCACATCCAATCAATAGCTCGGTATAGCTTTAAATTACAGACACATTAATCCAAAGATCAGTAATGATCCCGAGTTAAACAAGATATGGTTTAAAGTTTCAGTTTTATTTTTGATACGCTGGAAAGCCGCCATGATAAGTAAGACACCCACCTACCAACCAAGAGCTTCTCGGTTTAATCCCAGGCCAGACCACCTGACAAACTTTCAGAAAAATTGCGGTATCAACTCATTACATTAGATAGCGACTGGTTATGGGTGTATACGCTATGAAAAATTTCTTTAATTAATGCATTTGCCGGCTTTAAACTGTAGGTCCCTTTCAAAGAGCTTAAAAATCAGGTTCAGTTCATTGACTGAGATAAATCTCCCGTTTTCCATTTGGGATATCGCAGAATGTTGAAAGCATAGGGTTCGTAAAACAGGGAATTCAGAAAATGCATCTACCAAAACCATTTAAGGCTTTTATAATAAAAAATTCCAGAATTTTAGGTATTCACTATCTGGAAACATTTTCTACTCCGTTTTGGAGGCTATAAAGCTTATAAAACCACAGCTACAGCATTAGTAGAATAATGATAGTGGTGCATAAGATTCAATCAATTGCGAACAAGAAGTCAAAATATAAGTCCAGCTGTGGTCAAATCAGAAAATTTGGCTTCAAATTGATATGCAGTGTGAAGGGACTTTTATTGGTATGCTCAGCTTTCAATATAAGTTTGAAGATTAATTTTTTTTATTACTAAGTTTTTTCCTAAGCAAAATTTTAGCTTTACATACTCTTATATGCTTTCAAAATTGAGAATTGTTTATTTTGAGTACAATATTTCACTCTCAGTGTAACTTTTCCATTTACAAATAATTACCAAGCTAACGTATCAAGTTTAAGCCTCTTCTTTTATGTTATAAGACAACTCCATGGACGCTTAAAATTCTTTTCATACTCGTTTGTTGAATTTTTTCTACTTGTCATTTGTATTACACTGTGTCATACACAGACAGTGTATCACGCTGTGTTTTCTTCTAAAGTCTAAAGATGACATGATGTACTCGGTATGTAAATGATGTTTTAGGAAATAAAACGACAGTCCATTACTGGTCAAAAATATACTTTTTTGTTGTTGTCTTCTATTTAAACTTGTTTACATCTGGCAACAAGCGCAACAATAACAGCAACAGGTAACAAGAAACCATTTGTCTTTTTTTCCATTTTTTTTGTATTTTAAACATAAAAAACTATGTAGAAAATGTTGTCAGTCTGTCAGCGTGAATATTTGTACATATGCAACCAGTTCGATAGACGGGCTACTGGTGAGTTTAGGAAATATTTTGTAAGTACGAGTATAAGCGAGTAAATTTTCTTCATATTTATGCGTTTAATATGCAATAAAATGCAAATTCTTAGAGTGTTGGCGGGGCGATTAATAAAATAAAAAACAAAAATCTCTTTAATAACAAGACAAGTCAAGTGCTTAAATGGAAAGGCTTAAATTCATAAAAAGATAAAATGAATTTGAAATAAAACACATTTCAAACTTATTTTATATTTTGTGAATATGGGGGAAAATATTTTTGAATGTATAAAACAAAAAAGTGTAAAAGAATGTATTCACAGTACATAATATCATACGTCAGCACTTTTAACTTAACCTCATCTAAAATTTTTGAATTTTCGTAATGTAAATTAAAAACTTGACGTAGCTTTAGAAAAATTAGGTCATACATGTACAAGGCATAGATGGTGAGAGCGGTCTAGTTGCACATTTATTTTTTAACAACTTTAAGTAAACGCTTGCTAAAACCACCGTTTAGATATCCGATGATGTCATGCTCCGGTAACAGAAAGTGGATTATCATTGTTTTATACACACGGCCATTGGGCTTTTTGTTTGTCGTTTCGAAAGAAGATCAGACGATGACTGACACCATAGTACAGGGTGTGCGCCGGGAAGGTATACTACTTTAGTTTTGCCGCCATTTTGGTGAACATAAGTCTTGACAGTTCATATTTGGCAGTCGTGAAGTAGAGATATGTGCAAATTTATTATGAAAAAATATTTAGTAAACCAACGTGTTTTAATCATTAAAACAGCTCGCCTATGACAACCCCGATTTTCATGAAAAAATCATAATGAGTAATAAGGCAGATTTTAATTTGAATGGTTATATGAATAAACAGAATAGTCGGTTCTGGGCAATGGAAAACCCTCAAATTATTCATCAGTCACCTTTGCATCCATTAAAAGTGACAGTTTGGTGTGCAATTTGGTCAGGGAGAATCATTTGAAACTGAAAACGACGTAATGGTAACTGTCAATGGGAAGCGATATCGTGATATGATTGAAAACTTCTTAACGCTACAACTGCACGCTTTGGGCTTGACTAACAGGTGGTTTCAACAAGACGGTGCCACATCGCATACAGCCAGGATTACAATGGAATTACTGCTAGACCTCTTTCCATAACAAATTATTTCAAGCAATGGTGATGTTGATTGGCCTCCACGGTCGTCTGTTTTGACTGCTCTGGACTTCTTTTTGTAGAGATATCTGAAAAGCAAGGCTTATGCAAACAAACCAGAAACGCTGGAGCAACTCAAACAAAATATCCGTGATGAAATTAATTAAATACCGCGTGATGTGTGAGAATATAATGAAAAATGTGCTCAAAAGGGCACGCATTTGTGAGGCTAACAGAGGCGGGCATTTATCTGATAATGTATTCCATACATAATTGCCGAGATTAAATAAAACATTTATCAATATAAGAGCCATTCTTTTTCATATAATCAAAAATTATAAACAAACAAAGTAGTATACCTTCTCGGCGGATACCGTGTATTAGCTACATCATATTATAAATCTTTGTGTATGCATTGATGTTTTATCGTACACTTGTAGATTGTTTTCATTTTAATAACGATGATTTTTTGAGTTTACATTCGTAGATGCTAATGATATGTTTGCATGACAACTTAGTTTCGTAATTTACTCTCCTATTAACAACTTAATCACCAATTATGAGCCGAATTACATAATTCTCCATACAAAATTTTGAGAGTGAATCACGAAAATTGTAAGAAATTCAGTTTTAATTACAAAAGTTAAAAATAAAACAATTCTCATCGCTGCACTGATTTCATTTGCTAGCAACTTTTCTATTTGATAAAACGCAATTTATACAATTTAACAATAAACAAGAAGAAGAAGAAGAACTATCAAAACCAATTAGAAACGTACCCTGCGTATAGGGTAATGCATGTAAGTAGTTCAAACTGGGAATAAAGTAATTCGAAGTAATCTAAAAAGTAGTATCATCGGAAAATACAACTTTTTCCGTATCTTTTATCCTAAAAAATTTGCAAACCTAAAAATACTTTTTCTTTTACTCAAACATCTCCACAAAATGTTGTAAAAATTGGCTAATTTTTTGTCCATAACTGTAATAAAATGTTTAGCCAAAAGATGAAAGTCATTTTGAGGCAACTTATTCATCCCTATTCTGCGTTTCGATTACGTCTCCGAATTCATTTACGTTTCGATCGAAAGAAAAAAAAGAAGAAAATAATGTTCACAAAAGCATAAGAACATATGAAATAGAAGCAGAAAGATAAGCAAATTGCAATAAAAACTCAAAATGTAGTACATACGTAAAGAGGTTTCATAAGAAAAAAATAGATAGATTACCCTTCATAACTTAAACAACTTAGAAAAACACAGCTACAATCGTAATGCAGTATACATATAAGTGAAAGAAACGCAACTGAATCGAAACCCGGAATACCATATTTGTAAACGGAAAAAATATCAGTTCGAATCGAAACACAGAATAGGTTGCTTTTTCAACCTTTTAAGATTGTGATGTATTTGGCAAATTTCGGTACATATCTGAACCTATCTGCCAATTATTTTTAGTACCAAAAACAGACTTATCACTAAATCTACAAGATTTCGAAAAAATCTCGTGATGAAGTAGACTTTGCTTTCTATGGAAATCTGGTTAAAATCTAGTGGAGTGTAGATTCAATGCCTCCTCTGATATATTTTCTCATAAAAAATAATAAAATAAATTCCAAGCATTAGAAAATATTTTGGCAATTATTTGCTTTTCAAATGATTAGATTTAAATTTTTATACTTAAGTAAATTGTTCGTTTATTAAATCGTTTATCTCCTCCTAAGAGTTTTATTTTTATTTCAATAAAGACATTAAAAATTCATGTTTTGAACTGTTTTACTTTTAGGAATACCGATTGGTGCTTTTTACCCTTTTTTTTGTCAAAATTTTTACTCTTTTTACCCGTTTTAGAGCCGTGCCCGATACACTTACTTTTTGAAAAAATGGCAACACTGCTCTTCAACAACAACGAAAATAGTTATTCTCAAAACTGGGGTTACAGAAAACAAAAAATACCAACAAAAACTAAGGCATACTTTCAGGATCTAAATAAAAAGATTGTAATCCTTTTTAAACTATTTTTTAAAAATTAGATTGACATTTCACTATGATAAGGTGAATCAGAATTCTAAATCCATTTTTATTATTTAAATAAAATCGTTTAACTTCAGTGAATTTACTTTTTCTCAACCAAAAATAACAATTTGAAGCTCAAATGGCAGTAAGAAGGAAAAGAGTGAAAATTATTACAAGAGAAAAGTATAATTGAATGAAAAATAAACAATTGACTTTGTTTTTAACCAATTTTGGTAAAAATCGAATTAAAAAAAGAATATACATATATAATTATTAAAAACCACATTTATTTGTTTTTAATAAATTATAATGCATTTTTGCAATTTAATATGTATAAAACAAAGTAAACCTTTTCAATAATAACAACATCCACGTATGTTATCATGCATTAACCAAAAAAAAAGGTCGAGAAAAAAGTTAAAACGTCATTCAAGTTCACTTTCATTTCATCGACTATTGTTGTTGCTTTTAATAAAGTTTAAACCCACATTGATCTCAAGTATTTTAAAGCGAATATGAAGCGGTTATATTTGTAAATGACAACAACGATTTAATGTAAAAAGTTTATTCATTATACTCATATATTAAAACAATAATAACAAATATTAAATTAAGCAATAATATTAACAACAACAAAATCAATATCTCAAATGACAGTGTCATTCAACCATTTAACCGAATAAACTTTTTTTCAATTTTCAAAACATTTACTGTATATTTGTGGTTTTTGTTTAAACCTTTTTTTATTTTTCAATCTAAGGCGGTGAAATGACAAGAAAAAATATGAAAATATGCACAACTATAAAAGAATTAAATCTTTATTTTAAAGTCATTAAAAAATTAAAAAAAGTGTAAAGTTTGACACTGGTTATATTATTGACACCACGTGATATCTTCTATGTAAACGATGTAGTCGATTAATTGTTGGATGGAAGAATGCTCCGATGAATTTACTTGTTTTCGGTTTACAGAACATACCTACCATTTACATATCGTCACCTAAAATGCATACGGCCTTATCTAATATTTTGAAAATTTTATTAGAGAGGCAAAAAACAATTTAAAATAAAAAGTATAGTTTTAATCAGCGAGATTTTTACCAATATTTGAGATACGATTTTTATATTTTGTTTAATGACAATGTTATATATTATACAAACGTTTAATTAGGTCTTTTTTGCGTTTTTCATATCATCGCTTTTGTAAATATGGCGGTTTGTTTTTTGTTAATTAAATCGCTAATTTTAGTCGGAAGAGTCCTTTGTTTTGATGAAATACATCAGAATAAAAGAAAAAGTCGATTTTGAATTTTTTGTTAGTTAGGGCCGTTTGCATTTTAGGTAACGATACACATGTTTTTATTATTATAATAAATAAATTTTCAAACCATAGAAAAAATTTATATTTACTTTTATACCTAAATTGGATAAGTCCTACTTAAAACATGTACATTTATTTCATATTCAATTTAAATTCAAATCTGAAAGGAAAACTGCTTTGCAATTGATTGCGATACACTTTTCTTAAAGCCCACCTAAATTGCGTCCATCAACGGGTATGCAAATAAATGGAAATAATATATCAGGCATTAATTAAAAGAAAAAGAGAAATAATTTTAATAAAAATGTTAAAATAATAATAAGAGAATTGAAGGCAAATAACAAGTGTAGGATTTTTGGAGGGTAAAACAACACTTGTTTAGCTTTTAACACAATTTTCCAGACCCCCACAGACAAATGACAATGTCGTTTATAATAATTTCCGATTTCTGTTGCAAGGGTCTTAAGAATTGTTTACATTCTAAGTGTTTCCAGGGCGAAAGGATTAAAGAACAGAGAAAAATTAACGGGGATATAGCAAGATCAACTCTATCAACTATCCAGTCGCAATATATTTCTTTCATAACTACGACGGTTGCTTCGATTGTATAACATGTAACGCCATTTTGTTAATATTATTTTAAGTAAAAATAAAAACACTAATACTTCTTTATACGACTTAGAAAGGTTCTGAAAATTTAGGCCGTAAATCGGAGTGCCATAAAATGAGTTGCTTTAGCTTGGCTAACACTTTTTCTTAAAAAGTGGTGAATCCTCGATTTTTTAGACGTAAAACGAGATAATTTATGCCGTAACTCAGGCAGGTCGCAATAGCAAAATGATCTAAAAAGCAAGACCGTAAGAGTGTATTTATTGTTCTTTAACAGAGGGAGGTCTTTTCGACATTATGTTGCAGAAAATTGTACGGGATTCAGGAGTTAATACTATAGACACAATTTATACCAGACACCACATGCTACTGGCGTATGCTGACGATATTGATTTTATGAAACGCACATTGTGTGGGGTAACTTCTGTCTTTGCGGATATCGAAAAGGAGTAGAAGATTATGGGTCTATCAGTAAATGAATCAGAAACTAAGCTAATGGTGTCTACGAACAAAGAGTTTACGATTATTAGACAACATGTGAAAGTTGATTACTATTATGGCTTCGAGGTTGTGAAAGAATTTATTTACCACGGTACCACAGTAATTAAAACTTTTGAGATCGGTTGTGAGATAAAACGAAGAATCATTCCTGCTAACAGGTGCTATTTTGGCCTAAGTAGCCGGTGAAAAGACAAAGACTCTCGACAAACAAAACTTACACTGTATAAAACGTTGATATTGGCCTGTGCTATTATATGGCACGTTGAAGCAAAGGTGCTTGCACAAACGGATTAACCTAGTCTTGTGGTGTTCTCACTCAGTAAACAACAATGAGCTCTATGAGTTGTATGCCGATTTCGTTTAGTAGAACGCTGCGTTAGCTAGGACATATCGTGCGAATTGAAGATGATGTAAGGAAGGGAATTTAAAAAAGAGGACGTCCAAAGCTTCGATAGAAAGATCAGGTTGAAGAGAATCTTTTGACGCTTAGTGTAAGAAACTGGAACAGAGACGCACAAGACCGAAGTCATGATTCTATCTTATGGTCGGCCTGTGACCCAAAACGAGTTGAGATGAATGGCCATATAAGTAATAAGTTCTTTAATTAGAGAACCTAAGATTGGAAGTATAAAAGGGACAGAAAATTGCTGGGATAAAAGAAAATTGCTGTTTCCCATTAAAAAAAAAAAGAATTACTAGTAATTTTGAAAACCTGCAACAGAATGAGGCATAGGTCTCTATAGGACTATTAAAATTAGAGCGGAGGTAGTAGTTTTGCCGTTTAAAAACCCTTTGCTTTTTATATTCTGTATTTTTCGAATTATACAAAACGCCAGTTATTTTTCGTCTCAGTTAACCCATTAATGCTTAACACACCGTATCCGTGGTCCGTGGTTGTTAAAATTTGACACAAACAGTATGTGGAGGATTTGTACCGATATGAATATTTTTTATTTTTTTTTTACTCCCGCTTCGGTAAAGTGTGTCTTTAATCCAGAATTCGTGATCCAATATTTTTTAACAAAAACAAACTGGTTGTTTATTTGCAACCTTAACAAAAACTGATTCGATAAAAAATAATTTTTTACATAATTTATAAAACGGTTTTTCTAACATATCGGTTTTTCTCCATATAACCGGTTGTTTATATTTCCGGTTGTTTAATGCACTAATGAGAGCTGGACAGGTAGTACATATAAAATAATTGCTCGACATGTTCATTTTGAAAACAAAAGCCAAAAGTTTTTATTTCATCTAATGGTGATATGGTGTTAGTGCAGCACACTAGGGTTTCCTACCACCCTGTACATTATTAATTCTTTCTTAATTAAAAAAACTGCTAATATTTATTGCCATTTCAATAAAATGTTTTCAACTTATTCGGTCATAAATGTCTATAAAAATCGACTATAAAATATTTTTTTTTTGCAATCAAATCGTATTTGTAAAAGGCAAAAAGAGTGTAAAATTAATGAAGTTTTTTAATGACACAATAAATTGTAATTTAATATAATTTTAATTGCAATTTAATTAGAATATAAAATCTATATAAACAGACAATAATATGACAAATATGAGTTTTATAAGATAAGCTCAGATTTATATTTTTAACTGTCTGATTATGATGATTTCAGTATTGAAGCCGTTAAGAGCAGTCATTCAAATGCTAATTATTTATGAAAAATTTAACATAAGAAACGTGTAATCTTAATTCCACTTTTTAAATAATTAAGTTCAGGGTTTACTTGTACTCTCGCATGCTTATAATCAGGTGTGGGAGTTTTATTTCATTCACTTTTCAAAACAGTTCCGATTTGACTCATTTCAGTTATAATGAACTCTGTGCTTAAGTTATGTTTTTTTACCTTTTTTTTGCATAATACCAGTAGCAATTATGTATGTAAAAAAATATTATTTAAAAATATTATTTAGTTTTTATGGTTTTTTAACATGTCAGGGTTTGGGTTTATATTTCATCGCCTTGTTTTACGCTCACTTTAGTTATGCTTTTTGGTTTTAAAATAAAATAAAACAAATTCAGCTTACCAGCACGAAAGACTTCACCACAGCCATCGCAACGTGATGCGAATTGGGCATCATAACAATTGCCGCAATAGATTTTATCAGCCTTAGCGCCGAATTGCTTGTCAACCAATGATAGATGACACTTGAAACACAAGAAGCAGGCTTCATGCCAATGTTTGTCTTTGTATGAAAGATCCTAAACGAATAAAAAAAAAAACAGAATTAGTATTAAGAGGGTATTTATTTCCAGTATAACAAAATTTTCTATGAAATCTATTATTTAAATAAAGAATAAAATTGAGGAATAAAATTGTGAGATCTTTAGAAAATTTTAAAAATTAAATTAATGAAAAATAAAATTAATTTAAAAAGAAGGAGTTTTTCTTCAAAGTATGGTAGTCTTCGATATTTTTTTATTGAGATCTATTTCTTTCCTACTCAAGCAATCCCTTTGAATTATATTACCATTGTGCCTAAAAAGGTTTGACTTTGCAGCTCACTTTCAGCGGAGCAATCCTTATCTTCACAAGCGTGTGAACCGACTTTTGTTAGATTTAGTTTTTGGAAAAGAAAAAATTAAATTATGTAGGTGATTAATTAAAATCAATCACAAGCAACGAGTAAACAGTACAATCCACTAATACATAGGTCATGAACTCTTTCTCTTCACAATTATGGGCCTTTTTTTTGTTATTTTTCATACACCGAGCATAACTTTCTGTTAATATTCCTTATTAGCACGACTATTAGAGAAATTGGTTTCTTTTTTTAAACTAAATTCAAGAACACTTCTTGCGATGGTTTTTCTAGTCAAAATCGAACAGTTCAGGCAGATATTTCATAAAAAACTTATGCAGCACAAGTCAATCAAGATACCGACATCTTCAATAACTTCTTGATGTTTTACTTTTTCAAAATTTTTATCAGTTCTTGACTTTTAAGAATTATTTGTTTCAAGTTCAGACTTTAGCACAAAAGGCCTGTAGAGCGGCCAATCTATCGCATAGGATGGGATACGAGAAAGTGGTAGTTTCATCATCACGAAGCTAACTTGAGCACATATAGCGGCCAGATGTAATGCCACGCAGAGGGAAGCCACAGAGTTGGCCACTAGGTCTAGACTAACCGGTCCTGATAATCAGAACAGAGAATTCGTTCAAAAACACAACTATAAAAAAAATCAAGCCTGATACCTGCCCAAAAGCCTAATAAATCTGGGGATCTGCCTGACATCAATGGTCGATAGTTCTGTTGGACTATCGGAAACGGGAGATGAAATGAAAACAGTCTGCGCCGAGCCACAGACACGATTACTGACAAATGAAGTGGACAACATTCCTCAATCTATCTAAAACCTTGACAGAAATCATTCGCAGGTAGGGTCCGCCAAATAAAATTTTTTTTTGAAAATGCTATAAAAAAACTACTGAATATTTTCTCAAATTTCTTTTTTTATTTGAAAGTACAATCCTTCCGGTTAATAATGGAAAATAATTTCATTCAAATGGCTGCCTCGGCTGGCCATGCAGTAGCCTACACGATCGGTCCAATTTTTAAGCACATTATCGATTGTGTGCAGCTGTATTTCACCAATGGCTTCACGAATATTGCCCTTTAAAGCGTCAATTGTCTCTGGCTTGTTGGCGTAACACTTATCTTTGACGGCACCCCACAAACAATAGTCCAACGGTGTGAAATTGCAGCTCCGAGGTGGCCAAACGACATCAGCTCTGCGGCTGATAATGCGATCTTCAAAAACAGGGCGCAAAACATCGATATAGCTTCGGCTGTGTGGCACGTAGCGCCGTCCTGTTGAAACCAAATGTTGCTAATATTCTCCTCTTCAATTTTTGTGGACAAAAATTCGTTCAACATGGCCCGATAACGAACGCTATTGACTGTAACGGCCACTCCTTGCTCATTTTTGAAGAAAAATGACCCAATTATACCTCTGGATCAAAATCCGCACCAAACAGTGACTCGTCTTGGGTGTATCGGCGTATACACAACCATATTCGTTCAGCGGAAGGATAAAACTAATTATCTGTCAAATCAGACAGAGCTAAGTGTTACCATTCACGAAATAAGCACTAGTTGAAAAAAACGTTAGATGGCGGACCCGATACAATGGCCCGTGAGAATGTATACGGTTGAAGAGTTTGGAATCAGGAACGAGAAATGGAAAGCGTCGCTATATGTGACCCTAATCTTTGTACTTAGACAACAATGTCATAAATCAGACTGTGAAAAGCTTGGCTAAAGTGGGATTCTCATATTGACAAGTTTTATGAACATCTTTTTTCTTTGCTCTGAAGCCTTATGGTATCGTAACGTTTTTATGCGGTTGGCTTAAGGTAGGTGGGGCTCTGAGTTTTCGAGAGTCCTAGCATTTCACATGGTTGTACAACTTGTGGGATTTTCCAAAGCGCGGATATATGATATGCTGGCAATTGAAGATTGGTTTCCTATTTACCGACTATTGTCGTATTTGTTGCAATATAGTTTATCCAATTAAATTTCAGTAACTGTCAATGTTTACTAATGTCATTCAGCTATCGAAACATTCAGTAGGTGTAGTTGCTATTTTTTCGCACATCGTTTAATGGCATGAATAGCATCATCAAAAATTTTTCTCTTTTTAACTAATCATCTCCGGTGGCTCGTATAGACGCTTGATAACCTATTATACCTTTAGCTTGGGTTGTGAGCTAATCAAGAAGAAATTGGTGTTACTTACCTAGACCAGAGATATAATTGTAGTACTATGACACCCAGAAATTTAGGTTCCCGCCCGTAATGTGGTGTGAACTTTAAAAAAGCCCACGCGGTATTTGTGCCTTAAACCTAAATGACTGTTAAAGTCTATTTTTGTCTCGGTTTGGAATTGCAAGCAAAGCTACCAATAGTGCAACAGTGGTTGAAATAATTCTCAACTTTTGAGCCAGGTGTTACTACACCTAGACAGTTTAGCCCTACTCTACAAATAAAGTGTCTCTGAAAGATTCATTATATCAGTGACCACTGTAGATAACACCATGTTTTATGTGAAATGCAGACGATAAGAACATTTATATCGGGTGGGCCATCTATCGGTTTAAATTTGAACCAGCGGTTATATCGAAATTGGCAATACTTATGTCATTCTATCTGTCACATAATTCGGTATATTATCTCCACTTAACGAAATAAATTGATTTACGTTTAACCAACGTTGGGATTTATTGGAAATATATTTCTAAAACAAAGACAATTGATCGTAAATTGCAAAAAAATAAAATAAAAAAAATCGTCTCTTCGGATGAAGCTCGTTTTCATATCGGGGGTACGTAAAAAAAAATTGCCATACTTGTGGCTCAGAAAACACAAACGTGGTCTTACAGAAGTCAATACACCCATTATGAGTGACTGTTTGGTGCGGCTTGTGGAGCGGAGGCATCATGGCACATATTTCTTTGGAAATGAGAACGGCCCAACAATTGCGGTTAACGGAAGCACCTATCGCTTCATTGTAACGGATTTTTTTGTTCCCGCTCTACATGGTATTGATGTGAACGATGTTTGGTTTCAAGCGTTTGATGGACATTTAATTAGCCGAAATGGTGATGTTAGTTGGTCGCCAATAAGCTGCGATTTAACACCGTTGGACTATTTTCTGTGGGGCGTCGTTAAAGACAAGTTTTATGCCAACAAACCAGAAACAATTGAGCATTCGAGATGCCATTGCCGAGATACGATCCCATACACTCGAAAAAGTTCTCGAAAATTGGTGCGATCGAATGGGGCACAGGCTAGCCGCGGCAGCTATATGAATGAAATATTATTTCATTTCTAACCGGAATAATTGTACTTCACAAGAAAAAAAAACAAAATTGGGAAAATTTCAAACCGTCTTTGTTTTATTGCATTTCTAAATTTAGATTTTTAAATGGCCCACTCTATATTATGACTCATGCCCATGGCTAGACTTAGACCCCTAACCTAAGGACAAATTATATCTAAATACATGGCAGGAGAGTTGATTGATGCTTAAAGCAGCGTTAGGGCATGTCCAGAAAAACGTATTCATGTAAACCGTATGACTGATTTTCATTGTCTCTGTAGCCAGTGCTGGAAAATATCACTGGGAACGAAGAAAAATAAAGCAACACCTCATGGATAAAATTTTAGACGCCATTAGCAGACATATAGGAGCGAGTCATTGACAATTGGAACGACAACATAATAAAGGTATAAGTGTTATGTGTAAACTAACAGAAAAAGATACACCTTGAACCCTTGGTAGGTGCGATATTATATTGCGATATAAGGTATCAAATAATCGGGCTTGACCAATTGTAATATCATCACAGATACGGTAAGGAATGTAAAAAAAATATTTCATTTAAAAAAGTATTTTAAAATTTTGTTTTTCTCTTACTAAGAATGAAACAAAAACAATTAAAATATTTCCTTATATTTAAAATAATTTTTCTATTTGTAGCTGCAATTTATTAATTTATTTTCCGAAGCAAAAAATAATAAAGTATGTGTGTGTCTGTGACTCTGCCTGCAATAAAAAGCAGTCTTCTTTGCATCTCAAGCAATGCTATACGATTTTGAAATCTAAACAAAACAAACACATGCCAGAAAACAGCCAGATTTTCTAATGAGAAAAAAAGGCAAAAAATAGAAACTGTAGCCAAAAATAAATTATAAAAATATGATGTAATTATGAACAATTTCTAATTTCGTATAGTTTAGGAAAAAAAAGAATGTGTGTAAGAGAGAGAGAAAGAGAATTTTATTAAAAATTTTTTACTCACCTTGGAATCGATACCGATAATCTTGTTACACTCCTCACAAGTGTTGGCGAATACATTCTCGTAACATTTGATGCAATAGGGATGATCATCACGTATTACATAACGTTGGCCGGTAAGGCTCTCATCACATTGCCAGCAACAGAAATGGCCAGAATGCCAATCCTTATCCATGGCCTTTGTATATTCACCACTGAAAATTAACTGTAAGTACATAGAATAGGGAATAATGTTGTAAAAATCCAAATTTTTTGTTTATTTTCTTTTCTTTTTATGCAACACATGTTTATTTGTGTGCGTGTAAAAAAGGTGTTTTTTATTTTGTTTCTATTTTGCTTTGGTTTTTGTTTGTAGAGTTTTGTTTTGTGTTGTAAAGTAATAGTGGTGATAGCAGTAGTATAGTAGTAGTGGGAAAAATAGAAAGTGGTGAGTAAGTAGGTAGGTGGTAATAACAGTTGTAGAGAGTTTTAAAATATTGAGTATTAAACCGTTAAATGGTATTGTTGTTTTGTGTTTTAAGGTGATTTTGTTGATATTTTCTCAGTGTTTGGTATTTTTAATTTAAAAAGTGTTTTATTTGAAATTAAAACTTTATTTTCTTATATGATATTTTAATTAATTTTCTTTGTTAAAAAATAAGCACTTTTTACTTTTTTCTGTGAGTGTTTTTGTATGTGTATTTGTAGCTATTTTAAAATTTCATGTTTTTTTAATATTTTTGTTTGCGTTTTAATAATTTGTACCTTTTGTTTAGTCAAGAGAGCTGAGTTACGTGTCGTTTTTTGTGAAATTCATTTAAAGTTTTTTGTTTCCTTTGATTTTGAATTGAGTTTGAGTATTTGAATCTTAAACTTTATTTGGTTTACATATTTTTTTTTATATGAAAATAGTTCTGGTGTGTTTTGGAAAGAGTTTTTAGTTTGAAAAATGTTTAAATGCAAATGTCTTACACTTAATGAAATGCTGCCTATATTTTTAAATTCAGAATATAAAAAAACAGTGATAAAAAGTTCAACACTGATAATTGTATTACAATATACGTATCTTATCCTTATTTCTGATGCTATTAATGCAAAATTTTGATTTTAAAATTGAAAGGAACATTTGTTATACTTATATTGCTGTTATAGTGAATTTAACTGAACATATAGTTTGTAGAGTTGAGCAGGTTCATGTACGAAAAATTACAATTAAAAAAGTTTATGATAAATAACTTTGCTAACAAGTTCAAGAAAAGTGATGGCTTATTTTTAAAGAACTGTTGAACAGGAGAAAATGTGATGTGCTATTTTAGCAAACATTAAGCAGCTTGGTCTACTGATATAATCTCTTATAGTTTGCTCGAGCAAAAGTTTTAAGAAAAGTGCATAAACTGGTACTTTGGGTTAATACATTGTGGTCATGTGTGAACAGATATTACGAAATATGAACTTTCATAAGATTTAAGCGTATTTCGGAAATAAATGTTGCGCAACGTTTTTTTTTCGAAACGTACTGTTCACTATGCATTTGGTTTCAAGAACTGTGAATGTTGGTATTAAAAAATTTCTTCTTATTTGATGCCATATATCTTGACTCCACATGTGAGGTCTACGGATCATAATTTTTGTTCACTTTTTTCCATTAAATTGCTGGATTAAAATGTTTAACTTTATTTCTATTTTATTTTATTTATTTTTCCTATTTTAGGAAATCGGCAAGAAAAAGGCTTTAAAATTTAGCAGTAAAAACTTCAACCAACCTAAGGAGACTATTTTTAAGAGTGAATGTGATTAGATAAGAATTGTCATTATAATTTTTCTATTTCTACTTTAACAGGCTTTAAATAATGTACATGAATAATAAGTCTTTGAGGATTTTAAACTCCATTATAGCTTTAAAAACTTGTAAATTATTACTAAAAACCAGCCTAAAATATTTTTCGTAGGAGTTAGTTAAGTAAAATAATATATTTTACTGTTTTTTTTTTATTTGGAATCGTAAAATTTTATTTAAAAATTAAAAAATTCTGAAATGTCAGACGTTCTTATATCACTCAGAGTTTAATATTTTTATAACTTTTTGCTTTAAGCCGTAAGCTTATAGAAACAAAAATTGCTTAAACTGCTTATCTTGACGTAAAAGTCAATTAAGCGTTTCAAAAGAGGGGCTGTAAAGAGTTTATTTTTAAAGGTTTTAATAGCATGGTGCTACAAGAAGAACGATGTTTAATAAATTGGGAAGTAATATGATTTTTCTGAGAAGAGTCCGTTTTTTAAGACTTTCGAAACACCCTTAACATGTTGAGTTACGGGTACAAAATCGGTTTTTCGTACCTTCATGCACTAAATATTAACCGATTTGAAGTTTCCGAAGACTAATTTTATTCATAATTAAATGTAGTTTCTTAATTAATACATAAATAGTACAGGTTCTATATAAATAAGTGCGCAAAAACGCATCTAAACCTTAAAAATAAGGAAAAAATTAGAGGAAAAATATACATGCTTGATGAATACACATAGATTCCTCAATGTTCCTTGATATCATTCGAAAGATCTGTTTCTTTTCTTTTCAAATCCGATCGGATACTTTAGATCGGTTAACATTTAGCAAAGTAAGCAGCTTATAAGTGCATAAAGGTACGAAAAATCGGGGTTTTACTCAAGATATTTTGGGTGTTTCGAAAATTTAAAAAACAGTCTCTTGTTGTATTCGATAGCGGATATCAGAAATATACTATCACTTCGCCTGTTTTTGTTCTTGTAGCACTGTTTAGTATTGAAACTAACAGTTATTTTTACATGGAATAGTAACTTAATTTAACAAGAATTTGTTGGTTTTCAAACCCTATATTTGCAAAAAAATAAAATAAAAATAAATAAAAATAAAGATATTTAATATTTAAAACTTAAAAAAAAAATTTTTTTTTGCTTTCATTGAATTCTGTACTCGTATATATATTTATAAACCTTTTCGGAATATTTCCATTTACAAATTTTTAATTCAAAAAATTTAATTTTTAATTTTCATTTTATTTAATTTTTTATATGAAAACTAAAAACTTTCCATGAATTTCATTTGATGTTTTTTTGTTTCTGATCACATTCAAAAAACGACACGTACCCCCTCTCTTCATTGGTTTGTTCAACTTCGGTTATTTGAACTTCCGATTCGCGACGTTTCGAAGTTTTCTTAACTTTTTTTGTTTTCTTAACTTCCGATACGTTTTGGATAATTTCAACATCCGCCATTTTTATTTTGCTTTTATAAAATTTAAAACCGAATTTTAAGAAAATATCTTTCGATTGGAAAAAATGTTGTATGTTTTATCCGTTCAACGTATAGAAACCGCCCGCGTTTGACCGACTAAACTTTTTTACTTGGAATTTTCTATTTTGGCCAAAATACTTTTCTTTCAGAATTTCTTTTCCTTTTCGTTTGCTCTATTCAGAATGGTTTTATGCTCAAAATTTTTTCTCCGTTTCTTTTTTCTTTTAATTTTGTTCTGTAACAAAATGCTTTTCTCTCTTTAAAAAAGTTTTTCACTTTCTCGCCACAGAATCACAACTGTATGTCTGTCGTCTGTTCATTTTTAAAATTGAATGACTTTTAAGAAAATAAATGAAAATAAAATTCAAGCAAATTCAAATAAAAATTAAAATGAAAAAAAAATTATTTTCAATCCTACTGATATACTCGTAGATACAGAACACGCATTGTGGATATTTTTTCTATTCTAAATGAAACAACAGAAACAATTTTAATTTTTTTATTTTAATTTTCTTATAATTCAAATAAAACACCAGAGTATATAGAATTTTTATGTAGATGGTGGTGGTCGAAGTGTAAGGCAGTATATTATGATTTAGACACACGATTTTCAAAAAGTTGATTTGAAAACAGATTTTAGAAGATACTTTATATATGGCTTTTTAATAGCATTATAAGTTAAAGAAATGCCTATAGATGGCGCTAGTTTTGTTTAAGTCATCGCTTTTAAGCTATTTTGGTTCTAAAAATATCGGAAATCAAAAGTTCGTTTTGAAAAAGATTACAGGGAAAAGGGAGAAATATAACCGGCATCCTAAACGCTCAGTAAGCTAAGATTTCGTAGGAGTGACGTGTAACGCCGGTGGTTTAAGCTTCGGTCACAATTTAGGTGTTCTTATAAATGTTCGTGGGGTGGCGTGACGTAGTGGTTGGAGCGCATGTATAACAACTTAAATGACCCAGGTTCGAGCCCCAGTAGAGAACACGGCGAAGAAAGATTTAATTGTGGTTTCGAATGTTTAATAAAGAGGCTTCAACTTCCCTTCAGACAACTCCATCTAAAAAATAAAGAAGAAGTCTCCCTGATGACAAATATCCGGCGAACGGAGTGTTTGACTCAATAGATCTTTTCAGATGGCAGTGATCTAGCCTCTACAATATAATCCAATATAATGGATGTAAATTTTCACAACTTTTTAAAGGAGTATTTCCTATGCACAGATTTTTCAGATACGACAATTGAGACTTTTATAATGTTTCAGTTGACTAAGATAATAAAATCATAGGAAGAAAAGATAATAATTTTTCAGGATTTATGAATTTTAACTGAGGCTAACTTAAGTCACTTCAAAAGAAGTTGATCTGAAACTTATAAATCGTTTCGTAGAGGAAAAGTTTTTTAAGTGAACTTTTCGCGGTTAAATGTTCGAGGTTTAGGGAATGCGAACCTGAGAAGTGCCAATGAGAATACTAAGTTGCCGCCCTATGTATGAAACTCTTAATCTACATTTAAAATGCTTAACATTCCTAGATATTATATGTGATTATACTTTACAAAAGTTCAAAATTCCTTCCTATTTAGAGAATTTTACGCCACTGGAATAACATGTCTGCCGGTACACTTTCATGTCGAAAATGTATTTAAAGTATGGAACTCTTAACCTTTGATGCGTAGTAACTGCGCAACTTTTCTTATTAGCTTCTTCAATTTGCATCTTAATGCCTAACCTTGATATATCACAACTTCCCTAAGTCTGTATCGAACGGCTATGTTCAGTTAGGCAGGTAGGTACGTAGAAGTGGCTGTTTCCAAAGAAGCGAAACATATAGGCCAGAGTGGCCCGTGATACCACAATACATCATTATTCGCTCTAAGCCTGAAACAACTCGGAGCTCACAATAAAACCGCAGCCAGGAGTATAACCAATAGATGAAGAATCGTTTTTTCCTCCTCTTCATCCCTGCAACTTTTGTCAAAAGCATTCGTCAGGTGGCCCAATAATGATAATAAAAACGACAATGAGTGTGCTTCTGTGGAGGTTGTGCATACCCTTCGTGTACCTATGATCCAGCTTTGGTCAGATTTGCCGCGCTCTCTTTCTCGTCTCCGAAGCTGCCCATGTGACATTGACAGAGTTTATTATACCATCGGAAATCCTAAGCTCGAAAGCTCGAAAGGGAATTCGGTGGTTGTGCCAATTCATCAGATGTACAATATTCGGTATATCAGTGTGATCCGGTACCCATATAACATAAGTGTTTAGTCTTATTATGGTTCCCGAAGTCGTAGTCGAATTCCAGAGTTTTGTAAGAGATTAGAAAAGAAATTTGTCTGTTGTCTTTAATCTGTAACAAAACTGTCGAATTCGGCTACGACTTCGAGAATCGTAAAAAGGATAATTATATTGCTCAGCCATATGAATTGAAAGTCTTCAATACGATTCCCAATGAAAAAGTTCTTCCGAGAATTCGTTGGTTTTGCCATTCCTGGCCAGTTTATCAGTCGTATAATATTCGGAACAGTATGCAAATATTTCTCTTGGAAACACTCCCCTTTCTAAGGATCAAAGCATCCATAAAACTCCGCCTGAAATTTAATGTTCAGTCATTTACAATCGAAATGTCCCAGCCAGCAGACACCAAACATAGTTGTTCTCGTTTTTAGAATGAACTGTTGTTCTCATAGTTAATTAATGCGATTAAAATCCTTCAGAAATCTTAATTTTCTGTACTTGCCCACGTTATCTTTATTGGAACCTTGATAAATTCTACACCTTAGATTTGAACCATCAAAGCATAAGGGACTGCCGACTTTTGGATAATGCAGCAGAGCTTTAAACAGTCGTTAATCTCTAGGCAAGAAGAGAATGTTTCCTTTTCAAATTTCTTTGTTTAAGAGTATCGTTTATAGGGTACCAACAAAGAGAGAGAGAGAGAAAGAGAGAGTGATTAGATTGCATTTATTAGTACCTACACTCAATTAAAGAGTCATATCAACAACTACAACAACAAAATGCATAATCAAGTATAGAAGTGGGGTGGTATTCCCATAAAAATCGTAAAATTTTAATAGAAAAATCAAGTGTACTCATATAACGAGAGGGTATCCGAGAGTAAATATACGGGAGAGAGATCCCCTAAAAAATATGTTTTTCACTAAAGGCCACCACAATTTGATTCGTTTATAACTGGCAGAATAATTTTTCTTTATTTTTGGGGAACAAGATCGTGTGTGAGAAAAATTAGAAGAAAAAAAAAATAGAATTAGAACAGTTTGAATTCTTGTCTATTTTCATAAAATTTTTTTACAATACTCGTTCGATACATTCATTCATTCAGTGTAAAGAAAGAGTGGGAATTCATTTTTTTTCTTTCGAAAAACTGATTTTTGTTTTGATTTCCCATGTCGATTTCTTTCGATTTCTTTAAATACTGTTGTAAGGAAAGAAAAACATCTGTTTTCTAAGCGAATATGATCAAATCAATGGCGGGTATTCGCCTCAATTACAAGTTTCATGTGTGTGTGTGTGTGTGTGTTTGATTTTAGCCAACGTCAGTTGTGATATACATATTTTTTTCTGTAATTTTTAATATTTTCTGTATTTGGAAAAGACATTCTGCCTTGTAACCAACAGTGTAGATTTTTATTTTATTTTCCAATTTTATTTTTAATTTTAAAACAGTCTGATGTTGGTGGCATTATAAAATGTTTAATATTGCTATAGTTTTATTAAAAAAAAAATTTTTTTTATTAAATCTGATATTAATTTTAGAATAGTTCATTAGCCCCCGTTGTGACAAGATATGTGTTCTGCGCTTTTTATATCTTCTATTTGGAAGGTTAAGGTTGAATTTTTCATTTTAAATTTGTCAAAAAATTAAATGATTTATATGTACTCGTATATGTACATATGTATGTGTTAAAAAATTAAATAAAATACATTTGTATTTTATATTTTAAAGCTGTAAAGGTCTCTATTGTCTAAATTGAAATATTACAACAAAATAATATGGATGGTTGGTCTCTTAGTTTACATAGTCTATAATGTATGTAATTGTATGTAATTTTTCCAAAACTATCTCAACTTATTTATGGCGACTTTTTGTGCAGCTGTGGTATGGGAGCAAATGAATCCGCCTACCAACTAAGTGTCCTCTCTTCAATCCCCGGGCAGACCATCTGACAATTTTCAACCGTGGTATCGCTTCACAACATTGCCAGCGACTGGTTACGTTATGAAAAACTTCTCTAAAGCATTTGTTGTTCGGAGCCGTTCTAACGATCGACCGTACCAACACCAAAGCTACAAAATGTCTCTATCAGTGTTGTGGTTGGCTAACCAGTTCTGTATCGATAACAAAAGCATAGAACGCACGAGCACGTTCTGCTATTTGGACATTTTAATCACAACCGAAGGGAGGAGCTACTGTAGATGTGGACAACCGTATTAACAAGGCAAATTGCGGACTTTAGGATCAAATTTGAAGTCTGTTTTTTTTACTGTATTGTTGCGAAATCTGGCTGATAACTAGAAGCTTGGCAAATAAGCTGCCAGTATTCATAAAACGTTGTCTGATGTAAAAACCAAGCATTTGGTGGCCAAAAATTATGTCGAATTCACCTGTGTAGGCGCGATGAGAAATTAGTGTCAGTTTAAATTCGGCTTCGCAAATGGAAGTGGATCGATTCCACCCTGCGTAATTTAGCAGGTGAACTCTCCAAATAGGTGTTGGCCTGGAATCCATAAGGTACCAGTAAGCGCCAAGAAAAACATGGAGTCCCATACTAAATGCAGAACTGAGAACTTCTGGTAAAAGCTGGAGAAATATAAACGCGATTGCAAAGAAAAGAGACAGCCGGAGAAAGTTTGTAGAGACCTTTTGCTTCAACTAGGAGTTAAATTTAGGACCCATACACTGTTCGCCAGTGTATGACTGACGGTTAATGTTAAATATTATATGAACCAATTGAGATATGATACAATATTAAAATTTCTATGTAGTAGACTCCTAAAAATTCTCTTTAAAATAAAACAACAATGACTGCTACCATTCAAGATAGCATTTTAGTCAGTGCACTAGGAGAAAATAATGCCGGAATACAAAGACAGACTTGATTAAGTTATTCTTTTGCATGACAACGCTCGCAAAAGATATTAAAAACAAGCAAAATGCTGTACCGCCGTTTTCTCCGAACATTGGTCCCATGACTGTTGGCTGTTTCGGCGAATACAATATCTTTCATCATGTCACCTAATCACTTCTTTTGAAAAAATATAAAATCGGCTTCATCAGTTGGATCTCCTCAAAAGACGAGAAGTTTAGCTGAAACGTGATTCGGAAGTTAGCTCAGAGGTGGGGAAAAGATGTAAGCAGTGATTTCATACATTTCTATTTTCATATCTTTGTTAATTCATTTTTATTTTTTTGAGTAAAAGAAAGGACCCAATTTATTTTTACTCCCAATACATAAATTATACTTATTTTTGATGTAAATAAACTACGAAGTATTTAAAAAAAAAACAACTTTGCAATTCAATTTGCAATCGAATTTTCAAGGTTATTTCAAATAAAGGCGGTCCCACGTATTACTAAATATCCTTAACACTATTCAAAATATAGAATGTAAGAATTAAATGCTATATGGTTGCTTAAAATACTAATTAAATTGAAATTATAGCTGATGGTACTATCCTTATGACCAATTTTTTCAATACGTTAATCTATACTAATTAAAAAAAAAATTAATTAAAATCAAAGTTGGCAGTCCAGCACATTATATTTAAAAAAAAAAAACCGCTTGGCGGTTTTTCAATACTCGTTTCATTAATTCCATTTTTGTGTTTTATTGTTGTCCGGACTCGTACACCCTCTTAGCCACCCATCTGCAGACGTTCTTGATTATAATTAGGTCGGACAAGGTGACCATTCAATGGCGTCACCTTTTTGGCTCTAAATCCACGATTTCACGGTTTGGACTGTATGGAATGGAATATTTTAGATTTCCAAATAAGTTTCGAAAGTAGGGAAAAGTCGTTTTTAAAACGCTATTGTAGTTCTCCGCATTCATAAGCGATTTTAAAACTGAAAGTCACAGGTGCCATAGTAGGATATTACTTTCCACACTATCACAGCCCCCTATCTTCTATTGCATTTTAATTTCTTGTGGGAATTATTATGTGTGATCTCTCCAGTGTATATAAATTATGTTCTTAGTTAAACATTTTGTGAGACTATTATAGATCACATTAATAATGGACGCTTCGATATATCACAACTTAATGAGAAAAAACTCCAGTGCTTCTCTCCTCGCAGTTAATTTAGCGCAGAGTAGTAAAAGTGCTAAAATTGAATTCGTTCGTAAAGAACGATTCTTTTTGAGAGCAGAATTTCAAGAGAATTTAAGACACAGCTCGTAAGAATCAAAAACAAAAGAATTTAAAAATAAAATTCGGAACGCAAACCGAGTCTAAAAGCATCAAAACAATTTGAAAACGAGCATTTCTCTTTAGTAAATGTTGTTTGTGTCATATAAAACATGCATGTGTGTGATAATTATTGGTCGCTGCACACAAAATAGACACTCATACGAATGCATGGTATTACGCATTTATTCTTACACAAACAACATGTAATGAAAAGAATTGCTTGTTTTTGATTCTTTCTTGCTCATTTTTAGTTCGTTCGCAGTATATAACTCGTACTCACGAGTTAAAGAACAAAACTCGTGAGTAGAATTTGCTTTCGTTTGCTCGCTTTATAACTCGTGCTCTTGAGTTTTATATTTTAATCTGTAAGCACTTTATGACTCGTGCTCTTGAGTCTTATATATTAATACGTAAGCACGATTCATATATATTTTAAATAAATAAATATGATTCGTGCTTACGAATTAAAATATAAAATTCAAGAGCACGAGGCATAAAACGAGCGATCCAAAGAAAATTCTGCTGACGAGCCGAATTTTTAAGTGCTATGATTTAAAGTCAGTGTGATTAGCCATCTTAAGCAAAGCTTACTTGACAGGATTCCTCCTCGGTTGTACCTTATCAGGCGCAATAGATCGCTCATTAGCCACAGTAGAAGAGACATATCGAGATTAGTGGCTGTACTAATAGAGCACTGGCCGATTGACGACTATAGCCGTCTGACTGGAATCTAACATAACGATTACTATCTTAGCTGTGGTTGACCAGCCCTTCTTAGCTTTTGCTAGTGTTTCGGTGGCTGATTTATGCTGGACATCACGAAGATGGCATGCATCGATCCGGATTAAATCTTCACATGCATCAATCTGACCGCCTGCATATGAAGAATGCTTGATAACATGACGTTTACAAGTGTTGTGATATTGTTCAAAACGGTGTCTCAGGACGCTACTTGACGCTCTTGACAAGCCGCCACGTAAGGTAACTAACCAAGCAACGAAAAGCTTACTTAGGTTTTGAAGTATATTTAGTTTTGCAATGCCTCAAGCTGAATCAGTTGTCTCCTACTTCACAGAGAAACGTGTTTGAACAAAATTTATTTATGATAATCCACCTGATTAAGTGTTTGTTGCCAAAAACTCAGAACCTATAATATCTAAAAGCTATGTAACAACATTACCGAGGTTTGTTAAAAAATTAAGGCGAAAATTAAAATTCAGCGGAACCTTTTTACCTTTTTCAAAACACTTGCAATCATCATCAATTCCCATAACATTCCATGAAGGAACACGATGACTTCTCTCAGTCATTGAAAGGGACCTACAGTTTAATGCCGACTCCGAACGGCAAATGCATTAGAGAAGTTTTCAATAGTAGTAATACTCATAACCGGTTACTAGCTAATGTTATGAGGTGATACCCCTGTAGAAAAACTTTTTCTTTTTTAGATGGTCTGGCCTGATATTGATCCGAGGACCTTCTGGCACAGCCGGCCTCAAGTTTTCTGACTGTCTACGTTAATTATTGCAAGCTCGATCATGAGAAGTTCTTAACATTAAGCTTCTTGAGAGGGATTTTAAACTGGTGTTCTGAGAAGACATTTCATGACTTTTGCGTACCGTTCTTTGTGTTCATGTCTGAGGTTCACAAGTTTTTGTTTTTTTTAACAATCCGGTGGCGAAAGTCACAGTGTAAACTGTCAAGCAATAGCAAAAAGTTTAAAGTGAACATAGAGCAGAGTATCAAGCTTTCTCCATAGTTGGCCAATGTTTTTGCTTGGCTGATATTTGGGCTGATTCTAGTTCTCTTTTAATACAACGTATCCACGGCCACGTATGGACGGCATCTTCTACGTTGCCCTTGGGGCAACCATATTCATTTTCTTCTACGGATTTCCACTTCGACAGGGCTAGTATTGGTGCGGTTTGGCCAGAAAATACTTAATAATTGGCGTAGACAGCGGTTGATAAAACTTTGGATTTTGCGATTTAGCAACTGAGTCGAACTCCAAGTTGTGCAGTCATATAATAAAGTGGACTTGACGCTACAGTTGAAATTTCGTACTTTTGTTCTACACGTGATGTTGTTGCATCTCCAAATTCTATACAGCTTTTTTTTCCCGCTACTCCTCTTGGGAGCACATGGCTTCCAGAAAGCATCTCCATTTAACACAGCTTACAGCTGTTGACTTTGCCTCTTCCCATGTTAGGTTGTTCTGTCTCAGTTCTTGGGTAATTGCGCGTCTCCAGGTGTTTTTTGGTCGACCACGATTTCTTGAGCCTTGAGGATTCCACTCGAGTGACATTCTAGTGATACTTTCTGAACTTTTTCGGATGGTGTGACCGATCCATCCCCACTTCCTTTGCCTTATCTGTTTCAGTATGGCTTCCTCATTAGTCATGCTCCACAGTTCTGTTTTACTTATGGTGTTAGGCCAGAATATTCTGCATATGATTCTGAGGCACTTGTTAATGAATACCTGGAGTTTCTGTGTGATGTTATTCGATACAAGCCAGGTTTCACTGCCATACAGCAGTACCGATTTAACACATGAATTGAATATTCTGAGCTTAGTTCGTTTGGATATATGTGAGCTTCTCCATATTGACTGCAGTTGTCCAAATGTCGCTCTCGCTTTGTTGAGCCTGTTATCGAAGTCTGTTTCTGCGCCACCGTTTGTAGTTGTTGTACTTCCTAGATAGCATCAGCTATCTACATATTCGACTGACTGACCCTGTAGCATGATGTTTTCCGTGCTCGTATTGTTTATTCTCATGGCCTTGGTTTTCTTGATGTTTATTTTAAGCCCAACACTACGAGCCAATCTTTCCAGGTCCCCCAGTTTCGACTACATATTGGAAATCTTATGCTAGAGTAGACAAATGTCATCCGCATAGTCCAAGTCTTCGAGTTGGCGTGAGAGACTCCATGTGATCTAGCTTAAGAAAAGCAATTCTAGTTTTGTTGATACGATCACGTATGTCTGCCTCTGATCCCCTATTTCTTGTCATTCTACTGCCAAGTTAGAAGAAGCTGTTGACATCTTCACTGTTCTGCCCGTCCATAGAAAGCGGATTTAAATTTGTTGTGCCTATTCTCATGATTTATTACAGTAATTGTCCAAATTTTCATAGACGAGAGAAATTGATTTTGTCTTGCAGGCGTGTTTTTATTACTTTAATGAGTCCTAACAGACGATATCATAGAGAATTATTAATGACTTATTCGTTAATGGTGAAGTGTAAAAGACAAAATCCTACATCGTTTAGCATGTAATCGACTCATGAGAGACAATGTCGCTAAATGTCAGCTTTGTTTAGTATCATATGGTGACATTTAATGATTTAACTCTCTTTGTTGTCACGAGTATTCACTAATGAAATTTTTTATTTACAATAATTTCGTACAAATTTCCACTTGATACTAATGTGTGGCAATGATTCATCGATGAAAATATCACAGTGACAATGTCGCTCAAATACGCCACCGCGTGTTTTCTTTTTTTTAATAGAAATTCACAGTGTATGCTTTTTATGATTAATAAATGGAATAAGCGGGTTAACATTAATTTTTTTATTCCCAAGAAATATTTAAGATTTTTATTCAATTTTGTATAAAAAATTAAGGAGAAAAACATATGCATTAGCAAAATTAAGTTTAATTTCTTTAGAAATTGTATTTTTTTGGCATTAATTAATAGTTAAAACAAGAAAAATACAGATAAATGCGCAAGAAACAAGTACAACTTCAATCATTTATATTTTAAATTTAAAAATGTATTTTCCTTTTAATTCAGCACTGCATGACGTACACTTAAAAAAACACAAAATAATTGTTTATTGGATGTTTAGAAATTGATTCGAAAAATAATAAATATTTCAAATAATTTATTTAAATTTTATTTTATTTTGTTTATTAAAACCGTAAACACAACCGAAAAATTATTTTTTTATAAACTATAGCCAGATCGTAAAATTCACACCGCTGGTTTCAGCTGCGGTAAGAACATGTCGAAAATCGAAACATTTTATAACTGACAGACTGGGATTTTGGAAGATATACCAAAGAATAGTTATTCAGCGAAAAACAAATAATTACAAATTACAATTACAAGTTTCAACCCAAATAAACAAACGAATTGTTTGGCTTTTAAATATAATTTTGCTGACCGGGAAAAAAATTAACAAAAAATATCTTTTAACATACATATTTAAAAGGTGGTTATAAAATACATGCGGAAAACAAAAATGGTTAAAAAATGCCCGTAAAAGGGTTCTTACAGTTGAGGTTCTTACACCTCTCGGTAAATCTGAACATTGTACCATTTCTGCTTATTTTTCATTCTTATCTCTTCATGACGTTTTACCTACAGCTAAGAGACGCATTTTTTTGACTACGTTAAACGACGATTTATTTAGGCATTGTAATTGAAACTTTGTTTCCTTTACTCAAACGTTGATGCCATGACAGAGATGGTCGTGAAAATAATAGGGTTGGGGATCGATATGACATTGACTGACCTGCCTCCATATTCTAAAGATGAACTTGATCTGGCAGCAAGTCAACTTCAATCAACTATTGAATCCCCTTTAGATGTAAGCAAGCGTAGGGTTTCATGGTGGAATGACATTTTGGAAAAAAGCCTCACGGAGTACAATAAAAAAATTAGAAAATCTAAGAGGGATACATAGAGATTTGTCGGCTTTGGCACGACTTCAAAAGTCCCTTGAAATAGATCATTCACAGGGTAATGGGCCCCTATGGATTGAAACCGGAGCCTACACTAGATCTAAGAGCGATGCATTAGATCTCTTGTTGAGGACAGATTTTCCTGCCTCTCAAACGGTTGTACCTGTACATGAGTATCGGGGTATTCCCGTTCTTCACGTGTCACCAGAAGGATCAAGAGTCTTGCGGGTAGAATATTCACCCCGGACAGGATTTTGTGGGCGATTGGCTCCTTCAAACCTTACAAAGTTCCAGGGATGGAATATTGTCAGCTCTTTTACAAAAAACCTCTGACATAATCCTATCAAAATTCTAAGTGATTTTTAAGGCCAGTTTGGGTTATGTCCCACAAGCGTGGCGGGAAGTCACGATTATTTTTATACCGAAGGTAGGTAGGCTTAGTGATCTGCCCAAGTCCTATAGACCTATCAGTCACTCATCCTTTCTTTTGAAGACAATGAAAAGACTGATTGATGTTTATATAAGGGAGAGATATTTTGTAGAATGCCTTCTTCGCCCTGGTCAGTTCGCGTACGTGAAGGTGGGGGGGTCCACCGAGGGTGCCATTTTGTCTCTTCTGGGCAGTATTGAAAAGGCATTCTCTGATATATATAATATAGGTTTTAACTCCATTTCTAGGTCTTTGGAACGAAAGAGGGGTGGAAAGTCAATTATAGCTTGGATAAGTTCCATGCTTAGGAGCTGAATCATCAGTTCGTCTCTTGATGGAAAGGAAACCACTGTGGTCGCACAAAAAGGATGACCTCATGGTGAAACACCTTTTCCATTGTTAGTAGTAGTTGATGGCTTACCATCATGTTGGCTCATAGGCACATGGTAATTGGCTGTGCAGACAACTTCGTTATAATGTTCCATGGAAAATCTGAGAGTATGTTTTGTGATCTCATGAGGACGACCCTGGGCGAGGTGTCTCATGTGACTTTTTTTATGCGTCTCGTCATCAACTTTTCTAAAGAGGTTTAATATCTAGGTGTAATTCTGGGTAGAAGACTATCACCATGACTATAACCAAGGCTATAACCATAATCGATTTGACACCCCTTCATATCTATGTAATGAGGGTTGCGGCATGTTCGACGGCCAAGTTTTTCGTCATGGGATTTCGAAATGCATCGGGAAGTCTGTCCATTCTACGAAGGGTGGTCGGAGAAGCATCTTCGCTCCCGGATGTCATGCCTTTGGATCTGTTTCTTGACAAAGGATTCAGGTTTAAATCCCCGGACCGGTATTGTTGACCTAATTGAGTCTTAGTTCAAAGTGAGTTTGATCTAAACTGGTGTACCGATGAATGAATAACTGTGTCGGTGCTGGTGTTCATGAACCCAACCGAGACTTTTCGAACACACTGATTAGATCGCTGTCTTCCAGGCTGAGATTATGGCCATTGCTGTATGTGCAGAGATCAACCTAGACAGTGGATTCAGGGGTAAGATCATTAATATATTCTCTGACAGCCAAGCTACTTTAAGGACATTTGTTCACTAGTCAAATATTGCTACCATACGTTGCAAAGGCTCTCGCTTAGAAATAGGATTCAGTTGTTTTGTGGGATAGATGGTAATGAAACACCGGTCGCATGACATCCTATATTGGTCCGGAACCTTACTGTGCAGCAACGTTTTACGTCATTTGTGCTGATACACAATTCATTGAACTTATTTCATATTTAAAAATTCTGCGCCGGAAATTAAAAAAAGTTACGAAATCATAAAACTGCCCTCGTACTATATTAGTTGGATGGGCATGTTTTTTTTTTAATTTGCAATTGGCTTTAGTCCAAGACTATCCCTGCTATGTTTATTGTTTATTGCGTAATAAATGGATATTTTTTTTCTAAATATTTATATGAGCAGGTATTTTCCATTTAAAATCGGAAAAAAATTAATGCTGAACTATTTTTATTGTATTTGACGTCATTGAATTGATAATAAAAGATTTTCAACGCGAACAAATTTATTGGCACATCATTACTTATGAATGAGGAAATGAATTATTTGGATAAAAAACTGAGTACAACTCAATTTTAACTACTCAACATACCATATTATATTTTTTAAACAAACATACTAAATATTTTAACACAACTGTAAACAAAATCTAAACCATAAAATTTTGCATTTCCATTGTGCCGGCCTCCTAACTAAAAAGCAAGCAACTATATAGGGGCACCTTTAATAAAGAATATGTTTTAATGCTCGGTAATTTAAAGCGAGTAATTGCTTTTTTAAAAAACAAAAAAAAAAAAAATTACAAAAACTCAAATGTGTATGATATCTAAGAAAGAAATGGAAAACACAAGAAAATTAAAAAAAAATTATAATTTTTTTCAGAACAGTGCACACGACACACTTGTGTTCTTTCAATAGACGTCCGGTCCGGTTGGTCATACACTTAAAATTTTTACTCACAAATGAAAAAATGAATCTGATCTGTCCGTAGAAGCACATTGAAAGCATTAAAAAGGCACCTAAAATTGTTTTAAATGAAAAATTAATGAATTTTAGACAAGTTAAGTTAAGTTGTTCAAGTGTACTCCTGTTATGATTTTCTAATAAAATAAAAACAAAAATACTTCGAAATGAATAGTTGTTGTTGTTTTACTTTTCATTTTAGTCTCATCAGAATCAATTTTCTTTGGTTTTTTTAATTTTTGGCATTTTAATTATTTTTGAATGGGGGGGGGGGAATGCAAAATTTTCATTTTAGTGGCAAAACATTTCAATTTTAACCCAAATTATGATGCTGGTCACTTGAAATGTTGTCATTCATAAATTTAAATTTTAAATATAAAGAAAGTGTTGAGTTAGACGGGTAGTTTTTTAAATATTTGAGGACAATGACAGACAGGCTCTGATGTAAATCAAGGGGAATCGTGAATAAAATTTCAATGGCGTATAAAATTTTAAGCAATAATAAATTGGTATAAATGAACAAATTGTTTTTTGTTTTAAAGGGTCGCACAGTGTTTTGCTTTTGTACAAAATACGTTAACATTTTACAAAATTTTTTTATGGAACTATTTTCTCTAAAACACAAAAAAAAATTTCGTAATTTGTTATTGATGATGTACTGATTATTTCGCTTTCGGTGATAATAAACAGTTTTCGGCTGCGGATTAACCCACTCTCGGTGATAATGCAATTTTTTGTTTTGGATTTACTTATTCAGGCAAACGTTGCAAATAGGCTCGTTCCGACGGCTTTGCCCAAAAAGTCAGAAAGGTCAGATTTGCATCACAGAGCAAGTGGATTTATCCTATCACCGTCGCTGTGTCCTGTTCCACAAGTGTCGCAGAATCAGTAGTCTGTCTGAAGGTGACATTCCGACTAGGTGATTAATCTTCTCATCGCGAAGAAGAGATCCACTCCTCGCCAGTCCATCCGCACCACAATTCCCCTGGATGTCAGAGTAACCTCACACCCACATGGTTTCCAGGTCTGATAATTCCGGATATTCATACTGATTACCATGTAGTACATTAACCAGACACTGCCCTCTTTATCGCGAAGTCCTCTGCCAGTAGAACACTGCAGTGATCCAGAAGTTTAAAAGATTTACTCTTTTCCTGCAAATAGGTTTTCTAGCTGTGCAAGCCTTGATGCTTCGCGAAGAGTTCGTTGATTCCATTGCGCAATGCGCGTTCCGTTTCATGTGGCAAAGGTCGTTGCCGTATTTTCCCGTCCATTATTATTTTGCTTTGCTTTAGTTTCGTTAATTATTTTTTGTTACAAGCTAAGCTGTAGCCCGATCCAGTATGATAAGGCTGCCATCTTGTTGCCGCCTAGAAACGACGCCTCCACTGAATTGTATTGTGTGGTGGTGAGGATCCTTGCTAAGTGTGTTGGTGGTTATCCTTACTTAGCATTGTCGTTGTCTCCTGATCAATATTGAATGTCATCGTCACCAGAGCTAAAGCTGGAATGTTATGGAGATTTCCTTAGAGTGTTTTGGTCTGGAGGAGTTGAAGTCTCTTAATGAAATAACCGTAAATCGCAATTAATGGGTTGTTTGAGTTGTCTGCCGGCACTATAGTGGTTACACCACCGCCACTTTATAGGTTAGTAACAATCATGCCCATAGTTTTTTGAAATTTACGTGGTACTATTTACGTCGACTACCTTGAAAAGGTAATATTTTACAGAGTTTCTGTATCGATTAAGAGCAAAAACGTAATCATCAACTGAATTCAAAACCATCCAGCATACTCCCCTGGTTTACGCTTTCTGTTTCGGAATTTTTTGTTTCGGAAGTAGAGGAAATGGCTGGGTTGTAAGAGATTCGAGGGGTTGTCACTGAATGAGACGCTTATTTTAAGGTTTATAAGAAACTTATTTATTAAATGTGAATAAACAATTAGTTTGCTGCCATGGTGTGTAGCTAAGATAGCCGCCTACCAACACAGATGTTCTGGTGGGTTCAATCCCAGATCAACCCATCTTTCAATTTTGCGGTATCACCTCATAGCATTGCTAGCGACTGTTTATGAGTATTTACGTCATGAAAAAATTCTCTAACTAAATCATCTGCCGTTCGAAACCGGCCTTAAGCTTGAGATTGAGAATTATGTATGTATGTGCGTAAACAATTATAAAAATGCTGAACCCAATATATAGGTATTTAAAACGCTTTTTCAGTGAATCAAAATTTGTTTTATCCAAAAAGTTACAGAATCAAAAATTCACTACAAAATCATATTACACAATGGGTTAAGATTTCAAATTTATCATCATAATTTAAATGATGTCTTCGTTTTCGTTCTCGTATTCATATAAAAATTAATTGCAATTAATTAAAATAAATTATTTTTTATGTACTATTCATTAATTCACTTATTATATAATAATTATTTTTTTTTTAATTTAAAAAAATTAGAAAATATTTCACCTCATTAAGGAAATATTTCACCTCATTAAGGAAATATTTTCTGGTTGTTGAAATTCATTAAAAACTAATAAACCTGAAGTATTTAAATTTTATAAATTATTTTACAAAAAAGAAAGAAGGAAAGAAGATTCCCATTTTTTTTAATACAATTGTTGGTGGCTTTTCAAGGTCGAAACAGCGCACCAGGCAGGTATATTAACGAGTACTATTTCAACAAAATTATGTATTATTGTTTTCAAATGAAAAACAAGTTGATATTATTTTTAAAAAAATTTGTACGTACATATATTATTTTATATATTAATGTTTTAAGCACTTTAAATAATTTTTTAAATTTTTGACTTAAAATATGCAAAATAAAAGTACTCATTAAAGAGTCCTTAAGTGGTACAATGAAACCTTGACTCATTAAGAAGCTAAATTAAGGTAAATTTTTTGTTATTTTTACAAAACTTGTATTTCTGTTTTTTTCTTAAATATTTATTTTCATGACACCAAAAAATCAAAAAAAAAAAAAAGAATTATTTACACGATTAATATTGTGTGGGGCCTATAAATAAACCAGCCAAAAATATTACAATCAGTCAAGATGAAATAAATGATACCCTACAATTTATATTGTAATGTACGAAATTAGAATAAAAGGTGTTAAACAGAACGAAATAACTTAAAGAAACTTTAAAAATCTATTGTAAAATATCCAAAATGAAGTTTGAATGTTACAAAACTTGCCTAGGTTTTCAGTAGCAGTAATATATGATAATTCTTTTATTATGTGGTTAATGACCCTAAACCCTAGAAATTTATTTTTGTAACCATGTGTTAGAACACTACACATCTCTCTAAGCATGGTCAGTTTAGCTGCTTCAGCTACACACACTTATAGTTTCATATATTGAACTTAGTAGGTCCTTCCTTTGAAATTTAACTTTGAAATTTTAATTCTTAAAATTATAGGAGTCTATAATCGTATTATCTTTACAAATCAGTTGTTTGTTTGGGTTCACAACAGGGTTGACAAAAATGCGAGTTTTTTTTTTAGAAATCCAACCCACCGGGTTTTATTGGGTTTTATAAATGCTTCCAAATTTCGTTCAAGTCGACAATATTTTTTGTTTCTTTATACAATCACGTTCTGTATTTACAGTGCAATTTCGCATTCTTGGTAGGATCAAGGCGTCATTGTGTACTATGAGCTGCTAGAACTGGGCCATCGAAGCAGACTGCAATTACTTCATTTGAATCACGCACTGTGAGAAAAACGGCCGGAATATAAAGACAGACATGCTTAAGTTATTCTTTTGCACGATAACACCCGACTTCAAGTCGCGTTGCTCCGTTGGCTGTTGCGACGGATACAATATACTCACACATCTTTATACGAACTTTCTTTACATGGCATTTCGCTATAATGGCCTGTTTGTATTATGGAACACAATCGCTTTAAGTGCAAATTACCTCGTTCTACGGTTAAAAAACATGGATTCTCCTTTTTTTGAAAAAAGTGTAAGGGAAGCAAACGCAACACATGATTTTGAATTGGTTGTAACTTGGGTCTTAGGACAAGTACTTAGGGACTCGTGTTTCTGGAGAGTCTTAGGCTTAAGCTATCATAAAAGGTATTTTAAACAATCAAACACATGTCTCTTCTTGTCAATCATTATACCATATAAACTGAGGCAGTCATTTAGAAGTGCAGTGAGTTCCTATTTTGTTTACGAAGGTGTAAGTAATTTGAAACCTCAGTCAGTGTGGGACTTCCACCCACCAACATCACAACGATATCCAACGAATAAGCCTCTCAGAAACACTAAGCAGGTATTAAATCAGAGGTCGTCCAGACCGCTAAGTTCAAACGCCATGTTCTTTACAGTTTAACTGTCGTTGTATGACTGTCGCTCCTTTGTAACATCCGTCCGTTTTTGTTTGTTGATGTCATTATTAATCCTGTTCTTGCCTCAACGCCCTGCGTTCTCTCTCGGTTATGCCGAATCTGAGCAAAAAAAGTCTTTTAATACAACCACTACACGATATCTAGAGTGCTAATATTCTAGTAACTCTCAAAGGATTAAATCGCTTCAAGTTTTGAATTTAAAAATGTGTTTTGATCACTTTTAGTTTTGTTACCTTTTTTCTGAACATATTATATGATATAAATATATACCAAATCGAAATCGATTCAGATTGCCTATGAGTGTAAACTGTGGACTCTGAAACTAATGACATTAATCAATTGAGATGCTTTGAACGAAAAATATCGAGAAAAATAGTTGGTCCAGTGGGACTATTAGATCAGTTATGTGCAAAAGTAAAAATGTGGATGTGTTAGTGAGAACATGGAAATTACTCTCTCAGAGGGACTAAAAATATTTAAAAAAATTTGCTTTAAAAAAATTTAAAAAATCAACATGCATCCGCCACACATGTGCATTCGTCACTGTTTCAGTGACAACTAAATCCAAGATCGAAATTATTGTTCTGTGCCTAAAAAATTTGCGTACATTCCCCAAGCATGTGCATTCGTCACTTTCTCATTGACGACTAAAAGCCAGAGCGTAAGAATACGCTGAACGTGAATAATTTTGCTATGAAAAGCTCATGACTGCTATTAGATGGTACCTATAGAATTAGGCACTTAAAGAAATTGTACATGTATTAAGTTTTATAAAAGCGGAAAGAGTTAGATGGCTGGTGAATCGAAAGAAGGTTTAGAAAAATATTCGACTCATACCCTATTTAAGAAAGAAGAAGAGGACGACCCAGTAAACGATGGCTAGATAATGTAGAGGCTGATTTTAAGGAGGTGAGAATAAGAAATTGGAATTCATTTGCCTTAGAAAGAGAAAGATGGAGGGAAGCTGTTGTAGAAGCTCCACCAAGGACTGTATTGCTAAGAAAAAGAACTGAAATGATAATATAATGCAGTCATTGATAATAGTAATGGGTATGATTATTAAGCTACAAATATTTAAATGCATTTGCCGCTTGGAGCCGGCTTTAAGCTGTAGGGCCCTTTCAATGAGTCTGAAAATAGAAATGTCAGCTCATTGACTGACAGAAGTCCCCGTGTTCCTTTATGGATGTTATGGGAATAGTTATTATTATTTCATTGCGTAATAATTTTAAAATCTATTAATAGATAGCACCACCTTGACATACGAAAAATCTTGCTCTCATAGCCTTAATTAAAATATTCGCTTTTTAAATTTTTTCTAAACAATTTTCTTGTGTAGTATTTATTTGAAATCATCAGAAATGATCAACAAATTTTATTAATTTTTTTTGTTGTTGGCAAAACGTCTAAATGTTTTTCAAAATTGTTTAAAATGATGTTTTCGTCTACTTTTTTTGGTCTTTTGATGCCTAAACATCCACGTACAATCATCGTTTTGTAAAATAGAAAAAAAAAAAAAATGTTAAAATCTAGAGCATGTAGTGTGTATGATAAATATTTTATTATTATGAGTTTTTTTTCGTTAATTTTTTTTTAAATATGCATTATGAAATTAAATGCATGAATATGAATAATAATTTAAAAGAAAATCTCGAGAAGATGCATTTTTACAAATAGAAAACTATTTGCGTTCAGCATCATTTTCTAAAAATATTTTTCATTTTTGAGAGAGAAAAGACAAAAAAAAAAGAAAAAACATTGCAGTCAGATTTAAATTTATAAAAAAGTGAAGAAACAATTTATTTTTTACAAAACAAGATTAATAATTTGAACATTTTTTAAAAGATTTAAATTGTAACGAACTTTGTTGCATGGGTTTTTATTAAAAAATTAACATAAAATTGTATTTAATCGAGAAATTTTGTTGTATAGACATAATTAATGGACGATTTAATAGGTTTTAAAAAAGGTATATTGTCTCAGAAAACTTAAAAAACAAAAAGTTAGGGCCATTATTACAACTTGCCGTTAGCTAAAGGTAGGATGTTATCTGGCAGATAATTTGTTTTTCATTATTATAAGTAAACGCTAAGCTAAAAGTGAGCGTTATGATAAAGAGAAGATCATTCTACGTTTTTTTTTTATATAAGACCAACACCCAGGGGATGGCCCCTGCTCAAGCAGTGCATTGTGCTGGTACTAGGAAAATAGGTTATTGCAAGGAGGACAGAGGGAATAGTGTTTATGGACGTAAGATTTAAATTTACTCATGTCGTAAGTGGCAGGAAATACTTTGGCTGGAGGATTATTCCACAACCGAACAGTGCGACCAAAGAGCGAATTCACCCTATAATGCGTTGTGCGATTTACTGGACAATCAACAAAGGGATGCGCTCTACGAGAAATATGAGTACTACGTCAAAATATATGAAATTTGGGAATTAATTCCTTAATTTCGTTAGAACACATTCCGTTATAGTACCGATAGAACAATGAAACACACGCCACATTGCGACGGTGCTCCAATGAATCGATAGAGTTGGCTACCCTACCGTCATTGATGAGCATCTTCGCCCTCTCTGTACGCGGTCGAATAGCTCCAAAATAGACTTTGAAGCACCGGCCCATACATGAGAGTTGTATTCCATTTTGGGACGGATATAGGTCTTGTAAATATTAAGGAGATCAGATGGGGTGAAGTATTTCTTGCACCGTCTCAAAAAACCAAGGCATTTGAGTGCTTCTTTTGACACTTGAAATATGTGATCATTCCAACGAACGTCACAGTAAATTCTCATGCCCAGAACATCAAGAGCATCTCATTCCTAACATTTGAAGTTAGTTTATGTTTGAAGTTACCACATTTTCATTTTCCTCGACATTTCATTAACTTGTCTTTTTCCACAAAATAAAAAACAAAAAACAAAATATTTTTATTGATTTTTTTTAAATAATAAATAATATAATTATAATATAATATTTGACAAGATTTATTTTATTTATTTTTTATTTTTTTGTCAAAAGTGATATTTGCTCTGGCACTGACATATTTTTAAAAATATTATATTTATTTTAAAGGTAGGATGTAACAATGAAAATATTTAAAGGTGACTTTAAACTTCACTTTAGTTAAAGTTACCTTTTATTAAATTGAAGGAATCAAGTTGCAATAAAAATTTTGAAATGAATTAAAATTCTGTTCTTTAATGAGATTAGAAACTAAATCGATTAAAAGACTGAAAAGTAAGAAGGATTAAGCGATTGAAGTATTTCCTATTCAAACGATCATATTTTTGTATGTGAATTTTTTTTATTGATTCAAATTACAAATTGTGTGGAAATAATCAAAATTTCAGACTCTCTTCACTTTAGCTCGATGTGGCCTCCTTTTGCCTTGCCTATGACCTTCAATGGTTATAAAATAAGTTGCATGCTACACGAATATAATCTTGTGTAATTTTTGCTCATTCCCGCACAAAGACTTTCTTCAACGCATCCATTTATTTTTAAGTGCCTACGTAGCTCTCTAAAATGGCTTAGATGGAATGGTCCATCGGACTAGCATCTGACTAATTTAAAAGCCATTTTGTAGACGAAATAAGGTGTGGAAAATGGTTTTTTAACCATTCTGGGTTCACACGAGCTTTCTGAGACGGTGTCGAACCATGGTCCAAGACCGAGTTTTTCGCTTGCAGCGTCGAAAACATTTTCGGTAATAAGTCGCAATTGCCTTTGACATCATGTTCAATGAAAACAATTGGACAGCGTCCATCGGCGGTCACAGCTGTCCATACCATTATTTGAGTTGGAAAATTACCTCGGGTGGCAATTCGTAGGCTCAAATTTTCGCGAATGCGTTCAGTTAAGTAAACATGATCATTTTGAGAGTTCATGAACGTTGTTTAGAAATTCACCACGTTCGTGCAAGCGTACAACTCCTTTGATTTTTCGAGTCTAACTTTTTTATTGCTTTGGTGTAAAATCATGTGCTGATTTTGGTATATGCGTCGGGTGCTTCGCTGGGATATTTTCAGTTCGTTTTTCATTTGATTACTAGTACGTGGATTTAGTTAAAGTCGAAAACTTAGATGCAAATGCTTGTGGTAGCTTGTAAACAATACAAGAAGTTGTCATTGGTATGAATTCAATGTAGCTGGCATTATCGGTTCATCGGTATTGACAATGTGAAGTTTGTGACATTTAAATTGCCTAGCCTAGCAATCATCTGACTCAATTTAAAAGTAGTTATCTGAAAGACCTTTTCTTCTCACATGAATCCCTATTAATCCTTAGCGCACCACGCCTTCTTGTACCAGCGGAAGGAGCTAATGAAAGATAAATATAAATTTGGAAATTCACCATGGTATGATGTCTTTGTGAATAGATTTAGATAATTAATAATGGTCTACAATACAAAGTAATCATGCTACAGACATTTGGCTTCGCAGCTCCAGAGCCTGCGGAGTGCTAAAGTTTAGGTTTAACCCAACTAAAATAAGCTTTCGTAGTGACAGCCAAGTTAAAAGTTATGTGGCGATACTATTGATTTGGCATCTGCCGCGTTAACTCTTATGCGGATTCAGTTTAGCTGAGACAACTAATCACAAATGGCTTACAGTAGTGAAATTAAGCGTTCCAATCAGCCAAACCCTTTAATTGTGCAGTAAAATAAAGGATAGTGTCTAAACTAGTGTTTATAATAGTGATTGACACACTTTATACCCGGTGGCACGCTTGTGTTACTGCTCCAAAGAAATACCACAAAAGAGAACAAGAAGTCTATATTTATGCACTCTTTGCGCCGACCACTGGTTTATACGCAACAAAATAAGGTTGTTTGCACATTATCATGTTTCAGGACGAAGTTGAAATACCTAAGAAATGATACCATGTTTCTGATAGGGGCTATCGAGTGGAATAAAAACATGTTTTTGGAATTTTGAAAACACCTCCAAAATCTCGAGTTATGTGTAAAAAACCGGTTTTTCGGACCTTTGTGCACTAATAGGGTAATAAATTAGCTGAATATTACCCGATTTTAAGTTTCTTTTCGGATAATGGAAAGAAACAAAACAGACCTTCTAAATGATATATAAGTCGTTTAAGTAGCCTTGAAAGATTTTGAGATTTTTGAGGTGTTTCGAAAATTTTAATAATCCTTGTTGAGATCCTTGTTCTACTCGATAGCGCCTATCAGATAAATAGTATCACCTGCCAACAAATTTTTTTGTCGCATCGTATTTTTTATTATTGTGCCTTGGTCTGATTCAGGTATTGTGAGCTGTCTCTATACTGGGCATAAGCTGTCTATAATTTGTCTTCACCTCTTTCGATTTGCTCTCCTATTTTTATTCCGAGATTCAACATTTTATTAACTTTTTGCAGCGTTGATCTCCGCTAGGTGTACTTTGGTCTTTCGCGTTTTCCTAATAAGTTTTTTGATTAGATTTTTAAGTCTCAATTGAGTTATATTTGACGAGTACTTCAGACTGAATATATATTTTGCAACAAAGCTTCGTTTCTTTCATCAATGCAGAGCCGAATTTTCTCTCTTAGAGTGTCAGTTGTTTGTGGTTTGTTCACGTAAACCCGGTTTTTCAAAAGGCCCAGAGCAAATTACACAACCGGGAAATTTCTCATGTAATAACTGAATTGTTTGGCTGGCTGTGAGGCTTGTGGCTGAAACCAAAGGTCACTGATGTCAACATTAGCCAATTGTGGCCACAAAAAATTGGTTATCATGGTTTGGTAGCGCAGAGATTTCACGGTGATGGCATTTCCTTATTCATTTTCGAAAAAATTCGGCCGATGATGCCGCCTAACCACAAGCCGTACCATACGGTCACTTTCTTTGGATGTAAATATTTTTCGAAGACTGTTTGTGGATTTTGTGGATGGGGCCCACAATTTTGTTTGTTTACATAACCGCCTAATTGAAAATGGGCCTCATCACTAAAGATGATTTTGTTGATAAATGTGGTTAAAAATTTTATGAAAAGAGCGGACGTCTGCCGACGTGCTAGAGGTGGACATTTGCTCGACATCATATTCCATTATTAATCCCCATATTTTTATTTTAGATTGGCATGAATAAAATTGAATTTGTCAAAAAATTTGTTTTTAAACCAATTTTTTCCTAACCTCAAATTTGCCCACCCATATGTTAAAATCCTTAAACATCAAGTATTATTCTTAATTTGGCTGGACAAATTTGAATTTGATCACTCTAATAGAACATACAAATATGGTCCTCTGATTAGACAAACCCTCTACCAGTTCACCTTACGTTTCTTATTCATTATTGTGTTGTATTAGAAAGAAATAGTTTAAGTCTCAGCAAATTGATTAATTTCAAAAAATAAATAAATTAATCATTAATCAAAATTTGTAGGAAAAATAAGTGACAGGTGTTAGGAATTAATTAAATACATTTATGAATTTCGTTTACAATATTATATATAGTAAAGTAGAAATTCTAATATTTCTTTTCGTTTTTAAAAATCTGAGTCACACTTTAAGTAGAAAAAAAATTGCTTTTTTTTTCTCACAAAAAATATTTTAAAATTTTCATAATATATTGTTAAAACAATTTAAAACTTTTAAATCAAATTATTAATGATTCGATCATTTCATACAAGCCGTTTAAAAAAATATGTTCCCATGAGCAACAATTTATTAGATCGCTTGTTTAAGAAGACAAGTATACGCTATAAATCGGTGCATATCGCATCATATAATAGAAATTTATTAAATGAGTCACATATTTATTTCATATAGGAAAATACAATTTTATAGACAATAGAAACAATTTTAGATAATTATTATATGGGGGCGTAAGGAGAAATTGGCAAACAAAGCTACAAAAGGATTAAAAAATAATAATGTCCTAATTAATATATGTGACATATAAGAATAAAGTAGAAATAATTGAGAAGTGATTGGGGTGGCGTGGTGTAGTGGTTATAGCGCGCGCATAACAACACAAACGACCCAGGTGCGACCCCAGCAGAGGACGTGAAGAAGAAAATATTTAATTGTGGCTTCGAATGTTTAATAATAAAACATCAACTTCGCTCCAGACAACTCCATCAAAAAAAAAAAAAAAAAAAAAGATAAAGAAAATAACCCCCTGACTCTTCTCGCATACCTCTGGCGAGGATGACAAACATCAGACGAATAATCAGGAAAAACACGCACCTACTGGGAAAAAATTACAATGCTAAACTAAAGATCACCACCAATTAGCACGGATCTTCACCACAACACAACAAAAAAGTCATATGGAGGAAGCTACAGCGGATTAATCATCTACTTAGCTTGAAATATCAAATTGATTAAAGAAACTGAAACAAAGCAATAGATGCTTTGTGGAAAGCCAATATATGCTCCCTAGAGGAGTGACGGAGAAAAACAAAATTGAAAAGTGATACAATTTTCTAGATAGGTGCTACAGAGTACAATAAATATCTGATTTTAAAATTAACCAATCAATTCAAAAATCGTGAGTTATGGGTAAAACAGCCCTGCAAGATTTTAAAAAACTAACTTTTGAGAGGCATAAATTTTTTGGACCAATATAAATAGGCTAGGAAGACTTAAAGTGACGTTTGGTTTTGCCAAAATGTTTAAAACGTTTTATTAACTGCCGTCCCAGGTTAGGATCTTAGCCACCCTTAACCACTGTGCAGAACTTGATAAAGATCAGTTATTAATTGATCTTAACTTTCATAGTAGACAATAATTTCTTAGACATGTATCGCGTTTAAATAAAATTGAAATAAAATTAGGTCGGAAAATTGTTCTACTGTTCACTTTACTTTTCATACTGATTTTTATCCAAAAATTGGTAGAATGACTGACATCTTCGTCGACAATCTTTTTTTAGTGTGCCAAGTAACAGAAGTGATAAGTCGAGCACAGTTTATGACAAGTTTGAATGCCAAAGAATTCAGAGATTTATGAATATCAGATGATTAATGATTGCAGTAGAACAGGAGAGCCCAAAAAAATTTTTTAGTATCAACCAATTCAGAAATTTATGAAAGTGAGATGGCTGTTAGGTACTTCAGAGCAGGATAGCTTAAAGGAATAGTATTCACAAATTTATGTGTGTGTGGCTAAGGCAGGGAATGCGAAATAATATGATACGGAGAGATTGTCAGGTGGGCCCTAATGAGAAGCAAACAACGATAGCGTACCATCACTACAATTGCTAGAATTTCAGAATGCTTTCGTTCGGTCTATATGAAATGATATTTCGTGTTCATGTTCTTACTTCGTAATAAAAATTTCTGAAAGCAAAAAAAAACCAATACATTCTTCTTCTTCTACAACAGCCTTGTTCTATGAGGGCTCACTATAATGCATTACTTGGAAATGAGTTCCATTTCCGGAGCTTTAGACAGCGCTCGGAACTAGCAGATAGGATATCTGAAAACTATTGAATGGTAACGTATGAAGCAGCAAACGTGAATTAGTAGTGTTGTGTATCTATCTGTGAGTGTGAAATCCTCTTAATTACTTTCGCTTATTTGAGCATTAAACACATAATCGATAGCAAGCAGCATGAGTTCTTGTTTGCAGCATTTGCTGCTATGCTATCGACTTCACGAATATTTTGAAAGCGGCAGCAGCAATAAAAAAAGGTTTCATTGTCATCTGTTTTATTTGTCATAAAAATATTTGTTATAGAAAAATACTTTTCAGCCGTGACTCTCAAGCTTTTCAAATCCACCAAAAAAAGTCGCTTATTTAAAATATCACTCAAAAATATAAAAATTAATGGAATTATGTGTTTAAAAGTTGTTAAATATTAACATAAATGTTGTTTGGTACAAAAAATAAAAAAATAGAAATAATTTTATGTTTAGTAGCAGCAGTAAAGGTTGTTGTCTAGGCTTTTGCTGTGCTGCCTTTAAAATAATTGTTTTCATATAAACGTATGTATTCTAATTTTTACATTTTGCTGTCTGCTGTGTTTAATGCTTTCTTCTTATTTATATTGTCGCATTTGCAGTGAGGATAATTCACAAGCTTTTGTCGAAACACCATTACATCTACAGAAAATTACTGTTTGATACGGTTGGCGGAATCAAAGATCCATATGTCTTCAAAAACGATGATGGTCAGAATGTGAATGGTATAAAGACATGATTAGAATTTTTTCGTACCTCCAACATGACGGAGCCACATGCCACACAGCGCACGCTAAAATTGATTTACTCAAAGAAACTTTTGATGCATGAGTAATTTCACGTAGTGGTTCAATTAATTGTCTAACAAGATCGTGTGATTTAATCCCATTGGATTATTTTCTTTGGGGTTAAATCACTTGTCTATGTCGATAAACCAGAGACAATTGAACAGCTGAAAACCAACATTCGAAAAGTTATTGGCGAAATACGGTCGCATATGCTCCGAAAAGTTTGCTAATCCAAAGTTTGCTAATCCGTGTCGGCAACACGGTCGAAATCATATTTAAACATTAATTTAATAAAATTTTATATCCAACAAAGCCTGTTTCATTAATATTAAAAATATATTTCTATTTTATTATTAGGATTTAAACTTATGTAATCCGGTATATATAGGGTGGGATATCAATCGGTTTAAATTTGAACCAGCGATTATTTCGAATCTGGCAATACCTTTGTCATTCTATTATGTCACATAATTCAGTATATTATCCCACTGAACGAAATTTATCGATTAGATGGGCCAACGTGGAACTGCACGATGATGCCGATTTTGCCAAAAAAATCATCTTTTCGGAAGAAACTGATTTTCATCTTGGTGGGTACGTTAATAAGCAAAATTGCCGTACTTGTTGCTCAGAAAACCCAAACGTGGTCTTACAGAAGCCAATGCACCCATTACGAGTGAATGTTTGTCCTGACTTGTGGAGCGGAGGCATCATTAGCGCATATTTCTTTGAAAATGAGGACGGTGCAACCATTAGGGGATATGGAGACACCTATCTCATCATGATAAACGATTTGTTGTGCCCGCTCTTCATGGTATAAATGTGAACAATGTTTGGTTTCAACAGGAGGGTGCAACTTGCCACACATTTTATGTTACAATCGGTTTATTGCGTCAAACGTTTGATGGTCGCTTAATTAGCCGAAAAGGTGATGTCAGTTGGCCGCCAAGAAGCTGCGATTTGACACCTTTGGACTATTTTCAGTGGGACATCGTTAAGCAAAATTATTATGCCGACAAACCAGAGACAATTGAGCATCGAGTGGGGTACTGTGAGGCCAGCCACGGCAGCCATTTGAATTAAATAATATCTCATTTCTACCTGGACCAATTAAACTTCACAGCAAAAATATAAATTTGGAAAAACTAAAAACCGTTTTTGTTTTATTGCATGCTTAAATTTAAACTTTTAAAGGGTAACCCGATATTTATAGCATATGGCCTCAACGATTGCGTTCCTTTATTTTTTGTCTAATGCTAGGGGTTTTAGATCGTGCCATGATTTGTTTATTATGGCTGTTTCCATATCCAGCTGTCGTCATCAAGTGTGATCTGGACGTTCTCTTCTGCGGTACCGTGAGGGTTCAATCCAATTGCGTCTCTGGTTATGTTGGATTATCATCTTCGCAAGGATTATATAATACACCTGTATTTTCGTCTTCGGACTTCAGTGGGTTTGCCTAGTTTGTGCCCATTGTGATCATCGTGTTTGTCCAGAAGATTTTTAGAATTCGACGAAGGCGTCGATTAATAAAACCTTGAATTGCTCTAAGATCACAAGGAGCTGCATTTCATGACTTTACACAACTGTTAAATATGTTTTATTTGGTTTTCCTGGAGATACATTGTGATTATCACACTTTATTAAGTTGATCCAACACTTGTCTGTCTCTATTAATAGGATTCGTAATACGAACATATACCATAAGCAGCTCCGTTATACGACATCTAAAGGTCATTGATCGAAATACAACATTTTAAACATTTTTGTTATATTTTGATGCGACCATATTCGCCATTAAAACAATAAATTTTAAAATAAATTGAAATCGATGCATTACATTAAAATTTCTTTTTAATAAAAAAATTATAATCAAACGCTAATTTATTATGCTTTAAATACATATTTTTATTGCATTTTTAATAGAGCACTTAATATATGCAATCAAATACTCTGATTTAATCAATGGAATACATGTTTGTAAGGGGTGTTTTTTACAGAGGTATAGAACTTTAAATTGCAATAAAACAACGATGGATTATTCGATTGACATGAATTTTATTTATCGGAAAGATAATCTTGTGGCATTACATTTTAAATATGACTTCTAGCATATGAATGCCACGGCTGGCGCGGATGTAGTCCAATCTGGACGTCCAATTTTCGCTGACTTTTTCCAACATTTGTGGCCGTATGTCGGCAATAACACGGCGAACGTTGTCTTCCAAATGGTCAAGCGTTTGTGGCTTTACCGCATAGACCAATGACTTTACATAGCCCCACAGAAAGTAGTCTAGCGGTATTAAATCACAAGATCTTCGAGGCCAATTCACAGGTCCAAAACATGAAATTAGGCGATCACCAAACGTGTCTTTCAATAAATCTATTGTGGCACGAGCTGTGTGACATATTGCACCGTCTTGTTGAAACCACATCTCATGGTTATTCAATTCAGGAATGAAAAAGTTAGTAATCATGGCTCTATACCGATCACCATTGACTGTAACGTTCTGGCCACCATCGTTTTTGAAAAGTACGGACCAATGTTTCCACCAGCCCATAAAGCGCACCTAACAGTCAGTTTTTTGGATGTAACGGTGTTTCCACATACACTAGAGGATTACCTTCACTCCAAATGAGGCAGTTTTGTTTGTTGACGTAGCCATTCAACCAGAAGTGCGCTTCATCGCTGAACAAAATATGCTTATGAAAATCGGGAACAAGGGTAATCTCGTTTTGGGCCCATTCGACTAATCTACGCCGGGCGTGAGTCTATTCATGATGAATTGCCAAACAAAACTGAGAATAAATCATTTGACAGTTGTTAAATCGGTTGCCATCTTGAAAAGTAATGCCAACATAAAGTTCTATACCTCTATAAAAAACACGCTGTAGCTACGAAAACAAAAATAAATGAAAGAAATTATTTTATAAGCAAAAAACCTTTATTTGCTTGTTAATATTTTTTTATTAATAATTTTAAAATGTGTTGATAATAAAGAAAAACAAATTAAATTAAAGACGACTAACATATGTTATTCCAAAAATAACAGAAAATCTAAAAAAATGAATTTCTTAATTTTTGATGTGATTTATTTTTATAAAAATCTGTTGCACACGAACAGAATAAAAATCCATGTTTTTTTTGAATATTTTTTTTTTATATGCGATATAATAAAATGAAAAAAGTAAATAAATTTATCAAAATGCTATATCTGCAAACATATATTGTATATTAAATACTATATAAATTTGTTTAAATTAAATTCAAATGAAATGTTCCAAATTGTTGTCGCCTTCAAATGGATTTGTCATAATTTAATCAAGAAAATCGTAAAAAAATCTTTAAAAAAAAACTGTTCATATCCACTAAACAAAATAGAATCATTTTAAAATACAGAAAATATCGAGATATTTTTTTATATATAAAATGCACAATAGTAATTATTCTTAAATCTCTACGAATGAAATTAAGTCGACTAAGCAATGCCCTACTTTCTTTAAACGATTTGCAAGAGTGCTTGAAAGTGTGAAATATAAATTTGTACAATATGTTGTCTTATTTTCATGGCAGCATATTTTCCACTCTAATTAAGGCAAAGCTAATGCAAGAGTGGTATAGTAGATAAGACCCCCGCCTACCAACCATACTATCTGATAGGCCATATTATCTGACAATTTTCAACAGCGGTAGCAACTCTTAGCATTGGTTATGGGTATTTGCGCTAAAACATACTTCTCTAACTAATGCATCTGCCGTTCGCAGCAGGCGCTAGGTTCCCTTCAATGAGTCTAAAAATAGAGTCTAAAAATTGATTGGGAGAAGTTCTTCTTGTTTCACCTTGGTTGCCGTGGATTTTATTTATGTTTGTAACGCAAGAATGCGTTAAATGATTACATACAAAACGAGCGAGCAGACTTTCATATATTTGAAGTCGGCTTTAATATTGGTTGGACTGAGATCTTTCAAATGAATGGTAGTTTAAATGAGAACTGGTAGTAGAGATGAGGCGTAATAATCCTTTCTTGCCTCAATATACCGGCATGTGTGTTTAAGTACCTTTTCTAATAATCATCCTGACTAGGAACTCTTGCAGGACACTGCGACCCATGTGATTTTGCCGGCCAACAGTTTGTTCAGTAGATCTGCTGCCTTCCTAATGGACACCATAGCATATCTGATACCATAATGGTGGATATGTCTCTTAATGATACCCTATGTCTGCCTAAACATTTTCGCCTAAGCCTATCAAGAAGCCCACATTCATAAATTGTGTACTGATCGTCGCCTTAGCGTGACGATATCTCTTTTTTTTTCAATGTTCCAAGCATTCGGTGTCAAGATATCTTTTCTAGTCAATGCATTTGCTGCTTCGTTGTCACTTATCCGTCAGTGTACAGGTACCCAAAACAACTGAACACTATGCTTATGCGCCAGTTTAAATACGTAAGTACATAATTGAAATTGTGTGGAAAAGTTTTAAAATAATTGGTGGGAACATAGGGGAAATATTGTTTAATTATTTAAAATTTTTTTTTTGGCTTCAAATTATTTTTTAACAAAAAATTTAATTATCAAAATTTAGAATTTTAAAATTATAGCCTCACACACCCATATTCATAAAAAATAAAATGTTTTTGAAATCAATTTTAAGAATATTTGGTTGAAAAATTTGAAATGAAATATGTACATTTGAAATTTATTTTCAATTTTATGAAAATGAGGGTAATAAACTAAATTATAGCGGGAGGGCCATCTATCGGTTTAAATTTGAACCAGCGGTTATGTCATTCTATTATATCAAAAAATTCAGTATATTGTCTACACTGAACGAAATGAATCGATTTACGCTTGAACAACGTTGGCATTTATTGTAAATTTATCATCATTTAAAATCATTTTTTCGGATGAGGCTCATTTTTATCTTGGTGGGTATGTTAATAAACAAAATTGCCGTATTTGGGGCTCAGAAACCCAAACGTGATCTAAGAGAAGCCAATGCACCCATTACGAGTAATTGTTTGGTGTGGCTTGTGAACTGGATGCATCATTGGTCCATATTTTACAACCATTACGCACTATTGTAATCGATTTTTTTGTGCCCGCTCTTCATGGTATTGATGTGAACGATGTTTGGTTTCAACAGGATGATGCAGCTTGCCACACATCTCATGCCACAATCGATTTATTGCGTTAAACGTTTGATGGCCATTTAATTAGCTGAAATGGTGATGTTAGTTGGCCGCCAAGAAGCTGCGATTTGACACCGTTGGACTATTTTCTGTTGTGTGCCGTGTTAAAGACAAGTGTTATGCCGACAAACAAGAGAGAAAATTGAGCCTTTGAAAGCCAACATTTATGATGCATCGCCGAGATACGACTGTATATATTCGAAAAAGTTGGTCCGATCGATAGGGTACTGTGAGGCCAGCCGCGGCAGCCATATGAATGAAAAATTATTTCATTTCTAACCGGAACAATTGTACTTCACAACAAAAATATAAATTTTGCAAAATTTCAAACAGCTTTTGTTTTATTGCATTTTTAAGTTTAAACTTTTAAATGGCCCACCTTATATGTAGATCTAATTATAGTTTAATAGACCGTGTAGGGCATACATTTTTTTAAACAAATAATGACCGTCAACATGTTTTTTCTGTCGAAAGCAGACGTTATTCGTCAAACATTAAGTAATAAATCAAAAGTAAATTTCTTATATATATTTTGTATATTATATACATATATAAGTATAATATAATAATAAATAATAATAAAATGCGTGTTGATCTTGGCAGACTAAAAATAAAATATAAAAAATAAAATTTAAAATATTTGTATTCTTCTTACTCTATAAACATTGTACGTATGGTACAGACATATATATTAGTACATATAAAAATGTTAATTTTTATTAAAAATTTTAAAAATATATTCAGTTTTGGCATATTGGACTCTGTTAACATACAAATTGTCATTTCTTATTACAAAAAGTACATTTTCGTTTAAGATTAATATCTACAAAAAGGGAATTTAGCTTTCTCTCGCACAAAAAATCTTTATGTAACAACAACAATTATAAGTTTAATTTAATTTTCTTAAAATTGTTTTAAAAACAGCATTTTGTTTAATATTGAGGTGTCTTGTTTTTGAATGATAATAAATCAAAACTGTTGTCAAACTTTGTTTGTTCAATGCCAATTTTTATTATTTTTTTTTTTTGCAAAAATATGATGTTTCAAGAAAAGAATTGCTTTGTTTTTTTCAAAAACATAATAATTTTTCGGCTCATTTTTATGCTTTTGAAGTCTTTTTAAATTTGTTTTATGTGCACGACATACTATGATATTGATGCTTAGAGCAGACAAAAATAATAATAATACATAATTAAAAGTTGTTGATATGTTTGTTTTGTTTTTTGGCAACATTTCTACGAAAAGTTTGCTTGTCACTTGTCAAAGAAGAATAATAAAATAAAAATAAAAATAAAAAAATTAAATTTTTATTTATTTATATATATTCTTAGAGAAAAATCGTTGAAAACTTGTCAATACTGTAAAAGGCTTTGAATGTTAAACAAAATTACAACTGAAATTTGTTGAGTGTAAATGCTATTATTTTTGTTGGAATAATCAAAATGATGTGCATACTTTTAGGCTGTTTTTTTAAAGAAAGGCATACAGAGTGGAATATTATTATGATAACATTAAAAAAACAAACGAAATAAGTACTTGTAGAAAGAGCTAGAGCTTAAGTTTGTAATATTTTAGAATAAAATGGAAATATTTAACATAGGATAACTTTTTCTGCTGACGTTAGAACAAAAGTATCTCTAATTTCAAAAAATATATGTATGTAGTATATCGAATAGTACAGATAGACAAATACTTGAATACTTTTAAAGAATAGTTTAAAAGAAAGATTAATATTTTTATTTCATATCGAAGACACTAGTTGGACCGATCTGCAGAGTCTTTATTTTTTTTATGGAAATAGTTTAGGTATCGTACAATGTCATTGTTGAAACACCGTGGAGGATGGAAAAGTAAAACATAGTTTTTAGGTGTTCGTGACAGCAAAATATCAAAATTGGAGTACAATTATTTCAAAGGCAGCACAACACAAGCCTAGACAACAACCTTTGTTGCTGCTGCTAAACAGAAAATAATTTATATTTTTTAGGCAGCAAAACAAAAATTAGTGATACCAATACAATATAGAAATTTAAATAAAAAAAACGTAAAAATAGTTTTTTTTTTAATTTAACAGAAATCAACAGCATTAAATAAAAATATTGTATAAAACAATATTTATGTTAATAAATAAAAAGCTTTAAATACATAATTCCATTCCATTTTTGAGTAATGTTTTAAAAAAGCGATTTTATTTGGTGGATTTGAAAAGCTTGAGTGTCATCACTAGGGAGATCGATTATTCGACTTTTAAAAAAAACAGTTTTCGAATAATGGGAAAAACTACAATTTTTAAAAAACCGGTTTTCGGTTAAAAATTTATTAAATAACCGGTTAACCGGTTCTTTTATTAAAATAAAATTCTTCCGAATTTTTGTTGCCTTTACAAATAAAGTTGATAAATTTGTGTCTCATGTTGTAGTTTCTAGCAAGTAAGTATGTTAGAATAACGTTCGGATTTTTTAGGGCCTTAATGGACATTTAATCCTCGACAACGCAACATATTACTATTTCATTCAGCGATTCATTTTTGCAGCGTATTTTGTAAGAATTTGATTTGCCAGTGCCTAGAGACTGCTTGGTGTAAAATCAAGTTTTCCTTGCTGCACAATAGCGTCAATCTTATAGACATATTTAAGGTGGTTAATGATTCCTGGTGTCGATGAGCGTTTTTACTATTTAATGACACGTAATATATCTAGACTTATCCTTTCCATCGATTTCCAAATATTATCACACTTAAGGGGACATCTGTAGAAACACAAATGCAGGCACCACGTATTTAATAGTGTGTTCCACTCTGGTGTGTTAGGTAAGACACCCACCTACCAACCAAGAAGTCCTCGGTTCAATCCCAGGCCACACCATTTAACAATTTTCAACAGCGGTATCACCTCACGCCATTGCCAGCGACTGCTTATAAGTATTTACTCTTTGAGAAACCTCATTAACTAATTCGTTTGCCGTTCGGAGCAGGCGTTTGTAAATACTTTACAATAAGTCTAGTTGTTTATCATTCTCCAAATAAATATAAAAAATTAATAATTATTTACAGAAAATATGAAAAAGTTATTTTTACTCAAGTGTGCATAGTTTTTTATAAGTTATTAGCTTATTAGTGTATGAAGGTACGAAAAACCGGTTTTTTAGCCGTAACTCAGGATTTTTTAGGTATTTTGATAATTTCAAAAGCAGGTCCTTGTTGTACTCGACAGCATTTAAAAAATGGTATCACTTCTCGGGTGTTTTTACTTTATTCTTTTTTTTTTGCATAGTTTTTGTCTTGTTCAGTTTTTTTGATGCGTAAAAAGTATGGTACCTTTCGTTTCTGTTGTATGACTTAAGTTGCTGTAAGACCTTTATTTACCATCTTGATCAAAAACTTGCCGGAATAACCTCCATGTGGCGGCCCCATCGTTCCGATTTGAGTTTTTTAGTGTGTGTGTTGTTGGCGATTTTCTACAATTTTGTGGATTATATAGTTGCAAGAACGCAAAAGACATGTTTTGCGAGGCCGAATCCGATCCCAGATTCATCAAAAGCATCATTTCTGGAGACGAGACGTGGGTTTATAGTGCGACACCCAATCCATTCATCAGGCAAATGAATGGCGTTCATCATATGTCGTTTTCAGTCAGAAAAGATGGCAATGCTCACGGTTTTCATGGATTGCAACGGTGTAATGCATCATGAATTTTGACCAGAAGGCCAGACAGTAAACAAAGAGTATTATTTGATCGTTATGAGACGTTTGCGTGAAGCAATTCTCCGAAAGAGACTAGAATTGTGGGCAGAAAACTCGTGGATTTCGCACCATGATAACGCACCGTCGCACAGCGCCATCATTATTCGAAATTTTTAACGCAAACTGAAACAAATATCATCCAATAGCTACCGAATTCACCTGATTTGGCTCCCTGTGACTTCTTTTTGTTCCATCGAGCTAAAAAACCATTTCGTGGAATGCGTTTCAGCAGCCGAAAGGATATAAAAGAAAAATCGCAAGAAGCACTGAAGGATATACCAAAAACCGAATATAAAAAATCTTTCCAGGACTGGATCAGGTGGTGGCATAAATAAGTGTGTTTCAGTCGATGGGGATTACTTTGCAGGGACAATATAGATTTAGATGAATAAAGTAGTATTCCGGGAACTTTTTGATCACGTTATTTTAAAAGACTTAATTCTAGAGAATTTGGTTGTACAGTTTCTTTTGACGTTCACAGTATTTCTTTGTTTTATTGTGATTTACACTTGTGTCACTGTAAAAAAAACACCTGGTACAATAAATAAATGTTGACTTGCCATTTCTATTTGCCAATTATATGTAATTGGTAATTAGAAATCGCCAATTCCAAATTACATACTGGCAAATGACAATCACTAATTACAAACTGCAAATAATTGGTAATTACTAATTAAACATAATTAATAATTAGTAATTGAATCTACAACGAATTACAAAATAATGTTTGCCACAACCAATTTTAAAATCAGTTGAAAACTACATTTCGAAAAATCTTCATAAAGTTTTATCATCGTGTCAAATTCAATTGTGAAAAATTCGTGAGTGCAGACTACTATTTCAAACCTATTTTCCACTGGCTTTATATATTCCGGCATCAACATATGAATACTTAGGAGCGAAAGTATTATTTTTAATTAAAACAAATCAACCATATCGTTCGTTCACAAATAAGTTGAGTCTTAATGAGAAAATATGTTGGCCTTTTGGATACGAAAAAAAGGAAAAAATAAAAATCAGTGTTGGTTACAAATTTTTACTCAATACATAAACTATGATAATAATATTCTTTCCAACTTATCTTAATTGCTCTTGGCATACCTTCCCCTTCTTATACCATTCACAGATAATTGCATTGTCTATAATTAAAACATTTGGAAGAATATTGTTAAATGGCAAATGTGTTCTCTTCTTCTTAATACTTTGGGAATTCCTTATTGTTGTCTGTGTTGTGGAAATAGAACAGGCAAAACAATTTATCGAGCATGTCCGCATTCCATGTTTTATAAATAAAAATTCCGGTTAAATTGGCTTATTTGGAAAGCGACATTTGCTTTTGAGGTTAAAGCGTAAAAAAGCAGAGAATGTGTTTATTTTTGTTTTTAATAAAATTTATTTAAGAAAAAAAAATTTGCAAAAAAAATATTTATATAATTAAACTAAAGTTCTATTTTATACTATAAGAGTTTATACAATCCGAGATATAAATCAATGTTCGTCAATGTTCATTCATAAAATAATTTTTTTCATTTATTGGTGTTGGCCCATAATAAGCGCCAATGTGTATTCGTTTGTTTTTTTTGTTGTCTTTTTTTTTTGGTTTCAAGGAGAGCAAGCATACCTTGATGCTTGACGCTTGTTTGGTTCCACACTTGAAAACAATTTTTCTTCTTTTTGAATAAATTCGTATGTTTTGTGTCTTTTTTTTTTATTTTATTTGATTTTGAATAGTAGAGTGTTTCGTGTAGAGAGCTTGTTTGTATACATAGTGGCTGTTGATGTACATATACGAGTATTACATATTCAAGTGCAGATGCTCAAATGGCGAAATGGCAGCGGGCAAGACGGTGTACGGGCGGGCGTTCATTCAGACAGGATGGGACGTTCGGGAAGCAAACTATATATATTTATATAGAGATATTTATGCATTTTGCTACTGGGGATTTTGATTTTTTAAATTTCATGAGCATGTCTAAAAAAAAAAATAAATAAAAAATAATAAAAAAAAAGAAAAAAGAAAGAAAAAATAAAATTAATAAATTTTGAAGCCAATTTATAATTTAAAACATATATTAAAAAAGAAAAACATGAAAAGAAAAAACGTAAAACAACTATGTAAACAGTTACTTAAGGTAAACGAACATAACGGCACGCAACGTCAATCATAGACATTGAAAAGACGACACCTGTTCAACATTATACTATATTTACTTTATATCCCGGATACTCCTCTTTAGAATAGGGGATAAAAATTGGCATCTTTCAGTATATCGAACGTATCCACTGGTGTTGTAATTGAGGAAGTCCTTGAAATATTAGAAGAGGGACTACTTGTCGTAGTCGTAGATGAACTGGTGGTTTCCTTTGAATTGTCACTCATGTCTTCGGTGTAAACATTCGCCATATTCATATTTACAGAAATTGGTGTAGCACAAACGCTATTTTGTGGACTTAATGTGGATAAAATATTACGATTTGACGATTCTGGTGTTATGGCCCTGGAAACAGCTGGTATTTCTTTAAGTAACTCCATATGGTATTGACTTTCCCCCTCTTCGTCTTTATACTCTGCGGGAATTTCATTTACCTGAGCCATGGTTTCTTTAGCTTTCTTGCGCTTTTTCATTTTTTTGGGTCGTGTAGCCTCTTTAATCATATCGCTATACTCTTTCATGATATTAGCTATTGGTTCAGCCGTGCCCATACTACTGCGTGGCGAGAAGACACCTGCCATCGAGTCTTCATTTGTAAGACTACTTTTGGAACTGCGTCTAGATCGTGATTTACGTTTGGGAGAATCCGTTTCCAATTGTATGCTACTGCTACGGCGTGCTTTCATTTGACTATCGTAGGCTTCTTCATCTTCTTTGTTCATGGACTCCTCTAGGCTTCCCTTGGTTTCCTTGTGTAGCTTCTTTTTAGTTTTCTTCTTCTTGGGTTTATCCGTTTTCTCTTCTTTAATATCTTCCGTTAAAAAAATTTCTTGATTGTTGACTTCTTTATCCTTATAAGCTTCATCATGTATAATCTGCTCCTTCTCAGGACTTTGGCTAAATAGCGTAACACTTTCACCACCCAAACTGTATTTGCGTATATCTATAGTAACCGAATTACCCTCCTGTTCTTCATAGCCCTCATTAGTATTTTCCTCATACTTGATTTCTTCCAATGTTATCTCCTTATCTTCTCTTGGACTGTCTTCATCCAGTTTAAAATTTTTACGCCAATTATATTCATGTTTTGGTTTATAATTTAAATCCACCTCCAAATCATCTTCCAAGCATTTGGCCTGCAAAACCGGATTGTAACCATAACGCGATCGTAAACGTGCCGATTGTCTTGCCGTAATATTGGCATCTCCCAAATAACGCATTTCTGTATCCTTGCGTTCGTTGTCAACGAAACTATTACTGAATTCTATGTTTTTGGGTTTCTTTTTGCCTTGAGTCTTGGACCACAACAGGTATTGTTCATCGATATCGCTGTTTACCGACATTTCCATAAGTATGCTGTCATATTCTCTCAAAATGCCCGATTGTTTGCGATTTTTAATGGCCTCATCATAGATTTGATCTATTGCAAAAGAATCTGAGTCATAAGGTGAGTTACTTAAACCACCTACTGCGCCCTCATCTTCGCTAGTCGAGCTAGGATTTTCGTTAACTAAAATATCATTTACATCCAACGCTCTATTCCAGTCACTGGGTGCTCGTCCAGCATATCTATCCATTTCACGTTCAGCCTCTTCACATTCCGAAGTTTCATGATGAGACTCCTCAGCAGGACCACGTTCGGAAATATCTTCATCGATTTCATCGTCTACTTCCACTACTGTTTGACGATCATCATCACTGTTATTCGAATATTCTTCATCATCATCCGCCGCTGGTAGATCTGCAGGCTGCTCTTCTGCTACAGCCACCTCTCTTTCTGCCGAGTTTTCTGTAGACTTTTCATTTCTTGCCAAAAACTCATTGACATCTTCACTGTAGAAATCTTCTCTGAGCCAAGTTCTAGAACCGCTTCTGGTTCTCACTTCGACCTTTTCTATATAAATATAATCATCACTGGGGTATTCTTCTACAGGTTGTTCTTGGGCCAAAGAAAATCTGCGATAATGATGATATTCATCAGGGTCTAAATATCCACTAACGCTATCTTTTCTTATCAGGGCCGAATCTGAGGCACGGCGATCATTATCAAAAAAATCCGTATTCAAGTGGCGGGAAAACTCTTGAAAATTCAGGGGCGTACAAGAAGCTTCATCAAGTTCCCTATCGCGCAACTCACGTTTCATAGCCTCAGCCTCAATGCCAACCAATTCTTCACGTTGGGCTTCATTTAAAGGAGAACGGCTTGCACTACTCGATCTACGAAATTCAGCATTTCTGCGTCTCATTTCATCGTATTCGTTGATTTTTTCCACTGACTCTTCCACATAGGTGGAACGTTGAAAGTCGCTGCTTAACATTTCCTCCCTAATTCTCATGGTGTCCTCCATTTCATTGGTTAAAGTCAGTTCAATTTCGTGAGAATATCGTCGCTCGGTTTTGGGTATAGCACCAGTATTTTTTATCTCTTTGGAATCTTGTGTACTGCTGGTAGTCAACTCTTGTAGAATCAAATCCTGGATTTTACGCTTCTCTTCGGCAGTCTGTTTGGCTGATTCGGCAGCTAGGAAAGAATACGAGGGAGAGGGACTTCTTGAACGTTGAAAACGTGCTGTTTCCTTTCTCAACGGTTCAAATTCACTGCCTAAATCCATAGACTCACCAACATAAGTAGAGCGTTTAAAACCCTTTTCCAATCTTTCTTGTTTAATACGTTCAATGTCACGCATTTCTTCCGAAATAGTGCGATCGTAATCAGGTGTTGTAGGTGATTTTCTTAATAGTTTTACTTTTTCGGTTATGGGAAGATCCGCCAGAAAATCCTGACTTTGTTCTTCGCTTAATTCATCTTTATCTAGAATTAAAGTAGACAATGTCCTCAACTCTATTTCTTCGGAGGCATTTTTCAATTTCTCCAAAGCTTCCTCATCTAATTGTCTTTGACGGTTGGCCAAATTTAGAGATTCTTGTTCTTCCGTTACGATAGTCAGTGTCTTATTTTGAGAACCTTCTAAATTTAGCATAATATGGAACTCATTAGAATTTTCGTTTTTCGGTGAAACAGATCTAGAAGGTGTACGTGAACGACAGGCTTTGAGTTCTACATCAGTTTGAGTAGGTGAAGCTGAATGCGAACGTGAGGGTGTACGAGAACGTGAATGTCTAGATCTACCTTCTTCAGTGACTTCGTCTGAATGCTCAAATTCATAGACATATTCAACTGTAACACCTGAGGATGGTTCGGGAGCTCTTGTTATCTCTTCCATGTGTTGCAAGAATTCGTCATTACGCTCGATTAGTTTATTGCGTCTAGAGTCTATGCTTTTATTTAAGTTTTCAGTGGTTGGTAAACGCATGGGACTCTTGGATCTTGATCTACTTTGTGCTACACGCAAAGATTGTACCAATAAATCCATTTTCTCTCTTGAACAATCATCGTCTTCAGCCGTTGCTCTCGACGAAATGGGTTCAGAATCGGCAAACTCTATGGATATGGTAGGAGCGCTAACAGTTTCACCGATGTGTTGAGTTCGCTCCTGGATTTCTACTTCTTCCTTATGTTGATATTCATAATGAACAGTCTGGTTTACACTTGACGATTTGGGTAGACGCATAGGACTTTTTGACCTCGATCTACTTTGGGCCACTCTTAATGACTGTACCAAGAGTTCCATGTTTTCACGTGAACATTCTTCATCCTCATTTTCAAAAATTGCCGATTGTGGTTGTGAGTCAGAAGTTTCTATGGTTATGGTAGGAGAGGCTTGCATACTTTCCTGCTCACATGATGATTCTATTTCGTATACATATTCCACTGTTATCTGTGGTGTATCGGGTGTTTGAGATCGCTCCTCGAGTTGCTTAAAAAACTCGTCGTTGCGTTCTATTAACTTACTACGACGCTTTTCTAAGCTTTTACTCAAATTTTCGGCGGTTGGTAAACGCATGGGGCTCTTGGAACGGGATCTGTTTCTATCTATGCGTAACGTTTGTACGAGAGAGTCCATTTGTTGAGAAGAACCGGTTTCATCGGTGGCCAATGTGATTGGCATAGAAGGATGTTGCTGATTTGAATTTTCTGGTTCTTCTGGTGGTATTAGCTCTGGTAACAATTTGGATTCTATAAGTTTTTCTAAAATATCCTCGTTGTGCTTAATCATTTTAAAGCGACGATTTTCTAAGCTGCGTTGTAAATTGTCTGGTGTAGGCAAAGGAGACTTAGAGCGTGAACGTGAACGACCAGAATGTTCAGATCTCAAGCTGCTCATCAAAGTGTTCATACTCTCATCAGTGAATTTTTTTTCTGGGGGGTCAGCTGCAGTATTGTCTGTAATTACATTTACCATAGGAATTACTGATTCCGACGTTATTTTAGTGTGATCATCGGCCATCAGCTGCATGTCATGAGTTATGAAACTTTCTTGATGCTCTGAAATTTGTTCAATGCTATCATTTCCATTATTTTCCTCATTGCCGCTAAGAGAATCTATGAACTTGACAATGTTTTCCCTTTTAAATTCACTTTCCTTTAAGTTATCTGTGTCATCATATATCTCCGTAATAGCCTTTTCAGTTTCATCTTGATTACAATTGCCCAAACTAAAATGAACATCTTTAGGTTGTGGAGTACTGGGTGCAGTATTGGCTGGAGAAGGATTTCTTGAAGCAGATCTAGATCGTGAAGGATTAACGGAGGCAGTGAAATCATAAAAATCACTTAACCCTTCCATTAAAAGACCATATTCATCACGCCATGGTCCAAAATCCAAAGGAGTCTGTACGTTTATAGATGGAGTATTAACCGCAGAGCCTGCGTTGGGACTGAAAACGTTTGTTTCCTTCCAACGTTCCTCAAGTTGATCAATTTCTTCTATACGTGGGCTACGACGCAAGCGTGGCGAAGAAGAGGATCGTGCAGGTGAAGCATTATCTTTATTTTCCGCTGTTTGGGAAGTTCGAAGCTAAGCAATGATGGTGGTTGGGATGGTTGTGAGTAGCAAGAAAGTAAAGCGCAAAAAAATAAGTAAAAGGCATATAGACGTTAAAATAATATAGAATTAAAGCAGATGTAAATGGAATGAAAAATGGAACCAAATGAACTTAGAAAGGATGTATGAAATGCTAGTTTAAAAAGAAGCACAAAGAACTATTCCTATTCCTCTTTTGCAAAATTTTTCCAGACACAACTCTTAGTCTATTTCTTTAAAAAGAAAACTTACATTTGTATTGTCACTTCGGGCTGATTCCTCAGTAGCAGTTTCTTTGTTTTCTTCTTTAGCTTCCTATAAAGGAAAAAAATTCAAAGCTAGGGACACATTTTTCCATGCCAAACAAAAATCCTACTCACCTTTGTATCCTTGTTAGCCGCTGCCTGCTTCCTTAATGCTGTTAAAGCCTCTTCATTCTGTATTTGAGTTGCTTCCTCAAACGATGAAGCACTTGGCATATTTTTGGCTGCATAGTAGGTAACTTCTTCACTGGACTTTGGTTTTTCAAATTCCATTTCTTCATCTATTGACAATGTTTTCTCACGTTTCCAGAATTCGGTATTTTTATAATATTCCGGTTTAACCTCACCCCAGGGATTCGTTGATTCTTCTTCGCCCAAACGCTCTAATGAACTGCGTAAACTATCATCACCACGACGTAAATCTTTAGCGGGACTTCTTTTGTGACGTCTATGATGACCTTTAACCTTTAGGTTAGGTTCACTAGTATAACGTATAGGTGTAAAATCTGATTCAGCGGTATCTTTCATTTCTTCTTCCTCCAAGGATGTGAACATTTTCAATTCTTCGTCACGTGATTGACGAGATTCACGTGATGAATTTGAACTGTTACTCGAACGACGTTTTTTAAATGCTCGCCGACGTCCCGAGCCATCTTCACGCACCAGTGGTCTTTGTTTAATGCCATCGAGAGAACGTAAATAATCGTCAGAAAATTGATGTGTAAGAGCAGTATCCTCACCATCAGGTTCTTGACGTTCTTGTTGCGGGTAATGAGATTCTGTGCCTGTGGTTATCTCTTCTGAAGGTTGAGTGCTAAACGAAGATTGTTGGCTGGAAGCTGGATCTATGGTAGAGGCATCGTCTGATACACCTGGAAACAGTAAAGGCTTAGTGCTTACCGAATACGGGTTATCTAAATCTTGGGCCAATTGTGTTTTTACGGTATGAGACTTGGGTTGTGCGATCTCATCACCCAAAAGTGGTGCAACGATTTTTTTTATACAAGGTGCTTCTACTACAGGAGTTTGGGGAGCACTGTCTAGACTCGAGGTGAATTCTTTTTTTTGTACAGCATCCAGCATTTTGGCCTGCAACTCAGCCATTTCTTTTTCGGCTTCCAAAAAAAGTAAAGCGTTTTCATCTATACGTTTTTGTTTCGATTCCTGATCTCTTTCGCGCTGTAGAAGTCTTAGACTTTGTTCTTCTTCTGACTCTTCACCCAATTGTTCGCGTGCTGCTAAGATTTTTCTTAATAGTTCGGCATCCCGTTGTTCTGTGCCTTCAGGAGAGGGTAAGTCTTGATTTCGTATAGACTCTATAAGTTGGCGTTCTTTTTCGGTAAGCTCTGTATCTTTTTCAGCTGCTCTCAGTTGTTCTTCTAAGCGATGTTCTATATCGAGTAGATTTTGGGCAGCAGCCTCCTCCACTAGGCGTTGTTGTTCTTCACGTTGGCGTTCAGCTTCCAAAAGTTTTCTTTCATTTTCGCTAGCTTCTTCCTCTTCTTCTCGTTGGCGTTGTTCTAATTCTCTTTGTTTTTCGGCTGCTGTTAATTTGCGGGCATTTTCTTCTTCTTCCTGACGTGCTCTTTCTTGCTCTTCTTCTAGCTTGCGTTGTTCGAGTTCTCTTTGTTTTTCTGCTTCTGCTAACTTGCGAGCATTTTCTTCAGCCTCTTGGCGTGCTCTTTCTTGCTCTTCTTCTAGCTTGCGTTGTTCCAATTCTCTTTGTTTTCCTGCTTCTGCTAGCTTGCGAGCATTTTCTTCAGCCTCTTGGCGTGCTCTTTCTTGCTGTTCTTCTAGCTTGCGTTGTTCAAATTCTCTTTGTTTTTCTGCTTCTGCTAGTTTGCGAGCATTTTCTTCAGCCTCCTGGCGTGCTCTTTCTTGCTCCTCTTCTTGTTTGTGTTGTTCCAATTCTCTTTGCTTTTCTGCTTCTTCTAGCTTGCGAGCATTGTCTTCAGCCTCCTGACGTGCTCGCGCTTCCTCTTCTTCTTGTTTTCGTTGTTCTAATTCTCTTTGTTTTTCTGCTTCTGCTAGCTTGCGAGCATTTTCTTCAGCCTCCTGACGCGCTCGTGCTTCCTCCTCTTTTTGTTTTCGTTGTTCCAATTCTCTTTGTTTTTCTGCTTCTGCTAATTTGCGAGCATTCTCCTCGGCTTCTTGTTGTGCTCGCGCTTCCTCTTCTTCTCGCTTGCGTTGTTCCAATTCTCTTTGTTTTTCTACTTCTGCCAATTTGCGAGCATTTTCTGCTTCCTCTCGTTGCTTTTGTTCTGCCTCTTTTTTAGCCTTTTCCTCTGCCTCTCTTTGCTTTTGTTTCAATTTCTCAGCTATTTCTTCAGCTTCCCTTTTGGCTTTCTCTTCCTCTTCACGTTTACGTTGTTCCTCTTTACGTTTTCTAGCCTCTTCTTCTTCCTTCTGCTTTAGCTGGCGTTCATATTTCGCCTCAGCTTCAGCCAAATCTTTTCGTAGTTGGTCGGCGATTTTCATTTGTTTCGCCAATTCCTTTTCCAATTCTTGACGTTTCAAGTCCGATAACTCTTTATCTTTTAATTGCTGCTTAAGCTGATCAATTATGGCCTGCTGGGCGTCTATGCGAAAACCATCCTTATAGGGAACACCATCTTTCATTACTTGAGTTCCAGCTATGGCCTCTTTATTCTTGGCATCGGCCAATTGTCGGCGCATGCTGTCTTGCAGTTGTGACAAATTATCGCCGCTGGGATTGTTGTCATTCGCTTGGGCGTCATGATTGCATGAATAGTGATACAGATGACGTACGACATATAAAAATTCAATGGCACTCACATAGCTGATGATTAGTGAGAAGACTAAATCACCAATTTCAGCAAATAAATCACCCATTTTGATGCTTTGTTGGTGTAATTAATGCTCTAGTATTTTGAGTTTTCTTTTATTTTCTTTTTGCTCTAGAAAGTGACTAAAAATTCTTTACTTGCGTAATCGTTATTTTCTTTAATTTTATTTGGTAAACTTTTTTTTTAATTTTTTTGTTAAATACTTTAAAATGCTTTGAATAAATTATTTGATAAAATTTTTTAATATTTTTTAGAGGCTTTATTTTATTGCTGCTGTTTTCGTTTCAAATATTATATAAAATTCACCACGGTTGTGTAATTCACCAAAAATAAAAATTCATATTTCAATGCTAAACACTTAACGTTTTTGATACTTTTTGCTTCTTTTTGAATTTTAATACACTGCCACAAATAATACTTTCGTTTTATGAATTTTATCGATTTTTTTAATTTTTTAGATTTTTTTTTAATTTTTATGCGCTTCTGCAGCTGCTCAAACACTGCTGCATGTATATTGAATTGTCGAATTAAATATTTTGATGATTTGCTGGCTGGCTGGCTAGCTGATAGGCATCAGGCAGGCGAAGGCAATGGCGACCACTTTGCGTTTAATTTTTAAATCTGCACCGTTTGTATGAAATGTGTGAATGAAGAAGAAAAATTCGAAGTTGTTTCGTATTAATCGATCATCGATTTGCAACTAATCAAATCGTTGATATAACGCCAAAACAAATAGGATTTCTTCATACACAACGCTCTCTTTCACACTCTCTTGTTACAATTTTATTGCCCTATTACACTTTTTAATTGTGTTTTTAGCAAATTAGAACACCATCGAAATTTACAATTGAAATTTGAAAACAATTCTACGAGTCTAAGGAGGCGGCGGCATCGATCTAAATAAAAGTGAATCACGTAGTAAATCGATGAAAAACCGGTCGTTTGTTACTTTTTTTTATACTATTTTTACAAAAATTTTCGTTTATTTATTTATTTTTTTTTTTGATTTCTTATAACAAACTAATAAGATATAAAGTGTTTATTTCGTTTCATTTGTCGTTTTTATTTTCAAATTAAAACAAAAGAAAATAAAATTTTATTTTACAATTAATACTGTACAGACGACGCGCGTACGTACAACCTTATTGAACAGTTTTCAAGTATAGAAAACGTTCTGTGCTTTTAACTTGGCTAACAAATAACCCAAAGAAATGAAACAATATTTTGACTGCACCTTTTTTTCTTTTCAATTTTTTTCTTTAGATTTATTTTCATTTTTGTCTGCAAAAGTCAAAATTTGTTTATTTTCTTATTTTTCATTTCTGATGTCTCTTTAATAAACACTTATTAAGAATGCTAAAATGAAAATCTTTTAAATATTTAGTATTTATAATAGAATAATAGCGAAATATTGAAATTAATTTTCACACACGCCTATATAACATACGAGAGTGTATTCACAAAATTATTGGCACCGTTATTAAAAGCAATGAGAAAAAAAATCTTTAATGGCCAAAAAACGTCATTCATTTTCGGTTGTTTTATTTTCGCTTTTGAATGCTATAAGTTGTTTATGTATGTTTGCAGGCACTATATTGGCAAGGGGTAAAAATATTTCTCCAATTCCGTCATAAAAAAGCTAAAGGCATGCAGCAATTTTTGATGGGAGAGCAGTTAAAAAACTCCAGCTTTTAATAATGTCAGTGCTTCAGTTGTCGCTAATGAAATTTGAGAAGCTCAAATTTTGACCACCATAAAACCATCCCCGAAAAAACTGTTTGGACTTCGCATCAACAATTTCAAAAAATGATTTAATAATTTCCGTTGCATTCGTATCACATCAAACGTTTAGGTGGGCCAACAAAATCCATCACTTCAGAAGTAGTCGGTAAAATGCATAGAATGATATTCAACAATCGATAAATGGGCCTGCTTGAGCGGGCTAAGGCTCTAAACTAGCATTATATTTAGATTTTAAGGAGTGTTTGGCGATGTTTAAACAAGTTTTTGCGACACATTTTGTAACTACAGACGAAACATGAATCCTTAACAACTCATTAGAGATCAAAGAACAACCAAAACAGTGGGTTTCAAAGGTAGAGCTTACGTTTAATAAGATCATGGTCACAGTTTATATGCGAGATTATATACGAGATATTTATCTATAAAGAGAAAGAAGTGCTTGCAACTATTTCAGGTTACCAAATTTGATGAAATGGCTGGATGGTAAGAGAACATCTTTGGAGCAAACGTGTATTTTAGAGGGTTTTGAGAAGTATTATTATCTAATGAAGTTAAAAAACTAGAAGAACTCTTGACGTTAAATCAATGGTGTACAAAAGTAAAAATTTAGTTATGTTAGTGAGAACATAGAGAGAGTTAAACTGATAAAAAAAAAAACATTTTTTTTAAATCAGCATGCATCCCCCACACATGTGCATTCGTCGCTGTTTCAGTGACAACTAAAAGCAAGAGCGTAAGAATACGTGTGATCTGAACATGAACTATTGTTCTATGACTGCTTTAAATGCATGCTTCTGTTAACTCAAACTGAATACGAATTTAACAAGGTGACAGCAAGATAAAAATGCACGTCAGCCGATCGTCTGTCGAGTTGTCAAAAGTAGTGTTGCGACGCCATTTTTGTGCAGTGTTGATATGTAAAAGGTAGACAGTTTGCGTCAACAGTCAGTTTGATTTCCGTTGTGTTTGAAATATAAAGAAAATTTGGAGATTTTAAAGCAAAACCGTTGAGAGTGAAAAGTGAGATAAAAAAATAAATAATTTAAAATATAATAATAAATTATATAAAAAAAATTATTTTTAATATATAAACACAATTAAAAAGAACCATGTGTATTTGTTCTCTTTGCAATAAGAAGAAGAGTTGGTTATCTCTTCTCCGCACCTAAGGACGATAAAAGCAGAGCAATATGTGGAAAAGCATTCTCAGAATATTCCATTTTGTACCAAGATAATGTTTTGCCATAAAATATAACCCGAGTTGGCTGTGTTGAACAATTTCAAAAGAGCATAATTTCTCCAGGAGAAAAAGAAATTTTAGTACCAGAGTAAGTACACCATTTTAATCGTATTTTGGTCAGGGGCCAAAGGAAAACAGACTTTGATTGCAAGATAACAAAAAAAAAAAAAAAAAAAAAAAAAAAAAAAAAAAAACGTTGAACCTACTTTTTAGGAAAATTTTCTCCGATATGTTACTACCCCCGATGCAGCCATTTTTTGCGATATTTAAAAAAAAGAATTTCATTGCAGTTATTTATTAATTGAAAAAAATAGTTTTTTTAGGAAAAAATACTCGCTTTCTTAGCAAGGGTGAAAAAAAAAAACAATTAAGAAAAGTCAAGACAGGTTTTCTCCTTTTTGTGGTAAGCGTATAAATAAGCAAAAGAAATATCTACTGGTGAACAGCTGTAAAAAATGGCATTTTTTGTTGTTGTATTGTGATGATAAAAAAGGTAACATTTTTGAAATGTGAAGCCACCATTTTAAAAATATTACTATTTAAAAATGCAAAATTTTTTACAGAAAAGAAAACGCCATAAGAAACATTTTTTCAAATTTGTAGAATTCTTTTCCTTATTTTACAGCCTGGCTCACGATTTCGAACGTTATATTTTCGTACGACAAACTGCTGATTTGCGGCGCACTATTTCGTGAATGGTAACACTTAGCTCATGTCTGATTTGACAGATAATTAGTTTTATCTTCCCGCTGAACGAATATGGTTGTGTATACGCTTCGCTAAATGGGCCTGCGATCGACTACCAGAAGATGTCGATTTTGCCAAAAAAATCATCTTTTTAGATGAAGCTCATTTTGATCTTGGCGGGTATGTAAACAAGCAGAATTGTCGCATTTGGGGCACAGAAAACCCTCACGCATACATTGAAAAGCCGATACACCCAAGACGAGTCACTGTTTGGTGCTGATTTTGATCCAGAGGCATAATTGGGCTATTTTTCTTCGAAAATGAGCAAGGAGTGGTCGTTACAGTCAATGGCGATCGTTATCGGGCCATGTTGAACGAATATTGTTCACAAAAATTGAAGAGGAGGATATTAGCAACATTTGGTTTCAACAGGACGGCGCTACGTACCACACAGCCGAAGCTACACTCGATGTTTTGCGCCCTGTATTTGAAGATCGCTTTATCAGCCGCAGAGCTGATGTCGTTTGGCCACCTCGGAGCTGCGATTTGACACCGTTGGACTATTATTTGTGGGGTGTCGTCAAAGATAAGTGTTACGCCAACAGGCCAGAGACAATTGACGCTTTAAAGGACAATATTCGTGAAGCCATTGGTGAAATACAGTTGCACACAATCGATAATGTGCTTAAAAATTGGACCGATCGTGTAGGCTACTTCATGGCCAGCCGAGGCAGCCATTTGAATGAAACTATTTTCCATTATTAACCGGAAGGATTGTACTTTCAAATAAAAAAAGAAATTTGAGAAAATATTCAGTAATTTTTTTTCTACCATTTTCAAAAAAAAAAAAAAAAAAAAAAAATTATTTGAATACGAACGATAACGTAAGCATTTCAATAGAAAATTGCGGCAAGACATGTCAAAATTCTTCACTTATTTTTTATTGTCATTTGCATTATGAAATGCACACTGGAGTGGTCTGGAATGTTTATTCTTGCACCTGCCATTATTGCTAGAAATTCGGTCCCTGTAAGGCATAAATGAAGTAAAATTATTTTCATATTTACTTTTTTTTGTTTCTTCATTTGTTTATTAATTTATTTACAGTATGAAAAGTCAATATTCGTACACCTTTTTAAAACATTTTAATAAAAATAAATAATTAAAAACAATATTTGATACAATTTAAAAAACAAGAGGCGTTATTTCTTGTAACAAATAAAAGATGACGTATTAATCATATGTTTTTTAAATAATAACGAAATGAAAGTCAATAAATTTTTGAGATTGTACGAATACGAATTTTTGATACTGTATTTTAGTTTGTTTACATTTCTTACCGTCAAGTTCAACCGTCATTTTTCATAATAAAATTTCAGCATTTAGGCGCTTTGTATTGTATGTTGGCGATATATTTGTGGAATTAAGCTATGGCAATCCAGTAATTTATTCGGATTACGTATAAAACGTAAAGCCAAGCGAACGAAAAATCGCAAGTTAGTGGGCCGCTGTTACGAAAGAAAGTGAGTTACTGCCTTTCGTTCGAATAAATTTTCTTTCGACATTGTGGGTCAGGCTGTTAATTATTTTTTCTAAAATTATGCTTTATAATGCTTATAAAAATTTCGTATTCGTATTTATTTTCATATACAGGTATGTGATGGAAAACGATTTTGATCGAAATTGAAATCGACAATATGTTTGAAGTCTTATAAATCTTATAACTTCTTATTTTTTAAGGGTTTTGTTACTCAAGGCAGTTATGGTAATGGTTATTTACATAATAAGTAAAAAAAGAATTCAAAATTTTGTCAGATCGTTTTCGATCACATACCTGATACGAGGGCGGATTGACATTGAAGCTACCTAGCGCTAGATGGCAGCACAAACAAAAAAATTTTTTCTTTCTTAGAAATTACGATCTGTCAAACGTCAGCTGTTAAAATTTTAGCCAAATTCATAGATTAGTTTATTTGTTGTAGTCGTTTGAAGTAAGCAACTTTTGCGTTTCTTGGGAAATGGAAAAAAGTGAATTTAGTGTAGTGATTAAACACTATTATTTGAAAGGCAAAACGGCGAAAGAGACAAAAGAAAAGCTTGATAAATATTACGGCGAATCTGCTCCGTCAGATTATATGGTAAAATATTGTATTGCTGAATTTAAACGGGGCCGAACAAGCACTGCCATAATACCATCAGCAGGAAGGCCAAAAGAGGTGGTTACGGAAGAAAATATCAAGAAAATTCTCGATATCGTTATGAATGATCGCCGAGTTAAAATCCGTGAGATTGCTGAAATGATAAAAATATCATATGAACGTGTGTTCAACAATTTGCATGAACATTTGCATATGAAAAAGCTATCGGCAAGATGAGTGCCGCGTTTTCTCAGTGTTGAACAAAAACGAGTTCGACAGATCACTTCACAGCGTGGGTCCACCACTACACACCTGAAACCAAAAATCAATCGAAGCAATGGGTGGAAGCTGGTGGAAGTGCTCCGATCCGCAATCACAGGAGAGTATTATCGTGCATTATTGGATCAATTGGTTGATGCAATCAAGGAAAAACGACCACATTTAAACAAAGAAAAGTGCTCTTTCTTCAAGACAACGCACCGGTTCACACAGCATTAGATACGATGCTAAAACTACGAGAAATCCACTTCGAATTGGTTGATCATCCACCTTATAGTCCAGATTTAGCCCCTAGTGACTTTTTCCTGTTTCCAAACTTGAAAAAATGGCTCGCAGGAAAAACATTCATCTGAAACGAAGAAGTGATTACCGAAACTAATGCGTATTTTGAGGAGCTCCCAAAATCGTATTATTCAGACGGTATAAAAAAGTTGGGAAATCGTCTTACTAAGTGTATTGAGCTAAAAGGAGACTATGTTGAGAAATGAACGGTTTTTGAAAAAAAATGTTTTTTTCCTACTTAGGTAGCTTCAATATCAATCCGCCCTCGTATATTCTGTTAACTTGCACAAGTTTTTGTTTTGGTAAAAAAAAACGTATTTAACTTTCGTCTTTAAATTCACACACATTTTAAAAAACATCTTATATACGAGTACATATGTATGTATTTTTTTAATCTAAATAATAAAGTAATAATTAAAATTATTTTTATATATTTTTTTAAATTTTTTCTATGAATGCCAAATTATTCTTCGCTAAACCTAACACCGATATTTAACAGTTCAATTGATTAAATTGCATCTTTTATTTTTATTTGAAATTTTTAATGTTTAGTCATTGGGTTTTAGGGTTTTCTGACGGTACCATTTACCAATTGTTGACATATGGGTAAAAAATTTGTTTTTTGTTTTTCATCACTCTGTTTCGATTTTGGCAAATGACAAATGTAGAGGAATTTCACCTGAACAAAGTATTCAAAAATAATTTTTTGCTAAAAGTCTAAATTTAAATAAGTTAATTAAAGTTCTGCTAATTAAAGAATAATAAGCAAATTAAAAATTAAATTCGGGTATGACTTTATAATGCGACACGACTAAAACTCTTTTTAAAAATAAGAGAAATTATTGAAAATTGTTTTTCGCCCAACCAATATCGGTTTTTCCTTTTTTGTTTGTTGTTTTGCTTTCTGTACACAATGTTTTGTTGGTCGTGGCATTTTCTTTTAGAATTTTTTTTTTCGAAAAACAAAAACAAATTCTATTTTTCATTTAAATTTACCTGAAGAAAAAAAGAAAAGGAAAATCTTTTACAACGTTAACTGACCTTAAACATGCGTAAAATTCTTCATATCGCTATTTTCGTTTGGTTTGTATGATTGCGATGTGATTTTTTGTTCGTTTTTCGCCATATGACAATGACATCGAAATGGAAATCGTTTAGATTTTCTGATATTAGAATTGCATTTGTTAGACGAAATTTTTAGAAATTGATTTCATTTTCAATGAATTAATTGGGTGTGGTGATGAGTTTCTGATTTAATTATAATAATTGCATACAGCAACAACAATAATACTTATATATGTTTATTTATAGTGGACGATATCATTAATTTATTAATAAAAAAACAAAATTATTTTAAAACATTTGTTTAATAATTTAAAAAAGAAATATTTCACAGTTTTGTTTTTATGTTTGTATTTTCCTTTCTCTTTTCCTTTTCTCTTTTCGATTTTTTGCAGTATCTTGACATTCAAGTAATTTTTGACGCTTGTGTTTACGCCTTTTTTTTTGTTAGAATGCCACCATGAATTTTGTTTTAAATAAATATTAATAATAAATTAAAGAAATTAAACAGAATATTTTAAATACTCGAGTATTTAGATTTTCTTTCATTGTTTCGCTATACCCTACATCAATGTAGATGGTTGTAATAAATACAATATTACGTTTGTGCTGAAGCTTGCAACGCAAACAAATTTTAGTTACTACTTATATTACTCTGCCGTAAAAAAGGTATTGAAAACTGTACAAACATTGGCTACATTTCAACAGTGTTCTAAGGTTCACACGACGCACAGTGCGGCGATTCCATACAGCGAATGGACAAAAATATAAGGAGTTGTCGTAAATAAATGAAATTTAGTATAAACAATTAATAGGGCCAAATATAGATATAAGCGAAATTTTTACAAAATAGGGCAACGTCCACGCTCACCGCCAACCACCCACATAAATTTAAAGCACACATAGCCTATCTTAAGATAGTTTTTCATATTGAATTTTTTTAATAAAAAGTTTTAAATTTTTTAGATTTTGCAACAAACAAAAAATTAAATATGTATTGTAGTCTGACGAAAATTCAATTTTGTACGTCAAATTTGGAATTTGAATAATAATTTTAATTATTTCTGGGTTAATATATAGGGTGGGCCATTTAAAAGTTTAAATTTAAAAATATAATAAAACAAAAACGGCTTGAAATTTTATCAAATTTATTTTTTTTGTTGTGAAGTACAATTTTTCTGTTTAGAAATGAAATATTATTTCATTCATATGGCTGCCGTAGCTGGTCTTACAGTATCCCATTCGATCGGACCAATTTTCGAGTCATATTTTGGCAATGGCATCACGAATATTGGCCTTTAAATGCTCAATTGTCTCTGGTTTGTCAGCATAACAGTTGTCTTTAACGGCGCCCCACAGAAAATAGTCTAACGGTGTTAAATAGCAGCTCCTTGGCGGCCAACTGACATCACCATTTCGCCTAATTAAACGGACAACAAACGCTTGATGCAATAAATCGATTGTGGCATGAGATGTGTGGGAAGTTGCACCATCCTGTAGAAACCAAATATCGTTCACATCAATACCATGAAGAGCGAGGAAAAAAAATCGGTAATCATGGTGCGATAGGTGTCCCCATTGACCATAAGGGTTGCGCCGTCCTTATTTTCAAAGAAATATGCGCCAATGATGCCTACGCTCCACCAGCCGAACTAAACAGCCACTTGTAATGGGTGCATCGGTTCTGTAAGACCACGTTTGGGTTTGCTTACTAACGTACCCACCCAGAAATGAGCTTTTTTGTGTCTTGGTTTTGAAAATAAATTTCCAGTGAATCCCAACGTTGCTCAAGCGTAAATCAATTCATTTCATTCAGCGGAGATAATACATTGAATTTTGTGACAGAATACAATGACATAAGTATTATCAGATTCGAAATAATCGCTGGTTGAAATATACACCACCCGATTCAAAAATAAGTTGTCTTATGTTCGTCATTTTAAAACCCGAGAACCACTAAACCGTGTAAAGGTGTACTTTCGCTGATGGTTTTGGTTTAACTCAACGGCGCCTAGTCCTTAAAACGGTAATAGTAATAATAAGAGGTTTTAAGTTTGGCCCAAATAACTTTGTGGTCAACATAAATCATCAGTCAGAAAGTGGATAAGTGGAAGCTGCACTTCCCATACAAAGTATATACTGCTTTTTGTATATCTTTACAACGGTAATAGTGCGAGGTTCTGAATTTGGTCCAAATGACTTTATGGTCATTACAAATCATCCGTCAAAAAGCGAGCAGAACTGAATTAGTGGGAGTGGCAGCTCCCATCGTTGGAACGGTAATAGTGGAAATTTCTTATCAATTCACATCACCAGTCGAAATATGAACGAAATTAAATAAGTGGGTGTGCCACCTTGCATACAAAGTAAGCATTGATTTTTGTATATCTAGATAACAGTTAGAATGGCAGTTTCTGAACTTGCTCTAAGTGACTTGGTAGTCAATACAAATCATTACATCATTCAATGCATTCCTTTAAATTTTTCTTACGCGGAATACATTTTATAGGTGTACAAAAAGAAAGCTCCAACCAACACGGGAAGGGTGACACTGGTTTCTTATATTGTATAAATTGATAATCCAAATTATTTTTTATTTTTTATTTGCCTTAAATCACCTAAAATCAGTAAGATTTATGAAAAAATGTCCAAATTATACATTTTAAAAATTTCAAAATGTTTTAAGTTTTAGGAGAAAGTTGGTTCTAATTTTTCTATTTAATAGAACATATTACATAGTTTCAAAAATAGAAATAACAAAATATTTATATTTTTATATTTGTTCTTAATATTCTTTCAAAGTTTTGTAAATTTAAAATTTTTGTTGAAATAAGTACGTTCTTCAAAGCAGTAAAAAAACAAAAACAATAAACAAAATTTAAAGCTTTTTTCCTATTTTGTTTAAAATATTGAAAAGTAATTAAAAAAACAAACTTTTAAACATTTCTTAAAAAATAGAGTTTTTATAGCTATTTTTCTGAAGTACCTAAAATCCAATTTTTTACATAGTACTTTTTGTTATAAATTAGTTGAGTTTAATCCCTCTGGTGACAATATAAAAAATTAACCGAAAAAAATCATTCAGTATTCCACTCAGCCGATAATTAGCTTTCAAAATATATATGTTTTATCAATATCTGTGATAACTGATTTTTTGATATTTGTCTGTGGTACAATGCACTGTGCGACGAGTCCTTAGGAAAGTTTTATTTGCAGGGCACAAAAGTTTAGAATGTCTTGAAGCGTAAAGTACGAAAAGTAAGTTTACTTTACACTTTTGTAAGCGTCGTACGCGGCATATTGCTTTCATTAATCTTAACAAATTTATACTGCAATTGATTAAATAAAATATGATTCGGTCTCGCACATAACTTAAAATGTAAAAGAGCACGGAATGTGTGGAAATTTTGTATGCGTTGAACTCGTCGAGACAAAAACACGAAAAGAGTAACCATTACCTTGAATTTCATATAGGATTCTCACATTAGTTTCTTTTATAAAAAATGTAGAAACAGGCGACATTTGAGGGAGAAAAATAAACATTTACTGAAATAGAATCTGTTCTCTCTCAAAAATTGTTTGTAGATCATGTGTTAGTGTGTTTTTCGTATTGCGTTTTTTTGCTCTAATCTTTTAAACATATAAAAAATGTATAGAACTAACTGTTGGGTGTTTCAAACGAGCTTTATTAAATCTAGTATGTGCCGCTTTGATCGATAACATTTTGCTATTTTTGGGTTGAAGCTATTATTCCATCAGTGTAGAACTTATGGATTTTCTGAGCGAAGACTGATTCTCTAAGAAATTTAAATTTACATCAAGAAGAGGTCATAGCAAATGATAATTTGAAAGGGCAAGCTCTGTGTGTGTGGTCTGAAATTCTTATCGTGGAACACCTTTTTGTTGTTCAATTCTAACCGTTTTAATTGAATTGTTCGCTTCATTGTCGATAGTTGTTGACAGTTGAGATCAGAATCAATCGTTTTAGCATCAATCGGTTGTAGAAACTCACAATGAACAATTCACTTCCAATTGCACCAGGCACACAGCATTAGCTTTTTTGCTGTCAATCCTGGCTTCGCGAAGCTTCGTCCTTGATCTTTTTTCTACTTTGCTGTCGAAGGTGATCCACTTTTCATTGTCTGTAATCATTCGCTTCAGAAATGTTTCGATTTCGTTCTATTTTAGCAGTGAATCGCAGATGGAAATTCGGTCCATTAAATTTTTAACTGTTACTCCAAATGGCATCCAAACATCGAGCATCCTTGTGTATTCAGCTTTCTTCAAATGGTTTATAACTGTTAAGTGATTAATGCCTAGTTCTCTAGCAATGTCCACGCTGTTTAGGTGTCGGTCTTTCTCAATGTTTTCCATGAGATCATCAGATCGAAAAGGAGCAAAACATTTCATTTCTGTTTTTCTAGTTACAGCTTTGCCTCCGTAAGCTTTACACATTTTTTCAGCAGCCTGCGAGGCATTCTTACTATAATAGAATAGGAAAATATGACGGTAATGCTTCGAATTTTCACTCATTTTTAAACGTAGATAACTTTTCACAGAATATGAAATTTTAATTACAGATTCCAACAAAGAGAATCCTAAAACGTCACCTTTCAAACAAGCTACAATATTGCCTGATGCACTTAATACTACCCGAGATTTTACACTTTGGAATTACCATTTGTAACCGAAATTCTTCAATAAAAAGAGTAAATTCTAAAAAATTGAAAGAATAGAAAAAAAGGTGGAAACCTATATAGGTAGTTATACTATTATTATTATCATCATCCTGTCTAGGCACTCTAAATTGTGCCCTTACAGCCTACAAACATCCATATCCGTGATCACCATCTTCTTCAGATGCGCTCTCAAACCACAACGGTCCTTAAGAAATTCCGTTCGAAGTTTCAAATCCAGCCTGCCATATTTGAGAATCTCAGATCAACGCGTAAAGTGCCAACTGATCGCCGCCTTAGTCCCCTTTAATAGTTTCAGTGCTTCAAGCATCTGGCAATTTTCCAATCCTTAATCAGATGCTTTGCAATTTTTCAATCGCAGTATTCAGCTCCCTGAAATAACTGGACGCTATTCCTAAGCGTCAAAGTATCGTAGCAATATTTGACCAGTCTAGATAACATACGGTTCGAGGCGAGTGCTTATAAGACAGCTTGGTTGTCAGAGAATATAGCGTCATATAAAATCCAAAAAGCCCTAAGTTAAAAAAAATTCGAAATCGACTTTTTGATTGATTATGATACCTTCTTTCAAAATACACGTTCTCACGAATTTTTACACTTTTGCAATTGAAAACATCTTTTTTATCAGCAATATTCTAAGCTAAACCTAAATGGTTTATTTTATATTTTAAAAAGTCTTTTGCTTCTCATGTAAAATTTTGTAAATGTAACTTAGGGTTTTTTGGATTTCATATGACGATATGTATATGTAGCTATAACTAAGAATTAATTCCGGTCTCGTCAGCTAAGATCCCATTTATAATAACTTGTTTATGAATATTAGATTAACGTACTCATCGTTCTTTTAGTAGAAAAAACGAGTTACAAGCATGCCCTCGAGCCTCTACCACCAGAATATCTGAGTTACAATTTTGATTTACACTTCTATGTATAGTACTGCGTCCTAGCTCGTCGGTTAAATACCATCTAAGCCTCCGCTGCACTTTTAGGATAATTGGTTGCAATGCTATGCAATATACAAATGAAGAGATTCTATTCATGATTTATTTAGGCCATTCTTTCTGGCATTTAAGAAATACGAAGTGGTAGACCTATATATGTTTCCAAGACAGCAGTAGTAGATACGATATTGTTTTTGAAAAAAAAAAAACGGAACAGATTCTATGAATCGAACTCTGACTCCAAAATACATTTCATAACATTTGATTCTATGACACTGCCGATTTCAGTTCTAATTCTACAATATCCACTATAGTTTCTTATTTACTTAATATATGTACGCAATAAAAATCTATTAAATTTGTCAATATAATTTTTCGAAAAAATCGAATTTATATTTTATTTTTCTGGCTTTACTTACAGCACAAGTTTATACACACATGTTATAAGAACAGTAAAATATTTCCTCGAAGATATTTCACCGGCTTTTAAAGCTGTTAGAATAATTAGAACTTTACTTAACAACTAGACATGTTGAAATGAATGAATATTATGGACATTACAGGATATCCGGTATAAGTTTACGCTTCCGTTTTTTTAAAACAGTGAGTAATACATTACAGATATTAAACAAACAAAAGAAAAAAGTATAAGAATAGAAATAAAGTTCCACCTTAACATAAATTGTATTTAAAATAATCAAAGTTCAATGTCAGAGCGATAAAAAAGAGCAGAAAATAGAAGAAAAAGTAGTAGTGGCTTACCAAGCCACTCCTGTATGTATTTAAAAACGTTTCTCAAATTAAGAATGTCATGTTGAAAAATAGTTAAACAAATGCATTAGATAAGACAAAAAAAGAAAAAATATTTTCTTTTAATACGTAATGTAGATGTTTCATATAGAATTCGATAATATTTGATTTTAAATCAATTAAAAAAAAAAATTGCATGATATTGGTCAGTAAAAATTTTCTTAAAAAAATCGCGTGATTTTCTTATTTGAACTACTGTAAATATCACCACCTTCAATTGTTGTACAAACTTGAAGAAAACGTTTGAAAAAAAAAACAAAACAAAAGTAAAAACTTACCTCATCACAGCCTGCACAACGAGGTTTTAATAGTTCGGCATAATGACGTTCACAATAGATTTTATCATCGTGAACGCAATACGTTAAATCGACCAGCAATTCATTGCAAGTGTTGCAAGTAAAACAACGTGGATGCCACATAACACTCTCCACAAACTTAGGAGCGGCTACTACCATTTCGCCAACACTTATTTCACCATTACAATGGGCACAGTGCTCGTCGTAAGGAGCATCTTTAACATAACCTTAAATATGAGCAAAAAACAAAATTAAATTTAAAATTTATGTTGATGGTCAACACTACTCACCTATATCTAGTGCTATTTCATTGCGTGCTGTTACAAAATCCTCATATGAGGCCTCATGCATGTCCTCCAAATGCTTACAGTGCTCTAGCGAGAGATCTTGTTTTGGCAATTGATATGAGATCTGCTGTTCACGATAACGGGCTCCCTCACTACCCACTTTTGGCACTTTTTCAGCTGGCAACTGTTCAAAATAACGATTAATGCGTGATGATACTCGTATGCCTGGCGGCACCCATGTATAGCCTAAATCACGTGGTTCCACACCCGATTCAGCGGGCGAAACAACTTTAAAACCTAAACGTTCATGTACGGATGTGGTTTGTTGTTGGTATATGGCATGAGCTTCGCGGGGACATTTACAGGATTGGCAAGTTTTTCTGGAAAAAGGAAAGGCAAAAAGAAAACTCGTTTTCATAAATATTTTGATTTTTCACTTAAAAAAAAAAAAAAAAAATTCAAGAAGAATTTTAGTTTTTTTGTAAGATATATTTATAGTCACACTGTTCGTTGTGTATTGTTTATTACTCATACGTTGCTGTGAACAGCACTTTTATGTTAACTTAACAGAAGATGCTAAATAATATAACCATCGAAAGCTTTTTCATTGGGTTTGTTTACAGAAAAGCTTTTTGCGTGCTTTCTTTTGAAAAGAGATACGTTAGATTCAACTTATTGTTTGACTTTTGAAAGCTATAATAGCACAATCGAACAGACACTATATTGTCGTATTTTTTATTTCGAAAAAGCAAATATAGTCCTACACTTGTCTTTTACATTATGAGAAGCAAACATAGCTTTGCGTTTTCCTTATAATTTGATTAATAGACTCGTAATTTTGATTTCCTCAAGAGTTAAATGCGGCAGTTGTCTGCATTTTCTGATAAATAGGCCTCATATCTTAGAGAAATCAATAAATATATGAGCCATGGTAAAGCAGCATAATAATCGTCTAGATAAAAACGGTGAAAATGGATGCTGTAACAACTATGGTGGCATATTTCTCTTACTGGCGTTATATAAGGTCTTTACATGAGCGTATGGACTCAACAATAGACCAGTGTTTTAATATTTGTCGCGTATGTGTGTATAGAAATTGGACACGATATTCAAAACAAAGAAGGGTTCGACAGTCTGTGTAGACGAAAAATGGCAACCACGCTTATTAGACTTGTGATCCCAGCAAAACTAGCCAAACTGGCAAGCATGTAGGGTTTCCAAATTTCCAAGCATTACAAAATTAAAAAAAAATCTTGATTTAAAAATAAATCTTGATAGTCAAAAACTTCGCTCACAAATTGTCAATAGATGGCTGTAAAATGTTATATTTGTGGTAATTTTAATTGCATCAGGCAACACTATAGCTTATTTAATAGGTTCGAATGATTACGAGCGATGAAAAGTGTTACGACAATAATGAGCAAAAAAATCATTGATGAAGCAAGGTAGACGGTAGACAAAGACGGTGGCAAAGCCAGGATTGAAACCAAGAAAGGTTGTGCAGTGTTTAAGGTGGGATTGGAATGGCAATGCCATACCACACATATCTTTTGACGATGGCTTGACTAGGAAGTTTTGATTAATCCACCATACGGCTTAAACCTTGCATATTGTGATTATTATTTCTTTCGATATCTGCAGAACTCTTTTAGGGCCATTATTACAACTTGCCTTCCAAGCTGGATTCAGCAAAAAGGTAACTTTACCAAAAGTGAACTTTAAAGTCAACTTTAACTTTTTTTTCGTCATTACATCTTATTTTTAAATAAAATCTTTTTTTTATGTTTCTTCGTACTGTTTATAAAATATGTGTGTTTTAGTTTTGTTTTTGTATTTTTTGGGATCTGTTTTGATCTATTAACATATAAATGTTTGTATCTGAAGTTATCATATTGAAAATAATATATACACATATATGTTAAGTTCATACATAAACTTAACTTTAAAAGTTACAGGCAGGATGATCTTCCCTTTAGTTTAACGCTAACTTTTAGTTTATTGTACACTTATAATAATAAAAAACAAATTATTTGCCCGTTAAAATTCTGCTTTTATTTAAAGGCAAGTTGTAATAAAGGCCCTTAATGGTATAAATTTAAATTCCATTAGGTCCTGCAAAACGTAATTGGATCAGCTTTTCGCTCAGAAGTTTCACACTATTGGAAAAATGACATTTTAACCCGAAAATGGCGAAGAGTTATCGATCAAAACGGCACATTAATACAGCTCGTTTCAAAATTAAGAAAAAGGTGATTAATTTTTGGTCAAATTTGTAAACGAACTTTTTCTAACACTTATTATAAAAATTTACAGCAGTGACGCTCATCCATATTGTTCAGATTATGAAGTTTTTCGGCTGTTTATTCTCTTCGTGAATATTACAACCAGGGTTGCTAAAAGAAAAAAAAAATCCCACCAAAAAATGCGCCAAAATAAACTGTTCGCTAACCTTTATTACATACTTTTCCAATTTAAATATTATACAGTATTTATTGAAATTGCTTTTATAATTCCTAAAAAGTTGTTTTTGTTTTATTTTTCTGTAAAAAACGTAAGAAATCGGAATAAATTAACAATGCTAAAAAATCATACGCTTTGTTTTCATTATTTCAACCATAACTACAACAAAAAATAGGTGTGTGAGACACAAAATTACTTTAGTGGCTTGTTAATCGTCAACGAAGAAGGGGTGTATCGCATGTTTTTGTGTTTTTTTTTTTAATTTTAAGAGATTTTGAAGAGAGCTAAAATTTTCAATTCTACACCGGGATGTGTTAATAATAAGCTACAAAAATTTATGCATGTTTGTACTATGTATGAATACCTATCTCTTACAGCGTTTTAACTTCAGCGTATTTAAAATTTTAGGTGTTTCTCTCTTTTTGCGCACCCCTGATTTAGAGAGACGTCCTTTTCACATTAATATTTAGTCTTTTGCTGCACAAAGTAGTTAGAAAAAGTTAACGAGAAATCGCCAAATCGGTTCAAACATGTGCCTACGTAATATACTTAAAGAAGCTAAAGGATACATTTCTCGAGTAAAATAAACATGCAGGAGAAACTGGCATTGTAAACAATGCAGAAAAAACTAAGTATTTCATAAAATCTAAGCGTCAGAATTGGGTTTATTTCATTGAATTTATAATGCATTATCGTTTTCATTACCACTTAACAACTTAACATTAATGCAGCAATATTGCAGCCACCACTAGTGGCAGATGGAGCTAATTAACCACTAACTTAAACAATTTTCTTGGTAGTGGAAATTGAGTGCACTAAATGAAGAGATTTTAGTGGTAGGTAGTAGCTCTAAAAAATAAAAATTGCAACATGTTATCTTTAGATATTCCTCTCTATTGTATTGGAATTTGGATTTGTTTATTTTTATGAGAGTTGAGTAATATAAATTGTCAAACTAAAGTAATGCGGTCCGAAATTTGTGATCAGTAATAGGAATTTTCAGTAATCAGCAAAAAACTTTACTGGTAATGCAAATAAGATTTCATTATAGATAAACATTTATTTTTACTTCAATTTTACTGGTAATGCAGCAGGGTTGGCAAAAATTCTGTTTTTTAAAAAAGCAGGCCACCGAGTTTAATGGGCTTTTTGATGGTTTTATTTTGGATTTTATTGGGTTTTATAACTGCTTCCTAATATTTTTTATTTGTTAGTAAAATTAAGTATTTTTTTGGTATTTATAATGCAATTTTGCACTCTTAGTCGGATCAAGAAGGTGTTGGGTACTAGGGGCTGCTAAAGCTGACTGCAATTACTTCATTTGAACCGTGCGTTATGAGAAAAACGGCCGGAATACAAAAACGTGAATAAGTTATTCTTTTGCATGACAACGCTAAGGCTTCATATCGCAATTGTTGCCAAACGATTGTCAGAAACGTCCAAATGCCGCATCTACCGTATTCTCCGCACATTGATTCTTCTGACTATTGGCTGCTTCACGAATACAATATCTTCTACCATTTCACCGAATCACTTCTTTTCAAGAAATGTATAATAGGCTTCAAAGTTGAGTCGCCTCAAAAGATGATAAGTTTTTCTGAAACGGGATTCGGAAATTTTCTCAGAGGTGGGAAAGGATGATTAATTTGTGACTTTATTATCATTTTTGAGCTAAAGATAACGGACCAAATTAATTTGTACTCCCAATACGTAAATTATACTTATTTTTGTTGTAAATAAGCTACGCAAACATTTAAACAAAAAACCCACCCGGGTTTTTTAAATATAATACCCAATAAAACCCGGGTGGGCTTAAATGGATTACCCAGTGGGTTGCCAAACCTGTAATGTAGTGTCCATTTATGATTGACTTAAGCTATGTAACAGAACAATGTCTATGTATGAAAGTATATGACAGTTCATCGCTTGATGAAAACGATAGTGGAACTGAGGCAGTGGAACCGAATTATTAGTGCACTAAATTTCCACTACTACTAAAATCGCTTCATTTAGTGTATTCAATTTCCGCTACCACTGAATACTAGGGGCGATAATACACTATTTTTTCCACTACCACTAAACGTAGTGGAAAGTGAAATCCAATGCAATAAACTCAACTTTGCTAAGCGCACGCATCGTGAAAGTTATATAGGTGTATGAAAACATAAAATTAAAAGAGTACGGAAGTTAAAATACTCGCGCATTAAAGCTGCGAATTACAAGAAATACTAAATTCAACACGTACAAGAAACGACTAAGCGATAGTGCCTTCCAGTGTCAGTATCTTAAAGAATAAGATAGCCGGGCCATGTACTGCGTATGTCAGACGAAATATCAGCGAAGAAAATGTTATTATATAAAGATCTGGGATGTCAAGCTAGAAAAAGCACGTAAATGCGCTGTATCGACTATGTTGAGGTAGATCTGACAACAATGAATGTCCAGAACTACAAGCAGAAAGCACTGAGTAGAAACTTTTAGAGAAGGATTGTAAAGGATGCTCTGGCCCACCTTGAGTTCTAATTCTGTTGTTAATAATAGTAATCATAAAGAAATAAACTTTCTACCTATATGCCTCGTACTAAGTTCCTAAAAGTACGAGACCAGTTTAAAAATTTATTGATTTTGGTAAAAGATATTTTTTGTTGTTTATATAAAATGTTGTTTTTTTTCTAAAGAATGTCTTCTATAAGCTCGATACTTTTAATCCAGTGTTTGTTTCAATGAGGGAATTTTTGTTACTTATGAGAGACCTGATTGGCATCATTTGTGCTGGTACAACTAAAGTAAAGACCCAAAATCTGACGTTCGAGAAGTTCAAATCAAGTTAATGGATCGCAGAATACATCAAACAAATTTAATCGTTTTGAGGGAAGTTTGAAACAAAAACCAGTTAAAAACTTTTTGGAAAAAAAATGATACCCGCTGGTTATAAAGTGTAGCATTTTTGAATTTGGATTTGGAAGTTAAAAAAAAATTGGCAAAAGATTATTTTATATAAATGTGGTCCGTTAGCTCTAAGTTTGGCATATTTTTTTCCAACTTTTTGGCCGGTGCCTCTCCAACGGCAGATGTAATGTTGTCTTTACAGACTAGAATTGTGGCTGGTTTATTCTGAAACACAAGAGACATCACGTATCCTTACAAAAAATAGTCTAGTGGGGAAAAATCGCATGATCTTGGCTGTCAATGGACTGCTCCAAGACGTGAGATTGATTGCTCATTAAACTCGCCTCTCAATAGGTTCATGGTATCGTTTGCCGCGTGGTATGTGTCACATGTCAATCATGGTGAATTTTTAATTTTTGGTAAAAAAGTTAGTAATCATAGCACGGTGCTTGCCCCATTGCCCAAGTTATTATTTTCTTCGTTCTTGAAGTAATACGGTCCAATGATGCTGCCTGCCCACAATCCTCACCAAAGTGTGCATCTTTCAGGGTGCTTCTAAACTGCCTCTGAGAGCTCTTCACACCAAATTCGAAAATTTTTGAGCTAAAAATGGGCTTTTCAATAGCACAATAGATTTTCATCTAACTTTCTTAAGATTTATTTACCAAACAAACGATTTTGTGGTAAGTTACCTCGCTTAACCCTTTATAGCCCCATGTGAAATATCTCTAACAAATTGTAAAAATCGCTCTAAGATATATATTTAATAAAATTTGCTGATGTAAATCGTTGTAACAATATGTGAACATGTTATTAAATATTTTTACCTATAGTGAGCACGACAGACGGCTCACTCACCTTTTAATTCGATATAACAGACAGCCACTTACTCCCGAGAAATCCAAATAAAAAGTTAACAACTACTTTTTTTCAATTTCGTAGAACAAATGTTTCTTTATTTACATAAACCTAAGTTATTTCAGCTTTTCAAGACCTTGGGCTATAAAGGGTTAAGTTCTTACAGTAGCTATATTGTGTATGGTTTCATACCGAGGTTGACAAAGGCGAAGAATGGACATATGGGCATTTTTTCTTGTATCTTCAATCCTTTGACGGGATTAGATCGATTATGACGACCATAAAATTGACGTAATTTACGAAACACATTTCTGACATGCCACGTTACTTTTTTAGGTTGAAAAACCAAGTAGCAATAAAATCACCAGAATATATTATCTTTTATCCACTCTAGCAAGATATTTAGTTCTTGAAAGGTATCAAAGATTGGCTTGAATTAAGATAGAAAGACAGTTTAGCATCGATTATTCGGAATGATTGGAAACGAAAGCGTTAGTGTTGCTAACACATTTAAAGCACACATCGCAAAAATAAATACAGTGTATCAAGAATAAGTTTACATTGAAAATAATTACATCTTAAACAGCAATAAAATGACACGTTTTGCTTGCTAACACTAATTTTTTAAATTGATTATAACAATATAAATACATATCTTCTAAAATCTTAACTAAAAAATAGAACAAATTCAGTTCAAAACACATAAGAAATTTAAAAAATCAAATTTTCCTCACATTTGGTATTGCCAACTAAATTTTTACACAAAAATTAATAAAAATATTTTCAAACTTGATATGACCTTCTTTTGCATTTATTATACATTGTAAAGGGTCCGACATCTAACGTTTTCTTTTCAACTAGTGCTATTTTATTAGTTTTATCCTTCCGCTGAACGAATATGGTTGTGTATACGCTTGAACAACGCTGGGAAATATTGCGACATTACTTTGAAAATTATGATATTGTTACAGATGAAGCTCATTTTTATCTTGGCGGTTATGTAAATAAGCAAAATTGTCGCATTTGGGGCATAGAAAACCCGCACGCATACATTGAAAAGCCGATACACCCAAGACGAGTCACTGTTTGGTGCGGATTTTGGTTCAGAGGCATAATTGGGCCATTTTTCTTCGAAAATGAGCAAGGAGTGACCGTTACAGTCAATGGCGATCGTTATCGAGCCATGTTGAACGACGGCGCTACGTGCCACACAGCCGAAGCTACACTCGATGTTTTGTGCCCTGTTTTTGCAGATCGCATTATCAGCCGCAGAGCTGATGTCATTTGGCCACCTCGGAGCTGCGATTTGCCAACAATCCAGAGACGATTGACGCTTTAAAGGACAACATTCGTGAAGCCATTGGTGAAATACAGCTGCACACAATCGATAATGTGCGTAAAAATTGGACCGATCGTGTAGGCTACTGCATGGCCAGCCGAGGCAGCCATTTGAATGAAATTATTTTCCATTATTAACCAGAAGGATTGTACTTTCAAATAAAAAAAGAAATTTGAGAAAATATTCAGTAGTTTTTTTTATAGCTTTTTCAAAAAAAAAAAAAAAAAAATATTTGGCGGACCCTTTAGTAGCTTTTTCAAGCATTAAACCAACTTTTTTAGATCATAATCTGCCGGTATTTTTTGTAATTCTTCCATTACTTCAGTTGAAATGCTATAATATTCTTTGGTCGGCATTTAGCTACTTTTCTTTTAAACCTAAAAATTTTTAATAGGGTTCAAGTAGTAACTATAACTTTTCCATAGTTATAAAGAATACACATCCACACTATATGCGAATTATTCGTAGAATCGTTGTCCTGATAATATTTTAATTGTGGTTTGTTGTCCCTGAGAAAACCGAATTTCCTAGTGCTGCTTATCAAATAGGTCTTTAAAATGTCTTAGTATTGCCGTGCATTCATTGTTGATTCCATAAAAGCAAGGTCTTCTACGCTTTTCCTTGAGACACACCTCTAAACCAATATTCACAATTTTTAAGATTTAACATTTAGAATGACGATGTTCTTTTCTAGCGATGTTGAGGGTTTTCTCCATACTCTTGGTGGTCCATCGTTGTAATACTACACCATTTTCATTTCAGCACAAATTATAATGTTATCCTAATAGTGAAATTATTGTTAAACGTTCATAATGGCGACGAGATAACGCTTTTCTATGTTTGGTGTGAATAATAATGATTTCTTATGTGCTGCTCTTGATTATTATTTATATTTGAAAACTGCCTGCCAAGACATCATTAAACATTCCTCCTCAATCTCTTTCATAAGTGTTCCTGTGGAAGTTTAAGGGTTTTGAGCAATTGTTGTAATAATAATAATAATACGCTATGCATGTTTACTTATTATGGTCTTAAGGTCAATTCACCTCTTAAACTTCAATCTTCTGCTTTTGTTTAGCTCGATTTTATACACTGTAACTCGTTTTTCTTGTCACTGAAAGCATTTCTGATAAATCGGCTATGCCCTTTTAAAAATGATCATTATAGTAAATCAACTAAATGACGTAAAATAACCTTATTCGTGCCATCTTTGATATTGTGTAATATTGAAAAAATAGGATCTGCATTTCAAAAAATTATAACCAACTTATTTACAAATACGACGACAAAAAAAATTTGACCTTCAAATAAATGCTAAAAAAGTAGTAAGTCTGTAGTTATTTGACACAATTAAAAAAATTGGCTAATATTTGTTTATGTTGTATTTTTCACTTTATTTGCAATAAAATGGAATATTTTTGATGATAATCCTTTGAAGATATTGCATAAATTATCTTAAAAAAAAATATGTATGTAGTAATAAACACTGATGTTTTATTGCCTATTAAATTAAAAACGGGTTTATTTTTTTATATGTGTAAACTCATTCTTGACGTACTGTACATGCCTTGTAATCACGCTTAATTGATTTAAATAAGAAAGTCTTCTTCTTCGTTATCAATCCCGGTTAATTGAATCACGGATAATCGATGCTCAACTGTAGTTTTGGCAACAAATTTTTTGCTTTCGAAAAAGGTTCAGAATAAATTTGTTACAAATTTTATTTAAAAAAAGAAGGCGAAGTAATGAACATTTGTCTGGACACTTTAACACGTCAACAATTAAAAACCTTGAAAAAGTGAAATTATATTGGTTTTAAAAAATCGTCGAATATATATTGGTGAAGTTCCAAATGATCATAATTGATCTGTACCATGCATTTTTTACCAATTTTTTGAAAAGGTTGTTTGTTTCAGTAAGGCTTCTTCAGAAATTACTTATTTTTCGTTAAGAACAATTTCTAATTTGCTTAAAACCCTTAAGACTGTGGACTACATTCAGCAAAACAAAAGACCATAAAACACTCCTATATGATTAAAAGAATTTCAATAAAAATTGGAGGATAAAGTTAAAAAGTTAAAAGAAATAAATTTAATATAAAATAAGAAAAATAATAAACATAAATTACAAATTACTCACCTTACAATGAGATCATAAATTTCTTTTTTATCAAACACCTTACAATAGGCATGTAAAACATTTAGACAAGCATAACGCATGCCAGTCCAAGGAACTTCTTTTGAAGCTAATGCCTCCCATAAGGGGCAATCAGCATGACGATCCATGTCAAGCATTTTCACCATTTTCTAAACTAACGACGACAATTTGAAAAACAAATTTCTATAGAAAAGCATTTGTTTTGGCCACCACAATAAATTTATTTATGAATGAAAGTTCGTTTTACTATTTGTTCTTTTAATTTTAAATTTTAATTTTATAGAGTGATTTTCTTTGAACTATAAAACTATAAACAAAAATGAAAATTTAAATAATTAATTGGCTTAAATACAGTATTTGTTTTAATTTCAACATGCTTTATTTTTTATTTAATTTTTTTTTTTAATTTTAATAATAAATTAAAATGGATACATGATGAATATCAACATCTAATAAAAACTGACGAAAAAAAAGGCTATAAAATGACATTTCAGTGGAAATTCAAAAGAAACTATAAGTCTATGGTCCAGTTGTATATGAAAATGAATAATAAAAAAGTATTTTCACTGCCACACAGATGGAAAATATTCGAAGATTTATTGAACATGTGTTGGTTTAAAACAACGACAACAACAATAAAATTATGATTTTTTTTTTTTTTTTGAATTGTTTATATGAGCACGCATATCTGCACACCCACCTACTATCACCACTTCATCATCTTTATTAAGATTTTCATTATTACTAAAGCGTACAGTACAAAGTGTATACGATTTTCTTCCAATGACCCACTCACTCACTACTCGTGATTGTTTTTAGATGTTGATGATGACGATGATGAGTAAAAAAAACAAACAATTAACTTGAAGTGCGTATGTGTGTGTGTTTGTGTGTAATTTAGTCGTACACAGTGGTTTGAAAGGGAATAAACAACATTCCAAAATTCTTACTGAAAATTTAGTTCAAGCCTCGCTTCATAATGCCTATTATTATACTTGTATCGAATATTGCAACCTTTAGCTGCATTGTACATCCCTCGCCGAGTATAGGATTTTCCTTAATATCTCTAACCAACTTAGTCGCCCTGAGGAACTTCAGAACGTATGTTGGTGCAAGTAGTGTAAACTTCCTACACACTGTGAGATGGACTATTTAGGCACTTGATACCTAAAGAGAAGGTTGACTATTTGTAAAAATTATGGGCCATGTTTCGATGACAACAGAATTTTAGTTGCGTTGCCAGTTGCCCAAAATTGCATTACGTGTGGCAACTGGCAATTAAAAATCTAATAATTCCAACTGCTATTTAGGCAACTACAAATTTTTAGTTGCCCTTCCACAACTGAAGTTCTGTTGCCATCCATAATTGACCCATTAAATTCTTGTGCGATAGATACGAACAACTAAAGACTAATAAAGTTCTTTTGTATTCTGTTGAGTTGTATTTTCAATCTTAATTAAGTTGCGTAAATAAGTTTCAATTTCACATCCATTGAAAGCAGACAACCAAGTAAATTTTAATGAAAATGAAGGAAATAGTACATTATTATTATTTCTTTTCATTAAAGACCCAATGAGCGTTAAGGCTCAAGCTGTAGGCATCTTAGCTGAACAATTGTAAACCATTTGAAGACTTCAAAATCGTTCTTGACCACATTCATGTGCAATCGCACTCAAGTATACCCGCTATTATAACAATTCTTGGATTGTGCTACGAACTGCTACCCCATCAAGCACATTTTTGTTTCCAAAGTTGAAAAAATGCTCGGTGGTGCGAGAAAAACATTGAAAATAAAACGCTTTTTTGACGAAACACGGAACTGTTCTTACTTAAATGGCTAGTAAATCTTTACTTAGTTGTTTTCAAACCAAACTTAGTTTCATTTACAAGCCTTCAAAGTAATCTGAAATCAAGCGAAGCTAGTTCGGCTATATCGTTTAGAACAGGCCGAACTGGGAATTATTTCCTAAGTAAGAGAAAAATTAGGCAGTAACGGTGGAGGTAAGTAGTATCCTCAGCTTTAGTACCACAATACCTTTCATAGATATTCACCATGTATAAATACTACAGGGTGTTTTTTTTAGCTGGATAACAACTATCGACATTGATAGCTACGGTTTGACAGCCGAGAATGTCATTTCACATTTCTGTTTAGTCAGACTTGGCAAGACATCATGAATTATTTAACGCCAGAACAAGGCTTCAGAATTGAAATAAATCTGTTCGCGGTGTTCATAGAGCACTTCGTCTATTTTACGGAAGCCTATTTCTGGTTAAATGGCTACGTAAATAAGCAAAGTTGGAGTATTTGAAGCGAAGACAATCCTTAAGTTGTTAACGAATCACTAAAATTGGCTGTATAATGTGGTTGGCGGTATCCGGTTCTTATTTCGTTTGACATGATTAAGGAGCTGCCGTTACGGTGATTGGGTAGCGCTATCGAGTTGTGCTGACTGAATTTCTTTTTCCAAAAATTTTTCAGCTAAACATCAATCTTGTTCGTGCGATTTAACGCCTCTAGATTACTTTTTATGAAGCTGTGTAAAGTCATTGGTTTATGCCGACAAAACAGCAATATTCGAACTACCTATGGCGTCATACGGGCAGATTTATTGGAAAAGCTGTGAAAAATTTTACTGACTCGTAGACGTGATGGAGTGCTAGGAAACTATCTACCAGATTATAATGAAACAAATTAAATTCCAACAGTATTAATTTCTTGCATTTTCATTTTAAAGTCTCAAATTCTTTAAGAAACACTCTATATATACATATGTAAGAGGCTGAAATAGTTTTAAAAATCAATAAATTGCTATGTTTGAATATACTCTTGTCGAAACATCGTTTAAAAGCAGATGAGAAAGAGAACAACTTGAATATAGTCAATGTACTTCAAAAAGGTAAAGCTTATTTGCTAAATAGCAATTTTATGGTATATCGGTAGTCTAAAAGGTGACAATTGTCGCCTTACTCTGATCACTCAATATGTATAAAACGATCGTTATTTTGTTTTATTTTATTTTGTTCTCTTCAACTTTTTTACAAGTTACTCATTTTAAAAACTTTAATGGTAATTTTGGAATTACCTTTGAACCACTGTGCTCAACAATAAATATGTACTTATACGTTTAAAAAATACAAAAAATTAAAATTTATTTCATTTAACTTCCATGAACATTCTAGTTAAATACTACTCCAGAAAGCACTTAATGGCTATAGAATTTTCCAATTTTCTTTAAAATCAAAAAAAAAAAAAAAAAAAAAAAAATTATGAACATTTTTGAAAAACATTTAATAAAAAAAATTATTTTTAAATAGATATTAAAATAAAGCGATTCCTTTTTCGAAAAAAAAACACACAAACTCTGCAAAATATTTTATTGTTTAGAAAAAAAAAAAAAAATTAAGTACGTTATTAGAAAAACGAAGAAAATTGAATACGTGTTCTCTAGTGGAATTTCTAACCCAACAAACATTTTTGTTTTCTAAAAGAACAAATTTTAAATTTAACCAAATTTAGTTGCATTTTTACATAGCGATTATAATACATTTATATTTACAAAAAAACAAATTAGATTTTGACCCAGATTAGATTTTTTCTATAATATTGGAAAGCTTACATATTTTAACCTGTTTTTTCATGCAAAATAATCGCTAAACCCTCTTTATAATGATTTTTACAGAAATCGCCCAAATGATTAGTTAGAACAACCGAATTTTTTTTTTTGTCAATTCATTAAACAACTAAATGTGAACTTCTTAAAGAAGCATAAGTTGTAAAAATAATAATAAAGGGTAAAACAAAATATCGGTCAAATGTTCGTTACGGCTTCAGTGGTGTAGCTCTATCCGTCGGACCATATTTTCAATAATTCGGAGACATAATTAAAGCTTAATGTGCCAAATTATCTCATACTTTAGCTCTTGAATTGTTCTTGGCTTATTAACGTAGACTTTTTCTTTTAAATATCACTAAAGAAAGAAGTTCAATTAACATCGCCACGACACTAGATAACACGGCCATTGAATTTCTCGTTCAAAAGAACCATTGTTCGTTGGCTGTGTGGCAAGTGCCACTATTCTGTAACTGCTTGGTCGACCTAATTTTCGAAGAAGTTCGGCCTTATGACGCCGGCAGTCTATAAACCCCACTAAACAGTCACTCTTTGTGGATGCATCGGCTTTTCAACAATCAACAATATTACTCAACAACACAATTTTAGACATATTTGGTTGATTTTGTTGACCAAAAAAATTACGAAGTGCACGAAATGCATTTTAATTTGAACGCTCGTTTTCGTAAAAGACTTCAACAGTCTTAACGCGCTGCTCAATTGTATACCTCTCCATGGTTGAGTTTGTCAAACACTGAAACAAAGAAATGTCAAATTAAGTTGGGTAAAAACCTAGACGTTAAGGTGTGACTCACAATTAACATCGTGCATTATGGTGGGACCACCCTTTATATTACCATAAAAATTATTATAGGAAAGACTCTATTCTCGTCAGCAAAATAACCTTTGTGAACTATTCTACAAAATTCGTTTCTTTAGTTCACTAGTTCGATTAGTGTCAATTGATTTTCTATTGTACTAAAATTTTTCTAAAATTCCACCAAAACCGTTCGCATCTTACCAAAAATTCAAGTAACGAATTCAAGGGCATTTTTTAATTAAAATCGAAAATCTGTTCAGTTAACCACCCTTTACACATGAAGGTAATTTTTTTAAAGTTGGAGTACATTCACATACTGCATAGTTTATCCTAAAGTTGTGTTAAGCGGTGTAAGTTTTGTTGAATTTGCACAGCCTTATTTTTATGAACTGACGGCATTCAGCTAAGAAAAATTAGTGAAATTGTTTTCTTGTCAAGTACAGGATTACGGAGATATGGCAGATGGTGATCCAAGCCAGACATCTAAAATCGTGGGGGAACGGCTGTTGCAACAAAAATTTTAGGTAAATTAGTGGTCACCATAAAACCGTAATTCCGATCAAATGGAGAATTTTTGGACAATAGCCAAAGGGACAATAGCTTAGAACAACATGTCGGAGCTACAACAACGAATATAATGCGAATGAAAACAGATTTCTTTTATGTTTTGAGGTAATGTTGTAGAGCGTATGACTAAATTCTCTAAAAACGCCACATAAAATAAGAAATTCTAGGAAGAGTGTTAAAAATCTAAGTTCCCACCTATTTAAGCGAAAAGTGCAAAATTAAGTGCATGGAATGTTTTTTTTTTTTTTTTTTTTTTTTTTTTTTTTTTTTTTTTTTGAAAGGACTTAACAATGAATAAATGTGTGAAGTTTTGTCTAATTTGATTAATTATTTAAATTTTTATAGGTACTTTTCCGTTCAACTTCAAAACATCCACTTGGTTTTGCTCCCCAATGTATGTAGGTCTTGCTTCGTAAAGTTTAATATACATATGTATGTATTGCAGTTTAACCCTTTGGCGATCATTGGCATAGGGATTTTCGTTTATAAATTTCTCCAGGCAACAAATAGTGCAGATATGTTAAAAACTAATTTTGGAACAAAATTGTGTCATCAAATATGTAGTTGAGGGCAAGTTCCTATCTGGCACCGAATTTGTCCAAACAATGGTCTTTATGTACAAATAAAACGTAAGTGAATAAGAATCAATAATGTTTTGAATCCAGTCAATATCCATCAAAAAATATATGTAAGTTTGCGTGAACTCAAAGCTGTCTACAGCTAATCAAATTATATTTGCAATTATGTTTGCCAATGGGTTAAAGCGAAAATTAACATTCCTGAAAACCTTTACAGTTAGAATCTTCAAATTAAAATTTTGGATTTAAACTTGGGTGTTTATGTGAAATAGAAACTCAATACGTAATTGTATTATACAGACATTTACACAAAAAAAGCAATGGGTGAGCACAGTCTAGGTGAGGCTGTTGTATAGAAGGCGTTAATATTTACGCAATAGTTTTTAATGTATTCCTTTGCTCCACGACGTACCGTGATCTATTGTAGTTTACTTTATACAGTACTAGATAAAACCGGCGTGCTTAGCTACCACCATCATAATTATTATCTTAAATGTTATTTTAGTTACACTAACTCTAACCCTATCCGCCTTAGTTGTTTTCACTAAATCAGTTCATAAGAAAGTGATTGGAAAAAAACTTTAGGGCTCTCGCTGTAACAGTTCTGAAGATATTCTAAAATTAATGTGTGCTTTCTATGGGGTTTTCTCTCTAATCTTATCCCCGACCAGACTTTTTCTGTTGTTCTTTTTTAGGAAGGGGTTGGGTAAAATTTTATAGCAATCAGTGTAATAGTATTCGATAATTAAAATTTGCTTTGGATGGGATACACCTCTCTTCCTGATTATGTTCGCCGTAAATTTTTTCCAATAAATCAGTTTCATATGAAAGTAATTGGGGCAAAATTTTATGACTCTGGCTAATATAGTTATAGATATGCGATTATTAATATTTGATTCACATGAGGGGTACCTCTTTCCCTGACCATATCGAAAAAATGTAGCCTATGTCTCCTTGCAGTATGACGCAGTGAAAATTTCAAGAAAATCGGTTTAGCCGTTTGTTTAGCTGTCTATAGACTTCAAATACAAACAAACACATATTGATTTCATTTTTTATATAAAGACTTTAAATAAAGTCTAAATTAAGTCTTTTCTGCAATTAAATAATTTATAATAAAAAAAATTTCTTTGCAGTCCATAGGTCACTATAGTTGCCAAGAGAGATGGGTACTTAGGCGGGCAATTATCGTTTTTCATAACTACGATTAGGCCACAGATTGCGAAAATAAAACAAAAAATTAAATCTTTCAGCCTAAAATGTTTGGCCATCAGCAATTAATAAATTAATGGAAGACATATGAAATAAATATGTCAATTTTATGTTATAGAGCTGCCATTTTTTATACTTAACAGCCTGGCCCACCATGTCGAAAGAAAACTTATGCGTATGTAAGGCAGTTACTGACTTTCTTTCGTAATAGCAGCCCACTATCTTACGATTTATCGTTCGCTTGGCTTTACGTTTCAAACGTAATCCAAATAAATAATTGAATTGCCATATAGTAAATCCACAAAGATATAGCCAATATACAAATAACTTGACGGTAACACTGCTACCATTGGAATTTGACGGTAAAATATGTAAACAAACTAAAATACTGTATCAAAAATCCACCTTTTGTTTTTTAAATCGTATAAATTATTATTTGTATTTATTTATTTTTATTAAAAAATGGATTTTGAAAATATGAGTGAAATATTAATCAACAAATAAACAAACAAAAAATTAAATTTATGAAAATAATTTTTACCTATTTTATACAATATTGGCTACATATTGTTTTTAACCAATCATCTAGCAATGAAATTCTTTCCACTAGAAAGTGTTAGTGTGCCGCAAATCAGCTGTTTCGAAACAATAACATTCGACATCGTGAATATGAAATATAGGTTAAACAATACATAGTTATATTTTTAGTATACTAATAATTAATCAAAGACTGTGAATTTGCGCATTGGAAGCATTTTTGAAAACGTTAGTGGAAATTGTTGTTTATTAAAATCAAAGTAAATTTTTTTTCAAATTATGTAGTGTTTTTGAGAACAAAAATCTATCAAAAATATAAGAAAATTGCAACAAACCAACCAAATTCTTTTTATACAACAAAAAAGTACAAATTTTGGTCAAATCGGACTATGAATGATGCAACAAAATTATCTGTAAAATCGAAAATTGAACTTATAATTTTTAAATAAAAATAACGATCAAGTCCTCGCTCCTGCTTAAAGAATTAGGATCAATACAAACCATCATTACAGGAGCTTTTTTCGCTTACTTTTCCATAACCATGTGAGCATTTTTAATTCATTAGTTGAAGTTTGCTGTATTAGAGAACTGATTAATAGAATTTTTCAATATTCCGCTTAGATTATAACAATGGGAAGCCTATCACAGCGGTCCCATTTTAAAACAGGTAAGGATTAAGTAGGTTGGTTTGAGAATGAAGTGCTAATTGCTTGTTATTTTTTAACGATTAACTACTTAAATACCTTTATAAAACCCATTAAGACCGATTAATAACACCGGAAGATTAATCTGAGTGATATTATCTTTAAACATGTAACCAAGTATAGGTTGGTTTTAGAATACTATAAACAGAAGATTACTTGTTTTTTTAACTTTAGACTTAGGATAAGTTCATAAGAACTGTTAAGCCTACCACTTTTTGCATTAAATTAAAACTTGGAGCCGTCTTGCAAGTACTTGAATTAAGGTCCAAGATTTGTTAGATGCATTGTTACTATTTCTATGTATAAAAGTAGCCTTAAGAGATAAGAATTAATTTACAGCCAACATTATAGTACTTTTCCAGGGTTTCCAAAGCATAATCACTAAAAATAAACGGCTTTTAAATGCTGAAATAGAAAGATCATGTGAGAGTGTAGACTCAAGCGCCTGGGTAAATCGCAAATTTTCCTAAGTCCCAGTTGTCTTTAACACTTTTGCTATTTGTAGTGATTTTTTTGGACCGATTTTGCGCTATGTTGTTGCAAGGTAATATAATCCATTTATGATTTTAATTTTGAACTCGACCAAGTTAGCACAAGTGTTGGACAGTATACACAAGCGGCTTGTCCAATAAGTATAGTTTTTTGTGCAAACACATTTCTTGTCTTGTATGCTGCATTGGTAATCTATTAGGCCCTAATTAAATAACCCATTGTTGGATTTTAATATATTCGTTTGATTACTCAGTATAAATCAAAGAAATACAAATAAATGTTTGCTGGTAAGGCATCATTCATCTCATTAAAGGTATTTGATGGCTGCTGCTATGCAAAAAGATACATTAGTATGATGAGATGAGTGTGTTAAAGTGCTTCTGTTTAACTTTTCAACATTCGTTAGAAAATTTAGGTTTTTTTTTTAAACAAACTGTTTTCTTTGAATTTTTTTTTATTTTTATTTCGCTTCTGATAAGATTAAAAAGCTATAAAAATAAAAGTGAGTACACTTTTTGGTATTTCCAAATAATTTTATGGTATATCTTGGCATTTTAGAAGAGCAATAATAGAAGAGACTGACAGACAGTTTATCTATTATAGGTTTTTGTTTTGTGTCATTATTAAATGGATTTTTGTCAATAATCATAAAACGTTATTTGAAATGAAGAAGAAGCTCAAAAAAAAAGTTTGTATAACTTTGCCATTAAAAAATGGTGATAAAGCCTTAATAGAAATTTGTTTTTGTTAAGGGGAAAAAAGTTAATAATGCTAAAGCAATATCGTAATGCTTACTGTTTGATTTGCTCTTATAAATTGAATTTTAGTTTTAATTCCATTTAAAGTAATTTCATTAAAAGTAAATTTTGACATGACACCTCTTTTGCTACTAAAGAAAAATGCATATAAAGTGAAATGGCAAAATGATTTTTTATATTCAAAATTAGTCATTATTGGTTTAAATATGAATGATTTCTATTTATAACAGAATTAATAAAAAAACAAATAAAATATTTATACACAAAACATTCTTAAAATAAAATTACTCATGAATAAATTTAAAAGTTTTCTTATAAAAACCCTACAAAGAGCAGAAGGTGGGGAAAATAATTAAACAATTACACACATACCATATATCGTAGCGTAGAATAGAGGCAGATACTTGCTACATAAAATAAATATAAAATACCACCTCTTCTTGCTTTCTAAGCGAGATATTTTAAGATGTTAAATATTTTCTTTGATTCCACGAATTTGCACTCAATTCTACCAATATTCCAGTCAATATCACTTTCAAAATTTTCCACAGAAATGTGGTATGTGATAGTGTGCTACTTAATTATACATTATTTACTTTAATTAAGTAATTTCACGGATATTTTAAAAATTGTTGAAGAACTAAAGGTAGGATCACACGATTGTCGTAATGTACCAATAATTAGTGTATTTTATATGCCAATCGTGTGATTATACAATTTATTGGCTCACACGTAACACACAATGTTATTGTGCTTATTTATCCCAATCAAATGCAACCCTGGTGCGACAATCGTGTGAAAGATTTGTCGGCAATCATGCACCAATGTAAATTCAAAAAATACCCCAATGAAAAAAACAAGTGTTTATAGGGTATTTACAATTGTCGTCCCTTAAAATATGCATTTTTTAAATTATTTATGTGTAAATTGCATCACAAACTTCCATCATTTCTTTTTTCATTATTTGTACTTTTTTTTATCAAGCGGAAACCTGATAATCACAGCCGATGCAATTTTTATTTATTTTTTAATATATCATCTTTGCTTTAGAGAATAAAATATAATTTGTAATTATATTCTAATTTAAATAAATAAATATTTTAGTGAATTCATTTTTTTAAATTTAATTGAAATATTTTCTCATATACACCATCAATGGCTCTTCTTATGAGCCAATCTCTGACCCACACACTTCTTTTCTATATTTTTGTATTTCTTTTTATTTATTTGTTCACTAAATGACCTCAATATAAATAAAGAGGACGCTATTTTTTTAAAGAACGAACCATTTCGAACACAAAAAAAAAAAAAAACAAATGTAATTTACCACAACTTCTGATTCACAGAGTTGCCGTAAATTAGAACAATCGTGTGACAGCGTTGGGCCAATTATTGTCAATACATTGTTTCGCGCCATCTTGTGACAATAAATTTTGTATAAAATAAGCCAACCGTGTGAATATAGAATTTTTAATTGGGACAGTTTTTGTATTGTGCGCTAATTTGTCACAATAACATTTGTATCAGATTGGTGTATTTGTGTCAATCGTGTGATCCCAGCTTAAGACATACATACATAAAATAAGAAATTAACTGACACTGTTTACTCCGCTCAGAATTATTATTATATAATTAATTATGCATGTTTTACCAGTATTTGGCCAACTACAACTGATTCGCCCGAAAAGTGTATTATAAATTTGTTTAATTTATAATCCCCTATATGAAAGCTTCTGGTCTCAAAAGAAGAGAAGCAGTGACTTGGGAACAGGGTACACAAATTACCAGAGACAACAAAACAAAATAAATAAGTTTTTGTTCGAAAGTATTGGGTATACAAGCTAATAATGTTGATTTGGACAAAATATGACATAACTATTACATATAGTTTGTGTCAATAATAACAAATATGGTATTTTGGAGGACATCTGTCATTATAATTCAGTAGTCGATAGACGCCAAAGTGTAAACACACATTTTTGTCAATCGTTATAATAATGTCGAATTTTGTGTCTAATAAAGACGGTTTCCGTTGAAGTCTGATAACCTTCTTTTATTTGAATACAACGGCTGCTGAAAGTTATCGATTGTTGGTAGAATCTTACGGTCAACATGCACTAACTCAAAAAACTTTTGAACGATGGTTTGCGCGATTCAAAAGTGGTGATATCGACACAAAAGACAAGTGGAGGCCTGGTCAGCCGAATAAGTTCGATGATGAGGAATTAGAATCATTACTCGACATAGATTGCTATCAAATGCAAAAAAAACTTGCATTATCATTGGGAGTCATACAACAAGCACTTTTCCTACGTTTAAAAGCATTGGGATTCATTCGAAAGTAAGGAAATTGAGTCCCATATGAACTGAAGCCGAAAGACGTTGAAAGGTTATTTTGCATGTCGGAAATGATGGTTGAACGCTACAAAAAGAAGAATTTTTATATTGTATTGTTACTACTATTGTTAAATACATTACGATAACCCCAAGCACAAAAAGTCATATGTAAAGCCCGGCAAACCAGACAAATGAACGCTGACGTCGAATATCCATGACGCCAAGGTAATGCTCTGTATTTGGTGGGATCAGAAAGGTGTTTTGTCTTATGAGCTGTTGAAATTGGGTCAGACAATCAAAGGGAACCTGTACCGAACAAAACTGATTCGTTTGAAGAGAGCATTCAACGAAAAACGATCAGACACGAGGCCACAATCCTTACAGCCTAGACCTTGCTCCTTCTGACTACTTTCTATTTCGATCGATGCAGAATGCCCTTATGCTTCACTTCAGAACAGGGGGCATCAGAAATTGGCTTGATTCATTCTTTACCTCAAAACCGAAGCAGTTCTTATGGCGGGGAATGCATATGCTACCAGAAAGATGGGAAAAAGTAGTGGCTAACGATGGACAATACTTTGAATATTGTTATAATAAATGAATTTTTCAAGTAATAAAATCAACATTATTAACTTGTATATCCAATAATAAAGAAATACATTGAAATAAAATACTAAATTCTTTACATCAATGAATGGCTATTCGGAAATCAAGGCCATCTGGCAACTCTAAGTTAAGCCCTAACTTAGTCCTCGTGATAGCCAACCGGTACCCCTGATAAAATTGACCAGACTCGTCAGTGGTATATCCCCAAAAACAGTCCAAATCATGGAAGATAGGTACGTTCACCAAGATGCCTTAGTCAAAGCTCCCGTATAGTGGAAAAGTCACAAAGAAGGTGTTGTACCGCTTCCTCTTTCTCCTAATCCTGACAGTTCCTACAGAAGCCATACTATGGCTAACCTATACGCTCAGACATACGACCAATCACGTAGTGCCCTGTAGTTATATCCGCCAGAAGCCCAATCAAATCCCTTCCAAAAGTCAGCAGAGAAGGCCAGAAAATCCTGAATACTATATTCTACAAGTGGTAATAGTCGACCACACTGCTCAATGCCCACTCATCTATCAATTTTGGTAAGCCCCAAAGAAAACAAATTTCACTTTGTACAAGAGTCACACTTATAGATAATCTTATTGTTACGCATTCATCAGCAAAATAATTCCCTACCTTCATGACTCGAAACCCATATCAGTACGACATGGTGCACAGTGCTACGATCCCATAGAGCGAATGGACAGAAGTAGGAGTTTCAAAAAAAAAAAAAAATATATATGTTTTATCAATATCCGTGATGAGTGATTTTTGATTTTTGCCTATGTGACAACGTAATATGCGGTGTCGCCCAAGTTGGGCCAGTGAGCGAATGCAGCCGACAAGACAATATTTAAAGGTTCGAGATCTAGTTCCCGAATAAATCTAGCAGCTCTATCGATGGCATAAGCCTCGGGCACTTCAAGAGAGACCGAAAGATACCGCAGTCCTCTGTCTTCGAACCATCGATATAGATTGAGCTCATTTTCCTATTCTAGTCCAATAGGTCCTACCAAAGTTTAGGGTAGGTATCGCATTATCCATTCGACGTCCTGAGATCGTACGATAATGCCGTGACCAATACGAATGTTCCGCAGTCCGCCTATGTTTCAGTGCAGATTTCGCAGACAAGCGGTCTTATAACCAGCATTGTCTTCAGATTGGCCTAAGGAGTAGAACTTAAGCAGCCAGTAATAGCAATATATGCTAAATTTAAAACTAACTTGGAGTAGAAAGCTATGTGTATTTGGCCAATGTTGCACCAGAGGTTTAGACATTTCTCACCAAAATTTCTCTCAAAATCAGTTCAGGTGTTTTATAGGTTGATGCATTCGACGGATTATTGATGGTTATTTATTGGGTATTTTTTATGATTTTTAGTGAGAACTTCGTACAACAGTTCGGATCATTTAAAGATCCATCTCCAACAAATTTGGCACAATAGTTTGAAATTCAATTCAATTTTAAATGGCGGTTCACTAAAAAATTATTGTCAGATTTCGTATTCTCCTTAGACATTTTTTTATGGCGTCTCGTTTTATTAAGAAAACGATACATGAACCAATACATAATAAATAATAAAGGGTGTTTTTTACAGAGGTATTGAACTTTGAAATGAAATAAAACAAAGATGAATTTTGTAAATTGACATGAAATTTACTTTATTCGAAAGATAATTTTCTGGCAGTATAATATGAATATGACTTCTGACTGGCTCGTGCATAACCTAATCTGGAGGTCGAAGTTTCGATGACTTTTTCCAACATTTGTGGCCGTATATCAGCAACGAATATTGTCCTCCAAGTGGTTAATCGTTTCGGGCTCATCGGCGTAGACTAGTGACTTTACATATCTCCACAGACGATCTTGGAGGCAAATTCAGGGGTTCTTCAATAAATCAATTGTGACACGAGCTGTATAACATGTTGCGCCGTTTTGTTGCTCCTGTACATCATGGTTGTTCAGTTAATGAACGAAAGAGTCAGTAGTCATGGTTCTATAGCGGTCACCATTAACTGTAACGTTCTGACCAGCATCGTTTTTAAAGAAGTACAGAATGATTCCATCAGCCCATAAAACACCAAACAGTCAATTTTTCTGAATGTAATGGTGTCTTAAGATACACTTGAGTATTATCGCTAAACAAAAAGTTCAAGAAACGTATTTCGAACAGAACCATGATTTTGAAAATAAATTTCCGAAATTTGGAAGCGTTGTTCTGGTGTCAGTCTATTCATGTTGAAATGCCAAATCAAACTAAACGTAAATCACTTGACAGCTAACAAAATGGCCGCCAATTAGAAAAGTGTTGCCAACTTAAAGTTTTATACATCTGTAAAAAAAACCTGGTATAATAATAAAATTTGGAAAATTTTCAAATTTTTATTAAAGATTGCAATGCATGATTGCTTGTAAAGATGGACGGACAGACATGTTCCATGTGACTCAAAGTGCTTCTAAGTCGATGGGTATATTTAAAGAAGCGTCTATCTGTATTATTATAGAGTTTAATATACAACATACATATTCCTACATATACGAGTAGTGTATGAGATGTTCTGCAAGAATTAATAAAAAATGTTTATCGAATATTTTTATTTATTTTTATCATATTACTACTATCGTACCGCATGGCGCCTTTTTTATCTACACTAACTAGCAATGATTTAAAATTCATTAGATATATTTAATACTTATAATAGTTAGTATATACCATATAATAAATTGTAATAAAATGGCATATTTTTCTGTCAATCAACACAAAACTTTTATTCAATTAAATTATTATCTAAAATCAATTTCATATTAAAATAATGGCGGCTGATATATTAACAAAGAACACTATATATCACATGCTATAGTTAACGAATATAGTCAAAAGATCCTGTGTATACAGACAGCAGATGTTTATTATGATTTCATTTGAACTTTAATTCATATTTATGGGCCGCAAATTAAGGTTGTTCAAGGTAAAACGTTTTTTTTTATATTATTTTTCTTATTTTGATCAAAATATTTATATTTTTTATTTTGTATTCCAAACATTTGTTTTTTGTCTTTTTTCTCTGTATAAATATTTATTTATTTAATGAAAACTCTATTTCATTACTATTTGTTGTTGTCGTTTCAGCTGATATGGTAATCCACTGCCTAGTGTGGATTATTTTATGTGGTTAGCCTGTCCGCCTGTCTATGGGGCTGCCCGAAATATACATATTTTTTATTTAAACATCATCATTACTGTTGGTTGTGTCGATTTATTTGTTCTTGACTTTGATATGTTGTTTTAATTGACAGAGTTTAGCATTCTTTCTTTGCTTGAATCACTTTGTTGTATTTCATGCCGAAACATGAAATTCGTCGAAATTTAACAAGGGGAATAAGTGCCTTCTATCATATCTATCACATATACTACCGAAAGTCTTTAGGTAAAAACAAAAACAGAAATCATCAAATCTTGTAAAGCGTGTTTTTTATAGAGGTATTGAACTTTAAGTTGGCATTACTTTTCAAGATAGCGACCTATTTCATAGCTGTCAAGTCATTTATTCTCAGTTTGGTTTGACAATTCATCGTGAATAGACTCACGCCCGAACAACGCTTGCAAATAGTGCAATTTTCATTTTGAAGCGCACTTCTGGTTGAACGGCTACGTCAACAAACAAAACTGCCGCATTTGTATTGAAGGTAATCCTCAAGTGTATGTGGAAACACCGTTACATCCAGAAAAACTGACTGTTTGGTGCGCTTTATGGGCTGGTGGAATCATTGGTCCGTATTTTTTCAAAAACGATGGTGGCCAGAACATTACAGTCAGTGGTGATCGGTATAGATTACTGACTTTTTCATTCCTGAATTAAATAACCATGATGTCCAGGAGATGTGGTTTCACCAAGACGGCGCAATATGTCACAGAGCTCGAGCCACAATAGATTTATTGAAAGACACGTTTGGTGACCGCCTAATTTCACGTTTTAGACCTGTGAATTGGCCTCCAAGATCTTGTGATTTAACACCGCTAGACTATATTTTGTGGGGCTATGTAAAGTCATTGGTCTATGCGGTAAAGCCACAAACGCTTGACCATTTGGAAGACAACATTCGCCGTGTTATTGCCGATATACGGCCACAAATGCTGGAAAGAGTCATCGAAAATTGGACGTCCAGTTTGAATTACATCCGCGCCAGCCGTGGCGGTCATATGCCAGAAATCATATTTAAAATGTAATGCCACAAGATTATCTTTCGGAAAAATAAAATTCATGTCAAAGTTAAAGTTCTATACCTCTATAAAAAACACACCTTACAAGAATTAAACTTAAGAATCAAGGATAGTCATTAACGGCCATATGCAAAAAACTTAACAAAGCTTGTAAAACCTTTGCTAGAAAAATTCCTTAATGTTATATGAAAAAACGATTATTAGCTCAATGTCCTTTTGTTAAATCTACGTTAACTTTAAAAATTTCAAAGCAGGAAGCTGCCTACTTTAAGAGTACTTGAAAGTGACATTTGTATTATGAATATTTAATATAAAAATAAAAAAACTTGTTTTGAGCCAAGAAGAATTTTCTGGAGTCATAATCCATTACCCAAAAGAAATAGTAATCATTTAGCGAGATTGTAATCCAAGTCAGACCGTTGAAATTGTCAAAGAATGGCTGCTGCAGCAGAAATTTTAGGTAAATTAGTGATCACCATAAAGCCAGAGTTCAAATTTAATAGAAAATTTTTGGACAATAGTAAAAAAAATCCTGGAAAAATATATTTTTGACATCAAGGAACATGCTGAAGCTATAGCAAGGAATATAATATAAATGGGACCAGATTTCTCTTACGTTTTTGATTAATATTGTAGAGAGTACGTCTATATTCTTTAAAAACGCCACAAAACAGGAGTTCTAAAAATAGCTATTTAAGCGAAAAGGGCAAAACTAAGTGCATGCAGATTCTTTTATATCATTGCCTTTCTCACATTCCAGTGTTTGAATATTCTAGCTTTTGTTAGTGCTTTTTTGAAAGGACTTAACAATGAAGTTTTATTTTATTTGATTGAGTATTTAAGTTTTCATAGGAACTTTTCTGCTCAACTTCAAAACAAGCACTCGGTTTTGCACCCCACTGTATGTATATAAGTTTTTACACCCACTTTATTATTCTCGGCATTATTTTCTAACATTTTTCTTTTAAAACAAATTTTTTTCTAATAAATAAAATAAAAGCATTTTTTTTAGTGTTGGACATAAAATCCAAAGAAATACACAAAGCTCGTTATTCGGGTATTAATTATTCCACTACTAATAATTTTATTATTTGTTATTTTATTATTTTGTTAGGATTTGAAGAATTTTTGCAATAAATATGTACGAGTACAGCATTAATAAAATATAAAAAGGTAATGAACACTGAAAAATATTTATTAAAAAATATGATTTTATAGTAAACTAGCTTCGCCCATCCGGTTTTGCCCGGAAATCTATGTATGTACAGTAGTGGACAGCCACTTAGGGACAACAATTATTTGTATAGTTTCTCAGAGTGATTATTAATTGATTTAAATCCTCCATAGAAAACAAAGACTTTTCATTATGTATGTAAGATGTCACACCCACTTATCCAATTCCGCCCACTTTTAAACTGGTAGACCACATCCAGAAAGTTCCTCTCAAGATATAAAAAAGTCTATATTTATTTGTATGAGAGGTACGTACCATGCCTACTAATCCGATTATTATGCGCTCACTTATTAGCTACGAAATCATTTTTGCCAAATTCAGATACTTCCACTTTTATCGCGCTCAAGATATACAAAAATTAATATTTATTGTGTATTAGAGGTACCATGCCAACTTATTCAATCCTGTTTATATTTGCTGCACAACTTATAATATGTGCACTAAATTGACGTACCAAATCTAATTTAAATACCGTTAACGGGAACAAAGAAAAACGAATGAGCACCTACAGCGCCATCTGTTAAATATTTTCGATTTTTTTTTCCTAAACCTTCGTGTATCAATTAACAACAAAATCGCGGAAGGAAGTATTCAATTTGGTTCAATCGTTTTCAAGTTTTAAGCAGCCGAACAAACCACAAGCCCTTTTTGTATATGTAGAATAATAAAAATAAATTTTTTGGTTACGACTACCCGTATATGTGGCATTCGTTTTTTGTATAGCTGACACAAAAAAAAAACATGGTATTGCCAGCATAGAAACTTAAAACTTAGTAAAGCAATCATTAGCTACACACTTCAAGTAGTACACGAGTACACTTCAAGTGTACTTTTAGATTTTTTTGCATAAGGCAGTATAAGTTTTAAGACAATTCGGTCTAGTGCCTAGCTGCCGAAATAACGATAGCTGCTTGATTTTTAATTAATGGAAAGTTCGGTTGTACAATGTCCAGTTTATTCAGTTCAGTTTATGCTTTTCTATACCAGGTGTCAAGATACAAATGTAGATAATAGAGAACATTTATTATAAAAGAGCATTAATTTTTTTGTGTTGGCAATGACATCTGTCAAACATATTTAGTATACGTTAAATCAGTAAACAAACAACATCATATATTTTCATCGTGTTAAAGATGGCGAATTTTTTTTACTAGAAAATGATGATTTGCGAAAAGCATTAATTATTTGCTTTCATTTAAAGAAAAGTGTCGCAGAGTCGCATCGAATGCTTGCCGAGGCATATGGAGATCATGCTCTTAACGAAAAAAAATGTGTGTTAATCCGGGACAACCATCAACTGCGGCTGCAAAGCCAGATCGATGCGGTAGGAAGACAATGCTGTGTGTCTGATAGGATCAGATAGGTGTGAGTTTCACGAGCTCCTAAAACCTGTTAAAACCGTTAAAACAGATCGCTACCGACAACAAATGTCTAATTTTAACTATGCATTGATCGAAAAACGACCAGAATGGGCAACAAGACACGGCAAGGTAGTTTTGCAACATGAGAATGCACCTGCAGCACACAAAGCAAAACCGGATACGATTAAAGCATTACACTGGGAGCTGCTACCCTACCCGCCGTATTCACCAAATTGGCTCCTTCCGACTACTACTTCCGATCCCTATAAAAAAGTCAAAAACTGGGTGAAAATTTGGTATGTTCCAAAAGACGAACAGTTTTATTGGCGTGGAAGTCACAAATTGCCTGAAAGATGGGATGGTAGCCAGCAATGGGCAAGTTATACCTTAATTTTTCAAGCCTCTGTATGAAAATGTTAATACTATGACTAGCATTCAGCTCAAGTCTAGATGTAAATGTATGTAAGTATGCATTTGCATTTTATTATTTATTTGCGTTCTTATTATTATATTCTATAAATGAAGAATAGCCTTCTAAACTAGATGTTTTCATCTTTCACTACCTATTTTTTCGTTTCTATCCAATTAGATTTTATTTTGCAGCAAATTTATTTTGTCCCATATTCTCTAGGGTGGCCCAAAAGTCATGCCATAATTTGTCAGATAGTCAGGCGGCCTAAAGAACTTTGTCACCCTGTGAGATTAGTCCGTTGGCCCCTGGTCATGATAGCCATTCTAAGAACTAAAAGGGCGACTGCTTAGCGAACAGGTTTTCGCCTAGGCTGAATTCGATCGGTTTTCGAGTAGTGCCGCTGGTATGAGTTAGACGAGGGGGTAATTTTACTTTCAATTGGTAGATTCTGAAAAATTTCTGTTGCTCAGGTTCTTAAAGGATCTATTTACCGGGCATTATGGTTTTAGGAACATCTGAACACATAAAGGATGGGCAAATTTGAGGTTAGGAAGTAAATTGGCTTAAAAACAATTTTTTTTTTTTTTGACCAATTCAGTTTTATTCACACCAATATAAAATTGTAATTTGGGAATTAAAAATGGTATATGATGTCGGGCAAATGTCTACCTCTAGCACGTCGACAGACGTCCGCTCTCTTCACAAAATTTTGAACCACATTTTGCAACAAAGCTACGCTTATCTCGTCAATGCAGCGCCGAATTTCATCTTTCAGAGTGCCAGTTGTTTGTGGTTTGTTCACGTAAACACGATCTTTGAATTGGTCCCAGAGAAAATAATCCAGCGGCGTTAAATCACAAAAACGAGGCGGCCAATTGACACCGCCAAATTGAAAAATTACGCGACCAGGAAATTTATCATGCAATTACTGAATTGATTGGATGGCTGCATGGCTTGTGGCGCCGTCCTGCTGAAACAAAAGGTCACTGATATCAACATTAGCTAATTGTGACCATAAAAAATTAATTATCATGGCTTGGTAGCGCAGAGAATTCACGGTGACGGCGTTTTCTTGCTTATTTTCGAAAAAATATGGGCCGATGATGCCACCTAACCAAAAACCGTACCATACGGTCACTTTCTTAGGATGTAATGGTTTTTAGAGGACAATTTCGACGATAATTTTGTTTGTTTACATAACCGCCTAATTGAAAATTGGCCTCATTACTAAAGACGATTTTGTTGAAAAACGCGTTGTTTTCGTTTAGTGTTTTAAACAGCCAATTCATTAACGGTTGACGCAAACAATGGTCAGCTGGCTTAAATTCTTGAACGAGTTGAACTGTATAAGCGTAAATATAACGATCTTTATGCCAATGTTGCGCAAAGCTTCTCAGGTGATGACCAATTGTTGGGAGCGTCGACGATGTTGATGTTCCAGCCTCATTCTCAACACTTTGCAGTACAGCGGTTATGTTTGAGTCACTCCGGCCACAACGAGAGTATTGTTTTGATCTATGGTCCGCAACAGTACCATGAGCCTCGAATTTATTGATTAAATTACGCACAGCGTTCTCAGAAGGAGCCTGATCACGAGGAAAAACTGCTCGAATTTTACGAAGTGATGCAGTAAAATTTTCACCATTTTGATAGTCAATTTTCACAACTAAAATTCCTATTTTAAGACTGTATCCTTCTGTAGTTAAAATTTCTCATTTGTTTTGTGAGACAGCTCAATTCTTGACATTTCATCATTTGACAACCAATTTATTTCCTAACCTCAAATTTGCTCACCCTGTACTTTGTGAGTGTCTAGCTTTTTCGGCTCAGAGAATGAGGTTCCTGAGGCTTGCAGTGGTGACTCAGCTTTAAACATAACCTCAATCTGCTAACTTCGGGTAGCTGTGCGTTTCAGCCCTTACCAATATAACATAATGTGATAATTTGAATTGACTGGGTTTTTTGACGATGGCTCCAAATGTCACAGTGCCATTTGGTATTTATGATGCAATTATTGTTACTGAAATTACCTTTGTACCACCCTGTAGTTAAACTGCATTAAAAACACACTACAACTACTAACACTTCAGTCCACATATATCGTTTATATATTAAAATGTTCTGCAAACCTAGCTAACTTTGCAAAATCAGCTAGCCTGTCCGCACGTAGCTAATGACGCTTACAAAAGTAGAATATAGACTTAGCTTTAGCAAAATCAACTAGCTTTTAAAAAATCAAAAGCAAGTAGATCTTAGAAATAGACCTTTTACGAGGCACGATCACTTTCTGAGTACTCAAAATCTACTGGCCTTACTAATCGAAAAAAATGTTCCATTAATTTTTACAAAAAATCCACTAAAATCTGTCTAAAAGTGGCTCTGAAAACTGACTATGCTATATTGCATAGAATAACCGAAAGGGTTAAATATTATTTATGCAAACAAGTTTTCAATTTTTAAAAATAAATTATATAAATTAATACGACTAATAATTTTCTTTTAAACAAATTATAATTGATAAATGCAATTTGCATTTAAATGCATATGGACAGATATTTATTTCTCTTCTTTTTTTTGCATTTAATGCCTGCTTTTCTCTGAAATTTAATTATTTTTTGTATTCATTCATCGCCTAGAAAAAAACAAGTCAATTAATAACGCTGTAAGCGAATGTTGTTGCATTCAATTAATGTAACAGCCATAATGCAGTTCGTCAAGTTCATCATCAAATCGGAAATAAAAATATTGAAAATCGTAATTCAATGATTCATTATGATCACAAAAAAAAAACTATTGACGACATGTAACGTCACATATACGTTAGCTTAGACAGACGGGACAGGTGGCGGCGGAACGTTAAGACGCCAGTTAAAAAATTGCATTTGTTTTTTCAACCGCAAAATATGTTTAAAAATTGTAATGAACTTGAACGATATTAATTGTAAAAGAATTAAGTCAACTGACATTTAATATATGCAAATCACAGAGTGCAGATATGCAATAGAAAATAATGAAACAAAATTATCTCAAAACAGGATTCTTACATTAAAGTTATACATACACAGACAGTGTTGGAACAACTAATAGGAATACTTTGATGTTTAGAAGTTTTTTGATGGAGCGTCAAAAAAAAGTGTACATCCTCATTCTCTAGAATTAAGTTTTTGTCTTAGTCTTTAAGCATGTGATCAATTTAAACATAGAAACAGTTTTTAAGACTGTATTTACGGTTTTACAAAATTCATAAGAACCAACAACTTAAGTTATACAACAAAAACGAAACCTACTCTATTTTTTACGCGTCAAAAAAAGTGAACAAGACAAAAACCTGTACAAAAAAAAAAAAAAAAGAAACAAGAAAAAATACCTGGGAAGCGATACTATTTTTTGAAGATGCTGTCGAGTACAGTCAAAAAACCGGTTTTTCGTACCTTCAAACAAAGCTAATAACTTTGTCAATATTAACCGATTTTTATATGGTTAGAAGATATGGAAAGAAAAAAAAATATGACTTTTAAATGGTGTATACTTTATTTAAGTAAACTTGTGGAATATGTGTGCATTACCTAAGCAAACGTACGGTGTACACCCTTTTTGACACTGCCTGTATATAGCGAAAATTATTCAGATCATGAAGTGTTCCAAAACTAAAGTAATTAATGTCATCCAGTGAAAGAAAAATGCAGACATTATGGGAAGAAAATTTGGAACAACTGTCAGTTTTGATCTATTTTTAATTTGTGCTTCAAAAATTAATTCCTTCAAGTCATCAAATAGCCTCAAGAATGAACTTATTGCTCATGTTTCAAGTCGCACAATAAGAAATTAACTTATGGAAGCTAGATTTATGAGTAAGAGTCCTTTCTCAGCAAGTGGAAACAACACCTGTACCGTAATAGTTAGAACAACATGCCATGGTCTGACGAAACGAAGATTAATTTGTTTGGGTCAAATAAAAAATCGTATGTACGAACGTATTTTAGTTACAATTTATACTTTATTTGAGTTTAATACATAAAAATTTAAGAAATTTTTAAACTGTGTCCCTATTATTTGTTCCACCACTGTAAGGCTAGTGGTTTTAGGTAAATTTTTGATCTAACATTTGCCATTTCAATCAAATATAATTTTGCCATTTTTATCTTTGATCTTTTGCGTAGCTTTATAATTCAATCGCTTTAAAACTGCTGTAGTTTATTGGCGAACAACTTAACCAAGTGATTTTTAGCGACATTTCAGTTGGTAAATATTTTTTTTCATTAAAAAAATTTTGTGGAGATGGTAGTCAGATAGTATAAGGTCGGGTTATGTAATGGATATGGATCATCAAGACTGTCTGTGTCCTGACCTTGCCATGATGGAAGTAGGTAGATAGGCATATTGGCTAGTTAACCAAAACGAGATCAACTTCAATAAGCAACAAAGTGACGTTTTGAAACCAAGCCAAGAGCAGAGATAAAGAACTTCCTAAAAGGGTAAAGAAAGAGAGAAGGGGATTATAGCTACCTTGAGCTGATTATGAAGTGGAGCAGGTCAAGGGGATACAGATTTGCGCACTGCGCCAAACCATTGAAGAAAAGTACGTAAAACTTCCGCAGTCGTCTGCTCGCTGGATCCCACGGACATTCACGGAGAAAGTTAATGATTATCTCCCTCTCCGAAGTGCTTTTGCAGCTTCTGCAGTGAAGGTTGAAGGGCAAGCCCACATTCTAGGCGTGCATTCCGATCGTACAATGTGACCTGTGTATACCACAACGAGTTTGGAAATAGAGTACCTTGCCACTGTCATACCGAGACTGTAGTGTCCTCGAGATAGCATAAGAGGAGAGGAAACTACACCTGTTCTGTGCCCTCTCATGAAATAAACTATAGATTTCCCCGTTGATTACAGTCATAGGACAGCAGATGTCAAAGTAGGAGGCGACAGATTTCACATCCATCGAGGCCCTCCCAGTAAGTTCATCATCCTTTTCATTACCAACGATGTCGCTGTGTTCAGGAACCCATATCAAGGAACTGGTACATGTACCCCCAAAAATTTTCATCTCCTCTTTATATTAGAGAACTAAAACCGATTTGTTACTAGACCTGATACATACACCTGATAGCCGGCTGACTATCAAAGAAAATTCTAATTCTATCCACAGACACCCCGATCTCTCAGCATCCTATAAGCCTGCATAGTCGCAAAAACGTCCGCCTGAAAAATGCTAGAAGTCTCCGGTAGTCTAAAGGATTCCGCAAAGTCAGCAGACTCAGAGAAAATATCAGCTTCCACACCGGATGTCATCTTCGATTCATCTGTGCAGACTGTAAGACAGTAATACCAGAACTTGTAAAAATCTTAACTCTTCTCCATACGTTTTTCCAAAAGAAAAAGGCCTTGGAGTGCCTGGAGAACTCCAGTTTACTGATAGTCAAGTCTGTTCCCAATCCCTTAAGAGATGGAATAAGAAGTCCCAAAATGTTACCATGGCCACTGAGCTAGTCACGATGGAACCTAACACCGTCTTCTATTGACCAATTCTGTTCGCGCTTTCTGATCGCTCGATTTGTAAGCAGCACGCTAGCGCGCCAAAATTAAATGAAAATTCAAAAAAAAAAAATACATTTATTGTTAGTTTCTTTGTGAATTAAAAATAATGAAATGAGCTTCTTAAGCGATAAAACACAACACCATTTTCTATTGATCAAATGTAGTCGTTGTTTACCAATCGTTCGCTTTAAACGCTCAACTTGTGAGCACATGCCCATATTACGTTAACATTCAAAAAAATTCGCTCTAATCATTTATTTTTTACCTTAAATAGGCAATAAAACATTTATTGGTACTTTCTTTTTGAATTAAAGATAATGCCATGAGCTTCTTAAGCAATAAAACTTGCAAAAACCTCCAAAGATTAATCGACTCCTAAACTGGTAATTAACACCATACAGCCACAAAGTCAAGCACATTACTTGTACGTTTAATGTAAGTGCTTGTCATGGTGTAGAGTCCTTTTAATTAAATTCTTACAACTAATTAAACTCGAAGACGGAAGAACATTTAAACGCCATACACATACAAATCTACATACAAATGAATGTACAAACACATACACACACACTTGTAATTGTAAAACCAATTGCCAATTGTAACGTTAACACATTGGCAAGAATGTTGTGTAGGTGTGTCAACACTTAATAAACTTTTGAGTCATGATTCCCAACTCTGGCACATACTATAGGGTCCGCCAAATAATTTTTTTTTTTTTTTTTGAAAACAGGACGCAAAACATCGAGTGTAGCTTCGGCTGTGTGGCACGTAGTGCCGTCCTGTTGAAACCAAATGTTGTCCTCCAAATGTCCTCCTCTTCAATTTTTGTGAACAAAAATTTGTTCAACATGGCCCGATAACGGCCATCCTTGCTCATTTTCGAATTATGTTTCTGGACCAAAATCCGCACCAAACAGTGACTCGTTTTTGGTGTATCGGCTTTTCAATGTATGCGTGCCGGTTTTCTGTGACCCCAAATGCGACAATTTTGCTTGTTTACATACCCGCCAAGATCAGAATGAGCATATCTGAAAAGATGATTTTTTTTGAAAAAATCGGCATCTTCTGTAAGTCCATCGCAGGCCCACTTAGCGAAGCGAAAAAAGCGTATACACAACCATATTCGTTCAGCGGAAGGACAAAACTAATTATCTGTCAAATCAGACATGAGCTAAGCATTACCATTCACGAAATAAGCACTAGTTGAAAAGAAACGTTAGATGGCGGACCCGTTATATATATATATTTATCAATTCATAGCAAAAATGGCGTAAAAGACATTGTAACCATTGAATATTTTAACCAATTGTGTGGGTATGTGTGTATGTTCCTCTTCAAGAATAAAACAAAAAAGTCGACATATTGAATCTCTGCCATTTAACACAATAAAAACAAACAATCTCTCCCACCTCCACTGTTATTGCCTTTTTTGCTTTCCTTACTCTCTCACTCTTTCTTACGTTATTTGTTTAAATACAATAAAATCTGGCAGTACGTAAAACAATTCACAGTAAAGCTGCAGCGCTCTGAGCACAATTGATTTTTGCTCTGCTTTAAGGATATTCCACTGTTCGTTTCGTTTGTTTGTGTTTGTGTATGTGTTACAGCGTGTAAATATTTACACAATTTCGAAATTTGTGCTACAAAATACCGGCTCAGTTTGACAAACAGACAGACAGATAAACGGGTAAATATTAATTGGGTGCCACAATTCTATTATTTAAAGAATATGTATAAGAAATAGGTTGTGATGGCAGAGTTATTAAAAGTCTTATATTTTGTTTGTTTATCTTTATTAAATAGTGTCTTGTGTTTTGGGACAACACGTTTTAAATAAATATGTAAGGTTTACATTTTTTAATTACATATTTTAAAAGGAAATAAAGAAATTTAATTATTTACCACAAAAAAGAGAAAAAAAAATTGTAATAAAAATATTTAAATAAAATTCACATTATTTGAGTAGACTCTTACAGAAATTTTAAAAAAATTACTTGGCATTGACTCCTATTCAAGTGCCTGGTATCAACATACAAAAAAGGCAAGATCTCCATTTAGCTTCTGTAAGGAAAGTAGGAGTTATAGTAGGTATGTCCATATTATATAACACCCTACATCTAAATAAACTCACGCCGGAGTCAGAAGGGATTTGCTCGAATCCGTTTCGGAAAATGTTAAATATGCACCTCTGTCTGTTCTTTGAATTTTCTCTGCAACTTGGGTATTTCCTTTGTCCTACTAAATTGGATTGATAAAGTGCTGAAAAATAGAATCATCAGTTCTTAAGAAGATCAGTTAGGTGAGTGGGTTCTTTCACGACTTTTGTATTTTCCTGTGATCGATAAGATACTCAGGACTCTGATCAGCTGGGTACCTTGGCGGTTGCTTATGCTGACAACATGGTTCTGCTTTGAGTGGTAGATTCTTGTCCACTATATTAGGATTAATGCAGGATGCATTGGAAAGGCTGTCATGCTAGGCACATTATAATCGAATTTCTTTTTGGTGGTAAAATATTTTAGAACTAAAATACAAAAGGAACATCTAAGAGCGGACAAAGAGGGGAATAATGGCACTTTATTCCTACAATAATTCAATTGGAAGGAGTTGGGATTAAGACCATATGTTATAAATTGGCTTTATAAGGCGATGGTCTGCCCTATTCTTACCTACAGTAGACACGCCTCGGGTAACAGGTCAAGTTAGCTAGTGTGCAACGGGCAGTATCGCTTCTTATAACTGGGGCGATGATGAGCACGCACGCCACAGGCTGTCATGAATGCGATGCTTGATATTCGTCCCTAGGATTTTACTTTCAGGCAACAAGGAGTGTCCTAAATCTCAGAGAACTAAAACTTTGACGATATGCTCACTATGGGCAGAAAATAGAGACTATCGAACACCTATTGTGTCACTGCCCTAGGATTTTTGACTGGAGGAATCGCATTTTGGTTAGGTACACGATTCATACTCTTACCTCTATATCGAACCTGAAGTCTATCTCTATTCTCCAGTTTGCCTAGACGCGGGTGCATGATATAATCTGCCTCTTCTTTTAGGATGATTGCAATGTATCACATGGTCTTCGCGTGATGCAACCACTGGTTCTCTTAGTGGTTGCACGTGCTCCTACCCTATTTATACTCCTATCTGCTTAATCAATTACAAAGAAAATGACAAAGTAGATGAAATTTTGCATTTGGTTTAACAAGCTGTCAGCAGATAGCGGAGGTACTAAATATCAAATATATGATAGTTTGAAATTATTGTTACGAAAAAAATAATAATAATACACAAAAACGCTGTTTTGCCTACGTCACTTAGTTGTAAGTTAACAGTCAAAAATTAAAGTCGTGTTAAGGCGTAAATAAAAGTGTTGAGTAATTTGTGTAAAGTGAAAGTTAAATAAGTACTGCATAAAGATAAAGTGTGGAAATAAAGAGGGCTATATAAAGAAAAACATAAATTCGTGTTTTTATTGAGCTAAAACGTTACCTTTTGCACCGTGAATTTAGAGTTCATATAGGGATATACTACAAATATGTATGTATGTACTGGAATAAAATTTTGCCAGAAAACTAAAAAATTGAAACAGACAAATTGAAGTTTGCTTTTAATTTAGTAAAGAAAAGTAGCAATAATACTTTTAAAATGTTTTAAGTCCCCACACTGAGCTTTGAAACAATCGAATTGTCATCAATCAAAAAAACGAAGAATACAATGTATCACTTCAAAACCATACTATTTTCTAGCCAATTTACTTTAATATGCTTTCAAATTGCAACATAATGATGCAAGTTTAATATATAAAAATACATAAAGTAAAATATGATGAAGACAAGACATTAAATTTACACTTTAAAACAACTGCAGTAGCAGCAAGTGAACCCGCTCTCATTCACACAGGAAAGCATTCATGAGAATTATATTTTGCTTAAAAAACGCAAAGTTCCATCATTAGACGAGTGGAAAGCAGAAAAGCAAAAAAGGAAAATGAAAAACTGCAAATTGTCATTGACTGGAGAGGAAAAGGCAAATACGCACTTAATACAATGTTGACTTGGAAATGCTTTTAAGTGACAATTTCAAAGTGTGTCGCACTTGTGACATTAAATGTGTGTCGTCGAGCCACTTATAAATTGAAATCAAAGTAGACTTTTAAATAATTTCTGTAGCAGAAGATATGTTTCTATTGGTTTTAATTTGATTTAAAAGACTTAAGGCCAGGAAATTAATGAGATTAAGACAGATGACCTAGGCTAAAATGTACCGAGTAAAAGCAGGGAGTGTTTATGTGTGAAAGCATTATGTTACTTTGAATTATGATAGTTTCTCTATAGTGTAACAGATTTTAATGAAACAATTTTAAAACAGAAAAACCGATTGGGGGACGTAGTCATTGTTAAAAATATAGTCATATGAAATTTAATAGGGACAATTATATCAAAAGAGTTCAAATTCCAACTCTATCTTTATATTCCAATATTTATCAAAAAGATCTTATAAATTGTCTGCTTGAATTTCGACGATGTAAAGAAACATTATTTAACAAACAAAATTTTGTACCATTTCTCAGTTGAGGTACATTTTTCACTTAAGCCTTTTAGGAAAACCACAATATCTTTCTTTTATTTTTTACCTGACTATATAGAACTTTAGAGATTAAAAAACAGATAATATATTGTTACGTTTTAAATTGTTTTAAAATAAAATACATACCGCTTTATTTATTATTTTATAGTTTTATTTACTTACTTCACTATAACTTTTACCTTAATACAACAGCTTAATATACGTTTATACAATACTTTTATTTCAGCTTTAACACAACTTCATTTATTGATAGTCAAGCGATAACTAATTACGTAGACAAAGCAGTCTCCTTATACATCTAATTGTCTACAGTTTGGAAAGTTCCGGATATGTCACAAATGATCTCATATCCTCTATCTGCTTATTTTAAACATGTAGGATTGTGACACCCAGTGATGATTTAATTGGCAGTACTGCTAGATGCACAAATAACTACGAAATTGACGGGATGACACATAACTACCAGACATACAAAATTTATGCATTTTTATTTTCGTAAAAATATATTTATATGTTACAGATTAATGAAACCGGACTATAATAAATAATAATTCTTATGAAGGAACAGGGATATCACTCAATCAAAGAACTGCAGCGAAATTTATTTTCAGATTAATTGAAAGCAACCTATAGTTTAACGCCACCTCCGAACAACAAATGCATTACAGAATATAGTAATACTCAATACTAGTTGCTAGCGAATGAGGTGGGTACGGCTTTATGAATTTGTTTGTTTGTTTTTGATTGATTGAACCGGTACAATACATTTACAAAAACTTAAGCTGAAACGGGGTGACGTGGTTAGAGCACATGCTCCAGCAGAGGACATGACGAAGAAAAAATGTAATTGTGCTTTCGAATGTTTAATAATAAAAAAAGGCTTTAACTTCCCTCCAGACAACTCCATTTAAAAAATAAAGAAAAAAGCCCCCTTGATCTTCCCGCCGCATACCTCTGGCGATGATGACAAACATCAGACGAATGATCAGGAAAAACACGCCACCTACTGAGAAAAAATTACAATGCTAAAGTAAGATCACCACCAATTAGCAAAGATTTTCACCACACACACAAAAAAAATAAAATCACATGGAGGAAGCTACAGCGGATTAATCGTCTACTTAGCTTAAAAAATAATATCAAATTGATTAAAAAAACTGAAACAAACTTTGTGGAAAGCCAATATGCTCCCTAGAGGAGAGACGAAAAAAAAAGCTGAAACAAAGTGTTTTAAAGCAAACAACTTTTTTTTTCAATCAGCTGTGGTGTATATTTGTGGCATTGCTGCCAAATAGTGCCTCCTCTGATTGTCAAATCAACTTATTTGTTCACTTACCACGTATAACGCTTAGAACAGTTAAAAGTAAACCTACTTTTCGCATTCTACACTTTAAGCATTCTACGGTTTTGAGTTCAGTAACTTTCAATGTATTACTGCACTAATTTAGATTTTTCGCAAACACGTAGAATGCGAAAAAGCGTAGAATGAGAAAAAGCGTAGAATGCGAAAAAGCGTAGAACACACCGCGAATAACTACTTGTTTAAGCTTTTTTTGTTTTTTAAAGTGTTAACGCTAAAAGCCTAAACAGCATAAGAATTCGTGGTTAATTTTTAAAAAATATTGGCTACCAATAAAGAGATTAGGATATTATCGAGATATCAAAATAGTCCTCTTTGTCTTTAAGTTAACCACTCATTTAAGGATTTTTAAGATATTGAGGAAAAATGTTAAGATACCGGATTACGGACTGGTTTCGTGCAAAATATAGACCACCGATGTTAAAGATCTTAAAAGTAAAGGAAAGGCTTGATAAGTCTCATAATTCCTAGATATTTGTATATAAAACATTTATCACCGATTTAAGAGCTAGGATAGACTGCATATCCATTTAAAAGCTACAGTTTTTATTGAAGTATTGCATTAAACCTTTTGGTCTCTGATAAAACCCTATTAAGGTAATTTATATATCAAACCTAAGTCATCTTATGTTGAATATGAACTATGGTGATTTTGAAGAGCCAAGCGTAATGCATAATTGTGCTCAAAAAACGATTTTATGACTTGGTTAACTCTTCATAAAATGGTGATAGATTGAATGATTGTTTTTCGTTTACAAAACACACAAATATCGTGTGTGTCTTCATATACTTGGCTTATAGTTTGGCATCACTTTATCTTATGAAACTCTTAAAGCCGGTTGTAGTACAATACAGATACCAATGCCAAGGTACTCCTTTCAAAAGAAATAGTCAAGTTAAATTTCACAGCTATACTGTTAGCGTTTAGCACTTTTTATTTGTAAAGTAATTAAGGACTACTACAACCTTCGATGTTTCATTGTCACCGTACATGGTAGCATAACATTACTTACAGTAGAGCATATCTGGGATCTGGGTATAACCCACAGTCACTACGTAAAAATTGTATTTTAAAGACTTCTGATATCCCAGATACTTGAGAGACAAGACAACCTTAAAAAAGCGGCTGAATAATAGGATTTACTATAGAGTCTAATATAATAAAATATTTTGTTATTCGTGAAATAATATTACAAAACTCTAAAAATCCTAAATTTTGATTGAAAATTTCTTTTTGAAACAGTGTTTCGGTTTGTTTTAAAAATGTGTGAAACCCAATTAAATTGATTAATTATCAGTTTGTTGTCGGTGCAAAAAAGTATTGAAAATATTCTCAACTTTTTTGTAATAAAAAAATGTTTGTTTTGGGAACACTACCACCCAATTTGTCATTTATAAAAATGCAATTTAAAGCATTTAACGCACATGCCTGTTAAAGAAAAAGAAACAAAATTCGCTTAATCTGATACAGATTAAGTGATTTCTGGTTTCATTTGTTGACACATTTTCAAAAACTGAAAATAAATTAAAGGAGTGCGTGTAGCAATGTGTTATGTATGAGGCATGTGTGGCGTAATAAATTACAAACGTTTTTTTTTTATTTTTTGATTTTTTATTTGCAACTTTACTGCTCTTTTTATTTTGTATGTTTTCTTTTAAGACTTATTTTTCAAAGTCCCACTGCAACTCATTAAAATAAATGCAAACCAAATAAGAGACTGCTTATAATAAAAATCATTGAAATTTATAGTCTAATTACAAACAAGTTTTTGTTTATATTTTTCAAAATTAAATGACAGCAAAAACAAGAGTAATAAAAATTTAATTGTCATTTAATTTAAAATGATTTGCATACGATTTTTTTAAATTTATTTGTTTTTTTTCGTAAAAAAATTTAAATTCTTTACAAACAGAGAAATTATTTTCAATAAAAACTCATTGAGTTGTCAACATTGTTTAAGTTCGTGTTGTACGTGTAAGCCATAATAATTGTAAGCGAAGCAGAAAATATAACACTTAAATATCTGTGTACATTCTCATTACTTTTCGAACTCTTCATTTCTTTCATCCTTTTCCACATATTTTTCATTAAATTTTCTTATTATCTCCTCTAGTCATCAAGCCTGAGCCTTAAATAAAACAAAAAAAACCTCCTTTTTTTCTCTCTCTCTCTTACCCACTTTCCAATTAACATCGATAAGTGCAGTAATAATATTCGTTAAGCAATAACAAATAAATCTGTTTTTGTCTTTTAATATTTGTCATACACTTGTAGAACAGACTAATTAACGTAATGAGATTTACCGCTATATTACAAACACAACAACAAGCAATAGCACAGTTAAAAGCACTTTTAAAGTAAAGAAAGGAAAACAGCTTTATCATTGGCATTGTCAAGTATTGGACTTGATTATTGTTAATCAACTCAATCATGTATGCAACGATGATCATAACCATGAAAACAGCTGACATAGCAACGAAATAAAAGTGTATTTAATTTTAGTGTTGCCATTGCCTAAAAGTTAATGTTTGCGTGATATTTTTTATAACAAACAGTATTAATTCTCATACTTAAAAGTTATTTTAGTATTAAAATTTGAATTATTTTAAAAAATATTGGTTTCTAGAATTGAAATAAATATAACTTTAATATTATGTTTGGCCTGATGTCTGTAAAAAATAAAAATATTAGCCTAGTACTATAGGCAGTTGTAGTAACTAGTATAGTAAGGACGAAGCCGATTATAACCTACATCAAGAAAACCACTTTTATCGTTATTTATTACACAAAAATGCTATTTATATGTAAACTGCGTATGTTCCGGTAGGATAACTGCTAGTGTTCTAGTCTGTCAATACGGGAATTGCTGGCTAGATTACTTTCAGTCTGTTATACAGCACCAAGCATATTATCTTAGTCACTCTGCTCGTAATAATTAGAGTATAATTATCATTGTATTTAAATCTATGTACATCTATATTAAAATGGCGGCTATTTTTGGCTTAAGTATGTCGCCGCATCACGCTCAAGCCTGTCGATCGGTTTCAACCAAACTTAGACACAAGGTATGTATTGGGACCTATAAAGTTTAATGTTTATGTTTGCTTGAAACTAGATATCGCATAATAGATAAGCCCAAAATCGCCTTCTTTTTAATACATATACTATAGATAAGTTGCTCGATGTTCGTCATTTAATAACTCGAGAACCACTCAACCGAGAGTATCTAAATTTGGTTTGTATTCTACACAAATCATCAGTTGAAAAACGGGCTGGATTGAAGAAGTAGGCGTGGTACATTTATACAAAATAAATATTAACTTTTGTATATGTATCTTGAGAGCCGTTAAAATAGAAATTTACTAATTTGGCTACGAAGTTATTAAAAATGATTGCCCAAAAATTTTGCAGAATCGGATAAGTGGGCATGGTTCCTCCCATACAAAGTAAATATTGATTATTATATGTCTTGAGAATGATGAAAGGAGTTTTGGAATTTGTTCTAAATGATCAATATAAACCGTCAGTTTAAAAGTGAGCGGAATTGAATTAGTTGACGTCGCATCTTGTAAATACTGATTTTTTATATCTTGAGAACGGTAATGGTAAAAGTTTCTAAATTAGGTTTAAACAACTTCATTGACAATACACATCATCAGTCAATATCTGAGAGAGTTCAGATAACTGGGCATGGCACCTCGCAATTTTGTTCTCAAAATATTTACTTGTGAAAAAGTTTTTATTATCGTTTTTACTTTTATATAACTCTTATGAAGCTGTTTGAAGTAAATACATTTATTAGTGAAACAATTTCTAATCTTAAATGGAAATCACTGCAAGATACCAACACCATTGAAAATAATAAATAGAGTGGCAACCCAAGCTTTTATAAAACTTAGTTGGTTCTGAGTCAATCGGTGGAATAAAAGGTAAGTCAATATTTTAATATATTCATTAGTGATTTAGGGCACACAAGTTTACATTTTGTTGCCTAAAATAGTGAGAAAATGGCGTTAATAATACAGCGCATTATATGTTTTTAAAATATGTTAAAACCTAAGTAACTAGAAGTTTTAAATAACATTTTAAAAAAGGGCTTGTTGCTGCGAATCTTGCCATGTTATTAAGAAAAGATCTAATGAGTATTTAAGTATGTATTTGAAAAAATCACGTGAAATTTGCTACGTTTTAAGCAATTTATTAAACAAATTTTAAACCTTTATTTATATTCAAAGAAGGTAAATAAAATCCAACCAAGCTAGTGCAAATAACAAATTTTTAAATATCTTCGAATGGAAACTATTCCATTTTTTATTTAAAGAATTAAATAGCAAGAGAAAAATAAAACAAATACTATACCATAAAACCGAAAAAAACTGCATTTCAAATTTAATTACTTAATAAATAATTCCAAATTATTATAAGCAAAAAAAAAAAACAAGATCTGCAAAATTCTTTAAATTTTATTATTCAACTGAGAAATTTATTGTTGAAAATTTTACCCAACACAGCACAAATATCACAAAATACTTTTTTTGTTGTTCTTAATTCTAGAAATTATTACAGCAAAAAAAAGTTACACATAATAAATAAAAGTGCACTATTAATCATATTATGTCAACACGTTTTATTTAATTTATTTGTTATTCTTGCAAAATATTATTCTTTTTTTACAATTATTTTCAATTTTTCATTAATTGACACAATTTTCGTTTTTCCTTCTGCACTATTGCAAAATAAACAATAAATATATTTTTTCTAGTACTTTGCAACACTGGTTGATTTTAAGCCGTTATTAAATGTAATCTGTTTAGAAAAACATACACTACAATATACGCCTGATATTTATATCTTTTTGTTAATGTTGTTTTTATTGTAAAATATTTAAGCGCGCGTAAATTGAATTCGTTTAAAATTCAAACACAACACTTATACGCCACTGGTAACCATACGAAAGAAAAGCAATAACGCAACTGTTACAAAGAGATAGAAGACGATGAATGATAAACACACACTACACCGTTGTGATCAGTTCAACTTTCAAATTCAAACTGTTCTATTGAATTGAATCAACAACACCGTACAAGCGAAAAACAAAACAAAATGAGAGAAAACAAAGGCAAAAAATAAAAATAAAAGAAACCGTTGTTTTGTTTATTATTATGACTGAAATACATGATATACGTAGAACTCGGTCGAAATAATCATAAAAGGAGGAGAAACAAAACCAATAACAACTGACGTAGCAAGCAGCACAGCGATAACAACAAATATAACAGCAGTAGTAATAAAGAGGTTGATTTAATAAATTCAAAAGGTAACAACAAAAATAAAAAGCAAAAATAAACAAACCCACACATATCCATATACACTTTACTAATTCCCACCATTTACGAGCATACTCGTAAATGTTCGTTTAACGAGTGAAAGCCTTACCATTTCGTGTGTTTGTGCATGTGTGTGTTGATATTTGTAAACAAACCACAAGCGAAAGAGATAAAACTTATCAATCTTCTATTAAAAGTGATTTGTTTTTAGCATTTGCTTTACTTTTTACTCCTAGTAAAAGGGAGAGTTTAAAGATTAACAACAAAAGTGATGACGAAACATTTTATTTTTATAAATAAATGAGTAACAAATCCTTTATTTAAGTGTTTGAATCATCTTGTTGGGGAGTGTATATTTTTAGGGTTTAAATGTCATTCAAAACAATCCCTTTTTTGTTGCTATTTGGGGTCCCTTATCAAATTGTGGTATGTTTAATAAAACAACGTCAAAAAAAAATACAATAATAAAATGTCACTTTCTACTGAGGCTTAACTAACTTAACAGCTGATAAGTTAAAACAATTTATCGAGTTACTCTCTGTTTACTTTTGATTTATACTATTATTTTCTTTCTCTTTGTTATTGTAAGTGTAGTTGTGTCTCTTATTTTACCACGTGCTGTGTTGATTTCCATTTGTAGTTGAAAATTTGTTCGACTATTTGCATTAGAGTTGCCAATTGCAAATAAATTTATGTGATTTATTTATATATAAAACATGTAAGCGATACAGAAGCAACAAAAAATTTCAAAAGCAGGGTGGGCCAAAAGTCACTAATAATTTCCAAAAATCGGAAATTAATTGGCAGTACTTTCGCCGGATGTGTTAGCACTCGACTATCTTTTTAGGGGTTATTTGAAGATGCGAGTATATGTGAACAAGCCCGAGACAATCTTTGAACTCAAGGCCAACATTGTTGCAGAAATTCGAGCGCTACAGCCACAAATTTTGAAAGATGTTGTGGAAAGTGCTCTAAAACAAGTCCATCATTGGGAAGCTGAAAACAGAGTTCATTTAAGTCATATTATTTTCCATACCAAGTGTAAAAAATTTTTATTTGTGTATTTTATCGACATTTAGGTATAAAGTTTTTAGATCCAAATATGTAGACAACGATTTTTCAAATTATTAGGGCAAAGTGTTGTCTCGACTAAATGTAAAGGCTAATTAGAAAAATTAGGCGAAATAGTGAGGATGATTGAAATGTGTGCTGACACTTCTTTCCAATCGAGTACTGACTGTTTATTTGCAATTTAAAGAAACATGGTAACCTTTCTATTAAAATTTATAAATAAATTGCTTATGTGTGTTTACTCATATAATATAAGCCAAGTATAACAGTTTGTTGCTGCTAGAATATTCAGTTGCTAACGTCTGTGTGCTTGTGTATAAATGTTTTGTATGCATATATTTCTTATCTGCAACAGGTTGCACACATCAATTAGATCGCAACAACAATAACAATAAGAAGTTACAATGACAATGCTAATATTTATATATTTGTTGTTGTTGTTGTTGCTGCTGCTTTTGAATATCATTAATTTAATTTCAGTTGTACTCTCTCATGCCTCTGTTGGGAAACAATAACAGCAACAGCATGAAACAAACATGTCAATGTGTCAACTTGACATTTACAAAGAATTACAACATCAAAAACAATATTAGAAACAAATGCGTCAAACATTTTAAAATGATGTACGACACCATGCATACATACATACATACATACATATGTATATAGGAGTACATATGTGCAAATGTGCTCCCCTAAACATATGGATGTGGCACTAAATACAAAATCAACTGAGAGAACGAGAAGTACTATTTCGTTATACTTTTATTTATCAATAAACATAGAGACGTTGCAGGTCTTTTTATACCCTTTGTTTAATACGAATAATAAAAGTACATATTTCGTGTTTGTGCTAATGCTTCTTACATAGGTTTGTTACTAAGGTCATTAGCTAAAATATGGCAACAACATAATAAAGTGTGATATTTTTAGGATAAACGTACTCACAACGTTTTGATGTACAAGTGCTCTTTGTTTTGTTTACAATGAGTTAAGAAAATGAATTTGGCCAAAAAGTTCAAATTTCAAGAGAAGGTTTTCATTGCAATATTTTTCATAACTTTCGACGTGAATTATCTCAACAAGATGAACTCAGTTCTTTGTATGGCGATAAAGCACCATCAAAAACCACAGTATATTGCTGGTATAGTGAATTCAATAGTGGTCGTAGTTCGGTCGCCGGCGAATTCCGTGAAGGTCGTCCAAAATCGGTTGTTGTGCCACAAAACATCGGTGCAGTGCCTGAGCTGATAATGCAAGATCGTCATCTGATATATTGTGAGATAGAGAGATACTTGCACATTAGTCCCAATTCAATATACGATTTTGCATGAACACTTACTTTTAAAAGAATTTGTTCTCGTCGGATACCCCATAATTTAACAATCGCTCAAAAAAAGGTTCGCTTTGATTGGTGTAAGGAAATGATTAAAAGGTTCGACCGTGGTGCTTCAAAAGACGTGTAAAAAATCGTGAAAGGTGAGGAATCATGAATGTATACGTATGAGCCGGAAACCGATCGTGTCGGTATTCCATGACGATCTAAATATAACACATGTTGTTCGTGGAAAAAGGACAGCGAAGCAAATGGTAGCCTGTTGCTTCGGCCGGTACCCTACCATTTTTTTTTCAGAAGTCTTCGGAAAATTTATAAAACCAAAAACCGAAAGCGAATCATTCTCTATCATGACAATGCGAGTTCACACACATCTCGTCAAACAGGTGAATTTTTGAGCAGTCAAAACAACGTATTGATGTCTCATCTTCTGTACAGACCTGATTTGGCACTCAATGACTTCTTCTTGATTTCGAATATCAAAAGTAAACTGCGTGGACAACGATTTACGAGCCACAAAGAATTAGTTGAAACGTTCAAAAACCATGTTTTGGAGGTGTCTCAAGAAGAATGGAAAACTGTCTTGAGAAATGGTTTGAACGAATGCAAAAGTGTACTGAGGTGTTTTGGAGGTGTCTCAAGAAGAATGGAAAACTGTCTTGAGAAATGGTTTGAACGAATGCAAAAGTGTACTGATGACCAGGGGAAATATATTGGAAAATAATGAAGCCATTTTCATTTAAAAATATTTGTTATTATTTGCCATTACCGAAATATAAATAGTACCCCTCGTATTTACAAATCGTGTACCCAAAATTATTTTATGGACCCTATAGACTAATGACTAGAAGGCAGACTAAACGATAATTTTTTAAACTAATTTTCAAAACTTCTCAAGCAAAGTCACAGCTATAAAAGCATAAAAGGCTTTAGAAAAACTTCATATCGACACGAAACTTGAATCGACTACGTTATTAGTCACACCAATGTCCTGAATTTTCCTCCTTTTTAGCCTTTCAATGAATTCGGGTTCTATTTTTATCTTCGGAATATGACCTTATATAATAATTATAACGACTTGTGTTCGTATTTTATAAGACTCCCTCACTTTCATACCGTACATTATTTGGAAAGGTACATACATCATAGGTCTAGAGTAGTATACACTGACTGTAGTAATATGACTTTAGTTTTTCTTTTCCATTGTTTTATTCGAAATATTTTTTATTTTCATTCATTTGAAATACCCAAAGGAGACAAGTGATTTATTTGTAACAAATTTTCTTTGATTTAAAATGTATTTTTAAACAGGTTAACAAAATTTGTTAAATTACGAGTATGTGCATAATTGCATAAACAAAAGTTTTTTAAGTCTTGCAAGGAAAACTTTTGCTTTATTTCCAAATTTTAATTTTATTTTTAATGATTTATTAGTAAAAAATAATTTTTTTGTTGTCTTGTGTAATTTTTTTTGTTTTTCTTTTAAATTTATTTCCAAAAATTACAAACTTTTCTGGAAAATCTAATTATAATTACAAGAATTACAAGATGAATACTGTTGTCAGTGATAATTTATTTGGAATGAAAACAGAACATATTTCTTTACCTCAGGGGGTATAGAATTGCTCTATGAAATAGAACAGATTTTTACTTTAATTAATTTTTAACTGTCAGCTAAAAATTGTAAGAAATTTTGTTTTCTTTTACATGTAATTTAACAATAAAATTTAAGATATACATTTGTATGTATGTCAAGGAGATGATAAGTGTTTCATATGACATAGCCAATTTAATTGATGTGCATATACAAAAGTTGAAATTATAAACAAAATGCTATTTCTGCTATGACCTCTTTACGAAATACAATCAAAATTGGCAGCTTATATTGTGTATGAAACAAAACTTTAACCAAAAAGTTACCCTTGAATTTATTTTAATATTTTTTATTTGATTTCACACGTAACTTCGAAGTACTTTGTTCGCTATTTGAGTTACTTGTATGAATTACTATGTTCACATGGCGTATTTTTAATTGGTGTTTGCAGTTCGTCCTTCATTACGTTAAAACGTGTGCATTGACAATGAAAGGAAAAAACAAATTAAAAAATTTGATTTAAAAGAAACTTAAAATAATTATATTTTCGGCAAAGCAACAAAAATAAGTCAAAGAGAAAAGTAATTAGAAACAGTGCAGCCAGCGGTCATTATTTTGTTTGCTTTCTTTATGCATAATAGATGGCGATAAACATTGAAGAATTCGTAATAATTTTTAAGTAATTCACAGGTTAATTGAAACTGAATTATTTATATTTTGGGTGATTGGGAATTATGTAATACGGCTTATAATTGCGGCTTAAATTAAGAATGAGAAAGCGTATTATAACGAACAATTTTCGTATGAACGTGGCACTAGTATTTAACCGTAGAAGACGACAAGGTAGCAAGAAAGAATGGTTTTTTGCTAAAAAATGTATTTAAACAGCGATCCAAGCTATCATTGACATTCAGCCTACAAAATATTCAATAATATTTGTCATTTCATTATGCATGATCGTACGTTTGTTGAGCATTTATTAAAAATCTTACATTTCGGTGAAAAATGATTGCTGCCATTTTTTTTACCGAATATAGTGCTACTTAATTACTGTATACAGTAGATTACTGTATTCAGTCAAATGAAAACAATCGAGCCAAAGGCTTTAAGGATATAAGCAAAAAATGCTACAATCTTATTTGTTGGCTTCAATAGGCCACATTTTTGTTTGAGTTGTTTCTCATTGTTTCCCAGGTTGGATATAAGCATTTTCGAAAGGATCATTGTTAAACATACGTAACAAGAGAGGAGAAAGTATATGTAGTGACCATAACTTACTTATCGGCACAGGCCATCAATCTAGGATAACGAATCTCCAACCGGAAATACGACGCTGCCAACCTTAGAAACCCCACAATCTCAGCGAACTTTATTCAATCACTGAAAGCAGCAATTACAACACCAAATAGCAATAACGTTTCTCATTGGCTGCGCATACATTCAACTTTCACAGATACAGCTAATAACCATCTAGGACATATGCAACACAGGCGTGCGGTATTGATGTCTGATACTACCTGGAGCTTATTCTCAGAGCGTAAATCAGCAAAAAATCAATTAAACTCTGCGAAGACTTGTCACCAAAAACTAGATCTAGCAAGAAAACACAGCGACTTGGATAAAGGAATAAAAGGACGTACGCAGAGGGTTTGGCGAGAGAGGCACAGGTCGTGGCTAAAGCCCATCGTATAAAAAACCTTTACTGCATAACAAAAAAGTTTGTCAACAGAATTGTTACATCCTCACGCCCTCTTAAAAATTTCGGGGGTAATATAGTAACTTCGATACAAAATCAGCCCGCAGTATGGAGCGAACACTATTCGAGAAGAATGACAGACGCAAGACAGCATATACAGTTGTGAGGAACACACAGTGAGAATTGCCATACCCACTCACACTCCATCATTAGCGGAAATAGTGAGAGGATAGATTTTTATGGCGTGACGTTACATTTTTCCAGAAAATCTCATATACAGCTTTAGAAAACTCAAACAAAAAAGTTGCCTAATTAAGCCAACAACCCAAATTACTTATATTAGAGGCTTTAGTAGCATATTTACACGAAGCCTAAAAAGGAAAAATTGAAATTAGTGAAAAAAAAAAACACTGCGAAATGGAAATATCGAATATTTTAAAAATAATTACGAATTTAAGAATAATTAGTGGTTCATTTAAACTAAAAAGTAACACTCTTGTCACATCGAATCATATTTGTGCTCTGTAAACATCATGATTTCCAATAGCACATGAGAGAGAGAACCATGTAATTCGTTGTATAGTGGAAACATGTTTATTGCATGCATCAAGCCTTACACTAAATATTAACACATTCGTGGACACTAAAAATTACAAAAAGGCGCATAGTATGACACTCATTTTATTTCGAAATGGGTGTTTTTTTTTCGAAATTTGATTAAAAGTATTTCGTGACATAAGATAATATGAAAAAACTTTTGGACACAGTTAGTTCTCACTTTAACAATTATTATAATTACCAAATTATCTAAATTTGTTAATTATATCGTATAATTAATTATAAAATTAAATTCAAAATAATAATTATTAATTTTTAAATAATTCATTCTGCGTTGTCATGAAAATGAACGCTATAGCATTCACGTCCGCGAACGTGTTAAACAGTTATATAAAGTATAGTGGCAACATGAGATCATATTTCAATATTTCTTTTTTCGTTACTCTTCTTGGGTGCAAAAGGCATTTCACAAAGCTTCCACTGCCTTGTGTTAGTTTCATTAATCAAATGATTTCAAGATAAGTAGATGATTAGTCTACTGTAACTCGCCTCTGTGTGATTGTGTGGTGGCGAAAATCCTTGCTAGTTTTCCTTAATGTATAGCATAATGGCAACATACGATCTTATTTCGGTATAGAGCGATGGAAATTGGCTTTCTATGACTTGACAACATCAATATTATCCGAAACGGCGCTACTGTTCCTAGTTATAAGTAAAAAATTTGGCTTGTTAGGTAATTTTAGGAAATTATTAGGCATAATTTCTCTGGGACTACGTGAAGTCTTAAATATACGCAAAAAATCAATCTCTTTGAAGGAACTTTAACAGGATTAGCAACCCACTGGGTAACACAGTTAAGCCTACCCAGGTTTTATTGAGTTTTATACACATGAGTTTTTTTTCGTTGTTTATTTACAAGAAAAATAATTAAAATTTACTACGTATTGTCAGTACAAATTAATCGGTTCGTTTTTTTTCGCTCAAAAAAGATAATGAAGTAACAAATTTATCCAAATAAAAATTTATGAAATCACTGCTTACATCTTTCCCATACCTCTGAGCCGATGTCCGAGTGCCGTGGTAGAAAAACTTCTCGTCTTTTGAGGCGATTTTATATTTCGAAGCCAATTTTATATTCCTCCAAAAGAAGTGATTCGGTGACATACCAAAAGATGTTATATTCGTCGAAACCGCCAATAGTCAGAAGGAGCAATGTTTAAAGAATACAAAAGTAAATCGTTTGATCATTTTTAAAAATTTTTTGGCAACTTTTGCAACGTGAGATCAAGCGTTGTCATGCAAAAGAAAAACTTTATCTGTCTGTCTGTCTTTATATTCTGGTCTGCAGTTATTACAGTTTGTTACGATCACCGAGTTTTAGCAGCTCATAGTACATAATCACGAACAAAGAATTTTGTCGAAATGAATGAAATTTGGAAGTAGTAAATAAAAAACTCAATTTAACCCATCAAAAATCACAATACAACCCGGTGGGTGGGTTTTTTTTAAATCACGTGTTTTTGCCAACCCTGAACCTTAAGCCAATGTTCAAGATGCTATTTCTAAAATAAATCATCAAATCAAATGGAGAAATCGCTTAAAGTGTGTTGTAGGTTTATGTTGATGATACTATAATGCCGATTATTGCTCGAATGAGCAATGCTTTCTCGTTTAAGTGTAATTAAAGTTCAGATCAGCAACTCCATATATGTACAGTATCGAGTATTAAAAATGCAACTCTGCGTTTCGTAATCTCAGTAACAACGGTATCCAAATCAAATTCTCTTTTCAAGATTTTATTCTTTATAAAAAGAAGAAGCATACTTTATATCAGTTGATTATCTTTTTTAATTTGATCACAATATTTTAATGATAAAATAAAAAGTGAACATTATGTGCGATCAGGAAATACAAACAGTTTCATTGAGAAAGTTTTTCGTATTTTTCAAGAAACAGTTAACAAACCATAGCAAAGTGGCAATAATAAAAGCTTTGGAGAAAGGAATGGTGATGAGCGAAGTTGGAGTCTTGTTCGGAGCACACAAATTAATTATTAGTCGAAATTTCTCAAAATTTCACTCTTCTGGAAGTGTAGACAGAAAACCAGGAAGTCCTCGCCAACGAATTAATATTGTTCGTCAGGACCGAGAAATGCTAAGGCCAATAAAAATTGATGTACGAAAGACGGCAGTAGATACTGCTAATCACGCAAGGACACAAATGGGCGTTTCATTTAGCATGCATAGCGCTAGAAGCAGATTAAGTAAAGTCAAACGTAAAAAGCCACTAATAAGCGGAGTTAATAAAGAAGGCGTCTTGACTTTGCAGAGCTCCGGCTCCGATGGCACAAATTGTATTCGCCGGCCATTAAATAAGAGATTCTTGCCTAGGTATCAGATATCGACAATGAAGCATATAATGAAAATTACATAGCGTTGCATTTTTTATGCTCGGTACTGTATGTATATCGAACAACAAATTTTTATAGCCAAACTAATTAAAGTCCCTGGTGAGTTAGAATCGGGTCCCTGATCCATCATCAAACCGTGTGACATGACACTCTACAATACAAGAAATTTGTATTTGATAAGACAAACGACCCAGGTTCGAGCCCCAGCAGAGGATATGACGAAGAAAAAAATTTTTAATTGTGGTTTCGAATGTTTAATAATAATAATAAAAAAAGGCTTCAACTTCTTCCCTCCAGACAACTTCGTCTAAAAAAAAAAAAAATAAAGAAAAAGCCCCCCTGACCCTTCTCGCATACCAAAGGTGATGATGACAAACATCAGACGAATGATCAGGAAAAACACGCCACCTACTGGGAAAAAAATTACAATGTTAAAGTAAAGATCACCACCAATTAGCAAGAGTCTTCACTACTACACAAAAAAAAAAAAAAAAAAACAAAACAAAATCATGTGGAGGAAGCTACAGCGGATTAATCATCTACTTAGCTCGAAATATAAAATTGATTAAAGAAATTGAGACAAAGCAATAGATGCTTTGTGGAAAGCCAATATGCTCCCTAGAGGAGTGACGGAGAAAAAAAATATGAAAAGATTTGTTGAAGGAATAAGTCCTCAAAATATAATGCATTGAACGAATTTCCTACAGTGGTAACCGATATATGAACGATGGCATCTATTGTCGCTCGATCTTTACAAATATTGACGCAAATACTCTACTTCATAACAATGTTTGCCAAGACTAATGGATGGATGTGCTCTAGTAAATTCAACAAGTGATTAGGTAGATCTACAACAAACCTATGTTAGTGTAGGGTATAGAAGCTGTAATAAATTAAGAAAATGTATAAAAGTCATCTTCGTTTTATAAGCATTTCTAAATTAGAAATAAAAATTAAATTAAATTAATTTTCGAATAAAAAAACACAAACAAATCTTAATATTTGAATAAAAGTAAAACAGGAAGCATCTGGCCTTTAATAAATGAATCTTTCAACCGTATTAATATATATTTTTTTGCCACCCATTAATGGTATTGACTTTGAACTGTTATTGTAAATATGCATCCAAAAAAATTTATTGATGAATAAAAGACTTGAAAAAGAAAAACGAAACACTTTAAGTGGTTACAAGTTGCCCGAATTACCATTTCAAACAAAATATTTTCAAAGGCATTCTATAAGTATGTGCGAGTACATACGGGTGTATGTATACGTTTCCTGTTTGCAATTTATATTTCACAACTTGATTTATGATGGATTTTCATGTTAAAAATGACTTCGAAACACACTGCAAAACATTTTAATGGTCCTCCCGAGCATAATCAATTTAATAGGTTTTGCAAAAGAGTGTGGAAAGCAAACAGAATGAATGAATAAAAGCTTTTAAAGAAGTGAATCAAAGCAAGAACGTATAAAAACTTCAAAATAAATTTTTAATAAAAGTACTTTGAAAAAGATTTCTTTCGATGACAGAGGAAAATAAAATTTTATTTAATCCTTAATTACATACTTGCTTTAATTTTATGCCATGCTCACAAGACCGCAAATATAAGACGAATTACATAATTTCGCATACAAAACTTTAAAAGCGTATCGCCCAAACTGTAAGTAATTCTGTTTCAGTTACCCTGTGCATTAGTCTAAAATGTGAATCTTTAATTTTTATCCTTTTTTGGCCCACAGTAAATGTGTTTAATTTACTAAGCTTTTTTTTCAATTTATACGACACAATTTAAAAGCAAAAAGGAGAAGTATTTACCATCAAATTAAAAGAGTGTCGTGTGAACTAGTTAATTCGTAGAAGTGAAAAAAGTAATTTGAAGTCTTGTGTGAACATGACATTAAACCATGGTTGGCAAAAACCCGGGTTTTAAAAAAATAAACTAACCCACCGTGTTTTATTGGTTTTTTTTTTTTTGATGAGTTTTTTTGGGTTTTATTGGGTCTTGTAACTGCTTCCAAATTTCATTCAATTTGAAAATCTTTAATACTTATACTGCACTTTTGCATTCTCCTCATGTAATCCAGATAGCATTACCTACTATGAGCTGCTTAAACTCGGTAATCTGAGCAGTAATTACTTTGTTTGAGCCGGGCATTAGGAGAAAAACGTCAGGAATATAAAGACAGGCATGATTAAGTTATTCTTTTGCATGCCAACGTACGACCTCACGTTGCAAATATTGTTGGAAAGAATCAAATGGAATATTTTGCCGCACCTGTTGTATTCTACGAACATTGCTCCTTCTGACTATTGGCTATTTCGATGGATACAACATATTTCGACATGTGACCGTATCACTTTTTCTGAAGAAATAGCGGGTTGTCAGATAGCAGGGTTGTCAGATTTTAAAAATTATTTGGCGTCTTAATTTTCGGTTTGTCGACACGGCGATTTTTAAATTAGTTGGCGAATTTATTGAAGTATTAAAGTACAAAAAATTAAAATTATTATTCTGGTATTTTTTATTTTATTGTGTCATTTCTAGATTGCCGTCGAACTTCAGTTGTGTTTTCGGCACCGAGTAATTTGTATGGAACTGAAACTAAGAGATTTATGTTTATTTTTTACTTTTGTAATGCAATTTCCGGCAACTGGCAACGAAATAGGTTCATACTGGTATGGTTTCTATGTAAAATAATGTGCAAAAAGGGCTCTGGACTTAAAAACTGTAAAAAATGAGCGTGTTTGCTTAGGAAATTCACACATATTCATTCAAAAGGTCTACTTCTCTTCTTTCCCAAACCACAGAAAAGACTAAAATCGAATAGTATTCAGCTAAGTTATTAACTTATAAGTGCATGAAGGTACGAAATACCGGTTTTTGACCCGTAGTTAGAGATTTTGAAGGTATTTCAAAAATTTCAAAAACTGGCTTTTGTTGTACTCGATTATTAAAAAAAATTCTATAAGTTTCCAGGTATTTCAAGACCGCTAATACTGTCAATAGATGGCTGTTGCCCTAAATGCAATCCAATGAAGAATTCTTTGGCAATAATAAAAAATGCTTGGGAAAATATAACACTATGCAACAAATGGAAAAAAAATTTCCTGACCTAGGATAACCATTATTTTTTTTTAATGCACTATGGTCGCCTTACTTCAAAAATCATCAGTACTTCAGATTCTATGAATAAGTTTTTTTTTACGATTTTTTTTTTTTTCTAAAATGTGAGATTTTTGAAGAGGCTGCTTTAAACATCTATGATAACTTTGAAGCGACTTATCCGATTTTGTTAAGCCATATGTTCCAAAATTTCAAATTGTACCTGCTTTAAGTCTTTCCAATATCATTTTTTAATACAACCAATATTTTTGGAAATATTGAGAAACAAGTCATAAAAAAACTTTTTTTCTGTGGCAAAATTATGATATTTTTGGTTTCTAAAAATTCACAGAACACAGAAAGCCAGTCTCACTATTTATTCATTATGTTGCATATAATAGAAGTGAAATAAACTATAATTCATGAAAATCAATTGGCAAATACATATTTTATTCCCAATAAAATGAAAGTACTTAGTTTTGAAAACAACAATTTTTTTTTGTAATTGTATGTAAAGGATAAATATTCATAAATATCACCATACGCTAAGTGAAATTATCTGCAATTATATTTGATTCCTTTCCACTTATTACTTGATTCATTTCCACTTATCCAATTCCACCCACTTCTTGACTGATGATTGACTGATGATGAGTTTATCCACAAAGCCAAATTCGAAAATACTATTACCATTTTAATGATATATATAAAGAAAAATTTTATATGGGCGTGGTACAGCCCAGTTTAATAAAAACAATCAGTGAAAGACACCTTTCTAATGCATGCATTTATTTGTTCGGTTTATCGGTTTAGTAGAACTCAGACAAAGTAACAAATTTCGTTTTCAAGTGAAATTTATGCAATACAAAGAACTTTACTTTAACGTCAATAACTCTCGAACCAATGAACCTACAAAACCGCATATACGAGGGCGGATTGATATTGAAGCTACCTAAGTAGGAAAAAAAATTTTTTTTTTTTTCAAAAACCATTCATTTCTCAACATAGTCTCCTTTTAGCTCAATACACTTAGTAAGAGGATTTTCCAACTTTTTTATACCATCTGAATAATACGCATTAGTTTCTGTAATCATTTCTTCCTTTGAGATGAATCTTTTTCCTGCGAGCCATTTTTTCAAGTTTGGACTATAAGGTGAATGATCAACCAATTCGAAGTGGATTTCTCGTAGTTTCAGCATCGTATCTAATGCTGTGTGAACCGGTGCGTTGTCTTGAAGAAAGAACACTTTTTTCTTGTTTAAATGTGGTCGTTTTTCCTTGATTGCATCAACCAATTGATCCAATAATGCACGATAATACTCTCCTGTGATTGTGGATCCCTTTTCAAGATAACCGATGAGCAATATTCCATGTGTATCCCAAAATACAGTGGCCATAACCTTGCCAGCCAATTTCGCTGTCTTCGCCTTCTTTGGAGCACTTCCACCAGCTTCCACCCATTGCTTCGATTGATTTTTGTTTCAGGTGTGTAGTGGTGGACCCACGTTTCATCAACAGTTATTAATCTACGCCAAAAATCAGCAGGATTATGCTTTATCATGTCCAAACACTGCTGTGAAGTGATCTGTCGAACTCGTTTTTGTTCAACACTGAGCAAACGCGGCAGCCATCTTGCCGATAACTTTTTAATATGCAAATGTTCATGCAAAATGTTGAACACACGTTCATATGATACGAGTATGTTTACCATTTCAGCAATCTCACGTATTTTGACCCGGCGATCATTCATAACGATATCGAGGATTTTCTTGATATTTTCTTTTGGCCTTCCTGTTAATGGTATTGTTGCAGTGCTTGTTCGGCCCCGTTTAAATTCAGCAATCCAATATTTTACCATATAATCTGACGGAGCATATTCGCTGTAATGTTTATCCAAGCTTTTCTTTTGTCTCTTTCGCCGTTTTGCCTTTCAAATAATAGTGTTTAATCACTACACGAAATTCACTTTTTTCCATTTTCCAAGAAACACAAAAGTTGCTTACTTCAAACGACTAAACTAAATAAACTAATTGATGAATTGGGCTAAAATTTTAACAGCTGACGTTTAACAGATCGTAATTTTTATGAAAGAAAAAGTTTTTGTGTTTGTGCTGCCATCTAACGCTAGGTAGCTTCAATGTCAATCCGCCCTCGTACATAAAAACCTTGGTATGGAATTTACCTATCGTTTAAGGACCTACAAAATTAACTCGGTTGGCGAATTTTAGGGTCTTTATTATAGTCTTTATATATATTTCAGTTTTCAGTTTAACTTGAAAACATGTAGTTTTTTAGTTTTGTATCACATTGTATATTATGGCGAATTTTTTTTCACTTTGCGCTAAGTTTAACAATTCGAAACATATAATTCTTTGTTTATTTTCAAAATAATTGTTCATTATTGTAAAATATACATAATTTTTTTGTCAAAACGTAAGCAAAAGATTATTGAAATTGAATTTGGCGAAAAGCTTGAAAAAGATCTGACAATCCTCGTATAGCCTCGAAGGCGAGAAGTTGTTTTGTTACGGGTTTCGGAAATCGGCTCATTGTTAATTCTTTATCTTTTTTAAGCTAAAAAAAACCGACCCAACTTATTTGTACTCCCAAACTACGAAAACCTTTAAATAAAAAACCCACCTGACATTTGTTTAAAAATGTCATGGACTTAAAAATTTGTTAGAAAAATTCTCATACGCGCTAAAGATTAAGTCAAATTAATCTAGAAATGATAGTGGCGTCAGTTAATAGAACTAAAAGAAACATTAATATACTTTGCTACTATTTCGCTCTGTGTCTACGATTATTTCTTCTACAACCCCATAAAAGACACACTAAGACCAAATTTTTATATTTTTTTAATTAAAAAAAAAAAAAAAAATACAAAACAAAACAATTGAAAAAACAAAAACGATAATAATGATTATTGTTTATTTACGAATAAATAAATTTGTTATTTGTGTACGAATTTGAAAATAAATTTCTACAATAAAGTCTGCTGATTTCTATCGTAATAGCGAAACGCTATAAATCCAGACAAATACAAGAGAAATCTTAAAAAAAAATGTATAAAAACATGTAACGGCTCACAAAATAAAAACTACAAATAAAATGTTCAAAAAGAGCTATAAAAACGAATAAAATAATAAAAAAAAATATCTTTTTTGTACCAGACAGGTCAAATTAACGTCGATAATGTCTCTACAAAATTTATGATGCCTGAAGCTGACCAAAACTATGCAAAAATATTAAAAAAATAAAAATTTGATTCGAAAAAGTATTAATAATACCGATTCAAAGCAAAGTTTTTGTAGAACCACATAGACTTCTCTAGCGAAATTTGTTTCGCAAAGTTGTGTTCAAGAGAGGTTTACAAGCAAGTCTTATTAACGAAAAGTGTTTGCCTCCATTCAAAGGTAAAACCGTGTGGCCTTTGTGCCAATCTGGAACCATAGAAGCCAATATATATCTGTGTCGATATGGAAGAGTAGCTTAAGTTAGTTTAAGCCAATCTTACTTACTTACAAATTTATCTTCTTTGGAGAAAACCTCCGAAAAAATCTAACAGAACATACTTCTATTGAAAGAACTGTAACCGTATTGATGTTCCCTTACTCGTATCTTACCTTTTATCATATAAATCTGTGCCGATAAGTAAGAATAGCTTAAGTAGACTTAAACTACTCTTCCACCACATCTAAAGGTAAAACAGTAATGTTTACAGAAAAGTTTTTCTATAGAACTATATTGCTTGTTATTATTCGGAATGGGACTTCTCCTAAAGGAAAAATATATAAAATTTGTTACGAAATTGTTTTTCACATTAAGAATCGGGGGCTTTATAAACTTGCTAAGCGTTAACACTGGTAGTGATCTGTCATGTAGCCTCAAGTGCTATGACATTGGGTTATTTAGCTTGCTTCTACTGTTGAATGATGTTAATAAAGATTCTTTTCTATCTGCAAAAGTTATAATTAATAACGAATCTAAGATAAAAAATAACGATGTCAAACCCAAAGCCCAAAGCTCATTGTAAAAAAAGCCAAAAGACCTGCTAAGTGACATCAATGATAATTCTTCTTTATTGGAAAAGATTATAATTGATGACAAATCTTACATCCTTTTTAGAAGCTTAAAACAACTAAAGACATAAAAAAACACGCAAAGATCGATAGAATTCTAAGCCTTTGACCTTCTTTTTTTGCTAACTGTGAGAATTACTGTAAATCAGTCATGAGCTTCTCATGGGACTTTTGCCCTTGCATTTAGTATTCGATGACACAGCAACGAATGCACATGTGTAACGGGTGCACGTTGATTTTAAACAAATTTTTTTTTAATATATCAACGTAGCTCTTTCTCTGAGAGAATAATTTCCATGTTCTCACCAACACAACTACATTTTTAATTTGCACATCACTGCTATAAAGTTACGAACAGTTTGTAATCAGCACGAGATTTATTTCTATAATCGTAATTCATTCGCCAAATTAGATTTCGAAATAGCTTACAGAGACAGAAGAATTAAAAGATTGAAGAGATATATATCCTTAAAAGCGCTCAAGGCTATACAAAATTCTGATTAACAGAGTTGCTTCAAGAATTGAAAGAAGCATACATTTTATATGAGGGAGGAGAATAAAATGGATATTGACGATCAAGATTGGTGCTAAAACTCGAGAAAATGTATATGGTTTTTAGCTTTATGCGATTTCAAACAGAGGAATTTCTTTGAACGGATGATTCAGAGTAAAAAAGTTTCGTGATATGTGGCATTGCCAAAAATTCTCGGCAGGGTTTGCAAATCATTGAATTTTATTAAAAACACATTCGTGCTGTGTATGAAATGTGTTTTGTATCTCATTTTTGGCTTAATGGTTTCGTCGACTAACAGAATTTCTGAATTTGGTGCACAGAAAGATGCATAGTCTGGTGTGGTTTGCTGACCGGTGAGCCATGAAAAAAAGTACCGTGCGATGATTACCTACTTTATTTTTTGCCCAAAATGGATATAAAGTATGGCTTGAACAAGACGATGCCACTCTCCACATGATACGCGATACAATGAATCTATTGAGAGGCGAGTTTGGTGAGCAATTAATCCCATGACTTAGGGTAATTTATTGGTTGCGAAGATCATACGATTTCACCCCACTAGACTATTTTTTGTGAACAAGCCAGCTACAAGGAAGATAACATTACAGCTGCCATCGGTGATATATAGGCCGAAATGCTGGAAATAGTATGAAAAAATTGGGGTTCAAGAATAGACCAACAACGAAGTAGTTGCAGCAACATTTACATGAAATAATCTTTTAGCCCCAAATAAATATTTCATTGACTTTGGAAAACTTTTCTTTTTTTAAAATTTTTATAACCCAAACGGTTAAAAGATCCACTTTAAAAACAAACCGGTATCGGTATCCCTGTGTAATACACCAGGGAAAATTTAAAATCCTGGGTTGAGAGGAAAAATGCTTACTGGACTGAGGTGAATAAAGAAATTTGTTTCACCATCTACTGCTAAATTTCTGAAGTTAATATTGCTCAATAATATCGAACTTGGAGTATTAAGGTGTCTATTTACCGAAGCTTAGAGGTCATATAGGGTGGGATATTTAAAAGTTTAAATTTAAAAACGCAATAAAACAAATACGGTTTGAAATTTTGCCAAATTTATTTTGTTGTTGTGAAGTACAATTGTTCTGGTTATTCTGGTTGCAGCGGCTGGCCGCACAGTACTCCTTTCGATCGGATAAATTTTCGAGAACTTTTTCAAGTGTTTTTCGGCATAACAATTATCTTTAACGGCGCCACACAGAAAATAGTTCAACGGTGTCAAATCGCAGCTTTTTGGCGGTCAACTGAAACCAATTTTCCGGTTATTTAAACGGCCATCAAAAGTTTGACGCAATAAATAGATTGTGGCATGGGGTGTGTGGCAAGTTGCTTCATCCTGTTGAAACCAGACATCGTCCATATCAATACCATGATGTACGGGCACAACAAAATCGGTTATCATGGTGCGATGGTTATCTCGGTGGCGCAGTTTTCATTTTCAAAGAAATATGGGCCAATGATGTCTCCACTCGTAACGGGTGCATTGGCTATTGTAAGACCACGTTTGGGTTTTCTGATGCCCAAATACGGCAATTTTGCTTATATTTGTTTTTGCAATAAATATCCAGTAAATCCCAACGCTGCTCAAGCGTAAATCGATTCTTATCGTTCAGTGGAGATAATATACTGAATTTTGTGACAGAATAGAATGACATAAGTATTGCCGAATTCGAAATAACCGCTGGTTCAAATTTAAACCGTCAGATGGCTTATCCGATAGATGTAATCAACATATCTTAGGAAATGTAGATTATGTTTAATGTACCATGAAACATCTGAACAAGTACACTGTGAGTACTTTGCTATTTTGGCCTATAGATCATTTTTTTGAAACCTCAACTTGATATGGTAAACCCATATCCTTTGTGTCGTGGTGCGTACGGCCTCTTTAATGAATCAATTTAACATGATTACCACTACTTAACCATGTGTTATCGAATGTTTTTTTTCCTTAATTTTGTTCAATTTTTTTTTGCTCCAAATTTAATTTAAATTTTGTTTTCATAAAATGAAGTAAAGTTTTATTTGTATTTCATATGATAAACACCCTTAGTGATTAATTACTTTTCTAGTCAAAGAGACGCTTTTTAATTAAAAACATTTTTTTTTTTTTTTGTAACAGAATATAATTTGAAAAATTTATTTTTATGAAAACCATACATAAGCCAATCTAATTGAAATTAAAAATGAGCAAAAAAAGAAGACAATTAAAGCAAATATTTACAAAATCGTTGTTTATTTAAGCCGTTTGAGTATGAAATTAACAGGGTGTTGTCTAACAAACAAAACAGAAAAAAAGTGTTTATGCTGATATTTGGAATATTTATTTATAAAAAATTTTTATATTTATTTGCATTCAACAAATAATTTTTTTCTTATATTCTGGTGGTTAAATTTTGTTTAATTTCTTTGCTTTGTAAACACACAAGCCAGCAATTCAACAACTCAAATAGCAAATAATTATCATTTGAAATATTTTGGGTTTTTTTTTATTTTTTGTTTTCTCACAAAGTTCAATGTTTTAACAATTGCTATGGAATATTCCAAAAACAAAAAAGGTGGGTGCCTGTCTAGCGATGTATCTATCATTCCAACTATTAATTTACATTTATATTTACATTGTTTGTATTTCTATCCGTCTAAGTCTAAACACATATTTCTATACAACCGTCCGTCTGTCCATCCATCTTATCATCATCACTGAGTGGTGAATTTTAATCTTTCGTGTAAATAATTCGCATTTTACAAATTTTTATTATTTTTGTTTATTGTTTTGTTTTTGTTTTTTTTAGTTTTGCCTTTTATAGCCAGTCGTGTTAATAAGAAATAATGATTAAATTTATTTGTGTGTTTGTCTTGCTATTAGAATTAATATTTAAGTGCTTCATTTGCCAAATCGATTAACTCCACTTTTTAAGTTTTATTAGATGTTAAAATACTGTATTGATAGCCACTAAACTATATCATATTCAATCCAAATTGCACTTATTGTACTACGAAGGCGTATTGATATTGAAGCTACTTAAGTAGGAAAAAAACATTTTTTTTTTTTCAAAAACCATTCATTACTCAACATAGTCTCCTTTTAGCTCAATACACTTAGTAAGACGATTTTCCAACTTTTTTATACCATCTGAATAATACGATTTTGGGAACTCCTCAAAATAGGCATTAGTTTCGGTAATCACTTCTTCGTTTGAAATGAATCTTTTTCCTGCGAGCCATTTTTTCAAGTTTGGAAACAGGAAAAAGTCACTAGGAACTAAATCTGGACTATAAGGTGGATGATCAACCAATTCGAAGTGGATTTCTCGTAGTTTTAGCATCGTATCTAATGCTGCATGAACCGGTGCGTTGTCTTGAAAAAAGAGGATTTTTTTCCTGTTTAAATGTTGCCGTTTTTCCTTGATTGCATCAACCAATTAATCCAATAATGCATGATAATACTCTCCTGTGAAGATAATCGATGAGCAATATTCCGTGTGAGTCCCAATATACAGTGGCCATAACCTTGCCAGCCGATTTCGCTGTCTTCGCCTTCTTCGGAGCACTTTCACCAGCTTCCACCCATTGCTTCGATTGATTTTTAATTTCAGGTGTGTAATGGTGGAGACACGTTTCATCAACAGTTATTAATCTACGCCAAAAATCAGCAGGATTATGCTTTATCATGTCCGAACACTGCTGTGAAGTGATCTGTCGAACTCGTTTTTGTTTAATACTGAGCAAACGCGGCACCCATCTTGCCCATAGCTTTTTCATATGCAAATGTTCATGCAAAATGTTGAACACACTTTCATATGATACGAGTATGTTTACCATTTCAGGAATCTCACGGATTTTGACCCGGCGATCATTCATAACGATATCGAGGATTTTCTTGATATTTTCTTCAGTAACCACCTCTTTTGGCCTTTCTGTTGATGGTATTGTTGCAGTGCTTGTTCGGCCCCCTTTAAATTTAGCAATCCAATATTTTACCATATAATCTGACGGAGCAGATTCGCCGTAATGTTTATCAAGCTTTTCTTTTGTCCCTTTCGCCGTTTTGCCTTTCAAATAATAGTGTTTAATCACTACACGAAATTCACTTTTTTCCATTTTCCAAGAAACACAAAAGTTGCTTACTTCAAACGACTACAACAAATAAACTAATCGATGAATTTGGCTAAAATTTTAACAGCTGACGTTTGACAGATCGTAATTTCTAAGAAAGAAAAAGTTTTTGTGTTTGTACTGCCATCTAGCGCTAGGTAGCTTCAATGTCGATCCGCCAATGACAAAAATATTTACTTTTTTTAATTTTTTTGTTTTATGGAGTTAATCGATTTGGCATTTGAAACAATCAATAATATCATAAATACTTTAAAATATGTTTTCTACTCTTTTTGTTTTGCTTTTGCTTTAATTGTATATCAATGTTTAAGAAAAAATTTTATTCTAAAGTGTTTAATGAAGTCATTTACGTCAATTTATTCATTTTTTAAATAATTAAGCTTAACATATTTTAAGTATTTCATAATTTGTTTAATTTTTTTTTTTAATTTCTTAATAAAAGAAAAAATTCAAAATTTTTAATAAAATTTAATTAAAAACTTTTTAAAATTGTTAAAAAGTTTGAACAATTTTAATTGCCGGCAAAGTTTTATTAATTTTTTAACTACTGTAACATTTCAGTGTAAAAAAATGATTCGTGAGATATGGCAATGCCAGAAATTTTATTAACAAAACTCGTGCTGCGTAAGAAATGTGTTCGGTAAATTGCGTTCATTTTATAGCCGAAATTCATTTTTGGCTCAGTGAGTAAGTCAACAAACAGAATTTGGTGTGAAGAGCACGAGCTGTCAATGCACGCTGCAAAAAGCACTGTTTGGTGTGATTTGTGACCTGGAGATATCATTGTACCGTACTTCTTCAAGAACAATAAAAATCGCAATGTTACGGTCAATTTAGTCAATGTGTACCGGGCTATGATTAACGACTTTTTGTGTATTCAAAATGGAGGAATTGACATGTGTTGCCACATGCCACACTGCACGCGATACCATGAACCTATTGAGAGCCAAGTTTGGTAGGCCATTATCGCATGTTTTGGAGCAGTCCTTTTGCCGCCATTATCATGCTATTTGACCACACTAGACTATTTTTTGTGGGCATACGCGAAGTCTCTCATGTACAGAGACAAGACAGCCGTGATTTCAGTCCTGAAAGACAACATTACAGCTGCCATTTGTGAGATACTGACCGAAATGCTGAAAAACGTATGCCAAAATTAAAGCTCAGGTATGGAGAACCTACGGCGTAGCTGCGGGCAACATTTATATGAAATAATAATAAAAAAAAGTAAATGGAAGGCATATATATGGTATTTATTGCGCAAAATAAATTTCTTTGTCTTTTTCAATTTTCAATTTTTTTTTCCCTAATAACGACTCTATTTATTAGGGCGCCAAATTCAGGAATCCGCTTATGGTTCACAACATTTATTATTTTGATGTTGTATGTTTGGAATTGTGATTACGGTTCACGAATTTTTTCTTAAATACCATACAATATATTCTGACTATCATTTACATGTATGTGTTGTAAACGATAAACGGGGCCTTAATTGAGATTTGTTCGCATTTTCTTGAACACACAGTTGGATCAAGTGGAAGTTTGCTTCAAAAGACTTCTTTATAACCGCTTAATACCGTGAATTTTTAACCAAAACAGGTCTGTTAATTCCAGGATAGGTCGTCGGGCTAGGGCATACTGCCACCAAACTTGGTACACATAAGATTCTTAAATTTTTTATAGTTTTGTTTAATTTTGGCAGTGATCGCTTTATAAATGCCTATAGTTATTCCACAATATCTTAATTTAGAATCGTAAAAATTATTAATTTAATGTTTAGTCAATCACATGAGAATTGCTATGTTCGCTGTTTGAACTATTTATATGAATTACTATGTTCACATAGCACCTTTCTAATTGGTTTTGACAGTTTATCTTCTTTTTACTTTAGATGCTTTTATTAATTGATACATTGTGTAAATTGCGTGTTCTTCTTCTTTTTGTTAAATTGTCTAAATACGTGCTAACAGTGGAAGGAAAAGTACGAAAAAAATAAAAAAATATTAAAAAAAAACAATTAAATAGAACTGCAAGAAAAATAAACCGAAGTCAGTGCAGTAAGCGGGTATTGTTTCGTTTGTTTATTTTTTTACAATTTGAGTAATTCGATCTCAAAATTCTGTTTGGAGAGTTAGATAATTCGGCACATAATTGATGGTTGAATTATGAAAGAGAGAGCGAAATACGTAGGAACATTGTAGTGTAAAAATGACTTTATCAATTTTAAGGTCAAGAGGAAAGAAAATATATGAGAAGCAACCTTTATAATTTCTGGTCGACACAAGATGAAGTTTGTTCTAGAAAAGTTTTTGGTATTTTTTTTTAACACTGCGTAAAAATTATGAAAAAATTGATGAAAATTCAATTCAATTTTTAAATGAACAACCTGAATGTTGGCAATTAAGTGTGAAAAATCGGTAATCATGGCGCTTACGTCTTTATGTCTTACGCGGTTATGACTTAATATGCTATCAGAGACCGAAAATAAATGTTATTTTTTTTTCTTTCAGAAGAAAAAAAAGTTACGTGAAAATTCCCTATATTTGTTTTAGGGAAATTTTTAACCATTATTAATATAAATGAGATTTTTTTTTGGTTATTAATAACTAATATAGTAAACAAAAAATTCGTTGGTTACAAGTAACCATTATCGAAGATGACTTTATTTTTTGGTTATTGAGAGAAAAGAGTTGATATCGATTCCAACCTTCAGCAATATTTGATGGAGAAAAATATACGTTCCTGTTCCTCAAACATACTTGCAGTAAATGTACATGCCGTTCCGGTAACTCAAGTTAGTGTCAATCGTGGGTTTTCTGCATTGAGACTGGTGCAGTGATCTCAGATGTAACATCTCAGACGATTCATTGCGATCACTTGTATCGGTAAATCTAACCAATAAATCCTTGTACTATATGTTTATAAATATTATTTAAATTCATCAATGTTAATGGTGAAATGAAACCTTTTTGTAATTTTTCTTATAACTGTTACGTCTCTGTTTAACCTGAAGTTTTGTTTTTACATGGTATCATTCAAGCTCTATTTATTAAGTAGTTGGGTTTCTAGAGCTGCAAAACTATCGATAGTCGGCCCACTTGATAGTTTCGATAGTTTGCAAAAGAACTATTGATACTATCGGATTCTTTTGAGTGCTACTTGTGTGAACAACATTAGAATTTAACTGAAAGGGAAGGAATCATAATAAGTATACAGTGTTCAAACAAATAATGGGTACACTTTATTTTTGTCCAGTATGTCATAAAATTTGATATATTGAAGATTTTGATGGAAGAGTATATATATATAGCGAAAATTGTTTAGACCATGAAGTGCCTCAAAACTAAAGTAATTAATAAGATCCAGTGAAAGAAAACTGCAAAGACTATGAAAAGAAAGCGTAGAACAACTATCAGTTTTGATAAGCTTTTAATTCGTACTTCAAAGATTAATCCCTTCAAGTCATCAAAAAGCCTCAAAAATGAATTTATTCTCCTGTTCAAGACGCACAATAAGAAAAAAATTTATTGAAAATAAACTAGACTTATGGGTAAGAGCCCTCGAAATGTATCATTTCGCAGCAAAAGGAAGCAACAGCTGCCACGTAATAGTTAGAAAAACATGCTATGATTTGACAAAATTCAGATTAATTTGTTTGGAACCAATGCAAAATCGTATGTACGAATATATTTTAGTTACAATTCATACTTTGAGTTTAATAAATAGAAACCTGTGTCGAACAAATTTTATTCTCCTGTTCAAGACGCACAATAAGAAAAAAACTTATTGAAAATAAACTAGACTTATGGGTAAGAGCCCTCGAAATGTATCGTTTCGCAGCAAAAGGAAGCAACAGCTGCCACGTAATAGTTAGAAAAACATGCTATGATTTGACAAAATTCAGATTAATTTGTTTGGAACCAATGCAAAATCGTATGTACGAATATATTTTAGTTACAATTCATACTTTGAGTTTAATAAATAGAAACCTGTGTCGAACAAATTTTAGTGGCCTCTATATTTACTTATAGAATTTGACGATAGTATCGATAGTGAAAAAATACTATCGATGGTCAGCCAAAAACAAATCTATCGATACTATTGATAGTACTATCGATTGTTTTGCTGCTCTATGGGTTTCCATATATACGAGTTATACTTTTATAAAGAGTTAATGTAGAAAACTGCTTTAGCCATTTTTATGTGGCTTGCTTAGTGAATTAAATATCGTATAAATACAAATTTCGAATGAAAACTAAAGGGTTCCGCCAAATATTTCTTTTTTTTTTTTTGTAAATGCTATAAAAAAAAACTACTGAATATTTTCTCAAATTTCTTTTTTTATTTGAAGGTACAATCCTTCCCGTTAATAATGGAAAATAATTTCATTCAAATGGCTGCCTCGGCTAGCCTTGCAGTAGCCTACACGATCGGTTCAATTTTTAAGCACATTATAGATTGTGTGCAGCTGTATTTCACCAATGGCGTCACGAATATTGTCCTTTAAAGCGTCAATTCTCTGGCTTGTTGGCGTAACACTTATCTTTGACGGCACCCCACAAATAATAGCGTCAAATCGCTGCTCCGAGGTGGTCAAACGACATCAGCTCTGCGGCTGATAATGCGATCTTCAAAAACAGGGCGCAAAACATCGAGTGTAGCTTCGGCTGTGTGGCACGTAGCGCCGTCCTGTTGAAACCAAATGTTGCTAATATCCTCCTCTTCAATTTTTATGAACAAAAATTCGTTCAACATGGCCCGATAATGATCGCCATTGACTGTAACGGCTACTCCTTGCTCATTTTCGAAGAAAAATGGCCCAATTATGACTCTGGACCAAAATCCGCACCAAACAGTGACTCGTCTTGAGTGTAACGGCTTTTCAATGTATGCGTGTGGGTTTTCTGTGCCCCAAATGCGACCATTTTGCTTGTTTACATACCCGCCAAGATCAAAATGAGCTTCATATGAAAAGATGATTTTTGATTCTGCAACATTACCATGATTTTTAAAGCAATGTCGCAATATTTCCCAGCGTTGTTTAAGCGTATACACAACCATATTCGTTCAGCGGAAGAATAAAACTAATTATCTGTCAGACATAATTATAAATCAGACATGAGCTAAGTGTTACCCTTCACGAAATAAGCACTAGTTAAAAAAAAATACGTTAGATGGCGGACCCTTTACCTTTTTTAATTTAACTTATTAAAGTTAAAATACGTTAAATAATAAAAATGTTAAAAAATTCCTTTTGTACCTGATATGAGTTAATGATAATGAATTACAAATTTATCCAAAATAAGTACGTACCTGCAAGAAAACAAAAAAAGTATGTATTAGATAATAAATATTTATAATTAAGAAAACTATTTTTAAACATTATAAACTGCATAAACAAAGCTGATAGTGATGTTTTTAAAATTTTAGGAAGATTTTTTACCGGATTAATACGATCACTTATTCACTAAGAGCTAAGATAGCTATTAATATGAAAAACTGAAGGTTTTGAACGCATAGCAAGAAAATGGTTCTCCCTTTTAATGACTATTATCGCAGTTACACAGGAGGAGTTAACATCCATTATCCTACTGTATCAGTGTTTTATTGTGGTCCGTATAGACTTTTGTGTTATGGCATTAGCATTATCTCACCCTTAATCTTGTATAATAAAATTTCTATTGACATTGATATTCAATATCTATTGATGACCTTAAAGTCATGCATACATTTTCTGATTGCCAATTTGTCTTACAAATTATAAGTTGTATGCTTGCTTTTATAACTTGCGTTCTTTTAAAAAATATTTTTTATTTTTTTATTTCGTTATTTAGTTTTTGTTGTAAAAAGCTTCTCGTTGTAGCATTATTTTTCGCCATCAATATTTAAGACATTTTTCTTCTATTTTATAACCCCTAGAAGAGATAGAGCAGTAAAAATATGAAATATTCAAAATTTTATGCTTCTGCTAACACCAGTATCTTAGGGGGAATAATAAAACATATAGAATATATTCTGACAGAAAGTAATTTCAATGAAATTCTTTAAAAAAATATATTTGAAAGTCAACCATACACCACTTCGCAAGGATGTTTAGAGTATGTATTTAATTAAAACATACAGGGTATGGTAAAAAGTTGAGATTTATGTAAGTAAGATATCATAGATTCAAATAGAAATTTAAAAAGAAAAAAATTTGGTTTAAAAGGGCGGTGGACCTCTAATAGAGGTCCATTGCGGCAAAGGAAAAAAATTAATTTTATATTAATTAAATCAGAATGCCACATACCGTTGGCTTATGAATAGAAATGGCGTATTTCGATTTTTTCAATATTGAGTTTTAAACTATTCCTGATAGTGTACCTTTAAATACACCTTCTTTGACCTATATTTGAAAATAACGGACTTATAGTTTATTAAAATTGCGTTATTTTTTATCTTGTACTGAAGACTTTTTAGGTTTTATGGAGTTTTTATAGCTACTCCTGTAAAGTACAAAACTCGCTATACGCGCTTTCTATATTAAGCCAACGATATACTAAATAAGAAAACGTAATGACCAGGGAAACCAGAAATATGTAATTGCATGTGTTTTCTTATGCAACCAATTATTTTATGAATTTTGACATTGTTTTGTTAGTGCATATTTCTGCTTATTTTGCCCATAACAGCATTTTTTGCATATTTCAGTTTTAAGAGCATGTTTTCGACATTTTTTCTGTAATTAAAGGGCATTTTAAACCTTATTTCGATTTTTTGTGTTCTAAGATTTTTTACAGCAAAAACAGGATTTTTGATTTAAATTATTACCAAGTCATGGCTTTTATTAATTATATGTTAATTAAAATTTATTGCGCCATCTAGAACTTCATTAAGTTTATTACCGCTTAACAGGCGAGTATGTGCTAAAAACTTAATTGAGACAATCATTTCAAACTTTTGATAATCAAGGAAGTTGTTTTAAAGGCAATCAAGCGATTTAATAAATGACGTATCATAATTTTGTCATATATAATTAAATTTCATTTGATTTCTGTTTACACAACATACCCGAGCATGTTAAACAAGTTCAATGCAATCACAAAGCGTTTAAGGTTCAAACTATCTTTGCATGTCAAAAATATTTACCAAAAATGCTTAAATGGCATACGCATATGTAAAAGACCAATCTTAATGCATATCCATAGATGAAACAACTGATGCTACTGGAAAAAATATTGTAACTGTTATTGTAGGAGTTCTACATTGTGACAAAGAGGCAACAAGCCAAGAATTCTTAATTACCACAGTTGTTTTAGGAAAAACCAATCAATTCACAATTGCACTACTTTTTGACAATTCGTTAAAGATATTGGACGCAAATTTAAATAAAAACTTGATTTTACTATTTGTGACAATCGCTATGCCGCATATGGTAAAAGCTGTCGAAGCATTAAAGGTATTTCAACTGAAACTAACCCATGTTACAGGCATTGCTCATAGACTGCATCATTTATGCAAATGTATTAAGGTTGAATCGCACGAATGTGGCAAAACAACAATTATTGGTACAATTATGGTGCGACGTCTCGATAGGTAATCATGCGACAACAAAAATGTCATAAATGCGCCAATATTTATTGTGTTCATTAGCAGCAATCGAAGGGAACAACACTTTTTTGCAACACTGTTCTTGGCAGCTCAGTTGGTTTAGTGTAACATGTTACTGTCAAACAGGTATAGTTTGGTTTATAATTTAACTATGATTCGACTTACATATGAAGAACTCTTGCGGATTTTTGAATTTTATTATTAAAATTCATGCTCAAAATTCGTGCGTTTCATCGGAAAATTGTGTTCAGCGACAAAGCTCATTTCTGGTTGAATGGATACGTGAACAAGCAAAATAGAGAGGCAAGTTCGGTGAAAAGTTTATTTCACGTTTGGGTCCCTTCAATTGGCTGCCTAGGTTGTGCGATTTAACGCCTTTAGACTATTTTTTGTGGGGCTATGTTAAGGCTCATGTCTGTAAGAAGAAGTCCGCAACGGTTGACCCATTGTAAAATTTATTCGTGAGGTAAGGGCCGATATGTTAAAGAGAGAGTATGCCAAAATTGGTCTCAGCATATGAACCATTTAAGACGTAGCCGCGGTCAACATTTATATGAAATCATCTTTAAGCATTGATCGTTCTATCGACTCAAATAAAGATTTCATACATTTCTTTAAATTTTATGTATTTTTTAATCAAATCCGAAAACTCCTAAAAAATAACTCGATATTAACAAAGAGGAAATTTTTGTTTTTCAGAGCATATTTTAAAACTTTTAGTACATATTTTTGGATTTTTAGTGTATATTTTATGCGCATAAAATCATTTTTTAAGAGTATATTGTTGGTTTCCCTGGTAATGACAATAAAGAACTGTTTGAAAAAAATCCATTGATTACACTGCTCAACAAAACAACACTGAGTTATAGTTAACTACCCTCATTTACTATTTTTCTTTAGATTTTTGTTTTTTATTGGACAATAAAAGATATTTTCTTGATGTTTAAGATATAGCTTCGTTAAGAATATGTTGTGTGCTTAATCCAGATTGTTTTTACTATATTTGTGGTGAATATATATTTGAAAAATATCGAAAACCTATATCAGACTTTGTGAAAACTGCGTTATATCAATACTTTAAAATAAATTTGCGTAATCACCTCTTTGTGTGTTTTTTGTTAAAATCAGTTTTCTTTTTTGTTCTTTATGTCATAAATAATTTACGTATATTTTTTTGTTTCAGTGTACGTATTTCATATATTAATTTATATCACCTTTATTATAAATGTATACATTAACCTTATAATATCTTTCATTCAACTTTTAAAATATAAAAACACTCCTTCAGCCTTCCATACTATACCACCCACACTTTCCTTTAAATTAGAACAAAAAAAAAAAAAAAATTTAATGACTAGAAATTTTGTGACACGCTGACATTATCAAGTTATAACAGGGTTATCAACTTTATGCATAAGCGCTTTTGTTGTGGTTTTACACTTTTTTGTTTCACGAAAATTTAATTTTGCATATTAGTAAACTCACTGGAGTAAGCTGATAGCTTAATTTAAGTTAGTTAACTACTTCGTAGAATTAGTTAAGCAGTTCGTGTCTAAGTAAATCGAGCTTAATTTTAATGAAAATTTAAAAAAAGGTAAAGTCTACTTAAACCAATTTTTCGTTTGTAGTCACACAGACTAATTCATTTGAAGTACATATTTAACTAATTTAAACTAACTATCTAGTAAGTTTGCACGTTTGCAACGCTTTCAAACTTAAGCTAACTTAAAATGGCGAACTTTCTAAACAGGCTCATATTATACACTGTACTTTCGTTTCCTTTTGTTATTAATTAAAAGATCTTTAAATGACTTTAAAAGGTTACATTAAAATGTCAAACATAATGTCTTGAACACAGACATAAGCGCTTCATGTAAAAAAAGTGTAAGAATTAAGAAATTAAGAAGGGCAAATAGTCATTTTTCAGACCTGTTGGATGTCCTTTTATGACAGTAAACAAGTCAAACACAAGGTGTAGTGTAAGTACTTCACTTAAAAGAAGGTTTGGCAAAGTAGTGAGCAGCTAATAGTATAAATTTCATTAAAAAACTAAAATGGAAAAAAGTTTGCCTTTTTTTAATTCCAATTCAAACGATTTATTTGATTTAAATTTAATTTTTGGAAAAAGAAAACTTTTATGCTACTCTATGACTCCTAAAATTCAGAGTGGAGATAACTTTTACACCGTGCCTTTATAGTCTTCGAGAAACCTTTGATACCATTCATCATCAAGCAATTTTGTATGCCTTTCGGTGCAAAGGGTTAACAGAGAAAATAGTTAAATTAATGTAAGATTTGTACGAAAATACACAGTTCCGTATTTCGCATGAAGGCACCATCAGTTAGTCAATACAATAAATATCAAAGTTGGCATACAGCCTTATCGTACGTCCTCTGTCCACATTGTTATTCAACGTACTTATGATGAAATTATAAAAGTAAATCTTCATTTGTACCGTGAGGCATAACGTTGAGGTTAAGCAGACGTCTCAAAGATCTAAAGTATGCAAACGATACATGTCTTTTGGCCTATAGATATGAAGATATACCATTCAAACTATACGACGTTGCAGATGAAGCAGCAAAATGTAGACTTAAAGCTCTGAGAATAAGCGCAGCACATACTCGTCAACTTAACCAGCACCAAATAGCAATTGATAATGTGTATTGGCTCCGTTATAACAAATATAGGCGGGTCGAAAAATAATTTAGCATACCTCATTTGCAAAGCACTGCAAGCGTGTGGTCAGCTTAAAAATAAATGGCACTTCGAGCACATATAAAAGCGCAGTGTAAACTCGGTTGCTCTATATGGCTGCAAATCGTGAAATTCCGCACGTGTTGAAGAAAAAGCAAATATTCTTTAACCGCTGTCTTATACGACTATTACGCATCTTTTGGGCGAACATCATAAGCAACGAACATAGCTGGCACGAAACTGATCAAATATCAGTCGAGCGAAAAATCCGCACCATGAAATGGATCGCTAATGCAATCCGTAGGCCCGTTGATGATATCACAGGAAACGTGATAGACTGAAACCTAGAAGGTAGCCGAAGGACTGGCAGACACAGATACACAGCTTAACGCAGAAGTAGCAAAGCTTAATAAAACGTTCATTGATACAGAGATGGCGATAGAACGTAACCATTGAGGCCCTATGTTTCTTGTAGGGACTAAAGGAGTACATACCTATATATAAACATATGACGCTTAAATCAACAGGCTTTATAAATTTAATGATTTTTTTATTTTTTTTTTTTTTGTGAATAATATTGTTACGAATATAAAAATGCCTGAAGATATGATGTACCTACATTAGTACCTTTGAAGCTATGAAACTTTATTTTAGGATTTAAGACTATTGGTTTGTGTCAAGGTTGTCAGTGTGTTACTATGTCGTAATTATTTGTGTTATTAACAAAGTTACCAATTGCATATTGAATAGTGTTACCAATTTAACTTTTGTATGTTACATTTAAATAAACTGATCTGAAGAGAAGATTTGCGAAGGTTTAAGACTTGACTAGAACATTCGAACATTTGCTTACATCAGTCAGTTATAGTTTAACAGTCATATTGTAAAGTCGTACTAAGAGTTGAGTATTGAGTTAATTGGTGTATTAAGCGGATATTAAATAAGTCGCATACTATGTAGTTATAATTGCATAAAATCAAAGTTAAATAAACCACTGTAAAGATAAAACATTAAATTTGCTGCATTTATATTATTCTACGCAATTTAAAAGTACTCAAACGTTTTAAAAAGGTTAAAACGTAACAATATTTTTTAGTTGAGACTCACTACAAAGATAATCTGTAACTTCATATATTTGCATATAAATTTTGGCTAAAATTACTTGCTAGATATGAGTTAAAAACTTAATGCACTTGCTACATATGTTTGGGGGCGTTGTAAAAGTGTTTTAAGCATGACCATATATTGCAGAGTTTTCCGCGAACTTAGAAAAAAATAAGATCACTGCGTGTTAACTGGATATAACTGAGTATTAACGACAGCATATCCTATTAGCTTAGCCTTGTAAGGTTTTACTTTACAGTCGCTTATAACAGTTTAAAAATTTAATTTTGCTTTATCAAGACTCTTACTAAGGTCAAGCAAAGTTTGCAGAACTTTAGAAGTAATATAAGCTTGAATTTCCAACCTTTTTAAAAAATTTGGATTCATTTAGAAGTAAAAAATCACCGCAAAACTAAAACCTTTCTGCATAATTTGTTTTTTACAGTCACTAAGAAGTGCATCCATTATGATAATATAGAGTCTCCGAACATATGTTTTAACTTTAATATGTAAAATAATTGTTGTATTTTAAGGTAAAACTATTAGATGTTTATTTATTCGCAAAGAGGTGAGTATGACATTAAAAATGAAGAGAATGGCCGCAACAACTTTGCTTGCAGCATGATATTCTTTCCATGAACTTTGCTATCATCAAGTCGAAGATTTTCTGCTCTACTTCATCGATAACATCACGAAATCCATTTTTGAGTTCTTAAATCGAAAAAAATGCCTAAAAGTATTAAATCACAAGATTTCGGTGCCTAATTGTGGTCGCCACTTCGAGAAATCGCTCGCACTCAAAGGAGTATCGTTATCGTTACTTGTGTGGCACGTCGGGCTGCCTTGTTAAAAATTATGTCGTTTATATCAATATCTTTCAACTCCGGCTATACAAAATCATTATTAATCGTTCAATTGCGCAAACTATTTCCATTATAGTTACTCCAACCTCATATACGAAAAAGTAAGGTCTAATAAACGCCGCTCCAAACAGTCCCATGTCGAGTATGAAGAGGCTTTTCAACAATAATTCACGAGTCCCAAATGTGACCATTTTGTTTGTTTAGCCTTCGAGTTAAAAATGAGTCTCATCACTCAAGATTATTTTTCGGTGTAACTTCGGATTAGTGCATTTAAGGGCGCGACATTGTTGATAGTTGGTAGGCGTGAGTTCTTGTGTTAACTGAACTTGCGTTTAATCCTTAAAACCTTTATCAGAATCCAATTAAAAAGATCGACGAGAACTGAGAAAATTTGGGTTTTCCTCAAAACTATCTGCTAAAACGGCAATATTCTCAGTTGTTCTTGAGCGACATAAACGAGTCGTTGAACTTGAAATAGTAACCACGAAATTTTAATCATTTTTTTAGTTAATTTTAGGCATTCCTCCCTGTTCTGTATTCAAAGTGGAATCAATCCATACGGAATTATAAAATTACTCGTAATCAAAAGTTCTGAAATTTGCTGTTCTTCATATTTATAAACAAATTTTAATTTCATAACTTATAGCAATTTTTGTTAAAAGATAAGAAGAATAATATGAAAAATAAAAGAAAACATTTCAAATTATGTATTACAATTGATGTTTTAGCAGTTCAGGGAAGTTTAATTAAAAAAAAAACTTGATTCGATTTGATTCCACTTACATTTTCCTGCACGAAATAAAACGAACAAAAATTATTCGGAAATGGTATTAAGAAATACGGAATATACCGATTCCGAATAAAGTCTTTCTGATTCGGAATACAGAATAGCACTGATTGTTCAATTTTTGTTTATGGCGTAGTTTTTGCTTGTCTTCTATCATGTAGTTACAGTTTGATTCATGACAACTGTTAAAATGGTGGGCTTCTTGGAACATCCTGTGTAAGGCGCTGAAAATCGTATGTAAGTCTTGTATGACAACATCTATATGCAAAAGAGTTGATGGAAAGTTTACTAAAGGCACTCTGTTTGGTACAAAATATTTAGCTAGGACTGGTTTGTAACGTTTTTGGCCTGAAAAGCTGAAATGGGTTTGGTTCTACAAATAGCCGGAAACATTGATAGATATTACAGCTTCTGCTGGACAATACTTTGAATACAATACGACGTTTTGTGACTTGAAATAAACACCAAATTTTTTTTTTTTTAACGTAATATAGAACTTCATACATTTCGAAAATATATTTTTCGCAAATAAAATGTTATAATTGATTGCGTTATATTTACTTAATGGAACATATTAGACCAGCGTCAAGCAAAATAGTATTAATGCATTTTACAATTGTGATGGTAATATAAGAGTTTCTCACTCACGCTACCTTTCACCGTATTTTTCCACTAGTTTTCTCTTTACTTCTCTTTATTTATTTTTTGCTTACTTATTGCCTATGCGTGTGAGTACGTACGTGTGAAAATAAAAGAGAAGAGCAAATCTTTGCCTGAATCTGCATTAGACGATCAAACATTGTCTTTCTCTTCTTCCTTTGCAACATAATTGTAGTAACATTAATGCATTAGATAGGTCACTTAAAAGTTTAAATTTAAAAATGCAATACCCTTTTTACTGGAGAGTAATATAGGGTGGGTCACTTAAAGTTTAAAAATGCAATAAAACAAAAACGACTAGAAATTTTGCCAAATTTATTTGTTGTTGTGAAGTGCAACTGTTCCGGTTAGAAATGGCTGGCCTCACAGTACCACATTCAATCGGACCAATTTTTGAGAACTTTTTCGAGCATATGGGGTCGTATTGGTAATGGTATCATGAACGTTGGCCTTCAAATACTGAATTGTCTCTGGTTTGTCGGCATAACACTTGTCTTTAACGGCGTCCAACGGTGTCAAATCGCAGCTTCTTAGCGACCAACTGACATCACCATTTCGGTTAATTAAACGGCCATCAAAAGTTTGTTGCAATAAATCGATTGTGGCATGAGATGTATGGCAAGTTGCATCATCCTGTTGAAAAGAAGCATCGTTCACATCAACACCTTGAAGAGCGGGCACAAAAAAATCGGCTATCATGTTACGATAAGTTTCTCAATTGACCGTAATGGTTGCGCCGTCCTTATTTTCAAAGAAATATGGGTTAAAGATGCCTCCGCTCCACAAGCCGCACCAAATAGTCACTCGTAATGGGTGCATTGGCTTCTGTAAGAGCACGTTTGGGTTTTCTGAGCCCTAAATACGGCAATTTTGCTTATTAACGTACCCACCAAGATAAATCTGAGCTTCATTCGAAAAGATGACTTGCAATTTTGTTGATTTTTTGTTGTTGCAATTTCAGACCAAATGTCTTTGGTTTGGAAAATTTCCAATAATTCCCAACTTTGCTTAAGCATAAATATATTTATTTCGTTCAGTGCATATAATATACTGAATTATGTGACAGAATAGAATGCATAAGTAATGCCAAGTCCGAAATAACCGCTGATTCAAATTTAAACCGATAGATGGCACACTCAATACATATGTAGTTTCAAATTTGATTTTGTTCTAATTAATCGCCCATGTAGCTCTTACGAAATTACTTTTACCCTCGACTAATAGATTAACAGTCTGGAATTAAAAATAATTTGCCCTAAAAAGTGCTGTTGAGTTGAAAAAAAAAATTAAAAACGTTTTTATCATGTTTGATTACAATAATGTAAAGCCTAAAGAAATATAAAAACAAAAGCAAATATAAACCCACATTTACTACGCGCATATACCATATTATACACACCAGACAACTGAGTGGAGTGAACTTTTATTAATGAAAATAAAAAAAACACATATTTTTTACAAGAAAAAACGATGATAATAAATTTTATGAAGCGTATAAAGAACAAAAATGATAATAAAACCTCTAGAATACCGTATAAAAGAACAACAATTTCTGGTTCCATATATATATTTCGCACATTTTAACTTTTTTATTTTTATTTTTTGGTTTCTTGGATTCGATAAAATTTCATTCATTGCTTTTCATAAAAGAAATTAATATTCTGACGTTGTATCTCCGTCTGTTTCTGATTTTAAAATTATAACTAAAAGGTGAATAAAATATTGGTCACTGTTTTATTATTGAATATTTTCTTTTATCATTATTTATAAATAAATACACCTACATTTGATATAAATTTTAAATTAAATTAGCATTATACATACGAGTATATTTTTAAAATAAAAACAAAAATAAAAATAAAATTATATCATTAATAATTTAATGATACTCGTGAGCATAATATTTTTTGGTTTTATTTCCTTCAACAATTTATGTCATTTAATGTTAAAATTCGTATAAATTATTGCCAACAGCATTTAATTTTAATTAAAATAAATGTGATTTTTTTTGTTTTTATCGCTTATTAAACAAATTTAAATATTTAGCAAAATAATAAAAAAATATAATTATAAATCTGGCACAATTTACAGAAATTTAAATAAATGTCAAGAAATGTAATTGAAAATGTATGGGAAAGTATCCTATACTTAGGATTCAAACAACTCATTTGTTTATTTAAATTACAATACAACCACAAGCTTTATTCTAATTATCATGAGCGTAGTGACTAAAACCATATGTTTGGTGTAGTGCAGAGTCAGGCAAAACATACAAATGCATTTTACAATTGTGATAGTAATTTGAAAGTCTCTCCCTCAGGCCACTTTGCACTCTATTTTTCTACTTGTTTTTCTTAACGTATTTTTGCTTATTTTTTGCCTAGGCGTGTGAGTATGTACGTGTGAACCTGGTGTAGTGTAATAGGCCAGAGTCTCTGACGGAAATCGAACTCACGACCCCCATGCTGGAAGACTAACACATTACTTACCAATCTACGGGGGTACCAACCTTTTAGAAAAATTATTGAATAATTTTAATATAAAAAAAATGGAATTAGATTTGCACAAATTCTACAATAAACAAAATTCATAAAATAAGTTATGCTTTTTATTAACATTAAATAGGTCCCCTATTTATTAAGAACAATAACAGGTAGGAACATAACCGCTTCTTGTGTGTAAGAAATATGAAAAAAAATATATTTAAAGTGGCCTATAAAGACTTAAAATGTTGCAAAATATGATTTTAGGCAACCGGCGGTGTGGCAGATTCTTGGCAACCTATCACACCTTAGATTTGATTAGATTGTAACTACCTACCCCTGATTAGCCTAGTGAACAAATAAGTCATAACAGGGCCTTAGCGGTTTGAGCAGAGATTAATTTCTGGTACTACAGGCACCCTTAACACTTTAGACAAGTACACACAGTGGCAGTGGATTGGAGCTAAATCGCTGGTAGAATTTATTGCAATCTATGCTACCAGTCTTTCAGCTAGAGGTTTATAAAGTTCTCAACCCCAGAACATGGAAAAGGGTACTATGAACTGGCAATATAGCCGGCATTTTATACTACTCAGTGTTAGGAACACCGTGCTTTATGTGCACATAAATTCACACGGAGTTACCAGATAGCCAGATACGAGCAGCAGGAGAACAAATTTAAATTAATCTCTGGCTTAAGCTATCAACTTAATTATGGCACGACATTCAAACATCGCCTTAGATTCGCTGGCAGTATATTAAATGGTTAGTTACGCTTTTTAAAGGCCTTTTGAGCCTCTCATGTGACCTCCCCAATATTTTATTGCGGAAGGTCATATGCGACGCAGCAGTAAATAGGAACGGCACGATTTTCACCAAAAGCCACATGCTGCTCACATAAGCGGCTGATATAGGCATCATGGGGTGTCTGTTAGTGACAAAAGACAAAACTAGGTTGAAGTTCTTTGAACGCTGGTAACTCCAACTTCGGGGTAGTGAGTGACTTTGTGTACCACTGTATAGTCATGCGTAAGGCGAATAACATTAGTTTGGATATGACCAATACTTTGAATAATTGTGTTTTTAAGCCAATTTACTTCCTAACCTCAAATTTGCCCACCCTGTATTTATACTTCAAAATCTGGTAAAATAACAATTATAAACGTGGTTAGCTGTAATATGCGTTTTTAATTAATAGGCCCACAGTAACAAATATCTAATTTCCTATTCTCATATATACATATGTACATACATACATATACTCGTAAAATAGCTCATAATTTAATTCCGAAACAAATAAACAAAAACTACTTACTTGTCACACTCTCGACCACAATGTGGTGGTGATGGTGGTGCATTTGTCTTCCGGCGTCTAATGGCCAAATGACGTTCCCGTGTTGGAAATTTTGGTTGCTTGCGTATAATAACCGGTTGCACTTCATAATCGTTACACAAATTAACATTCATATCATGATGCAATTCATCAATTATTGTAAATAACGAATGTTGAGTTAGATTATCATTTTTTAAGACTTTGGTACGCATTTTTAAATTTGTTTTTATTATTTTTTCCTTTCTTTTTTATTATAAATTTTAAAATAAACAATGTTATACTTCACTACGTAAACGCGATTTAAAATATACTGAAATTGTATTATTTAAACGATCTTTAAAAGACGTTGCTAATGCGGTCGTATATTAAAAATAATTTTGCTTTAAAGATAAGAAATAATAAATTGTTTTATTTTGTTTATTTTTAATATTTGTTTTTATTTGTTCGTTCGACTTTTTATTTTATAAATGACACACACCCATTGATGACATTGTCACTTTATCAGTGAAATTTGTATGTGAAACATGAAAAATTCGTATTTTTTTTAAACAAACTTTTATTCAGTTCGTTTTTGAACGATAAGATAAGAATTTTAATAGTATTTTACGTATTTTTTTTTTTTAATTTGAACACATTTGGCAGCTCAATTTTAAAAATCCTTACTTTTTTTAAATTGCTCTATGTGTAGTTACATGGTGCGACAAAAAAATATTTGGCATATAATACTATTTTTCTGATAGGTTCTATCAAGTAGAACAAGGATCTGTTTTTAAAATTTACAAAACTGATCCAAAATCTCGAGTTACGGGTAAAAACGCCGTTTTTCGGACCTTTATACACATATAAGCTAATAAATTAGATTCTTATTCACCGATTTGAGATACAGACCTTTCAAATGATATACATATTGTTACGAAAATAAATACGTCTGATAACAAACTACACCACATCAGGAACTGTATTGTGGGATTCTTGTCTACTGGTTTGTGTAAAAGTTGATAATGTGTCACTCTGTCAATGCCGTACTTATTTGTGTATTTGGCAGCACTGCCAATTCAACCATCTTTGGTTAACACAATCTTACATGTTTAAAATTAACTGATATAAAATATAGGATATAGAGCGTTTGACACATTTACGGAACTTTCCAAACTGTAGGCAATTAGGTATATAAGAAGGCTGCTTTACCTACGTCATATAGTTATAGTTTTGCTGTCATAAAATAAATTTGTGTTTGGGCGTAAACGAATCTTCAGTAGCTGTATTAAGACAAACTGTCACAAAATAAAGTGTAAAAATTAAAACTGTAAAACAACAACAAAATGGTGTTCATTTTACTTTAACGCGATTTGAACGAACTCAAACGTTTTAAAAAGGTTAAAACGTAACGATATGTATATGTTGTTTAAGTAGTAGACACTTCAAATCGGTTAATATTCAGATTTGCTATAAGGTTATAAATGCATGCAGTTGCAAAAAACCGGGGTTTTTACCCTTAACTCAAGATTATGAAAATGTTTCGAAAATTTCAAAAACAGATTATTGTTGTACTCGATAGTGTTTATCAGGAAAGTAATATCATTGCCAAATATTTCAACATATTTTAAAAATTTAAGTTAAAAGTTTTATTTTTTAATAATTTTGTATTCTCTTACTATCTTTTCTAGTGTTGCCATATTTTATAGAAAGGTTTAAGCTTAACATCTCGTGATGAATGATTAGGAAGTGACTTTCTATTCTGCATTATCCACAGCATCAAGATAAGTCTCTATTTTGATTGAATTTACTTATTTTAAAACGAACTGAATTCAAATGAAATAGAACCTCTGAAAGTTTTAACAAATTGAAAAATTGATAGGATATTGTCTCTACGAGTAAATGAGTCTCTGCTTGCAATGATAAGCTTATTTATAGAGTTACAGACATTTAAAAAATTATAAATTAAACACAAACGATATAAGCTTGACATTAAAACATAACTATTAAAATATGTACATACAGTCAGAGTCAAAAAATAGTATAGTAATAGTGAGGCTTTACAAAATCCATAAAGAACAACAACGAAATTCTTACAACAACTAAGGCTATAAGCAAAACCGAAAAAAAACGCTATTTTTTACGAGTGAAAAAAAGTACTTTAGACAAAAACCTATGCGAAAAGAGAGAATAAAGAAGAAATACCTAGAACTGTTATTTTTCTGGTAGGTGCTATACGGTACAAAACGAATCTGTACTGAAATTTTGAAAAGACCTTCAAAATATGGAGTTACGGGTAGAAAATTAACAGTTTTGTGTACCTTCAAGCACTTATAGTTTAACAACTTAGCTAACTATTAACCGATATTAGGATTCTTGTCAGCTTTGAAAAGAAGAGAAATAGTTTATTACCCTACTTAAGTAAACTTAAGAAATCTGTGTATATTTACTAATAGAACACATTTTATACAATTCATTCTAAATTTAACAAGTTTAGAAACATTTTTATATATAATTTTACATAAGAGTCATAATATTTTGAGATTTTTTAAAATAGTGTGTTTAGTTGTGAACAAAATAATACTTAATTTTTAAAACTCGTTTGGAAATTCACTGAGTTAAAACCCCTATTTGAAAAAGGCACTTCATGAGGCTGTATACTATCTTTAGACTCTGACTGTATATTTGGAACTTCTGAAAGAAGAGAAAGGAGGACAGTTTTTTTTTTTGGTTTCGGTCCTCAACTCAAGCTATGACCTCTAATCATTCAGCACATTGTGCTGGCATTAGCAAAAATAGGTTGTGTGATGACGATATAGGGAGTAGTGTTTATGAAAGTTTGATTTGAATTTATTTACGTTGTAAGTGGCAGGAAAAACTTTCGTGGAAGATCTTTCCACAGACGAACGGTACGATGACCTTTTTCTATAATGCTTTGGGCGATTTAAAGGAAAATCAACTACACAGGAATATGCTCTACGAAAAACGAGAATATGTGATTATTAGAAATCAATTCCCTTATTTTTTCGGAGCACATACCGTTATAAAATCGATAGAGCAATGTAACACAAGCCACATTTTCTACTCTACCGATAAAGCTGGCACCTTCGCCTTCTCCTGTACACGGTCGAGAAGCCTTAAAAGAGACTTTGAAGCAACGGCCCATACATGAGAGTTGTATTTCATCCTAGATCGGATATATATGTATGCCTTGTAAATAATGAGGAGATCAGATGGAGTGAAGTATTTCCTACACCGTTTCATGGTAGCCACATGTGTGGCCACTTTGGCAACAGTCAATGCATTAGGTTACGAACTGCTAATCTATTCAGCATATTTTACAGGTTTAACCATTTACAACAATTATCGCTGTTTCTACATATTAAATAATGGCTGAATGGCAACAGATTTTTTGCCATATATTTATAAAAGTGAAATTATTCATTTTTGTTTCTCTCTAATTTAAATCCATATTTTACTGAAAAGTATTATTTTTATTTAATCGCCTTTGTTAAGCACGTTAAGCACAATTTTCTTACTCCTTTTTATTTTATTTTTTAACACATTTCTTGTTTAAATTACTTCAAACTGTTGAGGGAATATTCCAAAATATTTATTAATGTTTTAACAATTTTAAATATTTCAATATTTATTTGTATATATTTTTTGAATATTTATTTACAAATTTATTTAAAAACCTCTAAGCTATTTACACGTACTTGATTTATGATTAATTTTATTTATTTTACACATCAATTATCTTGAATTCCCTATTAAATTTATGATTTTTTTTCTTGTTATTGAGAGTCAACACGTGACTTGAGGCAAATTACAGACTTTGTTTATTTAAAAATATTATTGTTATTATTTAATTTGAAGAAAACAAAAAAAAAGACACAAATCACATACACGTTGACAATAATCGTACAAATGTCTAATAACAACTGTTATTTAATTTTTAAAAATGAATTTAAAACCAACCGCAGTTTTAAAATTAAAAAACAAATGCAAGCGCTGTTCTCTGGCTCTAAAGAAAACATTCACTCTCATTTCAATTGAAATACGCATACATACTCGTGTGAGTCAATGCTTGAATAATTATTGTTGTAAATAAACGCTACAGCAAGCTTAATGGTTTTATATGATATTTGAGACATGTTATGGTGGTGATCGTAAAATGACAACCTTTTCTATAGTCCCAAATAGTGACTAAACAAGTGGGCGCCCATGCATGATGTCTTTCTTTTCTAAATAAGGTTCTTTTTGCTTCAAATCAATAATGAATCTGTCCAAAATCTTTGAATTATAATCAAGGTAATCGTTGTTAATGAAACTGCATGCATCTCAATAAACTAATGTTCTAACCTCGTTGACTAATAAGTACACTTTAGCCTTCTCTAGAGTATTGTGAAATATGGACTGCATATCGGCGCATAAACTAGTTCATATTGTTACGAAAATTGAAATGCTGAAGAGGAAATTCACCACATCAGGAACTTATTGTAAGATTTTAGCTATAAACTTTATTGGTTTGTGTCAATGTTTGCCATTATGGTTATAATTGTCTGTACTATTTAAGAGTAACGGTGTCGCCAGCTCGATTCTTTTTCTTTATGGTTTTACACCATTTGAATTTACGATATATAAATCGAAATTTGTAGCAACTGCAAGAACATTCGAAATTGATAATGAAATGCTATAGAAGATGGCGCATTGCGTTTGGAGTTAGTTAGTTATCATTTGGCTGTCATAACGTAAAGTCTGTTTAGGCGCAAATAAAAAGTGTTGTATAAGCGAATATTATTTGCTGTATAAAAGTTATAGTCCAGTAAATAAAAATAACTGTAAAACAGCAACGAAATAGTGGTTATTTCATTTTAGCGCATTATAAACGAACCCAAACATTTTAAAAAGGTTAAAACGTAACAATATTGCGCCTTAATATTACTAAGTACTTATTTCAAATGTTTACAGGGTTGCGTTTATGGGAGAATGTGAGTAATGACAGCACCTATTGCAGGAACATTTTTTCGATTCCATATAATCAATAAACCACCTTACGCTTAGTAAGGTTTAATAGATTATTCCACTTCTTTCAAAATCCTCCATGAATAAAAAAATCGGTTAACATTTAGCTAAGTTATTAGCTTATAAGTGTATGAAAGCACGACAACGCGGTTTTACCAATAACTCAAGATTTTTGAGCTAAAAAAGATTTTGTGAAGATAAATACACTCTTAAAAAATATAACAAGTTTGAATTGATCGTATTTTAAAAGATCAAAATAAAAATTTAATTCTAGAAAATAAGGTTGTGCACAAACGAACGACATATGCCTCTTGTAGCACAAATTCAAATAAAGTGAAAACTGAAGCAGAAACATACGGCCTAAAAACAACATATAAAAGACCAAAGTAATGAGAATCAATGTGTTAAGTGCAAGCAATTTTACACTGCAACAGAAAGAAATCAAAGAAGTTCATTCGTTTTGCTAACTCGTTGTATAATAACATTATCCGCGGGATCCAACGCGGACGTTGTGAATCGTACTAATAGAGCCAAACAATAGACTAACAGGGCTTTTAGGAAAAACAAGTTGAACTTATTTAACAGCTGCCTGAAATCTGTTGTACGGATGTGAGTTACGGAATGTAGACCGTTGTGATCTTAGAGCAATCTAAGTTTTTTCAATCGGTCAAACGCAATCTGCAATCCTCAGCTCTGGGCACAAGCTGGGCGAATTCCAATCGAAATTGAAGTCCGAAGAAGAAAATGGGGGTGGATTGAACACGCCTTGCAAGAACCATAATGCGGCACAACTAGAAACGCCAATGAATGAAAACTTCAGAGCAGCCACAAAAGAGGACGTCCAAGTCAAAGCTTCAGACACAAAAGAATGGAACGCAATCACGAATTATAAATTCCTTTTGTTGCTATAAGGAGTATAGGGCTTCAATGATTGCGTTCCATTTTTTGACACATTGACAGCCTTGACACAAACCAATAGACTAAAATCCCACAATACACAATATTGGTTTGTGTCAAGGCTTTCAATGTGTCACCCTGGTAATGCTATACTTATTTGTGTATTTGACAGCGTTACCAATTCGCCCATCTTTGAGTAATACGATCTTACAGTGTTTAAAATTTATCGGACATAAATAGAAGATTTGAGAGGATTTAAGACTTTTCCAGAACTTTCTCAACTGTTGACAGTCAGGTATTGGGTATACAAGTTGATAATGTCGATTTTTTGCTTGAAAAATGCATTTATTATAATGACAAAATTAATTGATACATAATTCAAGGTATTGTCCATCGTTAGCCACTACTTTTTCTCATCTTTCTGGCAGCTTATGGCTTCCGTGCCAAAACATTTTTTACTTTATAGCCTTTTATTTAACTTTCACTTCTATACAGTTATAACTATACAGTAAAGTTATAATTGTATATTATATATGTGTTAAGGAACTATCCACTTAGTTGATATTTTGGTACTAGTGCCGTGAGTACTCCGTTGATGAATAAAGTGATTCCGGTTGTCACCTGCCATATAGAAACTATATGGCGCCCTAATTAATGAAAATATGCAAAATGTTTTTTTTTTAGGAAACGACCAACTTTTATTAAAAAAAAACTAATATTTGGATAATATGAAGCTTTCAGTGTGAAAATTGAGAATATCACAACCAGTTTTACCCTCTTGCAGGTAATGAGATTTTTAGTTCGGAATCATTCTCACCAACTAAAAAAAAGCTCGTATCTGTACTGTTGGTTTAGCCGACCTACTGCATTCAAAATGAACGCTAGTGGGTCTGAAACTTTAGTGGTGTTTAGTGTTGGATATCTCCGCCGTTGAGATCCAGTCAAGAACGTTACATTCACACAATGTGCGTTCCGACGTTTTTGATGCCTGCCAACTCTGCTGATCTCAAACTACAATAACCCGTAAGAAAATCCCTCAGGAGTTTTAACTCCGGCCTGCTATACTTGGGAACATCATATCAGCGCACAAATTGTGTATCGATGACATGACTATTTTCTATGTAATCTCTCAGTGTCATATTCGAGCAACATTCTTACTATAATATCTTCTACATACAAAGTGAATTGCAATGTGCGGCAACAGCATTGTAACATCACCGTACTAAAGAAAGTTAAAATTTAGCTACATTGTCTATAACGAGTCGACTATATGCTAAAATTTAGCCACATTGTTCGTTATGAATCGACTACATGCTAAACGATGCAGGATTTTGTATGCTTTACCTCCCTGTTGGCGAATAAAGCACAATGATTTTTGGTAATATTGTCTGTTAGGACTAACTGACAATTACTTTAAAAAGTCAGGGTGATTAACTATGAAGTTCGCCACCGGGCTATTGAGTAGCTCAACCTTAAGACACCGACTACAAATGTTAAAAGTACATACAAGTAGTATTTCAAATCATAATCTACTATTGACAGATACACTGTCACATACAAAAATACAGACAAATATGCAAGAGTGTCTGTCATAAATCGTTAAATAAAATCAGCTTTAAAAAAACAGAATTGAAAACAAAAACAAAAAACATCTGAATAAATATTAAAATTTTTTAAACTGAAGTCAGTTTTTACAATGAACATTGTACACTTCGAGTTATAAAAATAAAAAATAAAAAATTAAAATATTATTTAAATGAAAACATTAAAAACAAAGAAAGAGAGAGAGAGAGAGAGAGAGAGAGAGGGAGGGAGAGAGTAAGCACAAGCAATAAACAAATAATTAAAAACAAAATATGAAATAAATTAAAAATAAAATAAAGCAAAAACATTCAAAAGATTCATTTAAAAAGGGGTCAAACGTAAATACGAAACAATCGTTACATGTAAAACAGGAAAGAAATTAGCTTTTAATAGCCCTGCGGAAATGGACTTTGCAAAGTGATTCAGGCAAAATCTTCGCTGCTTATAAACTTTGTTTCACAAAATGCAGAGGTCAATAAAATATCAATTGAAAGCTTAAAAATAGTTTATGAGAAGCTTGAAAAGTACGTACGTATCATACATAAGGAGAATAGAAAGATTAGAGATCATAATGAAAACAAGTAGAAAAGTTTATTTCGAGCAAGTCCTTAGGCAAAATCTCATTATATCCATAGAATGTATTTCTCAGGACAACTTATTTTTATATATTGTTACGAGAATAAAAGCGCCTAAATTGTAGGATTTCGGTACATTTTATGTCACTCTGTCAATGCCATTCTTATTTGTGTATCTGGCAACACTGACAATTAAATCATTTCTGGGGAACACAATTTTACATGTTTAAAATTAACGGAAGTAGGATATGAAATCATTTGAGAAATTTCCGGAACATTCCAAACTGTAGGCAATTAGGTATACAAGGAGACTGCTTTGCCTACATAGTTAGTTATCGTTTAGCTGTCAATAAATAATATTTCTATTAAAACAAACGTTATAAAAGTTTTAGTGGACTAAATAAAAACTGTAAAACAACAAAACAAAGCGTTGTTTATTTTATTTTAACACAATTGAAATGAGCTCAAACGTTTTAAAAAGTTTAAAACGTAACAATTTATTATACAAGAGTAACGCGGGAGGGTACTGTGTGCCTTTGTGTTGTACTTGCTTTTTGATTGATGTGGATGGATAAAGAAAGCTTTAAATGTTACCGTGCTCTTTACATGCAAACTTCCATATACTTTTTTTTTAATGATGGTTTGTATTACCTGCCAAGATATACAAAAATCATTATATAGTTTGTTTGGTAGCTGCCATGCACAGTTAGCAGATTCCGCCTATTTTATAACTGATAGTTTGTACTATCTAAGAAGTCATTTAGACCAAATTCAGAACCTTCGAGTCTAATCGTACTCCAGATATAAGAAATCAATCTATTTTATAACTGATAGTTTGTACTATCTAAGAAGTCATTTAGACCAAATTCAGAACCTTCGAGTCTAATCGTACTCTAGATATAAGAAATCAATTTTTGATTTGTATGTGAGATGCCACACCCACATATTCAATTTCGCTCACATTTCGGCTGATGATGTGTATTAACTACTAAGTTATTTAGACCAAATTTAGAATCTTCCACTGTTACCGTTCCAAGTTACAGTTTAACGCCGGCTCCGAACGACAAATGCATTAGAGAAGTATACTCATAACAGGTTACAGCTGTTGAAAATTTGTTTTCTTTCTTCAGATGGTGTGGCCTGGGATTGAACCGAGAACCTTCTGGTTTGTAGGCGGGTTATCTTACATACCATACTACAGTGACACACACACTATTAGTGCATGAATTTACATACAGTGTTGTTCGAAACCTAAGCAATTTTTTTCGTCGAGGCAATTAAGAACGCGTATATTACTAATAGATTTATTGAAAGTAAAACATTTAATTCTTGTTATCTTAGGCACCTACGAGTAAATCAGCTATAATAACACACCTTTTATTCCATTATCTACCATGTAATACAACAACAAAAACGAAATTAGCTCCTTGGGTAGCTGTTCGAAACTCAAACAACTTTCAATACTTTGTGTAATAAACTATGTTTTTATGGCCTCCGGACGCAGCTTAAGGCATAGTTTTTATCAGATTTGTTAGAATTATTGTTAGTATTGATTGCCACTTTAAGTTTAAGCTCTCCGTCAGCGTCTGCTTATTTTTAAAGCGACCTGGTCCAGCTCTGCGCTTCAAGAATTAGCAACAATTTTATTTAAATAAAAGAACCGCTTAACCGATTATCTGAATAATTATAAACCGAAAACCGGTTTTTTAAAAATTGTTATTTTTCGAATTATTCGGAAATCGGTTTAAGAAAAAAGTCGAATAATCGATCTCCCTACTGCATTGGCTTCTGTAAGACCACGTACCCACCAAAATGAAAACGAGTTTCATCCGAAAACCGAATTTTGTGACAGAATAGAATGACATAAGTATTGCCAGATTCGAAAAAAAAATTATACCGATACATGGCCCTTCCGATATTTGTTGATGTAGCCATTGAGCCAAAAATTAGCTCGTCGCTCAAGATTATTTTTCGACAGAAAACACATTTCTTACACAGCACAAGTTTTGATAATAAAATTCAATGATTTGTAAACGTTCTTCATTTGTTAGTCTAGTCATGGTGAAATGGCAAACTATACTGAGTATTTTTGGCATTGCCACATGTAACGAATGTTTTCTACACTAAAGAAATTTTGCACTGAAAAACCAAATAGCAAAAAAAATTATCTGTTATATACTTAATTAAAACTTATTCTCTCTCTGAAAATTGTAGTTCAAATTTGCCAAAAAGCGATCCAAGTTTGTAGGGCAAAAATATTGTGTAAAACTAATTTTCTTAAAAGAGGCATTATATACCATTATCACCCAGTACAATGGATAGGGAATAAATAATAAATTTCTATGTCTGAATTTTTTTATTTAAAAATTTGTAAATCATATTACAATTTTTGTTTTTTTTCTTTTTAATAATAATTTTCATAATTTCTTTAGTTGAAATAAATGTTTGTTATTTAAACAATAAAAATGTAAAAATTATTTTGAATTGAGTCAAGGTCGTTGCATAATTTAAAATATAACCAACCGCACACCATAATACGACAACAGCAACAACTATTTGATTAACAATTAATAATAAAAAATAAAAAAAAAAAATAGAAAAAACAGAAAAACACAATAAGAGGGTACGTAATATACAAGTTAATGTTATCCATAACCAACTCAATAGCGAATACAATAGCCGTCTGTTGATCCATGAAAGACACCGCAAACACTTAATTTATATGCTGGTCACAAGCAGCGCAAACATTCGTTGGATTGGATTGAATTGATGAGCGTGATTGGGGTGAATGAAAATAAACACTAACATGGTCTCGGGGTATAATTTAGACTAGCAGTTGATTAAAAATAAGGTGTGCTTCAAAATGATAAGGTCACCTTAATATTTGCTCAATTCATCCAAACTATAAAATGTTGCGTATGGTTACCTTATTAACAAAAATTCTACGTTCAAATAAGTGAATAATAAGCCGGTTTTGCTTTTAGAGATGTACCATTATATTGCGTTTATTCAAACTTATGTAAATAAGTGAAAAATTACATGCGTCTAAATTATAAGGTCAGTGATTAATAAGGTGCCGATAGCACCGACAGCAAGTAGAGTGGCCCTGCGGAAACCGTAATGACGATCACTTAGTAAATCGTTGGATTCTAAATATTTTACAAGTTGTTGACTTTTTATTTATTTATTTACTTATTTATTTATTTAGAAGTATTCATAATACTTTAAAACATCATTAAAATTATATTATTGTACTAAGATTTATCTCATTATTTTTTAAAAATTGAACAATATTTCTCTTATACATATTAAAGTTTGTTTCTGTTTTTACAAGTTCCGGTACCATGTTGTAAAGTCTAAGCCCCTTGAAAAAAATGACCTCTGCATGGATGTTGTTTTCGCCATTGGTAAACGGAAATCTTCAGTGTTTCGCAGGTGGTATTGTTGAACATGTCTTACATATTCAAGTTTTTTGGTTAGGTAACTAGGCGCTATTCCAATTTTAAGTTTTTGAATAAAACTGTTGGATATTTAACCATTTTAGTGTGTCCAATATAAGTTGAATTGGAGTGTATCTATTATATTTTAGTATTGATCTTATGGCCTTATTTTGTAAATAGTTTTTGCAGTCTTTCTATTTGTCTATATAAATTGTAGACCCGAATTCAAAATGAGGTTTTATCATTGTATTATAACTATATATTGATCGCAGTTATTATTGATATTTTATTTCTAATCCGTTTTAAGAATCAAATTTTTTTTTTACCAATTTTCTTACATATAAAGGGTCCGCCAACGCTAACGTTTTTTTTTCAACTAGTGCTTATTCCGTTAATGGTAACACTTAGCTCATGTCTGATTTGACAGATAATTAGTTTTATCCTTCCGCTGAACGAATATGGTTGTGTGTACGCTTGAACAACGCTGGGAAATATTGCAACATTACTTTGAAAATCATGGTAATGTTGCAGAATCAAAAATCATCTTTTCAGATGAAGCTCATTTTGATCTTGGTGGGTATGTAAACAAGCAAAATTATCGCATTTTGGGCACAGAAAAACCCGCACGCATACATTGAAAAGCCGATACACCCAAGACGAGTCACTGTTTTGGATTTGCGGATTTTGGTCCAGAGGCATAATTGGGCCATTTTTTTTTCGAAAATGAGCAAGGAGTGGCCGTTACAGTCAAAAACGATCGTTATCGGGCCATGTTGAACGAATTTTTGTTCACAAAAATTGAAGAGGCGGATATTAGCAACATTTGGTTTCAACAGAACGGCGCTACGTGCTACACAGCCTAAGCTACACTCGATGTTTTGCGCCCTGTTTTTGAAGATCGCATTATCAGCCGCAGAGCTGATGTCGTTTGGCCACCTCGGAGCTGAGATTTGATACCGTTGGACTATTATTTGTGGGGTTCCGTCAAAAATAAGTGTTACGCCAACAAGCCAGAGACAATTGACGCTTTAAAGGACAATATTCGTGAAGCCATTAGCGAAATACAGCTGCACACAATCGATAATGTGCTTAAAAATTGGACCGATCGTGTAGGCTATTGCATGGCCAGCCGAGGCAGCCATTTGAATGAAATTATTTTCCATTATTAACCGCAAGGATTGTACTTTCAAATAAAAAAAGAAATTTGAGAAATATTCAGTAGTTTTTTATAGCATTTTCAAAAAAAGACCCTTTATAATCAATGTGTTCATTTAGTTTCAAGTCCTTATCAATTATAAAACCGAGGTATTTTATTTTATTAACTTCTTCTATTGTCTCATTATTAATTTTAATTATTGAGTCATCATCCATCTTAATTTTAAGTATCTTTGTCTTATTTTCATTTAGCTTTAGTTTATTCATTTTTAACCAACAATTTATGGTGTCTATGTCTTGTAGTAGTACATTGCTCATCTGTTTCCCCTTCCGCATATATTAGGGTGTCATCTGCATAAAGTATGATTTTACATCTTTTAAGTACGCTTGGCATATCATTTATGTAAATTATAAACAGCAACGCGCACAATATAGAGCCCTGAGGTACACCAAATTCATTATCCACTTCATTAGATTTTGTATCGTTTACCTTTGTTATTTGCCTTCTATTTATAAGGTGTGATCTAAACAACTCAAGTTCATTTTCCCTAATGCCATACATATGTATTTAATTTTTGAATAAGTATTTCCCTGTCAATTGTTTCAAAGACTCTTTTGAAATCTAAAAATACTGCCATTATCTTTTTCTTTCTGCCTATAAATTTCCAACTGTTTATTAAATAATTAACAGCTGTTTCACATGAGAAATTTTTTCTAAACCCTGATTGATATTCTGAGAACAAGTTATGTCGCTCCATGTATGACTTTAGTTGTCCTTTAATTACTTTTTCCACTATTTTCTTACAGGTTTTCAAAGTATTTATTGGGCGGAATACATCACATTTGTTTGTTTTTAAGATTTTTTCTACCGGAGATTTCACAGAGTATTTCCAGTTATTTGGGAAAACACCTGTCCTCATTGACATATTTATAATAACACATATATTCGGCCGCAGTACATTCCAGTTATCCATAATAATTTTAATTGTAACATTGTTATAATCTGGCTTGAGTTGTTATTACACTGAACTTAAATCTATTTGTTATCACAGGTAAATAGTTTATATGCGTGTTTTTTATAGAGGTATAGAACTTTAAGTTGGCATTACTTTTCAAGATGGCGACCGATTTAACAGCTGTCAAGTGTTTGATTCTCAGTTTGGCTTGGCAATTCATCATGAATAGATTCACGCCAATTCCTGATTTGCATAAGCGAATTTTGTTTAGCGATGAAGCGCACTTCTGGTTGAATGGCTACGTCAAGAAACAAAACTGCCGCATTTGAAGTGAAGGTAATCCTCAAGTGTTTGTGGAAACACCGTTATATCCAGAAAAACTGATTGTTTGGTGCGCTTTATGGGCTGATGGAATCATTTGTCCGTACTTTTTCAAAAACGATGGTGGCCAGAACGTTACAGTCAATGGTGATCGGTATAGAGCCATGATTACTAACTTTTTCATTCCTGAATTGAATAACCATTATGTCCAGGAGATGTGGTTTCAACAAGACGGCGCAACATGTCACACAGCTCGTGCCATAATAGATTTATTGAAAGACACGTTTGGTGACCGCCTAATTTCACGTTTCGGACCTGTGAATTGGCCTCCAAGATCTTGTGATTTAACAGCGCTAGACTACTTTCTGTGGGGCTATGTAAAGTCTTTGGTCTATGCGGTAAAGCCACAACGCTTGACCATTTAGAAGACAACATTCGCCGTGTTATTGCCGATATACGGCCACAAATGTTGGAAAAAGTCATCGAAAAATGGACGTCCAGATTGGACTACATCCGCGCCAGCCGTGGCGGTTATATGCCAGAAATCATATTTAAAATGTAATGCCATAAGATTATCTTTCGGATAAATAAAATTCATGTCAATCGAATAATCCATCGTTGTTTTATTGCAACTTAAAGTTCTATACCTCTATAAAAAACACCCCTTATATTACACATCTTCTATTGTATTATTAATTGACTTAATACTATTTATGAAGTAACTATTAAATTGAGTGGCTAAATGGTGGTCGTCATTCTTATATTCTATTGCATTAAATATCACATTTTTATCACATTTTTAGGTTTCCTAAGGACTACGAGTAGGTCTTTTATTTCTTTCCACATTTGTTTCTGGTCTTTGGCATTATTTATTTTTCTATTAATAAAATTGTTCTTTTCGACTTTAATTTTAGTTTTATATACATTTCTAATTATTCTATAATTAGCCCATGCCACTTCCATAAGTTTGGAGAGTGCGGAACAATCTGCCATTGGGCGGTATTTTTCAGGGTTGGTAGCCTCCCCCTTGTTAGGAATTGGCTTTATATTGGCAATCTTCTAGCAGGATGAAAAAATACCGACGTGATACGATGCACTGAAAAGGTTGGCTAATGGACACGAAAGCGTCGAAGAGCACTGCCTCAGAACCAGTACTGGTATGCCATCCGGCCCAGAAAACTTATTAACGTTAAGATTTGCAAGAACACTTTTTACAATTCTTACTATAAACAGACTGTCGAAGCTAATAAATAGCGTTGGAAAATGTGCATCAAGATAAAACGAAATTATGCTGAGAAATAAAGAAAAAGTTCCCATGTTTTTGTCTCTCTTTGTTAGGTCGTTTAATTTTGGGTCAGTTCTCGTAGATTCTTAAAAGGTCAGGGACAGTGCAATAATAATTTGAATAGATTGCTTATTGCTACGATATTATAGTATTCAATCAAAAAAGGTGTCAATGTCATTGACATTCAAAACAAATTCTTAAACAAGACAAGAAATAACAAATTACCACCCAATAATCAAAATAATTTCTATGAAAGAAAAAGCAAATCAAATAAATTTTCTTCCAATTACACACAAAGAAACACACAACAAACAACACGTCCAACTGATTTTTATTAAATTTATATGACTATTGAATCATAAATGAAACGTTATTGTGTTCCCGCCAATTTATGGCCATTTAATTGATCGTCTATGTAGCCATTAAACGAAAAATAAAAAGCAAAAGACGGAATGAAATATTTGCAAAGAAAATTTTCAGAAAAAAAAATAGAATTATTTTGAAACAAATTTCAGAGTAATAAAATGCACTATTAACGTCATTTTTAAAAGATCAAAAATATACAAATAAATTCTGCTGAAATAACTAAACCAAAAAAATTAGAAAAAAAAGTATTTTTTTCTTTGTTATTGCATTAGTTTGATATTTAATTTATTTTTTTAATTTTTTTCTTTTTTTATAAAATTTTGTTTTATATAAACACAGTCAATAATGAAATTTTATAATTCGCGGAAATAATATATTATTTTTGTTTTTTTTTTTAATTCTGTTTGAATAAAAGGAAAAACTCACCTTCCATAAGCCACAAAACAAATTTTGCTCTATTTATCATCCAAATAAGAAAATATTTATTAAAAAACAGGAAAAATAAATGGAAAAAAAGTTATGGAAATATTGTTGGAGATCAAAAGAGAAATAAATAAAAAAAAAATTTATGCTTTTATAAGTAAAGACAGAGCAAAAGTGGGGAATGAACCCTCCTGCTCTGTATAGAGACAAATTAGGCTACTGTACGTGCGATCGGGCTAGTTCGGAGTCCATAACAAGGATTTCGCAGGGTTAGGCTACGAATCCTGGTGGCTGTTATCACTATGCATTGGGTGGACGGTATGCGAGCTAGGAAACTAGGTCTACTACTGTAGAAGTTGTCAGGATGAAGAAGAGAAGGAGACCGTCGCACATATCCTATGTTAGTGTCCATCCGATTATTTCGGATATTAGGATTGATTTCCTTGGCAGAAACGAACTGCATGTCATATCAGACCTGACTGATATAAATGTCAGCAGGCGTCTGGTTGGTTAGATTCGGGCTGGCACGCAATGCAAAACTCTTGGCATTTGTAGAAAAAATCTTGACATTCAAAAATATTGGCGCTCGAAAAGCTTCCGTTTCAAATTATCGGTAGATGGCGCTAAAACGCAATGTCTCTGGTAATATCCATGAAATTGACGGTCAACACTATAGCTTCTTTGATAGGTCCGTATAAATACGGGCGATGAAAAGTGGATCACGTACGACAATAATGTGCGAAAAATATCATGGACGAAGCAAGGTGTAGTTTCACAGACGGTGGCAAATTCTGGATTTATACGAAGAAAGGTAAAGCTGTGTGTCTGTTGGAATTGGAAGGGATTTGTCTTTTATGAGCTTTTACAATCTGATCAAACGATTGATTATGGTCTCTCTCTACTGTCAAGAATTACCGAGATTGAAGCAAACAATTCAGTTAAAATGACCAGAATTGATCAACTTTACAACGCCAGACCACACACAACTTTGATGACTCGGCAGAAACTGAAGAGCTCGGCTGGGAAATTTTGATGCATCCACCATATAGCCCGGACAATACAGCTTCAGATTATAATTTGCTTTGCCCTCTGTAGAACTCTTTTAATCGAATAAATTTAAATTCCGTAGAGGTAGAGTTGCAAAACAATCGATAGTACTATCGAAAGTATCGATAGTCGTGTTTTTGGCTGACCATCGATAGTATTTTTCACTACCGATACTGTCGTCAAATTCTAAGAGTAAATATGGAGGTCACTAAATGTACATAGCCAAAGTCACATTTGCAAAAATTTGTTCGACGCAGGTTGTTTATAGTTACATAGGGACACAGTTTAAAAGTTTCTTAAATTTCTATTTATTAAACTCAAAGTATGACTTGTAACATACGATTTTTCATCGGAAACAAATTAATTTGCATTTCGTCGGACCATAGCATGTTGTTCTAATTATTACGTGCAAGCTGTTGCTTCCTTTTGCTGCGAAATGATACATTTCGAGGACTCTTACCCATAAGTCTAGTTTCCATAAGTTTTTTTTTTTTCTTATTGTGCGACTTGAAACAGGAGAATAAATTCATTTTTGAGGCTTTTTGATGACTTGAAGGGATTAATCTTTGAAGTACGAATTAAAAGTTTATCAAAACTGACAGTTGTTCTACGCTTTCTTTTCATAGTCTCTGCAGTTTTCTTTCACTGGATCTTATTAATTACTTTAGTTTTGGAGCACTTCATGGTCTGAACAATTTTCGCTATATATAAGGATTACTCTTCCATCAATTTTTATGACATACTGGACAAAAATAAAGTGTCCCCATAATTTGTTTCAACACTGTTTATTTATTATTATTCTTTCCCTTTCATTTAAATTCTAATGTTGTTGACACAAGTAGCACTCAAAAGAATCCGATAGTATCGATAGTTTCGATAGTTTGCAAAAAGCCTATCGATCGAGTGGGCCGACTATCGATAGTTTTGCAACTCAACGTAGATGCCTGCAGAACGCAATTGAATTAGTTTTACCCTCAAAAGTTCTACACTGATAGAATAATAACTTTATCCCAAAAATTATGAAAAGTTATCGAACAAAACGGTTAAATCAAGCTCGTTTGAAATTTAGAATATGGTGTTTAATTTTTGATCAAATTCGAAAACAAACTTTTTCGAACACCATTTATACAAATTTTTGTAATTCAATAGCTTTTTACAAAACTTTGTGTAAGGAAAACTTTAAATAAATACATATGCCTTAACAAAAATTTACAAAACATTTCATTTCTTGATTCTTGTAAATCAAGCGAAATCAAAGCCATCTGGCAAGTCTAATCCACCTGGACGCTACTTCTATGGACATCAGAGTGAAATCAGTGTTGTACCCAAGTGAGCTAGAGTCGTGTCTGGCTACACATTGTAACTAATTAGCTAACTACATAAGTAAAGATATTTAAATTCGGAAATCTAATTATATACAAAACGAAAAATACTAATCAAGCTTGGCCATGTGTAGTTCCCTACAGTGCACTATGGTTCCAAATCGAATTTTTTTTGGCAAAAATTAAAAAAATATATATTTTTTACTGGCAACACTCCAATCAATCAAGAAAACACATTAAAAAAAACAAGTTAGCAACACTGCCGGTCTGCAAGGCTTTAAAAGTTGAAAGTTTAAACACGTGTTCTTAAATAAATGTTAAAACGGTGTTACAATTGTACAACAAGCAAACCTTAAGAAATAAAGTTATAATGTATTTAAGAAATGGAAAATATAGCCCAAAGTAAATACTTTCATGGTATATTTTTTGAATTTTAATTTTGTTGAGTCCTGGTCGTAATTTTTGATATTGTGATTGTGTAGTTTTCTAGTTTCAACATAACCTATAAGTCCCGTGGACCAAAAGTTGTGTTTGGGCACGAACTTGCATGGAAGTTTAAGTGTAGAAAGTGTTCGTCAAAGTAAGTGTTCGTTAAGTGTATATTCATATCTCACTAGCATTCTTCAGCAAACACCCAAACTTGCCATCTTATTTCAGAACAATTTTTGATTAACCGTATCGAAATGCTTTCGGTTTGGAAAACAAACAGGCTCAATGATGATGTGCTAATAGAGTGAATCTAGAATACAATGAATCTAGGATACAATTTAACATATTAAATTTATTAATAATGACGATTTGACAATCATAAAAAATTCAGCTATGCGCTCTGACTTCAATTTTATATACGAATAACTCGAACGTCAAATTAACAGCACACTCCAACTGAACCGTGGTGATATTGACTATCAAATAATTTTCTTTCGCATATAAAAAAAATCTATAATAAACAGTACTATAGTGTTAAACAAGCCAAAAAGTCGGTCATTTTAAACTCCAAGTTTAAGCCTCTAAAACTGGACAGGATTCGACAAGCTTGGGCAGTAACCGATAAACTCGAGCAGGTTGATCCTATTTTATTTTCTCTATCATCTATGTAAATTACAAAGAAGTTATTAATTTCATTTGGGATACCTTCCCTTTTAGTGGGCGTAGGGTGCGCGCACATGGTCCAATTGACTTTTTTCTTAAATTTATTTATATGTCATGGCCATTAAAAGCTCTGACATGATTCTTTTAATTTATGCCAAAAAAAATAATCGATTTGAAACCATAGTGCATTGTAATGATTTTCTTTCAAACATAAGTCTCTTATACAAAATGCTAAGAACTCTGAACGACATTAACTATGCAGATAACATTTGTCTGATAACATATTGCTTCGATGATGTCCAAACGTTACTAAGGAAGTTGGCTGTAAACGCCACAAATATTGGTAAATATGGAGAACAAAAAATTGATGTGGATTAGATCGACTTGAACATTACCGCTTAAACTTATTGGCATCCAGATCGACACTGTTAATTCCTTATGCTATCTTGTAAGCACAATTTCAAAAGATGGCAAAAGTTTCCTTTCCAGCTCTTCACAAAGTGTTGTGATCGGACAGTATTGGCCAAAAGGCCGAACATCGTTTATTGAATAGCAGAGTGAGATCGAATGCGTGAGTGGATCCAAGCGTTCGTTAACAGATGTTTTTGAAGTTTACGGTGTATCTATTGGTTCTACACCATATCAACAGATGAGCTTTTTGGCCCTGACAGACAGTAGACTGATGAAGAGGGAAATTTTTGAGCGCAAATTGATCTGGATAGGACATATTTTGAAAGGAAAGCACCTGACAGGGATATTACTAAAGTCGTTTTACAACCAGGTAGACAAAGTATAACGTGGATTGCATCTGTTGGATGGGAATGAGTGAAACTTGGTGCCGGGTAACGACTCTTGTCAACGATCGAAGAAAATGAAGAGAATTCGTAATCGCCCTATTTTGCACGTGAACTTTTGTCATGTACCTGTATAGCAATAAGAAATTTAAACTGAAATTTTACAGGAGAAGCAAAATGATTTTTTTAATTATAAAGTAAAATCATTAAGGTAAAGCTTACAATATTGTTGATAAGAACACGTTGATTCTAATTATAGAAGTCTAAAATTTCGTGGCAACATGTATTTCATAAGCGTACAATGCACGCAAGCAAAAAGTCGATTTTTTAATTTTTTGTAACTTAGGCCTTTTTTGATTTCATATGACGATATGTATTTTCATATATACATGAAGATATGTACTGTACTGAGTCAGCTGCTTAACGTAAGTACCTGCCCTAGGACTTTACCCCATGGTGCCAATGTATGAGTGACTATAATGTATCCACCAACGCCTCCACCTATGATTAAAATCACCAGCTAGTACCAATTCGAAGCCATGTTATTTGGACATAGCCTCGACCTTGGTGAGGTGTCGTCACCCGGTTAAGAATATAACTCCAAACCGATCCAGCATAGCTCTCCCTGCGATTTGGGTCTAAATCACAACCACCTCGTTGCTCCTACAAGGGGGGCTCACCGTAGTCGAACAGAGATCATCAAGATTCCTGGGGCTTCCGACACCTGTGGTACCAGAATAAAACCTGCGATCAAGATTCGTAGAATAAATGCGGGCCAATACAAATAAAAACAACAAACATAAAACACATAACAACACAATAATAAACGGAGTCACCCTCACGGGAGAACTCAAAGTGACATCGTGCTCCACGGACAAAATACACAAGAACAAAAACACAACCAGTCAAAAATAGACCAGTACACAACACCACACCGTGATCGGCAGCAACAATCTCAAAGCAGCAAACAGCAACTATCAGCACACCAACGCAACCGAGCTGAAAAGGCTGGCCAGGAGACGGCTAAGATGGCAGTGCGGGTTCAACCTCCGCTAAAAGTTCTGTCCTTCTACACCTAAATAATTTCAGGGCAAAAGCGCCTAAACTCCTAAACGTACGATTGTCCAACAAGACCCTACAGAAATCCCATACTCCCCCAGTATGAGTAATACCCATACTACCTAGATTTCTAATGTCGGGGCATGTGTGACAAAAGAGGGCATATACACACACATACATATGTATATTCAAAATCCGGTTGTATTGTAGAATTCTTAACCGATTTTTTCTCAATTCACCAAACACTATATCGAAATGCTTATTTACTTTTATCTTAAGTGCCGAAATTCTTTTTCACTGATATCGTAGAACGTCAGTCGTACATACATACTATCACACCTTCTGTTCCTGCTCGTCATAGAGGACGCAATATCATCAGTCTCTTTCGAGCGTAGGGGCATCCAACGTGGTAACGCCCCGCCATCTATCGCAGTGCATTAGTTTTGTTATCTATGCAGCACGGTAGTAGCGAGAATTGAGAATTGAGTCAGTAGAGCAAGAGCAGTATTTGAAATGTTATCTTCATACGAGTATTTGAGTCCAACATTAGATCGGTTTTACTCTACGGTTTTACAACATGAAAGTTTACGGCTGTCATCACCAGACGCCTACAGGCATTCATAAGTCGTTGTATAAGACGTATTTTCTGGCCACGGGTTATATCGAATGTGGCATTGTTATGTAGGACGAATCAAATGGAAGTGGCGACTGAAATACGCAAACGCAAATGGCAACAGATTGGTTACGAGAACGACAATACATATGCAGTCATGAAGGAACATAATATCTTATCTGTCCACGATTTCTGGTCGTTTCTTCTTCAATCAGTCGAGTTGTAAGCAGTAGAGTTCTAAATAGTCGGGCAAATATTCACCTACACCGGCTGACGTTCGCTTTTTTCATAAAATTTGAACCACATTTTGGAACAAAACTTCGCTTATCTCATCAATGCAGCGCAGAATTTCATCTTTCAGTGTATCAGTTATTTGTTGGAAATTACTCCACTAGGCGTGTGGCTTGTGGCGTGTCCTGCTGAAACCGAGGGTCACTGATGTCAACATTAGCCAATTGTGGCCACAAAACATTGTTTATCATGGTTGGGTAGCACATAGAATTCACAGTGGCGGCGTTTCCTTTCACATTTTCGAAAAAATACGGACTGATGAGGACGCCTAACCACAAACCGCACTATACGGTCACGGATTTTCTGAGCCACATATGCGAAAATTTTGTTTGTTTACATAACCGCCTAATTGAAAATGGGTCTCATCACTAAAGATAATTATGTTGAAAATTGTGGTTCAAAATTTTGTGAAAAGAGCGAACGTCTGCCGACGTGCTAGAGATGGATATTTGCCCAATTGCCCAACATCATATTCCATTATTAAATCTCATATTTCTAAATATTTTATATTGTGAAAAATGAATGAATTTGCGAAAAAAAATGTGTTTTTAAGCAAATTTACTTCCTAACCTCAAATTCGCCCACTCTTTATTTCAATCATTTCCAAATCAATATAACTTTTTTTTGGGGGTGGCGTGGTGTGGTGGTTAGAGCGCACACACAACAACACAGACGACCCAGGTTCGAGCCCCAGCAGAGGACATGACAAAGAAAAAATTTAGTTGTGGTTTTCGAATGTTTAATAATAAAAAAAGGCTTCAACTTTTTCCCTCCAGACAACTCCATTTAAAAAAAAAAAAAAAAAAAATTAAGAAAAATCACCCTGACCCTTCTCTCATACCTCTGGCGATGATGACAAACATCAGACGGATGATCAGGAAAAGCACGCCACCACTGCGAAAAAATTACAATGCTAAAGTAAAGATCACCACCAAATAGCAAGGATCTTCACCACTACAAAAAAAAAAATAAGAATCATATGGAGGAAGCTACAGCGGATTAATCGTCTACTTAGCTTGAAATATCAAATTTATTTAGGAAACTGAAAGCCAATATGCTCCCTGGAGGAGTGACGGAGAGAAAAAATAAAAAATAACTTTTTACATGAGCATTCATTCATTCCTTTCAAATAGCTGTTGGTTTAATGCAAGTGAGTCAGTGTTGGCTGATATATGGGCATCAACAACATCTGGTGACATAAAACTGCGGATATGTTTTATACGACCCAGTGTTAGGAGAATATAATTGGCTTTTAGTAAGTGCATGAAACTTTTTTAAAACATATTTTAATTTCATTTGTATTTACTGATCAAATATAATCTGCTTTAAATTTTATTAAATAAGAAATTTATTTATTTAACAGTATTTACGTCAATTAAAATTTCAATTTTTTCATTATTTATAATATTTTTTTTCTTTACCAAATTATACTAAAATTGTTGTGAAATGTTTAAATAAACCATAAAATATTAACACTTACATTGATTGTTGTATAAATTTTTATTCATTCTTTTTCTAATTATAAAATACCAAATTAATAATAAACATTTAAATTACAGTGTTGGACGAAAGAAAATAAATATTTCCTTGGATATGCTAATTATTTTTTCGATGATATTTTTTTTTTAATTTTCCTAAATTTAAAACGCATTAGTTTTTTTGATTTACTTTCACTTTTAAAACGAAAAAAAAAAAATTCTGGAATAAAAACATACTCTAAACACATTTATTTTTCCTTAATTAAATATGTACATACATATGTATTTATGTATGGATGTTTGTTTGTTTTTATTTGATTTTTCTAAAACCATTTGTTTATTTTCATTTCGTATAAAGTTTTGCACCTCGGAATTATTCAATTAAAATAAGAAAAAAAAAGAAAAAATAAAACATTTCAATTACGTTTTTACCTATTGATTAGATAAATCAAGAAAAATTTTATTGGCATATTGTTTTAATAAAAATTAAATATATTCATACATACATACATACTTATGTATATTATAAGTTTAAAGAAAATTTTTGGCAAAAATAAAAAAAAAACAAAAAATAAACATACGAGTATTTCCCTTTTATGTCCAAAGTTTAAAATATCAAAACAATGAAAATATATTTCAATTATTTCCAAAATTTCTTTTTTTTAATTTTCTTTTTCGAGAAAACTATCAAATAAAGTCAAGAATAGTTGTTCTAGATATGAATAGAAAGTTCAATTTATTTCTTTATAATTAAAGGCCCAATTTAATAACAAATTAAAATCAATATTAAATGTAATGCATACATATGTATATACAACGTTTGTTTTTTGGAATTTATTGAAACATAACGTTTTATTCTCTTTACTTAAACGGAAATAATTAGCAGAGCCATCTTTTGCTTAAAATAACACTAAAAATCGTAAAAGCTTTTTGCTTAACATAACAGAGTCATCTTAATAAAAAGCTTTTATCAGAAAAAAATGTTAGGTTGGCAACAAAACAAATAAGAAAATGTTTAGTCGTTTTCGAAAAAATTCTGCAACTTTTGAACGGTTAATTTGTTAGAATTTCCTAATAATAATAAGGTCGGCTCAATAGTGTGTTGAATAAATAATGTGACGTCAGGCGTAGTCGGTTTTGTTTTGTCATAGAAGCAATATTATTTTTAATTTTATTTTATTTATTTATTTATTTATTAATAAAATTTATGTCCAAATCCTGTACAACAAGACAAAATCTTATGTTTAGAGTACAGGAACGTAAATAAATAAATGGATAAATATAACAAACTTAAAAAGCAGAAAATAAAATCAATGAAAATATTGAAACAAAAACATCCTGAAGCTATTAGCGTTGGTTGTGTGCAGCTGTGCTATGGTAGGTAAGACACCCGCCTACCAACCAGAAGGTTTTCGGTTCACTACCAGGCAAGACCATCTGAAAAAACGAAAAAAATTTTCAACAGTGGTATCAGTTCATAATATTATCTAGAAACTGGTTAGGAGTATAACTACTATTCAAAACTTCTCTAATGCTTTTGCCATTCGGAGCCGGCATTAACTGTAGCCCCACTTCAATGAGTCTAAAATTAGAATCGGATGCAGCTCACTGACTGAGAGTAGTCCCCATGTTCCTTCATGAAATGTTATGAACATTAATATTAGCTTTGGTGTTGCGTTGTTGATACTGTGGAAGAATGTTCCAAAATCGAATAGCATGTAAGTAGAACTGCCATTCGGATAACAAATAATGATGCCGAGGAATTATAATATTCCTACTACAAGGTGACTGAACAAAACGTAGTCTGTCAAATAAATAACTCGGTTTCCGCTTGTTTATTATTCAATGCAAAAATAACAGTACACGCATATTAAATAAATTTTCAAAAATAACATCGTAAAGACTCCTTAGTTGCTGCAAAAATATGATCATATCTTCTTAAATTATAAACATATCTAGCAATCACAATTAACAAACAGCTCGCCTCCGTACATTAGGCAGGGAATCAAATAAGTTTTTGGAATTAGAATTCTAGTTTGCGCGTAACTTTATATAATTCTGACCTACCAATGAGTTTAACTGACCGTCCCATGTCGAATTTCACTATTTATCATAATATATCTGAAAAATTTAAGCACAACGCTTCTTGTATGCAATACAATAAACATTGATTTCTTGGGTTTTCAAAAGAGACCATACATTAGCAGTTGCTCATAGAGAGACATATTGTCCACATATTTTCCATTTGTTGCATAATCGTGTGGTACTTTCACCTTATTGGCCTACAAACCAACCCTAGCCTGGTGTAGTGTGATAGACTAATGCATTCGAATTGCGTTTGAACATCGTCACACATATATACCTATGAAATGGTCACAAAGGTTACCTTTATGGTCATGTCTAAGCAATTGCGATAACCATCTCGTAGATAGCTTTTTTGTATAAAAATTGTAATGCTATCTCACACGCTTTTATTCTCCGATCGTCTAATATTTTATGGTTTTTATCAATTATTTGAAGTTGAACTTTATCAATTATAATTAAATGTAATTAAACATTGACATTTTAAAGAAAATTATCAACAAAATTTTTGTATTGGATAAAAGAACAGTACTCTATGAAATGTTGGAGCTTTGGCGAAACCATTTATAGGCCAGATTTCATCAATTTCGGTACAAGGCAAGACTAGCTACCTTGCAGTAAATACCAATAGTTAAATATTAGCGCTTTACTAGTGACATTGTCAGTAGTACCACTGACCAAGTAGTACCAGCACAGCCAATCATCTACCGATATTGAAATTCCACCAGTAGACTTTAGCACTATTGACCAGATAGTTCCTTTGCGATATATGGAGACATTTGAACCAAAGATTTACTAGTCCATTTTAGTGACTTTATTGACACACTGGTTGGCAATGTCACCAGAAATACTCTAGAACTGTTGTCTCTAAAGTAACTTCATTCGCTCATAAATGGAAAGTGGTTGACATTTTAAGAAGTGCAGTCGTCGCTAGAAAAAATTATTAGCACAGAGACATGTGGTTCTGGGCTGACTACAAGGAAGTGCTGACTAATTTTGATAATCTATATATGTAATTAATAGGCTAACACATTTCTTTGTATCCCTTTTACGCCCGTTCTACTGCACCGATTTTAAAAGATATATACGGGCTTAAAGCTTTGTCTGTGCAGATGTCCACAATATCAATTTAAATCGGCCCAGTACTTTGGGAGTAAAACGACTATTAAGTTCTTACTAACACATAGTATATTTTTTATTTGTCATATAAAAATATTTTTTTTTTTTTGATTTAAAAAAAAAAAAACTTTTTTTTAATTATTTTATATTTTTTGGACTTATCTAAAAAAAAAAAAAAAAAATTAAATCTGTTTAAAAAAATTTTGTATAAAAAATTTGAAATGAAATACATTTCAAACTAAATTTAAATTTTATACATAAAAAATATATTTTAGATGCTAGAATGCGGCTGATTGTGTCAGCCGCTATGTCCACTAGTATTCTTAAATTGCCTATCCAATAATCTATTGACTTTTTCTAGACGTTTTAGTAAACAAATGTATTTTTCTTTTTGAAATTTTTTCAATTTCATTAAATTATTACCATTGATATTTCATCTTATTAAATTAAAAACTCATCTCATTAAAAGTTTTTAAGCATCAATGATGCATAAATGAAAATTATGTTTTATTATTTTTTACAATAAAAACAAAAATCATAGGCTTTGAAGTTCTCGAACTTGAAAAGATTTCAAAGAAAACGAACAGTTAAAATTGAAAAATCACCACAAATAACAACCAACAGCGAAAAAAGAAAGATTAAAGTTTCAATGAAATACATATATTTTTTTAAATTCTATATATACATACGTATATACATAATTTGAATAACTTTTAAAACTTTTTAATCAAAAGGAATCAAAGCAAGTTTTGTAAAAATGTTAAGGATAATTTCAAGGCTGTAATCAATATTTTTTTACTCTTTTGTTGTGATAATTATTTTAAAAGGGTTTTAAGGTTATCAATTGGATCAAGTATTAGATATTAGAGTATATGTGAATCACACGATGACAACCCACACATTGATTCTCATATCCCATTATGAAAGAATGGCGAATTCAATCAGGAGCAGAGCTACTAAAGTGCAACGCAATTACGAGTGCGTATATAATACTCAATAATTCGAACTTATTGGAAGAATGAGAAATTGCCGAATGAACTGGTTAAGGGTGTTATTATGAATATACCAAAAAAGAGCGAATTCACAGTCCCTAACAATTGCCATGGAATCATCATGCTCTGCTTTATAAATAAGGTAATTGCTCAAATAATTGTCAAAAAAATCTCCGATAGGTTGGCGCCGGCTTTAAGGAGGGATCAGGCTGAATTCCGTCCCAATAAGTCCACAATTGATCATACAAACAGCTTAGCTGTCATTGTAGAACAATCTGTGGAATAGCGTTCACCACTGTAATTATGTTTCATAGACTTCGAGAAAGTGAATCACGATAAAGTGAATCACGATGTGAGTTGGAGCTTCCTGTCATGTACGAGGATCCCTTGGAAACTTATTGAGCGTTTATATTGTAATGCATCCTGCAGAATTAAACATGGCGGTGTAACTCTGAACTGGTGTCAGATATGGTTGTGTCCTGTCACCACTACTATTTATTATAGTAGTGTAGTAGACCTTGAAAAAGCCTTTAATAATGGCAGATAACGTTGGATTTGCAAGGCCGTAACGCAGACGATACCCGTATTTTGGCTCACAGTTTTCAGTCGTAAACAGAGACTTGCAATTGGCACGGACGTAATCGACCAATTTTGTTATCTCAGAAGTATCGCAACCATAAATGGAGGGTTGAGTGAGGATATGGATAAACGATTCCAGAAAGCCCGACAGACGTTTGGTCGTCTTTGATATTTTATAGGAAGTCTTTGTCGTCGAATTTTATGGTTGATCGGGCTTTACATACAATTTATTATTTTAGTGTATAAATAATGGATAAAAGCCTCATTTTTGGGAAAATATTTAAGCATATCGTGGTGCTGATGCGCGGAGTGTAGGGATGTCTCTTGACCTTAGTTTGTGAAGCATTTCTGACTTTTAACTAAATTGTTTCGAAAATGAAAACAACTTAAAACTTACAAGCTTTAAATATTGTCTAAGTTATTATATTGTTTGGTGTCAAGGCTACGAGTGGACAGTGCTACCCATACAACTATGAGTCAGACATGTATTAAATCTTTGAATTTAAATTAACCGTAACTAAACAGTAGGTTGTAGAATGTACTAGAATATTCGAAACTAATGTAAAATGAGTAAAAAAGCCAGGACGCTTACCTTAGTCAGTTAGTTAAAGTTTAACAGTCATAGAGTTGAGTTTAATAAGTGTTAAATAAATAACATAAAGTTGAATAATTTAAATAAGTGCATAAAGATAAACTGGAAATAAAGACTATAAATTTAAAAGAACTCAAACGTTTTAAAAGGCTAAAATGTAACAATACAAAATTTATAGCCTGATTTACGACTTAATAAAAATTCGTCAATTACATTTAAGCTGCTTCACCTATGTGATAAGCAAAAAATAAGTTTGTCTGATCTTTAAGTAAAAATTTAAGCCGATCTTCACCATATAAGATGGCTCTTTAATAAAAGCTCAAAAATTAAAAAAAAAAATTGTATTGGGCTTAATTTCTTTTACATAAGTATGACTCAACACAACACATACGCACATAATTCCAGTGACATTCCAAGTGAAAACACATAACTGGAGAAGTGCCGCAGAGCTCAGTTTTGAGATCTCTGCTGTGGAATGTCATTTATGATGGTATACTAAACTTAGCTGGAGATTGTAGATTTTGCACATGATATAGCCCTTCTGATAATAACAGATACTGCAATCGAAGTTGCGATGACAACTAATGGTAGTAATCACATTTTAAAAGCGTCGTTGGACTAGAGCTGCAAAGCTATCGATAGTCGGTCCACTCGATAGTTTCGACAGTTTGCAAAAAGACTCGATACTATTTGATTCTTTTAAGTGCTACTAGTGGCCACAATATTAGAATTCAAGTGAAAAGGAAAGAATAATAATAAATATACAGTGTTGAAACAAAAAATATGGACACTTTATTTTTTGTCCGATATGTCATAAAATTCTATGTATTAAAGTGTTTTTAAGGAAGATTAATTCTTATATAGAGTCCGCAATTTTTTTTTTTTTTTTTTTGAAAATGCTATAAAAAAACTACTGAATATTTTCTCCAATTTCTTTTTTATTTGAAAGTACAATCCTTCCGGTTAATAATGGAAAATAATTTCATTCAAACGGCTGCCTCGGCTGGCCATGCAGTAGCCTACACGATCGGTCCAATTTTTAAGTACATTATCGATTGTGTGCAGCTGTATTTCACAAATGGCTTCCTTTAAAGCGCCAATTTCTCTGGCTTGTTGCCGTTACACTTATCTTTGACGGCACCCCACAAATAATAGTCCAACGGTGTCAAATCGCAACTCCGAGATGGCCAAACGACATCAGCTCTGCGGCTGATAATGCGATCTTTAAAAATAGGGCGCAAAACATCGAGCTTCGGCTGTGTGGAGCGTAGCGCCGTCCTGTTGAAACCAAATGTTTCTAATATCCTCCTCTTCAATTTTTATGAACAAAAATTCATTCAACATGGCCCGATAACTATCGCCATTGACTGTAACGGCCACTCCTTGCTCATTTTCGAAGAAAAATGGCCCAATTATGCCTCTGAACAAAAATCCGCACCAAACAGTGACTCGTCTTGGGTGTATCGGCTTTTCAATGTATGCGTACAGGTTTTCTGTGCCCCAAATGCGACAATTTTGCTTGTTTACATAGACGCCGAGATCAAAATGAGCTTCATCTGAAAAGATGATTTTTTGGCAAAATCGGCATCTTCTGTAAGTCGATCGCAGGCCCAGATTCCCATCGTTGTTCAAGCGTATACACAACCATATTCGTTCAGCGGAAGGATAAAACTAATTATCTGTCAAATCAGACAAGTGTTACCATTCACGAAATAAGCTCTAGTTGAAAAAAAAACGTTAGATGGCGGACCCAATATATAGCTAAAATTGGTCAGACCATGAAGTGCTCCAAAACTAAAGTAATTAATAAGATCCAGTGAAAGAAAACTGCAGGCACTATGGGAAGAAAGCGTAGAATAACTCGTACTTTAAAGATTAATCTCTTTAAGTCATCAAAAAGCCTCAAAAATTAACTTATTCTCCTGTTTCAAGACGCGCAATAAGAAAAAAAAATCTATTGAAGATAGACTTATGGTAAGAGTCCTCGAAATGTATAATTTCTCAGCAAACAGAAGTAACACCTGCACCGTAATAGTTAGACCAACATGCTATGGTCTGGTGAAATGAAGATTACTACTTTAATCAAAAAATTCCCGGAATAACCCCCGTGTGGCGGTCCCATCATTCCGACTTGAGTTTTTTTTTTTGTTTAGTTGGTACACTTGTTGTTGATATTTTCGATAAACTTTAGTGACATAGTTTGCCATTTGCAAGAGCTACGTAGCCAAGAGTACATCTATCTCCATGTCTGTTGGCGATTTTTTAAATTTTGACCGGGAAGAGGTCGCAAAAGACATAATGCGAGTCTAAATCCGATCCCACATTCATTAAAGGATTATTACTGGAGACGAGACATGTGTTTATGAGTACGACACGCAAAAATCAGTCAAAAAGAAGGCAATGCTCACGGTTTTCATGGACTACAACGGTGCAGTGCATCATAAATATTTGCCAGAATGCCAAACAGTAAACAAACAGTATTATTTCGGCGTTATGAGACATTTGCGTGAAGCAATTCGCCGAAAGAAATTAAAAAACTCGTGGATTTGGCACCATGATAACGCACCGGCGCACAGTGACATTATAACTCGAAATTTTTTGACGAAAAATACAACAAATACTATCCAACAGCCACCGAATTCACCTAATTTGGCTCCCTGTGACTTCTTTCCGTTCAATCGAGCTAAGAACCATTACGGGAAATGCGTTTCAGCAGCCGTTTCTAAAATTGTAAAAAATTGCCAACACTCATAGAGATTGGCTACGTAGCTATAACGCTAAGATATAGCGGGAATATTGCTTGTTTCACATATTCAATATGTTGTTTAAGGGACAGTCGGTTAGCAATCACTACTCCTAGGTACTATAGAGCAGATTTCGGTACAGAGCTACTTTTTTCTTTTATTTTCACACGTACGTAGTCATACTCATAGGAAAAAAATAAGCATAAAATAAACAAAGAGCAGTAAAGTGAAAACAAGTGGAAAAAGACAGTGCAAAGTGGCCCGAGTGAGAGACTTCAAATTACTACCACAATTGTAAAATTCTTTAGAGTATTCTTACTTGTAAAAGCACAGCCACAATTTGTATATTTTCCGGCTAGTAATTAAAACAGTTTCAATTTTATGATCAGCTAATATAAGACTATTGCAGTCCAACCTAGAGCTGCAAAACAATCGATAGTACTATCGATAGTATCGATAGTTTTGTTTTTGGCTGACCATCGATAGTTTTTTTTTCACTATCGATACTATCGTCAAATTCGAAGAGTAAATACGGAGCCCACTAAATATAGTCAAACTCACATTTGCAAAAAATTTTTTCGACGCTGGTTGTTAGCCGTCTGCTTTTATAGTTATAGTTAGGGACACAGTTTAACATTTTCTTAAGTTTCTATTTATTAAACTCAAATAAAGTATGAATTGTAACTAAAATATGTTCGTACATACGATTTCGCATTTGACCCAAACAAATTACTCTTCGTTTCGTCAGACCATATCATGCTGTTCTAATTATTACGGCGCAGGTGTTGCTTCCGTTTGCTGAGAAATGATACATTTTAAGGACTCTTACCATAATTCTAGCTTCCATATGTTTTTTTCTTATTGTGCGACTTGAAACAGGAGAATAAGTCCATTTTTGATGTCTTGAAGAGATTAATCTTTGAAGTACGAATTAGAAGTTGACAGTTGTTCTACGCTTTGTTCGCATAGTCTGCAGTTTTCTTTCACTGGATCTTATTAATTACTTTATTTTTGGAGCACTTCACGGTGTGCTCAATTTTCGCTATGTACTCGTATAGGGACTAATCTTTCATCAAGAAACTTCAATATATAAAATTTTATTAGATCCTGAATAAAAAATAAACTGGCGCTATTTTTTGTTTCAACACTGTATATTTATTATTATTCTTTCCCTTTTACTTAAATTCTAATATTGTTGCCACTAGTAGTACTTAAAAGAATCCGATAGTATAGTTTTTTTGCAAACTATTGAAACTATCGAGTGGGACGACTATCGATAGTTTTGCAGCTCTACTTCAACATTGCAAATTATTGACATTTGTAGAAATCAATCTTGATTTTGAAAGACAAAAATCGTCAGAGTCAAAAATATTTGCCTTCGAAAAACTTCGGTTACAAATTGTCGGTAGATGTCTCTAAAACGTAATATCTTTGGTAATATTAATTGCATCAGGCAACACTATAGCTCATTTGATAGGTCCAAGTGATTCACTGGCGCCATAAAGTGGTTCACTAATAACAATAATGTGAATAGATGATGGACGAAGCAAGGTGAAGCTTCGCAGACGGTGGAAAAGACAGAAATGACATAAAAAAAGGTAATATTGTGTGTCTGATGGGATTGGAAGGAAATTGTTCATTATAACCTTCTACAACCTGGTCAAGCGATTGATTTTGATCTTTACTGTAAACAATTAACTTTAAAAAAGTGTGCTTTAAAAAATTATGACAAACAATATTTGTAAAAATCAAGCAAAAACAAGGCCATCTGGCAAGACTAGTCTAGGACTACACATCGTAGACATACTATAAGCAATAAAACAATCTTGACAATAAACCCAAGCGACTATCGCGAAATTTGTTTGTCTTTTAATAAAAATAAATAAAAGCGTATTTAAATTGTCTTAATCGAATACAGTTCTTCTGCCTGTTTCTTACATAATATTTTCAAAAACATACCCCTCTACATACACTTTTATTTAGATTCTCTAAAATAAAATTACTTCCACAGTCATTATTAATTCAATTACTCGGCATAATTTTTTTAGAAATTATGTAAAATACAATAAAATTACTATAAAAATAAAATATTAGGACAAGTAATGGAATGTAATTGTGTCATTTAAGGACTTGTGTTACTTATTTTTGAAGGATTCTTTTTTATAAACTCACGACATCCCAGCGACGTATTTTTTATTGACTCTCATTTTATACAAATAGTGACGTCACTTTATAAAAGAAAAGAAAAGTAGAAAAAGTAATAGTAGAAGAAAAGCCGCAATTGCTTACCTCCAATCATGTGCTGCAAATCCTGAACAATTTGTTTTGCATTGTTCACAGCGTACACCATCCTCGACTTCACGTATGATGACACCCTGCAAAGAGAATAAAAATAAAATAAAAAACAATAAAAATTAAATTATTCATAATTAATATCTTGTGTATTTTGCAATATGTAGTGGCACAAGTACAAGTAACGGTTTATAGAAAGGTACACAGATGCTTTAAGTATGAGTTCGTTCTAATGAATGTTTGTGCTATTGTTGTCGTTGTTTTAAAATATTAAAAATAATATTACAAAATAAAAAAAATGATGCGAAGTAAATATTTTCTATTAAAAATATACTCAAGCAATAACAAGAAAATTAAATTATATTAACAATATTAAATATTGTCATGTCATGACAACAGCAACACCAACAGCGACAATAATAACAGGAACAGTATCAACAATGTTGCAAGAGGAAACAGTAATGGTATATGGTATCCTGTACGACTGACTGCTTGTACACTTAATCAGACACAAACGTGAAAGAATTGTTTCTCACGCTGGTTTATTAAATATATGTATACTTTAACCCTTTTCGTTCGTATTAACCGATGCGTCACCCATGTACAAAGATGACTTATTGACTGGAATAAATGTTGGTTGAATGTTGGGTTGGTTAAATCAAACCAATCCGACTATTGTTGATCCCTTCCGAAGAAAAACTGACAGATAAATAAGGAGCAGAAAGAAAGAAAGTTACTATAGACAGTATAAGGCCGCAATCATAAGTGACTGCCACTAAGCCAGCGAACCTCCATTACGAACCCCACCAGGTTACCAAGCCGCTTCTCTCATCTAGTTTGCCCATATCCTAGTTGGCACATATCCTTCTGCGCTGAAACCGAGGATAGTCACCGAACCGGTGTGGCGTTGTTCCATCTATTCATCATCCGCCTTATCAAGGGAGTGAGCAGTATACGAGTATATCCCTATTATGACTGTCAGACACTTCCGATTTATACCATAAGAACTACAATGTACGATATACAACGCAGTTACTCTACGCTTGGTTCATTCTATCCAAAGCCCATTTCTTAATGTCTCTTAAGAAAAGCCCTATTGGCATCCATTGGAGAGCTGTCAAGCTTAGAGCCACTGCGAGCTAGACCGTCAGCCGTGAACGTCGCAGCGCTTAGGTATTTAGCAGAGTGTGATGTGTCCCATTAACGGCAAGATTGCCGCCTGACTACACTTAGGTACTACAGCATCCCTCTCAATATTGTCCCCAACCAGATCCAAGACTGCCAAGAATCTTAGTTTAGAATACACTGCAACTATGGTGTAGTTTATGTGAAAAAGCTCCATGAAGCCTGGCTGCTTCAACCTAGAAGTCCCTATTAGGAATTTAGACAGCAGTGATAAAACCAAAGTCAATCGTATTCCGACATAGAGTTTTCAATGGCCGATGTTAAAAGTTTTTTTGGCGTATCTAAAATGCTGCTTCAGAGCCTAAAATCGTTTAACTCCGTAATCTATAAGAGCGTAGAGTCATTCGAAGCTGTTGATTCTGCACTGAAGCGGGAGAGAGAGAGAGAGAGAGAGAGAGGTGGAAAAGGTACACTTGCACTTTTCTATCACAAACTAAATAGTTTTTTTTTTTTGAACGATAGCCTCTGACTATAATAGCAAACTCAGAATTTTACATAAATCACCTTACCTAAAACGGAAAGGTTGAAATTCCTGTGCTAAAAATGAGAATCAACCGGTACTTTTAACAAATTTGAACAAATTCTTCAGTGGCAGTCAAAATCATTAAAGAGATATGTACCAAAAAGACTAAGTTTTTGCTTCGTTAGTGTGGGGCAGTCACATTGAAAGCATTATACCGCTTCTTCTCCATTTAAACAACTTCACAATACCATACTCATAATGAAGTTAACCCATGCATTACACCATACATCCAACAGCATAGTGCAAAATATTTGTTTATTTTATTATAAGGCCTGGACCTTGTCATTATGTATGAAATACAATGTCATTTAATGACCGCCTCGGGATTGGTTACAGTAGACAATACGGCGGATTTTCGGCGATATCTTGAAAATGTTAGTTGTTAAATACTCTAACGTTAGGGTATTATCCGCGTAGACATGATCTGTAAAATAGCCCAACAAAAAAGTCTAACGGAATCTAATCGCATTATATTGGTGGCCAATTGACCTAGAAATTACGCCACCGGAAATTTCTCATGCAATAATGCCAAAATCTATCGTGTTGTGTGGCTCGTGGTACCGTCTTTTTGAAACATATCGTTCAGTTTAAAATGTTCAATGTTCCAAAAAAGTCGTTTATCATAAGGCCAGAGCGCTCTAAATTGAAGGCTACTGTGGTCTTAGCGCCATTTCCGAATAAAAGAATGGCCCAACAACACTTCCAGATCATAACGCTCACCAAAAAATCACTTTTTCCAGATGCAATGGCTTACCACAATTACTTCTTTGTTCACCAAACCCCACATGCGATAATGTTGCTTGCTGAAGGAACGAACGAGTGAGAAATAAGCTGCATCGCTGAAGAAAATATAATTCGAAACGTCAAAAATCAGTGGCTACGTTTGAATCACCACTTTTATAATAAGTTCTAACTATTTTTATACGTCTTCGGAACTTAAACGATTCATATTCGTAAATGGCACTGCATATGACAAGAAAAAAGTCACAAGTTTAACGTGAGTATTGCCACGCTGGTATACGCCACTGTTCACAAGACACGAGTGAATACAATAAGACCACCAAATTCGAAGGCATGTTACTTGGACATGACCTCCACCTTAGTAAAATATCGAAAACTATCTAAGCTCCTACCGATCTATAGGTCGCGGCACTCGGTTAAGAATGTAACACCAAACGGAACTAACGCTCGTTCAACTATTTGGCCACCACGCTACTCTCACAAGGGGTCCTCACCATAGCCGGGCAGGGACCTAGCTTCCTGTGGCTCCCGACTCCCGTGGTACCAGAATTAAGCCTACAGTCAAGCTTCGTAGCATAAATGCTGCTACCAGCTTAAGTCCCAAATAGCTCCGGACTTTTGGCCAATAACTGCAGACGGCAGACATCCTTGTCAGACCGGCGATTTGAAACCACTAAATAAGCCGATACCTATAAGCCTAACTGAATTTCTATCAAGAGCCAAAAATCTTGGTTCTGTTTCTTCGCCAGAGTACTGCAAGACTCTGTCTCTTCCAACCATCATTCATCAATAAAGTTCGATACCGTAACCCAAGGGGTATGAAATTCCCTTATGAGTCACATTCAAGAACGAAGATTGATTGTAATGAACATTTTTGCGTACTATTGCATAAATCTATTATGTTTGCCATAATCTTATATCGGGTATTTTTCTTTACAGTTACACATGTTTAAATCATAATGCTTTAAACACATAGCCGACAGCAGGCAGCAAGTTGTCGTTGGCAGCATTTGCTGCTATGCTATCGACTTCATAAATATACTGAAAGCAGCAGCAGCAATAAAATTAGGTTTCATTGAAAAATAGAAAAATATTTTTCAGTGGTGACAATCAAGCTTTTCAAATCCACCAAAATAAAATCGCTTTTTTTAAATATTACTCAAAAATATAAAAATTAATGAAATTATGTGTTTAAAAGTTTTTAATTATTAACATAAATGTTGTTTTATACAATATTATAATTTTATGTTGTTGTTTTCTGATAAACAAAAAAAAAATTATTTTACTTTTTTATTAAAAAAATTATACTGTAGTGGTATCACTAATTTTTGTTTTGCAGCCTAAAAAATATAAATTATTTTATGTTTGTTCTCTAGGCTTTTGCTGTCCTGCACTTAAAATAATTGTTTTCATATAAGTGTATGTATTCTAATTTTGACATGCTGTCTGCTGCTTGCTGTCGATTATGTGTTTAATGCTTAATAAAACACAAAAATATATTATTAATATCAATGAAATGGGCATTGCTGGATAGACAATTTTATGACATTAATGTTTAAATATAATTTCAGTTATGTGGCCGCTAAGGCTGGCGCGTGCGAAGCTCAATCTGGAACACCAATTTTTCCATACTTTTTGCAGCATATGCGGCCGTATTTGGTCAATAACTTTTCGAATATTGATTTTAAATTGCTCAGTTGTTTCTGGCTTATAGACGTAGACAAGTGACTTTATATAAAGCCAGAGAAAAAATCTTGTTGGCCAATTAATTGGACCATTACGTAAAACTACTATTTCATTAAAAGTTTCTTTGAGTAAATCAATTGTAGCGCGCTGTGTGACATGTGGTCACCATTAACAGTAACATTCTTACCATCATCCCTTTGGAAGTCATATGGACCCGCAAACTCATAAAGCGCACCAAACAGTAATTTTCTGTGTGTAAATGCGTTTTGTCGAAAGCTTGTGGATTACTCTCAATCCAAATGCGACAATTCTGCTTATTTACATGGCTATTCAACAAAAAATGTGCTTCGTCAGAGAACACCATTATTTTGATAAAAAAAAATTAAAAATTTTGCAAGCGTTCCTCTGGTATAAGCAAACTTAACAAAAAGCAACTACCAGCTGTTAAATCGGTTGTCAACTAAAGCAGTGTTGTCAACTCATAGTTGTGAGCTTCTAAGCAAAACACCTGATAAATACCGTTTAGAAGAACATTATTTTTCCTTGTCGATAAAAATGAAAACGTAAGAGAAATGCACCAGAAAGAAAACCTTCACAAGTACAAATTTGTAGATGTTGTTGTTCCATTTAAAAGACATGTTTTTTTAATGTTCTTCTATCACACTCTTAATTTTCTTTGCTTTTCGTTTCCTTGGCTTTTGCTTTCTCAGCGTCTGAGTGTAATCATTAAATGTGGCTTAAATCACTACTAAACGTAACAGTGATATTCTTTGCCAAAATTCAATGCCGAAGACGAAATGTCTAAAAGGGAACAACCAATCAACCAATTCAACTGACTAAAAACACTTTGATTTTATTTTTTTTTTTTTTTTTTTTGCTGGAAAATATGTTCAAAGCATTTCACGTTTTTTGGTTTTCTTGTTATTCTCTCATTCTTTTTTTTCGACTTAAAAGGAAAAAACGTTAACAGAAACCGATTTTCTATAGCAAGACAGGCAGGCATTGAAGAAAAAGCAAGTGTGTTTGAAAGAATAAAAAAGAATGGGAAGTGGCTTTAGTTGTGTACTTACACTACTCGTAGTTTACCATAGTTGTTGTATTTGTAGTCGTTTTTAAGTTGTACAACAAAACTAAATACAATACAAGGCACTGCTATTGATATTAGAACTGGGGTATTATGCGCTCTTTTCACATCAAGATATTGTTATTCTTTTAGTTTTATTTTTAATATTTTCATTTTAACAGAAAATGAAAGGAAGAGGCAACTGTAACACATTTCTCCTTTATTTTCCTTTCTTCGCCGCCATTACTATTCTACTAATGCTCATATTAAAGCGGCTCCATTTATTGTCAACCATTTAACCGGATGTAGGTCATCGATTTTTAGCATGAACTTTGAACGGAAATAATGCCGTCAATGTGCATGACGGAGACATGATACATATACACACATATGCACCATTGCACTCACGCGAAAACAATGCACTCATAAATAAAAATTTTATGATAAAAATAATGCCAGATTGGAGAATTAATAAATAATACCAAGTATATCAGAAAATACCCTTTTAAGAACTTTAAAAAAAAATTTTTTTTTTCGTTATTCCTCTTGGGATCATAGAGCTTCCACAAACCTTCTCCATCTTATTAGGTTTGCTGCCGTTGTCTTTGCCTCTTCCCATGTAAGATTGTTTTGCCTTAATCCGGCCGCGGTTTCTTGATCCTTGAGTATTCCATCTAAGTGCAATCCTTGAATACTACAGGGATTTGTTTTTGAGATATGGCCGATCCATCTCCACTTCCTTTGCCTTATCTGCTTCAGTATGGCCAGATATTACTTGAAAAGTAGTTCTCAGTTAAACGGTATAATTTTTTTTTTTTTAATTTTTTATCAAATTTTTCACTTAGTCAACACTCTCATGGGAACAACACAACTCTTCTTAGTCAACAAGCTATTAGCCAATATCTTGAATAAAAGGCTAACTGATGCACTTCTGTTTGAAATTTGGCACAACAAGCGGGTTTTCGTTCCAACAACTCCTGCATTTATTACATAAATAGTCAGCGAATAATAACAGAACAATCCTATGAGTGTCTCTTTATTTAACCTTTGCCGCATTCGACACTATAAAGCAGACAGTGATATGTTATTGGCTCAAGTTCAGGGTATAGTGAACACAACAATTACACTTTTCCAAGCCTTATGACAACGCTTTGCGCATAAGCAGATACTAAGTCAACAAATTGGCTTTAAGTTCGGAGTTAGACAAGAATGAATGCCCTCTATCGCCTCTATTATTTAATTTAAAACGTCCATTGACGACGTAATGCTTCATATAGGATTTGAACGACGGAGTATTGTCTGGGGTCTAAATGAACGCTTAGAAGAACTAGACTATGCAGATGATAACCACGAATGGCCATGCAACTCAAAGTAGGTAACCGAAGCTGCTAAGTACTCGTATGTTCTTAAAGTATACTTCCCCAAGACCAAGACAACAAACTCCCAACCTCTTACTATCTGTCAGCAAAATCTTGATGAAGTTGAGTCATTCTGCTACCTCGGCAGTATAATTACAAAATCAATTGGAACCATCACGAAAATGTAATCAATCGAATAAAAAAAGGCTAAACAGACATTTGTCTAACTGAACACGATATAAAAATCCAGTTACATCTCCATTCATACTTAAAACTCCTAGTCGAAATTTGCAGGCATTACAAGTCTTTGTAAATCGATGGCTGCGAAAAATACGTAGGCTACGGACAGAAAGTAGTTCGATCGTGACAGGATATAGTCCGATCCGACGCTGGACCCCTGAACGACATAACCCGTAATACTATCGGTTGGTACCCACAGGTAAGTCGAAGAAGGGGACGTTCCAACCTCATATGGCACAGACAGCTGGATGCTGAAGCAGATGTGTGTAACAAATCGTGGAATAGGATGAAGGTCCTGCCACACAGAAGAGAACAGAGTGAATCATAATCGTTGAGATCAGGGTTGGCAAAAAACAGGGTTTAAAAAAAAAGCTCAAACCATCGGGTTTTATTGCGTTTTTTGATAGTTTTTTGGGTCTTATAACTGCTTCCTAATTTCGTCCAACCAGACAATATTTTTTATTTGTTAGTAAAATTACGTTGTTTTATTATTTATAATGCAATTTTGCACTCTTGGTTTGATCAAGGCGGCGTTGTGTACTGTGGGCTGCTAAAACAGTCTGCAATTATTTACTTCGTTTGGATCGTGCATTATAAGAAAAACAGTCAGAATCCGAAAACTAACATCTTTAAGTTATTCTTTTGCATGACAACGCTCGGCCTCATGTAGAAAAGTTGCCAAACGATTGGCAATAACGATCATATGCCGCACCCAAGGTACTCTCGAACATTGGTCCCTCAGACTATAGGCTGTTGCGACGAATACGATATTCTTTAGCATGTCAACGAATCATTCTTTCAAGAAACATAAAATTGGCTTTAAAGTTACGTCGCTTAAAAAGGCGAGAAGTTTTTCTGAAGGGAGATTCGAAAATTGGCTCAAAGATGGAGAAAAGATGTAAGCAGTGATTTCATACGTTTTTAATCTGATATATTTGTTAATTTGTTATCATTTTTGAGCTAAAAAAAGAATCGATATAATTTGTACTCCCAATACGAAAATTATTTTACTTTTGTTGTAAATAAACTACGAATTACTTTAAATTAAAAACGTATCCGGATGAATTTAATATGGTTACCCAGTGAATTGCCAACCCTGTTTGCGAATCTATGATGCTTGTTGGAACAAGAGGCTTAAATATATATGCAGCCAACACTTAAAAGATGAGGCATTACTCGGGATATAAAAAAGAGCTTGTGCTTAAAGTTCCATGAACTGTATTAATTAAATCGTAGATAAAACATCAAATTGCAGTCTAAATTGCAGAATTTGAAAATTCAAATCTGTCTATCGAACTTAAATATTTCTTCCAAAATTAACTTCCTGAAGACAAAATTCACGATTTATGCTGAACTCCGTGCTACAATTGGAAATTTTTCTCTAATTACGGTTGCCAATATTTGCAATTTAAGGTTAATTTCTGATGTTTCGTAACCAAGGCATGGGTTTACAGCCTGTTCCTGCCACACGATTTGGACAATCGAAACTCACTCGGTGAAAATGGTTTCGCTCTTTACTGCAGAAGCTGCATTAACACTTCTGAAAGGCAGACAATCATTCACTTTCTTTGTGAGTAACCAGATCTGGTGATCAGAGTATTTAGGTTCTTTGGGGTGCCTTTTTTATGTTTTGGAGCAGTGTTCATACAGGGATGGCTGTAACTGCCTTTTTTTTTTCTTTTGTCATTAGGTAGTTCAGCACTTCAGATGTTGATATGAATTTCAAAATATCACGTTTTGGGTTAACTGGCCAGCTAATCTAACCTAACCATTTGGCTAAAGTAGTAGTGGTTTTTCGGCAAGAGGTAGTCTAAGTGTTGTGTGTAACCTGTGTTTAATCTGCATCCATATTCGGTACAAGATATTTTTAGATGCCTTCGGTATGTCAGCATTTCAAAACTATTATATCAAAAATTCTTAAAAAGGTTTAAAAATGTGGCAACTTTGTCAATGTTTTTAAATTAATATGTATAAACTGTAGTTAAAATGTGAGAAATTTATTAATATTAGGGCGCTTCAATTCATATAGAAAATAATAATTTTGCAATTATGTCTTCTAAACAGATAATTTTAGGAAGCATTCGGATTTTTTACAAAGCTAAAGAGTCTCAAGCCCTAATATTATCCGTAAAATACATACATAAATATAGGTCTCAGCTATAGGAACTAATCATGGGGAATTGTTATTAAATTAAAGTGAAGATACATTGCCTACCAAGGAATTTAAGCATATACTGCTTAGCAGAAAGTGCCTGGGTACTGCCTGGGTACAGTGTAGCTATTAATTGCTACTTGAGGGTCTCTTATGATGAAGACATTGGAACTTTGATGGAAATGAAAAGAAACATAATAGTTTTGGCTTCTTTAGTTTTTTTCAATGATCGGCTTTTTTAGTTCAGCGCATTTTAATGAACTAGATCTTCCACTTAGTTCAATAGTTCAGTGCTTAATTGTTTTTTTTTTTGCATATTTCATATAAAAATTTTCCGGCAACAACAAATTTTTTCAAAGTTGTCAAAGATAAAAACGCAAAAGGGGATTTTTCTCCTTTTCCTGCTGAACGAAAAAGTAACAGAAACGAATTATGAACAAAAAAGAAATACGAACTAAAGCAAATATAAATGAAATGACCTAGTCCGTCTAGCTAATAAAACTCATTGTAACGACCGGCTCTCTTAGTTCACTTGTTTGAATAGTTCAATAAAACTAGCTCGTTCACAAACTCGCCAATTTAAGAACATCATCGCAAAGGTAAGGTAACGTCATCACTTGTGGAAAAAAAGAAAAAAGTTAGGAGTCTATGATAAGCAGCAGCAGCAGCAGCAGCAATGCTCAGAACCACCACTATATTCATTAAATAAACAGAGGGCGTTGTTTCTGTATAACGACATCTTTCCCAGAGACCTGCTGAGAAGACCGATCATCAATCCAAAAAAAATTTTTACACAGAAACTAAAATAAGACAAAGATGCTTATATCCCATATGCTTCCAAGGGGAGCAAAATTTTCTAAATAATTTTTACTTCTGACTAAAAGCCACCCTGTTACGAAGTCTGTCCACTCGACGCAGGGTGGTCGGACAACCATCTTTGGTCCTGGATATTATGTCTTCGGATCTGTGCCATGGCAGGAGATTTTCAGGGCTTAATTCCCGTACCAGGATGGTTAGTCTTATCGGACCTCAGGTCGAAGTGGTATACCGATGGCTCCAAAATAAATGACTGTGTCGGTGCTGGTGTTCATGAACCCAATCGAGACCTGTCGATCCTACTGCAAAGATCGCTGAGTGTCTTCCAGGTTATGATCATGACCATAGCTATATGTTAGGAGATCAACCTGGACAGTTGGCTCAAGGGTAAGACCATTAATATATTCTTTGACAGCCAAGCTGCCTTAATGGCACTTGGCTCGAAACGCACAACATCTAGACTGGTCAAATATTGCTACGATATGTTGCAGAAGCTTTCAGTTTTTAACTGGACACTGTGAGATAGATAGTAAGAAAATAGCGTATGCATTGGCCCAAAAAGGTTCAATAACACTCTATATCAGTACGGAACCTTGCTGAGCAGCACCACTTACTACCATCCTCAATCTAATCAAGGATTATGAAATTGCCAGATGCTTGGAACACTAGAATGCTCAATAGGGACTGCATCACTCTAGGGTGGCGATCAATCCGCAATTTAGACTACACTCTAAATTTCTTAAGTTGGCAGGTCAGACTTGAAACTACTAACGGGGTTTCTAATGGGCCACTGTAGACTAAGAGCGCATCTGAAGAGAATGGCGGTTGCAGATGTGGATGTTGATGAGATTTGCTTTCAAGGATGTGGGGTTCTTTATAGGTTTAAGTGGAAATATTTAGGTGAACATAGGATCTCACTGGGGGACATATCCACCATTAGATCTGCAGGTGTTCGTTAGGAATGCAGCAGATCTGCTGAAGAAACTATAGACCAGAAGGAACACAATAGATCCCAAGTGTCCTGCAATAATACCTAGTCGGTGTGATGATAATGATAATAAGTACCACCCTACTACTTACATATTATTCTATGTAAATATTTGCTTAAGAAAAAACAGAACACATATACATACATAGTACCATGCGAAAAAATACTTAAAAAACAGATTTATTTCTTGTGTTCCAATTATTCTCCGGCCTGTTTTTTGGCTCAAATTTAAATTAAATCTCAACTATAATTCAAAAAAAAAAAAAAATAAATAAATATATAAAAACCAATAATCGTTTCTATTATCCACCAAAACGTCAACTGAATATTAAAAATTTCTTGTTTTTATGGCAACTAATTTCAAGAAAAAAAAAAAACCCAACCTCAAGTAAACTGACAGACTCCTTTAAAAAGTACTACTGCAACCATTTGGAATTGACATTTTAATTTTGAAAAATTAGTCAGTCAGTCATATGAGTAACTACTGATGTACATACAGCCAAGCAGAGCAGCGTGGGAAAACGTGACTTAAATGCAATTACACAGTTGGTAGACTCGTAAGTATGTTTGCAGAGGAAATCTAATCATAAAAATATAAACTGATAAGATCCAATGATGATGTCAGTAGAGACAAACAGAGAGACTAGCAAATATTTACCAGAGAAAATATCTCGAAAAAAATATGAAAATTAACGCAAAAATTTCATGTTTTTCCCTAAATATGCACATATTGTTATGGATTATTTCTTACAAAATAGTTTTGGAGCCAATTTTTAAACAAAATTCAGGGGAAACTGTGAAGAGAATTTATTGTAGCCTTTCATTAAATACTTGTTTTACAAAATGAGACTTTCGACTCTTTTCTTTAGGATTATGTTAAGCCCATATGTTAAGCCCATATATGCTACCTACGCCACCTACTGGGAAACGGCTAGATTAAGTAAGCAAGGACCAGCTCCATTAATCAAGGACTAACGATCAGAGAGTGACAATAAGTACTCACAAACAAAGTATGCTTAAGTACTTGTCTATATTTTTGGGTGTTGTGTATACCAATACATTTACAACATACAGATATAATTCCACTTCATCTTTCTAGCAAACATCTTAAGCAACTTAAACAACATGTTTGTATCTATGTTATGCGCTATAGCTATAAAAATACTTGTGTGCGCGCATACACATTCAAAGTATGTGTATCAATGAGAATGGAAAAGTATTGAAAGTACATTATATACTCCTGTGTATAATAAGTACTTTTATGACATGCGTGTATGGGTAAATAAAAGAAATTGTATGCTTTTACATCAATGTTGACCTTGCCGGATACTGATGAAGTTTTTAAATAATTATCATAAATAACAGAATAAACATACAAATACTTATTAGAGAATTTTTTTATCATATGAATTTTTGTTATTTCTTAGTTTTTTAACAAAACCCGTTAAAAGTTTTTTGAAAATAGTCTACATATGTATTTAGCCATATTAGCTTTACTACATTATTTTATTATTTTATTAACTGTATCACAGCGATTTCGAAAGGTTTTGTTTTGCAGAAATATACTCTAAGTCTACCCTGTCTGTGTATACTCGAGTAGAAATATACACATACCCAACCATAAATATATCCATGTTCATAAACACAGACACTTCACGCAACTCCTACTTGTAGTTATTTAAGTTGCGCTGGCTTTGAATATGTTGTTGCTACCAATACTTTAAAAGCACACAAAACCATACTTTGTCATTCTCTGCCTTATACTGCACAATTACGCGAAGAAGTTATTTCTAGATGACGACACCCTAGGACAAGAAAAAACAGAACTGGAAAAATAGATTAACGAAACTAACACAAGTTAAATGAGATCATGAGCGAAAAGTCTGTTCAAAGAGAAGAGATATAACATGGAGTGTCTCACGACAACTCGAGGACCTGTATTATGCCGATTATATTTGTCTAATCTGGCAAAAGATCTCCAACATGTAGTCAAAATTAAAAGACCTGAAAAAACTGGCTCGCAGGGTTGGACTTCAGATAAATATCAAGAAAACCAAAGCCATGAGATTTAACAACAATAGCACAGAAAACATCATGCCACAGGGTCAACCAATTAAGTATGTATATAGTTTCTGCTATCTGCGAAGCAGAATGGCATCAAAATGTGGTGAAGAAAAAGACGTTAACAATAGGCTCAACAAAGCAAGAGTGGCATTAGAATGACTGCAGTTAGTATGGAGAAGCTCATACATCTCCAGGCAAACCAAGCTTAGAATATTCAACTCATGTGTAAAGTCAATTCTGTTGTACGGCAATAAAACCTGGCTTGTGTCCGAAATCACCACAGTATTCACCAACAAATGCTTTGTAATTACTTGCAAGATATTCTGGTCTAACACCATAAGCAACAACGAACTATGGAATTTGACAAATAAAGAGCCCATACTGCAGCAGTGAAAGCAAAAGAAGCGTAGCTGGATCAGCCATACCTTAAAGAAAAATCCCGATAGTATTAGAAACACCTGACAATGCACAATTATCGACGAACCAAGGCAAACGCAAGGGCAGTAAGCCATATAAGATGGAAATATTTTGTCGAAACCCAATGCTCCCAAGAGGAGTAATATCGGGTGGGCCATTTAAAAGTTTAAATTTAAAAATGCAATATAACAAAAACAGTTTAAAATTTTGCAAATTTATTTTTTTGTTGTGAAGTACAATTGCTCCGATTAGAAATTAAATATTATTTCATTCATATGGCTGCCGCGGCTGGCCTCACAGTACCCATTCGGAACAATTCGCGAGAATTTTTTCGAGTGTATGGGGATGTATCTCGGCAATGGCATCACGAATGTTGACCTTTAAATGCTCAATTGTCCCTGATCTGTCGGCAAAACACTTGTCTTTAACGGCGCTCCACAGAAAATAGTGCAACAGTGTCAAATCGCAGCTTCTTGGCGGTCAACTGACAAGACCATTTCGACTAATTAAACGGCCATCAAACGTTTAAAGCAATAAATCGATTGTGGCATGAGATATGTGGCATGTTGCACCATCCTGCTGAAACCAAGCATTATTCACATAATCGTTCATTATGAAGAGCGGGCACAAAAAAACGGTTGTCATGGTGCGATAGGTTTCTCCATTGACCGTAATGGTTGCGCCGTCCTCATTTTCAAAGAACTATGGGCCAATGATGCCTCCGCTCCACAAGCGGGACCAAACAGTCACTCGTAATGGGTGCATTGGCTTCTGTAAGACCCAATTGGGATTTTGTGGGGTCCAAATACAGCAATTCTGCTTATTAACGTACCCACTAAGATGCAAATGAGCTTCATCCGAAAAGATGTTTTTTTTGGCAAAATCGACATCTTCGTGCAGTTTCTCTTTGGCCCATCTAGCGAGGCGAAAACGAAGCAGATGGTCATGCGGCTGCAACTCTTGAACCAATTGAACTTTCGAAAAATTCGTGCGTTAAACAACTGGTGCGTTAAACGTTCAATTCTTGAGAACGATAACGAGTTGATGTTTACAATTTCAGCCACAGCTTCAATATTTTCGAGTGTACGCACTGTACGTCTTGGCGCATCAACAATTAAACCAGTTTCATGAACTTTAGCAATAAACTTGCGTATACTGGGCACTGGTGGTCCTTCTCTGCGATCAAATTTTGTACGACATTTTAGTGCAATTTGCGACCAATTGTCTTTGTTTTGGAAATACATTTTCAATAAATCCCAATGTTGCTCAAGCGCAAATCGATTTATTTCGTTCAATGGACATAATATACTGAATTTTGTTTCAGAATAAAATAAGTATTGCCAGATACGAAATAACCGCTGGTTCAACCGATAGATGGTCCAACCGATGATACAAGAATGGCAATTGAGTAGAATTCTCAAGGATCAAGAAACATGTGGCGACACACAATTATCCATCAACTAAACAAAACAATCTTACTTGGGAAGAGGATAAGACAACGGCGGCAAACCGTGTAAGATGGAAATTTTTTGTCGAAGAGGAGTAATAGTCCCAAGAGGAGTAACAACTCAACAACTCATGAGCAATTTAAGGTCAGCCAAACTCATGGCCTTAATGAATGAACACCAAAAAGTCTAAAAAAGTAGGAATTTTACTACAATTGTACACCACAATGTCATTTTACCATAATCACTACTCTTTTCAGGGAGAGAGAGAGAGAGCGAGTTTATAATTTAAAAAACAACAATTTTTAAATCACTAGCCTTGTATTTATCACCTCACTAACGCACTTACTCTCCTCTAATAACACGACTAAATTATGCACTTTTGAAGTGTACATTCCAGCAGGCGGGATACTCAATTTTATGACGAATAAATTATATTTTCATGTATGACACGCTTTAAAACATCTCTTCTTGACAAAATTTTTTTCTGTTTTTCTTTCTTTTACTCATAGCATCACCACTTTCATGAACGACACAGTCTGCCTAACAACTGCAAACTTACAAATCATGAGGCATTTATTATATGAAAAGTACTTAAGAAAAAAATGTAAAAAAACACACAAAAACTATTGTCGAAATTGTTATCCTTAAATAGAACAATGATTATAATGAATATTTGAGTGCTTGCATAGTTGCGAAAATTCCGCCCATTTATCCAAAAACTGAAAGATACTTTCTTGTACACTTTAGAACGTTTAGATTAAAAACTTTTCCTGCTGCTGCTGTTATTATGGCTCCAATGCTGCTGCAGGATATTCACAACACACACACTCACACAAAATTAAACAAACTTACAAGCATTTAAAATAAACTACTAAAATGTGTGTATGTATGTATGTCATACATGAGTGCATATCGTTAACAAAAATCAAAAAGGCCCTAGTTACTCAAAAAATATTTTTCTACAGATTTTTTTTAAAAATATATTTTTTCTTCGTCACTCCTCTGGGGAGCATATTGGCTTTCCACAAAGCTTCTATTGCTTTCTTTCAGTTTTTTTAATCAATTTGATATTTCAAGCTAAGTAGATGATTAATCCGCTGTAGCTTCCTCCATACGATTTTTTTTTTGTGTAGTGGTGAAGATCCTTGCTAATTGGTGGTGACCTTTACTTTACTACCTTTTTCCCAGTAGGTGGCGTGTTTTTCCTGATCATTCGTCTGATGTTTGTATTCATCGCCAGAGGTATACGAGAAGGGTCAGAGGGGCTTTTTTCTTTATTTTTTTTTAGCTGCAGTTGTCTGGAGGGAAGAAGTTGAAGCCTTTTTTTATTATTAAACATTCGAAACCACAATTAAATTTTTTCTTCGCATGTCCTCTGCTGTGGCTCGAACCTGGGTCGTTTGTGTTGTTATGCATGCGCTCTAACTACTACACCACCCCAAATTAATATTTTGTTTATTGCAACGTAATTCCATTTAGATAAAGAGCATTTATGTTAACTTTTTTTGACCCTCGAAGTAGTTCTAAGAAGTACTGGTTGTTTTAGTCTTAATCTCCTGTCTCGCTGTAAATCTTCTCTCGAGGCTCTTTTGAGTTTTGGGAAACGAAACAAAATTATAAGGCTCAAAATCTGAGCAATACTGTGGCTAGGGAATCACAATTTCTGATTCAAAAATCCATCACAAACAAGGATAGTAGTTGGCTATCTAGTCGAAAATTAGCACCGTAGTGCATTTTTGAAACCAATTCCAGACCACAGGTAATAAACTACTTAAAAGGCAAAAGAAAGAAAAAGAACAGAAAAAGAGGGATTATAGCCACCCCGAGCCGTTTATAAAACAAAGAAGATTTATGGGAGCCAGGTATCCGCACTGCGCCAAGCTATTAAAGAAAGATACCCCAAAGTACCTCAATCAACTGACTACCATCACTTTCATCATACCGCTTATGCACTTTTGCAGGACACTGAGACCCTTGGGATTTATTATGCCCCTTACGGTCTATAGTCTGCTTAGCAGTTCTGCTGCCTTCCTAATGAACACTAGTAGATTTGGAACCATAATGGTAGATATGTCACCCAGTGAGGTTCTATGTCTACCTAAATATATCCATCTAAGCCTATGAAGAGCCCCACATTCACACAATATGTGTTACGCTGTCTATGATGCTTGTGAGCACAGTCTACAAATATACACTTGTGTGACCGCCATCTTTTTCAAATGCGCTCTTAGTGCACAATGGCCCATACAAAATTTCGTTAGGAGTTTTAAGTCCGGCCTGACATAATCGACAACATCAGAGCGACACCCAAATTGCGAACTGATCGCGAAGTCCCCTTTGAGCCTTCCGGTGTTCTAAGCATCTAGTAATTTCCCAATCCTTGATTGGATTGAGATTGGTCGTAAGTGGTGCGGCATAGTAAGGTTCCGGACCAATATAGGGTGTCATGGAACCTTTGCTAGCCAATGTAAGCGCTGTATCATTACCATATATCCCACAGTGTCCAGGCACCCAAAACAACTGGACCTTATTTTTAAGTGAAAGTCTCTGCAACATATCGTAGCAACATTTAACGAGTCTAGATGTCACACTATAATCCTCTGACTGCCAAATCTGGACATTCATAGAGAAATTGAAGGATTGTCTCGCTCTCAGAAGTGCTTCTGCAGTAAAGGTTAAAGGTGAAAGGTATTTTCCCCTTTTTCAATTTTTACACCACTATGAGTTTGGATATAGTGCGGTGGAGGATACTTGGAAGATTCATGGTACTGCCGCTGTCATACCAAGGCGAGAAACTCCACCTGTTCTGTGCTCTTCTATGGCAAGTTTGTCAGCCTTTTATTCGCAACGATGTTCTCGTATCAAAACCCCATATAAAAGAAACAGTATTAACGAGGAGCTTTATCACCAGGGCGCTATGAGTAGTCTCTCTATCAGAGAAAATTTTTAGTCTACTCAGATAATCCCGATCCTACAGCATTTTACACGCTTGAAGAATTACAAAAACTTCCGCCTGAAAAATGCTAGAAGTCTTCGGTAATGTATAGGATTCTGCAAAGTTGTTAGACTTGGAAATAAAAACCAGCCGCCACATCGGATGCCATCGGGGATACGTTTGTGAAGACTGTAAAAAAAGAATCCCCTTCCCGGTAGGAATAGCCGGCAAAAACTAGTTTGCCTATAGGCAAGTCTGTACCCAATTTCTTAGAAACTGACTAAGATTCCCCAAAACGCTAACAGGGCCGCAGAGAAATTATCTTAAGAGGCCCAGTGCTCTCGGCAAAGCGATAAAATGTGTGACGTTACAAATCCAAACTCGCAATCTTCTGCCCTCTTTCTTGGTGATATGTTTCTTACTAAGAACCTCTCACCACACTAGATAGCCATAGGTAAGAGTTGGCAGAGTCACCAGATTGTGCGTCCAGAACACAATCTGGTGGTTTAAGTCCCCAATTTCGGCCGCACAAATGGTTGCAGGAACATAAAGTAACACTGGTCTTTTTTACCCGCTCTTCGATATGCAACTTCTAATGAAGTTTTGAGTACTTGACCCTGGACTATACTTGTAGAGATTAATTATTCAATCTGGTTATTGTAAAAGTGAGTGGTTGGTTCCTTCTAGTAAATAACACAAGCTCGGTCTTCCAGAATTTTCCTCTTTACCGAGGAAACCTAAAGCCCTGAAACCTACAGGACCAAGTTGTTATTCAAGGATAAATGTCAATTGATTTTGTACTGTTGTACTACTACTACTACTTGTGTAAAGAACTGGATACTATACACCGCGAAAACAATGATCAAAATTTAAAAATTTGTTAGTATTTAGAGCACGTTTTTGTTCAAAGATTTATTCTTCTAGTTTCTATGTCATAACAATATTTCAGAATCATCATTGAAGATTCTTTTGAAGTAAACCAAAAGAAACCATACGAGTATTACATAAGCCAACCGTTTATCAACATTTTATTCAAATGTGCAACGCACCGCCGAATCAACTTCTTTATTTAGTGTATTTAAAAGGCCTTTTAAATTTTAAGTAACGATCTGATTTTACGAGCCCATTTTCACTTAAATAAATATTTTTTTTATATTTTATTTTTAACAATTTCGACAACATTTTTTGGCATGAGGCCAAATGCAGTTCAAAATCCATAGAAATTCAAAAATACTTTTAAAGATGAAAAAATTTTATGGTAAAAATAGTTATAGAAATACAAAAAAGACAAAAAATATTTAAAAACACATGCGTTCCAATATTTATGTATAATAAAAACCTATAAAATAATACAAACGCAGCAATAAACAAATTAGGGAGGTAATGATTTGATTAAAAAGTTTAAATAATTTTTTTTTTCTCCTTCACTTCTGTAAGAGGCTATTGGCTTTCCACAAAGAGTCCATTGCTCGCCTCCATATGATTGTGTAGTGCTGAAGATCAATGCTAAGTGATGGTGGTGATCCTTACATAGAGTTTTAATTTTCTTCCAAAGGTAAACTGGAAGGCCAGGGCGACTTCTTTGAGATGGACTTATGAAACTACAATTAAACTTTTTTGTCATGTCCTCTGCTGGAGATTCGAACTTAGGGCATTTGTGTTGTATGTCTGCGCTCTAACCATTACACTACGTCACACCCTATACAAATAATATTCAAATATGTCTGACATAATTTAATGTATTTAAATATCGTGTGGGCCACATATCGATTTAAATTTTAACCAGCGGTTATTTTGAATCTGGCAATACTTACGTCATTCTTTTCTGTCACAAAACTAGTATATTATCTCCAGTGAACGAAATGAATCGATTTACGCTTGAGCGACGTTGGGATTTATTAGAAATTGATTTCCAAAACAATGACAAAAAGCTTCTTCGTGGGTACGTTAATAAACAGAATTGCCTCAGAATGGGCCTCAGAAAACCCTAAGGTGGTCTTACAAAAGCCAATGCACCCATTAAAAGTGACTGTTTGGTGCGGCTTGTGAAGCAAAGGTATCATTGGCCCATTGTTCTCTGAAAATGAGGACGGCGCAACCATTACGGTCAATGGAGACACCTATCGCACCATGATAACCCATTTTTTGTGCCTACTCTTCATGGTATTAATGTAAACAATGTTTGATTTCAACAGGATGGTGCAACTTGCCACGCATCTCATCCAATAATCAATTTATTGCGTCAAACGTTTGATGGCCGTTTAATTAGCCGAAATGGTGATGTCAGTTGGCCGCCAAGAAGCTGCGATTTGACACCGTTGGACTATTATCTGTGTGGCGCCGTTAACTCAGAGACAACTGAGCATTTGAAAGTCAACAAACGTGATGCCATTGCCGAGATACGACCCCATACACTCGAAATAGTTTTCAAAATTTGGTCCGAGGCCAGCCGCGGCAGCCATTTGAGTGAAATATTTCATATCTAGCCGGAACAATCGTACTTCACAACAAAAAAATTAATTTGATAAAATTTTAAGCCGCTTTTGTTTTTATGCTTTTTAAATTTGAACTTTTAAATGGCCCACCCGATACACTTTTAGAACTAGAGAGTCCTTAACATCAAGTTTTTTGCCCAACTTAATTTGACATTTCTTTGTTTCAGTGTTTGACAAATTTAAACATGGAGAGGTATACAATTGAGCAGCGCGTTAAGTCTGTTGAAGCCTTTTACGAAAATGAACGCACAAAATCAGAATGCATTTCGTGCACTTTGTGATTTTTTTGGTCAGCATAATCGACCAAATGTTTCCACAATCGGGAGAATTGTGCGCAAATTTCAGCAAACTGGGTACTTAGCAAATGTGGTAACACCTGTGCATGCTCGTCCAGTTCGTTTTGCGGAAAACATTGCTGTTGTTCGCGATAGTGTGGCAGAACAACTCGTCGTCGTGCCCAACAATGGAACATCTTACTGACATCATTGATGCGAATTTTGAACAAAGATTTGAATTTATACTCATACAAGATTCAATTGACTCAAGAGCTGAAGCCTACTGACCATTTCAAGCGTCATCAATACGCCGAATGGTTAGTTGAACAGACAGAAGTGAATTGTGACTTTACAAAGAAAATCATCTTCAAAGACAAGGCACACTTTCACCTCAGTGAATTCGTTGACAAGCAGAATTGCCGCATTTGGGCAATTGTTGAAAAGCCGATGTAGTGCCAACAGGACGATGCCACTTGCCACACAGTCAACGAAACAATGGCTTATTGCGCGGGAAATTCAGTGGCCGTGTTATCTCATGTCGTGGCCGATGTTAATTGGCCCCCACGATCATCTGATTTGACACGGTTGGACTTCTTTTTTTGGGTATATTTAAAAGAAAAAGTGTACGTCAATAAGCCAAGAACAATTCAAAACCTAAAGGATGAGATTATTCGGCATATTAACGACATTGAACCTCAGTTATGTCTCAGAGTCATTGAAAATGTGGACTGAAGGATAGAGATATGCCATCAAAGCCGTGGCAAGCATTTGGCCGATATTTTGTTTTACACATAATTGTCATAGATTTTTCTATCATAATAAAAAATATTAAAATAATTCTCTTTGTTTTATTTACAATTAACATCGTGCGTTTTGGTAGGACCACCCTTTATAAACCAAAGAAGACTCTCAGAAGCTACACTTTTATACAATTAGAGCACTAATACTATATGCTCCTATCATTTGCGATATTCTAAAATATAAAAAAGGCTTTTGAAAAATGTTTCTCTGATTTAAACTTAATCCTACTACTGCAGTGTTATAATTTTCTGAAAACTAAACTCTTTTTGGACAATAAAATTATAAAATATTGAAAAGCAATTAAATTTGACCAAATTGGCCATTAAAAAAATTACACAGAAGTGCACACAATTTGCCTCATGTACACTTACATGCACTCACACATCAAAGAGCACTCAGCCTAGAGACCGAAACTGCTCATATGGAATTTTTAAAACAGATTTGTAACACCATTTGCCGCAAGAAAGTTAAATGTACTTTGAACGTTCTCTTTTCTTTTAACTTGAGTTATAAGCATATATTCCAAAAGAAAGGATTTTTAAACTTTTTTTAGATTTTTATGGATTTGTATTTCAATGGATAGATCTTTAACAAATTGAAAATGATCTTTAACAAAATGGATAGGCTCTGAAAAAATGTGCGGGTGATGTTGCCAGATAAGCCAATGACTGGAACCCGCAGGGCAGCCGACCTACGAGTTGCCCATTAAGTAGAGACGGCAAATTTAATTGGGGTTGCGATCTTGGCCGGTACCTCACTAATGTATGATGTAATGCTGTCTAACAGGAAGTAAATTGTGACTTGATATTCCCTTCACTGAAGAGACTTCACATAGTCCCACAAAAAATTGTCTAGTGTGGTTGTCAAATCGCATTATTTTAACGTCCAATAACTGCTTCAAAACGTGACATTAATTCGTGCCGTGACGCAATTCTTTCATTTTTTGCCAAAAAATCCCACAGTACTGTAACTGTACGTTTTTTTTTTCATTCTTAAAGAAGTACGGCCTTATAATGCAGCTGGCCTACAAACCGCACCAAAAATTGCATATTTCACGGTGCATTGCTCTGGCTGTTTTTTACACCAAATTCGGCAATTCTATTTGTTGATGTACTCATAGGGCTAAAAATTAGTTTCGTCAAACGTCGACGATGTGGTACATCACCTCTCTTCAGTTCTTTCAGCGGCTGTATTTTCAATCGTTTCATACAGAGGTTCTTGCCTAAATTCTTCCAGGGGGTCAAATAATAAAAGTCTAATTGTGCGAATTCTTTTTTACGATTTTATTGGACCCTGTTGACGATTCTTTTCTTAATATTCGACGATTTTATGCTTTAATTATCTGGCAGCTATGGCCGAAAACGATCTCAGTTTTAAGTAAAGTAAGTATAGATTAAGAAACTCTAGAGTAAAGTTTTCGTTAGTAGATGAACAGACATCCACATCTTATAATAATAAGCCTAGCCACCTCATGATAGCCATAGGCTTTCAATAAGAATTCGCCATCTGGAACGTCTATTTGCAATCTCCTTTAACTCCAATAGATTACCAATCTTTCTGTTCGTTGAATTTGGAAAATTGCTTATTTCATTTAAGATGGATCGGCGTCAGGAGTTTTTCGGTCTACCTCGACTTCTACACCTATGAGGGTTAAACGCATGAGGCTCTCTTGCAAATGTTATCATCATGCTACGTAAGGTGTGCCCAATTCAGCCAAATTTTCTTCTGCTTATTTCAATGTTGATGTTATTTATTTCCGTTATTTGAAGCAGTTGGCTATTCGACACCGTATTAGGCCATAATATTCGGAAGATTATACGAAGACATCCATTTTCATTCATCTCTTGATCCCTTCTGTCAAAAGCTATATTTCGTAGCTATATAGTACACCGATAGAGCACAGGCAGTGAATCACAGTGTATAGTATACAGTGATGACATAAATGACAGCTAATTAAGAAGAAATCAGCTGTTTAAAATCTGACGACTTTTACTACATCGAAATGTCATCGATAATAAAATGAAACCAAAATATATATTTGCAACAGAGTGTAATAAAAAGAGATAACTGTATTATATGTTAATATTTGCTATCTCATTTTCATACTGTGTTTTGTCTTCGTAATGTATTCCTTTAACCGCTATATTACTGCCAATTGCGCAAACAAACCACGAGCCTTTCCTATTGTCGTCTCGACATCTAAAATTTTGAAATTTTTGAACGCTCTCTATAACTTGATTGTCGATAGTGATTGGCTGCATAAAGTATTTCGTTTGTCTTACTAATATTGATCTTCAGAGCGACTTGTTCTGATTCACTGGCAAAATTATCAATTTTTCTTTGTATATAATCACGACTTCAGTAAAGTTAACATTTATTTGGGTGATTTCGACAGTTAACATAAGTGAAAAGTTCCCTGATTGCCATTTACTTTAATTTGCTTAACTGCCAAAGCAACTCACACCGCCAGCCTTAAGCTCAGTATTCCCCAGGCAATGAATTCTAATGTCCTTCACAACTAGCAAATGTGAGAAGACCACACATAGCTGTGCAGCCTTAGCGACACTTTAGCCGGGAAAATAAACTGAATCACATCTTTTGGAAACAGTATAGTAAGTTTTCTTAGTTTTTAATTATTTTATAAAATGTGGTTGGGGTTTGTACATAACTAATTGAAGCATTTAAAATGTATTGGAGCAAACGAATAATTTTTTTATTTATTTATTTTTCTTTTTTCAAATGCCAAAGGTTGTAACAATTTTATAAAAATTGGAAAATAATTACATGTTGAATGGATTTTATAAGGCCAAATAAAGCAAAATATTTAATAACCAGGGACATGCAATTGCATATTTTTGCTCATGCAACCAATTTATTTATTTATTTTACAAATTTTGGCATATTTTGCTTATAAAATAATATTATTGCATATTTCAGTTTTAAGAGCATGTTTTCATTTTTTTTTTTTTTTTTTTGAATTTAAAGAGCATTTTAAACCTTTTTAGCACATATTTGGATTTTATGTTTTCTAAATTTTTTTTAAGCGAAAACAAAAAAATTTTTTTTTATTTTTGACGAAATCATGGCATTTTGAATTATCTGTGAATTGGAAGTTTTGCGTCATCTATATTTCACTTAAGTTTATTAGCGTTTATCAGGAAAAAAGAAAAAAGTTTTTCGACAGCGGTATCACCTCATAACATTAGCTAGTAACTGGTTATGAGTGTAAATACTATTGAAAACTTCTCTAAGTGCATTTGCCGTTCGGAGCCGGCGTTAAACTGTAGGTCCCTGTCAATGAGTTTAAAAATAGAATCGGGCGCAGCTCATTGACTGAGAGAAGTTCACATGTTCCTTCATGGAATGTTATGGGAATTAATAATAATACAGGCTATGAAGAGCGATCAGAATGCTTAGATGACATACGCAATTTCATAAAAGACCAGTCTTTATGGGTTTCGGTAGAAAGCCACGTATCATCGTTTATGCGAACATATAGAGATCAATATGAAAATGTAAACAAAGTCATTGCAAATGTATGGAAAGTGTCCTTAAGGACTCCAAAAAGAGTTGGAATTTTAAAAGAAATGTATCCAGAGTTTCCCAGTTATAACTCGTTGAGGAACTTGGCTTGCGGTCATTAATTAGTACGCTTACAATTATGAAAAGATTTTAGAAGCTCTAGCTAAAAAATATATGTAAATGCAAAAAAGTGAATAGATTTTTATTGCTGCAAACTTCGTTTTCATTGAAAGGTTACTTAAAAACTACAAGCCAATGGCCTAACATTTATTGAGCAGTATGCCATATGGCAAGAGGAAAGATTGTAACACAAAATCTAAAATGAACTAAAACAGATTAGAACAGAAAAAAAAGAAGGACTTGTTGTAGTAAAATGTATGTATATGCTAATATCTAGCAAAACATCTTAGCGCATGTTCTTCAAAACAAGTTCTAAAATATGAAAAAAGATAACAATTACTTATCCTTTTAAAATGACACCATTACATCAGTAGACATTGAAATGACATACTAATAAGAGGTTTTAGAGAGGTCTAGCTCTTCTACCATTAAGACCAACTCTTTCTTACCAAGGTCACTTTCAGCAATAGCAGCAAGTTTTGGAGCACTTAGAAAGGGATTTGCTTTTAATTTTCTGACAAAAAAAAACGTTCTTTTGTCTCAGAAAATATTTTGTTGTGGGCATGTTTTGGTCTATTTTGCACCGTTTTAGTGACTTTGAAACGTTTTATTATGTCGTGCACAGTTGAATGAGTCTGCCAACAATTTTTGAAATTTCGCGAGCACTTCTTGATTTTAGCTCTGCTTATTCTGTATAATTTTCGAAAACTGAACTAAAGGGCTTTCCCTAAATACGTAAATTATATCAGCGAAGTTGGCCGCATTGAAATTACAGAGTTGCAGTTATTAACACATAAAAGTTACTGTCCGAGCTTGGCATGTGCAAGTCATTTTGACTGTCACAGCGTTTTCAACTTAAATATTGCGTACAATTATAAAATTTCTGAGTTAGTTTTTCTTTTTGTAAGTAGAAGACATGTATACACAAATAAGAAAACAAATACATTTTTTTAAAAATGATTTAAATGTATGATTTGAAAGCGATCGAAAATATTTTGGTATAGTGTCCGAGTTTGGGTTGGAGCCACTGTATGTTGAAAGTAAAATAACCAATAAAATTATACGGTGTACTAGGGATAACGGAAACAGTCGTTTTCGTCAATATTCGAAAACATCAACCATTTTTTTTTTTTTTTTTGAACATTGTCTACTCTAAAACGTCAACCGAACTACAAAGCTCTAAAACATCAACTCTAAGAAAACAAAATTTTAGATTCAGTAACTGTTAAAACACATATGTACATACATGTGTGTGTACATACATACATACATTTATTTACGAAATTAATTCCGAATTTAGTGATTCCCCTTATAACTATTATCGAAATGAAGTTACTTACATATGTATTGTCTTTTTTTGTTCGGTTGATTTTTTGTTTTCGTTGGAAGCCTTTTTTATTTTTTTCCGCAATTAAGTCATGAATAACTCCGAAACTGTTGAAAGTACAAAAAGATATTATTTATGTATATAAGTGATTTATGGGAAATTATATTCCTAAACATTTGCTGGTACTTGCATTAAAATCGGTCAAGTCCTTTTCAAGTTATGATGAAATATATTGACATAACTACCATACTTTGGGCCACGCCCATAAAAAAATTTGAACCCGTTGGAAAAAATCTGCAAACGGATTTGAATTAAGCGCATAAAAATCATTATATTTCATATAGTCCGAAAATTGATTGTATTCTGTAAACCAGTGTTATTTAAGATGAAATTGTTCGTTTTTTTAGAGCATATTTTTCATTGCATAAAACACTTTTTTAAGAGCATATTTCTGTGGTTTCCCTGATAATAACTATTGATTATTTTTTTTAAATTTATTACCCAACACTTAAGTGGAACAAAATATTGTTACGGAAATGAAAATGCTAAAGACAAAATGTACCACATCAGCGCTTATTCTGAGCTTTTAGCTAATAAATGTATTGGTTTGTGTCAGGGCTTAAAAACTTCTAAAATTATCTGAACTAACTAAAAGTGCTGCCAATGCATGGATCGGTTACTTTTTGTGTTATTCTAGACCACTTTGAATAAACGCCGAAAAACCGAAGATTCGTGTCCGTACTAGAACATTCTAAACTAATATGACATACTATAAAAGCGGCGAATTACAGCTGATGAGTTAGTTTTGAATTGGCTGTCAAGAAGTAAAGTCTGTTTAAGGCGCAAATAAAAAGTGTTTTAAAAGCGAATTTGGTGTATTAAAGTACAGTGGAATTAATAAAGAAAGAGATAGATTGTAAAACAACTAAAATAAAAATAGAGTTTTATTTTATTTTATTTTAACGCAATATAAACGAACTCAAGCGTTTTAAACTTTCAATTCTTTTACTTCATGGTATGCAGCAGGGTTGGCAAAAACCCGGGTTTAAAAAAAAACTTAACCCACCGGGTTTTATTGGGGTTTTTGATGGTTTCTTTTGGGTTTTATTGGGTTTTCAATATTTTGTGTTTGTTTATACAATTGCGTTGTTTTAGTATTTATAATGCAATTTTGCACTCTTTGTGGGTTCAAGGCGTCATTGTGTACTATGAGCTGCCAAAATTGCGTGATCGAAGCAGAGTGCAATTACTCCGTTTGAATCATGCGTTATGAGAAAAACATGCCGCATCCGCCGTACTCTTCGAACATAACTGTTGCGAAGAATACAATATACTCACACCTCTTTATACACGCTTTCTTTATATGGCATTTCGCTATAACGACCTGTTTTTATTATGGGACACATTCGCTTTAAGGGCATTTACCCCGTTCTACGGTTAAAAAAACGTGGATTCTCAATTTTTTTAAAAAATGTGGTTGTTTGAGGCTAAACACAGAAAAAATAAATTTGTAGTCCAAATACGTAAATTACACATATTTTTGTTGTAAATAAACTACGAATACCTTTAAATAAAAAACACACCCGGATTTTTTTTTGAAATACAATACCCAATTAAACCCCCAGAGCTGCCAACCCTGGTATCCAGTCTTTTTATTTCCACAATTAACTCTATACAATAACTTATCTAACTTGCGCTTTATACACAACTTATTCAACACTTTTACTAATGCCGTAGCACACGATAAGAACAAAAAAAATAAGAATTATGTGCTTGGCTGTAAACATGAAACGAAAACACACCAATTCAATAAACTAAACATATCTTGATTTTTTAAATTATCATCTACAGTATCTGCTTTATTTTTCTGACAAAAAAAAATTCTGTATTATTGGGTCATAAACGAATTAGTTTTTTTATATCCTCGTAGTTTATTCATGAGCCAATCACGCATAAATGACTAAATCGATTGCGTTGAAATTTGCAACACAGATTCAGTTAACGATTCAGTTCAAAATTGGGCCTGGGGGATGTTAAAATCGGAAGATAATTGTTAAAATTAAAGACCTGTCTTCCAAAGTGATACGTATTTGTATCTTTTTAAAGCAAAGTTTTATATTTGCTAACTTTTATCATCCACTTAAATAAGTTACACAAAATTATATTTTCAAAAGGCTTATATAGTATGTAAGGCTTATATAGTATGTAAGTGGCAGCGCACATGTCGTTATTACGGTATATTTTGGAAACCAAGCGCTATTCTTTGATGAAGTTGCACATTAAGTTAAAATTACTTAAAAGAAAAAGTTGGCGTGACATTTCCAATTAAATAGTATTTATTATCGTATATCACTATAAATACGTCAGCGGAAGACGTCATCGTGGCATTTTTTTTTTTTTAAAGTCAGATAAATAAGTCACTGGTTTACGTGAGTGTCACCACGCTAGCATATCCCACGGTGCCCGAAGCATGACGAAAATCACCAGTAAGTACCAAATTCGAAGGCATGTTATTTGGGCATTACTCCACACCTTGGTAAAGTGTCGGAAACTATCTACACTACATCTATGGGTAACGACACCCGGTTAAAGATGCAACTCCACATCGAGCTAACGCTCTCTACGCGATATGGGTATAAACCACAGTCACCACGTTGCTACCACAGGCGGACCTCACCATAGTCAGGCAAGAACTTAGGTCCCAATATTACTACCGGTGTAAGTCCGAAATGACTCCGGAATGTTGGCCAATAAACCAACAAAAAAGAGAAAACCAACAATATCTATACAACAATATAACGAGCAAACAATCATACGACCATACAATCGACACACTCAAAACTAATCACACAAAACTAACAGAGTACACTCAAAATATACTGCAGATGATGCCGTAAGAGAAACCATTATTACCTAATCTTTGGATCCCTTCTATTAAAAACACAGCCGGCAAACTCGTCGAGATGGCTAATGGATAATTGAATAATCAGCAATAATCTCTTTGCAAAGTATTTCTTGTCAAATTATGTAAAGAAACTCACATCAAATGTCCATGAAAACTATATTTTCCTTTAACCAACATATTTTCGAGGCAATATCACAATACAGTGCATAATTGGAAGTCATCATCAGGTCATTGAAATCAAGAAGTTATTATCGCTCAAAGGCCATCACCATCATTTCGTCACTGAGTCACTTTATTGCTATAATTAACATTTGGTTTAATTTGCGAAACATTCTCATATTACAAATATTTTTTGGGAAAACACAAGTGTTTTCTTGTTTGACAATTGTAGATAATTTGTTTAACGCGCAATTGTACTTTTTTTAAATCTAAATAAATAAAAAGAAAATTATTGTAGATCAAATACGATCGTATGATTGACTACATTCCAATCAACTTTATCGACTAATCAATACTTTTAAGAAGTTCTTATTTTTTTGTACTGATAATTCATTCACAATAGTGCTTAAAGCCAACACAAGTCGCGCTCTAGTCATAAGCTTTATTTTAAGCTGAATTATGGTGAAAGCAAGAGCTGCTTATTAAAGAAATTTTTATTTAAATATGCGTGGTTGCCATATATAACAAATCGAGTTTTTTTATTTATTTTAAGCGTGGCAATAGTAGTATTTCAAATAAAGGTTTGAATAAAATCTAACCAAAATAATGGTCCAAAAATTCCTTCTTAAAACAGCGATCAGGACTTTGTTTGCAAAAAGCTTAAATTAAAGGACCGTCTGGCATGTCCATGTTTACCACAAAACTCTTTTCGAGTCTAGCATAATAATTAAAGCATAGTGTAGGGTATAATAACAATATTATCTGTTTATACAATACAAACATGCATATGTACATATAGACAGAATTTTTGTGATGAATTTTTGGGATTCATTATAAAAGCAAAAGCAATTGATTTAACTTTCACTGTTTAGTTAAATGCAATTCAATATGAAGTTAACTGTGGTTTTATTAATTTGTTCCTTATCTTTGGGTAAGTTCTTGTTTTGAAGTGCAAAGTAGTCTTGAAATAATTTTTAACATAAAACATTTCCAGCCAAAGGAAATTCTATTTTGAATGATACCGGTGGTTTGAATGTTTCTACTACTACTCTACCTCGTAACATTGAGGTTACATTTGATTTATATACGTCACTGAATCCTACTACACCTCAAGAGTTAAGGACTAATGATATCAATGTCTTGGTCAGTAGTAATTTTAATCAGCGTGGTATATCACGTTTTATTACTGATGGCTTGATTATTGCCTCCTCAGTTGATATATTTTATGATACACCTTCCACCTTACTCGAAGCAGGTGCTGCCAATGTCTTCATTGTGAAACCAAAAATACATGATATCAATCAAAACTATGACGAAGCAAGTCGTTATGTAAAGGCTGTGGGCCAATTATTAGCCGAATTTATAGATTTTCTTCATAAAGAAGGTGGCATGTCTTTTAGCTCTTTGGGTTTATTAGGCCAAAATTTGGGTGCTGACATAAGTGGCTATGCTGGTAAACATGTAACGGGTGGTGTAATCAATTCCATTTGTGCCATAGATCCTTCTAACTACAAAAATTGTAAAATTAGTCTCTGTAGCACGGATGCCGAAAATGTTAAGATTTGTCACACGAATGTCGAACATTTGTTGGAACACATAGGTAATATAACTCATCCATGCTACGGTGTTGGTCTTCCCATTAACTGTGTATCACCAACTGTGTAATATGGTATTATCATTTATATATATTATATATATTACTGAAAACTAGAATTTAAATTTTTACAAAAACTTCAACTTGAAATAAATACATAAATTTGAATAAATTAAAAATAACATATAAAGTTTTTAAAAACATCTTTTAATTATTTTAAGATTAATATAAATAGCAAAAGGTGTAATGTGACTATGGGAGTTGTTACCATCCGAAGCAAGAAAACATAACATATAACATTAACCAATTGTATTGACGAAACTTTCAGGAATTGAACTTTTTGACATAATTATGATTTAAATAAAATTAAAAAATCGGATCCTGAGGGTCTGAGATAGCCGTAACGATACAGAACTTACATTGTATAATACACGCAGTGTTGCCATAGTTTTTCTTTTAGAAAAACTGAAAATTTTGAAGAAAAAATCTGATTTTCAAGTGGTAAAACTGCTCGTACTTGAAAAAGCAAAAAATAGACATACATATCGCTCATTTATTGCAACAGTGTCATAACTCAAAAAACATGATTTTTTAGTTAAGTATTCTAAAATATGCAGAACATTGTGATGTATATTCTGTGAAAAATACTTTGCGATTCGTATGAAATTATGAGCACAGGAGCAACGTGTTTATTCCCATTTCAATGTTAAGAAATGGAACAGATTTTATATTTACGCACCCAAGATTATAACGATAGATACACTAAGTTTATATATATAGTAATATTAATAACTAATAAATTCTTATTTTTTAATGAAAAAAATTAATAATTTTATGAAGTTTTAGTATGTGGTAGTGTTACTATATACAAAAATATGGCAAGTGCCGCTTATATTTTCAAACTGCCAAAATAAACTGTTCATAATAATAGGCAGAAGGAAATAAAAAAGTAATATTGAAATTTAAAAGTAATATTTTCTTAGTATTTAAGACTTTAAATCAATTATTCAATATTGAGTGCGTGCTTTGATAGCAACATTGCAGCTCTGATGAACGACTCATAGCCAAAAAACTTAAGCCTGGGACGTTCCGTAAACTTTGTTCAAAACGCATTGAAATGTAAACAAACAGCAGAAAGCCGTGGTAGACCACACAAAACATGTTCAGCTACTGATCGCCACATTGTATTAATTTTGAAGAAGGACTATTTGAAGTCCTCAAAAACATTTGCCAGCGAAATTGGCATTATAATCAGAGTCCGAATAACTCGCAAAATCCCTCATACGTAAGAAAAACACTACTTTTTGGTTTAATTTTGCCAATGAACATTTGAACTGGTGTTGAAGTGAAATATTGAAGTGGCGAAATATTTTTAGGAAAAAAATTATCCTTTTTTAGAAATTACAAACACAGTAGCATTTGTCTCCCAAAAGGAAAAGAATTCCACTATTAAGCATAGTGACGGTAATATTATGATCTTTGGATGGTTCTCATGGAGTGGAGTAGCTCCGATATATCGCATAGAAAATACAATGAACGCAGTAAGGTATATAAACATTTTGTAGGACGTTATTCTTCCTCATTAAGTGCAGAAATTACATTGAGATATGTGACCCTCTGCATTGGTTAGGAATTTGTTCAGCATAGTCTATCTGCCGACTTAAACCCAATAGGAAATTTTTGGCGTGAACTTAAACAAAAATTGCCGAAGAAAACTTTCAAAAATAGAGACGATTTATGGGAGAAAACCAAGAAAGCATGATACGAAATTACACCTGAAACATGCCAAAAACTAATTAATATCAAGTATGCTAAACAAAATGAAGAAAGTGGCACAACCTGGAAGCGGATATTTTTTGTACTCGTTCATTTCGTGCTCGTGAGTTGAATTTTTAAATTCGCGAGAACAAATCATATTTTTAGCTTGACTCACGAATTAAAAAACAAAACTTTAATTTAAAAAATATTTAATATGTGCTTACGAGTTTTGTTCTTTAACTCGCGAGCACGTATTTTATACCGCGAACGAATTAAGAATGTGCAACAAAGAATTCAAGACGAGCAATGCGTTTCAAAGCATGTTGTTTGTGTGAGATTAAATGCGTAATACCATGCATTCATATGTGTGCATCTGTGTATATTATGTGTGTAGCGACCAATAAGCATAACACACATGCATGTTTTATATTACACAAACAACATTTACTAAAAAGAATTGCTCGTTTTCAACTCTTTTTTATGCTTTACGAATTTTATTTTTAAATTCTTTTGTTTTTGATTCTTCTCAAGAGTCGTATTTTAAAACCTCTTAAAACTTGACTCTCAAGAAGAATCGTTCTTTACGAACGAATTTAATTCGAGCACTCTTCCTAATCTGCCTTATACTATTACCAATCCAAAGATACAAAAAATTCTTACCCAATTTGTCAAAATTTTTCAGTGATTATTTGTAGTGACCACAAAGCTATTTGGACCAAATTTAGAGATTCTTACTATTACCGTTTTAAAGATATGGACATATAAATACAAATTTTATATGGGCGTGGCACCGCTCATTTGAACAATAGTGAAGACACACACCAAATTAAAGCTCTATACATATGCTTTTTAAATACACAGTTTTAAAAATAATCTTCTAACTCGCACAAATTGTAAATGCTGTAACAAATGTATGCAATACAAGGGGGTTCACTCTAACAATAACTCGCGAACCAATGGACCTACGAAAATGAAATCGGTTACCGCATTTCAGAGAACGTCAATTATGACGCATTTTATAGTCCTCTTCTATATATGCAGATAGATTTCTTTGTAAGTTTATTTGTTTGTTATTCAATCAGGTGTAAGCGTTTAATCGATTTTGATGAAGTTTGAAACACAGATAGAGCTAGCTAACGAAAGTATAATATGCTATGTCTAATATATATGCTATGCCTAAAAATAGGTCATATGTGTTTGGCGTAATAAAGGGCCTGCTTTAGCTATTTAAAATAACCTAAGTTAACCAGTTAAATCCAACATTTGTTTGTGCAAATAAAAGATACTGCTGCCGCAAATATATATGCATTAATAGTGCATTATTTTATTTACTGTGGTAAAAATTTTCCGTCGTTATGCAGCGCAATAATGCATTTATTAACAGGCTCTAGAATATTTTTAATATTGCAAATTTTGTTAAAGTTTAAAACACAGACAGATCCTCGATTTGGATTTTCTTCTAAAAGGACATTTTTTTCTCTTCAAAACTTTTTTGATAAAACTTAGAACACATTTAGTTCTAACGAAAATGTTATAAGGTATGCTTTTTAGAAAATTTTGACCTGGGAGATATTAGAATTGTGGGAAATCGCGTCAAATAAGGTCATATCAGAAATAGATTTGTTTATTCAGTTCGTTTAATACTATGTTCGCACGACATGGTTTTTTCGTTATTCGCTCTCTCATTCATTAATTATATAAATTTCCATACAAAATCTTGAGAGAGAATCACTCAAATTGTAAGTAATTCTATTTCTATTACCCTTTGTATTACTTCAAAATTAGTGTCATCTCTAATTTTTATAAAACTTAGATGAAAAGAGTTTGGCATACTTATTAACTCTTAATCAAAATGTTTTAATTATAGATTTAACATTGCAATTTTATTCAATTGACCCCCCTAAAATAAACGAAATAAAGACAACAAACAAAACAGTGGCAGCCGCTGCATTAACTTTATATGCTAGCTGTTAAAAGGTGCCGTGCGAACGGTAGAATGCAATTAAGTAATACAAATAGAGAACGAAGTAATCCGAAGTCTCGCGAGAACATAACATAAGAGTCACTCACTGTAAACGCCTAAATCAATTGCTTTGAAATTTAGATCTCAGATATATACTTAGATCCAGTTAACGGAAATACGAGTGGGTGCTTTTTTTCTAAATTGTACCTGGGGGATATAAAAATCGTCGGAAAACGGTCAAAATTAAAGACCTTTCTTATGAAGTGATTCGTATTTTTTGTTCCTAAAGCAAAATTTCTTGTTTGCTAACTTCCATCATCCACTACAATGTGTTGTACAAAATTACATGTTCAAAAGTTGCACTTTGAAAGGTTTATAAGTGGTAAAAAGAGAATTTTTAGTTCATAGTCAATTCCTACGAAATATGTACTTATTACGGTATATCTTGGGAACTTTAAAAGATAGAGTCTTCCATTTTTTCCACTTGCTATTCTATTATCAAGAAAGAGTGGGCGTGGCACCACCCATTAATTATAATTTATATTATCGTACATCTGAATAAATACATGTATCAGCGAAAAACGTAAAAAATCGTCTTTGAATTTTTTTATTAAGACAGCTAAGTGGCATACGAACGGATAAAATCGAAAATTAGGGGAATTTAGGTGCCATTTTTTATATACATATATGTGGATTTCCGAGCAACGCCGGTCGGCTAAAGCTAGTATCTATATATCGCACACTAAATCATGAACAGTCACAGCTCAAAATATGTAAATGTTGCTAATAACGTGGTAGATTTGATATAGCCAAACTGAGTTCAACATTGAAGTAAACTGCCTTAGAAGACAGTTTACTTAATTTTTGTTTAATTTTGTACAATAATTTTGCAAATAAGAGGTAATTTTGAATTGTGACTGTTTAGTTGAAAATTTAATTGAACTTTTTTCATTGAATAATGGGTATTGTACCGCTGTGATATGGTAGGTAAGACACCCGCCTACCAACCAGAAGGTCCTCGGTTCAATACCAGGCCTGACCATCTGAAAAAAGTAAAAGTTTCTCAACAGCGGAGTATTATTACTTTTGAAAACTTTTCTAATGCATTTGCCTTTCGGAGCCGGCGTTAAACTGTAGGTCCCCTCCAATGAGTCTAAAAATCAAATCGGGAGCAGGTCATTGATGTTATGGGAATTAATATGTAATGGGTATTATATCGAATTATGCCTTTTTACTGGAAATATGTTTTGATTAACGTAAACATGTTTTCATTAATAGCGTCACAACTCGATATAATACTATTTATGCGAAAGAAAACTATTCAATTACTCATAATCTTACTGTCACAACTTAATATAGTACTCTTTAGTTGATACTCGTAATGTACAAGTGTCACAAGTAACATCAAAACAGACACAACAATGTTTTATCATGTAAGGGAGATAGTTATGCAAAAGAAATTTTCGCGGTCGTTAGAGATTTGTTCTGTGAATTGATTTGTGGGAAAAAAAACGATTTTGTAAAATTTTGAGTTGAGACTGTTGATGATTTAGTGTGCGATATATTTTGTAGTGCATGGTAATTTTGTAACTTTTTAGGGAGATGGTGATTAGTCATACTCTGCACGTTGAACGTTTTACTATTGGATAGTTGAATATTCAGCAAAAATCTGTATTTTCTATGAAATGTATAAAAAAATATAAATCAAACCAACCCATTTTCGGGGCATCAGCACAATGCACTGTCATCATTAGATCATTAAAATCAAGAATTTGTTATCGCTCAAAGTTCATCACCATCATTCCACCACTGAATTATATTATTCATATAATTAATTTTTGGCTTTATTTGCGAAATGTTATCTTATTAAATTGCTTGAGAATGAAAAATAAATATTGTAAATAATTTGTTTAATGCGGAAGGAAATGTGCTTTTTTATAATCTAAATAAACATAAAGAACGTTATTGTCGATCAAATACGATCGTATGATAGACTACGTCTCAAACAACCTTTTCTAGTAATAAATAGTTTTAATATTTGGTTAATAATGTCGATTTTTTTTGCTTGAAAAATGCATTTGTTATAATAACAACATAAATAGATTGACTATAACAGGTATTGTCAATCGTTAGCCCCTAATTTTTCCCATCTTTCTACGCCAAAAGAATTGCTACGGTTTTGAAGTAAAGAATGATTGAAAAAATGTCTGTTTACACTGAATACTGAATTATAGTGACACAAACCATATATGGTAGTAAACCCATATGTGGTCAAAATCGACATTATTAACTTGTATAGCCTATACGTTTTTTTGTACTGATCATTCATTCATAATAGTGCTTAAAGCCAATATAAGTCGCAATCTCTCTCAATTAAAAGTTTTTAATGTAATTAATTTGAAAAAAAATTACGCTATAAGCTGAGTTTTGGTGAAAGCATGGTGTACAAAATTATATTTTCAAAAGTTGCGTTTTGAAAGGCTTATATGTAGTAAAAGGAGAATTTTTAGTTCATAGTTCATTCCTGCTAAACACATAGTTATTGCGGTATATCTTGGGAACTATAAAAGACAGAGTCTTCAAACTTTACACATGCTATTCTTTTATAAAGTTGCACATTAAGTTAAAATTGCTTTACAAAAAAGTGGGCGTGGCACTTTCAATTACGATAGTATTTATTATCGTATATCACAATAAATATGTCAGCGGAAGACGTCAAAAGTCATCTTAGCATTTTTTTATAAAGACAGATAAGTAAGTTACTGGTTTACGTGAGTGTCACCACGCTAGCATACCCCATGGTGCCCGAAGTACAAGTAAAAAACTATACGTCTGCCAACGCCTTCCACCTACGGTGAAAATCACCAGTGAGTACCAAATTCGAAGGCATGTTATTTGGACATGATCTCCACACCTTGGTAAAGTGGCGGAGACGATCTGAACTCCTACCTATTTATGGGTCACGACATCCGGTTAAGAATGTAACTCCACATCGACCTAAAGCTCTCCCCGCTATTTGGGTATTTATTGATTTATTTATTTATTCGGTCTATGGAAATTTAATTCCGTACAAACTAAAGTAAAATAGTTTAAGTTAAATACAAAATCTTTACAAAATGAAAATTATTAATTTAAGTACAATATTATTTTCCTTTTTAAAATTTCATCCCCCAGCCACCACGTTGCTGCCACAAAGAGGCCTCACCATAGTCAGGCAGGGACCTAGGTGACTCCCGTGATACCAGAATTAAGCTCCCGGTCAGGTTTCGTAACAAAAATGCTACTACTAGTGTAAGTCCCAAATGACACCGGACTGTTGACCAATAAAGCAACCTGAAAAAGAAAACTTGCGTTACCCTATACAACAAAATAACGAGCAAGCAATCACACGACCATACAATCGACACACTTAATTGCTCCTGCATACAAAACAATCACAATGACAGACAAACGGGCCAAAACCAACAGAGTACACGCAAAATATACTGCAGATGATGCCCTAGGAGAAACTATTATTCCCTAACCCTAGGATCCCTCCCATGAAAGACATTTCGGGCAAACTCGCTGAGCCTTTGCAAATTACTATCCGTCCTCAACGCCACGCTAACGTCAGCAGTCAAACTGACGCTTCTCTTGTGTAAGAATGCACCGATATACGTGCAGTGTATGGTAATTTTGTAATTTCTTTGAGGATTTTCAGGAATTTGGAAATTGACTACTGGGTAGTTGAATAATCAGCAATAATCTCTTTGCAAAGTGTTTTCTGTTAAATTATATAAAGAAAGTCAAATCGAATGTCAATGAAAACTTTATTTTCCTTTAGTCAGCACATTTTCGAGGCACTGCATAACTGGAAGTCATCATCAGGTCATTGAAACCGAGAAGTTATTATCGCTCAAAGGCCATCACCATCATTTCGTTACTGAGTCACTTTAATGCTATAATTAATTAATTGGTTTAATTTGCGAAATATTGTCAAATTACAAATATTTTTTGGGAAAACACAAGTGTTTTCTTGTTTGACAATTGTAGATAATTTGTTTAACGCGCAATTGTACTTTTTTTAAATCTAAATAAATAAAAAGAAAATTATTGTAGATCAAATACGATCGTATGATTGACTACATTCCAATCAACTTTATCGACTAATCAATACTTTTAAGAAGTTCTTATTTTTTTGTACTGATAATTCATTCACAATAGTGCTTAAAGCCAACACAAGTCGCGCTCTAGTCATAAGCTTTATTTTAAGCTGAATTATGGTGAAAGCAAGAGCTGCTTATTAAAGAAATTTTTATTTATATATGCGTGGTTGCCATATATAACAAATCGAGTTTTTTTTTATTTATTTTAAGCGTGGCAATAGTAGTATTTCAAATAAAGGTTTGAATAAAGTCTAACCAAAATAATGGTCCAAAAATTCCTTCTTAAAACAGCGATCAGGACTTTGTTTGCAAAAAGCTTAAATTAAAGGACCGTCTGGCATGTCCATGTTTACCACAAAACTCTTTTCGAGTCAAGCGTAATAATTAAAGCATAGTGTAGGGTATAATAACAATATTATCTGTTTATACAATACAAACATGCATATGTACATATAGACAGAATTTTTGTGATGAATTTTTGGGATTCATTATAAAAGCAAAAGCAATTGATTTAACTTTCACTGTTTAGTTAAATGCCATTCAATATGAAGTTAACTGTGGTTTTATTAATTTGTTCCTTATCTTTGGGTAAGTTCTTGTTTTGAAGTGCAAAGTAGTCTTGAAATAATTTTTAACATAAAACATTTCCAGCCAAAGGAAATTCCATTTTGAATGCAACCGGTGGTTTGAATGTTTCTACTATTACTCTACCTCATAACATTGAGGTTACATTTGATTTATATACGTCACTGAATCCTACTACACCTCAAGAGTTAAGGACTAATGATATCAATGCCTTGGTCAATAGTAATTTTAATCAGCGTGGTATCTCACGTTTTATTGCTCATGGCTTGATGATCGCCTACTCAGTTGAACTATTTGATGATACACCTTCAACCTTACTCGAAGCAGGTGCTGCCAATGTCTTCATTGTGAAACCAAAGATACGTGATATCAATCAAAACTATGACGAAGCAAGTCGTTATGTAAAGGCTGTGGGCCAATTATTAGCCGAATTTATAGATTTTCTTCACAAAGAAGGTGGCATGTCTTTTAGCTCTTTGGGTTTATTAGGCCAAAATTTGGGTGCTGACATAAGTGGCTATGCTGGTAAACATGTAACGGGTGGTGTAATCAATTCCATTTGTGCCATAGATCCTTCTGACTACAAGAATTGTAAAATTAGTCTCTGTAGTACGGATGCCGAAAATGTTAAGATTTGTCACACGAATGTCGAACATTTGTTGGAACACATAGGTAATATAACTCATCCATGCTACGGTGTTGGTCTTCCCCTTAACTGTTTATCACCAACTGTGTAATATGGTATTATGATTTATATATATTATATATATTATTATATATATTATATATATTACTGAAAACTAGAATCTAAATTTTTACAAAAACTCCAACTTGAAATAAATACATAAATTTGAATAAATTAAAAATAACATATAAAGTTTTTAAAAACATCTTTTAATTATTTTAAGATGAATATAAATTGCAAAAAGTGTAATGTGACTATGGGAGTTGTTACCATCCGAAACAAGAAAACATAACATATAACATTAACCAATTGTATTGACGAAACTTTCAGGAATTGAACTTTTTGACATAATTATGATTTAAATAAAATTAAAAAATCGAATCCTGAGGGTCTGAGATAGCCGTAACGATACAGAACATACATTGTATAATACACGCAGTGTTGCCATATTTTTTCTTTTAGAAAAACTGAAAATTTTGAAGAAAAAATCGGATTTTCTAGTGAAAAAACAGCTCGTCGTAAAAAAGCAAAAAATAGTCATACATATCGCTCATTTATTGCAACAGTGTCATAACTCAAAAAACATGATTTTTAGTTAAGTATTCTAAAATATGCAGAACATTGTAATGTATATTCTGGGAAAAATTCTTAGCGATTCGTATAAAATTATGAGCACAGGAGCAACGTGTTTATTCCCATTTCAATGTTAAGAAATGGAACAGCTCGCCTAAAAAAAATTTTTTTGGAGTTATGACACTATTGCAATAAATGAACGATATGTATAACGTTTTTTTAATACATTTTATATTTACACCTAAGATTATAATATTATATACACCAAGTTTATAAATATATTAGTCATTATGTACAGGCTGTGGGCCAATAATTAGCCGAATTTATAGATTTTCTTTACAAAGAAGGTGGCATTTCTTTTAGCTCTTTGGGCTTATTAGGCCAAAATTTGTGTGCTGACTAGGTAGACCGATTATTCGACTTTTTTCAAAAATCGGTTTTCGAATAATTCGAAAAGTAGCACTTTCAAAAAAACCGGTTTTCGGTTAATAATACTTCAAATTACCAGCTAACCTGTTCTTTTACTTAAATAAAATCGTTCCTAATTCTTGAAGCGCAGAGCTGGACCACGTTATTTAAAAAAAAAGCAGAAGCTGATGGAGAGTTTAAAATTAAAGTGGCAATCAATACTAACAATAATTCTAACAAATCTCATAAAAGCCATGCCGAAACGGTGTGCTGAGGCAATAAAAAACAAAGTTTACTAGTTTATTATACAAAGTACTGAAAAGTGCTTAAGTTTCGAACAGCTTTTCAAGGAGCTAATTTCGTTTTTGTTGTATTACTTGGTAGAGAATGGAATTAAAAGTTTGTTATAATAGTTATAATTTAGGTGACCAAGATAACAAAAATTAAATGTTTTACTTCGAATAAATCTATTAGTAAATGCGATTCCTTAATTGCCTCAACAAGCAAATTTGCACAGATTTCGAACAGCACTGTATGTAAATTTATTTACGTACTTAATAGAGTGTGTGTCAGTATGGTGTGTAGGGTAAGAACCCACTTTCCAACCAAGAAGTCGTCGGTTCAATCCCAGGCCAGACAGTCTGACAATTTTCAACAGCGATATCACTTCACACCATTACTAGTGACTATTTATGTATATTTAAGCTCTGAAAAACTTCACTTTCTGACGTTCGGAACCGGCGTTTGTGGGTTTGTGGGCTTTCAGTGAATCTAGTTGATTACTCTCCATATATATAAATGAATATTTATTTACAGAAGATGAGAAAAAGTTATTTTTGCTTTTAGTTTTCACGTTCCTTGTGAGTTGATCAAAGTTGTCATATATACACAATAATTAAATTTATACAAATAGTGAAACGATGAGCATATTTTCAATAAAAAATATACAAACGTATAAAAATTATACTTATTTAAATTAACCGGTTATTCGGGTCAAATTAAGCGGTTTATTCGGTATTCGAAAAATTAAGATTTTGAAAAAACCGTCGAATAATAACCGTCCGATCTCCCAAGTGCTGATATATGTGGCTACGCTGGTAAACTTGTAACGGGTGGTGTAATCAATTCCATTTGTGGAATGGATCAATCTGATTACATAGATTGTAATGCTAGTCTCTGCAGTACGGATTCCGAAAATGTTAGGATTTGTTACACAAACGTCGATAAATTAGGTTTGTTGCAACACATACGTGGTATAACTTTTTCATGCTACGGTGTTGGTCTTCCCATTAGCTATGTATCAGCACAGGTTATGGTGTTTAAATACACATATATTTATGGGATAAATAATACATATTCTACATATACTTACTCGTACTCGTACATACATATTTAGTTATTACATTTATACAAAAAACTCAACTAAAATTGAAATAAATACGTACATACATACATATTCGAATTAAAAATAAATTAAAAATAAAGTTTTTAAAAACACTTTTTTTATTTTAATTGGTTTAACTTAGAGGATCCGAGTTCGAGTCCTGATTAATCTCTAAATTTTACAACTGAAAACATTATTTTTAAATTCCTAACTTTGAGATCATAATCGAATTCGTATCTTTAGTGAATAGAAAATTGTTTTCTCCAATGATTTGTACAAGAGAATTGACAAACGTGAAGGAATATGCATCAACAATACCAGCAGAACTGACCAGTTACGGTTACAAAAGACTTCAGACTCATCAGGAAAGGTTGGTTGACCTGCATCTTCGTAGTACGATAAGACCTATTATCTGTGTCACAACATATCCTTCCTTAGGGGCAAATCTATTGAGACTGCGCTTCACTCACTTTTGTGGTATATTGAAAATGGCCCCTGGGAATATGAATTAGTGGCATTTCTGGATATAGAGGGATCTTTAGCAATGTGACACCGGAGGCGATTAAGTCGGCTATGGTTTGACTGAATGTTCATTGGTCCGTGATTAGATTCATAGGGAGAGTCTTGACCTACAAGGTCGTTGTCTCCATTATGTGGTCAGCCACCATCTACAGGGTGGCTGAAAGGGGCACGTCACAGGTGGGGATTTATCCACGCGCCTATGGAATTTGATCGTCAACACTTTGCTGGTGAACCTTAATTCTAATATATATTCAAGAGCGTTTGCGGATATTGTTGCTTGTGGCTCTGTCTGTTCAATTTCTGAACACAATGGCGCAACGTAGGGCTATACACGTGTCGTAAGGCCATTGGAAAGTTGTGAGGTCTAAATCCTAGGAATTCCAATTGGATTTTTAACACGGTGGCTAAGCTCATACTTATGTATTGTGGCGGTGCGATTGTGTGGTGGAGATATCATGAGAAATCCAAATGTAGAAGAATCTTTAAGATGGTTTTGCGAAGTGCGGCACCAATGATTACAGATGCGCTTAAGTCCAATGCTTCGAAAGCCCTGTTTGTATTGCTTGATTATGCCTGCGATAAGGTTGAGGATTGCAAAGGCATGGTCTGACAGAGATTAATGGCTTGCGGCCATTTTGCGGCATTTGGATACAATTCCTGTAGGGTGAATTCATGTGAACTCAAACCCTTTCTGGATAGAATGTTCTCCGTGGGCATCTCACTGGAGTCATTAATTGGACCCGGTTCAGATGATGTATACACGGACGGGTAGAAATCTTCGGAAGGGTTAGAGAACGTTGTCTTCATTCCTGCATTCGGGGTGAGGATATCATTATTTAAACTTACGGAGCGTGGCAGTGACTTACAGGCAGAGGTATAGAGGGCAACGGATGTATTTGATGTTGATATCCGGATCTGTACGGACAGTCAGGCTGCAATCAGAGCATTCTCCGGTGTCTACTCGACATCACGACTGGTATGTGAATTGGCCGAGCATCTGACACCTGAGCGAATTGTGTGGCGGACAAAGTAGCGAAGAAAAGCTTTCTCCTTGGCAACGAGGAGATTAACTATATAGTTGGGATGCCACTTCCCACTTGTAGAGCTGTAATTCTGTGACACATGTTGGGCAGGGCACAAATACGTTGAACCCACGTCGAAAGGAATCTGGTCCCTATACGATCGAGCTCATTGGGAATCTATTATGGGGATACCGCGGTATTGGCCACGAATTCTGGTGGCTGTCATCACTCGGCTCTGGGTGACTGATGCGCATGCTAAGAGACTAGGACTACCGTTTAATGATTGCTGTAGGAGTTGTCAGGATGAAGAAGAGGAGGAAACTGTCGAGAATTTCTTGTGTCACTATCCGAATTTTAAGCATATTAGTTCCGCTGTCTTCGCAATTCGTTTCTGCATGTCGTAACGGACCTAGCATGTAGGTCTTTTTGAACGCTACCTACAATGGGCATCACAATAGGATCAGTATTGGACCCAAGTGAGCTGGATCAGTGTCTGGCTACCCGTAGTAACTAACTTACTAATTATTCATCATTTTTGTTTGTTAGATCCAGTTATTATTTTTTTAAATATCAGACCTAAAAAACTAGATAAGGGGAAAACGAGCAAAACTAAAGACTTTCTTCTAAAATAATTCAATTTGTTTCTTCTTAAAACAAAGTCTTTTGTTTTCTAACTTGCATCACCGACTAAAATGTGTTGCACAAACTTACATTTACAAGGAACAAATAAAGGGTAACACGAAGTTTTTATGGTATATCTTGGAAACTATAAAAGATAGTCTTAAGAGTTTCCACATGCTATTCTGTTACCGATTTGCACATTAAGATCAAAATTAACTTTACAAAAAGCCTTTGGGAAAAAATGGGGTCTTAGACCCCATATCTTATGTTATCTTATGTACACCGCTATCATTAGACCAATCCTCACCTATGGCGCTCTTGTCTGGTAGAAGGCGATGGATATTGAGTCACAACTGGCCATTCTGAACAGGGTGCAGAGACTAGCTTGTCTTGCAATCATCGGTGCCATGAATTCCGCTGTCTGGAGACAATGCTGAGCATAGCACCTCTAGATATTTTGTGCAATGTGTCTCTGCAAAGTCGGCACTTAGACTCAGGGTGTCGGATGGGCTGAGGCTCGTTCGCATTGGACACGATAGTATCCTACAGAAAGTGGGCGGACCGATTTTAGCTCGTCGGAAAGAGCTTACCAGGGCAGGATACCTTCTAAGGATGAGTGGGCTACTGGATCTGTCTTTCGATCTGTGCTCGAAGACGAAAATGGCTACAGGATCGGGTTATTACTCTTATGATCTGCACCTCAGGGTCTCTCAGACCACCCTACTCTTTACATAGTTTTAGATAGGGCCGCTAGGCATATTCGCGAATTAAATCCCGAGGCCTCAAGGCCTATTAGGATCTATGTAGACAGTCTCGGCGCAATTAATGTATGTGATTAAATTAAAATGTCTCCTCAGCTGCATACGCTCACTGGCCCATCTGGAGCGATATCATGTCTAACTGATATGGGTTCTTACTCATGCGGGCATACGAAGGAATGAAACTGCTGTCTCTTACAGGGGTACGGGCATGCCCCTCTATGTACGTCGTCGATTTTGTTAGATAAATGGGCACTGAGCAAGATAGAACGCACTACTTGTAGAATATCCAGAATGCTTTAGACTTCTCATTCTACGAAAAGATCTAGGTCTCTTCTTAGGTTTGGAAGGGGATCGATCGGGCTTCTTTTCGGTATTATATGATGGGCCGGATGTCGGAGCGCATGGGATGCCCTGGCTACTGTATGAGGAGGAGTAGGATTCGGTGCAACACCTTCACTGTGACGAACTTAGGCTAAAGCACTTGGGTGCGTGGCACTTGTCTTTTCTGGGACTCTCCCATGTCCGGCTTTTCGGTCTTTTCAATAGATCTGTTCTTGTTGAAGGTATCACAATAGGTCATAGGGCCTTTGAGTGAAATCGCGAAATGCGAGCGACCGTCATCACCTAACCTAACCTAACCTAAGTTCACAAGAAGAAGCAAAAGTTGTCTTACCATTTTCTTGATAAAGCAAGGCAGGTGGCAAAACAAAAACGGATAGAATTGGTAAAAAAATGAATCTATCCCCCATTTATTATGCACATACATACATATATGTGTATAGATTTCTCGGCAAACCCAGATGGGTAGAGCTAGTTAATTATAAAACCAGAGTAAAAAACCGCATTTAATTCAAATTAGCTAGAAACACGCTTTATTTTTTTTTTTTTTTTTTTCTTTGACAAAAATATTAAAAACAAAAAATATAAAAATAGAAAAAATGAACAAAAATAAATACGAAATTTTATACAAGACCGACTTTATTATAACCTTATCTTAGTTTAGCGATACATTTTAAACGTCTTTCTGCCTATGTATTAGAAACAGAATAAAATTTTTAAAATATTGTGTGGATAGAAAATATTTTGTAAGAAACTATAGCGTTACAAGATCTTTTCTGACGAACTAACGTACATTCTATACTGAACTGATTATTATTATACCGACGCCACTTAAAATGGTGTAGGGTATGAAAATTTAAAAAAAGAAGATAACAAAATTAAATAAAAATAAAGAAACGAAATAACTCCAACTGAAACGTGTACATTATTTGCGCTTAATTTCTTTCTAACACTTTCAGCTAAATTATGTTTGACAGATCGTAAATAGAAAAACCCAAAAATGTATTTCTTAGAATGATATCACATAATTAAGGTTTAAAAACGAAGATAATTAATAGTGAATTGATATTTTTTGATTTATTGTGAACATAATTAGAGAATACTCATGCCATACGAGGTAAATTGTAACTAAATTATAAAAAAAACTAAAAAAAACTAATTTTTATAAAGATTGATTACAATCTTGGGGTGGCGTGGTATAGTGGTTAGAGCGTATGCATAACAACACAAGCGAACCAGGTTCGAGCCACAGCAGAAAGGACCTGTAAAAAAAAAGTTAATTGTGGTTTCAAATGTTTAATTAAGAAAGCTTCTCAACATCCCTCCAGACAACTCAACCTAAAAAATAAAGAGAAGCTGACCCTGACTCTCTTCCAGATTACCTCTGGCAATGATAACAAACATCAGACGAGTGATCAGGAAAAAACGCCACCTATTGGGAAAAAATTACAATGCTAAAGTCAAAATCACCACCAATTAGCAAGGATATTCACCACTACACACAATCGTATGGAGAAGGCTACAGTGGATTGATTAATCATCTACTTAGCTACTTAGCGGAAAGTCAATATGCTCCCTAGAGGAGTGACAAAGAAAAAAAAACAATAAACAATTTTGCTATTATATAAAAAATTGTAACAAATTCAATTTGAATTGCTGTCACGCCGCTTAGGTGTCGCATAGCGTCGGACATACAGTAAGTAAGGTTTAAGTTTTGTTCTTGGCGCTAGGCCGCTGGATTTTAAACTTATTCGAACTGTTTTAGAACTTATGTTTAAACTATACTCTTGGTTGAGTATTTGTGTGACCTCAACAGCTGTATTAGCCTCACCAGACGAAAGTTTTTTGGGACGACCATATTTATTTCCCGTGCAGTTTAAACTATTCTGATTCTTTATTTTATTCACTAATCCTATTGAAATATTATATTTTTTTAGCGATTTCGCGATATGGAACACCTTCCATTATGTCCTTTGCCACATTTTGTTTCAATAGCGAAGTCTTAGCTTTCCCCATTATAAAAGGCTAAATAAATTATTTAAAAGAGTAGTCTTTTATTTAAATAACTTTAAATAACGTCCTTTACTTACGTTATTAAAAAAAATTAAGAATTTTGTTTTTTTATTTTTTAAAAATTGGGAAAAGATCTGAGAGTCAAAAATGTTCACACACGTGGATATAGTTGTTTAATTTGATTTTAGTAACAAAGTAATGGTACTCCAAAAAAATGTTACCATATATTAAACAATATTTTACCGGACTATATAACACAAAATTGGTTGCCAGACCTAAGTTTGTACAAATTTTTTTTCTAGATATAACTTTAATCTTACTTTTTGTGAACAATTTTGTCCCTAACTGTAATTTTCTAAGTTTACTACAACCTTTAGCTAAAATTTTGATCTGTGTCCAGCTTAGTTCCTCATTAAAAGACTTTATCTTGTCAAACAACCTTTAGTGGTAGAAATTACTGGTCTAACGGCATTTAGTTAAAATTATTAACTATGTATGTATATCGATACTTCACTGAGCAATTAGTCATTTTTAGTTTTGTCTTGCTCTCAATACTCCCAAAACTTTAAACTGTCAAACATAACATACATTACAGAAAGAGAGAGAGAGAGAGAGAGAGAAAAGAGAGACAGAGAGAGAAAGAGAGAGAGAGAACACATTCAGGCCTGCCATATTTGTCGATTTATCGGCATTTTGCCGATTTTTTGCCTTAATATTGTCCAAAAGCTGGTTTGCCGATTTTGGCTCCAAAAATGCCGATTTTTCGAACAGATCTAAAAAACGGCAACTTCATTGGTTTAAGTAAAATTTATAATTTTTGTGAACACTGAAAGACTTGCTATATTAAAAAGAGACAACTGTTAATAAGTTAGCCCTACTGCGAAAGGGAAAACAGGTTCAATTTATTTAAATGTAAGTACAGTGACTCCAACGCCTAATCGGACAGGATTTTTTCTCATAGATAAGTCCTATAATAAGTATATATATATATGTATATATATATATATATATATATATATATATATATATATATATATATATATATATATATATATATAAGTATATGAATAAAAAGAAAAATATCATTTTATCCAATATAAACTGTAAGTTTTAATGAAAAAAAAAAAAAAAAAAAATTTTAACTCAACGCATAACCGAACAAAGTAAAGTATGACTACAATCAGTAAAAATTTGTATATCCTTTGTAATCTAGAATAGACAGACAGCTTCTTAGAATACATTTTGAATAAATTTGTCATACTTCCGGCGAATGAATGAAGTTCCATATTTCTAATAAAGTCACTTTAGGCAAGAGTTTCCAATCCACTTGGTAACCAATTTAAACCTGCCTTAGCTTTATTTGGTATTATATTTAAAAAACACGGGTGGAATTTGATTTTTTTTTTTTTTTTTTTTGTGTAGTTGTTACATCAAATTTAGTTTAAAGGTTTTCACGGTGTATTTAAAAAAAATGTATGCATTGGGAGAATTTGTATTCGGCATGTTTTTTTCAGCTCAAAAAATGAATTTATTTTAAAAAATAATTAATTAACATGAAAATCAAAATATTGTCCATCATTGCCAATAGCTTTTGCCCACGTCTCAGGTAATTTGCGAATCTCGTCTCAATAAACTTCTCGTCTTTTGCGGCTACCCAATTTAGAAGACAATTGCAGATTTCTTCGAAAGAAGTGAAGCGGTGACCTGCCAAATCATGTTGTATCCATCGAAACAGCAAGTAGTAAGAAGAAGCAATGTACGAAGAATAGGGCGGGTGCGATAAGATATCGCATTTGACCGAGCGTTGTCACACAAAATAATAACTTTATCGTGTTTATCACTATATTCCGGAAATTTTTCTCATAATAAACGGTGTAAACGAAGTAATTGCAGTATGTACCGTGGTTTTAGCAGCTCGTAATACATAACGCTCCCTTGGTTCTACCATGAATTTGAAATTGCATTATAAATGCTAAACATTATTGTACTAACAAATAAAAAAAATATTGTAATATCGTACGAAATTTAAAAGCAGTAATAAAACCCAAAAAAAAACCAAAACAGTAAAACCCGGTGGGCCAATTGTATTTTGCCAACCCTGCTTTTTTCGGATCAACGAAAGCTTTGTGACGCCTGACGTATGTTTGAGATCGTTAGTTTGATAAAATTCGCTATTATTTGTGATGCCCAATTTGCCTGCACTTTGCTTTACGTTTTAAATAAGCAATAAGCCGTTGTACTAATATTTTCTTTAATTTTTATATTATTTTATATGTTATAAACTTTAGTTAATACTGAATTGTTTTGTAAATAAAAATATTATAATTGTATTTAAAATGGGAAATTTTTGATTTGCCGAATCTTGGGCGATTTTTTAACTTGAAGTGCCGATAATACCGATTTTTTATTTTAACTATGCTGATTTTTAATCAGCACATTTAATGATACAGTTCTTCGTTTAATTACGGGCAGTCGAGTACAGAAAGGCTATATTTTTGAAATTTTCGAAACACCTCCAAAATTTTAAGTTACAGGGTTTTCGTACCTTTATTCACTTATAAGCTTATAACTTAGCTAAATATTAAACAATTTGAGGAATTTATGGGCATTTCTCAAACAAATACATTTTTTATTTAATTTTCCAAATAAATTTAAATAAATTTCATTGACTTCTCTCAGTCAATGAGCTGCACCCGACTCTATTTTTAGACCCATTGAAAAAGACCTAGAGTTTAACGCCGGCTCCGAACGGCAAATGCATTTAGAGAAGTTTTCAATAGTAGTAATACTCATAACCAGTTACTAGCTAATGTTATGAGGTGATACCGCTGTTAAAAAACTTTTTTTTTCAGATGGTCTGGCCTGGTATTTTATCTTTCCACATCCACTGAGAAACTTCAAATCAGTTAATATTCAACTTAGGTATTAGCTTATAAGTGAATGAAAGTACGAAAACCGACTTTTACCCGTGCCTCAAGATTTTGAAGGGGTTTCGAAAATTTCAAAAACAGATTCTTGTTGTTATCGATAGCCCAATCAAAATAAAGGGTCCGCCATCTCACGTTTTTTTTCAACTAGTGCTTATTTCGTTAATGGTAACGCTTAGCTCATATCTGATTTGACAGATAATTAGTTTTATCCTTCCGCTGAACGAATATGGTTGTGTATACGCTTGAACAACGCTGGGAATCTGGGCCTGCGATCGACTTACAAAAGATGCCGATTTTGCCAAATAATCATCTTTTCAGATGAGGCTCATTTTGATCTTGGCGGGTATGTAAACAAGCAAAATTGTCGCATTTGGGATACAGAAAACCCGGCAGCATATATTGAAAAGCCGATACACCCAAGACGAGTCACTGTTTGGTGCGGATTTTGGTCCAGAGGTATAATTGGGCCATTTTTCTTCGAAAATGAGCAAGGAGTGGCCGTTACAGTCAATGGCGATTATCGGGCCATGTTGAACGAATTTTTGTTCATAAAAATTGAAGAGAAGGATATCAGCAGCATTTGGTTTCAACAGGACGGCGCTATGTGCCACACAGTCGAAGCTACACTCGATGTTTTGCGCCCTGTTTTTGAAGATCGCTTTATCAGCCGCAGAGCTGATGTCGTTTGGCCACCTCGGAGCTGCGATTTGACACCGTTGGACTATTATTTGTGGGGTGCCGTCAAAGATAAGTGTTACGCCAACAAGCCAGAGACAATTGACGCTTTAAAGGACAATATTCGTGAAGCCATTGGTGAAATACAGCTGCACACAATCGGTAATGTGTTTAAAAATTGGACAGATCGTGTAGGCTACTGCATGGCCAGCCGAGGCAGCCATTTGAATGAAATTATTTTCCATTATTAACCAGAAGGATTGTACTTTCAAATAAAAAAAGAAATTTGAGAAAATTATCAGTAGTTTTTTTATAGCATTTTCAAAAAAAAAATTATTTGGCGGACCCTATACTTTGTTACAAACTTTTAACTTTTTATAAAAATACGATTTCAAAGTAATGAAAAAACACCAGTTTGCTAAAAATTGTATGATTTTTTCATGAGTTGCATTACGAAAAAGCTTAATAACTGCTTAAATTTCCGACAGATTTCTAAGCCGTAAGTCTCATTTTATTCATAACTTAATATAATTCCTTAATTAAATCATCAATTATAAGGTTTTCATATAAAATAGTGCGCAAAAACGCTTCTAAACTTGAAAAATGTGCAAAAAATTTAATGAAAAATGTGTGCTTGAGAAATACAACCAGATTCTGCAAGGCTACTACTTAAACGATATTTATATCATTTCTCTTCCTTCCAAATCCGAAGAGAAATTAAAAATCGGGGTATATTCAGCTAAGATATTAGCTTATAAACGCATGAGGGTCCAAAAAACCGATATTTACCCGTGACTCAAGATTTTGAAGGTGTTTGGAGAATTTCAAAAAACAGATTCTTGTTCTACTCGACAGCGCTTATCAGAAAAGTAGTATCATTTCTCAGGTATTTCAACTTCGTTCATTTTTGTCGAACCGTGTTATTTTCCCATTAAAAATTTTGTTTTAATTAATATTTGAACAAATATGAAAACATTAAAATAAAAATGCAAACCCTCACCAAGCTTGGGAAATTAATGACACATTTAATTTGTTATGAAGCCCACGCTTCAAATATTATTTATTAAATTCGAAAATCATTTTTAATATTTTAAGCAAACGTGCTTTAAGCAATAAATTCAGAATTTGTTTATTTTAATTTGCATGAATATGAAAAAAAAGGAAAAAAATTAAAAAGTAATGTCAACTTCTTTTTCAACAAAACGTTGATTAAAAAAGTGTTGAAAAGACAACTTTACAAAATTTGTATTAATAAAACGAAACGCACATAAAAACATTAGTGTTTTATTTTGAAGTAGGATAGGTTAGGTTAATAGGATGATCCATTCGAGTTTTCACTTACACTTAAGCCACAAGAGGCCTGTTGTGCGCTCCTACGAGGAGTGCTATTTATATTTCGGGAATAGCAAATAATAACGGATATTTTTTAATGAAAAAAGCTTTATTGTTTTTCAAATTGTTTCGCTTGAGGATCAAAACACTTTTGCATTCGTTCAAACCATTTCTCAAATCTGTTTTTCCATTCCTCTTGAGACACCTTCAAAATATAGTATTTGAACGCTTCAAATCGTTAAGCACGCTCGTAAATCGTTGACCACGCCGTTTACCTTTGATTTTCTGGAACAAAAAGAAGTCATAGGATGCCAAATTAGGACTGAACGGAGTATGAGATATCAATTCGATGTATTGACTGCTCAACAATTCACCTGTTTGACGAGATATGTGAGAACTTGCATTGTCATGATGGATAAAGAGTCGTCTTCGGTGATTGGTTTTACGAATTTTTCCGAAGACTTCCGGCACACAAATGGTCGTGTGTCACACAGAATTGACCGTACTACGTTGCTGAAGCGTAACAGTGGCTACATGATCAATTCGGCAGGCGACCATTTGCTTCGCTGTGCTTTTTCCACGAACAACTTTTGTTGGATATAGCTCGTCTTGGAATACTCACACGATCGATTGCTGTTTTGTTTCCGGCTCATACGCACATATCTATGATTTGTCACCTGTCACTAAGCACCACGGTGGAAATTTTTAATCATTTAGTTACACCAATCGACGCGAACCTGTTTTGAGCAATTGATAAATTATGGGGTATCCAACAAGTGTTCCTGCAAAAGCATAGAATTGAAGTGGAACTAATGTGCAAGCATGTCTCTATCTTACAATATATCGATCTTGCATTATTAGTTCACGCACTGCATCCATGTTTTGTGACACAACAACCGATATTGAAATTCCTTCACGGAATTCTTCGGCGACCGATACTGTCGTTTTTGATGGTGCTTAATCGCCATACAAAGAACTGAGTTCATCGTTAAGATAATCCACGTCGAAAGTTGTGAAAAATAATGCAAAGAAAATTTTCTCTTGAAATTTCCATTTTTTGAGACATTGATTTTCTTAACTCACTGTAAAAAAAAACAAATAGCACTTGTACATCAAAACGTTGTGTGCACATTTATGCTAAAAAATTTCAAACTTTATTATGGTGTTGCCAGATTTTAGTTATTGACATAGGTGCTGCCAGTTCCCGACATATAAATAGTACGCCTCGTATACTATGGATGATTTAACGAAAAAAGGGTATTCCGTCATCGTTCATCATTAAAGCTCCTTTGAAATGATTGACAGATTTAAGAATATAGTCGGACTTGGGAATTTTACCTCCACAATGTACAGTGGTGGAACAAATAATAGGTACACAGTTTAACAGTTTCTTAAATTTGTATTTATTAAATTCAAATTAAGTATGAATTGTAACTAAAATATGTTTGCATTTGAACCAAGCAAATTAATCTTTGTTTCGTCAGACAATAGCCTGTTGTTCTAACTATTACGTTGCAGGTGAGAATACATTACGATACATTTCGAGGACTCTTATCGATAAGTCTAGCTCCCATAAGTTTTTCTTTTCTTATTGTGCGACTTGAAACAGGAGCAAGAAATTAATTTTTGAGGCTTTTTGATGACTTGAAAGGATTAATCTTCACAGTACGAATTAAAAGTTTATCAGAACAGACAGTTGTAGTTTTATTTCACTGGTTCGCATTAATAACTTTATCTTTTCGCTATATATAAAGATTACTCTTCCGTCAAAAAATAAATTGTCTCTATTATTTATTCCAACACTGTGTATTGTTAATTCACAGGGTCACAAGGCATTTGTCAGAAAATCTAGCAATCCCATGTTTTTTTTAACAATATTTGTTAGATCTAACAATCGAGCTTAAGGAACTTTATAGCATAATTCCATTATTTAAAAGTATAATTCTGTATTTTAGGCAAAAGAAACTGAAAAAATGGCAACAATTCCTAGAGAAATTCTTTAAAACACTTTCCCTAAATTCTCATTGTTGGGAATCTCTGAATACAATCGTTTTTCTAAAAACCATACTGATATGCAAGTATTTAATAGTTTTTTTTCTAAACATTAATATTTCTATGTTTGTGTCTATGTACGAGTGTCTCATTTTTTGTATGTAGGCAGACTCAATCAGGTTGCTTTTGTCTATGAAATATTGTAGTTGCCGGTAGCAGCCCGTTTCAAATCTGGTTTTATTAAGTACCAAAAATTACGGGGAATATGTCATTCTTTTTTATCTATTTTCCTAATTCTAATGAAATTTAAACAAAGAATTACACTTAAAGTTGTAATTTTTTTCTAAATAAGTAAAATAAAATAAAAAAACAATTAAAAATAAAACATAATAAAATTTAAATCTTTTATGCCCTACCTGCAGATGTTTGGGTTATATGAAGTTTTGTTTTGATGTTTGTAACACCTTAAGAAAATAATAATGCAACTCAGAATTAAGCCAAGTTCCTCACTGTTTGGTTAAACTACAACTCGAAATTTTTACTGTATTCTGAGCTATTGACTCGTAGTTAATTGCTTTTTTACATAACAAAATTTGTTAATCTTGTATTCAAATCGATTGGTAAAACAATTAAGTGCTCTGTTCATATGTATAAGAGGGGTACTATTTCGGGAACTGGCAACACTAATGTCAATAGCTAAAATCTGGCAACACCATAATAAATTTTGACATTTTTTAGTATAAACGTACCCACAACGTTTTGATGTACAAGTGCTATTTGTTTCGCTTACAGTGAGTTAAGAAGGCTCTGTTCTTTCTCCAAGTCTATTTCTGATATTTCTTAACGACTTTATATTTCTTACTCCTAATCCTATCTACTCTTTTGCAGATGACAGCAGTATTTGTCATACATATTCTTTTGATCGTAGGCTGGAATATGAACGACACGCTTATGAGCAACCTGACAAAAATCTTTTACTGGTGTCGGGCGAATAGGTCGACTTTAATGCACTCAAGTCCCAATGTTGTTTTCTGGCATACAGACGTGGTGTTGTGTTGTCATCTGTGTCCATGGGTAATGTAGATATTGAGGATACTCTTGATGTTCTGAGCATGAGAATTCACTGTGACGTTCGTTGGAACAATCATATATTTTGAGTGTCGAAAGAATCGTTCAAATGCCTCAGCTTTTTAAGAGGGTGCAAGAAATACTTCACTACATCTGATATCCTTACTATTTACAAGACCTATATCCGACCCAAAATGGAAAACAACTCTCTTGTATGGCAGAAGAAGGCTAAGGCACTCATTAATGACAGTAGGGTAGCCAACCCTATCAACGCCTTAGAGCATTGTCGCAATGTGGGGTTTGTTTCATTGTTCTGTCGGTACTATGACGGAATGTGTACTGCCAAAGCTGAGGCATTAATTCATAAATTATGTCCACATACGAACAGAGCATTTCATTAATTCCGCACTGTTCGTTTGTAGGACAATTTTCCTGTGAATGTTTAAATTGAAAGTCCATAGACACTACTCTATCCATCCTCCTTTCTACAACCCAGTTTCCTAGTACCAGCACAATGCACTGCATGAGCAGGGATTATCTCCTGAGTGCTAGTCTCAAAAGAAAAAAAAATCAATTTGGCCGAAAACTTTAAATTTTAAGAGCAGGTTTTCGTTTTATTATTTTTCGCAACTTTCGACATGGATTATCTCAACAAGAATGTATCGACAAACTCAGTTCTTTGTATTTTTGAGCAATCAAAACATCGAATTGATGTCTCATCCTCCGTACAGTCCTGATTTGGCACCTAATCTCTTCTTCGGCGAAGAGGCATTTGAAGCGATCAAAAACCATGTTTAGGAGGTGTTTCAAGAGGAATGAATGTTTGTCATAATCACCAGAGGTAAGCTGGAATGTCAGGTGGCTTCTATATTTTTTAGATGGAGTTGTCTGGAGGGAAGTTGAAGTCTTTTTTTATGAAACACAATTAAATTCTTTTGGGGCTTGAATCTGGGTTACTTATGTTGTTATGCGTGAGCTCTAACCACTACACCACGCCACCCGTCTAATATAGAAATTTAGCCTGCATAAACCTCTTAGGGAATTATTAAAAACTATTAAGAATTGTGATTTTAAGGGCGCCGAAGTGATAGTAAACGGGCTTTTGATATACAAATTAGTTGAGAATAAGTGATTCTTTAAAAATAAACAGTTCAGGTTAATCAGTCCTGCTTAGAATGTAGCTGGTTGAGTGGGTACCGTTTTTTAATCTATACTCCTCAAACCACGCTTACTTTAACAATGGGAAGCTCTTTTCCATCTAGTTGGTCCAGCTGCTAGCGTACGTCTGCATTTATATTAAGCGATTATCGTTATGTATATGATTAGCCAGTACGTAAGCTTAGATAGCACCCCATTATCCTTTGGAAATGCAGTAAACAAAACATTTACTCATCCGACGTTCCATGATCTATGATCCTTACAAAATTGCTAAAGTCTAACTACTGCTGAAATGAGTTGTGTTGAGATCGGTTCAATAACAGTGAGCAATATAGTAAAATGAGGATGCATTAGCCAGAAAGGCTAAAAGCTACCCTATATCGGTCTGAAATGATGCTGTGGAGCGCCACTCTCTACCATTCTCGATCTAATCAAGGATTGGGAAATTGCTAGACTTCGCCACTCTAGGGCGGCGATCAATCCGTAATTTGGTCGTCGCTCTGAGGTTCTAAAGCATGACACTCCTTACTGAGTTTCTTACGGGCCACTGTAGACTAAGACCTTATCTGAAGAGAATGGCAGTCACAGACATGGATGTTTGTAGACTGCTCGCAGGCATCAGAGACTGCGAAAAACTTATGTGCGCATGTGGAGTTCTTGGCAGGTTTAGGTGGAAATGTTTAGCTAGATATAGGTTCTTACTGGGTGACATCCACTATTATGATTTAAGATCTACTGCTGTTCATTAGGAAGGTAGCAGATCTACTAAACAAACTATAGACTAAAAGGAGCACAATAGATCCTACGGGGCGCAGTGTTTTGCAATAGTGTCAATATGGTAATAAAAATAATAAAATGAGATAAATTTGACTCCTAAAGGCTGCTCTTGACAAAAAAGTTTTTGCGATCATACTAAAATTTACCTTGAAGAAAATGTCAACAGTGAAATATTAATGCTTTACTAGTGACATTGTCAGTAGTACTACTGACCAGTTGTACACCAGCCAATGTAATCATCTACTGACATTTATGTAACATTATTATTATTATTATTTATTCCCATAACATTCCATGAAGGAACATGTGGACTTCTCTCAGTCAATGAGCTGCACCTGATTCTATTTTCAAGAAGTTTTCAATAGTAATACTCATAACCAGTTACTAGCTAATGTTATGAGGTGATACCACTGTTGAAAATCTTTTTTCTTTTTTTTAAGATGATCTAGCCTAGTATTAAATCGTCGGCCTTCTGGTTGGTAGGCGGGGGTCTTACCTGCCATACCACAGCGGCACACTTATGTTAACATTAGTTCACTGAAAACCCACCAGGAGACTTTAGCACTATTTAACTGGTGCACTCGTCGCTAAAAAAACAGTATAGACAAAAAAAAACATTTGGTTCTAGGCTGGTTACAGGGAAAATTAAAGAAAGCGGTTACTATTTTGCAAAATATTTTTAAGAGCCATACATATTAAAACTACGCCCTCAAAAAATCCACTGTATAGAGATTTATATGATCGTATTAAAATTTTTGATTACTAGTTTGCCGCAGGACTGAATTTAATGAAGGTCAGCTTATATTGCAACTAATTTACTCTTTGACGTTGCAAACGAAAATAAATTTCAATGAGATTGTGGTGTAGGCTATTAACTGGTCGTATTGGATAGCCAATAATTTCAGTACCTATTTCTTCTTGTTTTGCATTTGGTTACAAAATACCACCAGCAGTAGTAGTCAGTCACTCAGTCAGTCAGTCAGCAAGACATTTAATTCATTCATACCGCCGTGCCAGTTACCAAATACTTGACAAGAAACTTTGTGGTTCTTTTTCTGCAAACAAAAATTGGTACTTTTTTTTCTTTTTGATTTCTTCAATTCATTTGGTTGGTTTTAATGTGGTTTTAAATTTCATAGACTTGGCCTCTTTTTGCCAATGTTGTTGTTTTTTGTCTTTGTTGTTGTTGCAAAAAAATCATTATGAGAATTTTACCTTCAAGTAATTCACATTGTTGTTAAATCTTAAGTTTTTAACAAAAATCAGAAAAAGAATAAAAGCAACTTCTTATTGTTTAAACAAATTGCCTGAAACCGAAATATACAAAAAAGCAAAGAATAAAAATACAAGAATAAAATAAAATAAAATTATTAACACAATTTTAATTATTAATATATATAAACATACATATATACATATATTTGTATTATTTTTATTTCAATAGGATTGTCGATCTTAAGAAACAGAAGAAAAAAAATCGTATAAATATCTGTATCAACAACCATCCATCCATCATAAATATTATATACTCGTATAATAGTTCTTTTTTATAGATTCAGATCTTAGAGTTTTAGTTTTTCTTGTCTTTTTTATGGCCTTAAGTGTTTTATTTCTTTTTTGGCTATTATACGCGTATTCTTTCAAGTTGTATGGTATACGTAAGTATATAGTATGTATACACTTGTCATAATCTGACTACATATTATGATTGTTATGATCATCATAAATAGTTAATGACTTAATTGACACTGACTGTAAATGCTTTATGACATAGAACTAATGACGGCAATAATAATTTCCAATATGGGACCTAGAGGGAAAGAAACACTGAAAAAGTTAAAGAAACTTTTAAGTTAAAAAAAAAGTTATGGTAAAGGATGACCAGGTGAACGAAAAATTTAACAGTTATTACAGTGTAGTTAGACTAGAACCGCATTTTCGATAACTAGATAAATTGTCGATAACTTTCCCTATGAGCAAGTAAGGATACGTTAAAAACAACAGTTCTAGTGTTTTTCTGGTTCACTAAAATGGACTAGTAAATCGGGTGTTTTTTTACAGTTATGCAAGTTTAACCAATAATAAAACAAAGAAATATATTTTTATATTTGGTATACAAGTTAATAATGTCGATTTGTTTGTTTGAAAGATGCATTTATAATAAAAAATAAAATGAATTGAAACATTATTCAAAGTACTTATATCCCGTCTTTCTGGTAGTATATGGATTCGGTGCCAAAAGAACTGCTCTGGTTTTGAGGTAAAGAATGAATCAAGTCAATTTCTGATGCCCCCTGTTCTGAAGTGAAGCATACCAAATACAGGGAATTAACTTGACGTCATAGATATTCAGCTTCGTCGTTAATTTGGCTGGTTTACCTGGCTTTACATATGACTTTTTGCGCTTGAGGTTATCGTAATGTATCCATTTTTCATCACCTCTAACAATACGACGCAAAAATGACTTCTTTTTGTAGCGTTCAAGCATCATTTCCGCCATGCAAAATCGCCTTTCAACGTTTTTCGGTTGCAATTCATGCGGGACCCAATTTGCTTGCTTTTGAAAGAATCTAAATGCTTTTAGACCTAGGGAAATGGCTTGCTGTGTGACTCCCACTTATAATGCTAGTTCATCTTGCGTTCCCATTCTTCACCCTCAAACATTTTAAGCTGACTGACCTTTTTTCTTTCTTCAGATTTTTCAAAAAGCCGATTTTTTAAAATTCCATTTTTTCAAATCCGATGATTTTCCCACACATACCACTGTGTGGGCTCTCTACAGGACTCTTATGGTCAGCATGTGTATATAGTGGTATATGTGTACACTTCCATATTTTAGAGAAATGCCCACTCATCCTTCCAACAATTTTCATATTTTTCAAAAAGGCGATTTTTTAAAATTCCATTTTCTTAAATCCAGTGATTTTTCCAGACATACCACTATTTGGACTTTCTTGTCGACTCCTTACACAATCATGTGTATGTATATAGTGGCTTCTTATATTCCCGAAATGTGCACTTATCCTCTGAAGATATTTTACATTTTATATGCAGTCACTGTTAATGTCTTAACAGTACTCCGTTAACGCAAAATTTGAGCATGTTAAGAAAGTCTGGTTGATGTCTCCTCTTTTCAAATTTGAACTTATCTTCACACACATGGCCACGAATATGCCATGTTGGCCATGGAACTCCAACTATTCGCAGCATATGCGACCATATTTCGCCAATAACTCTTTGAATATTGATTTCCAGATGTTCAATTGTCTCTGGTTTATCAACGCGGACAAGTGACTTTACATAACCTCAAAGAAAATAATCCAATTGGGTAAAGTCACACTATATTGGTGGCCAATTAATTGTATCATTACATGAAATTACTCTTTCATTAGAAGTTTCTTTGAGTAAATCAATTGTAGCACGCGCTGTGCAACATGTGGCCACATGTTAGCAAGATTAATGCCGGCCAATTGAGGTACAAAAAATCTCCTATCATGTCCCTATACCGTTCACCATTGACAGCAACATTCTGACCATCATCGATTTTTGAAGACGTATGGACCAATGGACTCCTCTTACGCATAAAGTGCACCACACAGTAATTTTCTGTAGATGTTATGGTGTTTCAACTGAAGCTTGTGGATAATACTCACTCCAAATCCCACAATTCTGCTTATTTACGTACATTCAACCAAAATTGGGCTTCATCGGAGAACAACATTTTGAATGTAAATGTAAAATCAATATCAGTTTGTGCGTCAGCCCTTTCGTCGAATTGGCGGCGGTGTAAGTCTATCAATAATGAAATTTCAAACCAAACTCAACAAAAAGCCACTATCAGCTGTTAAATTAAGCAGTGTTGCCAAATTAAAGTTATGAACCTCTAAAAGAAAAACAAACGATACCTCCTCAATAGTGCTAAAGTCTACTGGTAGATTTTCAATGACAAGCTAATGTTAAATGTCATAGACTGGGGTACTACTGACAATGTCATTAGTAAAGCACTAATATTTCACTATTGGTAGTTTCTGCGAGGTATACACAATTTGTAAAAAAAATGTTTTCAAAGCAGCAAAAAAGTTAAAATCTTATTTTTATTTGAGAATTCCAACAACATATTCTTTACATATTTGTTCATTTTTTTTTTTTTTTTTGTACACATCCCGTTACTGTACCTCTGAAAGACTTCATAATTTTGAAAAAATTACAACACTAACAACAACAAAGTATCTTTACCTGATTTCTTTGCTGTTAAATAAATGTTTTTAAAAATTATAAATTATTAGCATTTATTAGCATTTATAGCGGGTACAGTGCTTACAGTGTATTCCCGCATTGAATCAGAATTTTTTTGCCTGACTTCCACAGAAACTATTGATCTGAAGAGGAGGAAAAGAGACTATTTTTCACCTCATGTGTCAGTGTCCAGCCCTTGCCATAGAACGTTAGAGGTTCTTCGCCTCTTATTTCTTGTCATCTTTGACTGAACTCTTCCAAAGCAAACTTACCGCAATAGCGACATTTATTACAAAATCAAAATTGTTTCATATAAGAACTGATTAATCCATGGGTTAACCCTTACGCCCAGCCCCTGGCCTAAGTGGATCCTTGTCCTTCAAAGAGGGTTTACCACAGTACCTACCTAGGGCTGTACACTCTGTTGGATCTTAAGCATTAAAACAAAACTGCCATAGTGTTCAGCATTTAAATAGACTCCAAAATTATGCTTTCGAAGAAATTAAGTGATTGATTATTTATCAGATACTGTACCTCTGGATACTCCGGTGCCAAAATAGTAAGAACACAACGTTTTCAATTTTGACCATAGTCTTAATTCTGGTACCACGTACATCGAAATGTCCAAGAATTAAGTTTGCGGTGGACAACTATGACTTCTATGACACATTTATCTATCTATCTATGATGTAAGCTTGTATTGCAACTAATGCAGCAGCGTTACCACTGTCCTAAAATACAGCTTAGGTATCCTTATTCTATATCTATATATTATATATAAAATACATGACTCTGGTGCAGTCTATTGCATATGTACGTTTCTTTTCAAATGACAGATCTTAAGAACAAGGTTATATGACCCTTTATAGCTTAAGCCTCATTTCATTTGTGCAACTAAGCTGTGATTGATTAAGTTATGTCGTGGTGCTGCAATCATACGACTTGACAATGATAGATTACGGTTTTACACATTATTGCCCAAATTTTCTAGTAACCCTTGAGTAAGATATTTTTATGAGATCATATAACAATGTTTCATATTAATACACTCGCATAGTACTCTTTGATAAAATGTGTAATTTATATGGATCTTGCCACGCCTATATTAGCGTTTTTAAATCGTTTAAGTAGCTTGAACGTGATGTAATTACTAAACTTTCTATAAATAATCTGATACTTAAAGACAAATGAATTTTACAATTTTTATCGGTTTTTTTTTATTTATGTATAAAATTAATAATTTTTTTTTACAAAAATAACATTTTTTACTTATAAATAAAATATGTTTTTTGCAATAAACTTTTGAAGTTATTAAATGTAAAGTCCTTATAAAGAAAATATTACAATGTTAGACTATATACATAGTATTTGTTAAGAGAAGTTTACACTACGCAACAAAAATAAATACATTTATAATTAAATAAAAATATTAATGGTTTTAAAATAATTAAAAGTTTTTTCTTATTTTTTTTAAGTTAATATTTTTAAACATTCTTCTTAATTTTTTCTTAGTTATATACAAAACAAAAAAAATATTTTTTTTTCAATTTTCTTAATTTACTTTTGTTACATACTGTATTGTCTTTGACAACCTGTTTTATATTATTACGTTACTTTACTTTTTATATCTTTTTTTTTTAACAAAATTAATGCAATTGCAATAACAAAACTTAACAATTCTTAAATGGAAGTTCCCCCAGTCACAATAGCTATAGATCTGTATGCCGATGATTCACTATGAGATAATAATTGGGTTTTATTATATTTAATTTTGTTTTTATTTTTATTTTTTATTTTTATTTTCACGTAAAAACAAAAAAAGAATGAAATGAAATAAAATTTTAATAATAAACAAGAAACACGAACGTTTGAAGTGTTGCCAAGTACTTGTTTTTGGTTTAAAATTTGGGATTGTATAAAGATCAGTTGTGATTATAATTTTGAAATAAATAATAAATTAATTATTTTCATATGAGAAATATACAGTGCTGGAAGAAATAATAGACACCTCCAATTTTATTTAATTAAAATTTTCTTAAATTTTTATTTATCATTACAAAAATCAATAAAGAATGCATTGTAATTGAAAGGAGTTCGAACATACGATTTTCCATCTGACCCAAATAAATTAATCTTCGTTTCTTCAGACTATTTCACGTTGTTCTAGTTATTGAATAAAATGAAAGTGCCCCTATTATTTCTTCCACCACTGCGTATATTATAAAAAGTAAATTTTCTTACAAAAACCAATTTTTAAATAAGAAACACAATAAAAAGTAAACAAAAAGTACTTTTTTTCTCAATAAATTTTTTGGCAAATTTTAAAACTAAGTTTTTAGTATCAAAAAAGCACAAAATGGTACTTGATATTTCGGAAAAGAGTACTTTTTCGAAAAATATCTACTAAATTTTTAATTTCGTATTTGGAAGTGTGGTCTATGCTGAGTAGAAAAATTACTTAAAAGTAAAGCAAAAAATCTCGAAAGTCGAGAGGTAGCTTTAAAATAAAAATCGCTTAAAAGTGGTAAAAGCACCTTCAAAGTCGCTGGGATGTCGTAATACATCAACAACTGATAAAAGCATTGAAGAAGAGAAGAACATGTGGCGTTAAACAATCATCGAAGTAACTTATGAAGTGCTTAACACGTTCGTGGACATGAATGCTATAGCATTCATTTTCATAATAATGCATAATGACGTAAATGCTATAGCATTCAAAAATGTAAAGTTAATTATTTTGAATTTAAGTTTATATTTGATTATAAAGGTTAATTAACAAATTTATATAATTAAATATTATACCTGTTTAGGTGTGGACTGACTGATTCATAAATTGTTTTCATATTATATTATCTTAGGAAATACTATAAATCAAATTTCGGATAAAACATTCAATTTCAAAATGAATGACTGTTATGTTATGCACCTTTTTGAAATTGTTAGTGTTCACGAATGTGTTAAAATAGTCTGCTCATAAAGCATGCGTGAGTAATATTTCCCATAAACCGTTTAATTTTAACTAAAAAATTTGTTCCCAGTGGAAATCTAAAAGGCCTGATAGATGGGTAAATAAGTTTGATCACATTTTTATCTTTTAACGCACAAAAATAAAATGTTGGTCAGATAAAAATATGTTTATTGTTTAATGCACTAAATGTTGGTCAAGCATATTTGCCCGTCTATCAGCCCATCAAGACCGACAAACGTGCCATAAATTCTATCAAGTGTTTTCTCATTGTTCTCATCGTATCAAATGTTCTTACCAAAAAAATCGGAGTCTCATCTTACAATCTTGCTGGTAATTAAATGCCTTACGACAAAGTTGACCAGGCCATCTACCAAAGTTGCCAGGAAACCGAAGCACATCAACAACTGATAAAAATTTCACAGAGGAAGAAAATGCAATATTATAGATTTATGTAACAACTATTCAATGATAGTATAATAGAAATGATTTCAATAGTTTAGAAGCACTGCCCCCAGTGGAAAAGCCCCCGAAAAGCGCATTTCAAGTTTTGCCAAGTATTAAGGTTTCTTTACTGTTTCTTTACTCAGTTGTTTACCCCGGCTTAGCACTTAGGGGACCTTTACTATATTTTTTTATTTAAAAAAAAAAACACATTACCGATATTATACCTTAACCATGAAATATACCTATTTTGGCCCACGAAAAATTTTTGCTTTAACCAAAACTAAACGGAGTAAATATTACTGGAAGATCCTAAAACTGTATCAAACAATACTTGTCAAATTTACTTCGAAGATAAAAAAAATGTTGTTTCTCAAGTGAATTAATTCAGAGTTAAATCCCATTAAAGAGAAGGAAGACGTATTTTGGAAAAAAGAAAAAATCTATTTTGAACAAACCTTGTACAAAAAAATTCGGTCAAAAAATATACAAAAATAATTCACAAATAAAAAATTCTAATCAAAAAGTTTGGAGCCTTTTGCCAAAAACAAATAAAAACATTACAAATGATTTAAATCAAACTTGGCAACCCTTGGACATATTTTAAAATTATTGCAAAACAAAAACAACGTAACAGCATAATTAAATTAAAAATTTGTTTTCCAATAAAATTTCAAAACAAAAACACCCAATTTTTGAATAATTTTTTTTAGAAAAAAAAAAGTTCTATTTCATTAAAAATAAATTAAAATATTAAAACACAACTATGACTACTATTAAGTGCACAGACGGACAGAAAAACAAACGCCTACCGCCAGGGTATTTTAATTGGTGAACGTGAACGCCTCTGTGTCGTCACTACAACGCGCGGTTGCGACTGGTTATGATAGTTTTTGTTGTGATATTTCAATTGGGACAGATTATTATGACTGCTGCTGTTACTATTGAGGACAGAATGTGAAGGCGTTGAGCGCACTGATGAATTCGCTGTGGTGGTTAGGACTGCTGATGGCGTCAGTGTTGTAGCTGATGAAGTGCGATATTTATAACCGCCATAATTAGTTGCTGTACGATTCGTTACTGGATTCTTTAAATCTACCACGGATGTATGTAGCGGCGCTTTTATAGTTTGAGGACTTTCACCGAAATAAGTATGTTTTGAATGGGTGTTTAGCAAATTTGTGTTGGCGTTGTAAGGTTTGCCAAAAGAGGGTGATCTGCGATTCAGGTCTGTAGGAGCATTATTTAATTGTATGCGTGTAGAGAGTCTGCTATTACGCTGCATAACTGGTGAGGCCTTTTGCGCGACTTTATCGTTTTTAATTTGCACCAATGTTTGATAGCGTGCAACACGTGGTGTTGCCGTTGTTGTGGTGGTGGTGGCCGTAGCAGGTGAGTGTGTTTTATGCCACACTGAACGCACTGGTGAGCTATTATTCAGTCTGGTGGTGGTAGTGCTGGTGCCGGCCGTTTTTATCGTATAAGAATTATTCATTTGTGGTTCAGTTTTTCCATAATATTGCATTGGCATAGGTTTAGCTACGCCCACCGGCACCATACGTCCCGGCATATGAGGTGTTATAGAATTCTTAAATTCTATATGTATTGCAGCTGTATTATGGTCTTCTGATTTGGGCTTATTCAACTGATCTATACGGCTAACACGATCAACTTTAAAGGTATCATTACGTTTAACTGGTGAACGTGTCGGCGAACGTATAGGTTTGCGATTAATTAGATCTCTTATGGGAGAACGTGATCCTGGCCTATAGTTATCATTATCGAAAACCAATAAGTCTCGACGATTCTCTTTGGAAGTATCTCTTTGATCGCGTTTATTTTTATTGAGATCCGCTGGGGGATCTACCTCCACAAACCAGGCTGGATTATGGGCAGCCTCCTTCTGCTGTTGCAAAAACTTTTCGCGGAATGATTTGCGAAAACTATTTAAGGTCACAGTTTTATATTTATCAGCTTCACCATAAGACCTTCTGAAATCCCCCTGCTTCTCATCTTCTTCTTCAAGTTTTCTTTTATCTTGTTCTTCTTTGTTTTCCTTATTGATGCCGGTGGTGGTGTCTTGATCTTTTAACAATTGCAATTGCTTTTTCAAATCATGGGGCATTTTACCTTTGCGATAAGTCGAAGAATCAAACACTTGTTTTGTGGGAGTAAAGCTAGGTTTTGTATTATCTTTTACGGGCGAGCTATGGTCGTTTTGTTGCAGAGTTTTCAAACTGTATTGCTGTTCATATAGAAAATTAAATGGATCATTTTGGGAATCATAATCCAAACTATTGCCACCACCTTCAGCCTGCCATTTGTAATATGTATTTGTGGCATTATCACTGGGATGATGTTCAAAGGCTGAGGCTTCTATGGTGGCTGCGGGAGTCTTTTTACGTTTCGTAAAAGTACTAAATTTCTCTAGTACCTTAGACTTTTTTGATTTCTTCTCCAAAGTCGAACAGTTAGAGTGAGTAGGTGTCGTTGCATCGCTTTCATCCAAAATAAAAGTCTCGCTGCGATTAAGAGATAAGCCGTTGCGAGAATCAAGTGAGTCACGTCGTTTACCATGACCACTGCCGTGACTGTTAAGTGAACTAACCACACTGCCAGGCCTAGAGTTGCGTACAGGAGTGGTGTCCCGTGATGATGAACGACCGCGCGTTATAGATGAGCGCAAATTACGAAAGAATGACATTGCCTTTTACGTCTCAATACACGTACGCATATGTGTGTAATGGGTTAGACTAAGATAACAAAATTCACTTTTGTTTTAAAATTCGTTTCGGTTGAGTTTCTTTTGACGTGATTTTTCTTTCAATTCCACAAATGATCGTTTTTCATCTAAACTTGTAACACTTTGCGTGCAATTAACCTTCGCGTTCGTATCTTAAGTTAATGACTTTAATGATCTTATTTTTCTGTTTTTTTTTTAATTTTTTTTGTTTTTTTCTTTTTTTTATTGACTATCCCTCTAACAAATAATTTAATGTTTTACTTTAGAGCGTATATTTTTAAAACGCACCCATTTAGGGTCTCTTACTTTTCCAAAACAAGCATGCACAATAACAACAACAACAGCAGCAGCAGCACATAAACGACTCTAACAAAAGTAAGATTTAAGCAACGGTTTCAAGTCCTAATTTTTCGTTTTAACTTTTAAGCGTTCTTTCTAACCGTACACTTCAAACGTTTACGAGCAACTGATATTGTTTACTCTAGAAAAGCTGTTAACATTTTGAAGCAGCGGCTAAGATTGTATCCACAATACGTACTCGTACAAACGTATGTGTTTAAAGCGCAGCTAGAAGTCAAACTTTTTTAAGAAGTTTACGTTTTTTTAATACAGAAAAGCTTTTTTCGCTTTAACACCGGCTGCTTGTATCAGTTTGTTTACTTGTTATGCTGTATTGACCATTTCCAGCTTGAACCTCAGCTTCTACAGTGTCAGTATTTATTTTTATTTTTTATATTTTTGCACAATTAAGAAAATATTAAAAACAAATACGTAATGTTGTTTACCATGTAATGGGAAAGTTTATAATTTTTTTTAAATGTCCCTTTTCCCTCTGGCAACGTAAGAGTTCAACATTAGTCACTTAAACATAAGATTACTGGATTATTTTATCTCCACTCTTATATTTGCCTACTTTTAAGAACTAAATTTATAGTTATTGTACAATGTATCAATCACAAGCAATTGTGGTATTACATAAAGCTAAAATTTGGACTCTGCTGCACTCCAACCAAAAGTCTTATTTGCTATAGTTAACTGACCTCCCAACGATTTTCTATTGAAGCAGTGTGTTAAACTGGTGCCAGTAATGCTTAATACAGTCAACTACTGGCCTAGCTTGGACTATAGGCAGGCTGTCATCCTTGGCAACAACAGACACATTCGGGTCGACTACATGGTTCCTGACTTCGAGATCCCTACTAGAAACTTCTAGTCTAACGAGCTAACATCCATGAATGCCGGAGGTTTCTCATGGAAAACTCGGATTATTCAAAGGTAACTCTCATATGGGTTCCGGGACACAGACATATTGTCGTAAATTTTCAATCGGGGACCCAACATTAGTTTTCCAATTACCTCGGTAAGGCTGGATATTCTCCGGTCGATATATGGCGAGGCTCAATTTCGTTGGCATCATGAGGGCACGTGTAGAATCGCTAGGCTCTGCTGAACCGACCTGGATGAGATGAAACGCATGATCATCCATTACCCTATTGCGGTTCTCACGGGTCTTTGACCGATTGGAGAGCAAAGTCTAGACGCGGCATTCGCTCACATAATTTTTGCAGGATCTATAATTACTAAATGGAAAAGGAGACTGTCTTTCACCTCATGTGTAAGTGTTTAGTCCTTACCATCAGACGACAGAGACTTTTGGTCTCCTATTTCGGTTTATATTTGACTGTACTCCGAAATGCTGATTACCGCAATTGCAAGATTTATTTTGGTGTCAAAATGGTTTCCTATGGAGACTGTTCGATCCTATGCTTGTAGTATCACAATGGCCCCTAAAGATCAAATCGTTTTTCAAGGTTGTAGTATGTAGGTCACACTAAAAAATTTTCTTGACACTGGGATTGGACAGACCGACGTTCACTCACAGTATTTCACTATTTTTTTCTCCGTCACTCCTCTAGGCAGCACAAAGCATTCATTACTTTGTTTCAGTTTCTTTAATTAATTTTGATCTTTTCAAGCAAAGTAGATGATTAATCCGCTGTAGCTTCCTCCATATGATTTTTGCGTAGTGGTGAAGATCCTTGCTAATTGGTGATGATCTTTACTTTAGCATTGTAATTTTTTCCTAGTAGGTGGCGTGTTTCCCTGATCGTCTGATGTTTGTCGTCATCGCCAGAGGTATGCGGGAAGGTCAGGGGGCTACTTCTTTATTTTTTAAATGGAGTTGCCTGGAGGGAAGCTGAAGCCTTTTTGTTAAATATTCGAAGCCACAATCAAATTTTTCCTTCGTTTGTGTTGTTATGTGTGCGCACTAACCACTACACCACGCCACCCCCATCTCACTATATAGTTTTAATATATTCGACATGTTTTCTCCTTGTCTTTTATTTTTAAACATATTTCACCTATTTCCCAACCTATATAACTATTTACACTAGCGTGGAATTAAAGAACTATCTTCATCAAAAATGTTACCTGAGATGTTACCTTGTTCGTTTTGCACAATCGAATTAGTATTGCCACATCTATGGTCATCGAACCCATTTATTGGGTGATTTTTTAAGAGCTTTCGGATTTTATTTTAAAAAACATATAAAACTTAGAGAAAGATTAGAAATCTTTATTTCAGTCGATAGAACGATATATATATAATTCAATGTTTAAAGATGATTTCATATAAATGTTGACCTCGGCTACGCCTCAAGTGATTAATACGATGGGTGATATTTTGGCAAACTCTCTCAAGCTTATCGGCTGGCATATCACGAATCACTTCTTCAATATTGGCTTCCGTTGGGGTCTTGTTCCTATTGACATGAGACTTAACATAGCCCCATAAAAAATAGTCTAAAGACGTACTAGATCTAGGCGGCCCCAAACGTGAAATACACCGAACACGCCTCTCAATTGGGTCATTATTTCGTGTGCTGTGTGGTATGTGGCACCGTCTTGTTGAAACCACATGTCAGCCAAGACCAGCTCTTCCATTTTGTGCAAAAACAGTTGTAATCATCATGTAATCACCATTTACAGCAACGTTCTTACCTTCGCCGTCTTTGAAGAAGTACGGTCTAATGATGGCACCGGCTGACAAAGCGCACCAAACATAACATATTTCATGGTATATTGGCAGTAGTTGAACTGCCGCTGACTACACTTCACATCAAATTCGTAAGTTCTGTTTGTTGATTTACCCATCGAGCTAAAATCGAGCTTTGTCGCTAAAGATAATTTTTCTAATTTGAACATTTCTCATACAGCAGGAATTTTGATAAAAAAAATTCAATGATTTGCAAACGTTGTTCGTTGTAAGTCGACTCATGGTTCAATTATAGGCCAAACTGAACATATTTGACAGTAACATGTCACACGAAAACAACCGCGCTGTAAAACAAAGGATTGGAGATACTTTTTGTATGACACAGAACTTATCTTGGCTTTCGATCTAAATTATTTTTTACCAAAAACAAAATAATAATTATTTTTCACATAAAAATAATCTCTCGTTTAAATTGTTTAACAACATAAACCTGGTAAGTTTCCAAATTTTTAAAAACGCTAAAGCTAATGATATGTGAATATGTAATACAAATAAAAAATTCTGTTCTCTCTTTAATTTTCTGCTTTTACGATGGAAAAGATTTGTTTTTTATTGCTTTTGTACAAAGCGAACTTTTTATGGTCCATAAAGTGTAGGCGTTTATTTTTGATTACTGTATATGGCTAAAATCAACAGGTTGCTTCATGTTTTTTCTTTTATTTCGTGTTGTAGTCGCGTTATTGCAAAAAATAAAATAAAAAAAAAGTTCACAATCATCTTAATAAATTTATAAAAAAATTATTTTTTAAACAAAAAAGTCTAAGTTCGATATAAAGAAAAATAATTTCATTTCAAACAAAGAATGAACATCGGATTGATGACAAGCCCGTCACTAAATGTACGTGTTTTTGAACAATTGTCGGTTAAAAAAAAAAAATTGATTATGTTGAAATTCAAAATGAAAAATAAAATTATTTTATTATTATTATTTATGTTTGTTTGTTTTTTTTTTTTTTTGATTTATTTAACATTAAAATTTGATTTTATTTGAAAAATAATGTTTTAAAAAAATTAATATAAATTGGGTCTATAGACGTAAAAAACGTCTGTTTTTACGTCTGTTATAAAAATTACGACATTTGCACCCAAAACAATTATAAATTTCATGAAAAAATAGGTGCTAAATTGATTTAAACAGAATATACAACTTAAAGCGGTTTATCAACAACGGCTTTTCTACTCTCTACACTAAATCGTTTCGTAAAACTAATAGCTTTACATAGAAAAATAGATTACTTACAAAAAAACCATTAAAAAACTACAATTTCAACTGTTCAAATGCAAAGTTCAAAGTTAATTAACTTTGTTAACTGCAGGCCTATTTATTAGGGAGATCGGACGGTTATTATTCGAACGGTCTTAATCGGTTTTTTTGGTTTTGTCGAATACGGTTTTTTCAAAATCTTCATATTTCGAATATCGTATAAACCGGTTGATTTGCAACGAATAACCGGTTAATTCAATATAATTTATTTATCTAATTTCTATACGTTTTTATATTTTTTTTATTGAAAGTATGCTCATCGTTTAACTATTTCTGTAAATTTAATTCTTTTTGTATACGAGTATATGACAACCTTAAACGTCACACAAAGAACCTGAAAACCAAGGTATCGGGTCCGCCATCTAACATTTTTTTTCAACTAGTGCTTATTTCGTGAATATTAAAGCTTAGCTCATGTCTGATTTGACAGATACTTAGTTTTATCCTTCCGCTAAACGAATATGGTTGTGTATACGCTTGAATAACGCTGGGAAATATTGTGACATTACTTTGATCGATCGATTTACAGAAGATGCCCATTTTGCCAAAAAAAAATCATCTTTTCAGATGAAACTCATTTTGATCTTGGCGGGTATGTAAACAAGCAAAATTGTCGCATTTGGGGCACAGAAAACCCGCACGCATACATTGAAAAGCCGATACACCCAAGACGAGTCACTGTTTGGTCACGGATTTTGGTCCAGAGGCATAATTGGACCACTTTTCTTCGAAAATGAGCAAGGAGTGGCCGTTACAGTTAATGGCGATCATTATCGGGCCATGTTGAACGAAATTTTGTTCACAAAAGAGAAGAGGAAGAGGAGGATATTAGCAACATTTAGTTTCAACAGAACGGCGCTACGTGCCATACAGACGAAGCTACACTCGATGTTTTGCGCCCTATTTTTGAAGACCGCATTATCAGCCGCAGAGCTGATGTCGTTTGGCCACCTCGGAGCTGCGATTTGGCACCGTTGGACTATTATTTGTGGGGTGCCGTCAAAGATAAGTGTTACGCCAACAAGCCAGAGACAATTGACGCTGTAAAGGACAATTTTCGTGAAGCTATTGGTGGAATACAGCTGCATACAATCGATAATGTGCTTAAAAATTGGACCGAACGTGTAGGCTACTGCATGGCCAGCCGAGTCCATTATTAACCGGAAAGATTGTACTTTCAAATAAAAAAAGAAATTTGAGAAAATATTCAGTAGTTTTTTTATAGCATTTTCAAAAAAAAAAAAAAAATATTTGGCGAACCCTTTAGATCGAAAAAGATATGCACTCTTGAGCAACAATAACTTTTTCTCACCTTCTGTAAATAAATATTGGTTGTTATATATGGTGCAGATCTCGGCAAAAAGCTGCTCTTCTCTTCTGTTTTCACACGTACGTAGTCACACGCATAGGCAAAAAATAATCAAGGAGAAGCAAATAAGTGGAAAAACACAGTGCAAAGTGGCCTGAGTGAGAGACACTTAATTACTACCACGATTGTAAAATGCATTAATATTAGTTTGCCGAACGCTGGTATGGAGCATGATCAACTAGACCAGGCATGTGCAAAAGTGAAAATGTAGTTGTGTTAGTGAGAGCATGAAAATTACTCACTCAGAGAAGTAAAGTTGATGTTTTAAAATAATTTAAAAAATCAACATGCATCCGCTGTTTCAGTGACAAGTAAGCGCAAGATCGTAAAGCCATGATCACACGATTCTCGCATATGCACAATTTCAATTGTGCTTTATTGTCGTAAACTATCAAAATTATCTCAATTTTTGTGAGAAATAAAAAATTTAAATGTAAATATTGGCATGTATTGCCAACTTTTATTGTCGCACAACTCTTACTTATTGGGCGGTCACACGATTGCCGTACCAAATACTGATGCATTGCGACAATCGTGTGATCCCAGCTTAAGAACTTTTTTAATTTATTTATCTGTGCCTAAAAAATATGCGTACGTCCTCTGCATATGTGCTTTCGTCGGTGTTTCATTGACGACTAGAGCAAGAGCGTAAGACTATGTGTGAATTGGGCGTGAACAATTGTTCTATGAAATGAACAACATTGAACTAGACTCATTGAAAGCGCACAAGCCCACAAGCCCGGTTCCTAAGTTTTTCACAGCGTAACCAGTCACTAGTAATGTTGTGAGGTGATATCGCTGTCGCAAATTGTCAGATGGTGTGGATTGAACCGACGACTTCATGGTGGAAGGTGGGTTCTTACCTAACATGTAACAGTGACACACACACGTTTAAATACATGGTGCGTAAATTACATACAGTGCTGCTCGAAATCTAAGCAAATTTTCTTGCCGAGGCAATTAAGGACTTGTATATTACTAATAGATTTATTCGAAGTAAAACATTTAATTTTTGTTATCGTGGGCACCTAAATTATAACTATAATAACAAACTTTTAATTCCATTCTCTACCAAGAAATACAACAAAAACGAATTTAGCTCCATGAGTAGCTGTTCGAAACTTAAGCATTTTTCAGTACTTTGTGTAATTAACTCTGTTTTTTATGGCCTCCGCACACCATTTCGGCATAGTTTTTATGAGATTTGTTAGAATTATTGTTAGTATTGATTGGCATTTTAATTTTAAGCCCTCCGTTAGCTTCTGCTTATTTTTAAAACGACGTGGTCCAGCTCTGCCCTTCAAGAATTAGGAACAATTTTATTTAAATAAAAGAATCGGTTAACCGGTTATTTGAATTATTGTTAACCGAAAACCGGCTTTTTAAAAAAGCTACTTTTTCAATTATTCGAAAACCGATTTTTGAAAAAAGTCGAATAATCGATCTCCTTACTATTTATAAAATTAGAAACAGTTTTTCCAACACTCTTTGTTTCCAGCGATTAATTGGTAAAAAAAAACTGATTCCACTTCGTGGAATATTTTCAGTCAGTTTTATCTCGAGCCTATGTTCAAAGTTTAGTCAATTCAGTAGTTTTCTGTTTTTTTATTACTTCAAAAATTAAATTTAATTTAATTTAAAAAAAAATTGATTTTATTAATTATTGAAATCTTTAGAAATTAAAACACTTAAAATGTTGTTGCTGTAGACCAACAAAAAAGCCTTTGAATAAAACTGTATGGAATATAATGACTTCGATGCGTTAAATTCAAATTCGTTTCCAGTATTTTTTCCATCAGGCTCAGCGTTGCCACAACTTAGATTTTTTTCTAACCAAATTTCAACAAAAAAGTATCCAAAAAATAACCAAAAATTTTAAATCATAATTTTAATACAAAGAACATTTTATATATGAAATTTATAACAGTATTGACTGAATATAGACTGGTAAAAAAAAAAAAACTTCGTACAGCAATTGATGAGGCATATTCACCTATTTGTTCTAAGTATTTTAACTACGTATAAACAAACTTCGCACAATAACAAATATCATTCGCTCATATGTTTACTTTAGAGGCTGTGAATAATTTTAGCTCAGTAGCTTTTTCTAACAGATATCTTAATGAATCGATAAATACTCGAACCAAACAATAGCGTTGAAGTGAAATGCGTCTGGTATTTATTCTCACTTAGCCACTGAACGAAATAGTATAAGCAATGAAGTTTTATTGCTTCGATTGCTTACCAAAGCTTATCTTGAACATGTTCCATCGATCTCAACGTACGAGATACTACTTATGTAGTTCAGAAGTAATGATTTTGACATGAAAAATGAAGATCTTACAGGTCAGGCAACAACGTTCGGAGATGATGAATTGAAGGCGTTACTGTATAGAGATTGTTTACAAACTCAAAAAGCTATTCAAGCTGGAAAAAATTGTAGCGGCTTCCAATCATTGCTGGCGATGAAAAATAGATGTTTTAGGACAACGCTCGACCAAATGTTCCAAGACCAGTTGAAACTATTTAGAAATTGTTTCAGCCGCCCTACAGACTACCATTTGTTTCGATCGAAGTGCCTTTCACTTTTCGCATGAAATCCATATGTTACCAGATGGATGTGAAGGCCATAGCATACTCACAACAAAAAGACATAGTTTGCCAAAAAATTCGTTTTTAGAGTGATATACTCAGTAAGAACCTGGGTAAAAAATATTAAAAAAGTCATTATTTCCATTTTTTACATCGAGAAAAAGTAACCAAAATGGAAAAAAATTACACATCTACACAGCAAAGAAAAAGAAATAACCAATCAGGCTGATGAGGCTTAATTTTTTTTATGGGCGTGGCAAATTTTTCACCCAAAATATGGTAGTTATGTAAATATATTTCATCATAACTTGAAAACGACTTGACCGATTTTAATCCCATTACCACCAAATGTTTCGGAACAAAATTTGCTATAAATCGTCTGAAAAACATTTTGTTGTATTTTCAACAGTTTCGCAGTTATTCATAACTTAGTTGCGAAAAAATATTTCGCGCAAGTTGTAAATAACTCCGATAAATGGTGTTCATGTGATTTATAGGAAATTTGGTTCCGTTTGGTGTTAAGTTCATTAAAATTATTATTATTATTGACATAACTACCATATTTTGGGCGAAAATTTTGCCACGCCCATAAAAAAAATTTGAGTTCGATGGAAAACAACTGAAAACGGATTTGAATTCAGCGCATCAAAATCATTACATTCCATATACATATGTAGAGTTATTTAAAGGCGTTTTTGCTGTAGACCAGTGTTATCAGATTGGCGTGCCCTAAATCATTTCATTATCCGAGATTTTCATAACTAACAAATTCTCGAATAACACGAATAAGCAATCCGAATTGTTGATCACGACCTTTATCATAAGAACAAGGACACAATTTGGTTCCTTCTAAAAGGATGGATAGAATTATAAAGATTTTGACACTTTTTCAATGTTTTAAGTTCAAAAAACAAACATCTTATTATCGTTTCGAATTCAATCTGCAACGAGTATTTTAACATCGTCATTATAATTTAAACGTTTCGTATTATACCACTTTAGATCAATTAAGTAGATGATAACACTGGCTGCGGATTTTTTTTTTTTTTTTTTTTTTTTTTTTGTATAAAAACACGTATAAATATCGAATTTAAAAATATATCCATATTTATACATATTTAAATTCAACTCTTTGTAGCCATAATATTTATAATTTAATTTTGGTTTTTTTTTTAATCTTTGATTTTGCTTTTTATTTTTCTGCTTTGTCTTGTTATCGTCATCATCGTTATAAATATCTTCTCACCAAATAAAAAAAAAATAGTCGGCTAACCATTATTTTCTACCACTCAGTCCAGCCAAATTAAGTGGCTGTATAAGATGCGTTTACATTCATTCATTGTTGTGGTTTTTTTATTTGATTACATTTTAGAGATGCTGCCAATTTTGAAAGTGTTTTGAAGAATTTTTTTTATTTTCTCTTTTTTTTAGCGGTATTTGACTTCCGATTCCACTAATGAATGGCATCAGATTTGGTCTTAAAAATAAATAATTAAAAATTGCAAATTACTTTCAAGTGGTCTTTGGTGTAGAAGTGTTTTATTAGGTGTAAACCGTTTAAGCTTTTTATTGGTATTTTTTATTTTTATAAGATTTGTTATTTTAAATTATTTTTTGTTTTTAATTTATAAACGAATTAAATTAAATCTTTAAATCGTTCAAAGGTAGCAAAAGTACTTTTTGAATTTTTTAGTAGAACATAGTAAGTTAGATTACTTAAATGTAACGAATATAAAGCCGAAATGGACAAAAAATAATGCCTATTTACATACATACATACATACATGCACACGTAATTCCAACAACATCCCGGAATAAGGGGCATTTCTCTCAATCAATAAGCTGCACCCGATTCTATTTTTAAACTCATTGAAAGTGACCTACAGTTTGATGCCGGCTCCGAACGACAGATGCATTAGTTAGAGAATTTATTCATAGCGTAAATACTCATACCCAGTCGCTAGCTAATGTTATAAGATGATGATTATTATTAGATGCTCTAAAAATCTCAAGGGGATCATAGAGCCATAAAAAGTTTTTCCCATCTATGCCTATCTAAAGCCAATGATCTAATCTGGCTCCAAGTCAATCAATCTGTCTTCTCCAGGTGTTGTCTTTGCCATAAAGATTATATATTGCTTTCGGCCAGAACATTTTCAGACTATTCCGTAGACAGCGTTTTATAAACGCCTAAATAGAATTGACATCCTTCACCGCTGCATTCCACTACTCGCACTCATACAAAAGCGCGGACTTCACACACGAGTTAACAGAGACATGTGGAGAACGCAGTTGGCTAAAATAATATCAGTACTGTAACCGCTGGACGTCGGGAGGATACTGACGAGATAGCAAGTGGACGAGACATCTCCCAAATTTCCGTTTCCAATTCCGTTATTGAAAAATGTCGGATGATCTGGCCTGGGCTTAAACCCAGGACCTCTTGGTTGGTAGGCGAGTATCTCACCAACCACACCACAGCGGCACACTATACCTATAAATGGCCAAAATTTGAACATATGTAACTCTCACATCCGGTGTGGCGCATCAAAGTTTATTTTCTTAAAACTTCCCGACCATGTACAGGGGAGAGCACAGATGCTTATTAATGACAGCAGGGTATTCAACTGTTATCCATTATTTTATCCATTTCACAAAGAAATGTGTTCAAACGATATAAAGAGACTTCATCCCGAAAATCGTATTTTGGCTTCTAGTAATAGGTCTGAGTTGCATTACAAGCAGAATTCTTTTCTTTTGCTGGAACAATCTCGCAGAGGTTTTTTCTGCGTGAAATTTAAAGATTTAAATTTTAAATTCATAGGCACAACTGTCCTTTTTTCTCCCTCCTTAATTTTTTTTCGTACTTATAAAACAAGGCACGTTCCAGGGGAACAAATGTTAAAAGAAACTCTGGGTTGAATATTGTTACGAAAATTAAAAAGCTGAAGAGTAATTCACTACATCTGGGACTTATTTTGAGATTTTAGCTATAAACTTTATTGGTTTGTGTCAGGGCTTTATAATGGCCATAATTACTATTTAAGAGTGCTACCATCTGCATTTTTAACGGTGTTGCCAGTTCGATTCTTTTTAATTTAGCTGAATAGAAGATTTGAGTCTTTACGAAAACATTATAATGAATTATAATGAAATGCTATAAAAGATGGCGCATTGCGTTTGAAGAGCTCTAGTTATCGTTTGGCTGTCATAAAGTAAGGTCTGTTTAGGCGTAAATAAAAAGTGTTGTATAAACGAACCTTTAGTTGCTGTATTAATACAAACTGTATAAAACTTAAAGTAAGACAATAAAATTTGTAAAACAACAAAATGATTTTAATTTTATTAACGCAATTAAACACAACTCTAACGTTTTATAAGGGTGAATACGTAACAATATATTTAAAATAGTAACTATTTTCTACGTAATTTATAGAGTTTAAATTGAACCATAAAACGCTCTATTGGTTGATAACCAATTTAAAATATTTCTTTGTTTTGTTTTTAAATGCCAGGCTCGAAACAAAAAAATTTTTCACGAAAAAGCAACCAATTTTCTTCCAAACACAGTTTTTTTTTTATTTTTACGTAAACAACTTCATGGCAATTAAGATCAGTTATGAACCCATTTTTGTAAAATTCTTTGTACAGTGCACTCATGATAACGTCATCACTCGCTTTCATCAATATCCCAAAACTTCAACCATTTTTTTTAACATTGTCTACTCTAAAGCCTCAACCAAGCCACTGAGCTCTAAAGTACCAACTTTTAATGAAACAAAATTTCAGCTTCAGTAACAGTTAAAACACATGCACATGTCTGTAGTTACATTTATTTAACGAAAGTAGTTTCGAATTTCGGGATTCCCCTTATAAGAAGTATAGAATTGAAGTTACATACGTATGTATTGTGTTTCTGTGTTCAGTCGATTTTTTGTTCTCGTTGGAAGCCTCTTTTTGTTTGATTTTGGCTTATGAACAATAAAAGTGCTTTAAACTACACTATCAAATGTTTACATTCATAAACGTCAACACCTGCAATTTTAATTATGTATGTAGTTGACGTTATCTCAAGTGCACGGTAATTCGAAAACGTTACAAAATGCATATGTGCCCGCCCTAAAAACGTTGGTTTATTCCTATCTTTTGGTGAAATTTTGTATTTTAGCTTGGGGTCAAATATGCACCGAGTTTTTCTAAATTTGTTTAATCGCTAGAGCGTATGTATCAAAAACTTATTAGGTTATGCTTTCGCGAATGAGCTATAAAGCTTTTTAGAAGCTTTTTATGTACGTATAATTGTATGGGTGACTCCGAAAAACACCTAAATAAGGGTTAATCTTGGATCAACAGTATGAATAGTAACAAATATCTGCATTAACACAGTTTGCTGCCGTAGGTGTAACACGTTTAAATTTTCCAGAACTAATTTGTCGCTTATTTACAGAAAAAGGGAATTATTCCTTATTTCTCACCAGTAGTGAGTCTTACTTGCTTTTTTGATAAAACGAATCTTTTCATATGATAAACTAATTGGAAAAACCATAATATATGAAAAATTATATAACAACCTACGTAACTTATACAAAATGTTTCTCTATACCGTCACACGACTACTATCTCTAATTAAATATACAGTAAAATTTATACAATCCTCAAATTCACCACAACATATTTTTTATTTATGAAATGCCTAAGAGTATGCTTTAAAATTAAAAAGCAATTCATTGGAGTTGTTAGCTTTGTTAAAAAATACCACACCACCAGCTTATAAATTCAACTAAAGAATTAAAGATTTCTATTTTAATTATAATGCTACAGCTGCCATAACAACAATAATAACAACAAAATTTATTTATAATTAGCGGAAGCATTTAAAATTATATGTTTAATGTTCGTTTTTTATTATTAGTATTATTTCAACACTATTAGTTAATGTTATTCTTTAAATAATAATTATAACAACAATATGAAAACAAGACATATTCTGTTGAATGTCTAAAACTAACAGCAATAGAAGAACAAATATATATTAAGTCGGTCAAGCCCGGCTAATGTGAGCTTATATATAAACTGTGTATTTAATAGCAAAGCGTTTTTAGCCGGAGCGTAATACAGTGCATCACAAAGACATCTACTACTGCATTAGATGCCAAGTCTGCAATTGAGTGGTTACTCTACAACAGACTCTGCTGAGAGAATTCTCTAATAGATCGACAACAAATTTTTAATTGTATGGCATTCGCAGAGATGCTCTCGTATAGACTTTGTGACCAAGATAATCTCGGGCAAAAAAAGCAGTTTCTAAAGGGGTCGATGAATCAACGCCATAGAGTATTGAGGACCAATCGTAAGACTATGTTTCCTACTTCTGCTACCTGGGATGTGTGATCGATGGGAGTGGAGGATCAGATCTGAATGTAGTGGGCAGAGCAACAAAATCAGTCTGCTTACAACCTGGAAATTAATGTACAACCTGAAAAGCTATTAGCACCATCACCCAGTATGCCTCAGACGAATACTTCGAATATTCTGGCCGCGGACCATCCCGAACGGGCGTCTGCTATTACAGGTACGATAAATACCGTTATCGATAGAAATTCGTAAAAGTAAGTGACTCTTCTACAAAGAGAGCTTTTCCATGGAGTCCTGTTCACCGAACTGGTCGAAGAGCTGATATAACTTAGCTCAACTGAAAATAAAATGGGGAAAATCCGGGTATAGCTGTTGTTGGCGATCTATGTTCCAGTGGCAGTTAGAAAACTTTTTAAGCCGTTTGAGTTCTTTTAAACTGTGTTAAATAAAATAACACGTAATTGTTGTTTCAATTTACTGTCTCTTTATTTCCACACTTTTACTTTCTACAGTAATTTATTTATCCAACTTATTTATCTTACACTTAATACACAAACTTACTCAACAATTTTATTTACACCTTAATACGGGTTTACTTATTGTCTTTTAAAATACAACTGACCACTTAGGCAAAGCAGTGTTTTTTATATATGTGACTGCTATCTATTTCGAATGTTCTAGTATTTACTATAATTTTCTATTCATGTCCGTTAATTTTAAAAATGTGAGATCGATGTTTGAATTTGTAACGCTGTCAAATACACAAATAAGTATGGCATTGCCAAGATGACACATTGACAGCCTTGACACAAACCAATACTCGTAGACCACAATCCTACAATAAAGTTTTAAATGTACTGATGTTGGTATATATTCTTTTAAGACATTTTTATTTTCGTAACAATATGTACGTATATATAGGCAACAGACATAGTCTGCTCCACTAGATCTGATAAGGAAATACTTATTTAAGCATAATTTTTATTACATTTAAACTATCTAATAAAGTCCTTTCTTAAATCTGGCCTACCAAAGAATTTAGTAACTTCCACTGATTTTTAATTAACAATTTAAATGCGAGCTAGAGGCGAACTTGTGTTCTTCGCGAGGAAAACTGGTCAACTCTGGTATAATAAGCCAAGATGTAGGTTTTCAAAGTCCATCTCATACTTTCAATGATCAAGTCGGAGCTAAGGCTGTCAACGAGCTTCATTACTGGCTACTGCCACATACATTATTCTTCTCATGGTCTTTGGCTCTCAGTGGAGCACACGACCTCAACAAAATTTCATGATTTACTTTTATTCCTTCTCATTAAAAGAATATCTTAACTGCTGTATATCATTCATACTGTCATCAGCAAATGCCACATCTGCCAAGTGATGTTGGAAGTTGCACTGGATTCTACGATTTTCACCATTATCGATTGCCCGCATAAGGACGCCAACCAGGATTATTAGAAACAATAAGGATGACATAAGATAACCTTGATGTATGCCAGAAATGGTATTAAATTTGTCGGATAGTTTACCATTGTAGAGAACCCTGCAGTTAAAACCGTCGTACTGTGCCTTTATCAGCCCTTAGACGCTATTCCCCTCCACCATAATTCATCCTAAATACCGCCTCTATTTATGCTATTAAATGCTATGCTGTAGCCACTAAATACTAGTTGTAAAGCTGTTTTCAATTGGACTGACTGCCCGATGATGATTCCCAATGTGTTTATGGGCTCAACACAAGAGCGGTTATGACGAAAGCCAGTTTGCTATCTTTTTAAGGTCGTCTTCATTCTATCGTTTATACAGTTAAGTAGAATCTTAGTGTGCACCTTTGATAGAATTGTAAACAAAATTCCCTCCAACTTTTCTCTGAGCAATTCTTTGGTTCTCCATATTTTCGAGAAGAACGGTGGTTCTGGAATAGGAGAGACATCATACTTTTTATGACTTGTAAATGGGAGAATAACAACACCGATTGTTGTATACTATGTGAGGATGAGGAGGAAACGGAGTTTGAATACGTACACATTATCCCGCTGCCTTATGATTTTTAGTAGAAGGCATAGAATTTTAGGCGGGCAAACTATTAAAGTTCTTACCTCCCTTTCAAGTATAGAGCCTACAATTATCCTCCAATTTGCTAAGGGATTTAAGTGGCTTTGGGATGGGAATTGACTCGATCCTAGAACGCATTCGGACCTTTTCTTACGTTTGACGCTTTCTGTTTTTTTTTCTTTCTACGGATGGATTACAGTGAACCACATTGACATGACTATTATTTATCTAATGCTTAGACATTTCTAACCTCAAACCTTTGTGGTCATTATGGTTCGATTTTATTGAAAACGGACAACCTATTTTGACCAAATTTTGTGCAAATTTAACTTAGGCCAGCTTAAATTTAAGAATTTAGGACTTTTTTAGACTTTTTGTTATGCAACGATTTTAAATCAAACAGGTTTAATTCGACTGCATCCGGTTAGCAAGAGTATTTTGACTTCCAGGCTAAACTTTGTATGGTAGACTCGTCATTCAAGAAATTTTGTAAAGTTTTATAAAGTTTTAAGCATTGTGACATGCTCCCAACTATTTCTTGATTTCAAACGTAGTGTTAAATAAAACGGACATGAAGCTAACACAGGGACTGAAAAGTCCCGGGCCTAACACATAGACGGCGCTACAATTTTGGATTCTAATTCTACACTGCTTCTTGCTGTGAAAACATACCGTTCAAGCGAAGCAATAAACTAAAAATTGTTATGGGGACTCCGCTCCATCAGAAACAACAGTAGACTTTAAACGTGGTCGTAGACACCGATGATGCAGAACGCAGTGAATGAAAATCCACAAAATTGTTTTGAATGATCGAAAAGCGAAGTGGCGTGAGCTGACATCGTATCAAAAGAACGTGTCATGTGCATTTGACTATAAGAAAGCTTCGTTCAAAGTGGCTGCCGCGTTTTCTTACTGTTGACCACTTTTGAGGTAGTTCTTGACTACTTTTTCTCACATTTCGGGCAATATCTCGGCGACAACTTGACGAATGTTGGTTTTCAAATGCTCCAACGTTAGGGGATTATTCGAATGGCTACAAATCGCATGATTTTGGTGGAATGAAATTTCATACCAGATTTCTCGAATAGCTAATGTGCCTATTGCCAAATATAAATAATAAAATATGGCCTTTTTCAAGGCGGTATATCTCGGTTTACAAAGAATTTTGTGTCATGGGATAAAAACTCGTGGAATCTTTGATGGAATACCTTTCAACCACAATGGGGTTGATTCTCCAGAATTTCATCTTTTACCCGATTTTTCGAATAGCTAATATGCCTGTTGCCAAATATGGCCCTTTCAAGGCAGTATATCTCGGTCCACAAGGACTTTTGGGTCAAGGGGTAAAAACTAGTGTATTCCTTTCCACCCAAATTAGTCAAATTCCCCCAGAATTTCATCTTTTACCCAATTTTTCGAATAGCTTATGTGCCTATTGCCAAATATGGCCTTTTACAAGGCGGTATATATCAGTCTACAAGGGCTTTTCGGTCATGAGGTATGAGCTTCATTGCTGCAAATATTTTGTTTGTGCTAAAAAAGTGGCCAAGCTTGTATCGCTATTTTTGTAATAAGTTTTAACTATTTTTACGCGTTGTTCGGATGTTAAATGCTCCATATTCGCAGCTGTACACATTTGCCACTAAATGGATGACCCGATAGTTGCTTTTCTTCCTTTGTTTATAGCGCAAGGAAACAGAATTTATTTTAACAGTAACGCTTAGACCATGAAAAAAAAATTTGAGTGAAAGCCTACTGCTATTCTCTTATACAATTTTGTACAAAAATTTAAAGTTTGATTATGTTTCCAATAGTTTTTTTAATCCCATCACAAAAAATGCCCTCTAGGAAACAATTTAAAAAATGTTTTTTTCTTTTTTATCTTAAAACACTTACAAGCGTGGGTTTTGAAAAAATTTCTTAATATTTTTAATACTTTTTGTCTGTTTTCAAATCCCTCTTTTCAAATTGTTTTAATTATGTTTTGAAGTGACTACGAGTACGAGTTAGAGTACGAGTAGTATTACTGGTTTGTTTATGATGTAGCCCTGGGACCGTTTTTTACTTTTTTGTTAACAAAATTATGTGTCAGCAGAGCAAATCTAAAGAAATCTTAACTGTACTAGTATATGAAAAAAATAAATAAAACAACAACAAAAATATGATCGCCCACTTTAAATGTATGAATGAGTAGACAGTGAAATGAATGTTTTCATATACTGGGAATAACAACAACAAACATTATGTACTTGTACATGAATTTATACCTAAAATTGTTAAACATTGTTAATGAAAGTATTCAATGATTTTTTTTCTTTTTATTTTTTTTTTTTTTTTTTTCTACATGAAAATGACATACGAGTTTATAAATAAGTAAATGAAAATAAAACAAAATATTTGAAAATCTGGTTTTCTTTAGTGTCTGTTGCAAGCTTGCGTGTAGAGTTAGTCAGACAATGAGTTTCAGTCAGTGGTACAATAAAATGAAGAAACTGAGCTGAACTCTACCTTTTTTTGTTTAGGTTTTTCGATCAAACAGAAAAAAGGCATACTTTGAGAAAAAAAACAAAAACAAAAACATAAGCACGTGTACGTAAAATTTTATGTTGGTCGTATGGAATAAACTGGTGCTCTATTTCAAATAGCAAAAGCAATGTGATTTTAATCTTTTATAATCGCATGCAAAATTAATTAGTCATGCATAATGAATTACAAGGGCAATTTTATATAACACTTTGGTAATTTTGTTTTTGGGTAAAAAAAAAAAACATTTCATTTCTCAACCTAATCTGGCTTTTTTTTAATTCCCTCCAAATAATTATTTTTAAGACCCTCAAAATTCGCACTAGATCGTACATGCCCAAACAAGTACTCCCATGCATGAGAATAATCTACTCCGTAAATGTATTCAACCCATGAATCAAATACTACAGATTACGTCTTTACCGTACGTTTTTGATACTAAAAATTTAAAAAAATAATATTAAAACTCCAGTCGATCTTCATTTTCAACAGCAATGCTGTTGCTTAGCTGGTTTTTATGGAAAACGCGACGTGTGGCATTCCTTTATAAAGCCTTAATCAGTTGGAATGATTTCATGGCGACACTGTCTACTACAAGTTGTCTCCTATCACTTCTAACAACTGTTCAACTGCATCTTTGATATAGCACTCTCCAAAGCCATAACACACAGAAGAGGAATTGTGTAACCACCACACAGGGTTGATTAAAGGACTTAGACTACGCAGATGGCCACAGATTCTCTGAAATGCAGATAAAGTTACATGCCGTACAGAAAACTGCACAATTAGCTGGACTGAAAATCAAATCACTGCGGATCAACTACAACATAAAGCGGAAATTTGCACTGTTCGGAGTATTGCAGTGCATCACCCTGCCCTTGCACGTATTTACCCTAAAACCAGATTTTGCAGCTTCGTTTTCGAGGAATTTAAGTTTAGCCGACATATGGCATGATTATGTGATAACAGGTAAATATCGTCTGCATATTCCAGGATCTCAAGTGTTTGGTTGAGCCTTCTTCCATTACCCCTGCTGTTTGCACGAGTAGTATTTAAAACACAATTAATTCGACCGGTTCTAGTAAGAAATTTTTGATTTTGGGCTTAAAATTTGTATAATAGACTAGATTTTCAAGAAATTTTGTAAAGTAAAAGTGAGTTGGCTACATAGAAGCTCATTATTTGGGTGCCACATCAATTAACAGTGAAAAATTCAATGAACCCAATTTCCATTTGGAATTCACTGTTAAAATAAAACGTAAGCAATTGATTACGAAAAGGTGAAAAGTGGATCACGTACGATAATTTTCTTTCTCCGTCACTTCTCTAGGGAGCACATTGGCTCTCTACAAAGCATCTATTGCTTTGTTTCAGTTTTGTTTTTCAAGCTAACATTGTAACTTTTTTCACACTAGGTGGCGTGTTCTCCTTCCTGATCATTTGTCTGATGTTTGTGATCATCGTCAGATGCAAGCAAGAAGGTCAGGGGGCTTTTTTAGATGGATTTGTCTGGAGGGAGAAATTGAAATCTCTTCATTAAACACTCGAAACCGCATTTAAATTTTTTCATGTCTTCTGCTTGGGATTCGAGCTTGGGCTTCTTGTGTGCGTGCGCTTTGACCACCATACTACACCACCGCCAACAATGTGCCGACAATACACATGGTGACAGAGTTAAAATTAAAACTAAGAAAGATAATGCTGTGTGTGTGGTGAGATTGGAAGGAAATTGTAAATTGTGAGCGTCTACAACCTGGTCAAACGATTGATTTTGATCTGTGCTGTCAACAATTAACGAGATTTAAGTAAGCAATTGAATTAAAACGATGATCAACGGAAAATGTGTTGTGTTTTATCAAGACAAAGCCCTGCAGAAACTGAAAGATCTTGGTGGGAAGCAGAGTTAGAAGAGCGGGCGAATTGAATTTATTCTTGAGCCGTGAGAAGAATCAAAAACAAAAGAATTTAGAAATATAATTCGGAACGCAAACCGAGTCGAATAGCATTAAAACGAGTTGAAAACGAGCAATACTTTTTAGTAAATGCTGTTTGTGTAATATAAAACGTGCATGTGTGTGATAGTTGTGGACTGCTGCACACAAAATATACATACAGTGGTGGAAGAAATAATAAGGACAGAACAACAAAATTTTCCTAAATATTTATTTACCATTATAAAAATCAAATAAAGAATGCATTCTAATTGAAAGAAATTTGTCCATACGATTTTCCATTTGACCCAAATAAATTAATCTTCGTTTCTTCAGCCCATTTGCCGTTGTTGTAGCTATTTGGTGTTCCTATTATTTCTTCCATCACTATATGTACACATCCGAATGCATGGTATGAAATGAATTGCTCGTTTTCGAATCTTTTTTGCTGACTTTTTAATTTGTTTGCAGTATAAAATTCGTGCTCACGAGTTAAAGAAAGAAACTCATAAGCACAAATTAAAAAAATTTTAAACGAGTCGAGCAAAAAGTATTATGAGCAAAAAATTTTATTTGTACTCAAAAAATTAAAAATAAAAAAACTCACGTGCACGAGTCATAAAACGAGCGAACCAAAAACAATTCTGCTCACGTACTATGATGCAAAGTTTTGACCTTGCACCTTTAGATTTGCATTTGTTTCAATCTCTGCAGAACTCTATTAATGGAGTAAATTTAAAATGCACAACCCATTTAGATCAGTGGTTTTGCGAAATACATACAGGGAATTAATGACATTTTCAAACTGCCTACGTATCTCTGAATGTTTTAAGAAACAAACTTCAAAATATAAGTAATCTAGAGAAGAATATAAGAAAGAATATTGAAAAGAATGACGTCATGAAGTCTGTAAAAAAATATAAGGAACTACACACAAAAAAAACTGCAAAAACATGTGCTATTTTATAGCTATTTAATGAATGCAAGAAAAACTATTTCAAATGCTCTTTAACAGTCATAAACAAGAAATTAGTAAAAAAAAATTAAAAACAACAACAAACTCAATGATGAAGCAATTTTTTTTTTCTTTTAATCAATTAAAATCAACTATATTTCTAAGATCAACAAGGGAGAAAAAGATTCGCAAAAAATCCAGCATCGAATGACAGCAACTATTTACTTTTTAAATTTTAAGTTGGCGTTAAACAAAACATAAAATAAATGGAATTTAAATAAATAGAAACTGAAATATTTGAAAACAAAAAAAATAAATAAATAAATAAAAATAAAAAATTCATATTTAATATTTTAGATAAACAGGTCAGTCAATACTACTTATGATCATTATGATCATTCTCATTCTGATGATTTCTTTATAATGATTCTACGGATTATGCTTTCGAATACGACGAATATCATTGAATGAACGTTGACAATGGTACGAAAGATGTAGAAAAAAAAAAAACACTGACGATACCTTTTTATGGTTTTAGCAAATTTGTTTTGTCCATAATTATTGTCATTAAATTTGAATATTTAACTAAAAAAAAAATAAATATTTTTTAAACAAAACGATTAATGAATAAGCGGAGCTATGTATGTATATAGATGTATAGAGGGACACATTAAATGTTTTTATAATCAAGCGTGAACTTATTCATTCATTTAATGTTGAATGAATAATAAATTCATATTCTTTTCACAATCTATTCTCTTTGTTTTGGCAAATTTATAGAAAAAATATTTAAAAAAAGACACAAAAAGTAAAGTAAAATCGAAATAATGTATAGAATCTCCGAGTAAAGTTGCTAATTTGTGGGCAATAAGGGCAATATAGCTGGCAAAAGCTAGAAATGCGTGCCTAAATCTCTTTTCACCAGAGAGATTACAGGCTCCGTTAAGCGGTTATCCGCACCCATAAGGGATTTAAACGCTAATTTAATTACGAATGTTGATACACAACTTGAGCGGTATAAAGGGCATTTTGAATCCCCTCTTAGTGAATGTAGATCGAGCGGGCGCGTGGTGGTTACGAGGGGTGCTATACAAATATTTTTAAATGAAAATGACTTTATGGTTTTTCAAAATATTCCTCTTCATCATTAATACACTTTTGCATTCGTTCAAACCAATTCTCAAAGCAGTTTTTTTCATTCCTTTTGAGGCACCTCCCAAATACAGTTTTTGAACGCTTTAACTGTTTCTTTGGCGCTTGTAAATCGTTGCTCACGGCGTTTATCTTTGATTTTCGGGAACAAGAAGAAGTCATTCGATGCCAAATCAAGACTGTACGGAGGTTGAGACATTAATTCGATGTTTTTTTGACTGCTCAAAAATTCACCTGTTTGATGAGATGTGTGAGAGCTCGCATTGTCATGATGGAGAATGATTCTTCTTCGTCGGTTGGTTTTACGAATTTCTTCAAAGAATTTCGGCAAACAAATGGTCGGAAATTACCGTCCTACGTTGCTTAAGCCGAATAGTGGCTATATGGCCCATTCGACCGAAGAAACAGGCGACCATTTGCTTAGCTGTGCTTTTTCCACGATTAACTTTTGTTGAATTTAGCTCATCTTGGAATACCCAGACAGTCGATTTCTTCTTTGTTTCCGCCTCATACGCATATATCACATATCATAATTTTATACACGTCTTTTGAAGCACACCAATCGACGGGAGCCTTTTTTGAGCGATTGATAAATTATGGGATATCTAGAGAATAATTTTTTTTACAACAAAGTTTATTTAGGGAGCGTACTGGCTTTCCACAAAGCATCAATTGCTTTGTTTCAGTTTCTTTAATCAATTTGATCTTTCAAGCTAAGAAGATGATTAATCCACTGTAGCTTCCTTCATATGATTTTGCATAGTGGTGAAGATCCTTGCTAATTGGTGGTGATCTTTACTTTAGTATTGTAATTTTTTTTTTTCACAACAAAGTGTTAATTCAAAATCTTATGTATTGAAGTGGAACTAATGTGCAAGGATGTCTCTATCTCACAATATGTCACATGACGATCTTGCATTATCACTGCATCGATGTTTTGTGGCACAACAACCGATTTTGTATAACCTTTGTCGATCGAACTACGATCACGATTGAATTTACTATACCAGCGAATGCTGTGGTTTTTGATGGTGCTTTATCGCCATACAACGAACTGAGTTCATCAACACATTCTTGTTGAGATAATCTACGTCGAAAGTTATGAAAAACAATCCAACGAAAACCTTCTCTTGAAATTTCAATTTTTTGGCCAAATTGATTTCTACTCACTGTAAACAAAACAAATAGCACTTGTACATCGAAACGTTGTGAGTACGTTTATACTAAAAAATGTCAAACTTTATTATATATTATAAATATATATTATAAATAGTGCCCCTCGTACAATCAATGATAATCACCAAACACTGGCAATTAGAACAGGCCTGCCATCTAGAGCGTCAATTAAGTACTGAATACTATGTTCAAAAACCCAAGTGGTTCGTTTTTTATTTAAAAGTTTTCGTAGTTTATTTATAACAAAAATAAGTATAAATTAAGTACAAGTTAATTCGGTAAGTTTTTTTTTTAGCTCAACGAGGATTATGAATTAAGATGTCATACATCTTTTCCCCATCTCTGAACCAATTTCCGAATCCAGTCTCAGAAAAACGTCACGTCTCTTGAGGCGATCTAAATTTGAAGCCGATTTTGTATTTCTTTAAAAAAAGTGATTCGTTGACATATCAAAAGATATTGTATCCGTCAAAGCAGCCAACAATAGTCAGAAGAAGTAGTGTTCGGAGAATACGGCGGGTGCGGCTTTTGATCGTTTCTAAAAATTGCGACGTTAGGCCGAGCGTTGTCACGTAGAAGAACAACTTACTCATGTTTGTCTTCCGGCCGTTTTTCTTATAATACATGGTTTAAACGAAGTAATTGCAGTTTGCTTTGATCACAAATTTTTAGCAGCTCATAAAACGCAATTTCGCCTTGATCCCACCAAGAGTTGAAAATTGCATTATAAATGCTAAACCACTATAATACAAAAAAATAAAGAATATGTTATCGAATCAAAGGAAATTTTAAAGCAGTTATAAAACTCAATCAAACCCAGTGGATTAAATTAACAAAAAAACCCTGTTTTTGCCAATCCTGATTTGTAGATTAAGTCAAGGCTAATAGCTTGGTTTTGGATAAAGAAAATAAGAACACGATGCAGTATTTTTATGAAACTGTTTAGCTCTAGTAGAGTTAAGGATGAATTATACAAGTGACAAAAATCTCCTAAAGTTTAGCGAAAGTAATTATTATTGAAACTCTTTAAATAAAACACTTCACTTTTTTATTATTTATTATGTTAAACTCAATTTAAACGCTACCAGCAGCACTGACAACCCAAGAACGAAGAAAAGCAACATCAGCGTAGACACCAGGGTAGTTGGCAACGGCACATTCATGTCCCCAAGACACAACACCAGCCAAAACACCACTAGAAACCAAGGGGCCGCCAGAATCACCTTTACAAGAATCCTTACCAACGGCGTAGGCACAGATCATGCTGGATCTAATAATGGAGCCATACTTATAGGTGGAAGAAGCACATTGAGTGGTACCAACAATTTTAACATCGACGTATCTCAATTGTACTGGACTATTGCCATTAAATGAGGTGTCACCCCAGCCAGAAACAGAAGCAGCAGCACCATTTGCAGGAGTCTTAGAAGCCAATGCAATAGACTTAATGGTGGATGAGAAGATCAAAGAGGAACTCAAACGAATTATAGCAATATCGTTAACATTAGTAATGGCACTATAACCTTCATGAGTCTTGAAAGCAGCAACACTGACGATAACACCACCAGAGTTCCAGTACGAAGAACCAGCACGTATTTTCAAGACAGAGGCAGAAACGTATTGCAAGCAATGGGCAGCAGTAACAACGATTTTGTTGCTGTAGACGGAACCACCGCATAGGTGTGCGCCAGTACGTTGGAGAGAAATTTGCCAGGGGAATTTTTTGATGTCCGTAGCAACACCGCCTACAATACGGCCATTCAACTGAGGCAGCATACCTTCTGGCACGGCAACTCCAAAGGCACACGAAGCAGCGCACAACAAAACCACTAACTTCAACATGTCGATAACGAATCAACCACTGTAGTTTTTGGCTTTAAAGCAGACTATTTATACCTCCAACACAAATTTGCAAATAAATATAACTGAATAAGATTCTACTTCATAGTTAAGACCTTTTGCTTTTATCAAAGTACTTACATATAGATTTTTGCAATTGTTTTTTTTACTTAAACTATGAAGTTGCTATTAAATTTTTAGTGGAATTTTTGTAAATAATCTTTTGCTTTCGAATAAATCAAAATAACTCTACTTTTCTTTAGGGAATTTTCAGTCTTTGGCTACATTACTGTATAAAGTTTCTTACATGCATTCTGGACAGTTTTAACGCATGTCTTGTCAGCAAAATTTGTACGGATTTTTTTGGTTTCATAATAAGTTGTTGTTGCTACAAAGTGGTACCCGTTTGTGATAGTACATCAGCTATGCAATATCTCCAAATCTAAGAAGCCTTTCAAGGGTAAACATCAAACGATTCTTTCTCCAGCCGGCATTCATGAATAATTTTCAATCTGGAGAGTACATACCTCAGTAATCTTATGGCTGCTTTGATATCAGTTGGTTTATACAGGGTGGGCAAATTTGAGGTTAGGAAGTAAATCGGCTGTAAAATGATAAAATGTCAAGAATTGAGCTGTCAACCTTTGACATTTATTTAGTAAAAAATTGAGATTTGAGTTATGGAACACTACACTCTTGAACAAAGGATTTTAATCGTGAAAATATACTATCAAAATGGTGAAAATATTACTGTATCACTTCGTGAAATTTGAGCAGCTTTTCCTCGTAATCAGGCTCCTTCTGAGACGGCTGTGCGTAATTTAATAGCTAAATTGGAGGCTCACGGCGCGGCTGTTGACAATAGATCAAAGCAATATGCTCATAGTGGCCGTAGTGATGCAAATATAACCGCTGTACAGCAAAGTGTTTAGAATGAGCTTGGAACATCAACTCGTCGATGTTCGCAACAATTAGTCATCACCAGAGGAACTTTGCGCAACATTTTGCACAAAAATCTTCATCTTCACGCTTGTAAGGTTTAATTTGTTCAAGAATTTAAGCCAGCCGACCATTGTTTGCGTCGAACATTGGTGAATAGCCTGTTTAAAAAACTGAACGAAAACAAGGCATTTTTCAATAAAATCATCATCCATTTTCAATTAGACGGTTATGTAAACAAACAAGATTGTCGCATATGGGACTCACAAAATCCACAAGCAGTCATCGAAACACCATTTTTTGGTTAGACGGCATCATCGGCCGTATTTTTTCGATAATAAGGAAGGAGACTCAATCACCGCGAATTCTCTGCGCTACCAAGCCATGATAATGTTGTCATCAGTGACCTTTGGTTTCATCAGGACGGCGCCACAAGCCACACAGCCAGTCAAACAATTCAGTTTTTGCAAGAGAAATTTTTCGGTCACGTAATTTGTCGATTTGGCGATGTCAATTGACCGCCTCGTTCTTGTTATTTAACGCCGCTTGATCATTTTCTCTGGGGCCATTTGAAAGACCGCGTTTACATGAGCAAACCTCAAACAACTAACACTCCAAAATATGAAATTCGACGCTGCATTGACGAGATAAGCGAAGCATTGTTGCAAAATGTGGTTCAAAATTCCATGAAAAGAGCGGACATCAACCAACGTGCTGGAGGTGAACATTTGCCCGACATCATATTCAATTATTAATTCCCATATTTCTTTTTTGTATTGGTATGAATAAATCTGAATTTGTCAAAAAAAAAAAAAAATGTATTTAAGCCAATATACCTCCCAACTTCAAATTCGCCCGGCCTTTATTTATATATAAAGCGTGTTTTTTATAGAGGTGTAGCACTTTAAGTTGGCATTACTTTTCAAGATGGCGATCGATTTAACAGCTGTCAGTTTCGTTTGGCAATTCATCATGAATAGACTAACGGCCGGCTAGATTCGTCGAATGAGCCCAGAACGAGATTACCGTTGTTCCCGATTTTCATAAGCGAATTTTGTTTAGCGATGAAGCGCACTTCTGGTTGTATGGCCACGTCAACAAACAAAACTGCCGCATTTGGAGTGAAGGTAAACCTCAAGTGTATATGGAAACACCGTTACATCCAGAAAAACTAACTGTTTAGTGCACTTTATGGGCTGGTGGAATCATTGGTCCGTACTTTTTCAAAAACGATAGCGGCCAGAACGTTGCAGTCAATGGTGATCGGTATAGAGCCATAATTACTAACTTTTTCATTCCTGAATTGAATAACCATAATTTCCAGAAGATGTGGTTTCAACAAGACGGCGCAACATATCACACAGCTCGTTCCACAATACATTTATTGAAAGACACGTTTGGTGACCGCCTAATTTCACGTTTTTTACCTGTGAATTGCCTCCAAGATCTTGTGATTTAACACCGCTAGACTACTTTCTGTGGGGCTATGTAAAGTCATTGGTCTATGCGGTAAAGCCACAAAAGCTCGACCATTTGGAAGACAACATTCGCTGTGTTATTGCCGATATACGGCCACAAATGTTGAAAAAGTCAACGGAAATTGGATGTCCAGATTGGACTACATCCGCGCCAATCGTGGCGGTCATATGCCAGAAATCATATTTAAAATGTAATGCCACAAGATTATCTTTCGGATAAATAAAATTCGTGTCAGTCGAATAATCCATCGTTGTTTTATTGCAACTTAAAGTTTTATACCTCTATAAAAAATACCCCTTACATATGCACATATACATATATACATATATACATATATATATATGATCTGTCGCTATATTGGACATGAGTCATCAACTAGTTGTCTCCATTTCGATGCTATATACTTCAACTTTCCGAAAGTTTTATCTAGGCCGCCCGATATCGAGTTTGCCTCTTGCAGTATGGTATGTTTTCATATTATCTTTGGGCGCCCTCTTCCTCTCCTACCTTGACCTTATATACGGTCATAACTGCAGACTTCATTGGAAGATTTACGGTGGAGGCTGTGGTCAATGCAACAAAATTTTCTTTTACTATTTCTATATTTATTTCGCTAACACTTATCCACAGCTCTTCGTTACCGATGTTGTCAAGCCAAAATACTTTGTGAATTCTATGTAGTCATCGCACAGTGTATCTATTGCAGTGACGCTCATCCATATTGTTCAGATTACGAAGTTTTTCGACTGTTTATTTACTCTCTTCGTAAATATTACAACCAAGGTTGCTAAAAGAAAAATCTTGTATAAAAAAAATTCATACGCTTTGTTTACGGCAACCACAAATACAACACAAAATATGAGTGTGAGTCACGAGGAGAAGCTGTAGCGCATGTTTTTATGTTTTTTTTTTTTTTAATTTTAAGAGATTTTGAAGAGAGCTAAAATTTTAAATTCTATACCGAGATGTGTTAATAATAAGCTGCAAAAATTTATGCATGTTTGAACTATGTGTGAATACGTATTTTTTACAGCGATTTAACTTCAGTGTATTTATTATTTTAAGTGTTTCTCTCTTTTTGCGCACCCCTGATGTATCGTTTAGAACAAACTAGCTGAACAAAAACAACCTTAACAATTCTGAAAATTGTTAATATAGTTTATCAGATAATAATTAGGTAATTATAATGGCAGCTAATATTTTATCAGAAATAATGTGTCGAAATATTTATGAGGGTAAAGGCCTGGTTATTCTTACGTAAATGTTGCGTAAACGTTACGGTCGATTTGAATCGTTGATAGTTACTAAAAATACGTAAACGTTTCATATGATTTTAAAAAGTGTCTTATTTTATTTTTTATTTTTTGAAATAATTAAGAATATTTTTTATAATTGATTACAATGATTTAAAATAGAAAATATTTTTTATAAATTCAATATTTTTTTCAAAACAAAATTAAAATTTTTTGACAGCTGATACGTAAAGACGGAAATAAGGCGAATTAATTTAACCGATGCGAGTAGCCAATCAGCTGGTTATTGTTGTATGGAGATTGACGCTGTCAAAATTTGCTTATTATGATTTTTTTTTTTTTGTTTGTTTGTTTACAAACAAATTTATTTAACCCTCGAATAAAAGTTTAATTTTCACTAGAAGCGTAGTTTTCAGAAAATGTACACATACAACATAGCTCATATACAGAATTAAAAGGACAATTTTTTATCAGAAGAAAATAATAGATTTTTATATCTTTTGATTACATTTAGTGTATTTTAAAGAAGACATAAAATCTTCCATAGTTTTCTCCATTTTATATTTTTCAGGTGAGCTTTTTTTAAATTCCACCTTTATTCTAGAATCCTCTGATATTGCAAAGCTTATTTCCTTTAGCTATAAACCATGGTTTTCTAATCCTTCAGGCGCCTAAGGCCTCTTTGTTAATATTATCAGAAATAAAATAAATATAAAAAAAAAAACAGCAGACTTGACCGAACAAAAATTTTTCCCTTTAGCGAAATTAGAAGAAAAACGAATCTGAGGGCATAGAATATCATTTTCAATTACTTCGCTTAAAAAAGAATATCGTTAGTCGTGAGATACATGGTCTCAAATAATGGTGTTGTATACAAACAACAAATGCACAAAAAGGTTAAAAGTTATTATGAATAATTTTTAAAGGGTGTGAAGTTAGCTTCGTAAGTTATATTCTTTTTTTAATAACAGTAGAAATTAAATAATTTAACACCAAAAAAAAGAATTTAACTTTACGAAGCTAAATATTTTTAGGTGTTATATTCTAATTTGAAAGACAATTGAAAAACATTAAAATCTAAAACAGTAATGTGGATAAAGAAATTCTAAAATATTTACTAAAGAAAACGTAAAATATTTATTGTTATTGTACAAATTGTAGTTTTATAAAAGCATACAATGATATAAAATAAATTTAAAAAAATCAGGTAAAAGATAAAATTCTGGTGGAATCGGACCTATTGAGGTAGAAAGGTAACTCCATCAAGGAACTCACGTGTTTATACCGCATGACCCAAAAGTCCTTGTGGATCGAGATATACCCACTTGAAGAAGGCCATATTTGGCCATAGACACATTAACAATTCGAAAAATTGGGAATCGGACCTATTGGGGTGGAAAGGTATTCCATCAAAGAATTCACGAGACTTTACCCCATGACCCAAAAGTCCTTGTAGACCGAGATATACCTCCTTGAAAAAGGCCATATATGGCCATAGACACATTAACTACTCGAAAAATCGGGAATTGGACCTATTGGGGTGAAAAAGTATTCCATCAAGGAATTCACGAGTTTTTATCCTATGACCCAAAAGTCCTTGTGGAACGAGATATACCACCTTGAAAAAGGCCATATTTGGGGATAGACACATTAATGATTCGAAAAATTGGGAATCGGACCTATCGGGGTGGAAAGGTATTCCATCAATGAATTCACGAATTTTTATCCCATGACCCAAAAGTCTTTGTAGACCGAGATATACCTCCTTGAAAAAGGCCATAGACACATTAACGCTTCGAAACATTGGGAATCGGACCTATTGGGGTGGAAAGGTATTCCATCAAGGAATTCAAGAGTTTTTATCCCATAACCCAAAAGTCCTTGTGGACCGAGATATACCTCCTTGAAAAACGCCATATTTGGCCATAGACACATTAACGATTTTAAAAATCGGGTAAAAGATAAAATTTTGGGGGAATCGGACCTGTTGGGGTGAAAAAGTATTCCATCAAGGAATTCACGAGTTTTTATCCTATGACCCAAAAGTCCTTGTGGACCGAGATATACCACCTTGAAAAAGGCCATATTTGGCCATAGACACATTAACGATTCGAAAAATCGGGTAAAAGTTAAAACTGTGGGGAAATCGGACCTATTGGTATAGAAAGAAAATTCCATCAAGGAATTCATGTGTTTTTACCGCACGACCCAAAAGTACTTGTGGACCGAGATATACCCCCTTGAAGAAGGCCATATTTGGCCATAGACACATTAACGATTCGAAAAATTGGGAATCCGACCTATTGGGGTGGAAAGGTATTCCATCAATGAATTCACGAATTTTTACCACATGACCCAAAAGTCTTTGTAGACCGAGATATACCTCCTTGAAAAAGGCCATAGACACATTAACGCTTCAAAAAATTGGGAATCCGATCTATTGGGGTGGAAAGGTATTCCATCAAGGAATTCACGAGTTTTTATCCCATGACCCAAAAGTCCTTGTGGACCAAGATATACCACCTTGAAAAAGGCCATATTTGGCCATAGACACATTAACGATTCGAAAAATCTGGTAAAAGATAAAATTCTGGGGGAATCAGACCTATTGGGGTTAAAAGATATTCCATCAAGGAATTTACGAGATTTTACCCAAAAGTCCTTGTGGACCGAGTTATACCTCCTTGAAAAAGGCCATATATGGCCATAGACACATTAACTACTCGAAAAATCGGGTAAAAGATAAAATTCGATTTTTCTAGTAGTTAATATGCATATTACCAAATATGACCTGGATGTACTCATAAACCCAAGTCTCGCCTCCAGTAATGATCCTTTTGATGAATGTGGGATCGGATTCAGCCTCGCAAATCATGTCTTTTGCGACTTTAACGCGGTCTCTTTTTTGCATGAAGTTGAGGTCTATTGGCATCAACTTTGCTGCTGCACGACGACAAAATGTCTTGAACGGATCCATAGGCAATGTTCAAGTCCTCCCTTATCTCTCTGATGGTTAATTTGCGGTTATTGACCAACATTTCTTTTACTTTATCAATTTTTTCGTCGGTTTTCAAAGTCGATGGTCTGACACTTTGTTCATCATCTTCGATTATCTCACGGCCACTTTTGAACGGCTCGTACCACTGGTAAAAGACCATTTTCTTTATAGAATCGTTGCCGAAACACTTTTCCAACATTTCCAATGCACCATTAAATCCGTTTTTTATGCAATATAATACAAGTTCGTGGTTACAAATTTAAATCCATTACCAAAATTGTAAAAAATGGCTAACACACATATAGATAAATGTACTCTTCACTACGTAGCTTTTGCAAATGTCAAGCTATGACTCTAAGATTTAGCGGGAATATTAACAACAGATGTAACAACTTAACAAAAAAAAAAAAATCGCAACGATGGGACCGCCACATGGGGGTTATTCCGGAAACTTTTCGATCAAAATAGTATATAAAATTGATTGCGTATGCTCCACCTGTTGTTATTTAATGTGAAGCAGTAAATTAGTCTTGGGTCCAATAACCAAGGGTAAGTAGTTTTTTTTATACCATACTATTACATTTAATATTGTTTAACGCGTAATTTAAAAAATTTAAGTAATTAAGCAAAAATACAAAAACTTATTAAATTTGGAATTGAAAACGCGATAAGCTAATTTGTTGTATCAAACGTAACATACACCACTGCAGTTAAAAATAAACTTAAAATTTTTTACCCTAATCTGCCCTTAAAGTATTTTAATTAAAGCTGCAGACAGTTTTACTATGTCTAAAATAGGGATTTTTAATGAGTGGCGCAAAGCTTCAGTACTAACAAAAATACTGCGATTTTTAATTTTGTTGCCTCAAAATATGATCTTGAAGGCTTGGAAAAGAAATCGGTGAAGAAGATCAAGGCAGTTTTATCCCTATTTTCTGCAAAATTTTCGAATTAGCGGAAAGGTTCCAGAGGAACTTGAATGCTTTCTAGTATCTAATAAAACATGGCTAGAGGGTAACATAGTGCTTACGATGTTATACTATGCTGTAGAACCATCCACGTCAACTCAGCTCCCTCTAGCTGGCCTTGGAAGACTGAAGAAATACCTTCGAAAGACCAAACGTAGATGTGTTGATGAATTGGATCTGTGACGACCATATGGTGTCTGTCAAACCTTATCTGACTATGATTGATGGTAAAGTTTGTAAGGCTTTGACTGACGCTTTTTTATCAAGGAAGTGCTACATTTGTGAAGACTATATGGTGTCTGTCAAACATTATCTGGTTTTGACTATGATTGACGGTAAAGTTGACTATGATTGACGGTAAGCTTTGATTTACGCTTTTTATCACAGAAGTGCCACATTTGTGAAGCAACACCAACACTAATAAATGATGAGTCTAAAAAATATATTACACGCCTGGATTCGGTGTTTTTAATGTCTACTTCACATTGGCCTCGAAATTAAAAAATGACAAAGTTAATGTGAAGCAGCGTTCTTTCGGCATTTAAAAATGTTTCAAAAAAGAACTGGGATTATATGCAGAATTCGGAAACACTAACGATGGAAATACTGCTCGTATCTTTGTCAGGAATCCTAAACTGAGAGCCAAAATTACAAGATTACACGTGACGTTGATTAAAGGTCATCGCATATAAGTCCGTATTCGTGGTATTACATGCCTGTTACCACCGTACACAAGATCCTTGTGCATGGGCCGGAAGTTAAGGGGAAGCGCTTGACGACCAGGATGGTTGCCGACTTCTTGAGGTTTCGAGCCTTCAGTGTGAAAGTGGGAAGAGTGGTCTCTCACTCGAGTCTGATCGCCGCCGAAGTTCTGCAGGGATCATTACTAGAACACATCTTGTATATTTTTATTTTGGATATACCCCAGCCATCAGATGGGGACCTTCTTCTGATATATGTTGATGACATACTGGTTGCACAAATGGCTCTCGAACAAGCGGATTAGACAACGGGATGAATCGGTATTTGGGTGTCCTCCACGAGTATTTTGCGGATGGTGTTATTATTATTGAAACTGCATATCTCACGTTCCTCGTCTGACTATTAATGGGAAAAGCGTGAATACGTCGGATAGGTTGAAGTACCTTGGAGTACTTTTCCATGAGAACTTTGAGTCGGAAAGAGAGTCGAAGCCAGACATGGTAGCCTCTCTTTCCGCTTTTAGGCTTCTATATAGAAACCCGAAATGCAAAAGGTGTTCCCTGATTTTGAACTTTATTTTTGACAACCACAATAAAATACACTACATAAAGTGGCGCCTTCAAATTTAAAACATATATATTATAAGGTTGCCACTTTTCACCAAAGTATATTTTTCAAACTACTGCCACACCACTTTCCCTTCTTATATAGTCACTTTCTTGTTTATTTCTAAAGTGTTACAAAATGCCTTTAAATTTATTACTATTTCGCTCGTAAGTATTTCTCTCATTTTCATCGATTTTGCTTTATTCACTAAACAAATTTGTTCTATTTTGAAAGGCAATTAACTCGTACCTTTAATTATCGAATTAAAGAAGTTGAAATTTTTAAAAGTTCAAAACATTTCATCACAGACTAATTTTCTCTAATTTTCAAATTTGGTTCATAAATTTTGCTATTTTTTTTTAAGGCTAGAGACTAAAATTTATGCAGAGCTAAAGGCATTGGCATTAATATATGATGTTTCTGAAATTGAAATGTTTATTTTGTTCTGTTCTTTTAATATGATTTTCTTTCTTTTGAAATGTTTAAATTTCTATTGACGAAATAATTGTTTATATTTTTTTATTCTTCTCTTGGTTTCAGCGCATTTTTTTTTCTGTTTTATTACGAAAAGCCAATGGTAGAGTAGAATATTAATTGAAAGAAGTATTTTTTGTTTCTTTAATAGGTATTTAACTTTATATTTTAAAGAAATTGTGTTTTTCTAACATAAAAGTGTATACAAACTACGAATAGAGTTGGATATTTAATTTGTGTTTATTTTTTCGGTTCATTAACCCCTTAACCGCACAATGGCATTAAAGTGATGGTTTCATACGCGTACATAGTTTCCAAATTAAACAAATTTAGATAAACATAAAGAGTTATTTTTAGGCTAAAGGAAAAGCTAAACAAAACTAAAAAATGTTTAATACCGATTACTTTTCTGTTATAGCCCTCAAATATATCGGGTGGGCCATCTATCGGTATAAATTTCAACCAGCGGTTATTTCGAATCTGGCAATACTTACATCATTTTATTCTGTCACAAAATTCTGTATATTATCTTCACTGAACAAAATGTATCGATTTGCGCTTGAGCAACGTTGGGATTTATTGGAATTTTATTTCCAAAACAAAGACAATTGGTCGGAAATTGCACGAAAATGTCGTACAAAATTTGATCCAAGAAGAGGACCCGGTGTGTGCAAAGTTTGTGAAATTGCTTTCAGTGTTAATGCGAAAAGACGAAAGCGTGCTCGTTCAGTGAGTACACCCGAAAATATCGAAGCTATGGCTGAGAGTATGCGTGGGAATCCATCAACATCAACTCGTCATAGTTCTTCAAAGTTCAATTGATCCGCTTCGCTAGATGCTTCAACGAAAAACTGCATCTTTTCGGATGAAGCTCATTTGCAGCTCTGTGGGTACGTTAAGAAGCAAAATTGCTCTATTTGGGACTCAGAAAACCCAAACGGGGTCTTACAGAAGTCAATACACCTATTACGAGTGACTGTCTGGTGCAGCTTGTGGAGCAGAGGCATCATTGGCCATATTTCTTTGAAAATGAGGACGCACTATGATAGCCGTTTTTTGTGCCCGTTCTTTATGGTGTTGACGTGAGCGATGTTTGGTTTCAACAGGTCGGTGTAACTTGCCACATATATCATGCATGATGGCCGTTTAATTAGCCAAAATTGTGATGTCAACTGGCAGCCAAGAAGCTCCAATATGACACCGTTGGATTATTTTCTGTGTGGCGCCGTTGAAGACAATGGAGTACTGTACAGACATATGAATGAAATAATATACAGACATATGAATGAAACAATAGTTCATTTCTAACCAGAACTATTGTACTTCACAACACAAAAAAATGGCAACATTTCAAACCGTTTTTGTTTTATTGTATTTTTAAATTTGAACTTTTAAATGGCCCACCCGATACAAATATCGGTTGTATTTTTATAGTTACGCAAGTTTAAATCATAATAAAGCAAAGATATATATTTTTAATATCAATGAAACAGGCTTTGTTGAATACAAAATTGTATGACATTATTGTTGAAATATGATTTAGACCATGTTGCCGCCACGGTTGGCGCATACAAGTCGCCATCTAAAACACCAATTTTCGCAAACTTTTCGTAGCTTGATTTCCAGGTGTTTAATTAATTTCGGATTATCGGCGTAGAGAAGAGACTTTACATTTACATTTACCCCAAAGAAAATAACACAATGGGCTTAAATCATACGATCTTGGTAGCCAGTTAATTTAACCATTACGTAAAATTACTCTTTCAATTAAAGTTTATTTGAGTAAATCAATTGTGGCTCCGTCGTGTTGGACCCACTTGTCAGCATAATTAATACCAGCAAATCAGGGGCGGTTCGAGCCCTAGCAGAAGACATGAGGAAAAAAATTTAATTGTGGTTTCGAGTATTTAATAAAGCGGTTGCAACTTTCCCCCTGGCTACACCATCCAAAAAATAAAGATGAAGCCCCCCTGATCATCCAGCTTACCTATGGTGATGATGGCAAACATCAGACGAACAATTAGGAAAAACAACGGCACACACGTGGAAAGAATTACAATGCTAAAGTAAAGATCACCACAAATTAGCAAGGATATTCACCACTACACAATCATATAGAGGAGGCTACAGTGGATTAATCATCTACTTAGCTTGAAAGATGAAATTAATTAATGAAACTGAAACAAAGCAATCAATAGATGCTTTGTGGAAAGCCAATATGCTCTCTAGAGGAGTGACGGAGCAAAAAATTGAGGTACGAAAATATTTCTAATCATGTCCCTGTACCGTTCACCATTGACAGTAACATTCTGACCATCATCGTTTTTGAAGACATACCCATTCAAACAGAGGTGGGCTTCATTGGAGAACAAAATTTTGAGCGCAAGTTCAATTAAGAACTCTCAATAATTTGCAAGCGTTGCTCTGGTGTAAGTCAAACCAAACTAAACAAACAGCAATTATCTGGGGTTAAATCGGTTGTCAATTAAAGCAGTGCTGCCAACTCAAATTTATGAACCCCTAAAAGAACACTCGATCTTTTAACGATTATGAAGCATTAAGAACTATTACCAATTATGTCGTTAGAAGCCCCAAACAGAGATAGGCGTTTATAAAAGATTTTTGAAATTATGAACCAATTTTTGTGATTAATTTCTTGTCATTTAATTTCAAAGCTCATATTGACGAAAGGGCAATCTGAACACGCTTTAAATAATTCAGAAATAATTTTATACCGATTGGGTATAGGGCTCTTACAAATATCTGCACAAAAACAATACGAGATATATATTCAATCGATTTTGTTTCTATTATCTTTTACTAGCTAAAACCCGTCGTACTTCGCTACCCATATCTTAATTATTATCTTAACTATTATCTAAGTTATAAATTTTTACACTTTTTCCCCGTTTTATTGCCTTCCCTCTTATCCAATTTCGTCCACTTTTTAACTGATGATTTGTATTAACTATAAAGTCACTTAGACCAAATACAGAAACTTTCACTTTAACTATTCTCAAAGATATATAAAAATCAATATTTAGTTTGTATGCCAGGTACCATGCCCACTTTTCCAATTCCGCCCACTTTTTGACTGATGATTTGGACTACATACACACATACATATTTAGAACACATAAACAAATATATCGTTTGTATAGCCTATTGTTCCTTCCAGATATACTGAGAGATACTGTAAAAATTTCAAGAAAATTGATTCAGACATATAGCTGTTTCTAGATTTCACACGAACATCCATACATACAAACACATAGGAACATGTAAGATTTGTCAGTGAGACGGCGTTTATGACTCAAGCGGCACTGGCGAGAATGATGCCAAATATTGAAGGACCGAGACCACTAAAGAGGAGAATGATATTGTCGGTCATATCATCGATGATGTTATAAGCCTGCCTAGTATGGTCGGAGGCATTCTCCAAGAGGATGACAAGAAGGAAACTGCTCTTGGCTTATAGACTTAGCGCGATTAGATTGATAAGCGACTTTAGGAAAATATCAGATGACGCGGCATTGGTATTGGCGAGAACAATCCCGATAGACATACTGGCGGATGAGATTAGCCGGATCTACTTCCGCAAGGACTCACGACGGGCTGCGGCTAAAAAAATGGAGGAACAAAGTGTATCCTTGTGTGAATGGCAGTCACGGTGGGAGTGCAGTTTGAAGGGACGATGGACATTCTGTCTTGTACCTGTCATAACTCCTTGGATAGAGGCGGAGCATTGCCAGAAAATTTTTATATAATAAGTTCCTGTCTGGTCATGGCTGCTTTAGGAAATATTTGCACAAGTTTGAACACGATGGATCTCTAATATGCCCAAACTGTGTCAACGAGGATAAGGATGTGGAGCATATAATATTCAGGAGTCCGAAATTCAGGGGGCCCTGGAAAATGATCATTGTTGTATATCGGAAATTCATTAAAATGCAGTATTATGTCAGAGTTAAAAGCCGTTTGCCAGATGAAATATGGAGAAGAAATAATGCAACCGATTACTTGTTATTGCTTGTAAAATGCAAGCAATATTGGATGGATCAGACTTGAAGTACAATTTCCGAAAGTAAAGATCTAAAGGAAAGGCTTAATACCTCTCAAAATCAGCCATAAGATTACTAAGGAGGGTACGCTTCAGAACGAAAATTATTGATGAATGTCGGCTGGAGAAAAAATCGTTTGATGCTTACCCTTGAAAGGCTTCTTAGACTTAGAGATATTGCATAGCGGATGTACTGCCACAAACGGGCACCATTTTGGACCAGCAACAAGCTATTATGAAACCAAAAAAATTTACACAAATTTGGCTGATAAGACATTCGTTAAAACTGTTCAGAATGCATGTAAGAAGTACAGTGATGTAGTCAAAGACTGAAAATTCCCTAAAGAAAAATTGTTTTATTTGATTTATTTTAAAGCAAAAGATTATTTACAAAAATTCTACTAAAAATTTAATTGCAACTTCATAGTTTAAGTAAAAAAAAACTGCAAAAATGTACAAGTAGTTTGACAAAAGCAAAAGGTCTTAACTATGAAGTAGAATCTTATTATTTGCATTGGTTAAATATGTGTTGGAGGTATAAATAGTCCACTTTAAAGCCAAAAACTACAGTGGTTGATACGTTATCGACATGTTAAAGTTGGTGGTTTTGTTGTGCGCTATTTTGTGTGCCTTTGGTGCTGCCGTGCCTGAAGGTATGCTGCCCCAGTTGGACGGACGTATTGTTGGCGGTGTTGCTACTAACATCAATAAATTCCCCTGGCAAATTTTTCTCCAACGTAGTGGGGCACATATTTGCGGTGGTTCCGTCTACAGCAACAAAATCATTGTTACTGCTGACCATTGCTTGCAATTCGTTTCTGCCTCTGTCTTGAAGATACGTGGTGGTTCTGCCTACCGGAATTCTGGTGGTGTTATCGTCAGTGTTGCTGCTTTCAAGAATCATGAAGGTTACAGTGCCATTACTAAGGTTAACGATATTGCTGTAGTTCGTTTGAGCTCTTCCTTGACCTTCTCATTCACCATTAAGTCTATTGCATTAGCTTTGAAGGCTCCTGCAAATGGTGCTGCTGCTTTTGTTTCTGGCTGGGGTGACACCTCATTTAATGGCAACAGTCCAGAACAATTGAGATACGTCGATGTTAAAATTGTTGGCACCACTCATGTGCTTCTTCCACCTATAAGTATGGCTCCCTTATTAAATCGAGCATGATCTGTGCCTACGCCGTCGGTAAGAACTCTTGCCAAGGTGATTCTGGCGGCCCCTTGGTTTCTGGTGGTGTTTTGACTGGTGTTGTAACTTGGGCATATGAATCTGCCGTTGCTAACTACCCTGGTGTCTACGCTGATGTTGCTTTTCTTCGTAGTTGGGTTCTCAGTGCTGCTGGTAGCGTTTAAATTGAGCTTAACATAATAAATAATAAAAAAGTGAAGTGTTTTATTTAAAGAATTTGAATAATAATTACTTTCACTAAACTTTACGAGATTCTTGTCACCTGTATAATTCATTTTTAACTCTCCTAGAGCTAAACAGTTTCATAAAAATACTGCATCGTATTCTTATTTTCTTAATCCAAATACATGCTATTAGTCTATTAGTACAAATCGGGGTTGGAAAAAGCCAGTGATTTTTTAAACCTAACCCGCTAAGTTTTATTGGGTTTTATAGCTGCTTCAAAGCTTCCTTTAATTCGACAATTATTTATTTTTTTTTTTTTTGTTTGTACATATATATTGTTTTAGTATTATAATGCAATTTTAAACTCTTGGTGTCATCAAGGCGAAATTGTGTGCTATAAGCTGCTAAAAATTTGTGATCGAAGCAAACTGCAATTACTTCGTTTAAACCATGCACTATAAGAAAAACGGCCGGAAAACAAACATGAGTAAGTTGTTTTTAGAAACGATTAAAAGCTGCACCCGTCGTATGCTCCGAACACTTTTTATTCGGACTATTGGCGGCTGTTTTGACGGATACAAAATCTTTTGATATGTCACCGAATCACTTCTTTTAAAGAAATACAAAATCGGCTTCAAAGTTGAAACGCCTTTTTCTGAGACGGATTCTGAAATTGGCCACAGGTGGGGAAAATATTTAAGATAGTGATTAATAAATTTGTTATTTCATCATCCTTTTTGAGTTAAAAAAACGGACCCAATTATTTTGTACGTAAATTATACTTATTTTTATTGTAAATAAACTACGAAAACCTTTAAGTGAAAAAAAGCACTCGAGTTTTTTGAATATAATACCCAGGTAGGTTTAATGTGTTCAACCAGTGGGTTGTCAACCCTGACACAAATCCCTTCAGCTTTTCATTGAACCCGATAAAACCTATCGTGTACATACATGCCTCAAACAAAGAGTATTACAATGATGTGGGGGCTGTATGAGGATGGATGGAATATGTAAGTGCGTTACAGTTTGTGTAGATATGGACGCCAACACAGTAGAAATTCATGGCAAAAGTATGTCGGTAGTCATCTTCCAGCAAGATAACGATCCGAACCTTGCCATCATATTAACTTCTTACGCATGTTCAGTAAGCAGTGCATTGTATGTAATTCCAACCTCTATTTTCTCTTAGTTGACTTTTGGAAAGCATTCAACAGCATTAACCGCAATGCAAAATTTTTATCTCTAATCCGTGAAATTTTTAATCACGCTGCATATTTTGTCCATCACAAACGAAATCTATCTGGCGCATTTACGCTTAAAAGTGGAGTACGTGCATACTGTCTATTGTCAATAGAAAATCGGCAGATCGATAACAAAGGAATTTGTATTATGTCATACACAAATAATACATGCTTGTTCTTGCGTAACCTTCGTGACTTCAACGGACGGCTCTGGGTTTGCAAGGTAGGCTGCAGAATACGGGTCTTAAGAAAGACTCCAGCCTTCTATACAGACTGTTGGATCAACGTCATTGAGTATAGGAGACTAATTATATGACTATGTTCCCAACTTGTACAAGCTATGATGTGAGATCTAAACCCGTGGAGAATCTGATCTACATTTGATGGTTGACTCCAATGCGCAAATTTGAAGCAAATGTTAAATCTGCACTCTTCTATGGTTAAGCGACCTAGAAAGTCACTTGTACTATCACCCAGCAGCTTCAAACTTTTGTCGACCAATGCCTAGGGAGAATAGTTTGAATATTCTGAGCTCGGATCATCTCGACGATAATGTGCTGACACTGGCCCGGAAGAAATTCGTAAAATAAAGTGGCCTTGAATTGGCCATACTCTTTGACAAGCCGATGACAACGTGGTCATATAGCAGAGTAATCTGGAAGGAACTGTGATCAGTCGCACAGAACAACTGTAGTAAAAGTTGGAAGCTAAACACATTACTTAAAAAATTATTTCTAAGGAACTAAAATCCAAAATAAGAACACTGGTATGTAGAGCTTAGTGAGGAGGAAAATATGTCTTTTATTTTTTTTTAGGATAAAAAACTTGAAACACATACAGTATTATAAATTGTAATAACGCAAAAACTTATTCACGCAATTATCTCTATTTTCATTATAAACATTGTTTAGCCCTGTCATGAAAAGTTTTATTTTTATTTTTAATTGTTTTCATGCAACACACCTTTAATATGAACGCCGCTTTCAAACTCTGTTAACAATTGTTATGAATACCGTGCTAATGGTAACGAATTTAGCCGGTAAGTTGGTAAAACACAGTACGAAGGTGTTAGAAGGGCACACAAGAAAAGTATTGATAATTATAGCTGAAAAAACCGTAAAATTGTATAAGAAATTTATAGCGTTTTTAAAACTTCAATAATTACCATCTAATATCAAGAGTATTGTTATGAAAATAGGGTTGGGCATCTCTGTCGTTTGTTACATCGACAACAACATTAAACATTAAACAGATAATTAAACGGCAACAATAATAACAAACAACAACAATTCCTGAAAGAAGTAGATGTTTACATTCGCATAAAAACTTAAAACAAATTAAAAGAAAGAAATGGAATCTACCCAAATTATCGAGAGGTTCGAGAGCTTTCGAAGTAGTGCTTACTCAGCCATGTACTTTTTTATACATCGATGCGAACAACAGTTAGTTTATTTGGTGTAAACTTAGCGAACAAGTTTATGTTTTGTAAACTCAGCGTGAAGAGAGTTTATTAGTTTAAACTCGGTGTGAAGAGAATTTATAAGGAGTAAACCCGTGAAGTGAGACGTGAAGTAAGAACCAGTTTAGTCGGAGCTAACTCAGTAAAGAGAGTTAAGTGTGGATAGCCTCTGATTGAAAAGGTTGTGATCGAACTAAAGTTGTAACCACGATTGGTTTGGAAGATCTTCAGGAAGAAAGATCTGTCGAGTAATTGTTGCTGTTAACAAAATTGTAAACAGACGTAGTAATTAAGCATAGAAATTGTTATTGCTTATGAAAACGTTACAAGCAGGGGAACACAAAACTGTGTTGAATAAAGAATTTATTAATTAAAAACCAAACACAAAATTTATTTTATTTCAACTGCAATCTACGAGCTCATAAATAAACGTTTTTAAAAAGGTAAAAACGTAACAGTATTAACAAGAATTTGTAAGTTAAAATTATATATATGCCATATAATTTAGAAGGTAAGACATTTAATATATTACGTTTTTTTAACCAGACCTAACACAATTTTAGTCACTCACTCATAGTTAAATATAACCCACAAACACTGCTTTGGTATCATCATTCAATAACCGACTTAAATATTTTACTTCTTCTCAATAAAAAAAAGCTAAATACGCCATACTACTGCGAATATCTGTGCTCGTATTTAAATGTATGGTCATTTGCTAGCGACCAACCTTAAAAAATTGATTTTTATCATTGACCCAACAACAGTTTGTTGCTGTTGCTACTGTTATTGTTAGCAGTGCTGCACGAATGCCAAGACCCATTCTGGTTTACATTCTCCCCATATACAAATATGTATCACTTACATACATACTGCACACAGATACCGGTAGTATGTCACTGATAAATACATACTTTTTTCATAATTAACGTACTCCGAAACGTTTAGGAGCAGACCAACTTGTATCACGTGAATACGTGCAATAAAATGTGAAAAATAAAACACTTCCTTAATAATCACTTTCCTATTAATAACACAAGCCGAACATACATACATACGCACAGAAAAAATATATTTTTTTGGAGGGGATTTTAATGAAATTACTCAACATTTTCTTGGGAATGCTTAAAGGCATTTTCGGCAGCAGTTGTCCCTGAAAATGTTTGTTGAAAAAATAAAATCATGAAATTGGTTTATTAATCATAATATACTTTTAAATAAATGTTGATTTAATACTTAAAATTTTTATAAATTTAAACAAGGCTTTGATGAATCATTGCAAAAAGTGATGATAAACTTATTCTTTATACATAATTTATGAGTAAAAAATAGCCAAAAAAAATTGGTTTTTTGGGTAAAACAATAACAGAGTAAGGCGACAAGCTTCAAATTAAAACCGATAATAAAAGTAAAGGGTCTTTCATTAAGCAGTGGCTACCTTTAAATTGTAATAAAACAAATTATGCGTGTTTGAGAGTCCTATCATTGCCAATATACGTACAACACTTACGTTTTTTTAAAAACCAAAAGGTTTTATTTCAGAAACTTTTTTAACAAATCAAAACCTCTTTAGAGAAAAACTCTAGGTAGATATAAAACTTATGTTTTAAATAACTTTATCTTAATATATATAACGTACAAACTAATATCTATCGGATCGGCCATTTAAAAGTTGAAATTTAAAAATGCAATGAAACAAAAAGGGTTTGAAAATTGCCAAAATTTTTTTCCTGTGAAGTACAATTGTTCTGGCTAGAAATGAAATACTGTTACGAAAATAATATACAACACATCAACGCTTTAAAACTGTATATTTTGTGTCACCCTGTCAATTTGGCAGCACTGCCAAATCCGCCATCTTTACATTACATATGAATTAAAGGATATGAAAATAGAAGATTGTCGATATTTCCAGAACCTTCCATACTGTAGGCAATTAGGTATATAATGAAGCTGCTTTACATACACGTAAGTTAGTTATCGTTTTGCTGTTGTGTTTAAGCGAAAATAAAAGTGTTGTATAAGCGAATATTAAGTTGTTTTAAACTGTATAAAAGTTAACGTGTATTGGAATAAAAATATAACTGTAACAACAACAAAAGTGGTGTAAATTTTATTTTAAGGCAATTTAAACGAACTCAAACATTTTAAAAAGTTTAAAACGCCGCGGCTGGCCTCACAATAACCCATTCGATAGGACAACTTTTCAAGAACTTTTTCGAGTGTATGGGGTCGTATCTCGGCAATGGCATCACGAATGTTGGCCTCCAAATCATCAATTGTCTCTGGTTTGTCGGCATAATACTTGTCTTAAACGGTGCCCCACAGAAAGGCCATCAAACGTTTAACACAATAAATCGATTGTAGCATGAGATGTGTGGTAAATTGCACCATTCTGTTAAAATTAAACATCGTTCACATTAATACCATAAAGAGCGGGTACAAAAAATCGGTTATCAAGGTGCGATAGGTGTCTCCGTTAACCGTAATGGTTGCGAAATATGAAATATAGGACAATGATGCCTCCGCTTCACAAGCCGCTCCAAACATTCACTCGTAATGGGTGCATTGGTTTTCTGAGCCCTAAATACGGCAATTTTGCTTATGAACATATTCACCGAGATGAAAATAACCTTCATCCGAAAAAATGATTTTTGTGTCAAAATTGGCATCATTGTTACCGTTCCAAATTTTAAGAAATATACGCGGGGTAATTAAAAATTGTAATTAAAAATTTGTGGATATCACGTCGCAAAAGTTGACAAAAAATTTTAGAAACGATCAAATGCGATATCTTGGCGCGCACTCCCTATTATTCGTACATTGCTTCTTCTTCTACTTGCTGTTTCGACGTATACAATATGATTTGAAAACTGGCTTGAAAATTGGATCGCCTTAAAAGACGAGGAGTTTTTTTCGAGACGAGATTCGAAAATTACCTGAGAGGTGGGGAGAAGTTGTTAGTTGCAATGGACAATATTTTGAGTTACTTGTTAATTCGTTATCTTTTAAAATAAAATAATTTTTTTGAGCTAAAACAAGGTACCGAATTAATTTGTACTCCTAATAGATAAATTACACGGTGCAGAAGAAGAAGGATCTATTTTTGGAATTTTCGAAACACCTCCAAAATCTGGACCTACGGGTAAAAAACCGGTTTTTCGCACCTTCAGGCACTTATAAGCTCATATATTAGCATATATAGCATATGTTAGCTGAATATTACCCGATTTTAAGTTTCTTTTTGGATTTTGAAAGAAGAGAAACAGACCTTTTACATAATATATATGTCGTTTAAGTAGCCTTAAAGAATCTTGGTGTATTTATCAAGCAAACAGATTGTTCATCCAATTTTTTCCACATTTCTCAACTTTATAAGCGTTTTTGCAAATTATATTAAGTTATGAATAAAACGAGACTTACAGTTAAGAAATCCGTTGGAAATTGACGGAATTATTAAGATACGGCTGAGTTATTAACAAACAGTTATCTCTTTTTGATATTTTTGTCTCTTTTTAATATAGCAAACAAATAAAGTTTCCAAGCATTTAGATTTTTTCGAAAAACTGGCATTTTGGAGCAAAAATCGGCAAATCGACATTTTGATAATTTTAAGGCAAATATGAGCAGGCCTGCCACTGTTTTAGAGCCATTTGCCGACAATTTGCACCCGAAGGTTTCCGAACACCTATATTTTAAACTGTCAGGAATATTTTTCAAAATCAAGATTTTTCTTGTTGCAATATTGAATCTGGCAACCCTAGTTGCAAGTGACAAACAACGAAAATGAGCAGGGAAGGGAGAGTAGATAGGAGGAGAAGAAATTAATACAGATTTTCCACAACAATTTTGTTTGCGGTTATTACGGTTTAAATACCAAAAGTGTTAAATAAACTCATAATACGAAATAAAATATTTTAAATTGTTTGACACTTTTGCACAAATAAATACCAACTGTGCGCTTAAAAATACAACAACAAATATTCAAAATAAAGTTTATTAACAAATGATATTGAAATTATTAAAAAAAAGGAAAAATGTGGTAAAAATATTTCTCAAACACTTGTGCGGATGAAATTTAATATTTTTTTTTTTTTTATAAATAATTTAAAAAGATACAAAAATTAATAAAAAATTAAAATAAATCATTAATATAAATATTACTTACCACCAAGCTAACAAAAATGAAGTTTTTTTTAGAAAATATATCAAGGAATTATAAAAAATTGTAAATTTAAGAAGTATACGAGTGGTGTCATTTGGATATCCAGTTGAAATGTATGCTACAATTCAATAACTTATTAGAGAAGTGTGTTAATTGCCAAGTGCGATTTTAAGAAAACAAACTTTTACAATGATCGATGTAAGCGCCATATAACCCATAAATAAAAATTATGGTTATTCAGCGTAATTTTGCAATCGAATTGTAGTATAATACACTTTCCTCAACAGGGGTATTATTTTTCATTCATCACATTACATATGACGTCATCTGCGAATGGATTCTAATTCGACAAAAATGAATTTATCGGCTAAGATATGGTTCGATTCCGCTTTAGTTTCTATACTTCTTTGCGATTTGCAGTTAGCTTGGCATACGATTTGTAGAAATCATTATTGTGTACATTAGACTTTCCAATTACAGCTCTTACAGTATTTGTCTTAATATAGGCATTGTTTAATAAATAAGTAAATAAATAAATAGTGCATGTCCGAGCTTAGACGAGGAAACATTTGGTATTATCTTTTCTTTTTCTTTCGCGTTTTCACAGGCGAACATTTTGTCGGCAATATTCCATTATTATTGTTATTGTAAAAAAGTTTTTTTTTCTCCGTCACTCCTTTAGGGAGCATATTTACTTTCCACAAAGCATTCATTACTTTGTTTCAGATTCAAGTTTCATTTAATCAAGTTGATTAATCCACTGTAGCCACCTCCACACATCGATTGTGTAGTGGTGGTGAATATTCTTGCTAATTGGTAATCTTTACTTTAGCATTCTAATTTTTTTCCCAATAGGTGATGCTTTTTCCCGATCATTCATCGCCAAAAGAAAGCTGGAAAGTCAGAGGGCTACTTCTTTATTTTTTAGATGAAGTTTTCGGGAGAGAAAGTTGAAGCTTCTTTATTAAACACTCGAAACGAAACTATCGGGTGAGCCATCTATCGATCTATATATTATATCCACTGAACGAAATGAACCGATTTACGTTTGAGCAATATTTGCTTTATTGGAAATTTATTTCCAAAACAAAGACAATTGGTCGGAAATTGAAAAATATCAAAAACCATCTTTTCGGATGAAGCTCATTTTCATTTTGGTGGCACGTTAATAAGCAAAATTGTCGTATTTGGGGCTCAGAAAACCCAAACGTGGTCTTTAAGAAGCCAATGCGCCCATTACGAGTGACTCTTTGGCTAGACTTGTGGAACGGAAGCATCATTTGCCCATATTTCATTGAAAATGAGGACGGCGCAACCATTACGGTCAATGGAGACACCTATCGCACCATGATAAGGGATTTTTTGTACCCGCTAGAGGTTTGGGTACATACAAGATAAAAAGGTGGTTATTCCCCATAAATCTTTAATTGGCAAAACACAAAACAGAGTGTTTATCGGCAGAAAGAGGAAAAGAGAAACAAAGAAAAGCACAAAATACGCCGTATTCCGCTACCCACATTTTGCCAGAAACCACTGGTAGGTAAAAGTCGAAACGTAGAAACCGAAGATAACTGGTACACAGTAAATCAATTTATCTGAAACGCTAAGAAAATTTACTCAGATTTACAATTCAGATAGTGAACGGAAAGGCGATGAGTAGCCATAAAAGACTCACCGTCCCCACGATAGTAATACTACTGACAGTTCCGTGGGGTTAGGAAGGTGTAGTCTACTACAGTACGGGCTCTAAGTATCTGCGTATCAAAAAAAGAGGGGATGTTCATATACCAGGGTTGGCAAAAACCCGAGTTTTTTTTTTTAAAAAAAACCCAAATTTCCTCAAACTCGACAATATGTTTTGCTTGTTTATAAATACAATCATGTTATTTTAGTATTTTAGGTGCAATTTTGCACTCTTGGTGGAATCAAGGCGTCATTGTGTACTATGAGCTGCTAGAACTGGGCTACCGAAGCAGGCTTCATCAATTACTTTATTTGGATTATGCATTATGAGAAAAACTGCCGGAATATAAGGACAGACATTAAATTATTCTTTTGCATGATAACACCCGACATCATGATGTCGAATTGCTCTGTCGGCTGTTGCGACTCACACCTCTGTATACGTGCTTTCTTTACATGGCATTTCGCTATAACTGCCTGTTTGTATTATGGAGCACATTCGCTTTAAGCGCAAATTACCTCGTTCCACGGTTAAGAAAACGTAGATTCTCCGTTTTTTTTTTTTTAAAGTGTAAGGGAAGTAAACGCAACACATATTTATCTCGTTTTTCCACAATAACCACTCATCCTCTCCAGTCAAAACGCGTTAAAATATAATATGGGTCACTCTCCCCATATAGTCTGGTATTCCGGCCATCTCTGAGTTTCCCATGGAATGGAGATAACACATGAACCACAGAGAAAAATAATTTTAAAAAATTAATTTTCTTAAATACATTTTCTGCTATTCCACAATTTTTAATGTTTTAGCTCTAAAGTTGATCTATGAAAGAAGGTCTGGAGCACCATTCCAACAAGGATGTGCTATTCCTCTATATTCCAGGCATATATATTTTGGCAATAAATTCTTTTACTTTAATTTATAGTTACTGTTAAAGTGTTAACATTGCTCTGTTAACGTAAAAAATGGCTGAGCTAAAAAACCTGGTTTGCGTCTTTGCTGGTTAAATTTAAATTTATCTTCACAAACATCTGATACAAAACTGTCTGTACTCTATTGACAAAAGTTTTTTCTTTTTATTTGACATTTATTGCAATTTGAATGTGATTTTCTTTTTAACGTTATTTCGCGTTTCTTTATTTTATTATTTTTGCTTACCAAAGCGTTACATATTTGTAACAGCAGAGTAAGGCGTTGACACAGTGTTGTATTCCAAATTAAAATGAGTTCACCTCTTTATTGCACCGAGTAATTTCCTTTGAAGAAATACAAAATCGGCTTCATAGTTGGAGCGCCTTAAAAGACGAGGAGTTTTTCTGAGACGGGATTCGGAAATTGACTCAGAAGTGGAGAAAAGATGTAAGCAGTGATTTAATAAATTTGTTATTTCATTATTTTTTTGAGGTCAAAAGTGGAACAAATAAATTTGTAGACCCAGTACATAAAGAACACCTATTTTTGCTGCGAAAACCTTTAAATAAAAAAGCCCACCCAGATTTTTATAAATATAATACCCAATAAAACCCGGGTGGGTTGCTAACTTTGTCATATACCACTCCCCTTTCAAAATATCTAGAGCTGAACTGTCCGCTTTCTAGATATCCATAGCTGAACTGTCCCTTCAACACTTAACAGTTATTTTATATCTTTATAAAGCCAACACTTCCTCATTTGGTAGCATCGGAATTTACGCAGACCACATTGCCGTCGAATAAAAAAAGCCACATTAGTTGCACGTACTGGCGGAGAATTTGGCAGCCTTATCAGTTTGATCAGTGAATATGACTACCGAGTCCATAACACATCATTCTTATTTTGTTTAAATTTATTCTTCAATCGATACACTTTAAGAAGTTTATAGGAAATCGATATTGCTGTGCCCATTTATCAAAATATAACAAGATTTTTTAATACATAAATAGTGAATAGATTGACCCAGCTTGTAGTTCATGGTTCACATTTTGAATTTTCATATTCAAAAACTTTTCCAGTTTATATGCAAAGCCTACAACGTTTAAGACTGTTTCAATGCTGTAAAAGTAGGGTATTAAAAGGGGGAACTCAACTCAATATAACCGCAATATGATGTTCCTATAACAACTGCCTTTTTAAAAGTAGGGCGCATTTAAAAGTTTGCCTAACAATAAAAGACAATGTCACCATTAAGTGTTTGAAACAGAGAAGGTTGAAATAAAAATAAAATTTTCATTAAACCATCACAGGCGGCAGTTTAAGTTGAAATAAAAAATATTAAAACGTTTGGTGTCTGTCTGTCTATTCGTATGAAGTGTTCATTTTTTTTTAAATGATATTCGTTTTTATTTCATTTCATTCCATTACACAATTTCATTTACATTTTTAAACGCTCTCTTCATTATAATTATCATTATTATTTTATATATTTTTTTAATGTTTTTATTTTTTACTTTTTTTTGCAGAAACTGCAATTATTCACATATAATCCTAAAAAATTATTGTTTTTCTTCTTGTTACAGTACAACTTTGTTATAAAAACGCTGTCTGGAGTTATTTAACATGTTGAACGAATAAACGACCCCATCGACACACATTCACTTGCGCTTATTCGATTCATTCATTTATTTATTTGTTCTGCTGGTTAAATTGTTTATTTTATTTTATTTATTTAAAAAAGAAAATATTTCCTTTTTAATTTTTTTACAATTTTATTGGAGTTCTTTTTACATTTGCAATGCTTCTGTTTTGCTGGTTTTCAGTTTTTATTTTTTATAATCTTTTCTGAAATGTATGTTATTTTGTTATATTTTTTTATATAACATTTTTGATATCAGTTTACGATGATCTCATCATCGAGTGAGCAAGCCATACAGCCAGCTGAGGATTGCATCATTAAATTTGTAGCCAAAACAAGTAACAAAATCCAACGAAATGAAAAAGAAGCTTTAAAATTCTTGATATTTTTCAATTCCTTTTTTTTCATATTCAAATGGTCAGAATCGCACATACGTTTGGACCATCCTTAACAGCAACAAAAAAAAAATACTTTAAAAAATATTTTGTTTTAATTTTGGACAAGAAAACAAAATCATGACAAACAAAAAAAAAAAAAAAAAAAACACAAAATTTCCAATGATACATATGATGGTAAAAGAACGAGAGGTGTCTGGAGAACATCCGATGGAAATTAATGCTTAAAATTGTTCACGAATTTTAAAGATATAAGTTTGTATGTATTGTGTTACTAAAAATTACCCAATTTAAATTATTTAAAACTAAAATTCGTGTAATTTTTCCCTATAACTGCTATTTGCGGAATACTATATAAGGCATTTGATAAAAAATATCAATTGAATATCCACTAGAATTTTTTTCTCGAGTTTTGTGTCTCGTGAATTTACGGTAAATTTAACTAATTTTATTTCCCGCTTTTCCGGGATTTTTATGCGAGAATGTGGAGATTTTTCAGTTGAAGTTGAAAATATTTGAATACGTAAAACATATTGTGTAATAATACCGCATAATGCTACAAACACATTAAAGGCTACCGACCACCGACTACCGTTGTAGCCCGTAGCTAAGAATAGGCGTTTTAAAAACGCAATACATAAAATATACATATACATCAAAAACGCGAAAAAATGTACGTAGCACCACTGAAAAAGAACATATAATATGTGCATTTGTTTACATTTTTTGTAGCTGAAGTCGTTAAAATAACTAAATAAGTGATTAGTTAGGTACTTTTGTAGCCAGCGTCTTTCGTAGTCGTGTGACCGATGGTCAGTAGCCTTGAACGTGTTGATAGCATAAAAGTGCAGCAGCTGAAATAAAATCGCTTAAAATAGCGCAATTTAGTATTTAAGAAATGTAGTCGCCACAATTACATATACTCTTACATGTATATACGGTTCTAAAGCAGATTTAGGCAAAGAGCTGCTCTTCTCTTTTATTTTCACATGTACAGTGGCCAAAAAAAAAAAAAAATACTAAAATAAAAACTCAATTAGAAAGAACTTTATTGAGGAGTAAAGAACTATATTCAGTAAAAAACATAGATTGAAAAATTTAAACAAAAAAAGTATTCGACATGGACAATATCCTTAAAGTATAAAACATTTGTTGTTGGTTTAAAAACGAATTACTTTTCCTTTCCTGTTAAACGTTCTGCAACAGATCTTACAAATTTTTTTGTGTTTTATGAATCAATATTGCCCCAATCTTTTTGCAGGATTTTTTTCAATTTATTTTTATATGTAGAGTCACGTGATTTAATTTTTTTGCTTTAAGTGACTCCACAAATATTCAATGGGGTTTAGATGTGAAAATTTTGGCGGATTTTTCATTATTTTTGCGCCTAAGCTTTAAATTGATGACCAAAAGCTTGGGATCATCTTGATAGAACGGAAATCGGCCGAAATTCCTAATTTTTCAGCGGTCTGTCGTAAATTTTGCTTGAGCAGGTCAAAGCATTTGTGATGATCTATAATGTTCACACCCAATGCCGCTATACACTTCCAGATCATAACACCGCCTTCATCATCATAACACCGCCTTGTTTTGTAGTTGGTACAATATTTCTTCTTTCCATGTTGGTATTTGGTTTCTGATACACTAAAACCTTCCCATCACAGCCAAAAAGGTTATATTTGCTTTCATCATCAAAAATAACATCCATCCAGAACTCAGGACTCTTAGCCACGTCTTATCTAATATTCCTAGTTTTCTTGGAAATGTGTAGTATCTTCCTGGCAAACCCAGCATGAAAATCGCGTTTTATTTGAATATTTTTTTTTTGTCTGGGATGTTACTGAAATTTCTAAGTGCTCCTCTGTACTTTTGGCTAGTGTAGATGCATTAATTTTGAGATTCTTTTTCACTTCACGCACAATTCGTCGTTCATCCGCTTCTGTAAGTCTTCGAGGACGACTACTTCTAGTCTTGTTTACAACAATTTTCTCATTTTTATTTATATTTTTATATAAAGCTGCTTCCCATAGAATGACTTACTTGGAGACAGATTAGATCATTGGCTTTAAATAGACGTAGATAGAAAGAATTTGTTATGGCCCCATGATCCCATTGTGATCTTTAGAGGATCTATTAATAACAACAATGTTTAGTATTGTAAGTAAATAATTGAAATGTCTAGCTTTTTTCAAAAAATATTAAATTTTATTTAAAATAATTTACAAGTCTTGAAAAATGGACCCTTTGATTTGAGAGACATTTCAAAAAAAATAATTTTTATTGATTTTTATACAAACAATATCTGCAATAAAAAGTGATTTTCTCAGCATAAAGCATTTTAATTTCATATTTTAGATGAATAAATAAGTTTGCTGACTAGTTACTTTCTATTTATTAAAAAATTTCAAATAGAAAAGCGCTAACTTAGCGCGTTTTTTGAAAATAGCGCTAAAGGGAGAAAATGCGACTTTTCTTAATAATCTTTGGAACACACCATTAGGAATAGCCATTAGAAATTGCAATTGAGGAGTTATCAAAGGATTCAGTTACTCTAATTGGGGGAGAAGCGATTCATAAATTTCTATTTACTAATTTAAACAAAATTAGCACACAATACGCTCAAGAATTGTGTGAATATTTAATGATGATTTAATGAGCAAAACCGGTTATCCGGTTTTTTTATATGAAACCGTATTCGAAACCGGGTTTTAAAATGTGTAGTTTTTTGATTATTCGAAAACCGGTTTTTTGAATACTCTAGTCTGCACTAAGCGTCATTTAAATGTGGAATCTTTAAAACGATACCTTATGCGAGCAGGAGATAATTTTTCTAAGGTCCTGGTGCGTGCTGCAATAAACGAATGACCTGTTTAACTTGGATCATGGTGATAGCCAAGTAAAGAACATTTCAAATAATTTTTGTATTTAATATTTCCTCAATATACTATATGTACTCGTATGTTACAAAAAAGAGACATTAGGTTATTACAAAAACAAGTTTGCATAATGACGTTATCGTATAAAAACCGTGTACCAGAACTTATGAAAGAACTATGTTGGTATGAATTTAAACAAAAAATTTAATAAGTTTGTTTTTTTTTTTAATTTTTATGTTTATTTTTACTTTTTTTAATAAAAACAGACCAATTTCAATATCTAGCCCCTATCTAACAACGCACTATAAGAAATTTCGTTCCTATGAAAACTAACTTTTTAGTACTCCTTTTGGTGTCATTAAGTTTTAGAACATTTTTTTAAGCGAATAAGAAAATTATAACGGTCAAATACGACTATATTTTTTTTTTCTTCAAAAAATTGCTCAAAATAATTACCCCCATATTCATAAAAATTTGTTTTCGATTTTGTTTTATAAACCTTTTTTTATATATGGGGGTAATTATTTTAAGCAAAAAAAAATAGTCGTATTTGACGGTCTATAATTTTCTTATTCGCTTAAAAAAATGTCCTTAAACTTAATGACACGAAAAGGAGTACTAAGAAGTCAGTTTTCAACGAACTTAAACAAGATTTTACTTAAATAAATAATAAATATTGGCTTACAATACTCGTAGACTCCAACTGTTTTACAAGACTTTATCTAAAGTTATTGGATATACAAGTTAATAATGTCGATTTTTTTTTTTTGCTTGAAAAATTCAATTATTATAATAACAAAATGAATTGATACATTATTCAAAGTATTGTCCATCGTTAGCCACTACTTCTTCCCATCTTTCTGGTAGCATATGGCTTCAGCGCCAAAAGAACTGCTCCGGTTTTGAGGTAAAGAATTAATCGAGCCAATTTCTGATACCCTGTTCTGAAGTGAAGCGTATTCCAGTAAGGGCGATCGAAACAAATGATAGTCTGAAGGGGCAAAGTCTAAGCTATAAGACGGTTGAGCCAAAACTTTCCGTCCACTGTTTTCCAAATAGTTTTTGGCCGATCTTGCAATATGTGGCGGTCGAATATTCTGGTCGTCTTTCGTTGATTGCGCTCTTCAAACGAATCGATTGTGTTGAATACCAGTCCCCTGTAATTGTCTGACCCGATTTCAATAGCTCATAATACGCAACATCTTTCTGATCCCACCAAACACAGAGCATTACCTTGGCGTCATGTGCCACTGTGGTATGGTAGATAAGACACCCGGCTACCAACCAGAAGGTCCTCGGTTCAGTACCAGGCCAGGCCATCTGAAAAAAGAAAAAGTTTTTCAACAGCGGTATTACCTCATAACATTAGCTAGTAACTGGTTATGAGTATTACTGCTATTGAAAACTTCTCTAAATGCATTTGTCGTTCGGAGCCGGCGTTAAGCCGTAGATCCCCTTCAATGAGTCTAAAAATAGAATCGGGTGCAGCTCATTGACTGAGAGAAGTCCCCGTGTTCATTCATGGAATGTTATGCATATTCGGCTTCGGCGTTGATTTGCCTGGTTGGCACGGCTTTACATATGACTTTTTGCGCTTGGGATTATCGTAATGTATCAATTTTTAATCACAAGTAACAATACGATGCAAAAATGATTTATTTCTGCATCATGTCTGACATGCAAAATAACCTTTTAACGTCTTTCTTTATTTGAGACCCAAATTCCTTGCTTTTGAATGAATACCAATGCTTTTAAACGTAGGAAAATGACTTGTTGTGTGACTCCGTTTGACAACAATTTTCGTCGAGTAATGCTTCAACTTCCTCATCTTCAAACTTTTTCGGCTGAACACGCCTCTTCTTGTCTTCTGTGTCGAAATCACCACTTTTGAATCGTGCAAACCATCGTTCACAAGTTTTTTTGATTTAGGGCATGTTGACCGAAAGCTTCTACCAACAATCGATAACTTTCAGCAGTCATTTCCTTCAAATGAATGAAAGTTATCAGACTTCCCCGCAAAACTTCCTTCTTAGGCACAAAATTCGACATTTATATAGCAATTGAAAAAAATGCGTGTTTACACAGATGACAGATGTTTACCCTCCAAAATACCATATTTTTTATAACTGATACAAACCATATGTGATAGTTATGCCATATGTTGTCCAAATCGACATTATTAACTTGTATACCCAATAGTTATGCGTTATCTATCACAAGAAGTAAACTGTCATGTAAATTTAGTCAGGCTGGACCAACTGTAATTTTTTAATATTCATTTTTGTTCTATTTCGTGGCTATATATGTGGAAGGCATGTTAACTTTACTTTCAACCCTTAAAGAATATATTAAATAGTTTAGGTCTTCAACAGTCTACTAAGTATACTTCCCTGTTAATCATGGCAAAGCTTTTAATGAAATTAAATGAATTGCCAACTTCATGTATGTACATACATACTTATTTATTTGTCATTTAATTGGTTGGTTTGTAAATATTTTGGGGAATTTTATTTTTTTAAGTTTTTTTTTTATTTATTTGTTATATATGTATGTATAAAGTTTTTATTTATTATTATTGCTATTGCTGTTGCTGTTACTGTTATATTGTGGTTGTCGTATGGCATAAAATAAATAATGACGCGTGTGGCAAATCGATTGATCCGCGATCAAATATTATTTCGTTTTCTTTTTCATAAGCTGGCTTATATATTATTTCATTTTTATTTATTATTATTTTTTTTAGATATTGTGGTATAGCCTTAGATAAATTTAAAACATTTAACCTTCCTTTTTGGTTAAGCACCATCAACACGAACAATAACATAGGAAGTTTTAAAAAAATTTAAACAGTTAAACCTCGATAGACACACATAGACGTGAAGAAAAAAAAAGAAAAAAGAAATGATTGACAAATTAAATTCCAATTTTAATCCTAAACAAATAAAATTATTTTAAGACTTAAAAAAAATTTTTTTTCAATATCTATGCTATTCTAAAGAGTGTTTTTTATAAAGGTATAGAACTTTAAGTTGGCATTACTTTTCAAGATGGCGACCGATTTAACAGCTGTCAAGTGATTTATTCTCAGTTTGGTTTGGCAATTCATCATGAATAGACTCACGCCTGAACAACGCCTGCAAATAGTGAAATTTTCATTTTTCATAAGTGAATTTTTTCTCAATTTTCAATTTTTTCAATTTTCATAAGCGAATTTTGTTTAGCGATGAAGCGTACTTCTGGTTGAATGACTACGTCAACAAACAAAACTACCGCATTTGGAGTGAAGGTAATCCTCAAGTGTATGTGGAAACACCGTTACATCCAGAAAAACTGACAGTTAGGTGCGCTTTATGGGTTAGTGGAATCATTGGTCCGTACTTTTTCAAAAACGATGGTGGCCAGAACGTTACAGTCAATGGTGATCGGTATAGAGCCATGATTACTAACTTTTTCATTCCTGAATTGAATAACCATGAGATGTGGTTTCAACAAGACGGCGCAACATGTCACACAGCTTGTGCCGCAATAAATTTATTGAAAGACACATTTAGTGACCGCCTAATTTCACGTTTTGGACCTGTGAATTGGCCTCCAAGATCTTGTGAGATAACACCGCTAAACTACTTTCTGTGGGGCTATGTAAAGTCATTGGTCTATGCGGTAAAGCCACAAAATCTTGACCATTTGGAAGACAACATTCGCCGTGTTATTGCCGATATACGGGCACAAATGTTGAAAAAAGTCATCGAAATTTGGACGTCCAGATTGGACTACATCCGCGCCAGCCGTGGCGGTAATATACCAGAAATCATATTTAAAATGTAATGCTACAAGATTATCTTTCGCATAAATAAAATTCATGTCAATCGAATCGTTGTTTTATTGCAACTTAAAGTTCTATGCCTCTATAAAAAACACCCCTTATTATTGCGTTTGGATAAAAGTAACCATTGCAACCTGCATCGAACTTTTGCTATACATTTGGTACATTTACGGACAAGATTATATAAATTAGTTCAGGGTTAATAGAATACATAAAACACGTTTTATAGATTCATATGTATATACATGGGGAATACATTTAAATTTTTATTTGAAATAAAAGTAAATTTGATATTTTAAAAAATATTTTAAATATTACTAGTATGTAAACTTTTGGAATATTGTGTATGTATGTATATTCTATATATAAGAGTGAATGTGTATTGTAATGTGTATTTGTGTGTATGTATGTTTGTTTGTTTGTTTGTGCCTTATAGACAGCTAATCGGCTAGACCGATTTTCTTGAAATTTGTACAATATCTCTATATATGTATGGAAGGAATTTCAAAAATTCCAACTAGGCGGTGCCACGCCTATAAAAAATTAAAATTTATTTGAAAGAGTCTCTAAATTTGATTCAAATAGCTATATAGTCAATACAAACTATCGGTCGAAAAACAGGCGGAATTGGACAAACCAAATATTGATTATTGTATATCTTAAGAACAATGAAAATTGAAGTTTCTGAATTTGATCTGAATATCTTCGTAGTCAAAAAGTGGGAGTAGGCATGGTACTTCACATACAAACTAAATATTAATTTTTGTTTATCTTGAGAACGGTTAAAGTGAAAGTTTCTAATTTTGTTCTAAATGGCTTCGTAGTCAATACAAATCATAAGTTAAAAAATTGATGGAATTGGATATTATTATTATTATTATCATCATATCGACGATGCACTATTGTTGGACACTGCAACTCATGTAATCTATTGTACCCCTTCCGGTCTATAGAAGGATCAAAAACATAATGATGAATACCATATGTCACTTATTGAGACGCTATGTCTCCCAAAACATTTCCATCTAATCCTATCAAGAACTCCACATTCACACAACATGTGTTCCGCTGTCTCTGATGCCTGTGAGCACAGTCTATAAACATCCACATATATGTCCGCCATCCTCTTCAGATGCGCTTTTAGTCTACAGTGGCCCGTAAGAAATTCCGTAAGGTGTTTCAATTTCAGTCTGCCATACTTGAGAACCTCAGAGCGGCACCCAAATTGCGGATTGATCGCCGCCCTAGAGTAATGAAGTCCCCTTTGAGCATTCCAGTGTTCCAAGCGCCTGGCAATTTCTCAATACTTGATTAGTTTGAGGATGGTAGTAAGTAGTGCTGCACAGCAAGGTTCAGGACCGATATAGGGTGTCATGGAACTCTTTCTGTCCAATGTATCCGCTATTTCATTACCACAGTGCCCAGGTACTCAAAACAACAGCATCTTATATCCAAGCGAAAGCTTTTGCAACGTATCGTAGCAATATTCGACTAGTCTAGATGTAATGCGATTCGAGCCACGTGTCCTTAAGGTGGCTGTCAGGGAATATATTAATGGACTTACTCTTGAACCCACTGCCCAGTTATTACTCCATAAATTTAGACACTCAGTAATTTTCCCAGTGGGATCTAACACCCACCGACATAGTCATTCATTTCTGAGTCATCGGTATACAAGTTTAGATCAAACTCACTCCAAACTAAGGACCCATTAGACCAACAATTCCGGTTCGAGAATTCGATTCTTAATTTCCTGCCAAAGCACAGATCCAAAGGCATAACATCCAGGACCGAATATATTTCTCTGATCCCTCTGCGTAGAATGGACAGACTTCCCGACGCATTTCGGGACCGTTTGGCGAAAAATTTTGACGCCGAACATGCCGCCACCCTCATCAGATGGATGTGAAGCGGTGTTAAGTCAATGAACACGTTCTCATTGCCCCAGTTATACCGAACCAGGCAAGTCTCTGTACCCGGTAGTAGCTTCCTCAGCTTTTCTCCACCAAGCTATTCCCACGTAAGTGATAATGGGCCGAATAATAGTGATATATATCCATAGTGTCTTTCTCGGCAAAAGACCATATATCTTACCGTAGGATTAGTGACTTGCCCAAAGGGCCCTTATTGTCTTGTTCCTATCTAGAATTACACCTAAATACTTAGCCTCCCACGTTTGATTCTATGAGCCAACATTTTAAGCAAGCTATCAACTACTATCGTCCATAACAATGAAGATAGTACTCCACCCTTTTGACGTCATCACAGTGGATTTCATCCAAGCTATAATTGAATTCTCCAGCTCTTTTCAACGATGTAGCAATGGAGTCAAAGCCTGTGTTGTCACAGTCGTGCTGAATATCTAAGAAGGCACAAAGAATCACTTTCCTTTTCAATACTGCCCAGATGAATCTCGAACTGACTCGGATGAAGAGAGCGTTCTCTCTTATACACACAGCAATATTTTCATAGTCTTCAAAAGAAAGGATCAGAGACTGATAGGTCTATACGACTTGTCCACTACTCCTACATGCCTTCGGTATCAAAATAACCCAATATCCAAACACATAATCTAAGCCAAAGCTTGCCTTAGAAATACTTAACATAACATATGGGCCACACATTATATTATATATAAACCATAACATTCCATAAAGGAACACAGGGCTTCCCACAGTCAATGAGATGCACCCAACTCTACTTTTAGACTCATTAAAAAGGTCCTACAGTTTAACGCCGGCTCCGAACGGTAAATTCATTAGAGAAGTTTTCAATAGTAGTAATATTCATAACCAGTTACTAGCTGATGGTATGAGATGATAGCGCTGTTGAAAAACTCTTTCTTTTTCAAGATGGTCTGGCCTTATTGTTGGTTGGAGGGCGTCTTACCTATCATACCACAGCGGCACACATAGTAAACATTAAGTTTTGTTTATCTTGAGACCGGTTATAGTAAAAGTCTCTAAATTTGGTTCAACCAACGTCGTGGACAATACATATCATCAATCAATAACTAGGCGAGATTGAATTAGTGGGCGTGGCACTTTCCGTTCATACTAAATATGGAAATGTTTATATCAGCCAAAAAGCGGAAAAGATTGAATAAGCGAGTATTACGCAGAGCACGCTGGACAAAAGCTGCCTATATACATATGTATAAGGTGTGCTTCAAAATGATAAGGTCACCTTAATATTTGCTCAATTCATCCAAACTTATTAAAGAAATTCTACGTTCAAATAAGTGAATAATAAGCCGGTTTTGTTTTTGGAGATGTACCGTTATATTATGCTTATTTAAATTTATGTAAATAAGTGCAAAATTCAATGTGTCAAAATGATAAGATCAGTGATTCATTTATCCAAACCTTTATTAAAACTAAGCATCGCACTTACTAAATTGTCCAGAACGTTGGAGCGGATTTCACGCCAGCTGTTGCAGATTCCCACTTTTAAATTATCTTTTGTCCTGTACTGTTTGTTGTCTGCATAAACCTAACGCACAAGCAGTTCCCACATATTTTCCATGGGGCTTAAGTCGTGGGAGCGTGCTGGCCAATAAAGTACTTTAACATTGTGCTCCTCAAACCCTTGTCTGGTCGACTTGCTGACGTGAATTGCTGCGCTATCTTGCTGAAAGGTGAAAGTTTTGTCAGCATGTTGTTTTTCGCAAACTCCTTACGGTTAATCTTATGCTGCTTAGTCAGACAGAGAGTTTTTTTTAATTTTGCTCGAATAAAGTTGAGAGCTTTTAGAATTGTACTTTTTGAAGCTTCTAATTTCAATTTTTCTTTCATTGTTACCGCACTTTTCATGGAATTCGAAGCCTTTCGTGAAATTAGCCGAGTTTCACGGGCAGTCAGGATCTTTGGACGACCCGAGCTTTTTAATTTTCCATAATTTTCTTTGTTTTTGAGAACATTTTGCACAACACACAAAGATCGTCCCAGTTTTCTCGCCTATCCTCAATCCCTGCTCACGAAGTGCCAAGATTTGTCCTTGTTCATAAGGTGACAAAGGGTTTTCCGCGACTCATACCGCGCAAATATTATATAAATTATAAATTATTACAAAAAAAAAAAAAAACAATTGTGATACCTTCTGATTAGATTAATAGCTTATTAATCACTGGCCTTATCATTTTGACGCATTGAATTTTGCACTTATTTGAACATAGAATTTTTCACTTATTTGAACGTAGAATTTTCTTGAATAAAGTGACCACACATAACATTTTATAGTTTGGATGAATTGATCAAATATTAAGGTGACCTTATCATTTTGAAGCACACCTTATACGTACATATACTATATAAAAATTAATGTGTGTTTGTTTGAAGACCGTATACAGCAAAAAAGCAGATCCTACAGTGTCTTTCTGAAAGGAATTAAAGGCTATCTTAAATGTTTGGATATGAACCGGTTAAACAAGTAAAAATAAAATTTAAATAATATATGTACGTACCATACATACATACGTACAATAATAAATACATTTTTTTTTCTATCTAACAATTATTTTTAAGGCATTTACGAGTATGCCTTTCATTTGTTAAAAAAAAATCAATTATGGCTTTTAAATTGAATTGTATTACTTCACCTTTTAAAAATAACAATAAAATATCCCGAATTTTTTTGGCATTTTTTTAACACTTTCTTATCACTAAATAATATTATTTATGAATAATAAATATTCATTCTTATCATTGCATTTTCATTTCTTGAATATGTATGCGATTGGTTTTTGCTTTTTGCGCATTCTATCACTCAATTAATACCGAAATGAGTCTTTACGGGTATTTTGTTATTGCTGTTCAAAGTGTGAAAACATAATATGTATGAAGAACTTAAATAAAAAAAAAATAAAGCGATTATATTTCAAATGTTTTAATCCTCAGAGAAAAAATTATACACAAATAAAAAATTATTTTCTTTGTTACGCTAATGGAATATTCTTTTGTCAAAAAATTTTGCATTTTAAAATCTATCCTAATATTGCCGTTTTTATTGGCCGAAATGAACATTGAAATACGATTTTTCACTAAATATTTTATATAGGGTGGGCCATTTAAAAGTTTAGATTAAAAAATGCAATAAAACAAAAACGGTTTGAAATTTTTCCAAATATATATTTTTGTTGTAAAGTACAATAGTTCCGGTTAAAAACAAAATAATATTTCATTCATATGGCCACTAACCGCCACTGTCCTCAAAGTACTTTTTCGAGTGTATGGGGTCGTATCCCGGAAATGGCATTACGAATGTTGACCTTCAAATGCTCAATTGCCTTTGGACCTTAAAATAGTCCAACGGTGTCAAATCGCTGATTTTTAGCGGCCAACTGACATCACCATCAGACGCTTGATGCAATAAATCGATTGTGCGATTGTGTGGCAAGTTGCACCATCCTGTTGTAACCAAACATAGTTCACATCAATACCCTGAAGAGCGGGCACAAAAAAATCGGTTATCATGGTGCGATAAGTGTCTTCATATTGTCATTCGTAATGGTTGCGCCGTCCTTATTTTCAAAGAAATATGGGCCACTGATGCCTCCGCTCCACAAGCCGCACCAAGCTAGCGACTATTAGGATTAATAAATAACGGATCGAGGATTTCTGTACCGTTTATCATATGTCCATGACTCTTAACGATTTTTAGATATAAAGCCTTAAAATTGCCCAATTTTCAGAAATTCACATTTGGCCATTTTTTAATCTTGAAAAAAGTATCCTAGGAGTGCAAGGTAGGACAATAGCGACTATTAGGATCAATAACCAAGGGATCAAGGATTCCTGTCCACTTAACCGCATGTTCATAACTATTACCTATTATAAGACATAGGGCCTATTAATTGGGCATTTTTCAGAAATTCACATTTAGCCAATTTTTAAACTTGAAAAAAGTGTCCTAGTGGTGCGAGGGTGTAGCAATAGCGACTATTATAGTTGATAACTATGGGATCAATGATTTTTGTCCAGTTTACCGCATATCCTTAACCATTACCATTCTGATGTATTTGATCATATTGAATAAAATAGATTCGATTCTTTGGACCAAAATTAGCGATTTATTAACAACCAAAAGCTCTTATGTATATGATAAACGCAAATCAAAAAGGCATTTCTAACTGTTGATATGCATATGAAACATTGTCAATTGTTACAGCAATTAAATAAAATTTTATTATTAAATAAAATTTTAAAATATTGATTATTGAAGAAAAGTAACTCATAATCAAGCAATGTATTAAATTCATTTTAAATGGTTTTATATGCTCTCACAGGTCGGAAAGCTTGTATTTTTGAGCCTCACTTATACTTATTCGTTCGAACAAGTTTCTATGTTCTTGAAAACTAATGCATATTTGCCTAAACTATCTTCCAATCTTCTCCATCTTTGAGCTCTTCTTCAAAATTCTTAAACTTCTATGCTAAGAAAAAAAAAAAAAACCACTGCTCAGTAAGGCTTTTTAAGCCAATAGAATTTAAGAATCTAAAACGAAACGAGTTTGTTTCTCATTTACTAAAGTAGATATCGCAAATGCCTCTTTACTTGTTGTCATGAGAAAATTTGTCATGCTCCTACAAATACTCAATGGCCAAGTATTTTGGCTAACTTCTCACCCACCCTTTTTGCTTTTTCTCCCATTATTCCTCTAAAATTAAAAAAAGAAATCAGCAGAAAAATATACAATTAAAACGAATTATTGTTTAACTTATATTTTAGCAATCGTTTGCTATATTTATTTGTTTGTTTCTTCAAAAATAGGTGAAGTCAATTTTTCGTTATAGAATACAAAATTTAAAATATTACCTGCGACAATTGTCAAAAGCTAAAATTACGGCGAAATGATTTTTTAAAAGATTGCTTAATTTAACAATAAGCTTTACAGAATTGAATACGTAGCTAAAAATCGCTAAATAAATATTTTTAATTTTAGCTTTGGAAAATTTGCTTTACAGAATACGACTACTACAGTAGAGGTATTTTTTCTTTTCTTTTTCTTTTTAATAAATTAATAAAAAAGGTACTTTTTATTTTTGAATATTTTTTCTTCTTTTTTCAGTCTCTGGAATTACGTCATACTTATTGCAGTGGTAGCAAGAACAACAACAGCAACATATGAATACATACACTCAATGGTGAATAAAACAACTGACATTGCATAAAATAATAAAAACAAAATCTCTCAGACACACATTTTTTATATTTTATTTACTCAACGCATTCGTAACTTGAAATAAATTTTTATTGCTTTTGAATTTTTTTTTTTTTTAATAGAATACAAAAAAGGGTTGGTGGCGTTAGTCAGATCCAACAGAAAAGAATGGGGTGAAGGAAAGAAGCTAAATTGAAGACGCGATTGCGAGGCAATATACATACGTATGCGATACACCACCACTAACCTTCGTTCAATTAAAGATTAAATCAAATGAAACGTAAAGTGCTTTTTGAATTCAAGGAAAACACTGGGACCTTTGTTGTTATCGTATGTGTGGTCGATCTGCAATAATTTTGCTTTCTTTAAAATAAATTTTCTAAAAATATTACAAAACGTTGTCCAACTAATAAACAAACAGTAATATGTGGAACTCATTAGTCAAAACTGTTTTCGGTCCACATCTGCAATTTGACAAATTCCAACTCGAGAAAATGCAGAGTTTTGCTAAATTTTATGTTGAAAGAAGCAGACTCTGGTTTGTTAATGTGTTACGATGCTTGAACTATATCTACCCTGACTATAAAGTGAGTTAATAAGTTAAGTTACGAAGCAACTAACCTTTGAGGGATTTTGGAAACATGCTTAAGTAAGAACCTAATTGTTGCCATAAAATATCCTTCTTATTCTCACATCAATGTTATGTTACACTTTTCCTAATTTCAAAGGAAAAGGGTTCGAAGGCAAGCCTTCATTTCTTCTTTCCTTTCTTCCTTCTTGCCTTGCTTCTTTCCTTGTCTTACGCAATTATAATTCTTAGCTAAAGATATCTGGTTTTTTTCTAATTCTCCTTAGCTTACAATAATACTATATCTAAGAACTTTATATATAGTCACCATTTAACCCTTTAATTACCAATAATTTTTCGACGTTCTAACCTTGTCGGTTATCCGCGAAACTTAAAACTCATGGAATCTCAAATAAATCGGCAAAATCATGCAAAAGTTCTGCTCATTTGAAAATGTGAAAGGTCCTTAGAGACCTTGTCGGTAATCGGAGGGTTAAAAGACTTTCGGTATTAAACTACAATGCAAACGTTCTTCAGGTATTGGCTAAAGAGATCTATACTTATACCAAACATAGGATTGGATAGGATAGGATAGGAGGAAGTGGTAGCCACGTCATCACGAAGCTCATTTGAGCACACAGCGGCCCGTTGTGATACCACGCAAGGTGAACCCCGGAGTTCAGGTCCAGACTGGCTGAACTTCATAATTAGTATAGGGGATAAACCAAAAAGCACAACTACCAAATAATCAAGCCTATAACCAGACCGAAAAATCTGGCGAACAGCCGAATATCAAGGATCGATAGCTCAGTTAGACTATCGAGAAAAGAGTCGGCGCCGGCAAATTAAGTGTACAAGACTCACCTTTTTCTCAATCGATCTGCAAACTCGACAGAAATCACTGGCAGGTAGGCGTAGTCTCTCTACATTAATCCATAAGAATAGATACAGTAAAGTCCTCACGGAGGTAAGAGGTATACTTATTTCCATGTCCAGATGGACGTTTGGTATCAGTGTATCCGCCCTGGAAAGTCCATCAGCCGCACAATTACCCGCGATATCCTTATGACCAGAGACCCTGATAAGGTGGACACTGAACGGCCTCGAAAACCAAACAGGCGTTTAGAACACTGAAGTATAAGCTTAAGAATCGATCGGACTGAAGAGGTACAACGCCTAATATTTTCCAATGAACTATCAGATAGAACTGCTTTTGCAGCACATAGTCTCCAGAGCCGTTTAGTCCATAGAATCACCATTCAACAGTCCTACTCAAATACGAGTAGCAGAGTTTACTGGTCATGTAGCGGTTTGAACAAAGATTGGCTGTTTGGTATGGTTCATGGCATGAGAGAATCTTTGGACCTTATCTTTTTTTAAAACTTTGCCAGCCTTCGGTGGCTCGTATAGATTCCCGGTGAGCTATTAACTCTTAGTTTTTAATCGGTTCCTACCCCGTGCTTGGACACGGATATTTGAAAAGTGATTGTGATGATTGTAGTTTAAACCTAAATTGCAGTGAGAGGGCTATTGACTGAGTATGGAGTTGGAGTGTAACAAACGCTGCAAATAGTACAGCAGAGTTTAGCTTGGCTTCAACCTTTGAACAAGGAGAGGCTTTTTAATCTTGGCATTCTAGTGTTTACTTGAATGTTTCTATGTTAGAGGTCTCTTACACCTCTTGTATACAGACTGAATTTGAAGCACACGATAAGCATGATAACATTATGACTCATATATGTCGTCTCACAGCGAACGTTCGTTAATGGCCGCATCAGTCTGCCTTCTATAATTTTCAGTAGATTGTATTAAGTACTGGTAAGATAAACGAACAGCTCTGAATGAACTCAATGCCCATATTCGACACAATATTAATGGGATATTCCCACATATGCCAAAACATTAGATATTAGATTAACCTATCGAAGCACTATTCACGTGCGGTACCTGAATAACACAGGACCGAAGCTGAACAATTATATAAAGCGTAAACTCAAAAAAACGTAAAAAACTTTAATCAGTTCACGCAATTGCATTTTAGAGTACTTGTTCAATCTAAAACAGTGTTGTTCAAATATAAAAATGTTGTTGTGTTAGTGAGAACATGAAAATAGCATTATTAGTACCTGAATGAATTTATTTTTTTTTTTTTTTTTTATTAAAAATATTTTGTGTAAAAATTTAAGTAGTATTATTAAATAATATAGTTTTAAATAAAAAATGAAGAAAATCAGCGTACATGCGCTATGTATGTTTACTCGTCGCTGTTTCACAGACGACTAAAAGCAAGAGCATAAGAATACACGTGAATTGAGCGTCAACAATTGTTATATGAAATGATCACCGCTAATCTAAAGCTAGAAAATTGGATACCACTTGAACTAATGCTTTAAACACATAGACAGCGGCAAGCTACCGACTACAAACTACAAAAATTAAAATACATTCGTTCATATGAGTGCGATTATTTTGGTACATGACTACTTTTGCTGTTGTAGCCAACGTAGGATTATTTCTATTTTGTTTGGCTAGTACTGATAGTCAAAAAGTGTTAAAAAATAATGTTGGTGTTCTTACGTTATAATAATCTTATAAAAAACAATGAATGTGTGGATGTGCGTTTGTTTGTACCTTATAGGCAGCTAACAGTGTTTCCAACTTTTTATGATCTAAACGCGCAGACCTAGAACTCAAAAGGCGCACAAAGCACTAAATTATAATTTATGTAACTATTTGCAATCCAAACGCGCTGTAAAAGAGCGTTAATAATATTTAAAGCCAAAAAACATACTGAAATTATAAAGAAACAATTTCTACTTTTAAAACTTCCACATTTACAAAGATTTTTTAATAATTTAAACGATTAAAAAATGAAATTAACAACGATTTGGAGCAAAAGAAGAACTTAAAAACTTTTTCTTATTTTTTTTGTGCTGGTGTTAGGCAAGGTTGTGTTCTTTCTCCACTGCTGTTTTACGTTGTACTCGATTATGTGTTGCAACGTGGTATAGATTACTCAGATGACATCTATCTCTCTGCTAACAGACATTGCGAAATTCAATGAAAACTTGACTCTATATAGTCAGAAGCATACAGTGTGAGCTTGCGGATAAAAATCTTCAAAATCAAAATTATATTAATCAACTAACGCTAATAACACAACGATCTTCCGAATTCTTTATCAGAAATTTGGGATATGTCTCGTCTTTTTGACGTCCTCACGACGTCCGGGGGTTCAGCACTGATATTCAGAACAGATTGGAACTATTCAGGCCGACTGATTGCTATAGCATATTCTCTTTCATTCCACTGTCTACGGTGGATTTTGAAAATTTTCTGGCCAGAAATCAGATCACACCAAGTTCTTGTAATGAAGGAAATTGACTTGGCACACTCTAAGGAAACCAAACTACGACTTAGTAAAACTACCTATTGAATGGAACTCGCAGACAATCAGAAGAATCGGCAGGCAAGACCTTTACTAGGAAGACAGATTAAAAGAAAAGCCAATAGCATGACTTGGTATCAGATTAGATCATCGACTTGAGATAGGCGTAAATGGAAAGAATTCGTTATGGTTAAGGTGTAATAACAAATAAAAAGTTTAATATTTTAATTAAATACTTGAAATTTTTAGCCTTCTTCTAAAATGACTTATATGTCTTGAAAATGGGCTCTTAGATTTGAGATACGTTTTAAAAACAATGTTTTTAATCATTTTTTCACAAATATTATCTCGAATTACGTAATTCTGACAGCATGAAGCATTTTAAGTCAATAGTTTATATGAATTAATGAGTTTATTGAATTTATATTTCTTACAAAAAATTGCAAGTAGAAAAGCACTAACCTAGCGCGTTTTCTGAAAAAAGCGAAAAAAAAGAGAAAAAAATGAGACTTTTCGCTAGTTGAAACGCGCTAAATATAGCGCGAAAGGCACTAAATTGGCAACACTGGCAGCTAAACAGCTGAACCGATTTTCTTGAAATTTTAACAATATTCTCTGGTGCCACGTTCATACGTAGTTAATATTTATACATCTATATCTTCAAAATAGTAAAAGAGTTTCCAAATTAGGGTCAAATAGATTCATAGGCAATACAAATCATAAGTCAAAAGGTGAGCGGAATTGGACAAGTGGATGTGGTACCTCCCATACAAAGTAAATATTAAGTTTTGTATATGTGTCTTGAGAATGGTGAAAATAAAAGTTTATGAATCAGATTTAAGCTACATTGTGAACAATGCATATCACCAGTAAGTAACTGTGTGAAATTGGAAAAGTGAGCGTGGAACCTTCCATTCATACTAAATATTAAATTTTGTACATGTGTAGAACGACAACTATTTAAGTTTCGTTATCTATCCACTTTAGCCAAAAAGTGGGTATTGCAGAAAGCACACCAGGTAAAAGCTATCTGCATAAACATATCTTGTAATTTTTACAGTGTCTTTCTATTTTTACAGTGTCTTTCTCAAATGTTTGAACTTGAACCGGATGGGGCTAATATGGGGGAAAAAGGAAAAAAATATAGCAAAGATAATAGTTAAAGAAAATAAGAAAGACAGCGTTAACCAAACACGCCGGGTTTTAGCTAATAAAAATATAAAGAATGGAACACTTATTAGCTGAAGTTACCTCAATTGTAATTTTAAATTTTATTTATCAAAACGTCAAATTTTTCGATCAGCTGTTTATTATGATGTTGTTTCCAATATATTTAAGTAGCTGACTACACGACTACAATTGCCGTTAGCGGCGTAGTCGTGTAGCGTGCTGTTTTCTATATGTTTAAAGCATAAAGCCTAAAGTCGTCGAATGCAATATTCAGTGTCTTTTTTGCATCGCATTCATATGCGATATACAGCTGCGGTCAAAAATATATCTTGAATGGAGCTCAACTGATTTCATTGAAACTACCACAAGATGCTTATAATACTGTGTAATATTATTAAAAAAATAAGTTAATTTCACTTCGTTCTTATTATAAATTTTAAGTTTAAAAAAAACACAGCACTGCGTCTTGATATTGAATTGCCTCAGTTGTGACATCTTTCAATTACAATTAAATTCTAGACTTGCTGGACAGCTACCCAAAGGGCTTTATCAGTGTTTGGTTGTATTTGAGATACATTTTTTATATATATCTGTCCAAAGGTTCTCAATAGGACTGAGATCAGGTGGCTAAGCTGGCCACTCTATCAGATTAATCTTATTTTCCAGAAGCCACTTCTTTGCAAGTTTCCGGTATACTTCATGTCATTGTCCTGTTGAAGGACACATATCAACTGCATTCCCTTAGAAGCATAAGAAAGCATAATATCCAATGTATAAGCCCAACACCGTTATAGAAAAAAAATCCATACCATAATGCTTGAACCACTATATTTAAAGGTGTTAGAGGTGAATTTTAGATCTAATTCTGTGTTTGGGAGTCTTCTGATATAGGAATGAGAACCTTTACCTCCAAATAAAACACTTTTAAGCAAGCCAATACAAACGTTTTGCAATGTGCTTATGTGTGAGCAGTGGCACTTTTGGGGACTTCACGCATTTAATTTATTGGCTCTTAATCTTCGAGCAAAAGTTTCATCACTTGCAATTACTTTTTGATGTTTCTTTAACTCTGTAGCTAACAAAGAAGGAGTCTTTTTGCTTTGCTGACCAAACGTTCAAACATAGTAGTCAACATTTTCTTACGACCACGTGTTTAAGCGACATTGCTCCAAAGAATAAGTGTATCAATCTATCTATTTTTTTACCGACACTGTATACATATATGTAAGTGGACCCACAATGATAATTAAAAAAAGAGTAAGTGTAGCGCAGCTATACTCTGTTCGGTAGAGAGAGCAGTTAAAACCGGGTCGGACTAAATTCTTCGATGTAGGATATTCTAACCCTAGATTGTTAAAAGATAGTTTTGAAAATTGAATCAATTTGTTTCTGGTCTTAAAAGATTTAAAAAAAAGTATATAAACGAAGTTCACAGCTTTGAAGGAAAGCTGTCACTTGATAAAATTTTGAAGAAATTAAGTAATCAGCTTCACAACAAAACTTCCATACTTAATTTTAAATTCTGCTGAAAACATGCAACTTATGTTACCAGCTTAGTCTTCAATTTAAATTACATTTCCAGAGTATAGAGTACAAATTACAAAATTAAATAATAAATAAATCGACCTACAGAAACGTTGAAAGATTTTGAAAACACTGTGACAAAGTGACAGACAACTTTATTATTTTAATTTCGTTGTCAAAGCGACAAGTCATGAATATAAAAGAATATTATTTGAATGAAAATGAAAAATAAATTGAATAATTTTTTAAATAATTAATTACAAATAAACACACAGATATGTATGTATTCCGTCATTAATTTACTACCAATTAATTTAGAGAAGATAATTAAATTGATAATAGATTATTGAATAGAATTGCAAATACTCGTATGTGTGTACTCGTTAGTGACAGAAATGTATGATTCATTTCAATCGACTCGTAAATTTTACGCAAACTTACCGTTTCCGAAAATTCATCACGTGAACGTCTAGACAATGTTGTGTGCGAGTTATTCAGATGATTCATGTTATCCTTCGTTGGAGACATTCTTTTTTTACTAATATTTTTCTTCTTTTTTTAATTTAATTAATTTATAATTCTTTTGATTTTTTTTTTAATTTATAAACTTGAGTTTAAGAAACACTGGATTTTTTTTTAGTGAAAGACCTGAAAAGAGAATAAATTTAATGATATTTTATAAATTGTTATGTCAACATCTTTTAAAAAGAAATATAAAATTGAAATATGTATGAGACAATCATAATTAGCAAATGTAACTTTTTTGTTTGTTCATTCAAATTTGTTAAATAATTTTAAATCGGTTTATAAGTATTTACATACAAATACACTTAAACAAATTTAGGGCAGTAATTAAAAAAAATAAATATTCTCTTTTGAATCCTGGTTCAATATTAAAATTTTTAAGAGCGGTGACTACATCTTAAAGTCATCGTCAGTACACTTATGTCACTTCATATTAGGGTTGGCAACCAACTGGGTAACCCAATTAAACCCACTCGGGTTTACCATATTAAACACTCCGCTGTTTGGTCAACATAAAACGTTAGTTCAGGTGGTATTTTTATATTTGAATCTACAAAATTTTTAATGTTCTATGCTGTAAAGGAAGATAACAAAATAAGAAGATACGAATAAAACGACAATTTTCGTTGGTTCAGGTTTATGGATTTATTCCTATGAATTAGATTTACGGAGCAATTGCATAAATCAAGTTTACTCAGAAGTAAAGTAAATTATTTTTCGTTGTGTTTTGTTGCATATGATGGCACTAACTGTTGAAATCAGATTTGTTGCAGCTGTATGTCCCTCATTTTCTACTAGATGACATGTTTGGTCTGCAGATGCAGATGCTGCACAATCAAACCAATGTAGAAGTTTCGTTGAAAGCAAATGTTGAAGTTTATAGGGGAACTTTTTCGAAAATAACCATTTTAAGAGAAATAAATGTATAATTTTTCGGAACTGCACAGACGTATGTCAGCTTCCGTTCCACAAGCATTTTTCTTAATTCAAAGAATGAAAAAAAATTATCGGCAGTTATATTTTTTCTTTCAAACCTTCAGTGAGATCCAAAATGATTCGCTTCACCTGACTTTTTTCAGGCGGTTAATTTTTTGCTTTCCCCAGGTGTTGTGTGGTGGCTTTCTTTCCACACATATCCTAATTTGGAATCAACAGCCAGCATGTTTTGAGAGTATATACATATATATTGACAAAAAAAATACCGACCCCCCCAATAAGGCACCAACTGTTCATCAATAGTCACATTTTCGTAACAGTTGTAAAATATTGGAAGATTAAGTTCCCAGCGATCCCAAGTATTTGCAAAAGAAGCGAACTTATTGTTGTTTTGTCTCTGCCTTCTCGTCAAACCAGTTTTTCTGGTATATATTGGAAGAAAAAATAGCAAAACAGAACGTAATATATCAAGGCACCTGAAAACGACATATTGTGTTGACATCACCGATTCATGCATCATCTTTTTCATTTTCTTAAGAAATTAGTCATATTGATTTCATATTCACTATTTTCGTCTAAAACCCTACAAATTGAAATATCGGAATTGCAGACTGCAAGTAATATGATTGACTAGATTAGAAAAAGGACAGAAATAAAACTCTTGGTGAATTGCAAATAAATTTTATTATAAAACGTTAAAAACCACATTTTAGTGCACTACTTGCTTAAAATCAAAGAAGTCATGGACCAAAATGGTCATTTACCTAAGATTAATACCTCTTTTTTACCTAACAGCAGGAGAAGAAGATTGACGTGATTGTGCAGCAAGGCGCCAGCAAATATAATTTTTTTTTTTTTTTTTTTGAAAACAGTGCGCAAAACATCGAGTGTAGCTTCGGCTGTGTGGCACGTAGCGCCATCCTGTTGAAACCAAATGTTGCTAATATCCTCCTCTTCAATTTTTGTGAACAAAAATTCGTTCAACATGGCCCGATAATGATCGCCATTGACTGTAACGGCTACTCCTTGCTCATTTTCGAAGAAAAATTGCCAATTATGCCTCTGGACCAAAATCCGCACCAAACAGTGACTCGTCTTGGGTGTATCGACTTTTCAATGTATGCGTGCGGGTTTTATGTGCCCCAAATGCGACAATTTTGCTTGTTTACATACCCGCCAAGATCAAAATGAGCTTCATCTGAAAAGATGATTTTTTTTGGCAAAATCGGCATCTTCTTCTTAGCGAAGCGAAAAAGCGTATACACAACCATATACGTTAAGCGGAAGGATAAAATTAATTAAATCAGACATGAGCTAAGTGTTACCATTCACGAAATAAGCACTAGTTGAAAAAAAAACGTTAGATGGCTGACCCGTGAAATATTAGAAGACGGAATTTCCCATCAAGTCCTACAAAAGCCGAATATTGTTCTAGCACACTTACTTGCTAGAAGCTACAACATGGGACAAAAATTATCAGTTTTACTTAATAAAGCAACAAAAATTGAAAAGAATTTTATTTTAATTAAAGAACCGATTTTAACAGGTTTAAGCGGTTTTTGAAAAAGCCGATTAATCGATCTCCCTAATTCTAACCATTAAAGTCATTGTTTTAATTTTTTTGTTTTTTTTTACCAAGCTGATCTCCTGGGACAAAATAACTACTAATTATGATCAACGGGCAGACGCATTAAAATTACAGGGTGTCTTAAGATCATTTTTATTATAGAAAATTATGTTTTCTCCATTTAATAATCAATTCGTCACCCTACACTTACATGCAAAAGTCATGCAAAACAAAAGCATCAAACCCTATAAAAACTTATAGTGTCATTTATGTCTGAAAGTATTTCATTTAGAAAAAAAAAATTGTTCGGAAATGTATTTACATTTATATACACTAAGATTTACAATAAATAATATTGTTACGTTTAAACCTTTTCAAAACGTTTGAGTTCGTTTAAATTGCGGTAAAATAAAATAAACACCGCTTTATTCATTGTTTTACAGTTATATTTTTATTTACTACACAATAACTTTTATACAGTTTACAACAACTTAATATTCGCTTATACAACACTTTTATTTCCGCTTAAACACGTCTTTATCTTAAGACAGCAAAACGATCATTAACTAACTGGTAGGTAAAGCAGCCCCTTTTTATACCTAATTGCCTACAGTTTGGAAGGTTCCGGAAATATCGACCATCTTCTATTTTCATATCCATTAATTCAAATGTAACATAAAGATGGTTGATTTGGCAGTGCTGCCAGATACACAAATAAGTATGACATTGACAGGGTGACACAAAATATACCAAAATCATACATTTATTCATACATACATTTATTCTCCTAACAATTAATTAATTTACCTAAAAGATTTTTCAAATATCAAGGAAAACAATCGAACGCGTAAATAAAAACGTATAAAACTTAAGCAACAAATTAAAATTTTGCTGATGAAACTTTATTTTGTATAACTTCGCCACATCTTCTGGAAAACAATAAGATTCCGAGATACGTTTCCATTCAACTTCTAGATTTTTAAAGAGTTCGTTTTGTTTTATGAATCGTGTTCCTGAGATGTTCCTTTTCATTATTTCAAATTGGTTTAAGTCGAGTAATTGTGCCGGCCAATCAAGGTCTTGAACCCTATTCTCTTCAATGATTGCTCTGACTACCCCCGATGTGTGCTTTGGGTCATTATCGCGTTGAAACACACACCGAAGTTACATATAAAAATTACAATATCAGACAGTCGGCCTCATAGTCAGTTGGTACGTTATAAGATAAACAAAATCAAATATAGATATTTTTCAAAATTCGACTTTCACTGTACAATTTCCATTTCGAAAAAAAAAAATTAATCAACAATTTTCATAATTTTTTTCTGTGTACCCTAAGTGTAGGTGTGGAGTCGGTAGTAGTAGTACTAGTGGGTGGTGGTGGTAACTGATAGCAATAGTTTAAGTGTTGACAGAGACATTTAGATTGTATTTATTAACTTACTCTCTCTCTCTCTTTCACTCTACCCCCACCATCTGCTTTCTCTCACAACGCATAAATTGTATTATTATTTGATATCATTTATCAGATGTGTTTACAATTATTACGTACTATACGAAATATGTTACATTTCCTTTTGCTGCTGTTCTCTTCCCAATTCGATTACTTAATGCGTTTTTTTTTTTTTTGTTATAGTTGTCATAGTCATAAACGATGTCATTATTATTGTTGTAATATTTGCACAAAGTATATATGTACGTACATACACATGACTGGTACAAAATGAGTGTAAACGTATGATAAAAAAAAAATTGAAAAGCAGAAGATACGAAATAAAAACAACAGTTAATCAAAAAATCAACTACTGCGACTACAACAACTATTGGTATCAATGATAGTTTAGTTGTTGTCTTTGTTTTCTATTGTTATAATTGTTACTGTTAAAGTTGATGGTTAAGAAACATTTAAAAACAAATAAATGGCAAAAATAAACGAAAAAGTATAGGAATGGAATGGAGGGTGAAGAATATTAACAACAATGCGAAACAAGTTAAGGCCGGCCGTACAATGGCAAACAAAAAAAAAGGCAGCAACAACAACAAACATTTATTTTTTTATTGTTTTTTCATTTTTGTATTTTTAGAAATTTAATCACCATTTGGCTCAAAGCATAGACAAACACTCTTTAAAATCTGATATCAACTGTCATATGTATGAATGTACATACGTATGTAAGTATATATGTGCATATGTGTACTCACTCATACATAGAAACTTTAACGAAATATCAGAATACCCAACGACAAACGCGCAACAACAAGAATTCGAAATAAAATAGCATTACCGGTAAATAAGAGTACAGTCAATTGGTTAAACAGAAGTGGGTATAATGTTAATTTAAGCCAAAATCTACTTCAATTCTATCGGGTGTTTTTTTACAATTATGCAAGCTTATCTCATAATAAAACAAAGAAAATATATTTTTAATATCAATGAATCTGATCTATGCAATCTGACACACAAATTTTCGCATCGTATGCGGCTGCATTTCGCCAATACATAACTCTTCGAAGTGGCTTTACATAATCTCAACGAAAATAGTCCAATGGTGTTAAATCACACGATCTTGGTGGCCAATTAATTAGACCATCAAATGAAATTACTTTTTTATCAAAAGTTTCTTTAAGTAAATCAATTGTAGCGCCGCCTGTATGACATGTCAGCAAGATTGATGCCAGCTGATTGAGGTACGAAAAAATTTCTAATCATTTCCCTATACCGTTTATCATTCATTCTGACCATCATCGTTTTTGAGAAAATATGAACCAATTGAGGAGTCATAAAGCACACCAAACAGTTATTTTCAGTAGATGTAATGGTATTTCTGTTTATTTACGCACCAATTCAGCCAAAAATGGGCTTCATTGGAGAACAAAGTTTGTTCTTTAGCCCATTCGCCGAATTTATGACTGCTATCTATAATGAAATTTCGTACCAAACTAAAAAAAGCAACTATCAGCTGTCAAAACGGTTGTCAAATAAACCAGTGCTGCCAACTCAAAGTTATGAACCTGTAAAAAAACACTCGATAATACACAGCATTTATAAGTGGATATTAAGAACTAACTTTTGGAAGAAAGTGGAACCCATTGAAGTACTGTTTGTAAAATTAATTAGATTAAATTAACTTTGCATTCAATATCTTTTTCATAAGGTAAAAACCTCGTTCGAAAAATATGGGCCGGAAAAAGCGCTAATCACTAAGCAAATTAATTTGTTTCCATATGAACTAAAACTATGAGACGTAGAAGACGACCTTTCATGTCTAAAATGCTGCTTTAAGGCCACGAAACAAAGTTGTCTCTGCAATAAATTGTTATCAGATGTATTACAAATTGAATTTACTTTCTTTTTGTCTTGCCTAAAGTCTACGCGCTTGCCAGGGCCTGATGGGGTTACTGCCTGTATCTTGAGGTACTTTGAGTGATCCTTTGACGTTTATCTTTAACAAACTTTTAGAAATAGGTAATTTTTCTCGTATTTGGAAGGGGTCGTTTATTATTCCTTTGCATAAGTCGGGTAGTAGTCGGGTAGTAGATCGAATATATCGAATTATAGGGGATATTGCTAATGGCTTACTACAATGTCACCTTTTCAGCATGTTTTTTTTAAATGGTAGATCAACAGTAACTAACCTTCTTGAATTTACTACGACGGTATTTAAGGGCTTTGTTGCGGGTGCACAAACTGATGTTATTTATACTGTCTTTAGTAAGGAATTTGATAGAGCTGATTGGTATTCCTGAAAGACTTCATCGTTGGATATACTCTTATCTCTCCTTAAGAACTCAAAGAGTTTTGTTTCGAAATATATTGTCTAAGACCGTGTAAGTTTCTTCCGAAGTTCCGCAGAATAGTCATTTGGGTCTAATTTTGTTCCTGTTATTTCTTAAAGGCCTTTCTGATTTATTTTCTGACTGTAGTGTTCTTAAGTACGCTAACGATGTTAATATGGTTTTTAACCCTAGGAGTGGAATTCCGTTAAAGTATACAGTTGATTCTTACCCTTTAGAGACCGTTACTACATTTCTTGAACAAGGTGTGTTTTGGCCAGGAAACTTGATCATATTAGTATGCCTCGGTTGTTTGGAATCTTTATTATCAGTGTCATATTGATTAAATTGAGCCTGTGTAAAAGCTGTTTATATTATTCTGTTTACGTGCCTTATGGTGGAATTATGTTGGGTCTTATAAAACTTCCTACGTTAGAGCGGAAAAGGCAGTTGTGGATAGTTGTTTTGTTTGCAACCTTATTTCTTCTAACCCTGAATTTTATCATCTCTGTTAAATTTTTCTGCCATTATCATCCTCTCGCACTGGACTTCTACAGAACAAATTATATGAATTCGTTTCTTTTCAGGAGATCATGTAATTATTACAGTGATTTTAACTGTGACGTCAGTAATTTTAAACGTAGTTTGTTTTCTAACATTAATTTGTAAATTTTATAATAACACACAAGTCTCGGGCCTAACAAAGAAAACATTTTTTTGTTGTTCAAAATTAGGTTTATTCATCAACGTAATCATTCCAGCATTGCTCTAACATTTCAATACCACTTTTGTAGAGCGATTTATCTTTTGCCTCAAAATAGGTCGCAGTTTCAGCGATATCCTCTTCATTGTGGGAGCAATTTGAAGTTAAATGCATGTAATTTTGGCATTGTTTCAGAGCAATCAACACGTTATTGTTTTTGGTCAACATTGAGCAAATGTGGCACCCACTTTGAACAGAGCTTTCTCATAGTCAAATGCCTAAGCAATATAAAGCCAACACGTTTCCTTTGATTTCCCTACAATGTCAGCTAACTCACGCCATTTCACTTTTCAATCATTCAGAACGATTTTGTGGATTTTTTTATGTTTTCTGGTGTTACCGCCTTATTTAGACATCCACTGCGTTCTGCATCATCGGTGTCTCTACGATCACGTTTAAAGTCAGCAATGTAACGTTTTATTGTTGTTTCTAATGGAGCGGAGTACCCATAACACTTTTAAAGTCATTGCCTTGCTTGAACGATATTTTTTCCCATCAAGAAGCAGACTAGAATTAAAACACGAAATTTTTTTTGACTCATTGTTCTGAAAATAGCAAAAGTAGCGTCACTCTGAGCCCAATAACTCTCAAACTAATTAATAGAATATCATGAAATTTTAACAGGTGTCTTTTTAAGGTTGAAAACTAGCGCCATCTATGTGTTAGGGCCGGGACTTTTCAGCCCATGTGTTATGTATTTTCATAATTAATTCATGTATATTTTTGTCAGCTTTAAGTGTGTCAATTCTTTTTTAGGTTCAGTTTGTGATTAAGTTCTGAAGTTGATTCGTGATCTCTTTGCCATAACTTTACTGTAGTGTGGGGATGACTATGTGAGTGGTGAGACCGTTCGAGAAAAAAAATATTCCCGCTATCAACTGTCAAAGTAAATGAGGTGATAGATTCTGTGTTCGATTCTGGAACTACATTGTCATGCTAGCAGTTTCCAACTGGGTATTTTTTGAAAATTACTAACTACCTCATATCTTCCTTGAAGCAAATAAAAATGTAGCGTAATTTCGGAAATAACTTAAAAAAGATAAAATTTTATCTGATAAACAGAGAATAGGAAAATAATTCATTGTATAGAATAAAGCAATATCATATTACCAACAGTCACTATCACATATAAACACTATGCTTATATCCATAACCAACCATCATAAGTATCCGATGAATGTGAATGGAGAGGAACAATGTACAAAGGCCGTACAGAATGTAGCAGTCAGTAGCAGTAGTAAATATTGCAAATCAAGTCTACAAAATATTATATTCGTATATTGTTTTTGCCATACTTTTAGAACATATTTATTTTTAGTGTTCCTCTACAATATTTTATTAGATAAGAATAATACTTTATTTACTAAACAAAAAAACAAAAAACAAAAGAGAAAAAAACTTAAACAAACAAATGTTAGACTAATAATGACTAATACCGACTGCTGCTTTATCGGAGAATAATAATTTTTGTTTTCAGCAGTTTAACACAGACGGCGCTATTCTATTTGGACATGATAATTAAATTTAATTGCAAATGAATGCAATTTTGTAAATCTTAAAAATTCCTTTCGTTTTCTTCTTTCTTTTTAGTTGATTTCCAACTTGTTTGTAAAGTTTGAAGTGCTTTTCTTTTTAATTGCAAATTTGTGAAAATTTTTACGTTTAACGATTTTCATAGAAAGCTGTTACTTGACCTGTTGTAACAGTAAAAATCAAAATTCATACGTTGCCATGGTTGAAGGATTTGTTTTTTTTTTTTTCTTCTTCTGAAACTTTTGCCACGTACCACTAAAACTTAAACATACAACTCGCACTGCATAATATGTATTAAGAGAAATGTTCACTGATAACAGTAGAACTCGCATAAAACTGATGTAAGAGGCATTTTTAATAACTATCTTGTATACTATTGCACAATTTTAAGTCATAATAAAACAAAGAAATATATCTTTAATATCAATGAAACGGGCTTTGTTGGATAGAAAATTTTATGACATTAATGTTTAAATGCCATTTTGGAATAAACAAGCAGCTTCAGAACAAAGCCAACTCTCGACAAACAAAGATTACAAGATACTGATACTAGCCGTGCTGTTATAGGTTCGGAAGCATGGGTGCTTGCGAAAGCAGTGCTGGGAGTACTCGCGAGAAAAATTCTTCATCTGCGTTACCTGATAACATCGATGTCATATGAATCATGAGCAGGCAGTGTTGCCAATTTAGCGGCTTTCGCGCTATATTTAGAGCCTTTCAACTACCGAAAAGTCGCATTTTTTCTCTTTGACGCTTTTCAAAAAAAGAAATAGAAAGTCACCAAATTTAAAAACACATGAATTCATGTAAACTATTGACTTAAAATGCTTCATGCTGCCAAAATTACGATAATAAATTCCGGATAACATTTGTGCAAAAATCAATTAAAAAAAGTGTTTTTGAAACGTATCTCTAATCTGAGGTCCCATTTTTCAGGACTTATAAGAAAATAGAAAATATTAAATATTTTAAAGGAATTGACATCAATCACACCGCATTCTATAACTCACAACCATACAAAAATAAGCTTTACATGCAAGTTGACGATTTTAATTTGCGTTTTTTAAGATCATTGTGTTATTAGCTTTGATTCGCGTAATTCGCGCACTTTCATGCATTTGACAATGTCTGTAGCCTTAAGTCGCCAGGTTAAACCACGTAGCAACACACAATTGAGGACAACGTAAAATAGCAGTTGCTAAAGAACACAACCTTGTCTAAACCAGCTATGATAGAAATTTTCTTTGTATTACACTTGAACTCAAAAATTAAGAAAAAGTTCTTAAGCTGTTGTTTTGTTCTAAATCGTTTTGAAGAAATTTTTTAAATTATTAAAAAATCTTTGTAAAAGTGGAAATTTGAATAGTAATTTTTTTTACAATTTTAGTATATTTTTTCTATTTTTAAATATGTTTAACGCTTTTTTACAGCGCGTTTTGTTCACAAATAGTTACATAAATTGTAATTTAGCGCTTTTTGGTGTCTTTTGAGTAGAAGGTTTGCGCGGTATGATCATAAAAAGTTGGCAACACTGTAAGGACTGCAGTACATAGTTAAACGTATTGAATTGCAACGATTACGTTGCTTAAGTCAGGTTGTGGAAATGGATGACATGCTTCCGTTAAGAAATCATTTAAGTACGAACCTGGTGAAGGTTCACACAGAAGGGGAAGACTGCAACTCCGATGAAAGGATCAAGTAGAGGAAGGCATCTCGAAACATGCTGTCAGAAATTGGAGAAGTAGTGCAGAAGATCGTGCGCTTAGAGATCTCTTCTATGTTCTGCTGTTCTGCCACCTACTTACTTAGGGACACCTAATTACTTAGATGCATAAATCCAAAGAAAATAAACGTATGATCCTGGTGGCTAATTAATTGGACCATTACGTGAAATTACTCTTTCATTAAACGTTTCTTTGAATAAATCAATTGTAGCGCGCACTGTGTGGTATGTGGCTACGTCCTGTTGGAACCACATGTCAGCAAGATTAATTCCAGCTAATTGAGGTACGGAAAAATTGCTAATCATGTTCCTAAACCGTTCACCATTGACAGTCACATTCTGACCATCATCGTTTTTGAAGTCTTATGGACCAATGACTCCGCCAACTCAAACAATCATTTTTTGTGGCCGTAATGGTGTTTCGACAAAAGCTTATGGATTATCCTCACTCCAAATGCGACAGCTTTGCTTATTTACGTATCCATTCAACCAAAAATTGGCTTTATCGGAGAACAAAACCATTAAAAACAGTTTCAACAATTTGCTAGCGTTGCTCTGTTGTAAGTCTATCCATAAAAAAATGTCAAACCAAACGAAACAAACAGCTGTTAAATCGGTTGTCAAATAAAGCAGTGTTGCCAACTCGAAGTTATGAAGGTCTAAAAATAAACACCCGATATTTATTAGAATACAACTACAAATTATATTATAACTACTACAAATAGGGTATTGAAGACCATATGTTCTCTGGTGGGTATTGAACCCACGAACCTCGAACTTAGAGACTAGCACACTACTAGCCTATCAAGGTTTTTAATAGTAAGAAAATTCTTCTTCTAAATAACTTTTCTAAGGAGGAAATTTAGCTTGGCTTGATACCAAACAAGGACCATGATTTCGCTTTATTGGTTAAGAACTTACTAAACAATTTCAAGCAAATTCGATAATAAGCCAAGTTTACAGCAAACGTTTATAGATTCCAATTTGATCTGTTATGATCCCTTTTTAGCAATTCGAAATGGAATTTAAGAACTGTTTTACATGATCGAAAATATAGTCAAAATTCTGTTTTTTATGCGTCTTTATAACCTTTGTTAATCATAGGCCAGCACTTCGGTCTTTTCGGCGTTTTCTCCAACCCCGGTATTAGGTTTGGTAAGGTTTTATCTTTTGAGCGCAGTCTTGAATGCCCCTCTCATCAGCATTCATCGTGTACGTTATCAAAAGTTGTTCTAGTCGGAACATTTTCATTCATTTGCGCAATGCAGCTGCTGTATTTTCCAAATGGAGTTTTGACACTGTGGTGAATGAAGCCTACACTAGGGAGATCAAAGAGTTTTAAAAGAGTCTTAAAATGTCCATTTTTCGAATACCGAATAAACCGGTTATTTTTTATTTATTTATTTATTTATTTGAGTCTGTAGATATCCTTACAGACTAGAAAAATACAGTATCAATTATTTAAATAAAAAATTAAATTACATTTAATAGTATTACCATTATGAAATGAGTCAATATGAGAATAAAGTTTATCCAATTCAGTACAAGTTCTCGTTAGTGGATCAGTGTGTAATTTGTTCTTAATACATTAATTGAAAGAAGAAAAAACGACGTGTAGGACGAGACGGAGCTTTAAAAGATACATTATTAATTAAGAAATCAGAACATACATTTCCTTCTATCAAGTTTAAAACAAACGTTACATTTAACAATGTTCTACCGCTTTTAAGAGTTGGCAATTTTATAAGCGCAAGTCTACTCCTATATGGCGGGAAGTTAAAAGAACTCCATTGGAGGCTCCGAAGACAAAATAACAGAAACTGTTTCTGCACGGATTCAATGCTAACATTGTAAGCCTTATACATAGGATCCCAAATAATTGAACCATATTCTAGAATGGGCCCCCCGATACTAGTAAAAAGTTGTTTCGTTATATATGGGTCTTTAAACATATTCTTCCCAACGTTTCATAAATCCAAGGACTGCACGTGCTTAATGAGTTAATGAGATGTGCTGAATAAAACTTATTTTGTTGTCAAGTAAAATTCCGAGGTCAGAGAAATTGTCCAAGTTACTTAGGATATGTCCATTTAGGACATATGTGACATTCATACGATTACTTCGTAAAAACACATATAGTTAAAATTTTTTGGATTTAACACCATGAGATTAATCCTGGACCAACAGCTAAAGACATCCAATTATTTCTGTAGGAGAATATGATCATCATAATCATTATAACTTAGAAAAATTTTAACATCATCGGCGCAAGTGTGCTGGACTAGAGTCTGGCTAACTGTTGGAATTAACTAACTACTACTACTCAACGCTGCAGTCACAATCCATTCCAATTTCTGGTTTTAGTCAGCTCATCTAATCTTTGATAATTCAAGATATTTTTAAAGTCAGAAATTCATGTTATGGTACATCAACTGCTGTCCTAAGAAGCCTAGCAGACTTAATCAGAGAGCATTATTCACTGTTTGTATCTCCAAACATTATTAAGTAGCAGACTTTCTCGAAAACTTCTAAACTACTACAGTAGAATTCTAAAGATAAAGATCGTGGCCATAAAATTTGAAGCGCAGAATATCCGGTATTAGAACTGACAGTAAAGCGAATATAATATTTCTAAAGGACGTATGAATAAAGAGAAGAGATAGCGACATATTCGACGATTACTCTTAAAAGGGTTCTTGGACATGGGCACATAGAACGCAACTACATAGCGAATGTACTTGTATAAGCGGGTACCACTTTAGATCATTATGAATCAATGGAGTCTCTCTTAAAAGAAACAAAACACTAACATAGCAAGAATTGAGCGAAATCATAAAGATCTGGCCAAATATGCATTGTCGAAGATACATGTAAAGAACATTATAGGTGCTCTAGCTGATCATAAAGCTTATGGTAAACTTGCTCTACTAGAGATCCCATTTTATTACGGTGACCATCCGTTCTATATTATACAGAACAGTACTGTATTTGAGAGCCTTGTTCTGTATAAATTATTCATAAGGCAAAAAGTATAAAATGTTCTGTATTTTATTTATTGTTCAGTATTTGTTCTGCCTGCCTCAAGGTTCTTTTAGAAAATTGACATGGTTTCTGTCTCAACAATACTGTTTTAATAAAAATGCAAAAGGTTTAAAATATCAATCATGAAAATGTCGTAGTTTTATACACAGAAACAACGTGAGTTTTATTTCGTTGAATTATTTTACATACATGGTACAATAATATCAGGTAGCCTCGCAAAACCAGCTGGTCTTATTTACCTTTGTTTTGTTGTCCCGTTGAAACGTCAAATTTGTTTTTGTGTGAAAAAGGGAAAAATAGAAATAAAAGTAAAGTTGAATGCCGCGCATTGGGCGTTTAGTGCGTTTGGTACTTTGAGACTTTCAATACTTAAAGGACATTAATTTATTTGTAAAAATTGAGAGTGAAATATATTTAATATATGAATTCATTTCGTTTCTCAAAACAATTAAGCACATCACAAGAAACGCAAGTCAGCTGTTCAACTGTCAACACCTTAGAGGCGTTGCATACTTTGCATGTAACTTGCTTTATGGAAATCCACTATTTCATTTTTTTTTTTTTTTTTTTTTTGACAGAAGCTTGCAACGCATAACGCTCGTAACACGAGTTATGTACTTCCACCTTTAAGAAATATAATTTTTTTTAATATTTTTATTTTCGTTCAGTTTTTATTTTTTGACGTTTTTATAGTAATTTTTTAAAAAAATAAATTATCAAAACGTTTTGCTACTTTCGTAAGCAAAAAAATTAATTTTGACATTTTAGTGTACATACATGTACAAAAATAAAATGCCTGTTGTTTTTGTGTGTTTTAGTTATGAGACTGCCTGATAAAGTGTACCATGTTTACATACTTGTCAGCATAAATAAATATGAAATTTATACAATATGAGTATAATTTTCGAACTTCTGCTAGCATAACACAATCGACTTAGCTTTCAGGATATAAAGTGCTAACTGCAAAACAGCAATTATCGCGCTTTGTAAGAATTTAGAGTAGTTTTCTTAATAATTTAAAAAATTTTAAATAATAACTCCTCGCAAACCAATCAAAGTTTATTATTTTAATTTTCGAAACCACGAAGAAAATTTTAATAATCATCGGCGCGACTCGAACCTGATCTGTTAGGTTATATATTCAAGCGCTTGAACCATTACACCACACTACTTTCTTATGCTTGTACTTTACTAAATATATCTGTGTTCTGTATTTTGATTTAAAAAATATGGTTTCCGTAAGCTGCAATGATAAAATAAGTAAAAGTCGACTGAATACTTTCTTTGTCGTTGTGCGGCATTTGAGCACTTAAAACTAACTCTCTGAATAGGAGAAGATTCTACGACAAGAAAAGTCTTACAGACAAAGTTGTTGACGGCAAGGGGCCAAAAGACAATAATGGACGTATGTCAGCACCAAGGGTTATGTGTCAAGTTATGGACAGTGTATACAAACTTTGATATTGATTTAATAACTCTATAATTATTTTGAAGTTTTTTAATTACTCCTTCACATGGAACCACTAAATCGAGTACCACCTGTAGTATATCTAATGCATGACCACATAAACCAGAAATCTACAAAACAAAGACAGAAAATTAACAGCAACAGCAGTGTTTGTGATAGAAAACCACAAACATTTTAAAAAGATGACAAAGCAAGTTGCATGCTGTGTTGTTGCATGCCTGCTTTCTACACATGATAACGCCAAAAACATATACAAATACCAACAACAAATAACAACTACAACACACACACACACACACAATACTAATAATAAAAGTTAAATAAATAAAAGTTAAACAGGAATGCCGGCCGGTTTTGGTTGTTGGCGTTGGTCAGTAGTAGTGTGTGAACCCCAAAACATACACCACAAATCATGGCAACAACAATAACAGCAACAATATTGTCTTTAGAAAAACCAAAACAACAACCACATTTATTGTAGGAGAGAGGGAAGAACTAAAACAAGAACTGGTACTGAAACCAGGAGACGGTAAGAAGAAAAAGAAAGAAAAAAATATGTTGAAATGTGTCATAGAATGCTGTATGAATAGAATAACAACAAAAACAACAACCGCACACAGTCAAAGAGAAACGGGAAAAATTCAATTGAAACACAATGGCAACTACACATGATATCACGAATATTATTATGGTCATGCCACCACATGCATATCTGCTAACACTTTTACGTTTAACATTCCACCATTGAGAATGGAACGAACCAGTTCTATTTCTTTTTTTTTATTTCTTAACAAATATTTGAGATGTTAATTAAATAAACAACTTTATTTAGAAATTTAAAGATTTTTCTTCTTAAAATGAATTTTTCTAAAATTAATTCTTCCGACGATCCGATACGATATTCGGTTCCTTAACAGTAATCTCAAAGCTTTTCCAGCTCATACATTCGTGAGAACTCCAATAGCATCTAGAAACTTTAGAAGTCTTAGATCATAGAAGTTCTGTATTTGCTATTGCATTTTTACTGCTTCCACGATAATGTGAAGTAGGCTCCTCGACTTGTCTCTTAATCCGAATGTTTTATATATTGTGAGAGCTGGTGATAGATGCAACAACGTGGGCTTTAAATTGCCAGAACATCTGATGCATCCAATGGCATATCTTTTTGTCTTAATTTACGAAAATTTCTTCTTGTCCTTACGGTTCGAAGACTTCTTTGATGTTTAAAATACCTACCCTTCATATGCGAGTTCAATTAATAGCTGTGATTGTGGCCTAGCCTGCAAAATCTGACGGGACGCTCATTCCTGGAATCTTGGTTTGCCTCACTATACCGAGGACCCTTGAAAAGCTACGTGGTTATGTTTTTTATCCAAAACGAGCTCGGGCGCTTCGTTACAGTGACCACAAAACGGCTGCCACTTGTTAAAAGTCATATCCAAATGTATGGCTTCGATTCGATACTCAATGACGGCGTTGCAATCGTATGATACACTATCACCAATGTCTGTCACCAGTTCCAAGCTGTTTGTAGCTAAATTGACAGCCGTGACATTGGCCGAGTTTGCGAAGTGTGATCATAGTCTTGTTTTAGGGTGTTAGGAAAACTAGATCTTGGCCAGGGTTGGCAAAAATTCAGATTTTTTTTTTTTAACCCAACCCACCGGCTTTTATTGGGTCTTTTGATGGGTTTTTTTGGGTTTTATAACTGCTTCATAATTCCCTTCAATTCGACAAAAAATTTTATTTGTACGCAAATTATATTGTTTTAGTATTAATAGTATAATGTTGCACTCTTGCTCGGATCAAAGAGACGTTGTGTACTATGTATGGGCTGCTAAAACAGACTGCAATTACTTCGTTTAGAACGTGTATAACGAAAAAACGGCCGGAATAAAAAGACAGACGTGATTAAGTTATTTTTTTGCATGACAACTCTCGTCCTCATGTCTCCAAAGTTTCCAAACGATTGTCGGAAAGATTTAAATGCCGCACCCGCCGCTTTCTCCGAACATTGGTTACTCTGACCATTGGCTGTTTCACGATACAATATCTTTTAGCATTTCACCGAATCACTTCTTTTTAACAAATATAAAATCGGCTTCAAAGTTTACTCACCTCAAAAGATGAGAAGTTTTTCTGAAACTGGTTTCGAAAATTGCCTCAGAGATGGGAAAGAGAAGTAAGCAGTGATTTCATTAATTTATATTTTGATTAATTTGTTAATTCATTATCAATTTTAGTTAAAAATAACGGACCAAATTAATTTGTACTCCCAACACGTAAATTATACTTATTTTTGTTGTAAATAAACTACGAAACCCTTAAAATGAAAAACCAACCTGGGTTTTTTTAAATCTAATACCTAATTAAACCCATCCCGGTTTTATTGAGTTACCCAGTGGATTGCCAACCCTGATCTTGGCTGACTATACAAAGACACTTAGAGTGCAACACATTAATATATTTAAGTGCGACGTTGTTATCATATAATGTGCTCGGAGTCTTCAACAGTCATAAGATATACTCTCAACTGACTCCTCTTCTTTCACTTTCTAATCGGCTGTATGTAAAGTGCTCTTAATTCTTTTTAAGTTAAACGTACATAAGTTGATTCATTCACTGTTGACTAGGTTTAGCTTTTATAAATTTCATTGACTCACCGAAATCCTTGAAGAAGCATGCAGGAAAACGTTATTGAGTATATGCGCTGTTACTACATTTTCAATTTTTTTGCCTACGCAAATGCCATTTTAACTGTAAAGCTATAAATTGTAACTTTTGCATAGCCTCCTCAGTCCCGGAAGCGTACCCCTAAAGAAAAACTCGCAAAAACTTATTTATCTAAACTGGCAGCATTCAGTTTACGAAATTTTTCTTGTATGTGTTTTAAGTCCCAATAAAATATTTAAACGAATTAATGTAAAATAGAATAAGCGTTTTTCAATAATTTAAGCACTTTTTAACAACACTGGCGAGGACATTACTCCACAATTGATCTCACATATTAAAAATTGTACACACTCACACAAACACATTTATAAACCTAAGTGCAATTTGCATACATAAAATTATACTCACTTAGCTGCTCTCATTTAGAAAACATAAAACTCAGTAAACAAGAAAGCTTAAATTCAAATGATATCCAATTTGAACTCATACCATAGTGCTTAAGGGGTTTTAACTTATAAGAGCTCACATAACTACACATATGCTTATGCACTCACACACACACACACACACACACTACGAAAGTTATGCCAAAAGCATAATGATAATAAGGAAAAGCAATAACGATAAAGATGCTTTTGTTGTCAAACAACATTGCAGCAGCCGCATTAGGAGCAGCAACATAAGACAAATGTGGCCCCAAGTGTGCACAAGTCTGTCTCTGTGTGTGTGTGTAAAAATGATTTAGTAGAGGGATTCAAAATGTCATAAATCTTAAGGCCATTTTCGAATTAATAAATTTAATAAAAGAAAATTAAAAAGAACAACAACAGCAATAATAATAATAAAAATTTAAAACAAAACAAACAACAAAACAGAAACACTTACACTTTAAAAGAACTTAAATGAGCTTAAAATTAATTCTCCGGTCTTATTTTCTTTCGTTTTTGTTGTTTTTTTCTTTTCTCTCCCTCTCTTTTGGTTAAAATGGTTAGAACTGCAGAAAATTAATTTCAAATACAAACTTTCAACAGGGATTTTATTTCAAAGAAAAAAAGGAAAACACGTTAACACAGGCACAGGCAAAACAGGTTATATTTTTATTTTATTTTTCTTTATTCTTCTTTTTTTTTTTGTGATGGCGGTTTAACTATTGTAAAATGCTATTTAAATTTAACTTCTTTTTTGCTTTCAACCTTTCACCTTTTTGTTTTTGTAATTTTATTTCTTTTTATTCTTCTTTTTTATAACACTTTAAATTATTACTCTCAAACAAATAGTAGCACTTAAAGCTTCTACTTCTTCTTCTTTTTTACAATTTGGTTTGATATTTCAATTATTTTTTAAACTAAACAAAAACACTCTCGTTTGCATTTAGAAAACACACACACAACACTCATAAAAGTACAAGAATTAAAAAACTCATAAATAACTTCACTAAAAACGCGCTTTTTTGCGTAATTTTATTTATAATGCGTTTAATTTTCGCTCTCAATTAAAAAAAAAAAAACGTTAGAAGGGAGAAACACCTCTGCGTTAAATTGCCGGTCGGTCGTATTGCTTCCGTATGACTGAAGTTGTTTTGCTAAAGAAAGAATAATACAAAATTGTAAAAGCAAAACAAACACTAACGCAAAAGTAAAAACAAACACAATGTATTTGTTGCCGTCGTCAGTATAAACATTATCATCGGCTTTTTTTTTAATATTAACAAAATTGTTCTCTCGCATATTAACACACACACAAACACTTTCATACATGAAGGTACACTTATTAGCATCGTCTCTTATCGTCAACACTAGCAGCAATATCATACGAGCAGCATTGGTTGATAGCAGCAACACCAGGCAGAGCCAGCAATACTAACACTATAACGACAATAAACTTTAAGGCCAACATTATGGCACATACCATGATAGCTAAAGTTACTCTTATTATAGGTTTGTTGTTTTTCTTTTATTGCACAGTGTTGCGTACATAAAGAAAAGTGATTTCATGATATATGATTTATTTAAACACGGGTTTTGTTATAAAATTCATATAAATACGACCGTCACTGATCTCATGCAGTTGGCGCTTGACAAACTTTTTTCCTAGGCGTCCACCAGGGGTTTTAATATCAATCCTACCAAGACGGAGTTAATTCTTCTCTCGAGGAAATATAAATTGGAGAGGTTTGAACTACACAGGTTGAACGGGATTGAGTTAAGACTATCGGATGGTGCCAAGAATTTAGATAGGAAACTGAACATACTAAGCGGTTAGAGATGTCATTAGCAAGAGGTAGAGTCTTCGCCCGAGGATGGTGAAGTGAGTTAAATGGGATAGCTGCCAGGAGCTTTGAAAGAATATTAGAAGAAGACCTTGCTTAGATTCGGCACGATAGGCATGGGGTCTAGATTGGGCTGTACATGAAGTGACTCGTCCGGGATTCACGGAGACAGTTTTTTTTTTTTTGTTAGAGAGTCTTGGCAAAGTGTTGTACGTTTTTAAATGGCCATGCGATGTTCTCGGATGGCTCTAAGACCGTATACGGTGACATGAGACTATCCTATAGACTTTTCGATAGATGTAGTGTCTTCCAGGCTGAGGTCTTTGCCGTCCTTAAGGCAGCTAAGCTAATTCGCGACTTTGTCGCTGGTAGGAAAAGTGTGGTCATATACATATATTGTCAGTCAGGCAGTAATCAAGGCTGTGACTGAACGCTGCGTCAGCTCGAAGTTAGTTTCAGAGAGACCCTTACGTCACATCTGTATGTGTGCGGCGTCAATCTTGGACACTGATGCGTGTTAGGAAACGAGATTGCTAATGAGTTGGCGAGAGCAGGTGCAGCTAAGTATGTTGAACTGGCAGATGTAATTGGACCACTCTCAGAGTGGAAGAGTCATGGGAGACTGTAGGCCTAAACTCGACCGCTTGAGGGCGGAATGGATCCTCTAAGAAGAAAACCTCTGAGAATTCTGATAGGTTTTTTTTCTGGATACAGCACTCTAAGGGCAAGGAAAAGGCTATGGGAAGCAGGCACCCCTGATTTTTACCAAGTATCTGGCAATCAGGGGGATCCAGAGGCTGTGGAACATATCAAAATGGGCAAAATCAGCTCTCCAGAGACGTAGGCTCAGGTCACTAGGCATGGTTTCTTTAGTGGTCTCAGTTGCATCCGCCAGGTACTCTGACCTGAAGAGTTTAATTTCAGGTATTATCTAACTGGTAAGGTGACACCCTATGTAGGGGTGTCATGCTTCTCTTCTACTGGGTGTTTTTTATAGAGGTATAAAACTTTAAGTCGGCAACACTTTTAACTGGCGGACTTTTTATCAGCTGTGAAGTGATTTATGTTTAGTTTTTTTTGGCATTTCAATTGTGCAAATTTATTTTGAAAATCATGGTTCTGTTCGAAAAACTTGTCGCGTACTTTTTGTTTAGCGATGGAGCTCACTTATATTTAAATGGATAAGTCAATAAATAAAACTGGCGTATTTGGAAGGATGATAATCCTCAGGCGTATATTGAGACACCGTTACATTCAGAAAAACTGACTATTTGGCGTGCTTTATGGCTGGTGGAATTATTGGTCCGTACTTCTTTAAAAACGATGCTGGTCAAAACGCTACTGTCAAGGTTGACCGCTATAAAGCCATGATTACACAGAATAACATGTCACACATTCACTTTGAAAACCCAGTGAGTAGTTGACACGAAAAAACTAGTGAAAATGGAGCGAGGTTTAGTTTTATTTCTTTGTGTTTAGTTTTATTTCTGTGTTACTTTGAAATGAAAGATTGCATGATAAAATCATTTTAATTGTGAAGTATACCGGTTATGGCCAGTGTTACGAAGGTGTTATTATTGCAATACCTTTCTTTAATTGGTTTCTATTGGTTTTGACCTATGTTTGTACGGCATAAGAACACTGTGCAATGTTAACGTCGCTGTCGCCGTTTACACACTCCACAAAGAAACCGGTGTTTTATCGTGCTTTTGTTTATTTTTTTGTTTTGTTTTCTTGTCTGAACCTTATTTTTTGTTTTCTGTATGACGGCTATAAATAAAGAGAATAAAAAGAACAGGCTTTTTAAGAGAAGTCGCTTTTAGTAGTGGTTTTGTGTAGTTAAGTAGGTACAGATAAGCGCTATTGATTTCATGCTGCGGACAGCCGGACTGAAATACTTATCTGCATATCGATTTGTAGTATTCTAAGCTTTGTATTTACGCATATAGGTATGACAAAACTATTAAAAATGGTACACACATATCGTAGTGAGACCAGACATTTTATGTTGCAGCCAAGATAGCTACATGTGTCAGCTGTACCATTAACTATTAGTAAATGATTTGATGTTTATGTGGAGATATTTACTAAAAAACACATATTTTACCACTCCTCGCACTACTTAGAGATGATAAAGCACTTCGTTGTCACATAGCATGTGTTCTTTCCATATCCCCTAAAGTAGTTAATAGGATGTCTCTTATTTTCTAATGTCAGTTTAAATGGATTTCTCTTTTTAAAAGCAAAAACACACTTATTTACTTTTATCTCTCACAAATGCAAAAACAAAAGCCGGTAATAAGTGTTGCCGGATTACACAGCTTAATTTAGACATTAAAAGTAATCAATTAAACGTTTTTACAAAATGTTTCCTTCAATATAATAAGTTACTTATCATATTCTCGGATCGGGTCCACTTTGCCGTTATTTTATTTTTGGTATCAGTGCAGCCAGAAAAATTAATTATTTGCTACGATTTTCTGCAGGTCTCTCTTTTTGAATATCTTTATAACCGACCATCGCTGGTGATTACATGTCTCTAAGTAACACAATAGCCAAGTAAATTTGAAACCAGGAGCTGGAACTTCTACTACAAGATATATTCAAGTTGCAATTCAGGTAACACAATAGCCAAGTAAATTTGAAACCAGGAGCTGGAACTTCTACTACAAGATATATTCAAGTTGCAATGCAGGTCTGCACTACTATCTGCTTGAAATGTAGCCTTCTTGCATTTATTATAACGGAACTCAATGCTGAGTCAATAGTATATTTCTTCGGCATAAGAATAAGCCACAACTAAAACGTATACATATATCCCAATGGCAGCACCCAAGCATCTGCCTGTGTTACCAGAATAAAGTCACTGATCAGAACAGAAATATCATTTTCCTTACGACTCAGATACATGGTAGTATGTAGCTCAAGACTCAGGTGTAATAGGTCATATAATTGTAACTTGTACAGTAAAGAGCGCTTTTAATCGATTTTCTATGGCTAATTCTAAACAATATCGATTTAATCAACCTGTGATATTTACAAAAATTCAATAAATGCCAAAAAAGCAATGTAATACATATTTAAAAATTTAAAGAAAATATTTGGTGTCTAGATCATCTTAATGCACAGTCTTAATCATGAGGATTAATACTCTCTATTATTTTTTCTCAGGCTATGTTCCGCTGTGATAGGTAAGACACTTGGCTACCAACCAAGAGGTCCTCGTTTCAATCCCAGGCCAGACCAATTGTTAATTTTCAACAGCGTTATCTTCTTATGTCATTGATAACGACTGGTTATGAGCACTTGCGCTATGAAAAATTTCTCGAGACTTATGTATGTACGTAGTATGTAAAAGATGGTCCAGCCGTAACGAACGATGTTAATTGTAAATAAAAAAAAAAGTTTTCAAAGAATTAGCTTAGTATTTCTTATTACAATAGAAGGATCTATGACAATTATGTGTGTACAATTATGCCTTTACAGAAGGCAAACACAAACAAGCGCTAGTACAGAACCAAGTTATCAAAGTTTTACTGGCGAAACCGAAGATTAGACAGAAATAATGCATTATGTGTAGGGTTTTTTCCACACTTTATCCATTCTCGTGAAAACGGGATTTGGGGTCAAATGGGCTTCAATAGAGTTAAGCACAATGAGCGCCAAAGTTATATATAAATGCGGATTATACTTTGTTTCAGAATAATGACCCGAAGCATTCTTCCCTAATAGTAAATGAACGACTTCTACATAACGCAGAAAAGTACAGCCCTATCTTTTTCCACAGAGACCTGATCTTAATCCTATAAAGTATTTATGGTTGTATATGAAGATCAAATTATCGCCAATTTGGAAGCAAAATTTAACTTATTACCAAAATTCTAGTTCCTTCTATGAGAAGAAGATTTCACGCTGATGTGACACTGAAGGTGGCAAAAATAAGAACTAATTTTTGATTTAGGGCCTATTTAAAAAAATACTTTGAAAGAAAACTAGTCCTTTTCAGTTATTGTTTATTTTTTATTAAAATGAAATGCTTTTAGTCTTAGCTCGAAGTCTCCAAGGGTTACAAAGATATCTTAATTTGGATGTTTTATCGTATAATTTAATATTCTTTCTACTTGTATGTAAATAATTAACAATATAAATTTTCAGAAGCAATGCAGTAATCTCTGAATAAGTACGTCGACAAAAATTACAATTTTTTTTATTTTTTTATTGAATTATAAAGTACATAGGATACGTTAATTTATGAAATAACATATTGGTCAAATGACCTCCACGGCTTTGCATGCACATTAGCACTCCTTTGTCAAAATTTTTCATGACCACTTTGCATACATGTAGCGGAATTTCGTTTATTCGTTGAATCTCCGCCTTTTGGCGGATATAACCCCATAAAAAGAAATCTAATTGTGTTAAATCACACGATCTAGGTAGCAAATTTTGATCATCGAAACGAAAGAATAAACGACCTGGAAAAGTTTTATGCAGTAATTCAATTGTTTCACAGGCTGTATGGCATTTTGACCACATTATCATGTGTTATCATCTCGCGATATCGAGCACCAGTAACAGTCGCTGCTTGACCAGCCTCATTTTCAAAAAAGTAAGGTCCAATTTCGCCTCCAGACCAAAAGCCCCACCAAACAGTGAAGCGTTGTGCATGAATTTGTTTTCCGACAATCACATGTGGGTCCTCAGAACCCCAAAAGTGGCAATTTTGTCGATTAACAAAGCCATCATGGTGAAAATGTTCTTCATCGCTTAGGATGATTTTGCTCGAAAAATCAACATCCTTTTGTTGATGTTCAATAATCCATTCAACGAACTGATTTCGCTGTACATGGTCATTAGGCTTCAGTTGTTGTGTTAATTGAATTTTGTAAGCATAGAGACACAGATCTTTAGTGAGTATATGATGTAGAACATGAAAGACAGTTAAGAGTGGGCTAATTAAACGGGTTATGTTGTAGTTGCATATTTTTATATTCAGTTTTAAGTTGTTTTTAAAATAAAGAGAATATTCTAAATTTTTAAATCCTAAAAATCGTGAAAATAAGAGCAAAAATCGTCAAATTGTAATATGCCTTTTTCGGGGCGCAAAATCGTCAAAATGACGGATGAATCGTCAAGTCTGGCAGCTATGCTTACAAATCATATTAAAGAGAGAATTAAATGTTAATTTCTTCAAAAAAAAAAAAGAAAAACACAACCACATACATACAATCAAGCTAAGAAGTAGTACTTATTGAATAAACCAAAAGAAAACAAACAATTAAACAAACAAAAATCACTTTTTTAATTCAATTCATTGAAATACGAGAACGAAAATAATGATGATGATGACAGTGACAATAATGAAGTGTCCATCAGAGAGGCTTTTTAAGTAGTTTTTCTCTTTAATTCCTTAAAAGAACGGCATTGTTGTTGTATTTAATGCATAGAGCAAACAAACACTTTAACATACACGCACATACACAAAGTAAACTTTCTAAAAAGGATTGTTTAAAAGACAACCCAGCAAGCCAGCAGGACACAATTTCATATACAGAAATAATATGTAATTTAATATTTGCAGTTAATTACTTAAGTAAGTAAACAACAATTCAATCTTCTTTCTTTTTAAAATAAATCTATAAAGTTAGTCAATCAAAAAATAATTTTTAGTTTTGTAGTGTTAAAAGCAGTTAAGAATGTTAATAAAAAATTAACAATATTCTTGCATTTGTTTAATTTGTGCAAGGAAAACAATAAAATTCCCTAAATTAACATATTATGGTTTTCAACAGAAAAATTAGAAAAAATGTTGTCAACTTTTTATTTAATTCCGTCAATCCCATTTTTATACTTTCTTTTAGTCGTAAATGCATCGTATCTACCAAGTTATGCATTACAGCTCTGGGAATATTTAATCTTTCTTCCACTATAATATTTGTTTAGATTTGTTCATCCTCTTAACTCTAGTTGTCGTGTTAGGCGGCTTAGATGGTCCCAAAAATGCTCTGTTGGATTAAGAAGGAGTTTTCAGTTGTATAGTGTAATACTACAGCCATTCCTTGACAATTAGAACAGTATGTTTCGGTTCATTAATTCGGTTGAAATAAAAAGGAGTCATTTAACACTTACTACATGGCTTTTACTTTCAAATTATTTTTTTTAGAACATTGCGAAACAAATATTAATCAATAATTCCATCAATAAAGACAAGTCTTCCAAATCCGGAAACCCTCAAGCACCCCTTTACTAATACCAAATCACCTGCGTGATTTACCGTCTACGAAAAATACTGTTACGAGTATGTGTTAACCTTTTTAAAACGTTTGAATTCGTTTAAATTGCGTTAAAATAAAGTAAACACCGCTTTATTTTGATGTTTTACAGTTATATTTTTATTTACTACACAATAACTTTTATACAGTTTACAACAACTTAATATTCGCTTATACAACACTTTTATTTCCTCTTAAAGACGTCTTTATCTTACGATAACTAACTACGTAGGCAAAGCAGTCTCCTTATATACTTAATTGCCTACAGTTTGGAAAGTTCCGAAAATGTCTCAAATGATCTCATATCCCCTATCCGTTAATTTTAAACATGTAAGATTGTGTTACAAAGAGATGATTTAGTTGACAGTGCTGCCAGATACACAAATAAGTATGGCATTGACAGGGTGACACAAAATATATCAAAATCCTACAATTTAAACGTTTTTATTCTCGTAACAGTACCATATAATTCGTTAGCCAGTAAAAGAGTGTGTAATTCGCTAAAGATAACTCTGGTTATATTTTCTGACGAGACTAAAACAAACATTCATCGATCTGATGGGCGAATTCCTAGCTCGCACCAAAAAATAGTGATTCAGTAATAGTTTAGGGGTGCCTAGCAGTATCCAGACTTGGTTGACTTGTAATAATTGACGAAACTATGGTTAATTTGTAAGAAGCATCCATGCAGTTAGTGTTACGGTTATTATTTTTAAGGAATGGCTATAGTATTACACTATGCAACTGAAAACTTCTTAGTTACCTGATCTTAGCCCATTGAAGCATGTTTGGGACCATCTACGCCGTCAAATACGAAAACTAGGGGTAGGAGGAAGAATAGATCTAAACAAGTATAATAGTAGAAAAATGGTTAATATTCCCAGCTCTGTGATGCAAGACTTGGTACATTCGATGCATTTACGACAACAAGAAAGTATAACGAATAAAGTTGACCCTATTAAATAATAAATTGACTACTTTTTTTCTAATTTTTCTATTAAGAACTATAACGTGTTACCTGTTGTTAACTCAATTTTGTGACGTTAATTTAGTGAATCTTATTGTTTTCCCTGGACAAATTAATTTTTTTTTTATTAATATTGTTAACTACCTTTTTAACTCTACAAAACTAAACAAAAAATTTTTCGTTTGAATAAATTTGTAGACCTTTTTTAAAAAGAAAGGTGTAGATTGAACTGCTGTTTATTTACTTTAGTGACTAACCGTATGTATACTAGGAATAAAATAGGAAAAATATAATCAGAGAAAAATGAAACTTTAACAGCCATATGCAAAAAAAATTAACAAAGCTTGTTAAGCCTTTGTTAAGCAAAATTCCTTAATGTTGTACGCAAAAACGATTATTAGCCTAAAATCCCTTTGTGAAACCTACGTTAACTTTAAAAATTTTAAAGTAGAAAGTTAGCTACCTTAAGAGTACTTTAAAGTTACATTTATGTTATGAATATTTAATATAAAAATAAAAAAAGCATGTTTTGGAAAATTTTTTGGAAGCATAAAACCTTACCTAAAAGTAAAAATCATCATTCAGTGACATGGCTATCCAAGCCAGACAACTAAAATTGTCAAAGAATGGCTGTTGCAACAGAAATTTTATGTAAATTAGTGATAATCGTAAAGCTCTAATTCCAATCCAATGGAGAATATTTAGTCTATAGTATAAAAACGCCTGGGAAAATATAATTGGACTTCGTGGAACATGCTGCAGCTATAGCAACGAATATAATATGAATGGGACCAGATTTCTCTTACGTTTTACGGTAATATTTTAGAGTACGTCTAAATTCTTCAAAAACACCACAAAAAAGGAGTTCTAAGAATAGTGTTAAAAAAATATAAGTTGCTTTCTACGAGTATTTAAGCGAAAAGTGCAAAACTAAGTGCATACAGATTCTTTTATATCATTACCTTTCTCCCATTACAGTATTTGAATATCATACCTTTTGTTAATGTTTGTTTGAAAGGACTTAACAATGAATAAATGTGTGAAGATTTGTTTTATTTGATTGCGTATTTATGTTTTTATAAGAACTTTTCTACTTAACTTCAAAACAAGCACTTGTTTTTGCACTCCACTGTATGTATATATACATTTTTACACCCACCTTATCATTCTCGGCATTATTTTCGAACCTTTTTCTTTTAAAACTAATTTTGTTCTAATGAATTTTTTCACTTAAGCACAATAAAAACATGTTTTCTTTAGTGATGTACACAAAATCAAAACAAATACACAAAGCTCGTTGTTCGGGAACTTATCATTCCACTAATAAAATTAAAGGTCTTAATTTTTTAGAATTTAAAGAATATTTTGCAATAAATAAAATGTAAAAAGGTAATGAAAACTGAAACAGATTTATTAAAAATTATTAGATTCTATATTAAATCAATAAAAATAAATCTTATTTGGTTCGACTACTCGTATGTGTGGCATTCGTTTTTTTTTTGTATCGCTGACACAAAACAAATCATGGTATTGCCAGCATGAAAACTTAAAATTTAGTAAAGCAATCATTAGCTAATGCAAGGTTTTAGCATACGTTTTTCTAAAAAATGTTTGTTAAGCCTAAAGTGTGTGGTAACTAATGTGCACTACAAGTTTACTTTTAGATCTTTTTTGCATATGGCCGTAAATCTTTAACACTGACTGTATCACTGGCTAACTGACCAGCTGTTCGGCTTTTTGTTCGTTGCTGTTCTTTAAGTTAAACTGATAATAATGGTTGCGTTATGACCAACCAAATGTATAATTATTGACATTTTTTATATTTCTTGTTAAGATGCGTTGATTTTCGAATGGTACCTATGTATGTCACTTTACAATTTTGAATTCCATTCGTTTAATATTGTTCTGTTTCTGCATTGCATTCGAATTGAATGAATTTCGTATTTCAAAAAATCTTTGTGTCACCAAAACAAATAAAGCCAACAGATATTTAATGGAGGCTTGGTAACAATAGAGGCCAAAATAAATAAAATAGGAACAACAATAAAAACATCATATGACTTCACAAAAATACAACAATCTCATCGGAATTGCTAGAAATGTACAAGTTTAGATGGCATGCAATGAATAGAACCGGTTCATAAAAAAGTATTATAGCAGCCAGAATGGCTTAAGCAATTCAAATAACCCTACACTAGTCTGTGGTGGTAATGGTTAAGCAAAAAAAACCCTACTCCAATTAGGGTTAAAGAATGTATAGAAGAATGATTCCTTTCACTTAAAACTAAGGGCTGTTAGACTTATTTAGAATAAATGTAAAGTGGATAAAATGAGAAATCCGGTGTTGTTAAAGGTCTTCCATTAAACGCTTCCTAACTTTAGATTTAAATAAAACAAAGTGTGTGTGGGATATTATCTTATCGTTTGAAATGCCTATCGAAGCCATTATATATAGAATATATATATATGAAAATCAATGTGTGTTTGTTTGTATGTACGTATGTATATATGTGTGTTTGAAGTCTATAGACGACTAAAAGTCTGAACCGATTTTATTGAAATATTCACTGTATCATCCTATATGCCTAGAAGGACACATAGACTACATTTTTTTTTCAATAGCGTTAGAGGTATACCCATACAAACCAAATATTAATAATCGCATATCTGAAGAACTATATCAGCCAGAATCATAAAACTTTGTCGCAATTACTTTCGTATGAAACTGATTTATTGGAAAAAATGAAGGGCGGATATAATCGGGGGGAGAGGTATACCCCATACAAAGCAATTTTTTTTGGAGTATATTTAAAAACCTATATAGCGACAGTCTTCAAATTTTGTTCCAAATACTTTCTATGAAGATAATTTACTGTAACAAACGTAGGGCAGATATAGTCAAGGGAGGAGGTACACCATATAAAGCAAATATTAATTTTCGAATACTATTATACTGATTACGATAAAATTTTATCCCAAACTCTTCCTAAAAAAAATTAATAGAAAAAATCTGGGCAGGATAGAATTAGGGGAAAAATTAACCCATAGAAAGCAAACATTAATTGTAGAACTATTACAGCAAGAGCCATTGATATAATCACTAGGGGTAGCAAAGCACTCCGGGCTTAGCTAGTATGGAATATAACATTGTGCCAATGCCCACTTTGGCTTCATTTGCAAAGACTGAGGCATAAATTCGAAAGTTAGCTTTGATTATGTTTGCTTTTAGGGCCTCTGTGGTTTTTCGCATGGCCTTCGGACTTGAAAAAAAGCTCCACAAGAAAATGTCTATTACCGAAAAATCTCCACGCGAGATGACCATGCTCTCAAACCGTTTGTGCAGAATGTCCAATGTTTCACGTAGCGCCGTCCTGTTGAAACCACTTATCGTTTGTGACCATGTCATCATATTCAGGCCAAAAGAAGTTGGAATCATCCACTTATAACGCTCGCTGTTAACTGTGGTAGCCTAGCCAACATCGTTCTTAATTCTCATTGTAAAAAATCGGCGACACACATAGAGATAGATGTACTCTTGGCTACATAACTTTTGCAAATGTCAAGCTATGACGCTAAGATTTAATGGGAATATCACCAACCAATGTACCAACTTAACAAAAAAAAAATTCCGTGGTTATTCCGGAAACTTTTTAATAAAGGTTGTATATTTTAAATATCAATAAAACGGGCTTTGTTGAATAGAAAATTTAGCAATTAATGTTAAAATATGACTTCGGCCATGTGACCGCCATGGCTGGCACATACAAGGTGCAATCTGGAACACTAATTTTCGTAAACTTTTCGCAGCTTATCCGGCCGTATTTCACCAATAACTCTTTTGAGTGTTAATTTCTAGGTTGTCAATTGTCTCTGGTTTATCGACGTAGACATGTGACTTTACTACTCCAGTGAAGTTAAATCACATAATCGCGGTGGCTAATTAATTGGACCGTTACGTGAAGTTACTCTTTCATCAAAAGTTTCTTTGAGTAAATCAATTGTAGAGTGAGCCGTGTGGCATGTGGTTCCGTGCTGTTGTGGCGTGATGTAGTGGTTGGGCATACAACACAAAAGATCCAGGTTCGAGGCTCAGCAGAGGACAAGACAAAAAATTTAAGTTGGAATTTCGAGGTTTAATAAAAAGAAAAAAAGGGTGGTTCAACCCCCCCCCCCACAATTGCATTTAAATAAGCCACTTGGCTTTCCAGCTGACCTCTGCTGATGATGACAAACATCAGACCTACGATCTGGAGAAAACGTCACCCACTGGGAAAAAATTACAATGCTAAATAAGAATCACCACCATTTAACAAGGACCTTGACCACTATACAAAAATCATATGGAGGCGAGCTAGAGTAGATCAGTAGATTCACCATCTACTTATCTTGAAAATCAACGTGATTAAAGGAACTTGAAACAATGTAATGGATGCTTTGTGGAAAGTCAATATGCTTCCTAGAGGAATGATGAAGAAAGAAACGAAAGTGAGGTACGAGAAAATTTCTAATCATGTACCTATACCGTTTACCACTGATACTAACATTCTGACCATCATTGTTTTTGAAGACATATTGACCAATGACTCCGTCTGCCCATAAAGCGCACCAAACAGTAATTTCCTGTGGATACAATGGTGTTTCGGCACACGCTTGTGGATTATCAATACACCAAATGCTACAATTCTGCTTATTTATGAATGTACCTATTCAACCATAAATGGAATTCATCGGAGAAAAAATTTTTGAATTTAGAAAGTTTGACGAACAGAACCATTATCTTGATAAAAAATTTCAACAATTTGCAAGTGTTAAGGCCAAATTAGTCTAGAAGTAATGTAGACGGGTCGTAAAAGTAACGTGATCAAAACATCAAGTGTGAAGTAAAACATGTCAGCTGTTTTCAACTGTGTGTGTGTAAACAACAAAAGAAAAAAGAAACAAAGAAATAAATTATAAATTAATTCATGCACTTCCGCCAACAATATCAATTTTTCATCATCCATTTTATTTGTTTTGTTATAATTTAAAACACACACTTTTAAATTTTTGTTTGTTTATTTAATTTAAGCGCGAATTTTTGTTTAAACATTTGTGTCAACGCAAATTCTTTGTTTACAATTTTGTGTCAGCTGATGATGTGTGTTAAGTAAAAACGTAGAAAAATTCTGCTGAAAATATAAACACCACGTCTACGTTACGTTCGTTACAGAACTAACTAACTAACCATTTGTATATATTCTCCATTTAGTTATCATATCAGCTGACACGTTACGTCTACGTTACTTCTAGACTAATTACACCATAATAATGAAACCAATGTCAAACCAAACTAAACAAAAAACAACTATCAGCTGTTAAAGCAGTTAAAGCAGTCAAAGTTATAGAATTTGATGAATAAATAAACTAAAAGAAAATTAAGAAAATCACCATAAGATTACAACAAACCTCCTAAAATGGTTTTTAAGTGTTTCACTTAAATTCTATTTAATAAAAGTGTCATATTTTGGTTAAAAAAAAAATTGTTCGATAAGCACAAGAGTATGTTTGACATGAACCGTTCATTGAATTATTGCTGCAAATGAAAAACGGCATGTAACGGCATTATGCCCGTATTGTTGACAATTTCAATGGCTGCATGTCTGAAACTGTTTCATACGTGATAACAATTCTTTTGTATTTTATCGAAGCATGTTTGACCAGTTGAACGACGTTCAGTATGAATAGCACGAATTCCAATGAATAAACTGCCCCAATGGCAGTCAACAGGTTATTATGAAGGGGAAACAAAAACAAAGAAAAGCAACTGAATAAAACAGCACAGTACTAATAAAGTGAACAATCCCAAATATATGTACAAGTAAAAGTAAATCCACAATAAGTAAGATTGTACCTGTACACCACACAAGTGCGAATACAAGTACGAGTTCGTGTGTAGTACGTGAGAATGTGCAAAATTAAAAAAATAAGTAAAAAATAATAAAAAAGCGATAAAAGTGTATGGATTAAAGACGACTATATGTAGAACTATGACTATAAATTTTGGAATACAAATAATGACGTAATAAAGCAAAAACATTTTTTTAAAGTACTATTTGACAAGTCTAAACGCATAAAATGCATTCCTATTATCTGTTCTTTTAAAATATTCTTTTTAAATTATTTAAGGATTAAGCTTGCAAATCGCCAATTTTATTTGCTTATTTTATACGTCTATTGTAGGGTGTTTTAATCCAAATAAGCATATCGTAGGCAAAACAGTTTAGCAGTGTGATTGACATTTAGATTTTAAATCTGATTAAGATTTCTATTTTAAATCTTAAAACAGAGACGTTTTATTTTGAAAGGAACAAAAGGAACAAAAATGGGTTTGCAATTCAAATTTTGTGATCTTAAGTGATCGAGTTAGAATCAGTTGCCTGAAAAAGTTAAGCACCAACAACAAACGCACTTTAAACACCTAGCCAAGAGCTTAGCTTTAGAATAAGGTTTCAAATCAATGAAGGCGAAACTTAGTCCATTAAGCTTTAGCTAAAATTAACAGGTCACTAGCATCTACGGTCTTTTTATGACAACGAAAGGAAGGACAATAGTTTTTTTTTCTATTACCCCTTTTGGCAGCATAGGGCTTCCACAAAGCATTTCCATCTTACACGGTTTAGGAATACTAATATTCAAGAATTCATGGATCAGTTCATCCACATTGACATCAATTTCGCAAAAAGATTTCCGGATTTCCCTTCATTTTGACCTGCTGTCCATTGCAGACTAAAATTTTCTCTGTTAAAATATGTATTTTGATTCCCCAATGTTTTTAACTACTTCTCTTCTGCGTGATCGAAATATTTCCCGAAGCTCAGGAGTTCGAAATTTCCTCCATCTGGCGTAAACCAAGTTGCGTTCCCTTATCAAGTCCCTAATTCTCGCAGAAAACCATGGTTCTTGGTCCGCACTGACCCGTTTTGTCCTTAGAGGCACACATATATCAAATAAATAATTCACATTATCCTGTAGGAAGCACATTTGATCATTTACGTCATCAAGAGTTTAGATTCGCGGACAGTAAATGTTCCCAAATTCCCGATCCAAAAGATTATAATCTAAGTTGCGCATATCACAGTAAGTATAATGCATAGTCTAAATTACCACACAGATATCATAAGTTACAAATAATAAATCGTGGTTCGAAAAACCGGGTGCTAAGATCTGATCATATAGCACCATTTCCGAGGTATTATTTTTAAACACCAGGTCAATTAAACTACTGGACTACCTATGAAAATGTGTTGGTGTGACTGTGTTTGTTCACCGGTGTTAAGCCGAGAGACAACATCGGATCAATAATTGGATTGCCCTTTAATAAGTTGTTGTTGAAATCTTTAATAATAACAATGTCCGTTTAAGACATTAACAAAAGAGTCAACACATAAGATATAGTCAACATATATGAGGCCTATAGGCACTTCCAACAATAATCTTATGTTTCCGCTCAACAGTCACTTTCAATTTCACTACCGGCAACCGATTTCAGCTTTACTGCAGAATGCCTCCCTGTCAGAGTTGCAAATTGGGAGGACGACCAGGGACTGCGACAAACTAAACGGTTAGTGGAGCCTTTCTCCTGCAAAAGACTGAGTAGCGGCTCTGTCTAGAGTAAAATGAAAGCACAGAGAACATTTTGTGCGACTGTTTTGTTTTCCGGGGCCAATTGTACCCGGAGGAGATTAGATATTATTCTATTAGGGGTTTACTCGGCTCCAATTGGAGGGCAGAGAAATTACTATTTCAAGATGGCTTCGGCCTTGCCTTGCCTGCTGAGTGGGATGTTGTCAGTAGACGATTATGGTTAACTGGACGTTATCTGCTGGCGAGAACGCAGTGATGAGTGTGTGGTGGCGATCATATGGGTCATCTTTAGTGAGTACAGTAGAACACAAAAGATCCTTTAAGTCCTGATATATACCGTTGACTGACGTACTGGCTATTGATAATAATAAAAAGGATAGGTTTGAAAATCAAATGCATATCATATGCATAAAGAAAGTTGGCAGCTAAAATAAAAGTTATTGTAAAAAAATTCCATACTTTTGGGATTCCAAAAACCACAATACAACATGACAGTGGGTTCGTGGTCACTTAGCAAAAGAGAATCGTACCAGTTTGCAGCGTACCATCGCTTTTGTCGCTTCTCAAGTGAGAGTAAAAATTATAGGAGACTAATTAGAGTCTTCTTTCTTAGCTTGGCAGTTAAAAGATAAGTAATTGTAGACAAGTTGCATACTTTTGGGGTGAATATGTTTTCTAGACATATGCTAAAAAGTTACGCCATCATATCTCTATCCATACTAAGCCAGAGGAATCTAGTCGTTGCACAAACTGTAAATACTAAGTTTGTTTAAAAAAAGGTAACTTTTAATTTCTTTTAATAATATTTTGTTTAAATATTGTAGTTTTACTTGTTCCAGCGTTTTTCCAGTTCTCTAAACTTACACACTTAGTTGACCGTCACAGAGCATTTGCGAACATAGAAGCGCTAATTTCTTCTGCACTACTTCCCCAATTTCTAGCACCAAGTTTCGAGATGTCTTCCTCTACATTATCCTTTCATCGGAGTTTCGATTTTCCCCTTCTGCGTGAATCATCACCAGGTTCGTACTCAAATGACTTTTTAGCTGGAGTATGTTCATCCATTCTCACAACATGACCTAGCCAACGTAATCGTTACAATTTAATACGTTTATCTACATACATATGTCAATGTCAGCATATAGCTCATACAGCTGATGGTTCATACGACATCGATATTTAACGAAGAATTTTTCTATCGATAACTCCAGGTACTGACTCGTCTGCTTTCGCAAGCCCCCATGCTTCAGAATCATATAATAGCACAGGTAGTATCATTGCCTTGTTTGTATAGGGTAATATTAGGTGGTTTGTTCTTAAACTGCTTGTTTAATCCAAATTAACATCTATTCACCAGTATTGTTCTTCTTTTAATCTCAAAACTAATGTTATTTGTTTTGTTTATGGCGGAGCCGAGGTAGATAAAATCACGGACTATCTCAAAGTTGTAGTTTCCATCTTCCACTGTCTGTCCGAGTTTACTGGACGTTTTGCGCATTAATACCCGCTTTAGCAGATTCTTTCTCTACTTTTTTAAAGGTGCTAGTAAGTGCTCGCAATGTTCGACCCATGATATCGCTTCGTCGGCATAAGCGAGCCGCGTATGTTGTCTGGTGTAATGTGTGCCAAATCTATATTCACACCTTCGTCTCATATGACCCTTTCCAGCAGGTTGTTAAAAAAACACACGATATACTGTCTGAAACCTCGTTTGGTACTCAACGGGTCGGAGATGTTCTTACCTATTTGAACTGCACCATGTATCAGCTAGTCATCCTATAAAGTAGTATAAGTTTTGCAGGGATACCAAACTCAGATACGACTTGAAACATTTTTGACCGACAAATAGATTGTAGTTGTCGATCTGTTTTTCATAGGTCATTTCAAGGATTTGGCAAAACGTGAATATTTGGTCGATGATAGTTCTAAAGCTGCACTGATATGGCCAAATTGTCTTGTCGACTTTAGATTTTCATCTTTCATAGAGTACACTCGAAGAATTTTATATGCGATGGCAAGAAGACTTATTCCTCTGTAGTTGGCACAGACTGTCTTGCCTCCTTTATAAGCACAGAACATAAAATGCTAAGGTTCCAATCGTCGGAACAAAACAAACGCTTTTTATGAGAATTCATTGTTATGACCTCTAACCAACAGTGCCTGAGTTTGAAATTCTTTTGCACAATTCTGCGATTTTTGATGGCTATAGCCAAATAATTCTTAATGACCGAGCAATGAAATTCTTATAACAAGAAACGTTAAACAAAAAACGTACGTATGTTCCAAACAAGTCCCGGTACAGGTATTTTTATGATTTAGATTTGACTTCCTTGACAAAACTTTTGTCACTGAAACGCCATTTTGTCAAAACTTTCAACTCAATTTTTCAATTAATATGTAGTGTCAGCAATTAGTCCTTCGATCGAGGTTTTATTTCCCCTTATTAAGTTTTATTAATTAAAGTTTTTACCCCCACCTACCCTACTACACCCAAGCAATCTAATCGAAAACCTTAGTCTATTTTTAAAAAGAAATTGAATCAAAGTACGTTTTTGTCATTGCTTTAATCCCCTTTAAAATTCAATGTTAGGCATTTGATATCTTTGGTTAATCCTTTGCTAAGCCTGCAATTTTTTGTTTTTATTTCTTTTTTGTTTAGTTTTTATTGTAAAATAATTCAATAGAAACAGAAATCTCATCACGAAACTGAAAAAGTATAAAAACCTTTAATTTGCATTCACAGCAATTTGTCTCAAATGGCCAATAATACGAGGTAGAACTAAAAAAAATCGCTAAAAAAAAACCTAAAATTTTAGCGCAAGTTTTGTGTGTGTTTGAAAAAAAAAATATGGAAAATATAACCTTTCCGGCGAATCCGTATAGAAATGTTTCAACTGTATTACGACCGGAACCAAGGTAAGCTAAAATTTAGTGTTTCAATAGAGTGGAAGTGAATAGTTTAAAAGTTTTTAAATGTTGGGTTATGTTCTTTTGAGTCAATAAAAATCGTGCTGTTTTGTGTACCTCTCATATATCAAGAAAGTGCTCAAAAATGCAGTTACCTTTGAGTGACTTTTAGAACGAGTAATAAAAATAATGAAAAGAGAAAAAGTAATAAAATCTATGTATACTACTCTGTACAAAGATGAGTAAAACTTTATTTACAGCTTTTGAAATCTTTATTCTTCTAAATCTAATTCATTTTCCTTTAAAATAATACATTCGGCTGCAATGCAACTACGCCAACGTATTTTACAATTTTATTTATATTCGTCTTCCGGAATCTCATGGCCATTCCTTCTTCGATTCGGCTTTTATCTCTTCAATCGAATCAAAACAGTGTCCTCGAAATGGTCTTTTGAGTTTGCTGAATAGCCAAAAATAACACGGTGCTAAATCTGGCGAATACGGTGGTTGCGGAACGATATTGGTTGAGTTTTTGTCTAAATGGTCACGAACAAACAATGTAGGGTGAGATGGTACGTTATCGTGGTGCAAAAACTAAGAGTTGTTTCGCCACAATTCCAGATGTGATCTATTGGCTGATCCATTTGAAATTCCAACAATATCGGCAAACTCTCTAGTAGTCAATCGACCATTTTGCAGCATCAATTCTTTGATTTTGTTGACGTGTGGCTCATCAGTAGATGTTCTTGGTCGTCTTTGATGTGGTGCGTCTTCAAAGCGTTCTCGACCTTCTTTGAACAATTTGTGCCAATTGACTTCACACCAAAGCAGAGTTGGCAACCCACTGGGTAACCCAATTAAACCAACCCGGCTTTCGTAGTTTATTTACAATAAAAATAATTAAATTTTACATATTGGGAATATAATATAATTCGGTCCTTTGTTTTAGCTCAAAAAGATAATGAATTCAAAAATGTAAAAAAGTAAAGTTTATCAAATCGCTGCTTACTTCTTTTCCACACCTCTGTACCAATGTGCGAAAACTTCTCGTCTTTTTAATCGATACACTTTGAAGATGATTTTATATTTCTTTAAAAGAAGTGCTTCGGTGACATGTCAAAAGATATTGTATCCGTCGAAACAGACAATATTCAGAAGGAGATTACAGCGGGTGTAGCATTTGATCGTTTCTAACATTTGCTTGGCAACTTTGGCGGCGTGAAACCGAGCGTTGTCATGCAAAAGGAAATTTTTATCTTTCTGTCTTTTTTTATCTTGTATTACGACCGTTTTCTCATAATGCACGGTTTAAACGAAGTAATTACAGTCTGCTCTGATCGCCGAGTTTTAGTAGCTCATAGTACACAAGATCACACTAAGAGTCCAAAACTGCATTATAAATGCTAACTTAGGTGTAAATGTACTAAAAACCAAAAATATTGTCGACGTGAACGAAACCCGGTGGGTTGGGTTTTATTTAAAAAACCCGGGTTTTTGCCAACCCTGCAACAAAGGCCTTCTGTAACATTCTGAGCGTTTTAGGCGGCCGATATTTCATTTCGCGCACAAAATGTAATGCCACTTATTTGTTGAATAATTTCAGACATTATAAAAATCGAAGAAACAACTTTTTTTATTTCGCAAACACAGGCGTAACTACTGCACCAATGAACCAATTGACGTAAAATTTTCTACAAATGTCAATAATTGTGCTGCTAACTTAAAAATAAAAACATTTGTCTGAATCGATAAATCAGGGAAGTTTAAATCTAAAAGTCTTACTTATATTGTAGACAGTAGTTTATATAAAAATAAGTTGTCCTATGTTTGTCATTTTATAACTCGAGAACCACTCGACCGATTTACAAACCAATACAAGGATTGAGAAGGTCTACTTTCACTAGTTTGTATTGACTGCCAAGTTGCTTGAACTAAATTTAAAAACTTCAACTCTGGCCATTCTCAAGATATGCAAAAATCAATATTTAATTGTATGGGAGTTGCCACACCCACTCTTTCTCTCAAGATATACAAAAATCATTATTTAATTTGTATGGGAGTTCCCACACCCACTTATTCAATTTCGCTCAAATTTCGACTGATGATGTGTATTGACTACAAAGTTATTTAGACTAAATTCAAAATCATCCACTATTACCGTTTCAAAAATAGACAAAAATCAATATTTACTTTGTATGGGGTATGCGTCTCCAACTTATCTAATACGGCCCATTTTTTGACTGATGATTTGTAAAAAAAGTTATTTTACCAAATTTACTTACTTACCAAATTTTCTTACTATTACCGTTTTATAGATATAGCATATAAATAAAAAATTGATATGGGCGTGGCATCACCCAGTTGAACAAAAACCACCAGCGAAAGTACACTTTTCCAACGCATGAATTGGTTTGTAAATCGGTTTAGCGGTTCTCGAGTTATAAAATGACGAAAATAGGACAACTTATTTATATATGTATACCTTATAGAACAAAATATACTAAGAACGCTTAGAGTAGAAGTTTTTGAATTTGGTCTAAATGACTCTGCAAGCGATCCAACCATCAGTTTTAAATAAATATATAATTCTGAATGTGTGAAGAACAGTAACAGTTAAAGCTTCGTCATCTATCCACATCAGCAAAGAACAGAAGAAATTGGAGAAGCGGATACAACTCAGTCTCCCAGCAACAGCAAATAAAAGCTAACCCTGACCTACATATGTTTGCTATAAGCAATAAATAAGCGGGAACTATTCCTCTACACCATCATCCTTATACCATATTTAAGAATCTTAACTTCTAAGCAACGGTCCATCACATTACGAGTCAATCTTCAAGGTTCACTCAATGTCCATATTAAAAGCATCGCTGACAAATTGATAATAGAACTCCGAGAATATAGGGTGCTGGTACTCAGCGACACTTGAAGCTACAAAGTAAAAGCGAAAAGTACCACAGATAGGGATAGATATTTTAAGCTATAGAATAACAACAATAAAAATTTTGATCTATTGCAATATATAAAAAATTGCTCACGTCTCAATTTGAAATAGCGAGTCAGTGGGGAGAACAACGGTGATACTTTGGTGGGATCCGAGTTGGAACAGTGCTTAATGCGTCTGTAGAAGACAGACCTGAGTAGCATTTTGGGCATTCTAAAGGGGCACTCAAGCTAACAGTCTCATTTGAGCCGAATAAAGCTTGTGGCGATGAAGCCCTCGACAACTTTCAGTACCATTGCCCTGGTTTTGCCATAAATAGTTAGCGTTACCTTGGTTGTGCTACGATTTCGGACTTTTATTACCTTAGAGGTCTTAAATAAAAGACACTAAACGAGTATGTCAACAGAACGGAATTCGTCAGAAACTGAAATGATATTCTCCATTTTGGGATTTGCAAAAGCGAATGCGCAAGGAGCCCCCTATTATATTGTCCCCTATTATTGATTAATGAATAGGACATTAGGGCAGGAATAGAGGAAATTGGAATCTAAAAAGAGAACAGTGGTGGCGTACTATCAACATCTGCAGGATTTCAAGATTTTTAAGGCGTCAAAACACGTTAGCTGGAGAACTTAATCCTAGCAAGCATGAAGTGGAACTTCTTTTTTGTGTCACGCTGGACTATGCATCAACATGCGTACTTGGGTGCAGGGTACTCCCGATAAATAACTGTAAGAGTCTTATTCTGAATCAGGTAACGCCTTGTTATAAAAGCGCTATAAATAGAGTAGACTTACAGGTTGCTGAAGAAGATAGAAAAGTACAATCCACTTAGTTGAATTAAAGATAGTAGAAAATAGAATTTGAAATACCAATGGCAGTAGATATGAGGCCCAAAGACTTCCAAAAAGAGCCAGAAAATGATCACAGAAAGGGCATAAGGTACCTAATTAAGGACTCATATCTCTCTCTTAGTATATTAACCAAGAGCGCGGAAATTTTACTAAAGTCCCGTGACCTGAGCCTAACCTGCGCGACAATGACACAGAAAGTATAGGGTCCGCCAAATAAATTTTTTTTTTTGAGAACAGGGCGCAAAACATCGAGTGTAGCTTCGGCTGTGTGGCTCGCAGCGCCGTTCTGTTGAAACCAAATGTTGCTAATATCCTCCTCTTCAACTTTTGTGAACAAAAATTCGTTCAACATAGCCCGATAACGATCGCCATTGACTGTAACGGCCACTCCTTGCTCATTTTCGAATTATGCCTCTGGACCAAAATCCGCACCAAACAGTGACTCGTCTTGGGTGTATCGGCTTTTCAATGTATGCGTACAGGTTTTCTGTGCCCCAAATGCGACAATTTTGCTTGTTTACATACCCGCCAAGATCAAAATGAGCTTCATCTGAAAAGATGATTTTTTTTGGCAAAATCGGCATCTTCTGTAAGTCGATCGCAGGCCCACTTAGCGAAGCTTTGTTCAAGCGTATACACAACCATATTCGTTCAGCGGAAGGATAAAACTAATTATCTGTCAAATCAGACATGAGCTAAGTGTTACCATTCACGAAATAAGCACTAGTTGAAAAAAAACGTTAGATGGCGGACCCGTTAAAACATTTTCTGCTCTTCTACATCATTGTATTCTGTTCTGAACCGTCCGCTCTGATAATCTTAACCTATTAATTTCCAATTGTTGGCGAGATGTTGTCGTTTTTCAACGTTTTCGTAACAGATTAAAAAAAAGTTTTGCTACGACTTGTTAAAGAAAACTTTTGCTTGTTTTTTTAATCTAGACCAAGAATGTCGAAATATGGCAAGTGTTTTAAGTTTTTTATATTTATAGGCTTTCTGCCGAGGGACGTTTATTGGGTTGGGATGTGCCACCACATGAGATACGTCATATACCAGAACATTGGTTGCAATTTCAAGAGCCTCCTGAATCTATGCATTATCTTTTAGCCATGTTGTATATATTCTTTACCATCATGTCTTTAACTGGAAATGGCCTGGTTATATGGGTATTTGCAGCGTAAGTAAAACGAGTATGTTCTTTGGACAAAACAAAAAATAATAAAATTAAAAAATGTCTCTTTAATCCCTCTAGAGCCAAATCTTTGCGTACTCCTTCCAATATGTTGGTGGTAAATTTAGCTGTATGTGATTTCTTTATGATGGCCAAAACGCCGATTTTCATTTACAATAGTTTTAAACGTGGTTTTGCCCTTGGCAATTTAGGTTGCCAAATATTTGGTATTGTGGGTTCATATACCGGTATTGGTGCATCGACAACAAACGCTTTTATTGCCTATGATCGTTTTAATGTTATTACACGTCCGCTGGAGGGTAAAATGACCAATGGCAAAGCTATACTAATGATCATATTCATTTATTTGTATGCAACACCATTTGTAGTAGCATGTGTTACGGAAAGTTGGGGTAGATTTGTACCAGGTAAGTATTAGATGGTTATTATTAGAATATCCTTATTTGTTTAATTCAAATAACTTCGAATATGAGGGCTAATATTTAAGTATTTGACTGAATTAGAACCGATATTTTACACAACGTTGATACCTTTTATAATATTTGAAATAAAAAACACATTTAAAGCCATTATTACAACTTGCCTTTAATTAAAGGCAGGATTTTAACGGGTAGATAAATTGTTTTTCATTATTATAACTATACAATAAGGTAAAAGTGAGCGTTAAACTAAAGGGAAGATCATCCTACCTGTAACTTTTAAAGTTAAGTTTATCTTTGAACTTACCATATATACCTATGTATTCATATATTATTTTCAATATGGCAACTTCAAATACAAACATGGAAAATAAACATTTATATATTTTAATATATATATATATATATATATATATATATATATACATATATATATATATATATATATATATATATATATATATATATTTATATGTATATATTATAGTTTTTCAAATCATAATGGAAAACAAATCACAAAAAAACACAAAAATTTTATAAACAAAACGAAAAAACATAAAAAAGGCAAAAAGTACTGAGAAGATTAAAATTTTAAGTTTTGCATATGGTAGTTAAAAGTTTGAGCAATTATGAACTAAATGAACTAAAAAAACGGAATGGTATGGCGTGTACTCAGGTTAAATATTTTGAACAAGGTACAGCGACTGGCATGTCTTATTATTACTGGCTCCCTAGGTTTCACTCCTCAGGCCAGCCTGGAGAAGAACTTATGTATAATAATCCTTGACATATTTATCAAAAGTGTGTGCAAAATCCGCTCTGAGACTTAGGTAATCAGGTGGACCCTTCTACGAGAAGTGTAAGGGCCGATCTTGGGGCATCGAACTATTATGCAGTGCCTACCCTGAACTTCGGTGGGACCTGCTTGTTTTACAAAAAAAAAAAAAATATAAAAATTTTGAATTATTAAATTCAATATTTTCTCCTCTCTTAAAAAATTAATAAGCATTACTTTACTCTGTTCTCTTATTTAGAATATACCGATCTCTTTAACTCAGTTGCATTTTCTCACTTTTGCACCGGCCAAAAAATACCGAATTAACTGTGTATTAGTAGAAAAATTTTTACATTAAACATTATTAATTTGGAAAACTTAAAGATTGTGTGCCATTATCTATTGATTTAAAAATGACGATTCAGTTCGAAAATTTATATATATATATTTATTATTAAATATTTAATTAATTTATTAAATATAATTTTAATATATATTATAATATATTATTTATAATATATTAATTATTTTATATTTAATTATTAAATTATTATATATTAATTTTATTTATATTAATAATTAATTAATTATATTTATTATTTAAATATTATTATATATTATTTTATATATTATTTATTAGATATTATTAAAATTATATTTATTAATAAATTTATAATAAATTTATTAATATAAATATTTATTTAATTAATATATTAATTAATTTATTTATGATTATATTATAATATAATATATATATTAATTAATTTATTAATAATTATTTATATATATATATATTTTATTATATAATATAATAATTTATTATATTATTTTATTATATTAATAAAGGTATTAAAATATTAATATATTTATTTTAATATATATAATTATTTTAATAAATTAATATAGTATTTATTATATATTTATATTTTAAAATATATTTATATAAATATTATTATATAAATTATTTAGAATTTATATATTATAAAAAAATATTTATATAATAAATATATATTTAAATATTTTTATATAATTATATATATATATAATTAAATTTATTATAAATAAATTATAATATTAAATTATATTTAATATAATTTAATAATTATATATATAATATATTAATTAAATATTATTTTAATTTATATTTATATTATATATATTTATAATAATAATATTATTAAATTATAATATTTAATATTAATAATTATTATATTTATATATTATATAATTTAATTATAAATTATTATTATAATATATATAAATTTATATTAATTAAATTATTATTAATATATAAAGTAAAATTAAAATATATTATATAAATATATAATATATATAAATATATAATTAAATTTATTAATTATATATTATAATATATATTAAATAATATATTAATTATATATATTATAATTATAAATTTATAAATTTATTATAAATATTTATTATTAAATATTATATTATTATTATATATATAAATAATTTATTTAATTAATTATATATATTTAAAAATATATTAAATTAAAATATATATTAAAAATAATATAAAAATAATATAAATATTATTAATAAAATATAAAAATAAAATATATAATATTATATATTATTATAATAAATAAATATAATATATCGTTTTTTTAAAATATGACAGCAGACAGTGGCTAGAATAATTGCTAATTACAAAAATTCTATTCCAGATATAAGTTTTCGAACAAATAATGGAAATGCAAAAACAATTACTGACACTGAAGTCAAATCCCTTGGACGTTCACAGTGTATAAGGTGTGCTTCAAAATGATAACGTCACCTTAATATTTGCTTAATTCATCCAAACTATAAAATGTAATGTATGGTCACCTTATTCAAAAAAATTCTACGTTCAAATAAGTGAATAATAAGGCGGTTTTGCTCTTAGAGATATACCGTTATATTATGTTGATTTAAATTTATGTAAATAAGTGCGAAATTCAATGCGTCAAAGTGATAAGGTCAGTGATTAATAAGCTATTAATCTAATCAGAAGGTATCACAATTGTTATTTATTTTTTTGTAATAATTTATAATTTGAATAACATCTGCGCGATATGGGCCGTAGGAAACCTTTGTCCAGAACGGAGAAGATTTCGCGCAAGCTGTTGCAGATTGCCACTTTTAATTCATCATTAGTCCGGTACTGTTTTTTGTCTGCATAAATATTACGCACAAGCAGTCCCCACAAATTTTCCATGAGGTTTAAATCGGGGGAACGTGCTGGCCAATCAAGTACTTTAATATTGTGCTCCTCAAGCCATTGTCTGGTCGACTTGTTGACATGAGTTGTTGCGTTATCTTGCTGAAAGGTGAAAATTTTGTCAGCATTTTTGGCTAAATAGGGCAGTAAACGTTCAAACAGACAGCGTTTTGGGCCAAATAAGGCAGTAAACGTTCAGGCAGAATGTCCTGGTACTATAAACTATCCATTAGAGTGGAAGGAAAGTAGAGTTCCAGGATACCATGTGAGCTAAAGCCAGTCCAAACCATCAAACCGCCGAATTTCCGTTTGGAAAAAAACAAGGGCTCCTTCCTTAAATTCCGCCAATAGCAATTGAAACCATCTGGTCCATCCATCTGGTTATCAGAAAAAATTACCTACAAACCCAAAAATGCATGGAATATCTTATAACCTTTTTAAAAAAATATTTACCTGATGCCATGTTGTTTTTGCAAACTCTTTACGCTTAATCTTATGCTGCTTAGTCAGACAGGGAATTTTTTTAAATATTGCTCGAATAAGGTTGATAGCTTTTAAAATTGTGATTTTTGAAGCTTGTAATTTCAATTCCTCTTTTATTGTTACCGCGTATTCGAGGCCTTTCGTGAAATTAGCTGAGTTTGACAAGCAGTCACGACCTTTGGACGACCCGTGCTTTTTAATTTTCCATAATTTTCCCTGTTTTTGAGAAAATTTTGCACAACCCACAAAGATCGTCCCAGTTTTTTCGCCATTCAACGCATACTCAATCCATGCTAATGAAGTGCCACAATTTGTCCTTGTTTATAAGGTGACAAAGATATTATTTAAATTATAAATAATTAAAAAAAAAATAACAATTGGGATACCTTCTGATTAGATTAATAGCTTATTAATCACTGGCCTTATCATTTTAACGCATTGAATTTTGCACTTATTTACATAAATTTAAATAAACATAATATAACGGTATATCTCTAAGAGCAAAACCGGCTTATTATTCACTTATTTGAACGTAGAACTTTTGTTTAATAAGGTGACCATACATAACATTTTATAGTTTGGATGAATTGAGCAAATATTAAGGTGAACTTAATATTTTGAAGCACCACTTATATGTATAAAAAAACAAGTTTTTAATCATTATAATAAAAATAGACAGACTTTAAAGAATTTACTTTTTACAGACTTTAAAATTTTTGTAAAGTTTTCTATAATAAAAAGAGACTTACCTTTTAACATAATCCACCATATTTGATGAAATAGGTTTTCTTTTATTCTATCAATATTTTCAAACCTAACCGATTTCTAACCCGAATCACAAAATATTAATAAGACAATGATAGCCCTGATGCGAAAGACACCAGATGCTTTTTTGGCTAAACACAACACGCATAAAAAACACTAGAGTTGTTTTTGTAACCATTAACTAAAAAAATTAAACCACTAAACTATTTTTTCTCTCTTTTTAATTAAAGATGCATTGGCTTTTAATGTTCTCCTTTAAAATAAGAATATGTCAAAACAATAACAAAAACCAGATTTTAAAATGGCATAAAGCTAAATCGCGTTAAAAAAAAAGCTAAAAAAATAATCTGAATTTTAAAATGTTCTTCAACACATATTTTTTTGAGATGGGATATTAGATAAATTGTTTTCTTTAAATCTTAAATAAAAGTAATTGTTTAGGTGATAAACCGGATATCATTTTTAAACCTATTTGATTAGCATAACAGTCAAACTATTAATTGAACAAATTTCAATAAGAATTCTAATCCGTAAACATATATTATAAATTTGTTTGTTTATTTGGCAATCCCTCGTAAATGACTGAACCGATTTTGCTGAATTTTTCAACACAGAAGTATATCTTTCTAACGAAATAGGCTGCGGTGTGTTTCAAAATTGAATGTGGGGAAAACGGGCCAAATAAGTCACATGAATTATCACTTATTATTAAAAATTTATTAAATTGGCAAACCTAAAAGTATGCGTATAAAACTAAGAAATATTCCTTATTTAGTTCGCTTATGAGTCAATCACGTGTAAAGGACTGAACCGATTTTGTTGAAATTAAAAGCATAAATACCTAGATCAAGCTTCCAAAAATGGAGTCGGGGATTTTTATTTATTTTTTATTTGGCATTGGAGACGACTAAACTAGTAACTTTTCGTCCGAAATGACAAATTTTTTTCTTTTAAAAACAATTTTTTATTGCCAACAGTCATCATAATAACAAACGTCTTTGCATTTTCCTTATAAAAACAGATAGGTGGCCCAAAAACAGATGATCGGGATAAACTCTCGGGCAACACCGGAGTAAGGGTAGTTTTAAATAGAGTTGAATCCGGTCTCAAGGGTGCATGAATTGAAAGTTCCCAACCAATTTTCGGCGAATCAAAAATGTCCATTGGCTTTGAAATAATCTAATCTTAATTAAGATTTCTTTCTTTTAATATTCACTTAAAAATCTAATTTTTTACACTAGCGATGATTTTAAAAAACTTCATTGACCAGAAATGTAAATTAATATCACATCTTTTAAACAAGTGCGCTATTTGCACAATTCGATTTATGGGAAAAATTTTATATGAGTAATAAACACAACACAGGCGATTAAGTTCACAATAGCAAAGAAACAAAAAATTTCATAACTAAGGTATAACAATTTTTAAACATTAAAAGAAAGAAATTTATAATCAAATTAATTTCTTGTTTCATTTTCAAAGTGTTGCACTTCTTATATTCTTTGTTACAAAACTTCGCTTAAAATTAAGAAATGTCAAGGATTTCAAAGGGCAACATTTTCAGAGATAAACACAAAACCCTTTCTTTGTATTAAATTTAAAAAAATATTAAAGAAAGGCCAACAAAAGGCAATATTTTAAACTTTTCTTTCATACTCATATGAAAAAGAATATGAATTTACTATTTAATATAAGCATGTATGCAATGCAGAATCTATTATCTCTGCGATGCTACAATTTTAGTGTTTTTTGATGTCAGACTTTATAATGTTTGTACTATTTTCTCTATTATCTTATTTTTTTGAATGTCAGAAAAGGCTAAAAAAAGCTAAATGCATTTTTGAAAAAAGCTAAAAGCTAAATGAAAAATTTCGAAGCTAAATCAAACATAAAAAAGCTAAAATTTGCTTAAAAAAGCTAATATGGTCACAGTGATCATAACGTATGACAAATCTTAATACGGGAAGTTATTTATAGAGAGACAACGACAGGGATGCGAAATAAGATTTTCAAATTGTATCAACTTTCTTGAAAAAGTGTACCCATGTCAGTCTGATTGTACTAAATTCTTTTTTTGTATAAAAAGTTAACTAAAAACTTTAATAAAAAATTAATTTGTACATGCTCTATAGAGCATACTAAATCATTAACAGTCACAACTCAAAATATGTCAGTCGTTTTTTCTGTTTTAGAAACCAGTTCGCGGATCAAATCTTTAACGACGACGAAAATTTTATTTGTTTCACTGTCTTCCTATGTCTGTATCCATGTTAAACTATGTTTTGTCTCTCTTAAACATTTGTGAATTTTAAGTTGTGACTGTTTATAATTTAGTATGCGATATGTTGTCGCTTTTAAAGAATTAATAATTTCGAAACTTTTATTCTTGTAAAGAAACATTTTTAACATTAATGGTACATACAATTACTTCCATAAACAACAGGTGATTGGACAAAATGTGCCAAACAATTCACAATGAATGTTTAACTAAAACTTGTCACATGAAAATTAAAGAAACGCTAAAAATGGGATAATTATGATTTACAATTCTTTAAAACACATTCGTGAAAAGTAATGAAATAGGGAAAATTTTTGAAATAGTGCTAAATTAGTCGTTGGGTTACTATTACACTTGTGAGTTGCAAATACATGGTGCTAAAAAAGGTACAACTGTACCAACTTTACCATCTATGCACAACGATTAATATAGAACACACACAATGGCATAGATCAAATTTATTAAATGATATCGAAGAGAAACACGCGAATATTAATAAAACAAAGAGATAAACCGTTAAGAGCAAAAACAATTTTAATACAACGCTTTGCTATCTTTTGACGGCGATTATGGGTGGCAACTACAGTTGCGTTGCCGAACGGCAACTATAAATTTGTAGTTGCCTGAATAGCAATTGGAATTAATAGATTTTTAGTTGCCAGTTGCCATACGTAACACAATTTTCGGTAACTGTTGCCATCCATAATCGACCCATTAATTTAATAGTTTGCACTTGCAAATTTTAAGATATTTTGATTTTTTCATTAAATTATTGAATAATCTTCAAAGTTATACACACACTTTTTATTACATTTACCGAACTTTTGACACTCTAATTAAGCAGTTTTAACGGACGACATTTACGAACGACTAACTATGAAAATCACAGCATGAATACTGAGTTCTTGTACAAGTAGAAATGCCATGACTGAAGTATAAGAAAGATTAAAAGGGTGCACAGAATGCAAAAGGGATATACGATTACCGGAAACAAATAAAACTATCAATTTAAAGTTAAAAAATAAAATAAAAAAGGACTTGCAAAGCAATAAACAAATGGAATGATCATGTTTTAATTACTTGATTTTTATAGTACCCATCTTCTTGTTTAAATTACAATGTATTTTATTTAAAAATATTCTTAAAAACTTTTAAGAATAAACATTTTCACTTTCAAGGTATATTTTTAAATTTGTTCATATTTTTTATGTTACCTTTTTAAATTTGAGATTCTCTTATAATTTAAAACGTAATTTTTTATTAACTTTATTTTTTTATTTATTTTAAATTATCATTGTATTATTTAGAGATCGACTAACCTATGTAAAATATATTTATATATTTTATTATAATTTATATATATATATATATATATATATATATATATATATATAATTTATATATATATATATATATATATATATATATATATATATATATATATATATATTTATTTATCATTTTTTTATATTCTTTCTATTTCTTATCTTTTGCATAATTTTATACATAGATTTATATATTGTTACTCTTTTAGTTTTAAATCTATATTTTATTATGATTTTTAATAAGGTTTCTTCCATACTTTTTCAGTTGTTTAATCTTTTTATGAATTGATCATTGTAAAACTCACCCATTCATTGGTAGAGTTTCATAAGAAAATGTGTTTGATTTGCCTTTTATTCTTTTTATATTTCTTTTTAAATGTAAATTATTTTATTCAGTTGTTTTAATTTGTTTTTCAAACATATTTTTTTATAAATTAAAATTTATGTATACATCGTTTGTTTATAAACCATAGTAAAGTACATATATATATATATATATTTTTTTTTTTTAATTTATTCGAGCATGTGAACATTGAAATGAATTAAATCAGAATTATTTTAAATGAAATTAAAACTAAAATTAAATAATTAACATTGAAAGTAGTAATTTAAACATTTTTTTAAATTATTTAATTTAATTTAATTTAATTAAGAAATTCAACATTTATTAAGAAATTAAACAAAATATTTTTTGGTTCAAAAAAATAAATAAATAAATAAAAATACTCCCTATAAAATTTGTGTGCCTTTTATAAAAAAATTCCATTATTGCCTGTGTTTCTAAAGCTTAACCGAATTAAACTCAAAATTTTTAATAAGACAATATACGCAAAAGTATCAGTATGACTTTTAATGAAAAGAACCTCGAATAGGTAAAAATTCTTTAAAAGGTTGCAAATATAGTATTAGAAATAAGAGGTAAAGGACAAACGTAAATTTATATTAAAAAAAAAATACATTTCGTATATTTTCATTTTGTATTTAATAAAAATAAATAATAATAATATTTAATAAAAATAGTTATATAATAAAAAATATTGGCTAAATAATACATTTTAGACTAAAAAAACTAAAATCGAAAGATTCTCCGTCACAAGTTTAAAAACTTAGAAAAAAGTAACTATGATCGTAATGCAGAATATTGGTATTGGAATCGAATACCAAATTTGCCAAACGAAAAAAATTTCCGTTCGTATCGAAACGCAGAATAGGGTTGAATATGTTCCTGTTTGTATAAAAAACCAAAACGGTAGTTTTGTTGATCCCTTACATTTTTTCAGTTAGAATTTATAAATATCGGATTACATATTTATAGTGAATTTGAACACTTTGAACTTCAATAAAAATCGTGAATATAAGTAAGTTTTTTTAAGAAGAAAAAAATGTGTACAATTGTTTTACTGTCGTTCCGTATTTATTTCCAACTAAGTTGTTAGAAATCTTTAATTTTCAGCAAATATAGGGTATTTGACGAAAAAGCTTGTAGTAATTAAGTCTTGGAAGACGAATATAATTCATATTTTACTCAAAAAAAGTAAATTATTCAATTCCAAAATATCAATCAATATCACCGATTAAACGAGAGTTACTTTTTATATTATATCGTATAACTCAGTGAGGAAATATCCAGAATTCTAAGGAAGATCTCGATTGGCATTAATCTTTTCGCTACAAAGAACAAATATACCCATCTTTGACAGGCGTTGCCAAGGCGATCTTAAATTTAATACAATATTTTTAAAAATACAAATGGCATAGAAAATAGCTTATCGGGTCATATTTTATTTTGCCACATTTATCTTTATATTTTGATAGATTAAATTTTCTTAAAAGTTCTTTTAAAAAAACTAAACATTGAATAGAGGCAAGAAACATAAGCATTCTTGTGAAAACATGAAAGATTAAAATAGCAACGGAATAATCTTAAACACTTCAATAGTATTTCTATTTTAAAAGCAATTTTATATAAAATTTTTTGAAAACTTCCAATAGATTTCAAACAAAATTATTTAGTTTCGTCCACTAAACTAGTAAATAAAAAAAACAATTGCAAGCAAACAAAAAAAAAAACTTTTACCCAAAGTCTATTTAAAGTTAATTAAATTATATTAAACACGATTTTTAACGAAAATTTATAAATATTTTTACGTTCTTAAATCATTTTATTACAAAATCAATTTATATCACATATCCGACTGTTTAAAGAGGAATATTAAAAAAATTTCTTTTTCAATGATAAGGAAATTTGCATAAAAAATAAGTTTTATTAATACAAATTTTATTAATTATATTACAATTCTAAAAATTGTGCTTAAATAAAAATTACAAAAAAGAATTGGCAGTTAAGTAATTAAACTTTTAAGTGTAAAAGATTTACAATTAAATATATATATTTTTTATGTTAAAACACAAACATTTTGATTTTGCCAGATAACCCTTTTTTATTTAATATTCTGATCTATTCCGACATTTTCTCTTGTATTGAATATATAAATTTTGAAACATAAATTATTAAATTAAATTTATTTCTCTGACATCTTTTCCCTTTAAGCTTACTTTGAGAAGGGGCAAATATTTGTGTATTTGTTATATTTATACGTACATTTATTAGGTTTTTTAAATTTCTTTTTATTTAATTTATAAATTATATTTACTAATGATTTTTTTAAATAAAGATATAAATTAAGGAAAAAATAATTTAAGAAAAATTGAATTAAAGAAAATTATGTTATTGTACTCCTTCCTCGTTTAACTATTATTAATTATTAATACAAAACTTACGAATTTAGGAGACAAAAAAAAAGTTTTGAAAACTCATTTATCCACTCATTCACAAAATTCTGTTTATTGATGTGTCTGCCTAATTATGTCATTAGACTTCTCCATGACCCAGGCAAGCATGAAATATGTAACTTGTTTTTATGTATTTTGTGTATTTTATAATTAACATTATTTTTTATACTTCTTATTGATTCTCTCTCCAAGTTTTTTACTTTGTATAGATTTTTTTCTTATTAAATTCTTCCATAATCACTTGAGTGCTGCTGCTATTATTATACAATTGAAATAGTGACATTAATGCCTAAATTGCCATTATCGGCAAATAGTTGGGCAATCGATGTGTCAAATACTAAACAATCAGAATTATGAATGGCTGAGGCTACACCTTCGTGTATGGAACGTGGCATAGCTTCCCAGGTTAAGCGTCTGCGATTACCGTTTAGCTCTAAGCGATAAACAAAATTTTCAGCCTCTTTGCGGGAACCAATAAGTTGGACAATGGCAAAGAATTGTTGATGACCATCGTACTTCTCCTGTTTCTCTAGCACCAACATGAAATGATGACCAAAACATGATTGCATCATAACCCAATCAACGGCACCCGGTAAATTGATATCAGTGGCTAAGAAAACTATATCCTCACCCTGCAGCGTTGTTATACTCTTGTGTGACATCATTAGGTGTTGCATGACTAGATCGAGAGGGCCTTGCCATTTGCAGGAGGCACCTGGACAAGGACACAAGTAGGGTCGACATTCGCAGGTCTCTTCATGTTCTGTTTTCTCTGTGTATAACAATGAAGCTGTACAGCCATAGCCCGAGTGTTTACATGGAAATTTTACATTTGAAGCTACTTTTTCCATAGCCAAATTGCGTATGTTGGCTAAAGGCCCGCGACATGTTGGACAGCAGGTAAGTTTCGAACGGCATGATACACATACTAAGTGACCGCTGGAGCATTGTAGAATCGGTGGCAGTACGTAGTCAAAGCACACCGGGCATTCAAATAACGATGTTAAATCGGTTGACATACCGACATCACCGCCACCGGCGGACGATAGCGATGAACTAGACGATGATGATGTATTTGCTGATGTAGTGCTAGTACTTGAGTTGCCTGTAGCAGTACCAGTTGGTGTTTCCCGTCGTTTTGGATTTATTTTATTAGACATTGGACTTTGATATTTATTGTAAATTGAATTTCTTTTCTTTTTTTTCTACAATTTATTCTACAGAATTATTTAGGTGTGTAAAAACTTACTATTTTCATCAAAAGTTTCCAGAGACAAAAATTTGTTTGTGGCAGTTTTTAAAACCATACATATATGTTGAGAGCTAGTAATGGTGATAGTAGTTTTAAGTAATGCAAATACAAAATAGCTTAAAATGTTGTTAACTAATCATAAAGCCTTATTGAGCTCTTTTATATTCAAATTGTGGTTTATAATCTAAAAAAAAGAGAAAAGAGAAAATTATTTATTAAATAATTGTACACATTAAAAAGTGTACATAATAGAGTAAATATACATATATTATGTTTGTATACATGGTATAAAAATAAGTTAATCAAAAACATATTCACATACATGCGTACATAACTCATTTTATTCAGTTTTATAAATAGAGGCAAACTAATAACTAACTTAATAAGTCACGCCAGTGTTTTTATGCGGTGTTTCAATAGGTGCTTTCATAGCGCAATAGCAACGAGTATGTTATAAATATAGACAGAAAGTACGACAGTGAAATAAAGGCCATAACGACTATCCATTAATATTGCGTAGGTGAGGAATAAAATTGCTGACAGTTTAATTCATTAAAAAACAATGTACAAAATCGCGAAAATAAATAGCGATTTTATACCTTTCCTTTTTATCTATTAAAAATTTATTATTGTTAAATTATTTTATAATTCTTGAATTTATTTATTTATTTATTTTTTTCAATGAGACCAGCACTCAGGGGATAACACCTACTTATGCAGTGCATTGTGCTAGTACTAGGAAAATAGGTTGTGGGAAGGAGGATAGATAGAGTAGTGTCGATGGATGTTCGATTTAAAATTGCTCATGCCGTAAGTGGCAGGAAAAACATTCGCAGGAAGATTGTTCCACAAACGAAAAGTGCGACCAAAGAACGATTTCTCCCTATAATGCGTTGTGCGATTTAATGGACCATCAACTACAAAGGGATGAGCTCTACGAGAAATACGAGTACTACGTAAAAATATATGATTACTAGGAATTAGTTACTTAATTTCGTCAGAACACATTCCGTTATAGTACCAATAAAACAATGAAACACACGCTACATTGCGATGATGCTCTAATGAATCGATAGAATTGGCTACCCTACCGTCATTAATAAGAACCTTCGCCCTCTCCTGTACGCGGTCGAGAAGCTTCAAAATAGACTTTGGAGCACCGGCCCATACATGAGAGACATATTCCAATTTGGGTCGGATATAGGTCTTGTAAATATTAAGGAGATCAGATGGAGTGAAGTAATTATTACACCGTCTTAAGAGGCCGAGACACTTCAGTGCTTCTTTCGACACTCGAAATATGTGCTCGTTCCAACGAACGTCACAATGAATTCTCATGCCCAGAACATCAAGAGCATCTGATTCCCCAATATCTACATTAGCCATAGATACAAATGACAACACACCACCACGTCTCTGTGTCAGAAAGCAAAATTGAGTCTGGCGCGCATTAAAGTCGAACCTATTCGCGCGACCCCACTCAGAGATTTTCGACAGGTCGTTTTTAAGTGTGTCGTTCATATTCCGCCTTTTCGCCCCAATCTCCAAAAGGCTCGACCTACGATCAAAAGAATATGAATGACAAATGTTGCTGTCATCTGCAAAAGAGTAGATGTGATTAGAAATGAGAAAAAGAAAGTCATTAAAAAATATTAGAAATAGAGTTGGAGAAAGAACAGACAGAGCCTTGCGGTATTAAATTAATTGAATTTATCGTATGACTTTCTGAAGTGTATTTACCGATATTGGTATGTTTATAGAAATTTTAAACTGTTTTATCGACGCAGTTGTAATGATTAATCTTCCATTTGTTTGTTATTGTCTAATGAAATTGAAGTCATGATTAGCATAAAATTAAAATTATAAATCAAATAGCTCTCAACCTCCAAACGAAGCAGACTTCTAAAATTTACGATTTACGCTTGAGCAACGTTGGGATTTATTGGAAATTTTTCATCGTTTAAAATCATCTATTCGGATGAAGCTCATTTTCATCTTGGTGGATACGTTAATAAACAAATTTGCCGTATTTGGTCTTACAGAAGCCAATGCACCCATTACGAATGACTATTTGGTGGGGTTTGTGGAGCGGAGGCATCATTGGCACATATTTCATATTTCGCAAACATTACGGTTAATGGAGACACCGGTCGCACCCAGATAACCGAATTTTTTCTTGGAATTGATGTGAACGATGTTTTGTTTCAACGGGATGGTGCGATTTGCCATATATCTCATGCCACAATAGATATCAAACGTTTGATGGCCGTTTAATTAGCCGAAATGGTGATGTAAGTTGGCCGTCAATAAGGTACGTTTTGACCCCGTTGGACTATTTTCTGTAGGGCGCCATTAAAGACAAGTCTTATACCGACAAACCAGAGACAATTGAGAATTTGAAGGCCAACAGTCATAATGTCATTGCCAAGATATGACCCCATACACTCGAAAAAGGTCAGGAAAATTGGTCCGTTTGAATAAGGTACTGTGAGGCCAGCCGCGGCAACCATGAGAATGAAATAATATTTCATTTCTAAACGGAATAATTGTACTTCAAAACAAAAAAATAAATTTGAAAAATTTAAAAACGTTTTTGTTTTTTTGCATTTTTAAATTGAAGCATTTATATTGCCCACTCTATACTTATACATATATGCAATAAAACAACTATTGTATTGAAATTGTACATCTGCCATCAAATTATTACCCTACATAAAACACATATGCGAAGGTAAGCTCACACATTCATATATATACACACATACTATTTATCCTTATATTTTATAAAGATAAAGATGAGAAATTATATGTATAGGGTCCGCCACCTAACGTTTTTTTTTCAACTAGTGCTTATTTCGTGAATGGTAACACTTACGAGTAGCTCATGTCTGATTTGGCAGATAATTAGTTTTATCCTTCTGCTGAACGAATATGGTTGTGTATACGCTTTTTTCGCTTCGCCTGCGATATACTTACAGGAGATGCCGATTTTGCCAAAAAAAAAAATCAGTTTTTCAGATGAAGCTCATTTTGATCTTGGCGGGTATGTAAAAAAACAAAATTGTCGCATTTGGGGCACAGAAAACCCGCACGCATACATTGACAACCTGATACACCCAACACGAGTCACTGTTTGTTGCGGATTTTGGTCCAGAGGCATAATTAGCAATTTTCCTTCGAAAATGAGCAAGGAGTGGCCGTTACAGTCAATGGCTATCATTATCGGGCCATGTTGAACGAATATTTGTTCACAAAAATTGAAGAGGAGGATATTAGCAACATTTAGTTTCAACAGGATGGCGCTACGTGCCACACAGCCGAAGCTACACTCGATGTTCTGCGCCCTGTTTTCAAAAAAAAAAAAATTATTTGGCGGACCCTATATTTAAAAAAATTGGTGTTTCTATACAGGAAAATCTAGACCACTTCCCACTCCTTAACACCAATCCTTAAAACACACCATTTTTTCTTCAAACAATTTTTGAACAAATTTATCTTTTTTATGCAGTTTACTATAAACTTCAAGAGAAAAAGGAAACAGAATTCATTGAATAAAAAAACTATGTACATTATCCAAACTGCTAGACATTTGTAAACTACTAGCTAGATTGCCGATTTTAGATAGTTGATTAGTTTTCCTTTCTAGAATGTTTACTAATGTTATTCGTCTTAACACTGAACGAAGAAGATTGTTAAGCAAAATTTCCACTTCTAAAAAAAAAAAAACCATTTCCGAGCCTACGTCATGACACACAAAAGCTTCTTTCTTCATTTGCCGCCTTTTAAAGGCATTTTTAACTTTGTTTTCATCAAAGTATCAAATGCGTAGTCAGAAATCTGCAGCTCTACTTTTTTTGCAAACTGTTTTCTGATTCGTCTTAATTGTGTAATGCTTTTGAAGAGTATGACTCCGTCATGTAGACTAATTTTATGAAGTGCTACTGGCGAATATACCAATTTCATATAGATTTGGTTTTTATTACTTTTAATAGATTGTTTAATAACTGGACCAAATCCTACGACAGCTAATGGAGAAATTGGAGTGACTGTAGGATATCCAATGCCCTGTGGGCCAAACTGGATGAATCAGGAACTCAATTATTCCTGGTATTAAGTTGAAAAACACTTACAATTGTCATAGAGATCGTAATAAGACATTGTCCATTACGATTGGAAACCTTTCTATGGGACAGCGGTACACTGGACTTTTGTAGGATGTTTGTAGAGGGGGATGAACTGGAGATAGTCGACCATATTGTCTACCACTTCCCGACATCGCTGAACCTATGATTTAGATGGTTAGATAGCCGATTTGGTAAAGTAACAGACCAAGATAGGTATGCGTGTGATGATTGGGTTTATTAAGGATATTCATTGGCTAAGTGATGAATGATAGGACAGAGAAGTGTTTTAGTGAATTAGGACTGATTTTTTTTTCTATGGAGAATTAGAACAGTTCCACAATTGACCATATATGGTCACCGAGTGAAGACAATTTATAATTATATTATTATCTTTGTAAACTATATTACCTAACTTAAGGCCAAACAACGCCTTTAGGCTCTGGCACGTAGAATTCGTCACGCTTTATACAACACCTTTCCCAACTGACAACTAAGTTGCAATACAGGTTTTCTTATGAGTTTTGTGACAATCAGTACGTCTCAGTCATCGCAAAGTACTAGAGTTGGGCAACATTTAACTTATGAATTACGTTGAGAACTTCGAATTTAGCTTTTTGTGTTAAATACAAAGAAAAAATTTATAAAATTAGTTCATTGAAAATCTATGCATTTATCAAATTATGTTGCGAAAATATGAGATAAACAAAATAAGTTATTGAAACTGATATGTTATCTTCCATGGTTCTTTTCTACCCTTAGGCTTTATACAATTTCATACATAGATCTTCTTGTCTCTTAATTAAATAAATTGACTGCAAATCTTTATTTCAGATGCTCTGTTTCGGAATACCCCCATATTAATGAATTAACATTAGCTTAATTAGCTTGTAGGTAGTTCTTTCCTGTATTTGAGCAAAATTTGAGGGAAACAACCAAAATTTTGTTTTTTAGTCACAAATAGTGTCAAAGGGAAATCGTATTTGTTCTAAAGGTCACACTTGAGAAATATTTGACACGAAAAAAATATTTGATCATTGTCAAAGAAATAAATAAAGCATAAATATTTGCTGTGCTGTGTTATGGAATTAGATCATACGGAAAGCATTGCATTTACTTATTTATTAAATTTTATTAAATATTACCTCTATTTTATTTTAATTTTTTTAATTTTTGAAAGCACTACTATAAATTCTTAATCCCTTTTAATTGCAAATTTATTTTAAACAGCAGTTTATATCTTGTTTATATTTGTTGAGTGTAGGCAATTGCTATAATGGAAAGCGTTAAAATGATGTACATGTACAATATTAAAAGGGTAGTAAAGTCCGATATTTTGAAATAAGAAATAAAATAATTATTTTTTAAATCTATTTCTTTTAAATTATATAATCCATTTTTATTAAAAAAACTAAGGGCAATTGTTAAAACTTGCCTTTATAGTTCGAGTTAGTAAAATGTAACTTTAGCTAAAGTGAACTTTAAAGTCACTTCAAAATTCTTTTCTTTATTAGAACCTATTGCAAAATAAAGTTAACTTTTTTTAAATATGACAATGTCAGAGCGGATACCAAATACGTTAGGACAACGACTTGTCTTTTTTATTCTTTTATAAGAAAAATCAAATAATAAAAATATATAAAAATTATAAGGGACGCCAATATGTGTTTGCATCAATTAAGGGCCGAGAGAAAATGAAAAAGATCCTATAACTGCCAAAATCTTTCAGAACAGGACTAAGATTGAAATGGAAAGTTCTGCGCTTCAAGAACAAGGGACAATTAATGATCAAATTGTTCAACACGTACATATGAGAGAGGATCAAAAGGATTTATGAAATATGCACTTGCCTTCTGTACAATATGTATTGAGTTTGTCAAAACTTCTTTTGTGCATATAGTATATTTTTATACGTTCCATTTTTTCATGCTTTATAACTAAAGCCTAATAATTTGAATGTATTCTTTTTAAATTTCAATAAAGTATCTTCCGTTTACTTACAATACATAAATAAATAATACATCGATTAAAAAAAAAAAAACTTAAATACACTTAAGGCTCAGTAAAACGCAAAACAGAATATCAAAAAATCGCTTAAGTTACAAAGTGTGTAGATATTTTTTAAAACTACTAATTTCAAATTTTTTTTAAGAAATTTTTGAGAAAAATTGTATACGAAACTTTGAGTGATTCAAAATGTCACTAGTTAACAAATTGAAAAAAATTATATATTTTGTAAAAGGATTATTCTTCTTTGAGTTTTATATTTCTTCGTTCAGAATTTTAAGTTGACTGCTTCATTAGTTATTTGATAACAAATCTACGTAGATTTTTAATAATTACAGCAAGTCATAAACCCTGTACAAACAAAAACGAAATAATTTGCTTCAAACAAATTACACTGATCTACAGCAAAAAACGCCTTTAAATAAAACTATATGGTATATAATGATTTTGATGATCTGATTGATTTCATGTTTTATGTTTTTCATCAAATATTTGCTAGAGATGTGCCCGTAGCTTAAGTCGTTGTTAACATGAAAAAAAACTAATAGGTTTTTAAAATTTTGCCTCTAATAAGATTATAATGTATAGTAGATACTATATGTAAACAATTTTTATAAAATTCTAATAATTTTTAAGAAGAAAAAGCACCAAAGATTAAACTATTTATATACATATATTATTTTAAGATGAAAATGTAAATATTATTTGATTGAAATAAATGAATTGAAGATGAGATAAAAAATCAACAAAGTACTCGTACTCATTGTATCAACATTCTCTGTCTCTAAGTTTATGTCATATAAAATATGTGCCCTAGCCTTCAAACCCCTATTTTTAAAAGAATACAGGTCATATTCTGGCATTCGGTATTGAAAGAAATTTCTAAATAAAATCTTTTAAAAGTGTACGAAGTTCCACTTGATATTGAATGCCAAAATTAGCTCGTAGTACCTTAAGGTGAAGGTATATAACACGTGTTAACACTTTAAAGCGTTTGAAACTTTTAAAAATGGCATATAATACAACACGTTTTAGAGACGACGCTTGAATCAACTAATTTGTATCAAAAATGGAGAGCAATATAAATATATTTCGTTTCTTTTAACATCATTGAATTAGTTTAGTTTTTTAAAACAACTTACACATCACAAAAATCGCAAGTCATCTTTTAAACTTTAATTGCTTTTAAAAGTTAAAGTTGATCAACTTTTTAGCGTGTTGCACACTTTGCTTGTAACCAGTTTTGGAAAAATACACTATTTCAACTTATATGACAGAAGCTTGCAATACATGACGATTATAACGCATGTTCTGTACTTCCGTCTTTAGAATAAAGTGAATTATATTTTTATTTCATTCAGGACTTTGTATTTATAAGAATTCGGAACAAATGTCTTAGATACGTGTAATATATTATAACCAAAATTTGTATTTTAAAAGAAAGTAGTTTCATTTCTAGGCATCGTAATTAAGAAAAAGTGCAGTTAGTTACTCAGAAAAAGTATGCAAACACATAAAATATTAAACTATTAATCGTTGTTTTTTAGTTTAGAGCTGTTGATTTCGTTGCATTTTTAGTTCAATTTATGTATTTGCTGTAAGAAAATTAATATCAATTTGTGAAATAACATTTTTTTGCAATGTTTTCAGAAGCAAAGAAAACATTTTTTTTTTTTTTTGGAAAGCAAGAAAAGACCGTTAAAGCAGTTGCAGAAATGGTATAGAAAATGCGTTCCTCTATCTACTATCTGGAGACTTTGTATAAAGACCCCGTTCTTGCCGTCCTTCAAAATTAATTTTAAGAAAAAGGATACATCTCATCAACTTTGTGCAGCAATATCCCTCAAAAATTTTTGAAAGCATTAATTTAATATTGAAAAGTAGTATATGTGATGGTAATTTTAGAAATATCTTAAATCGAAACAGTTATCGTGCTCGTATATAACGTAAGAAGTTTTTTATTTCATTAAATAGAGTCAAAGAAGATTGTTGTTCGGTAGAGAACTGTTATATAAACCATTAGAATTCTGGAAAAGTGTTATATTTTTGGATGAGAGTAATTAATGCATTTCTGTAATAAAAAATCGTCAATTCGCTAAAGCTAATTTGTGCGACACGGTCATACACGGTGGTGGAAGTATAATGGTTACGGGGAATGTGCCGGCCAACTAGGTATACAATTTGCAGGTTATTTAGTCCACTGCGGCCAAGAGAGCTTACTTAGACATTCTAAAGGTCAACTGGAAATAAAATTGAACGAAACTGGGTTTTGGTAGCAATATTTTATTTGAATAAAGTAACAATTTTAAGAACGCAGCCGATGTTGTAAGTCTTTTGATGCTTTACGATATTCGACAACAGTTGGGTGTGCCACCAGTCTCCAGATCTCAATTCCATTGATTATTTATGGGATCTGTTGGAGTAAAAATTTCTCCATCATGTTATAATATCAAAGATTATATTCAAAAAGTTTCGCCAACTGAATGGGAGGAAATATCACTGGAAGTCACCACAAAACTGGTTTGTTCTATGCAAAAAAGATCGGCTGTGGTTCTTAAAAGAACAGACCATCCAACTAAACACTAATTTATTGTTAATGCTGTTATAAATATCCAAAAATAAGATTTTAAGAAAATGCATACACTTTTGTACGCAGACTTTTTCTGCGTATTTTTCAGCACAATCTTAGTTGTTTGTAATTAATTTGTATATAATTAATTTTATTTGCTGGATTTTAATATTTATTAAAACTATGCAACAAGATTTAATAAAAAAAATAATTTTGTATTCTTAAGATCAGTTATTGTGTAATTTTTTTTGTTTGCATTATTTTGTACGCAGACTCTTTCTGAGTAGTGTATGCGTAGAATTCTTTTTTTTTCGTTCAATTTTTTAGTACAACAACTTTATTTCTACTTAGATAAATTTTTTAATGATTTAATCACTTGTTGTAAAAATATTTAAAACCCACGTGATAATCTTTTTGTCGTTTTTCGTTCAAATACAAGTTGCAACTAAAAACCAAAATTAAGTTTTTTGTAAACTAAGCACAATGCATTAAATTATAAACTTTAACACAAATTATAAAATTTCGTAAAACACCATTTCATCACTATAATTTAAAACAGTTAAAAAGATTTTAAAGCATCTGCCACAAACGTAACAATTTATAATTTACTAAATTATATTTTTGGTAACAAAGTGTATAAGAGTATGCATAACACCCGAATGAATAATTTGTTGTTTAAATAAATTAAATTTCTTGATGTTTTCTCTGTTTCTTTTTTTTGCAATTTAATTTTTATTTATTTTTTTTTTTTAATTCAAAAACAAACAGAAAAAAATTAAAAATGTACAATTACAAAGTTTTACATACTAAACACAAATACTAATAAGTAAATATATACAATGGCGAGCATTATCGTTTAAACGTTTGTAGATACTATATATGAGCCGTTCAGTTAACACATCCATTAATTTCACTTTTTGCATTTTTTTAGATAACTTTAAAACACAAAATGATTCTGAACTATATTATATTCAAAACCAATTTCTCTGATGTAAGATACATATTAACACTACTAAATGACAAAAATACTTATAATTTTTTTACTAGCTTCATATACATTTTTAAATTATTTTTAATTTTTCTCAATTTTTTTTTTTTATAAAGTTAATCAGTCTATGTACTAAAGGGCTTATATGTACTATAGTTAAGTAGTGCTATGTTCACACGACAACATTTTTTCGTAATTCGCTCTCTCATTCAACTCCCAATTATGAGCCTAATTACATAATTCCCCATACGTAATTTTAAGAGTTAATCGCCCAAATTATGAGTAATTCAATTACCCTATGAGTTATTAAAAAATTACCTTGATATCTAACTTATATTGTCTTTTTACCATCACCAGCTACCAAGCATAAAAAACAGACAAAAAATAACTTTATAATAACAAAAGAAAAACGTACAAAGTAATTTCAAGTCTCTTGTGAGCATGGCGAAAGTAGATGGGATGTACAAGTTTTACAAATGTCTGAACATTTCCAACATTGTATGCATATTATGCCAGTGCTTAAACCAGTAAACAACGTAAGATTAAGGATTCAATTAGACATAACTTAACATAACGCCATAAACGTTATCATAGTCTAAATAACTATAATTCTATTGGTCGGTAACGACGTTGTAGTATGTTACTACTAATGGAAAATAGTGTTGCCAATAAGGCTGGTTCGTTGCGTTGTAGCTATGGCGTTACTTTAAGTCATGTTACACGTGATTTAACATAATACCATAGCCGCAGCCATGATCGAAACAATCAATATCCAAATTATCAATTACGGCATTATGGTATTTCACTACTAATCGAATACAGTGTTGACCATTAGATTGGTGTTACGCTAGATCACGTCTAATTTTAAGTTTAGACAAAATTAGTCTTTATATTCTGTTACCTGCCGAATCATGTGTTTTTGTTTTGTTCACCAAAAACATGTATAAGTAGTTAGTTTTTCTGTTCCGTTATGTTTTGTTACGGACCAATTTATTCAAAACAAAATTTTCTGAAGTATATCTACAAAAGTTACAGCAAAAACATAACAAATTATATTTGAATAAAATTTGTGATTATCAATATAACTTTTTTAATTAACACAGAACTCTCTTTTTATGGAATTTTTTACAAAAATTTGGTCAACACGAGTTAAAAAGAAAAGAAAATTCTATTCTTACACGACTTGTTTTGTTTAACACGAATTTCAATAGTCTATTAATATTTCTCGAATCTCATAGAGAGAGATTTTTCGAAGCATGTACAAAGCGTTTAAATTAGACTCAGGACAAAACCAAGATTACAATTTTTTAAAATTGTTTAATTTTTTTCACAAAAATTTTTTACAAACGTATCTATCCCGTAAAAAAAGAATTAGGTGTATTTTTTATTTTCCGTGTTTATCAAAAACAACTCATACGTTGCCGCAAAAGAACTAACTACATCAAGCATGTAACGGAACGGCACAGAACACACCAGCAAAAGAAAGTATAGACTAACCAGGCATTTAACCATAGCAGTACGGACTTGGCACCACCTACACCATACATAGGATACACTAAATTCACATAAAAAGTAACTATGCGTAGTTTTTGTTCGATTTTTAAATTTAAATTTTCTTGGCTAAAATTGCATTTGTTAATTTTAATAACCTATATTTTATTTCATTATTGAGTGCGTTCTTGAATTCTTGTTGTTTTAGATTTAATCGTTGGGTATTTTTTCAATATTGACTTAGATTATCAACAGCAATCAAAAATATTCATTTAATCTATTACAAAAATGTTAAAATACGACACCGACGATTATGACAAACATAAAATGAAAACTATAAAGCCTAACCGCACCATTTCTGTTACCCACTGTACGTCATTCTACCTAAAGAAAACCAGATAAAATGGTAATGATTTTTTATTTTTATTTTGTAATGAAAAAAGAAGCAAAATAACAACATAAATTATAAAAACTTACATTATTGCTTGATTGGGACTGGATGGTTGGTTGCTGTGGTGGTTTGATGTATGAAATCGTTATTTTTGTAAATTATTTATTTTCATGGAATTCAGGTGGTGGTTGCAAAAGCAATATACAAATGTTTAATTTTTGTTTCTCGTTATATTGTTGTTTCATATACATATATATATATATATATATATATATATATATATATACTTTTTTTTAAATTTATGTGACTGTCTTCTTCACCAATGTGCAATTAACAAAAAAAGGAAAACGAAAACAAATATAGCGATATTAGAAAACATATAAAACTTATGTGAAAACACTCAATTGTATATGTGTATGGAGTTATAAATGCGTTTATTAAACTATACGTTCATTAGTTTATATTACGTATTTAATGTTTATATTTGAGTAATGATTGTATCACTAGCCTAACGGTAGTTGAAAATACAATATTACACACGTTGTGATTGACCTTTTTGCTGTATGAGTAAGTGAATTGGTGTGCGCAGGATGGAATTGTTTCACTTTTTTTCTTCTTTTAACACGTAAACATATGAATGTAAACTGATAATGAATTTTCTTTCAAAAAAAGTGTTTTTCACCTTTTTATAAATTATGTATTTACGAAATTGTATTGCATATGTACATACATATATGTTTTTTAATATTTAGTCACTAACAATTTCAACTCGTTTACGATTTTTTCATTTGTAAGCACGTTAGTCTGTCACACACAACAAAATAACAATAAGAACTTTTTATTTTTTTAAACTGGCATCATAGACAATTATCATCATCTGTTTTACGCTGTTATATTATGTACTGTTTACTTTTGTTGTATGAGTTTTTTATTGTACGCTTTTTTTCTTTAGCTATGGTGGTGGCAATATTTTTGTGTTATTTTCTTTTTCGTTTTATGCACAAAAAACTCGACGTCGCTGCTTTAACTTTAAGTGCAGCAGCAGAATTTATATTTTTTTTCTGCTTCCCCTTTCCAATTAAAAAAAATTGTCTTTTTTGGAAAATTATAATTTACAACAGCAGTCTACATTTATTATTAACCACTATATAATTGTAATTTTCTTTAAATATTACACATAATTATATTGATTTTTTTTATTTTAATAAATTTTCTATGTATACATTAGATTAATTTACGTTTTTAAGTTGAATTTTTCTTTTAGAATTTCTATTTTCGTCGCTTTTATAAGGATGGTTGGTCGCAGTTAATCGTATGAATGTTGGTGGTAGTTGAAGATCTTGATTTCATAACCACAATTATTTGATAATACTTTAAGAATTAATACGATTTTAGCACTATTTTTGATATTATTATGGGTTTATAATAGTTTTAAATTATTTTCTTTTAGTATTCTTTCCTTAAATACTTTTGACTTTTTCTGTGACAAAAAAAAAATATATTCAAAGTTGCGACAGCAACTAAAGGCGACTTTTATAAAAGCAACGTCTAATTCACGCCGTTAATTCAAAGAAAAACATTTAACGCCGTTAGTTAAAAATCGTGCCATCAAGAGAAAAATAAACGCTAAAATAAAATTGAAAGTTTTTTGGAGTGGTTTTTACTTTGAATTATAATAAGAGTATAAACAAGAGTATAATTAAGCAAAATATTATGGTATGAAAATTTTAATAATAAATTATATTATATATAAATTTTTTAATGATAAATTTGAATATAAATTAAATTTAAAAAACGCCAAAAAGAACTTACGCTACCAGATGGTTACGGAGGGAAAACGTAAATTAATTAATCACTTAAATAATCGCTTAAATAAATTATTTAAAATTAATTTTTTTTTAATTTTATTTCTGACCTGTATCTTTAAAAAAGCTTAACATACATAAATGAACAACCAGCAATAAGTTAAAAAATAAATAAAATCGCACGAAATTCGCTTTCATTTCAACTTTACATTTCTTGTTTTTTGGCTGAGTGGAAAACTGTCAATCCATCTTAATCAACTCTGTACAGATTGTCAGATATAACAATATAGTCAAATCTGGTAATTTGCTGACAACGAACAGATAATGGGTAATTGCCACCAGAATATACATTCATATATTGTCAGTACCCGCGGTTGTAAGGCATTTTTCATTGTATATACATACTATGCTTTTTCTATTTTCTTTGACAAGGTTGAAAGACAAAAATTATACGTTCTGTGCATTTTTCTGACAATAATCGTCTAAGCAGAACTTAAGGATACTAGCATTTAGAATGATACGTTATAATTCTTGTGAATTTTAAATACACCATGGGCCGGCATTGATAATTAGTAATGGGATCATGTATTAGGGCCGGTTTCAATCAATATTCCAATTAATTTGATCTGTTTTTGATTTTATTTGTACCCATTGTGTTTTTTTAGGTTAAGCGTCAATATTCCCACGTTAAGCGCCGATTAAGATAAAGGCCCATGGCTCTAACATGGGTGTTTTTTTGTTTCATTTTATTGTTTATTCGAATAGCAGGACATGATTTCCTTGTTATTCGATATATATATATATATATATATATATATATATATATATATATATATATATATATATATCGAAATGATAAATATATATATATATATATCGAAATGATAAATATATATATATATATATATATATATATATATAATTATTATATATATAATTATACTTATTCCAATCGACCGGTTTATTCGATATTCGAAAAACGAAGATTTTGGAAAAACCGCATATATATATATATATATATATATATATATATATATATATATATATATATATATATATATATATATATATCTATATTTGAATAAATTCATTAGTAATATACGAGTCCTTAATTACTTATATATATATATATATATATATGTATTAATTATATATATATATATATATATATATATATATATATATATATATATATATATATATATATATATATATATATATATTTGCATACAGTGCTGTTCGAAATCTGAGCAAATTTCCTTGGCGAGGCAATTAAGGACTCGTAAATTACTAATGAATTTATTCAAAGTAAAACATTTAATTTTAATCTTAGGCACCTAAATTATAACTATAATAACAAACCTTTAAATCGAAATTAGCTTCTTGAGTAGCTTAAGCAACTTTCAGTACTTTGTGTAATAAACTTTGTTTTTTATGGCCTCCGCACACCGTTTTAGTATAATTTTTATGAGATTTGTTAGAATTATTGTTAGTAATGATTGCCACTTTAATTTTAAGCTCTCCGTCAGCTTCTGCTCATTTTTAATACGACGTGGTCTAGCTCTGCACTTCAAAAATTAAGAACAATTTTATTTTAATAAAAGAACCGGTTAACCGGTTATTTAAATTGCTACTTTTCGAATTATTCGAAAACCGGTTTTTGAAAAAAGTCGAATAATCGATCTCTCTAATATGTGTATATATCCAGAGTAGTATCGTAGGTATGTATATGCAAATAGCAAACAACTTCCTAACAGCTTATATGAAACCTGTATACCATACTTTGTCAAAAACTTTGTCGTAGATTTTGATAAGTTAGATAGATAATTGGCTATATGAATTAAAGCTTGATATCATTGAAATTTTCCATTGCGATGGATAGTAAAGATGGGTAGTAAAGGTGGATAGTAAAGGGTCCGCCAATTTTTTTTATTTTATTATTTTTTTTTTTTTTTGAAAATGCTATAAAAAAAACTACTGAATATTTTTTCAAATTTCTTTTTTTATTTGAAAGTACAATCCTTCCGGTTAATAATGGAAAATAATTTCATTCAAATGGCTGCCTCGGCTGGCCATACCGTAGTCTACACGATCGGTCCAATTTTTAAGTACATTATCGATTGTGTGCAGCTGTGGCTTCACGAATATTGTCCTTTAAAGCGTCAATTGTCTCTGGCTTTTTGGCGTAACACTTATCTTTGACGGCACCCCACAAATAATAGTCCAACGGTGTCAAATAGCAGCTTCGAGGTGGCCAAACGACATCAGCTCTTCGGCTGATAATGCGATCTTCAAAAACAGGAAGCAAAACATCGAGTGTAGCTTCGGCTGTGTGACACGTAGCGCCGTCTTATTGAAACCAAATGTTGCTAATATCCTCCTCTTCAATTTTTGTGAACAAAAATTCCTTCAACATGGCCCGATAACGATCGCCATTGACTGTAACGGCCACTCCTTGCTGATTTTCGAAGAAAAATGACCTAATTATGCCTCTGGACCAAAATCCGCACCAAACAGTGACTCGGCTTGGGTGTATCGGCTTTTCAATGTATGCGTACAGGTTTTCTGTGCCCCAAATGCGACAATTTTGCTTGTTTACATACCCGCCAAGATCAAAATGAGCTTCATCTGAAAAGATGATTTTTTTGGCAAAATTTTCAAAGTAATGTCGCAATATTTCCCAGCGTTGTTCAAGCGTATACACAACCATATTTGTTCAGCGGAAGGATAAAACTAATTATCTGTCAAATCAGACATGAGCTGAGTGTTACCATTCACGAAATAAGCACTAGTTGAAAAAAAAACGTTAGATGGCGGACCCTAATTTGAGACGAATAGTAGCATTTTATAAAACAAAGAAATTTTGATTCGTATCGCAATTAGCATTTTATTGCTAATTTTATAAACATCAGACGAATTTAGAGTATACTGCCTCTAAGGGCCGCTGTGGTGTGTAGCTAATTTGCACTAACATGCGACTTAAGAAAATCCCTCAAGTAAAAGTTTAAAAGTCTAAAATTTTACGAAATTGAATAAACGACAGGCAATTCGACATATGTGGCTTTAACAATATGGCTGCTATCAACAGTTAAATTTTGGAAGTCCCTATTGGAATACTATTATTAATTTTAAAGAATAAAAACAAAAGTTCCAATAATTACCACAAATTTCAAAAAGTTTTTCGTATAAGAAAGTATTCACCACTTTGACTTAAGAGGGAATTGCTTCTGACGAAACTCGAACCCAGTTCCGAAATGTAGTTGTTTTTTTCTGCTTTAAATGCTTAATCAAAATTTATCTTTTTAATAAAAATGCTTCTTCTTCAATTTCAGAGGGCTATTTAACATCTTGCACATTTGACTATCTGACCGATAATTTCGATACACGTCTATTTGTTGGCACCATATTCTTCTTTAGTTTTGTATGCCCCACGGCAATGATTATCTACTACTACAGTCAAATTGTCGGACATGTCTTTAGCCATGAGAAGGCCTTAAGAGAACAGGCCAAAAAAATGAATGTCGAATCGTTACGTTCGAATGTTGACAAAAGTAAAGATACAGCCGAAATTCGTATAGCCAAAGCGGCAATAACGATATGTTTTCTATTCTTTGTATCATGGACACCGTATGGTGTTATGTCTCTCATAGGTGCTTTCGGTGATAAAAGTCTGCTAACACCTGGTGTAACAATGATACCGGCTTGTACCTGTAAGATGGTAGCCTGCATAGATCCCTTTGTTTATGCCATAAGTCATCCAAAATATCGTTTGGAGCTACAAAAACGTTTACCATGGTTGGCCATCAATGAAAAGGCACCCGAAACAACGAGTACGGCTTCGACAACAACACAACAACAGTCGGAACAAGGACAACAGCAGCAGACTACAGCGGCCTAAGCAAAAATAGTTTTGTGTTAATATTTTATGTTCTAGTTTAAGTTGAATGTGATAACAAATTATCGTTATATTAAATATGTATATAGTAGTCTAATAGCAATAATGATAGCAACGTTGACAACCTGGAAGTAACTGGAAAATGCAATTAAAATAATCACACTGAAGGCGGACATTGACCCATTATGCTATTTTATGGATCTGATTTCGATACTAACGGTTTAAAGGAAATATTAAAATATGACGGTTTTAAGTCATATTTAATTTACTTGAATTCTATACGCAAATGCTAATGCGTATTTATCAAAACAATACTTTATATTTATTTGTAGATATTTTTGATTTTAAATAAAAGAATAAAAATAAAATAGATTTTAATGCATATTCAAAATAAATAAAAATATTTCAATTAATGCTGAGTAGATCCATAGGATACGAGGTAAGCTTATTTATGAATTATACAATGGTGTGGAATAAAATAGAGGCAGTCACTTTTCAATATTTTAAACGTTTCCAAACGCAGTAGCTATAAAGTTTTTATTTTATTTTATTTATTTGGTCTATGGAAATTAAATTCCGTACAGACAAAAGTTATATAGTTTAAGAAAAATATAAAATTTACAAAATGAAAATTATTAATTCAAATACAATATAATTAATTTAAATGCAGTATTATTTTTCTTTTCAAAATTTCATTACTCTCAGAAAAATCAATTAAATGATCTATCTGACGAAAGGAGTCATTATTGGCATATACAGATCTGTGATATTTTATATATATTAACTGAAAATCGGAATCAACATCACCACGTACTAAATGGAATAAAAATGAAATACTTAGCATTATTCTCCGGCTTTTTAAAGTACATAGGTAGCTTAATTAGAGCGAATCTGCCTTCATATGAAAGCAGTATATATGAGTTCCATCCAAGTCTGTTTCTGTACTGATTCAATAATGTTAAAATAAGTGTGAAAGTAAGGATTCCATATAATAGATCCGTATTCAAGGATCGGTCGAACCAAAGATGTATATAGCTGCTTCGTTATATATAAATCGCAAAATTTCCTTCGACCAACGCTTTATAAATCCTAATACTCCATTAGCATTATTAACCATCATAAAAATATGATCACAGAATGTTAATTTATGCCCCAACAAAATTCCAAGATCATTTATAATAGAAACCATTTCTAGAGTTGTTCCTTTAAAGTGATAAGAAGTATCAAGCTTTTGTGAACGATAAAACCGACATGTGTTTACATTTTTTTTAATATTCAAGTCCAATAAATTAATATCATACCATTGAGAAAAATATTCGATTATAATATTTACTTGATTGCGCATCTTGGTCTAGAGATAAATTGTGAGGGAATAATGATTAGGTGATAATTATCACGATTTTGTGGACCAAAGTGCTTACCCGGAGGAAAAAAATGTTAAATCATTTGCAATGGCTAGCGTAAAGCCTAGATTTCAATCCGAAAACTTATGTGTTTTGTTGAAGAAACGTCTTTCATAGTACCATATTGTGCCAACCAATTTAAAACTGCTATTCTAACCGTTCTCTAGATATATAAATATTGATATTTACTTGTATTGGAGTATGCAAAATCAATATTTACTTTGTAAGGGAGGTGCCACAGCCACTTATTGAATTTCGCCCATATTTCGACTGATGATATTGATTGACTGCGAAGTTATTTAGACCAAATTTAGAACCCCACTTATCCAATTCCGCTCACTTGTTGACTTATGATTTGTATTGACTACAAAGTTATTTTGGCCAAATTAAGGAACTCTTACTATTACCGATTTAAAGATATAGACATATAAATAAAAATGTATATAGGCGTGGCACCTCCCAGTTGAACCAAAACCATCAGTAAAAGTACACCTTTTCAACGCATAGTTTGGTTTGTAAATCGGTTTATTGATTCTCGAGTTATATATTCCCATACAAATATCAACAAAATGCTCCTCATTTTCCATATTATGATTTTTATCGTCACTTGAAAAGTTACCAAACCATGTATCGTAATGCCTTATGTGTAGAATGACATTCGGTCTTTTGAGATGAATCTTTTCAGCGTTGTGTCGATCGTCATTTTATTTATGCGTTGATCATTCGATTTTTCACTTGCTATAACTCGGCGAGACTAAATAAGTGAGCGTAGAGTCTCCCATTCATACTAAATACGGAATTTTGCATTCACAGTTAAAGCTTTGTTATCTATTCAAATCAGTCAAAAAGCAGGAGAGAGAGGATAAATGCAAAGCAAACCGTGTGTGATTTTCCAATTTAAAATGTGGGCATTCTTTTAAATATTTCTTATGACATGTCATTCGTTGACAATGTCATTGGAAATACACTAGAACTGTTGTCTGTAATGTATAAATCTGCGTACAAACTATTTAGCATACTTTGAGGTCTATTTGTGGTGCTAAGGAGCAACGGAATTGGATTTAATTTACAGATAAACTTTTGAAAACTACACTGGTCTACAGCAAAAAAAGCCTTTAACCAAAACTATATGGACTATAATGATTTTGATGCGCTAAATTCAAATCCGTTTTCAATTTTTTTCCATCTGGCTCAAATTTTCTTTATGAGCATGGCAAATATTTCGCCCAAAATATGGTAGTCATGTCAATATATTTCATCATAACTTGAAAACAACTTAACCGATTTTAATGCAAGTACCAAATGCAAATGTTTAGGAACAAAATTTCCTATAAATCACTTGAATAACAGTTTCGGAGTTATTCATAAGTTAGTTGCGAAAAAAATGTTTCCGCGCAAAATTAGAGGAATTTTATTTTTTCAAAAAGTAAAAAAAAATTTCAGAATGAAAATTTTACATGCTAAGCACTTGAATTAAAGCTTAAAATATTGAGAATAAAGTAAGCTATATAAATCATGGCAATTGGGTGGCTATTGCTGATTTTATTCAAAATTAAATGTAGGTAATTAACTTTGACCAAAATTAGCGAAACAATTTTTTCTAAAATTAGTGGAATTTGTTTTCTTTTATTTCCAAAGAGTTATAAAAAAATTCTTAGAACATAAATTTTACATTATAAGCATTTAAATGAAAGCCAGATATGTTGAAAGTAAAATAACCCATAAAGGCAGGTACCTAACTTTGACAAAAAATGTGTTATATTGTAATATTGTTACGTTTTAACCTTTTTAAAACGTTTGAGTTCGTTTAAATTGCATTAAAATAAAATTAAACCACTTTGTTGTTGTTACAGTTTCTTTATTTACTTCACTATAACTTTATATTGTTTGTCTTAATACAACATTTAATATTAGTTTATACAACACTTTTATTTCCGCTTTAACACAACTTTGTTTATTGACAGCCAAATGATAACTAACTGACGTGTAGGTAAAGCAGCCATTTATATACTTAATCGCCTACAGTTTGGAAGGTTCAGGAATTATCGACCATCTTTTATTTCCATATTCGTTAATTCAAATGTAACGTAAAATTGGTCGATGTGGCAGTGCTGCCAAATTGATAGGGTGACATAAATATACCAAACTCCCACAATACAGTGTTGCATTTTTATTTTCGTAACACTGCCTCCCACTTAAGCCTGTTCGTCCCGAATAGGCTCATTACCTTTCTTCCCATATTTCGCAAGTTGCTCTAGATGTACCACTTTCATTTTTGATCGCGGGCTATAGTTCTTCTGTATCCTGTATACCACATCGTTTAACCTCTTGACTACCTTTTAAGGTCTATCCCAATTAGTTGGCAGCTTCCGAGACACTCCTTTCTCCGCTGTGACTTGTAGAGTAGAACCAGTTGTCCCTCATGGAAGCCCTTAGCATTTGCTGCTCGATCATACCTGGCTTTCAACCTATCACGGACCATTTTAGTCGTGTATGTATCGTTTCATGAAGTTCTTTGGTACTTTCATTTTTCTTGGCATTACCGACTGGTGCTCTTGATTTGTATTGCTGCAGTTGACTGTGGCTTGTTCTAGCTGCATCTTTAGCCACAATACATTCACTGCAGTTCGCTATTCACCCGGCGGCATCTTGCTTGCATCCAGCCCAATAATAACGCTGTTTTAATTTTTCAACTATCTTCGCCACGCCAAGGTGCTCTTCGCTATGTTCCTTATGAGACTGATTTAAAATTTCATTCATTTTTGAGGAAGGAACCACTATTAGATTGGAAGTTGTTTTGCCGTCTACACTTTCCCAGCTTCGGTATAGGCACCCATCTTTCAGCCTTAAACCATCCCATTGAGGCCAATAAGTCTTTATCAGAGGTCTATCTGCTGATATCTCTTTAATAGTAGACCGTTTGTCTTTTTCTTTAGCCGCTATTATCCTTGCCGGTACAGGGTCAATATGTTTGCGGACGACATACACATTAAAAGATTTCTCTTCAATTGCATAAAATTTACAAAAATAAATAAATTATTATTATTTTTTAATTAAAGTACGTAAATTTTTGTTGTTGTTATTATTTTTTAATAACTTGTATATATGTATAACTGTAAATAATACAAAAAATATTAAACAAAATTCTTTGCACATTAGTTATTCTTTCATTATGCAGTCATTTTGATTACTTTTTGGCAAAATGGGTATATACTAAGTTTCAGTCTTTCTAGTGTTAAATCATTCAAAATGTTATTATTTTGAGTTCGAAAATAGACCTACTGACATACTAAGTATGCTTATCATTCTGTAAAATATCGCGTGCATCGCTAGAACTATCTTAGCTATCATTCTTTACCCCTTTTTACCACCCGATTCAAATTCAAATATTTAAAATTGCCTATATTTCCTTCTAGAATGGCGTTATAGAGTCTGGTTTTTAGCGATATACAGCCTTCAAATAAACACAAATTAATTTTTATATATAAGATATATAAATAAATAGCTTTTACCCGGTTTGCTTTGTACAATACCCGCTTTTTGGCTGATGTGGAAGAATAACAAACTCCACATATAAAAAATTCCATATTTAGCATGAATGAAACGTGGCACGATGTTTTTTGTTTGAGCTCTTTGGCCGATATGGATAGATAACGCTGCTTTAATTGTTGCCGTGCCCGCATATACAAAATTCAGTTTATAGAATGAATGGAAGGCGCACACCGACTTTTATATTGCACCCAATTACTGGCTGATAATGTGTATTGTTCTTGACTATGTTTGAACCTAATTTAGTAACTTCTACTATTATCGCTTTAAGATATACAAATATCAATAGTCCAATTCTGCTTACTTTTTGACTGATGATTTGTATTGACCATGAATACTGAAACTTTATCTTTAACCGTTCTCAAGACATAAAAGTTTATATTGCTCAGTTTTTGACTGATGATTTGAATTGACCGTAAAATCAATCAGACCAAATTCTACAACTTTAGCTTTAAACGTTCTCAAGATAATTAAAATAAATATTTTCTTTGTATGGAAAGTATAACTCCCACTTGTTCACTTCCTTCCACTTTTTGACTGATGATTATAATGGCTGTGAAGTCACTTAGAAAGTTTAGCTTTAATCGTTCTCAAGATATAATTAAGTCAATATTTACTTTGTATGAGAGGTATCACGTTCACTTGTCCAATTCCGCCCACTTTTTGACAGCTGATTTTAATTGACTATATATCTATTTTAACCAAGCTTAGAGGCTTTTTGTTACCATTTTGATGATATAGAAAAATAAATATTTACTTCGTATGGGAGTGGCAGGCCAAGTTGGAATTTTTTGAAATTTATATAGCCTGTATTTCCTATCAGACATACAGAGATACCCTCTAATAATTGCAAGAAAATCGGTTTCGCTGTCTGTAGACTTCAAACAAACATACATATATACATATGGTATATACAAGCCCACATTCATTTTTATATACATATCTACCATCTATCATATAAAATATATACCCGGCATGGAGCGCCTTCGACGAAATTGGTTTTTTTTACTAACTCTACAAAATAAGTAAACAATGCTAAGATTTCACAGCGTTTTGTAATAATATTTTATTTATTCATTATTTAAGAACAACAACCAGCAACAACATGTATATCTGTTGAATAAGTTCTTAGATTAAGAGCTATAATGATGAATCTTCCACAGTCTCCCCTACAAACCAATGCATGCGACGGAATGGTATACCTACACTGATGGTTTTGGTTTAACTGGGCGGTGCCACGCCCAAATGAAACTTTTATTTATATGCCTATATCAATAAAACGGTAATAGTAAGAGTTTCTGAATTTGCCACATATTAATTTGTGTTCAATATAAATCATCAGTCACAAATTTGACGGAATTGGATAAGTGGAAGTGGCACCTTAACCATTCAACGTAAACACTGATTTTTGTATATTTAGAGAACGGTAATAGTGATAGTTTGGAATAGTAATAGTGGAATTGAATTTGGTCCAAGTAACTTCGTAGTCAATTCACATCATCAGTCGAAATATGGACGAAATTGAATAAGGGACTACGGCACATTCCATACAAAGTAAATATTGATTTTTCATATCTAGAGAACTGTCAGAATGGCAGTTTCTGAACTTAATTAGCAGATAGATATATATGTATATTAATTCCCATAACATTCCATGAAGAAACATAGAAACTTCTCTCAGTCAATGAGCTGCACCTGATTCTATTTTTAGACTCATTGAAAGGGACCGGCTCCGAACGGCAAATGCATTAGAGAATTTTTCAATGGTAGTAATACTCATAACCAGCTACTAGCTAATACATTTTATAAGTATACAACACAAAGGCTTCCAGCAACGTTGGAAGGGTTACTCTAGTAAGATATATATATATGACATTCACTGGGCTACAGTTGTGCTTATTTCATGCTTAAAGATTCATTTTAAACTGACATTAACGGTAATTAAGTAATAAATGGCTTTTATAAATTACAAAAACAATAAATATTGGGTTTTTTTATTTAATTCAATTGTATTTACTTATTGTTTAAAAATTAAGGGTTTATTTTATAAATCACTTAGTTGGTGCGTTGCGTTATTTTTATATAAATTGTTTTTGTTATAAAAGCAATTTTCATGTTAAAAACGCAACGCATTACCTAAGTGATTACAAAAAAACCCTATATGCAGGTAGATATCTTTTTAATTACAATAACTGTGGTTCAGGCAAAAAATTGTTATTAGAGGTTCTTAAATTCGCGTGGTTTTCTTAAAAGTGATTAATGTAAAAAAGAAAGTTCAACTATAAATAGACGAGTTTTGCATGAGGCATTAATCATTGAGTATTGCATACTTAATCTATCAACAACTTGCAAACGTGCGTCGCGAAACTATTACAAAAAACTTTCAATTAAAAAGCAAAAAAATCACGCAACAGTTAAATTTAAAATTTTAATAAATTTTCTTTGTAAATTTCTCGTCTTCTTCGACAAAACTTCTTCGGCTTCGATTTTTCTGAATGCAAAAAAAAATAGATCAAAACTCAACTTCAGCAATCGAAATGGAGCACCAATCTGATAGTAATAATCTGATTATGGTACCCATACTACCACCACCACTACCTACCATTACTGTAGAGAACAGCGCGGTACAAATATCAGCCATTTTATCGCATTGTACTTTCCCTTCTCCGTTATTCTTTTCCTTCTTCCAAAGCCAAGAAGATAGAGAAGGCAATCGAAAAACGGAAAGTGATGATAGTGAGACGGCGAATAAATCCGCAACACACAATATGGCTGAAAAAACCTTGAATCAAAATATCATGGAAAAAGATGAAGACAGCAAGCGTAAAGAGGAAGCTATTCCTGAAAACGTTGTAAGAAAACTGTATCATTTATTTGAAAAAATTGACCAAGTGACTTTAGAGGAAATAAAAAGGGAAAATCAATTTTCGTCCATCGATGATGAACAGGTTTCCCCAACTCTAAAACAAACTGTGTTTCGGCATGGAGCCTTTGTCTCTAGCTCTGAAGTGGCAAGCGAACAAAATGGTGATGACGTAGATGACGATAATAAAGCAGCCACTGATTATCCGTGGTGCTTCTCCTTCTTACATGATCAAGAAGAAGAAGCCAAAATTGAAGGCGACGATTGTGAGCCGGAGGATTTACCCATAGAAAGATCTGAGAAGATTTTACATCAGCACATTATTGAAGAAGATGCAAACAGAAAGCGTCAAGATGATGCTATTGCTGAAGATACTGCAGGAAAAGTGGATAATTTAGTTAAGGATCAAATGGTTTTAGAGGAAAGAAAGAAAGAAAATCAACTTTCGACACCCGATGATGGTGTTAATATATCAGATTCATCTGACAATGACATATATAGTACAAGTAACATTGAATATTATTTAACATACAAAATTGTTCCCAATGATGATACACAAACTATAATGATCTCTCCACACTCATCAGAAATAGAACATGCTATAGGCACACAAAATGGATTCCTAAATTATACAGAATTCTACGATTGTGAGCATAGAAACTTAAGTTCCCGGAATTGGAATGCTGAAATGCTTAGTTTTCATTTTTGGTATGGTGAACGGACTCCTCAAACTCTAAAACAAAATGTTTACAATAAAAATAAATCCGATACTGAAGTTCAACAGTTGGAGTTAGATGCTAAAAAAAAGTTCAAAAATTTAGAAACTGAAGACTACAAAAAATCGCAACAAGAAAATTATCATAGAACATGGTATATAGATGAAGATCAGTGCAGGGCTTTAGATGTTTATGAAAGCAAGATCGATATTGCGTATAGAACGTTATTGAAGGGAACTAGTATGGTCACAGTTATAAAACAAATTGCAAAAAACATTGGTACTTCTAGTATTAGTGAAGAATTCAATGCTTTTAGGGAATATGTTGCCTTTAGTTCTGATGAAGATATCGATGCGGTAAACGACGATAATAAAGTATCCACTCGTTTTCCGTGCTACTATTCCTATTTACAAGTTCAAGAAGAAGAAGAAGAAGAAGACAATAACAAAATTGGAGGTGACAATTGTGAGACGGCAGGGTCTGAAAAGATCTTACATCAGCACATCATGAAAGAAGATGCAGACAGCAAGCGTAAAGAGGAAGCTATTCCTAAAGACGTTGTAAGAAAACTAAATCATTTGTTTCAAAAAATTGAAACGACTTTAGAGAAAGTAATAAAAAGAGAAAATAAAGTTTCGTCTACCGATGAAGAACAGGCTTTCCCAACTCTAATGCAAAGTGTTGACTCTGGAAAAAAATCCGAGACTAAAGTTCAACAACTGGAAAAAGAAGATACAGACAGAACGCGTGAAGATGATGCAGAGAAACTAGATAATTTACTTATAAAAATTGATCAAATGGCTTTAGAGGAAAAAAAGGAGGAAAATAACATTTCGACTCCTGATGATGGTGTTAATAGATCAGCTGACAGTGAAAGTGATAGTGACAGTGACAGTGACATTGAAAATCATTTACATACTACTTCTCCATTACTCTTTTCCTTGTTCCAAAGCCAAGAAGATAGAGAAGACAATCAAGAAAGGGTGAGTGATGATAGTGACAAAGCGGGTGTATCTACAGCACGCGATATAGCTGAAAATATTTTAAATCAACATATCCTGGAAAAAGATGTAGAGAGCAAGCGTAAAGAGGAGGCTATCCCTAAAGATATTGTCAGAAAACTACATCATTTATTTCAAAAAACTGATCAAATGACTTTAGAGGAAATAAAAAGAGAAAATCAATTTTCGTCCACCGATGATGAGCAGGATTTCCCAATTCTAAAACATAGTGTTCACAATGAAAATAAATCATTGGGTGCTGAAAATGTGTACCAATATATAGAAACTAATGATTCTCTGGCATTTGCAGCCAACAAAGAATCACAACCACAAGAGCGTGCTAAAGAAGATTATCGTAGAATATGGTATATTGATGAAGCTCAGTACATGGCTTTAGATGTTGATGAAAACAAGTGCGCTATAACGTATATAGCGGCCTTGGGAACTAGTAGAGTTGCAGTTATAAAACAAATCGATACAAGCTCAGATGAGATGGAAGACATTGGCAGCAGCCGTAAACAGAGAACAAGACGTCTACGTAAGCGTCGAACCACCAGTATTACAAAAAAATTTGCTGCTTGTCATGAAAATATTACCTCTAGCTCTGATGAGGAAAAATAACAATATAATGATGTGCTAGATGTCGATAAAAAGAGTATCGCAAGATCAAGATCAAGAAGAACAGAAAGGCGAGAATAACGAAAGAAATGATGACAATTGTAAAAGGGATAATATACCCACGGCATTAGATATGCCTGAAAAGATTTTAGCTGACCATACCGTGGCAAAAGATGCAGAAAAAGCATCTGAAGATGATGATATTGCTGAAGACATTATAGGAAACTGGATTATTAAAAAAAATACCAAACGTTTTAAGGAAATCTAGATGTAATTTTTGTATCAAATAAGATAATTTTGTGCTTTTATTTAATTATTTTTAGTTTTAGTTTAACGTTGATTTAATTTGTCATTGTAAAGGATTTTAAAGATTAAAGTAAAACAATTATAATTATTGAACGTAAGATTTATAATTATGATTTTCCGTTTTTTATAGATCAAACTACAACTACAACATAAAGCCAAACTTAATTTTGTTTAAAAAAAAAAACTAATTCATAAGAAGTTTTCAACAATGCTTGAGAAACATAATGTTCGTACAGGCAACATAAATGTTCGTACAGGCTATTTGGTATACTTTGAAGTCTATTTTTCTTAATGTTTTTTTTATTATTATTAATATATACATATGTATACATGAATATAAAGTGTCTTAGCAGGTAGAGGTATTAAAATTTTTCAATATAATAAATATTAATAATGACGAAACAAAGGCCGAAAAACTTAATTCTTATTTTATAAACTCCATACAAGACTTGAAGCAACATATTACTTTTATCCCAGGAGAAAGTTGGAATAAGTTTAGGTCACTTCGACGCCATCGTAACTTTTTTTAGACTTCAGCATACTAACATCAGTGAAACTCGGAAATTAGTTGAAAGATTAGATGTGCAGAAATCACCTGGATTTGATAATATTTCACCTAAATTAATTGTTGAATGCCGTGACGAATTGGTTCCATATTTAGTTAATATTTTCAATAATACAATTAATACATCAATTTTTCCCGAATCATTGAATATTCAAATAATAAATCCAATTCCGAAATAGCCCAACTGTAGTTCTATCAATAATAGATAACATTTTTGAACTTATCTGTAAACAATTGAGAGCATATTTAAAAGAGGAAAATCTTCTAGCAAATGATCAATATGGTTTCCACAAAGAATGTGGTACCGATGAGGCTGTTACCAATGTCGTAAACTATATTTGTGAATGTCTGTACAAGGGCTATGCTGGTGTTGGGGGTTTCTGCTACGATTTTACTAAGACATTTGATCTAGTAGAACACTCAATTTGAATGGAAAAATTATCTTCTTATGGGCTTAAGGGACGTGAGCTTGCATACTTTAAGAGCTATCTTACCAACAGAAAACAACTTGTTGAAATGAATTCGAAATGTAGTTCTATGAAATATGTAAAGTTTGGGGTGCCTCAGGGCATTGTTTTGGGTCTATTGCTATTTAAAATCTATATTAATGACATACAGAACATCAGATTACAAGGAAAAATCTTTATGTATGCAGATGACTTATATATTTTTTATCCATAGAAACAAGGAAAAGTACTGCAATCATCCATTACTCATGATGCAGGATTAATTGAAAAGTTCGCAAGAATTAATAAGCTTGTTTTAAACTCAAGTAAAACAAAGTCATAAGGTTTGGACCACGTCAGTGTCAAAATGGTGATTGTATGGTGATAATTGATGGGAAGCAGATAACAGAAGTAAACGTTGTAATATACTTAGGGGTACACCTACAAAGTAATCTTGTTTGGCAGTTCCATAGTACATGAAATCTAAAATATCTCCAGTTGTTGGCATTTTATACAAACTTCGAGATAAACTTAATGTAGGTTAAAAATTTATTATATTTAATTCCTTGATACAGAGCAATATTAATTATCTATCTCTTGTTTATGGAGATAAAAGGAATGCCGATTTAAAATCCTTGCAGATTTTACAAAACCAGGCTTTAAAAAATGTTTATAAGCTGCCGAATACATTTTCCACCTTGCTTTTATATAAGAATGTGGCGCGTACTGTTTTGCTTATTTATGGAGTGCACAAAATGCAACTTCTTACTTATGTATATAAGATTATGCACAACATCGGATACCACACGATTAGATTGCAGATGAACCAACAAAATGTAAGCACTAGGCAAAGATCCAATCTACAGACAGTCAGGTGCCGTTTGGAAACTACTAAACAACGAATTGAATACAACGGTTATTTGCAGTATAATAATTTGCCAATTAATATTAAAAGTTCAAACCCAATTTCCATATTCAAAAGAAGATTGAAACAATATTTGTTACAAAATGTTGATATGCTTCTACTGTAGAACACTCCTAAAATATGTATGTTAATCTTAAAATAGTTTTAAATGGTTCGCCATCTAACCTTTTTTTTTCAACTAGTACTTATTTCGTGAATGGTAACACTTAGCTCATGTCTGATTTGACAGACAATTAGTTTTATCCTTCCGCTGAACAAATATGGTTGTGTATACGCTTGAACAACGCTGGGAAATATTGCGACATTACTTTGCCGATTTTGCCAAAAAAATAATCTTTTCAGATGAAGCTCATTTTGATCTTGGCGGGTATGTAAACAAGCAAAATTGTCGCATTTGGGGCACAGAAAACCCGCACGCATACATTGAAAAGCCGATACACCCAAGACGAGTCACTGTTTGGTGCGGATTTTGGTCCAGAGGCATAATTGGGCCATTTTTCTTCGAAAATGAGCAAGTAATGGCCGTTACAATCAATGGCGATCATTATCGGACCGTGTTGAACGAATTTTTGTTTACAAAAATTGAAGAAGAGGATATTAGCAACATTTGGTTTCAACAGGACGGCCCAAGTGCCACACAACCGAAGCTACACTCGATGTTTTGTGCCCTGTTTTTGAAGATCGCATTATCAGCCGCAGAGCTGATGTCGTTTGGCCACCTCGGAGCTGTGATTTGACACCGTTGGACTATTATTTGTGGGATGCCGTCAAAGATAAGTGTTACGCCAACAAGCCATTGGTGAAATACAGCTGCACACAATCGATAATGTGCTTAAAAATTGGACCGATAGTGTAGGCTACTGCATGGCCAGCCGAGGCAGCCATTTGAATGAAATTATTTTCCATTATTAACCGGAAGGATTGTACTTTCAAATAAAAAAAGACATTTGAGAAAATATTCAGTAGTTTTTTTTATAGCATTTTCAAAACAAAAAATTTATTTGGCGGACCGCACGGGTTATCTAGTAATTTTTTATTGACTGTTTCAAAATTAATAATTAAAAATTTATACATCTCGTAGATATGTACATATGTATGTAAATAATAAAAAAATGAAAAAAAAATATGTAAAAAATTATTTTTATTTCAATATTTAAATGTTTTTAAATTGCAAACATAAGAACTTAAAGAGACTAAAGAAGACCTGTTTGTTGGAGAAAGAAGCATTTTTGCTTTAATTCAGTTGGAGTTTGCTTCACATCCATATTCTAGAAGCTGACACTTTATTGCCTCATATATACATATGTACGTATATACATTAGGGTAGTCCTTATTTTACAACTTTGTTATTTCGGGCGTAACTACCCCTAATGTTCGTTATAATTTAAAAATATGGTGTGAAAAATATTATAACGATTGGTTTAAATTGATTTAAAAATAAAATTTGGATTTTTATTAACATTATATTTATTCATTATATTTATTGTACGTACTATTTGAACTATACGCTACAATTTGAACCATAAATTGCTTTTCTGCTTCATTTTGGGATAAAACTAGAATAAAATCTTGCATTAGCTTAACTCCTCGCTCTGCCAAATCAATTACAACTTTCATATTTCGAACGATATTAAGGCCAACGTCAAAACTAGGTTCATTTTCCAAATTTTTAGATCTTTGATCAAAAAGTCCGTTGGAATACCAAACCTTAAGAAAAATTATGTGATTTTTTGATATAAAATATTCACTATTCTTGTTAAGATATCGATTGACCAGTTTTTTTTAATTTTTTTTTTTTTTAATTTTTTCCATTACATTTTTCTTCTCATATGCTACCTTTAGATCAAAAAAAGGCCAACGCTGCTATTTCTGGAGTGAAATACCACATATAATTATTTAATTTGCTTAGTGACGCACGACTTATCATGTCATCAATACTTTTATAATCATGGAAATCTATATGCAATTTTAAATCCTGTATAGGGGCCTCTGGTGCAACAAATGACCCTAATACATACTAATTCTAATTGTGTCATTTTAAATTCATTTTGAAATAGATACAACTGAATGCCATAAATAGCTTTCGACATGCAACGGACATGATGAAATGCTCCAGGTTTTTTGAAAGTAAATAGGGAAACTGTTACACCAAGAAAAACTATACTTATCAAGAAGTTCTTTATAATCATCACGTAGTTGTTTTACTTTAAGACGTTGTGATGTAAATTTAATAATCTCAGATACACTCCCAATTGCATTGCTCACTTTCTAATCTTTAATTCCAGTCGGAAAGTTAATTTTATCAATTTTGTTACAAGCGTCGCTAAATCTGTTGAATAATTGAACAGTATGGTCTAATAATTTCTCAAAATAATTTCATAGATGTGATGTTTGCATGGTAAATATAAAACGTCCTTTCCGATCGCTTTCTCTAAAAAAAACACAAGCACCTTGAAGTCAACATAAGTTACAAGCTGTGGTATCGTAACATAAAGCTTCTACTTTTTCAATTAGATTGCATTCTTACAATAAGTCATAAACTACTTTCGCTTGTTTTTTACCTGATCCACATGCTATTGCTGGGATTCCAAGTAATTTTTCTTTACCATTGTATGATATGACTACTGGAACTCGATCAATAGATTTTTTTCAATTAACGATGGCAAAATTTTACCACTTCAGTGAACGGTAAATCCACCAATTTCTTCATCATGAAATTTATTTTTAATTTTTTGTGCAATTTCAACTCGAAGTTCTGAGCGTATTTTGTGAATATTATTACTTTTATTTATTATTAACTCATCTACTTCGTGATTTTGAGCTTTAACAGTTGCTACAAGTATTCGCACAGCGTTACGGTCACTAATTTTACATTTGTCCAAAACTGTTACAAGATTTTAGGTTATAAGATTTATTTTCCCTCGTTTTCGTTTAGGTTTGTTTAGTGGTGAATCATCTTCCGCGTTCTCAGCAATACACTACTCAGTTATTATAATTCGACATTATTTTCTAGAATAGGGGAATTCCATTAACATATGAAAAATCTTCACTAAAACTTTAATACTAGCAAATTTTCCATCGTCTGGGATATTAAAATATATGTATCATTGCTTTTAGACTATTATCACGATATACATACATGTAAACACACATGCTATACTTGTCGCATCAATATTTAAAATCTAGTTCTACAAAAGTTTTTATAATCAAATTGTTTGTGACAAATCACAGAAATTACCGTAATTTTAATAAAGTTATAGCAAAATCTCTATCGTATTCTAAAGCAAATGAAAAAAATTATTTTTTGAATTATTTCACCAACAGGGGCCACTTTGAGACGTGGTGCATAGTCTCCCCTTTGTCCGACGCACGTAATTATTTGCAATACGTATTTTTACACAAAACCTTACATTTTCGGGGGGAGTTACGGTCTCTAACTGGAAAAACAAAATTCTTTAATACATCTAAAGATTATTGATGTGTTCCAACCATAATTCAAGCTCTTTTTTTCTTAACTACTTAATCAAATTTTATTTGTATGCATATACTCGTAGAATAGGATAGGTTATGATAGGAAGAAATAGTAAACTCAAGCAGACATAGAGGCTTGATACCATCTAACACTATATGTACATGTACATATGTAACAGAACTGGTCAACAAGTCCAGAATAAGCAGTCCTGACAATCTGCACATAGACTTCGCCTGGAATCACATATCCCTAAATTAGGTAGGAAGCTAACCATACAGCATACACACATACATACATGCAAAGGAATTGTTTTTAAATTTAAAAAATAAAATGATTAATTTTTATAAAATTTTTCACGTGTTGTTATTGTATGGGCAAACATTTCAAAATTAACTTGATTAAATCAATATTTGCTTTAACACCATAGTCTGAACACCGTATAAGAGAAGTTTATAATCCAATATTTACTATCAATTATTATACAAAAATTGTTTTACTTTATTCTTTAAAATGGCAAACTGAATCAACATTAAACTAAAACTAAAAATAATTAAATAGAAGCACAAAATTATATTATTTCATACAGAAATCACACCTACATTTCCCTAAAACCTTTGGTAATTTTTTTTAATAATCTAGTTTCCTATAATGTGTTCAAGAATATCATCATTTTCTGGTGTTTTTTCTGTATCTTTTTCCACTGTGTGGTCAGCTAAGATCTTTTCAGGCATGTCTAATGCTGTGGGTATATTATCCCTCTTACAATTGTCAAATTTTATTTTGCTATTGTCTCCTCTTTGTTCTTCTTGATCTTGAAAGAAGGAGAAGTACGATTCTTTATTATCGTCATCTACCACATCAGCATATTGTTTTTTTTCCTATATATTTACACCATCATCGGGAATCGAAAAATGATTTTTCTCCTTTTTTTCCTCTAAAGCCATTTGATCAATTTTTGTAAGCAAATGATCAAGTTTCTCTGCAACATCTTCAGCAATAGCACCATCTTCACGCGTTTTGTCTGCATCTTCTTTCATGATGTGCTGATGTAAGATCTTTTCAGACCTTGCCGTCTCACAATTATCACCTCCAATTTTGTTATTGTCTTCTTCTTCTTCTTCTTCTTGAACTTGTAAATAGGAATAGTAGCACGGAAAACGAGTGGATACTTTATTATCATCGCCTACCGCATCGATATCTTCATCAGAACTAAAGGCAACATATTCCCTAAAGGCATCAAATTCTTCACTAATACTAGAAGTACCAATGTTTTTTGCAATTTGTTTTATAACTGTGACCATACTAGTTCCCTTCAATAACGTTCTATACGCAATATCGATCTTGCTTTCATAAACATCTAAAGCCCTGCACTGATCTTCATCTATATACCATGTTCTGTGATAATTTTCTTGTTGCGATTTTTTGTAGTCTTCAGTTTCTAAATATTGGTATTTTTTTCCAGCATCCAACTCCAACTGTTGAACTTCAGTCTCGAATTTATTTTTATTGTAAACATTTTGGTTTAGAGTTTTAGGAGTCCGTTCACCAAACCAAAAATGAAAACTAAGCATTTCAGCATTCCAACTCTGGGAATTTAAGTTTCTCTGCTCACAATCGTAGACGTCTGTATAATTTAGGAATCCATTTTGTGTGCCTGTAGCATGTTCTGTTTCTGATGAGTGTGGAGAGATCGTTATAGTTTGTGTATCATCATTGCGAACAGTTTTATATGTTAAATAATTTTCAATGTCACTTTTACTATATCTGTCATTGTCAGATGAATCTGATATATTAACACCTTCATCGGGTGTCGAAAGTTGATTTTCTTTCTTTCTTTCCTCTAAAGCCATTTGATCAGTTAGTTTAACTAAATTATCCACTTTTCCTGCAATATCTTCAGCAATAGCATCATCTTCACGCTTTCTGCTTGCATCTTCTTCAATAATGTGCTGATGTAAAATCTTTTCAGATCTTTCTATTGGTAAATCCTCCGGCTCACAATCGTCGCCTTCAATTTTGGCTTCTTCTTCTTGATCATGTAAGAAGGAGAAGCACCACGGATAATCAGTGGCTGCTTTATTATCGTCATCTACGTCATCACCATTTTGTTCGCTTGCCACTTCAGAGCTAGAGACAAAGGCTCCATGCCGAAACACAGTTTGTTTTAGAGTTGGGAAAACCTGTTCATCATCGATGGACGAAAATTGATTTTCCCTTTTTATTTCCTCTAAAGTCATTTGGTCAATTTTTTCAAATAAATGATACAGTTTTCTTACAACGTTTTCAGGAATAGCTTCCTCTTTACGCTTGCTGTCTTCATCTTTTTCCATGATATGTTGATCCAAGATTTTTTCAGCCATGTCGCGTGCTGCGTTTTTACTCGCCGTCTCACTATCATCACTTTCTGTTTTTTTATTGCCTTCTCTATCCTCTTGGCTTTGGAAGAAGGAAAAGAATAACGGAGAAGGAGAAGTACAATGTAATAAAATGGCTGATGTTTGTACCCCGCTGTCCTCTACAGTAAGGGTAGGTAGTGGTGGTGGTAGTATGGGTACCATAATCAGATTATTACTATCAGATTGGTGCTCCATTTCGATTGCTGAAGTTGAGTTTTGATCTATTTTTTTTTTTTTCGTTCAATGGTGTGGGTACACGTAATCGAAGAAGTTTTGTCGATGAAGATAAAAGTTTGCACGAAAATTTATTAAAATTTTAAATTTAACTGTTGCGGAGATTTTTTTGCTTTTTAATTGAAAGATTTTTGTAATAGTTTCGCAACGCACGTTTGCGAGTTGTTGACAGATTAAGTGTGCAAGACTCAATGATTAATACCTCATGCAAAACTCGTCTATTTATAGTTGAACTTTCTTTTTTACATTAATCACTTCTAAGAAAACCACGCGAATTCAGGGACCTCTAATGACAATTTTTTACCTGATTAATCTTAAAGAACTAAAATTATTGAAATTAAAAAGAAATCTACCTGCAATATAGGGGCGTTGCGTTTTTAATATAAAATTTGTTTTTATAACTAAAGCAATTTATATAAAAATAACGGAACGCATCAGCTAAGTGATTTATAAAATAAACCCTTGATTTTTAATTCAATTTTTTTGTAAATGCATTTAAATTAAAGGAAAAACCCAATATCCATGGTTTTTGTAATTTGTAAAATTAACTCTTAGAAAAAGCCATTTATTACTTAATTACCTTTAATGTCAGTTTAAAATGAATTTTAACACATGAAATAAGTACTCCTATAGCCCAGTGCATGTCATATACATATATCTTATATGTATGATATAATGTGTTTTTGTATATGTATATCGTTGTATGTATGTTTGTTTGAAGTCTACAGACAGCTTAGCGGCCGAACCAATTTTCTTGAAATTAATACAGTATCTCTGTACATGTGAAAAAAAACATAGACTATATAAATTTCAAAAATTCTAACTGGTTATACCACGCCCATACAAAGTATATATTTATTTTCCTATATGTTTAAAATTATAACAGTAAGAGTCTCTAAATTTAACCCAGATAGCTTTAAAATCAATCCATATCATCAATCCAAAGGTGAGCGGAATCGGATAAGTAGGTGTGGTTCTTTACATATAAAGTAAATAGTAAGTTTTGTTTAAAGGTCTGAATGTCTTCGTATTCAGTACAAATCATCAGTAAAAAAGGGCGTAATTGGATAAGTGGGCGTGGTACCTCCCATATAAAGTAAATATTGATTTTTGTATTTCTTGAGCACAATTAAAATGTTAGTTTATGAATTTGGTCTAAATGTGTGCGTAGTCAATACAAATCATTAGTAAAAAAATGAGCAGAATTGGATACGTAAGCGTTCATCACCCAAAAAATAAAATAATAGTTTTTGAATATCTTAAAAACAATAATAGCAGAAGTTTCTAAATTAAGTTCAAGCAACGTCGCTAATACATATCATTAGTCAAAAATCGATAAGTGGGCGTGGCACCTTCTATTCATAATAAGTGTTAATTCCCATAACATTCCATTAAGGAACATGGGGACTTCTCTCTCAGTCAATAAGCACTGCACCCGATCCTATATTTAAAATTCATTGACAGGGACCTACAGTTTAACGCCGGCTCCGAGCGACAAATGCATTAGAGAAGTTTTCAATAGTAGTAATACTCATAACCAGTTACTAGCTAATGTTATGAGGTGATACTGCTGTCGAAAAACTTTTTCTTTTTCAAGATGGTCTGGACCTGGTATTGGTTTCATTCATTGATTCGCGAGTTATTGACGTTAGAGGGAACCTCTTTGTATTGCATAAGTTTTACTTGAAAACGAAGTTTTTACAGCATTTCAACTTTGTGAAAGTTAAAAATTATTTTTAAAATAAAACTGTGTATATAATAAAAAGCATATAAAAAGCCTTCATTCTGGGCGGTGCCACGCCTACATAAAATTTGTATTTATATGTCTATATCTTTAAAACGGATATATATATCTCTAAATTTGGCACAAATAACTTCGTGGTCCATAAAAACCATCAGGCAAAAATTGGGCCGAATTGGATAAATGGGAGTAACACCTCCCATAAAAAGTATATATTAATTTTCGTATATCTTTGGAACAATAACAATGGAAGGTTCTAAATTTGGCTTAAATAGCTTAGTAGTTAATACACATCATCGAAATATCCTAAAGGGAAGGAGTCCCACTTAGGCCAGATATTCCGCCCATTGTGATGTCACAAGCATAAATGCCAACTCAGGGATCAATCAGTTTCCATAGGAAACCATTTAGCCTCTAAAATAAATCTCGCAATTGCGACCTCCCTTATCCTGGAGAGTTCAGTCAAAGATGACAAAAAGTAGGAGTTCAAGAAACTTCGCCTTCTGGCAGCAAGAGCCGGACATTGGCACATAAGGTGAAAGACAGTCTCCTCCTCCTACTCTTCGAAACCACAACTCCTGCAAAAATTCTTCGAGGAATGCCAAGTCTATCGTCATGCCTTCCGATCAGACAGTGACCCGTTAGGACCGTAATTGTGCGGTGTATGGCCACCCGACTTAGGGAGAGAAGACATTTAGTCCTCCTTTCGTCGAGGTCGGTGCAGCAGAACCTGGCGATAACGTACGAGCCCTCTGCTGCCAACGATATTGTGCGTCGACATAAACTGACCGGAGAATATCCAGCTTAACCGAGGCAATCGGGACACGAATGGTAGGCCTTTGTTCGAAAGTATCAAGATCAGTACTCATCCTGGCCAATTCGTCAGCAACGCAGTTCCCGACGATATCCCTGTGTCCCGGAACCCATATAAGAGTTACCTTCGAATGAACCGAGATTTCCATAAGAAACCTGCGGCATTCGTGGACTAGGATAGATGTCGAGGTGACATTAGCGAGAGACCTTATCGTAGGCCAACTGTTCGAAAAATTCAGAAGATTCTCAGAGAGAATCTCTCTGTCCAACAAGCAGTGCACGGCCTTCAGTATGGTCATGACCTCTGCCTGGAACACACTGCAATAATCAGGCAACCTATAAGATAGTCCACTCTGCCCCGCATCTTAGAGCTGTCGGTATAAACCTCAAGGGAATTCTGAGGAAACGCCCGTTCATCAGACTTCCCTCGTAGGTATATCAACGTGAAATATGCTATCGAGAAAATTATGAGGGATCATGTAATCGATCCGAAGATGTCTGAGATCCACAATAATCGCAGCATGACCAGAGTCCAGATTTGGCCAGAAGTTAGCTACATTTAGCCTTACCGCCACCGACTTAGTCCTTTGCTTGAGAAGAAGGTCGGTGGGGAGCCAGTTATGCATAGCAGATAAGGCCATGGTTGGAGTAGATCGGAGTGCACCGGTGATCAGGACGACAGCTTGTCTGCGCACCCTGTCTATCACCTTACAATAATACTGATATCTACACACCGTCCACCAGATATGAGCACCGTAGATTAGAGTTGGTTCTACCACGTCCTTATAAAGCCAGTAGTTGATGGCAGGTCTATGACCCCATATTCTGCCCACGGCCCTTTTACAAGCGTAAAGCGCAATGTTCGCCTTCCTCACCATATCCATTACATTGTCCCTCCAGGTAAGCTTGGGTCAAGAATAACCCCTAAAACCTTACCTTTGTGAACAGAGAGAGTTGAATACACCACCAAGTCTCGGCATATTAAATACAGGTATCTTGTATAGTCTGGTAACGAGCATCAACTCTGTTTTATGGGGGTTGACGCTTAAACCGCACGACAAGCACCATTCCATAGCAAGTTTGAGGGCCTAATTACAACTCGATGAGAGGGTATGTGGATCGATACCCTACACTAAAATGGCCAGGTCATCCGCATACCTAAAGACCCTAAAACCACATCGCTGCAGATTCCCCAACAGCCCTTCTACAGCGATGTTCTACAGCAAAGGCGAGAGGACTCCTCCCTTACCAATTTAGCCTCACCAATGAAGGCTGTAATAAGCCTCTCGGTTAAAAGACCCTGCTCAAACTTTACCACACATTCGCTCACAATACGCGCTCTGAGAGCTCCAACAATCGCCGTCGAATGGACATTGTTGAAAGCCTCCTCTACGTCGACCGACCATTTGTGTAGACGTGTTGAGCACTATTGGGTAGCGTAGGAAAGGATTTGGATCCAGCTTGCACATACTATCATATATCTTCATTACATAGAAAAGCTCATTCGGATTTTCATTGAATTTATAAACTTATAACAAAAGAAAAACAAATTTGTAATAGTAAAAATGTATGTTAAAGTTACGAAACAGGTTATTCAATAAGTCCGTAGGATAAGTAAGAAAAAAACAAAATTTTGACAAACCTCGATTTTATTATTCAATATAGTTGCCTTCGACCGCGACACAACGAATAAAGCGATTTTCCAACTTTTCGATACCAATCTTTTAATACGATTTCTCTCACTCTTCAAAATAGGCCTCAGTTTCAGCGACTACTTCATCATTGGACTTAAATTTCTTTCCAGCAAGCATTCTCTTGAGATCTGAAGACAGAAAAAAGCCTCTAAATCTGGATAATACGGTGCATGGGTATGCAATTCAAAGTCCAACTCGTTCAGTTTTGCCATCGTCTCACGCGAGTTATGGTTTATCCCAATATAAAATAAAAAAAAACCAACTTTATTTTTCTGTAGCCAAATTATAATTGATTTTATTTAAATGTTCTTTTACAAATTAAACTTATTGTCTAAATATAAAAGTGCTTATTTTACTAAATTGTTTTTTTTTTAATTAATTTTTTATAATTTTAAAGTTAGGTTCAACAAACTGTTTAGTAATTAAAAAAATATTATGTTAAATTATTTATGTAAAAAAAAGGATAAAATAAAATTGCTTATGCGATTATGGGGTTGAGTAACAATTTATGGAGTGCTTATACAACTATTTATTCTAGATGGTTTTGTTGGTGCATCTGTTATTGTTGTTATTATTGTTGTTGCTGCTGCTTCTGTAAATCGCGTCACCCACTTTGAACAGAGCTTTCGGATACCCAAATGTTGGTGTAAAATGGTAAAAACACTAACTTCTGATGCTCGTGCACCTTTAATTTGCGATCGTTCATAATCAATACATGGTTTTTTATGTTTTCTGGAATAACAGCCTCATTTGGGCGTCCATTGGACTCTGCATTATTAATGCTGGTACGACCACGTTTAAATTCAGTAAACCACTTCTCTACCATTTTTTCGGATAGTGTTTTCAAGCCATTGTGCGGTTTCCACTGTATTTTGTTTTTTTTTATCAAAAAGCAATTCTTTAGCAAAACTTGTAATTCACTTTTTCGTTTTTTTTTTTCAAAATTTGTCTCACACAAAATGCTATAACTCACGAATCAAAAGTCAGACTGCTGTCAAATCTATACACGTATCATTTGAAGGTTAGTACTAATTAAAAATCAAATAGACAAAATTCTAGTAACACCATCAATGTGTCATCCTATGGACCTATTGAATGACCTGTTGTATTAATTTTCACGGATATATGACTAATATCAAGTAGAAATATTTGTTTACTAAAAATCTTTTCCATTAGGCCATTAAATCAATTATAAAGTTGAAAGAGCTTACAGTGCCAATACTTTAGTGCATCACTGTATGTTTGTATCAAAGCAAATACATTTTTTCCGCATTTTAAATTTTCCGTAGAAATTATGAAGAAAATGTACAACTTTTTGTTAAAAAAAAACACTTGGCCTGGTTTTTGCAATGCGCTGCTGTGTTTGAAAACATCAAGTATCGGGCTTAATTGTTTAGTTTTCTTTATAGATACATACATACATATATAGAACATTTGCGCTTCTTGTAAGAAGCTTAAAGTAAGAAAGAAATCCTAAGATTTGTAAGCCTGAAAATGAGCATTTACATGATACCACGCTGTGCACAGTACTTTAGCGAGAATCTCTATCATTTTATAAGAGGCCCCATACTTAGACGAGTTATTTGTTACTATAATAAGTAGATCACTAAAGAACGAAAATTTTTCTAATCAGTAATTAATTAAGCAACGTCGGGTTATATGCATATGTAAAAGTTCACTCCGATAGTGAATTTATCCTAGAAAGGCGGGAAATATTACATACCTAGAAAGGCGGATAGGGATCATTTGACTCAACTAATTATCAATAGATTTTATTAGCGAAAAATTTATTAAAGAGTTTCGAAAATTAAGATATAATTTTAATTTTAATAAAAAAATAAATTTTTGTCAGATATTAAAAATATTTGTATTTGCGTTTATTGCAAATACATAGGTTCCGGTTAAAAATGAAAAATTATGTTGGTCAAATGTCCCCGCCTTACTGGCTCGGCAGGCTTCTAATCTTTTACAAAAATTATCAATCACGTTTTTCAATACTCGTAAACTGTTGTCAGTGGTTGATATCTGCTCGATAATGTTGGTTTTAAGCTCATGAACTGTTGCAGGACACTTTGTTGTACAGCACAATCTTGGTGGTCAATTTACTCCTCCTCTACGAGAAATAAAGCGATTTTCGAAATTTTCTTTCAAAAGATATATGGTTTGTCTTGCTGTGTGACAAGCGGCACCATCCTGTTGAAACCACATATTCTCTACGTCCAAATCATCAACTTTATGTCACAAAAAACTTCTGATCATCTGCCTGTAGCGATTTCCATTGACCATAATCGTATTTCCATTATCGTTTTCAAAAAAGTATGATTAGATGATTCCTCCGGACCACAAACCACACCAAACTGTAAGTTTTTGTGGATGTAATGGTTGTTCCAAGATAACTCTTGGATTCTTTTCACTCCAAATGCGGTAATTACGCTTATTGGCGTAGCCATTGAGCTGAAAATTGGCTTTGCCGGTAAAGATTATTTTGTTAAAAATTCTAATTTTTTTATTGTTTTTCAATGGTCCAAGGAACGAATTGCCGACGTAATGCGTTGTCAGCTGGCCTTAATTCTTGGGTAAGCCGGATCTTATAAGCCTTTAAATGGAGATCACGATGCAAAATGTTGAATAATGTGGATCGTTTGATCTGCAATTGCTGCGAACGATGACGAATGGATATTTTTGGATCTTCTTTAATATTTCTGCTCACAGCTGCTATACTCTCGGTTGAATACCACTACGCTGATAAATTCTGTTTCTGTTATCATGAACGGATCCAGTTTCTTAAAATTTCTGAACCATTAGCTTTATTGCACAGTTTGTTAGAGCATTTTCTCTACCGAAGTTTGTTCTAAATTTCCTAATTACATCTTGAAAACTTTTGCCATTAAAAAAAAAAATTAATAATAAAAACACTTTGTTCCTTCGTGTAACATCCAATATTAACTAAACGGATTGTATTTAGAATCTGAAAATAAAAATGTAGAATAAAAATTACAAGTAGAAAAAAATGGCAGCAATTACTATTACTTTGATTTCAAAATTGTTTATTCAGTTCAAAATATCGTAAAAATTAATAAAAAAAAAATTAATTGGAATGGAAAAACAGCTCGGTAGTTACGTTCCGAAAAAGTTACTTGCTGTGTAAAACCACTTTAAGACTAAATTCGACGTGACTAACGTTACGTCATAATCGTAACTGGGCGGTTAAGGTTAGTTTGTTGCGTTGCAATTATGGCGTTAGAGCTTTAAATCAGTCAAAGAGACGAATCATGTATTTTGCTTTTAGATAAAATCAGGGTATCACATATGTAACTGAGAGTGTACAAACAAATGCCGAGTTAGTATTGATGGTACACTGAGTAATAGCTTCTGTGGAACAACTACAAATGTCCAACTGAGACGAATATTATCCCGCTACTTTCAATATAACTCTTAATGTTATCGTTCACAGTGCGAGAACAATCAACAGGGGCAAAAGTTGGGGACTAAACACTGAGAATTTGGATAATTGCGATGATATGTGCCTATTAGCATAAGCTATTGTTACGTGTATACTAAAGCTGAATCTCTAATCCAAATTCCAGATGGAGGAATTTAGTTTGAAGACGTTAATAATTTCTGCTACATTGTCAGCAGTCAACGAAAGACTGGTGGCTCTAACGATGATGTAATGTGTTGAGTCTCCAAAGCCAATTAATTTTTCAGTATTTTACGACTTGTGCGGAAATCGACTGCTATCACGAAATGGACAAAGGTCAACATGTTCAACTCCTATGTAAAATCAGCCATCCTCCAAGGATGAAAGTCCCGGAATATGTCATCACATCAGGCGTTCTTCGATCGCTGACAAAACAGCATCTCAAATACCAATTTGTCGTATCGAACCAACCGTTCACTTCACATGATCACAAACGGTTGGATTGGTCACACACTCGAAGACTTTATTAAAGCATAGCAAAAACTGCCATAGACCGGAATCAACAGGCAAAAATGATGAAAGTGGTTGCCCACTGCATACCCACTGCAAACTTGAATCAACCAAACTGGTGGAAGCAAAAAACAAATAAACAAACAGAATGTATCAAACAAGACCGAATAAAAGGAGTTTGTTGCACAACTTTGTACCTTCTTCAAGCTGCTATGAAGGCGCTGTTTGGTTTCATTTGCATAAGTATCCTCACGTCACTCCTGGATGTGGCTAGCATCAAGTTATGCTGGGTTTCTGGATATACTGGCATGTGAGGGAATGAGACCAAGTGTATTGCACTTGAGTTCTTTGTGAGCTTAGTGGATAATTGGCCCGCCGTAGAATGGAACAGTTGTGGAGGGGTAGAGCAGACTATAGGGTCTCCAAGTTGCTTTGGCCGAAACTCGACCGCTCTAGAACGGAATAGGTCCTTAATCTGAGTAGGCATTGTGCTCTAAGAGCAAGGACTGAGCTCTGGGAAGCATAGTTTGTCGAGTTTGTGGCGATATTTGAGAGCCTGAGGCTATGGAACATATTTTCTGTCATTGCCCGGCTCTCTATGAGCGCAGGCTTTGGTTTCTTGACCAGGGCTTTTTCAATGGTCTAGATTAGGCTGCGACAGCCAGGGTTTCTGACCTGCGAGATTATATTTCTTGTATAGGCTGGCTTTCTAAGTGACGTACGATTTATATTTAGGGTGTCCTTCCTTTGCTCTCTTTTTCATTTTTCTTTCTTTTCTTCTTATTTCTTACATAAGTACCTTTTTTGTATTTGCATTTGTTTGTTTTCTTTTTGTTTTAATTACTTTTTATAAAGATTTTGGTATCTGGATGGGATGCGCCTGCATCACCCTTTTTAACCTAACCTAACCTAATAAAAAACACCAAATATCAATTCCGAAATATCATTAATAAAAAAATATTGGTAGTCAAATGGCCCCTCCCCGTCTTTCCAGTATTTAAAACATTCTCAAGTAAACTCTGAGTTACGCATGAAATAAAGCCCTTAGATTCGTATGCATGTGTAGTTCAAGTAGTTCCCATGAGAATTAATCGTTACTTCTGAAAAATTTTATCAGATTCGTTAGCGACATACCTCTGAGACAGTCAAGAACAAGAGCCTTACCAAGATACCTTAACCTTTACTCCTACAAAACGGAATAGTCCTCTTCTTCCTTACCCAAACAACTTCTGCAATACTTAGTAATAATAAATCCTTTTCTTCGCCAGTGTTAGCCAAAACATTCGTAATAGTCTACAAGTGGTGAAGATGTTTCATGAATGTTTGCAATATTTAACCCTAATAAGGACGAGTTTTTTCGTCGATTTATAACCATGGATGTGGCATGGGTTTACCGCTTTACACCTGATGTAAATGAATAGTCAAAGCAGTACACTGCATTGGACGAATCATGCCCAAAGAAGGCGAACACTGTTCTATCTACGAGTGGGATAACTTTATTGAAAAAGCGTCTCAGCATATGGGCTCTAGAAGGGAACAATGGAAATCATGATTTTCTGACATGAAAATCACTTTTTAATATTGCATGAACTAGGTCACGGAAACGTAAATTGAACGAAATGTATAGACAGTTGGACGAGAATATCGAGAATCAATCAATCATCGACAAATATCGGAATACTTTTCCAACTGTTGCAGCAATGTGGTATAACTCCACTGAGCATGGTCAATAAGAACATAGCCCACATCCTAAGGAATAGGTTTTCAGGATAATTATTAAACAATCAATAAAGGTGAAAACGTCAAGGATGGGTCTTGTGTTTACTTTTATTCAATATTGTGTCGGACACAGTTATGAAATCTGGGATCAAGCTAAACTTTATTTCTTCTATTTTTGGCCGGTCGTTATATGAATATGCTACAGTCTGCAAAGCTAATATGGCATGATTAGAGATGGGAAAAGGGTAAATACCCAATTGGTAAGAATAATGTGCTACATTAATCGAAAACACTGTCATTGTCAGTTTTACTCCGAAAATAATTAAAACAAAATTTATGTGTAGAACAGGTGATCCAAGTGAAACAGAAGTGTGCTTCTTGAAATGAATTAGTAGAATTGATGATTTCGTCCTCAGCCGATAAAATTTGTATAGAAGTATCCTTTTGCCGTATGTCTTAATTGCACAGATTCTAATTACAGATGTTCACTGATTCTGGCACTATCAGTACTTAATTTGTTTCGTTTTTTGAGTTGATGAAACTTTGAGTGCTGAATGAGCTTTCAGTGGCTGTTGAAGTGCATGGAGTCAATATACGAACCGCTATCTTACTCAATTACGTTGACATGCAAATACTTTTTCCACCATGCAGGAGATATTTATTGTACAAAATTAATAGCCCACAAATCATCTCTTTTTTTATAGTTTGCTAGGTCCATCATTACATTTATATTGAAACTAGTACCCATATCATAAATAAACTGCATCCTAATTAGATAATCGGATGAAGTTAAATTGTGCCCTTGACTATTGGACCGCAGCCAAATGTATTGAGTTGATGTATTAACTGATTGGCAAACAGAGGTTGCCAGTAGCTGTATTTCAAATGCTTTTTATAAATAAACAAGCAAATTTAAAAAAAGGAATATATCCCATATTTTCCCGGTATTTACCAATATATAGGTAGATTCCCATCTCTCATTTTTTTAAACATAATTTTTTCCCTAGAGATCATTCAAATTTCAAAATAGGAAATAAAAATGTATTTTTTTTTAATTATAGTTTTTTTTTGTATTTACAAAATCTTTTTATTTCTTTGTATGTTTATTTTTGCAGTACAAAATATAGATTTGTACATTTGTAAAATGTAAGATGTGTTAGTTTAATTGATATACAAAAGCTATATATCGTTTTTTAACAACATATCTAGAATATAGTATATAAATCAGAAATATTCGCTATTTACAGACTCTGTTTGGGATTATATATGCATGATGTATGTACGTGTTACTTATTTTATTTTCCGCATAGCGCAGTATGCAGTTTTATAACAGCGAGGTAGTCATTATATGAGAGTTGTCCATTCTTTGCTTTATTTTGAACACGTTTAAGCTTTTCCATAACATTTTTTTTGGCAGATGCTAAACGAACACAATCATCTAAATAACGCATTGATTCTCTAGACCAAAATGTCGATGGTTGTTTGGAGTCACGTAATCTGCCGTCATTCAAATGTTTTGTAGTTGAGGGTTTATCTGAACTGATTTCCATTAGCAAAGTATCACAGGTGGTTTTCCATTTGTCGGAAACCTTTTGTATTGTTGTGCTTACGTTAGAGCGTTCGTCAGGGTTAGCAAAAGGTGGTGGAGGCATTATTTTTTGTGTTTCCTTCTTGCTTATTGTGGTGGGTATAACAGGTGTGCCCGGTGTAGCCTTGGCTTTATTTGCAATTGAAGTTGTCGAGTTTGAAGTCTTTGCTTTGATTGGTGTGCTCGAGTTTCCTTGCATCTTTGTCTTAAGTGGAGTAGTTGATAAAGTTGATTTAAAATTTGTCGGAGAACTAGAATTATGCGTTCTTATGGATACAGACGTAGTTTGTAGAGTTTTATTTGGGGAATTAGATCGTGAAGTAGGTGTGCTAACACCTGAATTTTGTTTACGTTTCTTTGCGTTTTTTTGATTTAAAGGATTAGGTACAATCTGTTTTACTGCTGGCTCCACATTAGTGCTTTCATTTATAGCAGCAATCGGTGTCCTTACTTGTTCAAATTTTTGTTTTTGTTCTTCACTTAAACTCGTGTCGAGGACTTTTTGTCCCAATAATATGGGATCTATAATCAGTTTAGGCATACGATTTTTCGATATAAGTTTATTGTATGCATCTACTAATTGCTGGTAATTTTCATGACGATAGGATGAGAATATGACCTTCCAGTGGTCAGTGATTTCAGAACGTAACTGTGGTGGTGTAACATCGTCATTTTTGAAGTCGTTCATGAGAATTTTAAGACTTGTCAAGAGCTTATCTAAATGCATAGTGCCATCTTTTAGGCCAGCCTGTCCGACAAGTATCATATTTAAAGATCTTCTCACTTTTTCGGCCAATTTATAGCCGGATTTCGATTGTTGTCTCTCAAGAAACTGTAAACGTTTCAATAGATGATTGACATTACCCAGATTATTCAAAAGCTGTGTAATGTTATCGCGTAAAAATCGTATTAAAACATCAGCACGCTTGGGTACATTTATATTTGATTGACTTTGTTTTTGATTATTCTCATCAGCAAGTTCGCGATATTTTAAAAGCAATTCCCTTTGAAATTTATCTTGATTGCTGGGTAAGCCAAATATTACCAAAACATGACCCACAGAGGTGAAATCAAGGCGTGATTTCAATTTGTGATTGCGAGACGTTTTTACTAAAAAAGCATTGCCCGTCGGTGAAAGTAAATATTTGCTATGCGAATGATTTAAATATATTTTAGCTTCACATGGTAGCTCAGGTAAACGATTTCTTGGACGTCTACTATATTCTTCCTCATCCATTTCTTCATCGGTTTCTGCTGCTACGAATCTTCTGGAAATACCAGCCACAGTAGATTCATCGTCATTATTACCATCTTTTATATTGTCATTAGCAGTTGCATCAATTAAAGGTATAAAGTCAGGCAAAGCTTCCATAGTCATTGGTCCTGGATGCGATGATAATTCTTCTTCGATCGGTTTATCGATCTGCGACTCTTTCGTTGTTGTCTCTACATCTACCGTCTGCGAAGATACATCAAAATGTTCAGAAAAACTATAATTGGAATCAGAATCTAAAGCCGCTGGCGGTTCTGTGGGGTTTTTCGAAGTTGAAGCTATATTAGATGATAAATTTTTAGGCGATTTAAAGTTTTCTGCGCCGTGTTCACCTACAGTGGGTCTTTCGTTAATTGTATTCAATTGTATGTTTTCTGTATTCTCATTTACTGTACTACCAATCAACTCCACTTCATTGTCGCTGTCATTATCCTCTACATTAATTACATCATTAACAACGACAGGTTCATCGTTGGTTTCATCGTCTGTACAATTACCACTTTCCGTAATTTCCTGAACCTGTTACCACGAATGAAAACATAATTTGAAAACAGCAACCTTAAAAACAAAATATTTATTTCAACTTTACCTGATTTGGGGCACCATTATCTTGTTGATTTGCTGTACCAATTCTAGAATAAGGATTTGCCACATATTTCTTCGAAAGTCGGTTAGCTTTCTTAGCCGAAGTATCTGCAGCTTCTGTTGATACTGTTGCCTCCCGTTGTTGTTTGCGTTTGAACAAGAAACCTAAGCCCACAGCCTTTAAAAAACGACCATAATATTTATCCAACGATGTACGCTCAACTAACTCAAAATCATACTCCTGACATGGTTCATACATGAGGTTAAGACCAATGCCATTGTGGGGGACTTTGATGGGCACATCGCTATATGATTTTTGATGAGATTTTATCGTACTAACAATGGCTGGATATTCCATAAAACGAACAGCACTGCGGCAATTATCCGATAGATGGCCACGAGCACCACAAATGCAACAATATTTACGGGGATTATAATCAACAGAATTGTTTGGATTTACATTTGGTTCAGTCTGTCGAAGAAAATATGAGTTAAACAAATTATCATTAAAGTTTTCAAACGCTTTACATATCATACTTACTGTCGAATGATATCTACGCCATTTGTCAGGGCAATAATCTAAAACATGACCGCGTATTTTACATATTGGACACATAAGACGATTTTGATAGCTACAGGAATTGCAGCTTTTAGTAAACACTTGTGTCTTAGTGCCGCACTATATAAAACAGAGAGAAAAAAGAGTTATCCTGTTTGTTTTGTTTTTAATAAAAGAGCGTATTACTTAATTACCCTTAAACAAATAGTATTCGGACAACGTGGCTCTTGATGACCGCTTTCTCCACACATATAGCAAATCATTGGTTTCCTTGGTCTTTTGCACTTCGAACGCATATGTCCGAATTCACAGCAATTCGTGCACTTTAGATTATTGTGGCGCCTGAGTTTAATATTGTAGCGGTCTTCCGAATATATTTTCCATAAATTTTTGTCGGCTTTTAGTTTAATAAAAAAAATACGTTTTTATAAGTTCCTTAAACACAATTTCGTTTTCGAAAGTATGTACTTACGATTCATTTTCCGCAAAACGTTATGCAATGCGAAATTTTCCCCATTCCAAGAATTATTATAAAATCTACGCATTTCAGCATTCCAACCTAGGCCGCCTTGCAATGTTTGTCCCTGACTGTAGACTACATTATAAATGGGAGAACCGTTTTCTGTGCGTGTTTTAAATGGTGTGTTTTCTGTGTTCGAGGAGTCGGAACAGATCTTAATAATTTGTGTATCGGCGTTGGGTACAGAATGGTACCTTAAACGCTTTTCGATGTCACTGTCGGACGAATCTGAAATATTAACGGCATCATCGGGAGTCGATGTTTGAGTTTTTTTATTTTCCGCTGAATTCATTTTATCGATTGATTCGAATATTTTGTCCAGTTTATTTATGATGTTTTCTGGTATAGCAATATCGTCAATCGTTTTTTTAGCGTCTTTTTCTTTAGCGTGCTGAGCTAAAATCTTCTCAGCCATATCGCGTGCTGTGGGTATATTTTCTAACTCACTATCATCACCCTCCATTTCTAGATTCGCTTCTTCTTCTTGGCCTTGAGCTAAATTATTAAGAGTTGCTAAGAATTCATTATCGGACATATGACCAGCTAGATCTGTATTTTTATTTTTTTGTGCTATAGGCGAGCAAGTGGATAAAGTTCTACTACGCTTGCGTGGTTTGCTACGTTCTACTGCTGGTCCCCGTGCTATAAATGATATGGGTGTACGCAATAGTTTGTTATCATCATCATCTCCGATTTCTTCATCAGAGCTAGAGGCAACATTTTCAATACAAGCATCAGATTCTCTATTACTACTGGAAGCTCGACGTTTTCGTAAACGTTTTGTTCTCTGGCTGCTGAAGCTGCCAATATCTTCCACTTCATCTGAGCTGGTATCAATTTGTCTTATAACTGTGGGCTTACTAGCACCCTTTGAATACACACTATCCGTTATATCAGATTCGCTTTCATAAACATCCAAAGCCCTGAACTCGCCCTCATCAACACGATAATCTTCTTTTGAGCGTTTTTGACGTTTTGATGTTTTGGGGGTTGCAAATTCCAAAGAATCATTTGTCTCCATATTTTCGTGTTCCCGTTCAACATTTAACTGCAGCTGTTGAACTTCATTATCAGATTTGTTTTCATTTTCAACATTTTGCGTTAGTGTTTTTGGAGCCTCTAATAAACTATTTATATCAGATGTTAGCACAAGCAGGTCTTCATCGTCAGCCATACCACTAGCACCAGCCAACAAACGACTGCGATCATTCTGTCCTATAAAATCATCCGACGATTGTATGGAACAAGGAGAAGTACAACGTGATAAATTTTCCAAGCGTATTTCACCACCTTCCTCCATATTTTCTGACGACATATGCATGCTTATTTGTTGAGGCTTTAAAAAACTCGATGATGTGGCTGACATTTGTACATCTGTTGAATCTAAAGCGTTCTCTTCATGTCCCAAAATGATGGGTACATTATTTTTATCATCTTCATCAGTGCTATCCTCTACAGTGAAGGTAGGAGGTGGTTGTATGGGAACCATAATCACATCACTGCTATCAGATTCACTATCCGAATCTAAATCTATAATTTCAGTAGGTTGTATTTTATTGGCCATGGCAGCGGCTGTATTTTTAGCTTTCTTAGATTTTTGTCTTTTATCCTCAAGGCGTTTAGCTTTTTGCAATTTTTGATGCTGTTTTCCAAATGGGCCTACTTCTTTAGAATTTCTCGAGCTTAAACTACTAGCGTTAATTTGCATGTTTTTGTTATTCTTATTATTTGATTTCTTAAACACCGCTTGTTGTTTATTTCTCTTCATCCAATCTGCCACAGGATTCAATTTTAAATTCGATTTTTCAACTGTTGGAGTTGATTTTTGTTTTACATTCTGATCGGCATTTTTAGGTTTCTTATTTTCATTGGATGTTGGTGCAGCCATCCCCTTTATTGTTCGTTCAATGGTTGGAGTAGACGCAATTGAGTTGTCCAAAGTTTGTTCTGTATTTGATGTGTTTGCATTCTCTGCAAATAAATAAAAATGATTTAGACAAATTATTCAATTTTAGTCTTTACATTGACTAAAAAATTATTTAAATTTGCTAGCATAGTTATACTATATGCACATATATTTTAAGACACTAAAATATCAATGTTTTTGAAGAGCTTGTTTAATATAAGTATTTTGAAAAGTTCACGCAACAATATTTTTAAAAACATGCTTTGTTTAATAGCTTTCACGGTTCCCTGACACAGTTTCAAATTGTTAACAGATTAAGTATTTAAGACATAATAATCAATGCCTTATGCAAAGCAAGTCTTTTTATAAGCGAACCTTCTTCACTTTTACGAAAACTATCTGAACCTAGGGCCTCTTATGATAGTTGTTTATCTGATTCATTTTACAGAACCGGTTAGTGTTCCTTAAGTAAAAAATATATAAACTGCGCTTTAATTTATGTACAATAATTTTACCTAGCTATAATATAACATAACAATTAAAACAAATATATATCATATTTACCAGCATTTGTTTTATTGCTTATTGTATTATTCTTTTGTGCATTTAAGTTTTCATTTGTTGTTGCTGCATAACTTTGCCTCAAATTACAAGCTTCTCTTTCATTTTGTTTAGCTGATTGGTTTTGATTATGAGCTTTGTTAAAGGCTGATGAAGCATTATCTTCCATCTGATGATTAGTTTCTTTATTTGAAGCTTTAAAAGGATTGCGTATAAAACGATGTTTATTGTTTTCTTGATGTTGTTCACCACTAGCCCAATAGCGTTTTGACAATATTTTATTGGTATGATATGATGTTTCATAGTTTTGTTCATTGCCAATGTCTGAAGAGTTATTTCCTGTCCCATCGACTTTTTGATTTTCACTTTCTGAAGGTTTTTCTATAATTTCATCAATAGGCACGTCTGTTGCCTCATGGTGTATTTGAGCATACAAACGTGCCTCCAATTCATTGAGATCTTCCACATTGTCAATATCGACCTGCAAGATTTTTTTGTTTATAGTTTTTATATTAATTGCGAGAGTACTTCCTATTCTTAATCAATATCACTTACTTCATCCATTTTGGGCACACTTGGAAATATTACATTAAATAATTAAATGCAAATTTTCTAAAGAAAGAAATTGTTTTCTTCCTTTTGTTTAAAAAAAAAGTGTCACAAAGAAATTAAATTCTGTTCTCCGCAAATTCTATTTTTCTTCAGCTCTCATGTGGTTTCTCTATGGCGATGCCAGAAAATTACGTTAATAAATAAAATTAAATACACGGTAAAAAATTTGTAAAGTGTTGCCATCAACAATGTTAAGGTAAGAGTACATAACACGCGTTAATTTCAAATTCGGTGCATGAAAAAATTGCAAGTTACTCAACACGCGTTAAAAACACATTTTCTGTCAGCGTTTTTTGTATATTAAAAGATAATATTCGTTTAACTTACTGTTTTATTATCAGCTGATGGCTGTCAAAAATACACACTCCGTTAAAAAGTTGAAAGTTAATCAATTTCCTGTCGCCAACGCGTTAAAATGTTTTTGAGTAACTCATTCTATGTAAATAAATAGTTAGAATTTTTTGACAAAAGTCTAAAGCTCACACGCGAACTAACGTGTGGTATGTAATTTTACCTTTAGATATCATTGAAAAATACTAAGTCGCTTATAGTATGTTTTCTAAGTAAATTGTAATATTTGTAACACACTAAAAGCTAAATCAAACTTTTTATTGCTGAATTCGTACATGACTCTTATTTTCCCTTTATTTTCACCAAAAACTGGGCCAACAAAAATCTTTTTCGTTTAGTTTAGTTTTCTTCTTTTTTAATATATAACACACCCTGTGGCGTATTAAGTACTACTCTTATGTCTGACAGCTTTGTTTTCTTATTCTAGCAATTTTTGACAATTTGGTGTTAAAAATTACTGTGTTTTTTCTTTGACAAGCCGGGCCACGTAGAATTAACAAGGTTTTTTATTAATAAAATAAATATCGATATAAACGATTAAAACAATATTATAATGTAAGTGTACTCTCAATATTGATTTGAAAAAGAAACTGACGTCAAGAAACTCCTGTGCTATTGTTTGTTACAGAATGGAATCAACAATGCAACGTTATGTTTCGCCCATCAATCCGGCTGTCTTTCCTCATTTGGCCACAGTATTACTTGTCATTGGAACCTTCTTCACTGCCTGGTTCTTTATTTATGTTGTATCAAGACCGAAAAATATCAAAGAGAAGACCTTATTTAAAGAATTGGCCATCAGTTTATGTGCTTCGGTATTTTTGGGTTTCGGTATAATGTTTCTAATGTTGGCAGTGGGCATTTACATATAAAGAAACAAATTCTTTTCTATAATGGGAGGCAAGACACACACCGAATTATCTTCGTTCAAGCAATCCGAAAAATTACTATTTTTAATGTGAGAAGTAGAAGGTGAAATGTTAATATAATGCAAACATTCTATAAAAAACTATTTCAATTCCAATTTTTAATAAAAAGTTAAATTTATTTTGAAACGATTATTTTAGTTAAATTGTAAAATCAGATTCGTCACGAGCTGTTAACAGATCCCATGCATTATAGCAGCTAGAATATGAGAGGAGGTACAATAACATTTAGTAAACTCAACATTACTCTAACCACCGCCTGGGGAATACACATTGCTTAAACACACAATATGCTCGCGAAGATTAATTGCCTCTATAAATATTTTGTAAAGTATTGAAGGACCCTAAATTAAGCTTATATGGTGTATTAACTTATTATGAAGCTTTAATATTTAAATTAAATTTTAGGCACATCTGTGATAGGTGGTCGTGAAATTTTTAGGTAAAACCTGCTTTATGAATTCACTTGCAAAGTAAAAGTCTTTTAAGCCTATACTGATCGTTTTTAAATTGCAATACAAAATATATTGTCATACCTCTTATCCAGGACTTCAAGAATATAATGGACGCTTTGAAAGCCGTAAACTTTCTTAAGAGTGTAGGTTGAGTATCAGTATCACGATGAGATGTAGATGAAGTATACTATATTGTAATAAAGAACATTTTAGTGCAAGTTTTAAAAAAAATTTTACATCTCAAACTACCCTAAATATCCTTAGACGATAATTAAATACACAATAACCCTTCTATGTAAGACGACCCAACTCAACTAACCTTAAATAGTCTTAAAAGTTTTTAGGTGCTATATAGATATTGCCACATTGTCATAAGGAAGCGTTTCCAGTGTAAATAGTATTGAAATATTACAACTCAGCAGCAAATATTTAAAATTTTTTATATTTTAAATAAAGTAGCAAATTAAAAAAAAAAAAAAAACTTAAAGCAACATTTTTGTCTCCCTAGCTGCTAGTACTCTGTATTGCAATTAGTTACGAGTCAAGTTATTAATTTTATTTAAAAAATTTTTTGAAATACAAACAAACATTAAAAGATAGTTAAAACTTTTTGTGTATGCATCATCACTGTAATGGATAAAAACGGAAAAAATTGAAATGAGATTCAAAAAGTATGTTGACAATCTTACTAAACTTGACTTACAACAACATGCGTTTCATAATACAATAAGAGTGTGTTATTTCATATATACTTGCTGGTGTTTTTTAAATGTGATTTGTTTCATTGCGAAATGATGAAAAATGATGTGATTTAGAATATAGTGTATATATATATACTTTGATTATTATTATATCTATATGTAATTAAATATCTTTATAATTTCAATATTATCGTTTCTCTTTATAATTTTTTTGTTTTGTTTTGTGATTCAGCATTTTCTTTTTAAACGTTTTAAAAAAATTATACATATATCCATATTTTTGTATGATACTAACGGCAATGACACTAAATCTTTAGAGATTTTTTTATTTCGGTGTCTTCTCGTATACCTTGTAAACATTAACCAGCCAGACCAGCCTTTTGTCTGCACTTTTGCATGATAGCACGCAACATAAATTGTTTGCGTGATAGTTGACGTACATGTTTTAAAAATGTTTCCAAATCAATGACACCACTACGCAAGGCTTCACCTAAATAGTAAATGGCATCTTCGGTCGCTGCCTCTTCAGCATAGGCATTAAGTAGTCTGCGTATATTATAGAAAAGGAAGCATTACACAATTTGTTGTATGCAAGAAACTATAAGCGAAACTTACTGTCTATATAAAGGTGCTGTTGTAGTTACAGCTTCATCTGGATCAATACCATCGGATGACTCTAAAGATTCTAGACTTTTTTCCAATTCTTGTTCTTTATCACGTAAAATGTTAATATTTTTTTGTAAATCAATCTAAAATGAACATTTAAGTTTTTTCATATTTTTTCTTTAAATTTGTTTCCGTTTCTTTTTACCTCTTCCTTCTGCAAACGTACTATAATAGAATCAATTTTAGTACTACCTTCTACCAACTCTTGTTTGGTACGATTCAGAGTATCTATTTCGGCTTGATATTGATTAACTTTTTCCTGTAGACGACGTCGCAATTTATCTTCAACGGCACTAATTAACGAAGCTTTTATATGTTCCTCAGTTATAGTGCCAGTTGAACTTGAATTAGAAGAGTTCTGAAGGTTGCATGTTAAATATGTATTAGTTTCATTAAAAATTGTGGTAATAATAAATGTAACTTACATATCCTACGTTATAACCAGGAGCTGGAGGGAAATTCATATATGGGGGATATCCAGTACCACCCATTGAATTTGCAGCTGGCCTAGCAGCATTTCCAGCAGAAGGATATGATGGAAAACCACTAAAGCTATTATTCTGAGGTGGCGGTGGATAAGGAGGAAACGCTCCTGCCGCAGTTGGGTAGGGTAAATTATATGAACCGCCACCACCAGACGCCGCCAAATTGTTAGGAGCGCTAGTACCACCAACAGGTTGTGGCATATTTGCTAAAATAATTGATTAAAAATTTAAAAGACCGCTATGGTAATTACCAATATTTGTCTAGCTTTATATATTGCAAAGAAAAATTCTAGTATTTTTACTAAAAACTTTAACCTGTCTGTGGAATATCTCTTAATGTTTTAATTTTTGTGCATATTTAATCATTGCATATATTTTCTTACTTGTCGTTGGATATGGTGTTGTTGCCTGTTGATTGCGTATAGAATAGACTGGCGGTTGTTCTCCAAATATAGCACTCATTATTTGTATTAATGATAATAAATCACTTGTGCTCTAAAAAATATAACATGCTTTATAAGAAGTATTTTGTAATTTTTATAACCTTCTTTAACATACAGGATTCCAATCGTGCAAGTATGGCAAATAGATTCTTCCAGTGTTATCTACATACATAGATACCTTAATAACCATGTTGGATGTAGGTTTTACAAAACACATGGGCGCATTCATGGGATGTGTATCCATAAGCCAAATACAAATAGGAATGTTGTAATTTGTGTCTGAAGATATACAATTTAATTAATTAATTAATATTAATTCCCCACTCCCCACCACAAAAAAACCAAATCTTACTTTTAAAAACAACTGGTATTGTACCCTGCAAAGTGATCAAGTCTTTGCTACTGCCGTCATTGAAAACTGGTAACAAATATAATAAGAGACGTTACACAAAAATATATTTTTTCTTTTATACTCACCAAACTTCTCCAATTTAGATCTTAAACCTCGGTAATTTGTTAGAACATCAGTAATTTCCTTTTTAGTGTGATTAACATGTTTATACTGTAAAAAATTAATAGCAAAAGCACAAATTACTACATCTTTAAAACAAATAATTCTATGTAAGCAATCCTGACACAATTTCTCATTTTTCCTTGACATTTCTCCTAAACATTTGCTATATACCGTCAGAGACTAAAGTTTCATACAGATGCCAAATTAAGTTTGAAGAAAAGCAACCATTTACAAAAATTTTTTGTATGCAGTTTTATTAATTATTATGTAGGATGAAAAACAAAAATAATTTTTTTACGAAATTGCAAACATAACGGTAAAACTTAATAAAAGATAAATAAGCATGGGACCAAAGTTTAAAAATATATTGAGTTATTATGATTATCCTTCGAATTCTTCACGATTTACTACTATTACACTTGATCTTTTGATTACAGTTCATATTGATCAGCACTTGAAAATTACGGGTACAGATGCGGATTTCCATGAAAAAAAAACACTAAGTGAAAAAATGGGCGACTACAAATAAACAAAAGCAAGGACGTGGAATTCTGCAAATCTGTTTTATTCACAGACGAATTCAAACGAAACTTGCTTTTAAAGGATGGTTGTATTTCATAGAAACTTATAAGTGCCCTCCGAACAGGAACTGTGAAACATAGGGGTGGCAATGTGATTGTTGGGAGACAATAGGAGCACCTATAATTGAGAATTTGGGCTTTCTGAAATTACTACATCTTTAAAACAAATAATTCCATGTAAGCAATCCTGACACAATTCCTCATTTTTCCTTGACATTTCTCCTAAACATTTCCTATATACCGTCAGAGACTAAAGTTTCATACAGATGCCAAATTAAGTTTGAAGAAAAACAACCATTTACAAAAATTTTTTGTATGCAGTTTTATTAATTATTATGTAGGATGAAAAACAAAAATAATTTTTTTACGAAATTGAAAACATAACGGTAAAACTTAATTAAAGATAAATAAGCATGGGACCAAAGTTTAAAAATATATTGAGTTATTATGATTATCCTTCGAATTCTTCACAATTTACTACTATTACACTTGATCTTTTGATTACAGTTCATATTGATCAGCACTTGAAAATTACGGTTACAGATGCGGATTTCAGTGAAAAAAAACACTAAGTGAAAAAATGGGCGACTACAAATAAACAAAAGCAAGGACGTGGAATTCTGGAAATCTGTTTTATTCACAGACGAATTCAAACGAAACTTGCTTTTAAAGGATGGTTGTATTTCATAGAAACTTATAAGTGCCCTCCGAACAGGAACTGTGAAACATAGGGGTGTCAATGTGATTGTTGGGAGACAATAGGAGCACCTATAATTGGGAATTTGGGCTTTCTGGATGGTGTAATGGACCAGTATCTATACAAGAACATACTGTAAGGAAATTGGAAGGCTTCTGTGGATAAATTATACTTTTTACCTTATTGGATGTATCAACAGGACAACGATGCAAAGTATATCAATAACTCTTTTAAAAAATTACTGCTTAGCCATGCTTGGCGGTAGCTCAATAGCCCTATCGAATCACCAGACTTAAAGCACTTTCGTTAATATTTCCGATTTCATACGGCTAAAATTGGAAAACAATGCAATTACAATCAAGGATTCACTAAACAAAAAATCTGAAGGAAGTCTGGTCAGAATATCGGCGACTAAAACGAAAAATTTTGTTGTTTCTTTGTCGCGATGTCTACAAGCAGTCATAGAGAGCCTGGAACGCACCAACAAATAAACTCCATTGCTTGGAAATATTAATACGTATTTCAAGCTTGATTTAAACTTTGGTCCAGTACATTTCTTTATATTTATAAAAATAACTGTTATATTTGCGATGAATTTTTGTCTTCGTTTTAAGTTATTTATAAAGGTTATTAAAAATATTTACTTACAATTTTGGTAATACGTTTAGTATTCTAAATATTAAAATTTTTTGGGTTGTATTTAAACTTTAGTTTCGGACTGTACATACATGTATTTCCTTGTTTTCTCATAAGTACTATTTAGGATATAGACATTGTATTGTAACTCGGAGACAAATATTTTCATATTATATGTTCTATTTAATCCTACAAGGATGAAAGGGATAGTGAGTAAGTTAAGCGTATGAAACTGTTGCTTTGTACACAGCCAATCCTTTCAACACTATTTTGAAGCCACAGCCTTTCAGACAGCTTGACGTATTTGGTAGTTCCAACACCAGAATCTGACGCTGTGTGTGTAAATTGAGATTACAAGAACTATTGCAAATTTCTAATTAATCAAACCATGATCACCCTTTTCAACCAATTATTATTCTTTCTTTGTTCAGAGTGTCATTCAAAAACCAAAATTTTCCTCTTTTTGTTCTATTGCCAAGCCGTGGTCCCTTACCTTTGATAGCAATTTTGTGAGTTTTGCATCTTCCCATGCTTTCATCATTTTGCTTTTTATTCAACTTTTTTGTAATTTTTTTTGCGTATATTATTTTCTTACAATATACACGTATTTTCCTTAAAAAAATTATTATTAATTTTTGTTCGGAATTTTCTTTTCCTTGGCTTTGCTTTAATGGTTTTTTTTGACGTTTCTTTTCTACTTCGATGAGTAATTTAATAAACAGTTGTTTTTCAAATAGTGCTGCCAGATTACAGTAGAACAAGAAAATTAAAATGCAACTGTGCCAAAAGAATAATGATCAAACTATGGCCCTTACACTACAATATTAAGGCAATTTATCATATTCAAAACAAGAGATATTGCTGGTGTTCGGTCCAAAAGTCATTCGAAATTCACACAAAGCGACTATAGATGCGTAATTTCTGAGTTTTTAAAAAGGAAACTCTGACTAAATACTAACACTGTGATATCTGCAAAAATGTTCGGGCAAAATTGTGTAAAAAGTTGTAGATTGGAATCCTCAAGGAACTCGGTATAGAAGATGATCATGGCATTTAAGTCACGAAATAAAGTGTATGAACGAGGATGTCAGCTGGACAAAGAAGAAAAAAATATCTGGAGATGGTAGCAAATTTATAGAAATTTATAAGAATATTATATAATAATAATAATAATAATAATAATAATAATAATAATAATAATAATAATAATAATAATAATAATAATAATAATAATAATAATAATAATAATAATAATAATAATAATAATAATAATAATAATAATAATAATAATAATAATAATAATAATAATAATAATAATAATAATAATAATAATAATAATAATAATAATAATAATAATAATAATAATAATAATAATAATAATAATAATAATAATAATAATAATAATAATAATAATAATAATAATAATAATAATAATAATAATAATAATAATAATAATAATAATAATAATAATAATAATAATAATAATAATAATAATAATAATAATAATAATAATAATAATAATAATAATAATAATAATAATAATAATAATAATAATAATAATAATAATAATAATAATAATAATAATAATAATAATAATAATAATAATAATAATAATAATAATAATAATAATAATAATAATAATAATAATAATAATAATAATAATAATAATAATAATAATAATAATAATAATAATAATAATAATAATAATAATAATAATAATAATAATAATAATAATAATAATAATAATAATAATAATAATAATAATAATAATAATAATAATAATAATAATAATAATAATAATAATAATAATAATAATAATAATAATAATAATAATAATAATAATAATAATAATAATAATAATAATAATAATAATAATAATAATAATAATAATAATAATAATAATAATAATAATAATAATAATAATAATAATAATAATAATAATAATAATAATAATAATAATAATAATAATAATAATAATAATAATAATAATAATAATAATAATAATAATAATAATAATAATAATAATAATAATAATAATAATAATAATAATAATAATAATAATAATAATAATAATAATAATAATAATAATAATAATAATAATAATAATAATAATAATAATAATAATAATAATAATAATAATAATAATAATAATAATAATAATAATAATAATAATAATAATAATAATAATAATAATAATAATAATAATAATAATAATAATAATAATAATAATAATAATAATAATAATAATAATAATAATAATAATAATAATAATAATAATAATAATAATAATAATAATAATAATAATAATAATAATAATAATAATAATAATAATAATAATAATAATAATAATAATAATAATAATAATAATAATAATAATAATAATAATAATAATAATAATAATAATAATAATAATAATAATAATAATAATAATAATAATAATAATAATAATAATAATAATAATAATAATAATAATAATAATAATAATAATAATAATAATAATAATAATAATAATAATAATAATAATAATAATAATAATAATAATAATAATAATAATAATAATAATAATAATAATAATAATAATAATAATAATAATAATAATAATAATAATAATAATAATAATAATAATAATAAATAATAATAATAATAATAATAATAATAATAATAATAATAATAATAATAATAATAATAATAATAATAATAATAATAATAATAATAATAATAATAATAATAATAATAATAATAATAATAATAATAATAATAATAATAATAATAATAATAATAATAATAATAATAATAATAATAATAATAATAATAATAATAATAATAATAATAATAATAATAATAATAATAATAATAATAATAATAATAATAATAATAATAATAATAATAATAATAATAATAATAATAATAATAATAATAATAATAATAATAATAATAATAATAATAATAATAATAATAATAATAATAATAATAATAATAATAATAATAATAATAATAATAATAATAATAATAATAATAATAATAATAATAATAATAATAATAATAATAATAATAATAAATAATAATAATAATAATAATAATAATAATAATAATAATAATAATAATAATAATAATAATAATAATAATAATAATAATAATAATAATAATAATAATAATAATAATAATAATAATAATAATAATAATAATAATAATAATAATAATAATAATAATAATAATAATAATAATAATAATAATAATAATAATAATAATAATAATAATAATAATAATAATAATAATAATAATAATAATAATAATAATAATAATAATAATAATAATAATAATAATAATAATAATAATAATAATAATAATAATAATAATAATAATAATAATAATAATAATAATAATAATAATAATAATAATAATAATAATAATAATAATAATAATAATAATAATAATAATAATAATAATAATAATAATAATAATAATAATAATAATAATAATAATAATAATAATAATAATAATAATAATAATAATAATAATAATAATAATAATAATAATAATAATAATAATAATAATAATAATAATAATAATAATAATAATAATAATAATAATAATAATAATAATAATAATAATAATAATAATAATAATAATAATAATAATAATAATAATAATAATAATAATAATAATAATAATAATAATAATAATAATAATAATAATAATAATAATAATAATAATAATAATAATAATAATAATAATAATAATAATAATAATAATAATAATAATAATAATAATAATAATAATAATAATAATAATAATAATAATAATAATAATAATAATAATAATAATAATAATAATAATAATAATAATAATAATAATAATAATAATAATAATAATAATAATAATAATAATAATAATAATAATAATAATAATAATAATAATAATAATAATAATAATAATAATAATAATAATAATAATAATAATAATAATAATAATAATAATAATAATAATAATAATAATAATAATAATAATAATAATAATAATAATAATAATAATAATAATAATAATAATAATAATAATAATAATAATAATAATAATAATAATAATAATAATAATTTTTTTTTTTTTTTTTGCGATTTGGAAGGAAAAATGCATTACTGCATTCACATGGGTCATCACCCACATGTTATGTTGGGCTCACCTCTGTGGCATACCAACTAAAAAACCCACCAATTTTCTCCTGGGAGATGTAGTCCACCTTGGAACCGCTATCGCATTACTTCAAGGTGGCTCCCCATTATACGGATCTCTCAACGCCATTTCCGATGTAGCCGGTGTCCCGGCCCCGCCTATCAGTGTATAAATTACAGTTGGCACCTTCACTAAGGTGTTCTGTCAAGGTCTCTTTTCTTTGTTCGCAAAAGAAGTTCTGCAAACCTAGCGACCGCATTCCAATTTTCGCCGTTTGCTGTCATTTTATCGGTTATGTTTTCCGCAGTCACCATGCCTATCTGCGACTCAAGCTCAATGCGCATAGATAACCAGCGCTTGCACCTAAAAAAGGTGTGATCGACATCATCAAGTAGGTCTTCCTCTTCGTATAAACAGTAGGGACTGCTGCACTTCCCCATTTTGTGAAGATACTTTCTAAAATATCCGTGGCCAGACAACATTTGTGTCAGGTAGTAGTTTATCTCGCCATTAGTTCTATTTACCCATTTTTCTACGTTTGGTATCAGTTTGAAGGTCCACCTGCCGTGTCTCTCGCTATTCCATTGTGCCTGCCAGTTTGTTATCGTCTCGTGCCTTAATTCCTCTAGTGACGATATTTCTGAGGAGGAGCTTTGTCTTAAATTCCATACATTCATCCGCTCTTTGGCCTGTAGATCTATTGGTATCATTCCGGCTATAATAAGGACAGCCGCCGCAGATACGGTTCGGTACGCTGAAGACACTCGTAGAGCCGCTGTTCTCTGTACTGCCAATAGCTTCCTGGCCCTACTTTTCGTTCCGAGTACCTGAGCCCACACCTCGCTTCCATAGAGGAGAATGCTATTGCAGGCTTCCATCAATAATTTACGCCTTCCAGGGAGTGGTCCTCCGATGTTTGCCATTAGACGGCTAAGTTGAGCTGTTATCTTTGCTGCTTTTTCTACTGCGTATTGTATCTGGCTCGAGAATGTTAGTTTATTATCCAGTCTTATGCCCAGGTACTTCACAGCCCTTTTTGCCGTTATAGTCAGATCATCAAAACGAAAGTCCACTTCGACCGGTATGTGGCGCTTAGTGAGGAGTAAGAGCTCCGTTTTGTGCATGGCCAGTTGAAGTCCATGAGAATCAAGCCATGCCTTCGTCCTTATCATGACCTGTGTAAGTTTTCGTTGCGCTTCGTCGGTGTTTCGCGCTTTTATGACAGCAGCAATGTCGTCTGCGTATCCGACTAGAAAAGTATCCTCGGGCATCTCGACTTTTAGAACTCCGTCGTAACTGACGTTCCACAGATGTGGTCCCAGTATTGATCCCTGTGCTGCTCCAGAAGTCACCTGCATTCTTACCGGGCCATCACTCGTATTGTATATGAGGATCCTGTCTCTGAGGTAGCTTCTTATTATCCTCATTAAATACGCAGGTACCGCAAAGTTTCTCTCTAGAGCGTGTAAAACATCCACCCATCTTAAACTGTTAAAGGCGTTTTTGACGTCTAGAGTTGCCAAAAGTACCACAGGTCTGCTAAAATGATTTCTCCGTTGAGCTTCTGCTACTACGTCAGTTACAGTCTTCAATGCTCCTATTGTTGACATTCCGCGCCTGAAGCCATGTTGTCTCTTCGATAGTCCTCCTCCTCTGATAATCGCTTCTCCAAGTCTGGGTTTTAAAAGTCTCTCCAGTAATTTTCCGGCAGTGTCGAGCATACACAGTGGTCTGTAAGAGGACGGCAGCTGTGGCTCACCACTTCCCTTGCTAATGAGCACCAGCTTTTGCTCCTTCCAAGGATTTGGAAATATACCATTCCTTAGGCAGCTGTTGTACATTTTTAGCAGCAGTTCTGGTCGTTCGCTGGCTATAACTTTGATAACCTCGACAGGAATCCCATCTGGGCCAGGCGCCCTGTTGGCTTTCAGGCCTTTGGCTGCATCTTTCAGTTCGTCTGTCGTAAACTGCATGAACGATTCAGTTTCCTCGGCTTCGGTGTTTTCATCTCTGGTGTCGTGTGTAGGGAAGAGGGCCGCTACTATATTTCTCATGTCTCTTGGGTTCATTTCGCCTGACGGATTTTTCATGCCCAGTTTTTTCATAACTATTTTGTAGCCAAGACCCCAAGGGTTTAGATTTATGTCGGCCAGAAGTTCTTCCCATTGTTGCCTTTTGCTGTTTAATATAGCATTTCCGAGCTCTTTTTTCGCCGTCTTGTATTGTGTTTTCTCTGCCTCCGCCGCACCACGTCTTTTGGTTCTGGTGAATATTCTTCTCATTTGGATACATTTCCGCCTGAGGTCGTCTATCGTCTCATTCCACCAGTAAACAGGAGTTTTATTTACGTTTCAACGTTTCTGCTTTGGCATTCCTTTGTCGCATCCCATTTTGATGATGTGCATGGTACGATCCACGATATCCCTCGTTGAACCTGTAACCTCACAGTTTGCAGCAACTCTGTCCACTTCGTTTATGAGAGCAGTTGCATTCAATTTTCTCACATTCCATCTTCCAGTTCTTTGCACTGTCCTGTGAACGGGTGCCGATCTACGAGCCCCAATAAGGTAAGAGATGTACTGATGGTCACTCGCAGTGTATGTGTCAAGTACCCTCCAGTCTTTCATCCTATGATACATTCTCTCGGTAATCAGTGTTATATCTGGTATTGTACTTTCGCAACCAGGACGCCTAAAGGTGGCAACGTTTCCTATATTCGCGACAACCAGCCCAACTCTAGCGGCCATACCAAGTATTCTTCTGCCCCTTGAGTCTGTGGTGGGCATTCCCCATTCTACAGCACGAGAATTAAAATCACCTGCTACGATCAGGAGTCCCTCGACGTCACGAATCATATCTTCGATCCCATCTAATTTGCTTTGAAATTCGCCGATGTTATCACTAGGTGTTAGGTAGCAGCTTACCAAAGTGATGTCCCCAAAACGTATCCATACGAATCCAACTCCTCTTCCATTTTCTGTGGGTTGTACAACTCCGTCACAAGGTAACCTAATTGCAGCAGTTTGTGTCTCGTCTTCAAACCAGTGACCATTTGTTCTTCTTTTATATTACTCACTGATGATTGTAATGTCGGACTTCTGCTCAACCACTATTTGCGAGAGCAGAGAGTTCGCCACTTTTCCTCTGTGCAGTATTTTCAGTGCGCCTTCTGTTGAAGTACTCTGCAGCGACTTGATCCAGCTATGTGATCTACTGGAGTTCTACCTTCATGCGAGCAAATACAGCATTCTGGACTGTTTCTGCAATCTTTTAATATGTGGCCTTGTTTCCCGCACCGAATGCAAAGACCCATGCTCTTCCTGTCAGGTTCCTGACATTCCCATTGCATATGGCAAATTCCAAAGTACCTATAGCATCGTCTTAGCCCCTCATGGAGTTTTATTCTACACTTTGCCATCGCGATTTTTATTCTCTCCGCTTTCAGCAGGCTAATTGCAGCGTCGACAGGAAGCGAGACGAAAGCTCTCCGTTGCTCTCTTGTATTCGTGGCTGTTAATCGTACGGTGATTTCCTCATTTGTTGTTTCCGTTGCCCTGGTTATGGCTGTCATCACTTCTTCTGCAGTTGAGAGGGCGTCAAGATCCTGAATTTCTATTCTCGCCTTTGGTCTCAGGTCCTCCACCCTTGCGGCTACTCCTAAGGTATCCCTAATGGCATTGCAGAATTTCGCCTTCTCTCCGCCCTTTCCAATTTCCAGAAGTATTGCGCCCATTTTAGTTTTACGGATTGATCGTACTGCCACGTCGGCCTCCTCTGGTTTTACGTTCTGTCTCAGATTTTTCAGGACGTCTGCATAGCTATGGCCTTCCAATGGTTTAATTATAACGGCCTCAGGTCTACCTCTGGGCTTCTTTGGTCTCCTACTTTTCTTCCCGATTATACGTTTACCAGGAGTTTTCATCTTCCCTTGGTCCTTGGTTTCTGTCGCTGCTTCTTCTGTCGCGTAAACTTCTGAGACCTTTTCTTTCTGCTTCTTTATAGGATTTGTTGCAGCTGGACTTGTTGCAACGCGTTTGTTCCGGGTAGCCGAAGGTGTTACAATGTCAGAAATCGAAATGACTGTTCTCGCGTTCTCAATCTGGATTTTTTCAGCTTGTTTTCCCTTCTCCGCCGTTTTCCAGTTTCTGCGGTAGCCCCTGATAATGTCAAAGAACTCTTCCAGCTCGGCAACTCCATTTTGAACATCCATATTAATGTTTCTTTGTCGGCTCATTGCCTGCCTTATCTTATGGATAGTTTTTCGACATTTATCAAGGGCGTCCTCCTCCGAATTCTTCATCTTTAGAATGTACTCCTGTTGTGGCGAGATACATTTACCGCTATTCGGATTCGTAATTGAGGCCTTAGGTACATTCCCCGATTGTGTATTCTCCGGTGGCTGCACGTCCTCTAATAGTTCTCGGGTGGAACTTCCCTCTAAGCTTCCTCGGGAGTTTTTTGGTGTTTCATCCGTTTTCTCCCCCACTATTTTCGAACCATTTTGCGGAGACCTTCTTATCTTTGCACTTCTCCGGAATGGATTTATAAGTACATCCCTATTGCCTGTATCATTTTCTGACACTCTGGCCAAGCTTACCGGGGTATCATCCATCTACGCCTTAATAATTTCCCACAAATAAGACGAAAAAGATAAAAAAATCACCTATTACTTTTTTTTTCCTTTTTCCGCTTAGCTATAAACACGTATTTACTCTTCAAGTGTCTGTAATATATTGTATAGTATATAATAATAATAATAATAATAATAATAATAATAATAATAATAATAATAATAATAATAATAATAATAATAATAATAATAATAATAATAATAATAATAATAATAATAATAATAATAATAATAATAATAATAATAATAATAATAATAATAATAATAATAATAATAATAATAATAATAATAATAATAATAATAATAATAATAATAATAATAATAATAATAATAATAATAATAATAATAATAATAATAATAATAATAATAATAATAATAATAATAATAATAATAATAATAATAATAATAATAATAATAATAATAATAATAATAATAATAATAATAATAATAATAATAATAATAATAATAATAATAATAATAATAATAATAATAATAATAATAATAATAATAATAATAATAATAATAATAATAATAATAATAATAATAATAATAATAATAATAATAATAATAATAATAATAATAATAATAATAATAATAATAATAATAATAATAATAATAATAATAATAATAATAATAATAATAATAATAATAATAATAATAATAATAATAATAATAATAATAATAATAATAATAATAATAATAATAATAATAATAATAATAATAATAATAATAATAATAATAATAATAATAATAATAATAATAATAATAATAATAATAATAATAATAATAATAATAATAATAATAATAATAATAATAATAATAATAATAATAATAATAATAATAATAATAATAATAATAATAATAATAATAATAATAATAATAATAATAATAATAATAATAATAATAATAATAATAATAATAATAATAATAATAATAATAATAATAATAATAATAATAATAATAATAATAATAATAATAATAATAATAATAATAATAATAATAATAATAATAATAATAATAATAATAATAATAATAATAATAATAATAATAATAATAATAATAATAATAATAATAATAATAATAATAATAATAATAATAATAATAATAATAATAATAATAATAATAATAATAATAATAATAATAATAATAATAATAATAATAATAATAATAATAATAATAATAATAATAATAATAATAAATAATAATAATAATAATAATAATAATAATAATAATAATAATAATAATAATAATAATAATAATAATAATAATAATAATAATAATAATAATAATAATAATAATAATAATAATAATAATAATAATAATAATAATAATAATAATAATAATAATAATAATAATAATAATAATAATAATAATAATAATAATAATAATAATAATAATAATAATAATAATAATAATAATAATAATAATAATAATAATAATAATAATAATAATAATAATAATAATAATAATAATAATAATAATAATAATAATAATAATAATAATAATAATAATAATAATAATAATAATAATAATAATAATAATAATAATAATAATAATAATAATAATAATAATAATAATAATAATAATAATAATAATAATAATAATAATAATAATAATAATAATAATAATAATAATAATAATAATAATAATAATAATAATAATAATAATAATAATAATAAATAATAATAATAATAATAATAATAATAATAATAATAATAATAATAATAATAATAATAATAATAATAATAATAATAATAATAATAATAATAATAATAATAATAATAATAATAATAATAATAATAATAATAATAATAATAATAATAATAATAATAATAATAATAATAATAATAATAATAATAATAATAATAATAATAATAATAATAATAATAATAATAATAATAATAATAATAATAATAATAATAATAATAATAATAATAATAATAATAATAATAATAATAATAATAATAATAATAATAATAATAATAATAATAATAATAATAATAATAATAATAATAATAATAATAATAATAATAATAATAATAATAATAATAATAATAATAATAATAATAATAATAATAATAATAATAATAATAATAATAATAATAATAATAATAATAATAATAATAATAATAATAATAATAATAATAATAATAATAATAATAATAATAATAATAATAATAATAATAATAATAATAATAATAATAATAATAATAATAATAATAATAATAATAATAATAATAATAATAATAATAATAAATAATAATAATAATAATAATAATAATAATAATAATAATAATAATAATAATAATAATAATAATAATAATAATAATAATAATAATAATAATAATAATAATAATAATAATAATAATAATAATAATAATAATAATAATAATAATAATAATAATAATAATAATAATAATAATAATAATAATAATAATAATAATAATAATAATAATAATAATAATAATAATAATAATAATAATAATAATAATAATAATAATAATAATAATAATAATAATAATAATAATAATAATAATAATAATAATAATAATAATAATAATAATAATAATAATAATAATAATAATAATAATAATAATAATAATAATAATAATAATAATAATAATAATAATAATAATAATAATAATAATAATAATAATAATAATAATAATAATAATAATAATAATAATAATAATAATAATAATAATAATAATAATAATAATAATAATAATAATAATAATAATAATAATAATAATAATAATAATAATAATAATAATAATAATAATAATAATAATAATAATAATAATAATAATAATAATAATAATAATAATAATAATAATAATAATAATAATAATAATAATAATAATAATAATAATAATAATAATAATAATAATAATAATAATAATAATAATAATAATAATAATAATAATAATAATAATAATAATAATAATAATAATAATAATAATAATAATAATAATAATAATAATAATAATAATAATAATAATAATAATAATAATAATAATAATAATAATAATAATAATAATAATAATAATAATAATAATAATAATAATAATAATAATAATAATAATAATAATAATAATAATAATAATAATAATAATAATAATAATAATAATAATAATAATAATAATAATAATAATAATAATAATAATAATAATAATAATAATAATAATAATAATAATAATAATAATAATAATAATAATAATAATAATAATAATAATAATAATAATAATAATAATAATAATAATAATAATAATAATAATAATAATAATAATAATAATAATAATAATAATAATAATAAATAATAATAATAATAATAATAATAATAATAATAATAATAATAATAATAATAATAATAATAATAATAATAATAATAATAATAATAATAATAATAATAATAATAATAATAATAATAATAATAATAATAATAATAATAATAATAATAATAATAATAATAATAATAATAATAATAATAATAATAATAATAATAATAATAATAATAATAATAATAATAATAATAATAATAATAATAATAATAATAATAATAATAATAATAATAATAATAATAATAATAATAATAATAATAATAATAATAATAATAATAATAATAATAATAATAATAATAATAATAATAATAATAATAATAATAATAATAATAATAATAATAATAATAATAATAATAATAATAATAATAATAATAATAATAATAATAATAATAATAATAATAATAATAATTTTTTTTTTTTTGCGATTTGGAAGGAAAAATGCATTACTGCATTCACATGGGTCATCACCTACATGTTATGTTGGGCTCACCTCTGTGGCATACCAACTAAAAATCCCACCAATTTTCTCCTGGGAGATGTAGTCCACCTTGGAACCGCTATCGCATTACTTCAAGGTGGCTCCCCATTATACGGATCTCTCAACGCCATTTCCGATGTAGCCGGTGTCCCGGCCCCGCCTATCAGTGTATAAATTACAGTTGGCACCTTCACTAAGGTGTTCTGTCAAGGTCTCTTTTCTTTGTTCGCAAAAGAAGTTCTGCAAACCTAGCGACCGCATTCCAATTTTCGCCGTTTGCTGTCATTTTATCGGTTATGTTTTCCGCAGTCACCATGCCTATCTGCGACTCAAGCTCAATGCGCATTGATAACCAGCGCTTGCACCTAAAAAAGGTGTGATCGACATCATCAAGTAGGTCTTCCTCTTCGTATAAACAGTAGGGACTGCTGCACTTCCCCATTTTGTGAAGATACTTTCTAAAATATCCGTGGCCAGACAACATTTGTGTCAGGTAGTAGTTTATCTCGCCATTAGTTCTATTTACCCATTTTTCTACGTTTGGTATCAGTTTGAAGGTCCACCTGCCGTGTCTCTCGCTATTCCATTGTGCCTGCCAGTTTGTTATCGTCTCGTGCCTTAATTCCTCTAGTGACGATATTTCTGTGGAGGAGCTTTGTCTTAAATTCCATACATTCATCCGCTCTTTGGCCTGTAGATCTATTGGTATCATTCCGGCTATAATAAGGACAGCCGCCGCAGATACGGTTCGGTACGCTGAAGACACTCGTAGAGCCGCTGTTCTCTGTACTGCCAATAGCTTCCTGGCCCTACTTTTCGTTCCGAGTACCTGAGCCCACACCTCGCTTCCATAGAGGAGAATGCTATTGCAGGCTTCCATCAATAATTTACGCCTTCCAGGGAGTGGTCCTCCGATGTTTGCCATTAGACGGCTAAGTTGAGCTGTTATCTTTGCTGCTTTTTCTACTGCGTATTGTATCTGGCTCGAGAATGTTAGTTTATTATCCAGTCTTATGCCCAGGTACTTCACAGCCCTTTTTGCCGTTATAGTCAGATCATCAAAACGAAAGTCCACTTCGACCGGTATGTGGCGCTTAGTGAGGAGTAAGAGCTCCGTTTTGTGCATGGCCAGTTGAAGTCCATGAGAATCAAGCCATGCCTTCGTCCTTATCATGACCTGTGTAAGTTTTCGTTGCGCTTCGTCGGTGTTTCGCGCTTTTATGACAGCAGCAATGTCGTCTGCGTATCCGACTAGAAAAGTATCCTCGGGCATCTCGACTTTTAGAACTCCGTCGTAACTGACGTTCCACAGATGTGGTCCCAGTATTGATCCCTGTGCTGCTCCAGAAGTCACCTGCATTCTTACCGGGCCATCACTCGTATTGTATATGAGGATCCTGTCTCTGAGGTAGCTTCTTATTATCCTCATTAAATACGCAGGTACCGCAAAGTTTCTCTCTAGAGCGTGTAAAACATCCACCCATCTTAAACTGTTAAAGGCGTTTTTGACGTCTAGAGTTGCCAAAAGTACCACAGGTCTGCTAAAATGATTTCTCCGTTGAGCTTCTGCTACTACGTCAGTTACAGTCTTCAATGCTCCTATTGTTGACATTCCGCGCCTGAAGCCATGTTGTCTCTTCGATAGTCCTCCTCCTCTGATAATCGCTTCTCCAAGTCTGGGTTTTAAAAGTCTCTCCAGTAATTTTCCGGCAGTGTCGAGCATACACAGTGGTCTGTAAGAGGACGGCAGCTGTGGCTCACCACTTCCCTTGCTAATGAGCACCAGCTTTTGCTCCTTCCAAGGATTTGGAAATATACCATTCCTTAGGCAGCTGTTGTACATTTTTAGCAGCAGTTCTGGTCGTTCGCTGGCTATAACTTTGATAACCTCGACAGGAATCCCATCTGGGCCAGGCGCCCTGTTGGCTTTCAGGCCTTTGGCTGCATCTTTCAGTTCGTCTGTCGTAAACTGCATGAACGATTCAGTTTCCTCGGCTTCGGTGTTTTCATCTCTGGTGTCGTGTGTAGGGAAGAGGGCCGCTACTATATTTCTCATGTCTCTTGGGTTCATTTCGCCTGACGGATTTTTCATGCCCAGTTTTTTCATAACTATTTTGTAGCCAAGACCCCAAGGGTTTAGATTTATGTCGGCCAGAAGTTCTTCCCATTGTTGCCTTTTGCTGTTTAATATAGCATTTCCGAGCTCTTTTTTCGCCGTCTTGTATTGTGTTTTCTCTGCCTCCGCCGCACCACGTCTTTTGGTTCTGGTGAATATTCTTCTCATTTGGATACATTTCCGCCTGAGGTCGTCTATCGTCTCATTCCACCAGTAAACAGGAGTTTTATTTACGTTTCAACGTTTCTGCTTTGGCATTCCTTTGTCGCATCCCATTTTGATGATGTGCATGGTACGATCCACGATATCCCTCGTTGAACCTGTAACCTCACAGTTTGCAGCAACTCTGTCCACTTCGTTTATGAGAGCAGTTGCATTCAATTTTCTCACATTCCATCTTCCAGTTCTTTGCACTGTCCTGTGAACGGGTGCCGATCTACGAGCCCCAATAAGGTAAGAGATGTACTGATGGTCACTCGCAGTGTATGTGTCAAGTACCCTCCAGTCTTTCATCCTATGATACATTCTCTCGGTAATCAGTGTTATATCTGGTATTGTACTTTCGCAACCAGGACGCCTAAAGGTGGCAACGTTTCCTATATTCGCGACAACCAGCCCAACTCTAGCGGCCATACCAAGTATTCTTCTGCCCCTTGAGTCTGTGGTGGGCATTCCCCATTCTACAGCACGAGAATTAAAATCACCTGCTACGATCAGGAGTCCCTCGACGTCACGAATCATATCTTCGATCCCATCTAATTTGCTTTGAAATTCGCCGATGTTATCACTAGGTGTTAGGTAGCAGCTTACCAAAGTGATGTCCCCAAAACGTATCCATACGAATCCAACTCCTCTTCCATTTTCTGTGGGTTGTACAACTCCGTCACAAGGTAACCTAATTGCAGCAGTTTGTGTCTCGTCTTCAAACCAGCGACCATTTGTTCTTCTTTTATATTACTCACTGATGATTGTAATGTCGGACTTCTGCTCAACCACTATTTGCGAGAGCAGAGAGTTCGCCACTTTTCCTCTGTGCAGTATTTTCAGTGCGCCTTCTGTTGAAGTACTCTGCAGCGACTTGATCCAGCTATGTGATCTACTGGAGTTCTACCTTCATGCGAGCAAATACAGCATTCTGGACTGTTTCTGCAATCTTTTAATATGTGGCCTTGTTTCCCGCACCGAATGCAAAGACCCATGCTCTTCCTGTCAGGTTCCTGACATTCCCATTGCATATGGCAAATTCCAAAGTACCTATAGCATCGTCTTAGCCCCTCATGGAGTTTTATTCTACACTTTGCCATCGCGATTTTTATTCTCTCCGCTTTCAGCAGGCTAATTGCAGCGTCGACAGGAAGCGAGACGAAAGCTCTCCGTTGCTCTCTTGTATTCGTGGCTGTTAATCGTACGGTGATTTCCTCATTTGTTGTTTCCGTTGCCCTGGTTATGGCTGTCATCACTTCTTCTGCAGTTGAGAGGGCGTCAAGATCCTGAATTTCTATTCTCGCCTTTGGTCTCAGGTCCTCCACCCTTGCGGCTACTCCTAAGGTATCCCTAATGGCATTGCAGAATTTCGCCTTCTCTCCGCCCTTTCCAATTTCCAGAAGTATTGCGCCCATTTTAGTTTTACGGATTGATCGTACTGCCACGTCGGCCTCCTCTGGTTTTACGTTCTGTCTCAGATTTTTCAGGACGTCTGCATAGCTATGGCCTTCCAATGGTTTAATTATAACGGCCTCAGGTCTACCTCTGGGCTTCTTTGGTCTCCTACTTTTCTTCCCGATTATACGTTTACCAGGAGTTTTCATCTTCCCTTGGTCCTTGGTTTCTGTCGCTGCTTCTTCTGTCGCGTAAACTTCTGAGACCTTTTCTTTCTGCTTCTTTATAGGATTTGTTGCAGCTGGACTTGTTGCAACGCGTTTGTTCCGGGTAGCCGAAGGTGTTACAATGTCAGAAATCGAAATGACTGTTCTCGCGTTCTCAATCTGGATTTTTTCAGCTTGTTTTCCCTTCTCCGCCGTTTTCCAGTTTCTGCGGTAGCCCCTGATAATGTCAAAGAACTCTTCCAGCTCGGCAACTCCATTTTGAACATCCATATTAATGTTTCTTTGTCGGCTCATTGCCTGCCTTATCTTATGGATAGTTTTTCGACATTTATCAAGGGCGTCCTCCTCCGAATTCTTCATCTTTAGAATGTACTCCTGTTGTGGCGAGATACATTTACCGCTATTCGGATTCGTAATTGAGGCCTTAGGTACATTCCCCGATTGTGTATTCTCCGGTGGCTGCACGTCCTCTAATAGTTCTCGGGTGGAACTTCCCTCTAAGCTTCCTCGGGAGTTTTTTGGTGTTTCATCCGTTTTCTCCCCCACTATTTTCGAACCATTTTGCGGAGACCTTCTTATCTTTGCACTTCTCCGGAATGGATTTATAAGTACATCCCTATTGCCTGTATCATTTTCTGACACTCTGGCCAAGCTTACCGGGGTATCATCCATCTACGCCTTAATAATTTCCCACAAATAAGACGAAAAAGATAAAAAAATCACCTATTACTTTTTTTTTCCTTTTTCCGCTTAGCTATAAACACGTATTTACTCTTCAAGTGTCTGTAGATATATTGTATAGTATATAATAATAATAATAATAATAATAATAATAATAATAATAATAATAATAATAATAATAATAATAATAATAATAATAATAATAATAATAATAATAATAATAATAATAATAATAATAATAATAATAATAATAATAATAATAATAATAATAATAATAATAATAATAATAATAATAATAATAATAATAATAATAATAATAATAATAATAATAATAATAATAATAATAATAATAATAATAATAATAATAATAATAATAATAATAATAATAATAATAATAATAATAATAATAATAATAATAATAATAATAATAATAATAATAATAATAATAATAATAATAATAATAATAATAATAATAATAATAATAATAATAATAATAATAATAATAATAATAATAATAATAATAATAATAATAATAATAATAATAATAATAATAATAATAATAATAATAATAATAATAATAATAATAATAATAATAATAATAATAATAATAATAATAATAATAATAATAATAATAATAATAATAATAATAATAATAATAATAATAATAATAATAATAATAATAATAATAATAATAATAATAATAATAATAATAATAATAATAATAATAATAATAATAATAATAATAATAATAATAATAATAATAATAATAATAATAATAATAATAATAATAATAATAATAATAATAATAATAATAATAATAATAATAATAATAATAATAATAATAATAATAATAATAATAATAATAATAATAATAATAATAATAATAATAATAATAATAATAATAATAATAATAATAATAATAATAATAATAATAATAATAATAATAATAATAATAATAATAATAATAATAATAATAATAATAATAATAATAATAATAATAATAATAATAATAATAATAATAATAATAATAATAATAATAATAATAATAATAATAATAATAATAATAATAATAATAATAATAATAATAATAATAATAATAATAATAATAATAATAATAATAATAATATAATAATAATAATAATAATAATAATAATAATAATAATAATAATAATAATAATAATAATAATAATAATAATAATAATAATAATAATAATAATAATAATAATAATAATAATAATAATAATAATAATAATAATAATAATAATAATAATAATAATAATAATAATAATAATAATAATAATAATAATAATAATAATAATAATAATAATAATAATAATAATAATAATAATAATAATAATAATAATAATAATAATAATAATAATAATAATAATAATAATAATAATAATAATAATAATAATAATAATAATAATAATAATAATAATAATAATAATAATAATAATAATAATAATAATAATAATAATAATAATAATAATAATAATAATAATAATAATAATAATAATAATAATAATAATAATAATAATAATAATAATAATAATAATAATAATAATAATAATAATAATAATAATAATAATAATAATAATAATAATAATAATAATAATAATAATAATAATAATAATAATAATAATAATAATAATAATAATAATAATAATAATAATAATAATAATAATAATAATAATAATAATAATAATAATAATAATAATAATAATAATAATAATAATAATAATAATAATAATAATAATAATAATAATAATAATAATAATAATAATAATAATAATAATAATAATAATAATAATAATAATAATAATAATAATAATAATAATAATAATAATAATAATAATAATAATAATAATAATAATAATAATAATAATAATAATAATAATAATAATAATAATAATAATAATAATAATAATAATAATAATAATAATAATAATAATAATAATAATAATAATAATAATAATAATAATAATAATAATAATAATAATAATAATAATAATAATAATAATAATAATAATAATAATAATAATAATAATAATAATAATAATAATAATAATAATAATAATAATAATAATAATAATAATAATAATAATAATAATAATAATAATAATAATAATAATAATAATAATAATAATAATAATAATAATAATAATAATAATAATAATAATAATAATAATAATAATAATAATAATAATAATAATAATAATAATAATAATAATAATAATAATAATAATAATAATAATAATAATAATAATAATAATAATAATAATAATAATAATAATAATAATAATAATAATAATAATAATAATAATAATAATAATAATAATAATAATAATAATAATAATAATAATAATAATAATAATAATAATAATAATAATAATAATAATAATAATAATAATAATAATAATAATAATAATAATAATAATAATAATAATAATAATAATAATAATAATAATAATAATAATAATAATAATAATAATAATAATAATAATAATAATAATAATAATAATAATAATAATAATAATAATAATAATAATAATAATAATAATAATAATAATAATAATAATAATAATAATAATAATAATAATAATAATAATAATAATAATAATAATAATAATAATAATAATAATAATAATAATAATAATAATAATAATAATAATAATAATAATAATAATAATAATAATAATAATAATAATAATAATAATAATAATAATAATAATAATAATAATAATAATAATAATAATAATAATAATAATAATAATAATAATAATAATAATAATAATAATAATAATAATAATAATAATAATAATAATAATAATAATAATAATAATAATAATAATAATAATAATAATAATAATAATAATAATAATAATAATAATAATAATAATAATAATAATAATTATAATAATTAAATAATAATAATAATAATAATAATAATAATAATAATAATAATAATAATAATAATAATAATAATAATAATAATAATAATAATAATAATAATAATAATAATAATAATAATAATAATAATAATAATAATAATAATAATAATAATAATAATAATAATAATAATAATAATAATAATAATAATAATAATAATAATAATAATAATAATAATAATAATAATAATAATAATAATAATAATAATAATAATAATAATAATAATAATAATAATAATAATAATATAATAATAATAATAATAATAATAATAATAATAATAATAATAAATAATAATAATAATAATAATAATAATAATAAATAATAATAATAATAATAATAATAATAATAATAATAATAATAATAATAATAATAATAATAATAATAATAATAATAATAATAATTATAATAATAATAATAATAATAATAATAATAATAATAATAATAATAATAATAATAATAATAATAATAATAATAATAATAATAATAATAATAATAATAATAATAATAATAATAATAATAATAATAATAATAATAATAATAATAATAATAATAATAATAATAATAATAATAATAATAATAATAATAATAATAATAATAATAATAATCAATAATAATAATAATAATAATAATAATAATAATAATAATAATAATAATAATAATAATAATAATAATAATAATAATAATAATAATAATAATAATAATAATAATAATAATAATAATAATAATAATAATAATAATAATAATAATAATAATAATAATAATAATAATAATAATAATAATAATAATAATAATAATAATAATAATAATATTAATAATAATAATAATAATAATAATAATAATAATAATAATAATAATAATAATAATAATAATAATAATAATAATAATAATAATAATAATAATAATAATAATAATAATAATAATAATAATAATAATAATAATAATAATAATAATAATAATAATAATAATAATAATAATAATAATAATAATAATAATAATAATAATAATAATAATAATAATAATAATAATAATAATAATAATAATAATAATAATAATAATAATAATAATAATAATAATAATAATAATAATAATAATAATAATAATAATAATAATAATAATAATAATAATAATAATAATAATAATAATAATAATAATAATAATAATAATAATAATAATAATAATAATAATAATAATAATAATAATAATAATAATAATAATAATAATAATAATAATAATAATAATAATAATAATAATAATAATAATAATAATAATAATAATAATAATAATAATAATAATAATAATAATAATAATAATAATAATAATAATAATAATAATAATAATAATAATAATAATAATAATAATAATAATAATAATAATAATAATAATAATAATAATAATAATAATAATAATAATAATAATAATAATTAATAATAATAATAATAATAATAATAATAATAATAATAATAATAATAATAATAAATAATAATAATAATAATAATAATAATAATAATAATAATAATAATAATAATAATAATAATAATAATAATAATAATAATAATATTAATAATAATAATAATAATAATAATAATAATAATAATAATAATAATAATAATAATAATAATAATAATAATAATAATAATAATAATAATAATAATAATAATAATAATAATAATAATAATAATAATAATAATAATAATAATAATAATAATAATAATAATAATAATAATAATAATAATAATAATAATAATAATAATAATAATAATAATAATAATAATAATAATAATAATTTTTTTTTTTTTTTTGCGATTTGGAAGGAAAAATGCATTACTGCATTCACATGGGTCATCACCTACATGTTATGTTGGGCTCACCTCTGTGGCATACCAACTAAAAATCCCACCAATTTTCTCCTGGGAGATGTAGTCCACCTTGGAACCGCTATCGCATTACTTCAAGGTGGCTCCCCATTATACGGATCTCTCAACGCCATTTCCGATGTAGCCGGTGTCCCGGCCCCGCCTATCAGTGTATAAATTACAGTTGGCACCTTCACTAAGGTGTTCTGTCAAGGTCTCTTTTCTTTGTTCGCAAAAGAAGTTCTGCAAACCTAGCGACCGCATTCCAATTTTCGCCGTTTGCTGTCATTTTATCGGTTATGTTTTCCGCAGTCACCATGCCTATCTGCGACTCAAGCTCAATGCGCATTGATAACCAGCGCTTGCACCTAAAAAAGGTGTGATCGACATCATCAAGTAGGTCTTGCTCTTCGTATAAACAGTAGGGACTGCTGCACTTCCCCATTTTGTGAAGATACTTTCTAAAATATCCGTGGCCAGACAACATTTGTGTCAGGTAGTAGTTTATCTCGCCATTAGTTCTATTTACCCATTTTTCTACGTTTGGTATCAGTTTGAAGGTCCACCTGCCGTGTCTCTCGCTATTCCATTGTGCCTGCCAGTTTGTTATCGTCTCGTGCCTTAAGTCCTCTAGTGACGATATTTCTGTGGAGGAGCTTTGTCTTAAATTCCATACATTCATCCGCTCTTTGGCCTGTAGATCTATTGGTATCATTCCGGCTATAATAAGGACAGCCGCCGCAGATACGGTTCGGTACGCTGAAGACACTCGTAGAGCCGCTGTTCTCTGTACTGCCAATAGCTTCCTGGCCCTACTTTTCGTTCCGAGTACCTGAGCCCCCACCTCGCTTCCATAGAGGAGAATGCTATTGCAGGCTTCCATCAATAATTTACGCCTTCCAGGGAGTGGTCGTCCGATGTTTGCCATTAGACGGCTAAGTTGAGCTGTTATCTTTGCTGCTTTTTCTACTGCGTATTGTATCTGGCTCGAGAATGTTAGTTTATTATCCAGTCTTATGCCCAGGTACTTCACAGCCCTTTTTGCCGTTATAGTCAGATCATCAAAACGAAAGTCCACTTCGACCGGTATGTGGCGCTTAGTGAGGAGTAAGAGCTCCGTTTTGTGCATAGCCAGTTGAAGTCCATGAGAATCAAGCCATGCCTTCGTCCTTATCATGACCTGTGTAAGTTTTCGTTGCGCTTCGTCGGTGTTTCGCGCTTTTATGACAGCAGCAATGTCGTCTGCGTATCCGACTAGAAAAGTATCCTCGGGCATCTCGACTTTTAGAACTCCGTCGTAACTGACGTTCCACAGATGTGGTCCCAGTATTGATCCCTGTGCTGCTCCAGAAGTCACCTGCATTCTTACCGGGCCATCACTCGTATTGTATATGAGGATCCTGTCTCTGAGGTAGCTTCTTATTATCCTCATTAAATACGCAGGTACCGCAAAGTTTCTCTCTAGAGCGTGTAAAACATCCACCCATCTTAAACTGTTAAAGGCGTTTTTGACGTCTAGAGTTGCCAAAAGTACCACAGGTTCTGCTAAAATGATTTCTCCGTTGAGCTTCTGCTACTACGTCAGTTACAGTCTTCAATGCTCCTATTGTTGACATTCCGCGCCTGAAGCCATGTTGTCTCTTCGATAGTCCTCCTCCTCTGATAATCGCTTCTCCAAGTCTGGGTTTTAAAAGTCTCTCCAGTAATTTTCCGGCAGTGTCGAGCATACACAGTGGTCTGTAAGAGGACGGCAGCTGGTGGCTCACCACTTCCCTTGCTAATGAGCACCAGCTTTTGCTCCTTCCAAGGATTTGGAAATATACCATTCCTTAGGCAGCTGTTGTACATTTTTAGCAGCAGTTCTGGTCGTTCGCTGGCTATAACTTTGATAACCTCGACAGGAATCCCATCTGGGCCAGGCGCCCTGTTGGCTTTCAGGCCTTTGGCTGCATCTTTCAGTTCGTCTGTCGTAAACTGCATGAACGATTCAGTTTCCTCGGCTTCGGTGTTTTCATCTACTGGTGTCGTGTGTAGGGAAGAGGGCCGCTACTATATTTCTCATGTCTCTTGGGTTCATTTCGCCTGACGGATTTTTCATGCCCAGTTTTTTTCATAACTATTTTGTAGCCAAGACCCCAAGGGTTTAGATTTATGTCGGCCAGAAGTTCTTCCCATTGTTGCCTTTTGCTGTTTAATATAGCATTTCCGAGCTCTTTTTTCGCCGTCTTGTATTGTGTTTTCTCTGCCTCCGCCGCACCACGTCTTTTGGTTCTGGTGAATATTCTTCTCATTTGGATACATTTCCGCCTGAGGTCGTCTATCGTCTCATTCCACCAGTAAACAGGAGTTTTATTTACGTTTCAACGTTTCTGCTTTGGCATTCCTTTGTCGCATCCCATTTTGATGATGTGCATGGTACGATCCACGATATCCCTCGTTGAACCTGTAACCTCACAAGTTTTGCAGCAACTCTGTCCACTTCGTTTATGAGAGCAGTTGCATTCAATTTTCTCACATTCCATCTTCCAGTTCTTTGCACTGTCCTGTGAACGGGTGCCGATCTACGAGCCCCAATAAGGTAAGAGATGTACTGATGGTCACTGGCAGTGTATGTGTCAAGTACCCTCCAGTCTTTCATCCTATGATAC